>CM036639.1:3447500-4647500 GCA_020746105.1 Trogon surrucura
AAACGAGGTGTGGTGCACACAGTGATGATAGAGCCGGGTTGTTATTTAAAGCATCGAGCCTTAACACGCGTGCTTAAGCTTTAATGGATGCCTCCAAACTCCTAACAGAATTTTTCCTGCCAGCCAGTGAAAACAGAATGTATTCCCTTAGAGAACAGCACCGGCTAAAGTAATAATAAAGGTAGTGATTTCTTTTCAACAATCCTATTTATTTGGGGATTATAAGTTGTGGAATTCACAGTATAAAGTTCTTAAGCAGCTGTCCCTTGGTATCAGGTTCCCGGTAACAGAAACCGAACCGCCGTACGCAGAGCTCTTGGTTCCTACATAATAGGTGTGAGGACACAAAAATAAAGTCTCCTTTTTACCGAGAGCTAATTAACTTCTTCCAGGAATCTGAAGAGCCACGTCATGGAAAAGGGGACACACTAGTACCATGAGGGAATGAACGGCCCTTGATGGATATTGGGACACACACAGAGCTACAACTCAATTAATTGAAGCCCCTTCACGCACGTTCTTGATGCTCGTGCTGGCTTGACCGAGCCTCCAACAGCAGGATCAATGCAGTGTTTAACAGGTTGATGTGAAGGCTCAACCAGTAAGCAATGAAGATCTTTGGAAAGGCAACCAAAGGAAAGGCACGATGATGTTCTCAGAAATGCAACCGCGCCAAAATTCCGTCTTGCTGTTATTTATTCTCCGTGACATTTTCTCCATCTTCGAATCACAGAGAGGCTGCCAAAAGCCAGAGCTGCTGGAAATCAGGCTCCTCACTTGCACAACCAGAGTTGGGTGGGAAACAGTTTTCTCATCCTCTAAAACTTCTCAAGATTTCA
The DNA here is from genome assembly GCA_020746105.1 of Trogon surrucura. Lineage (NCBI taxonomy): Eukaryota > Metazoa > Chordata > Aves > Trogoniformes > Trogonidae > Trogon > Trogon surrucura. The sequence continues at coordinate 3,448,340 of CM036639.1, forward strand.
GAGGGTTTCCCTGTTCCACCCTTGGGAATGAGACCGGGGTTAATGTGAAAAGTCAATGGAAGAAGAATTGAGGACAATCGACGGGTTGGCGTTGACGAGGCTCATGCCCCAAAAAGGTTCCAAGATTGTTCTTTCTCCCCCATATTAGATGAACACCTTTAATATCTGGTCACTAATGCTCTGGGGAAAGCCTCTTTCCACTTATTTCACTTTTTATACTTTATTATTTGCTGGAGGATCCAGCGAGAGGGATGGATTATTATCTCTACTGCTCAGGATTGTTTTCTAAGATACGGGAGACCAGGTCTAGCCCTTCCTCTGCATCTGAAATGAGCACTCTGTTTGCTAGTGGTAATTTTGGGGGGTATTTAGTCTCTCCTCCTTTTGCTACAAGGGGAAAAAAAAAAAGAGCTTGTATAACCCAGAAATGAACTTGACTGAAAAAGTCTGCTCTCAATAAAAGCTTAATTTTCCATAGACTGAACTACTTTACTTTAAAAAGCTGCTTGAAAAAGTTCCGACCATTTCTCATCATAAACAAAATCCTTGAATTAAACATTTAATTTTACCTCGAAACTGCGTTAGAATAAATGAAACCACCAGGGAACAGCATGCTCTTCCAAAGGTATGGGCATGCCCGCCCGCTGTGACTGGTAAACATTTGTTTTTGTCTCACACAATTTAAGGCGTAATTCTTCTAATCACAGTTTCAATTTGAACTTTGCCTTCGCACAGTGCTAAACACTGTAAACACGAAATTGGACTTCCAAAACTTTTAAGTCATTACTTCAGCTGTCGGCATTACTTCAGCTGTCGGGTTTGTTAAATGACATTTATGAAGTTGGGAGTTGAAAAATTCCTTGCGCTGAAGTTTGATGAAATTTAAATCACTGCATTGCAAACATCAAGTACGCGATGCCTATAAGCAACCCGAATGCAAGAGAAGGGGATTGCAACAAAGGACGGGAAAAGCAACACCTCGATCAAGAGAACTGCTCAGAACAGCTGTTACGTCATTTTTACAAGGGCTGAGAATGCAGTTTCAACAAGTCAAGTGACTCCACGCTGAGAAACCAAGGCACCACGTTGTTTATATTAAATATCAAATGCCAGAAGTCACAAACTTGTAGAATTTCCTTCCTTGCTTCAAAGGGAGCTTCAAAATAATTCACACTCGTGCGACGCATATTTTACTTCCAGTGATTACCTCCTCTCCTAACATGATTCGGAGAGTCTAGCTGGCTGCACACCGAAGAAGGACATTCAGCATGGGCTTTTTGGTAGCCAGTTTTTTTAAACATTAGGTGTTATAAGGCCTGAGGAAACCAGACGCCGCGAAGGCAGAGCCTCCAACAGGCCATGACCTCCATTCTCTCCTCAACTGGGGCTGAGAACCACCAAAAATCTCATTTACTCAGAAGTGATGCAAACTTCATCATAACTGCTGAAGCAGAATTATGAAAGATGGGGTTCAAATTCTCTTTAGGTGTTAAATTCAGCAGGTCTTCAAGAGTCTCTTCACAGAATCACAGAATCATTGAGGTTAGAAGAGATGTCTAAGATCAGCAAGTTGAACCGTCAACCCAACACCACCGTGACCACTAAACCATGTCCCCAAGTGCCGCATCTACAAGTTTTTTGAACACCTCCAGGGATGGGGACTCCACCACTGCCCTGGGCCGCCTGTGCCAGGGCTTCACCAAGATCTACAGGTAGATGCTGCTGTGGCCTTCCAGTATCTTAAGGGAGTGTACAAGAAAGCTGCGGAAAGGCTTTTTAGGATGTTGGGTAGTGGTAGGACTAGAGGGAATGGATTAAAGCTGGAGATGGATCGGTTCAGATTGGACATTAGGAAGAAGTTCTTCACCATGAGGGTGGTGAGACCCTGGCACAGGTTGCCCAGAGAAGGTTGTCTCTTCTCTCAAGCCTTCCAACAGTGGCCATCCTACTCTCTCCTTTCTGCCACAACCGATTCCCAGATCTGCCCTTCATCCAGCCCCACGTAACCTTCACCTTCCCACCGCCCTTCCTGCTGTCCTTCCATTTGGGTTGACTCCTTCACCCAGACCTTTCCTGGATGCAGGCTCGGAGACAGTGTTCCATGCCGACACGCAGACACCAAACACCTCTCCTGCAGCTGTCCTCCCCATCCCAAAAAGCTTTTCTAAATCATGGCCAAGCTACCACCTTAGAATCGTAAGGGTTGGAAAGGACCTTAAGATCATCAAGTCCAGCCTACAGCCCTACACCACCGTACCTGGCATGGGCTCAGATGAGTAGATATGGAAGAATTTCATGAAATCAGAAAAAAGAAGAGGCTGCCTCATATAGGTCAGGACCTAGGAAAGCAGCTGCTGGAAGAAAAAGGAAGACACGCGCATGCTAGAAGCAAAATAGCTCTTCAGAGAGAAAGAAAAACATCGGTGCAAGGGGAGGGGAAGAGCCGCACAAACGCAGCAGGAGAGGCACAAAGGGCGGAAAAAAATGAGGGACAAAAGCAGTTGTGTATGAGCTATAAAGTACAGAGGGAAAGAAGAGACTGAACCGTGAAAGGGGGAAAAGAAAAGAGAGAGAAAGGAGAGCAGATCCCATGTCAGGAGATACCGGTACTATGAGAAAGGCTGGCAGGACAGTGTGAACACCAAAGGAGAAGAAAGAGGGGCTAAGGTGGCTCGAGGGAAATAAGTTATTTTTACTTAATAGGACAGGTCAATTTTAAGCAGCTCTCTGGCACCATTGGTGAACAAGAACATCCTCCATTTAAGACGCGTTTCCTCTGACATCACGCCTCTGCTGCCATTTGTCTCAGCTTCCTTCCATAAGCGTCTCACGCCAGGAGCCCATTCTGCCAACCCCTCCGGACAAGGACCAACCTCACCGACCCCCGCACTCCCAGCAACATCCCAGTCCCTCCAGTGCTCTTCCAGGGCTTCAACATCGTATTTCAACCGCGTTTCTGCACCTAATAAGATTTATCTTTTTTTTTTTTTGACCCATAAAAAATAGCTTTGAATGCGTTCACCTGCCAAAACGCCGCTGGCCAGGCGCAACGCCAGCTGCGATGCTGTGAATGGAAACCAGCACCGCCGTCATTTTATCCGTCGCACGTGACCGCGTGTGTATGTGCTGACCCAGTTTATCGGGAAGGTTCATTACTGTGACACAGACGGCTCTGCCAGTGAATGCCCTCTGAAACTCATTAGTGTCGCAGGACATCAAGGCACAAAAGTAACGAATCCCTCCACCTCTACGTAAGGCGGGAGCGCTCCCTTTCTTCTTCCAGGCCTGCAGCAACGATAACGACACTTCGGCTTATCGGCTTGGAGGATGGGCAGAAGAGCCGGGGAAGCCACCAGTCGCGCTCGGCATCGGCCGAGTGCGCTAATGCGACGGACACGCGGCTCCTGCACCAGCTGCTCTGCGCCGGGTACAAGCCATTAGCGCGGCAGAGCTGCCTTTCAGGTCCATTTGTTTAAGTGCTGCGACCACAAGCATCCAGAAACCCAACGAACAATGGCTGTTCGATGGCTTGTTTAGAGCCGCGTGGCCAAGCCATTAAAAATCCGCTGCGAATAAAGGATAAAACCTTCAGGGAAAATGGGGAAGGTGACCCTAACCAGAGGGAACCCAGTTCAGGCTTCTTCCTTTGAGCTGAACTAATCTCACCTTGGGCTACTGCACCTCTGAGCGGCGCTCGTGTCCCTGGTTGAAAGGTGAAGGTCACTCAGGGCATGTAGTTTTCAGTACAGGCTGGGGGCGGTGGGAACACCTCTCATTGCGTGTCTCTGAGGTGAAGGACTGGCTCTAGACAAGCAAGGTGGAGTCCCCATCCACAGAGACATGCAGACGTGGTGCTTAGGGACACTGTTTAGTGGCGGGCTCGTCAGTGCGAGGTTAACTCTTGGACGCGGTGACCTTAAGGGTCTTTTCAAACCTAAATGATGCCATGATTCTAAGGTCAGGCTGCAGCCGAGATGCATCAGCCCAAGTTAATGGTTGGAGTCGATGATCCCAAGGGTCTTTTCCAACCCAACTGGTTCTCTATGGTACACACTGCCCAGCAGCGTTTGGTGACAGAAAGGCGGCACCGCCAGGACACCCACGTGGAGACTTAGCGATGGTCACTCACCTCCCCGGCCAGAGGAAGCAAAGTCAAGAAGCATTTTAATGGATAAGAGATCAAACAGTAACAAGCCAGAAAAAGCAAGGTGCAACAAGGGAGAGGTGTGGAGTGCTGCCTTGTTATGGGATCCGAGGTTTAAAAACTGTTCCTATTCACAACTTTTTTTTTTTTTTTCCCCTCCCAGTCTCACCTTCCAGTCATCCTGTGATATCAGGCAATATGTTTACAAGCACTCAACAGCAGTAGATGGGTTTACAGTTACACGAAGCTATGTCCTCAGCTCTCCGCGGCCAACTCACCAGGGGAGCCGGTGCGCATCCCTCGTGGCGAAGGAGCCAAGTCTCACTTGACTCGTTGGCACTGCAGAAGAACTGGCAGCCTGCTCGTTGTTGGAGGGCAGGCTGGAAATAAACTCAGCATTCCTGCAAACTTATTTCCATAATACATGCCTATATATTAAAACAAAAGACTAACCAAGCAGTCTTGCCAGAAATGCTTATGTTTTATTTGCAAGTGTCAAGAGGGGTGTTGCAACGTGAGTCGGTTTATTCATGACATCTGAGAGTTTGCCAGATCTGGCAAGAGAACGGCTCGTGTCCTCCTTCCCCGCAAGTCTCTCTAGTCCGTGCTGTGGTACAACCCCCTACTGAGACAGGGGATGGAGGAAAAGCTGCGGAGGCACCTCCCCGAGTGTGCTGCGGAGAGCTGGGGTCTGACACACGTGGTGAGGACACCCCGGCCGGTGGGAGGTCCAGCAGCAGCCACTGCCTGAGCTCCTCCACAGAGGCTGGAGAAGCCTCTGAGTGAAAGGGAAAAAAAGGGGATTTGGCCAGCTCGGTTCCCGGCAAGAGGATTAATGTTACCTTTAAAATCAGGCAACTGATTCACAGTCACTGCTCCTAAAAAGCTATTAACATTGGCATATAATTAATGTTTTCCTTGCAAGGAAATGGAAGGCATTTACCTTTAGACGGCCCGAGTTTCCTGGCATGTTTATCCCTGTCTAAATAACACGATGCCAACCACAACTTTGAACAAGACCCTGGTGTGACGGCAAGACTTTGAGCTTTCCCTTTTAAAAATATCCTCTGACATAGCCAAAATCATGACCAGGAGCTGGAACAGGATAGACAGAGCAGACTGGGGTGATGCTCCCAGTCAGAGAGACCAAGGCATGATTGTACTTCCACTACCTCAATTTTAAGCTCCTTGTTTTCTTCACTGCAAACCCTAAAAAGCATCTGACCCTCCCTACTGCGACTGGTGCTCGTTTGGCAAGAGACTCCTTTTCTGACCAAAGGGAGGGACTGAGATGTGAGAAATCTCAACAGCAGCCAACCAGGGTCTGGGAGGAAGGGAATTTCGCCCTGGTTTTGGTGTTTTTCTCCTCCTAGGTGAGGAGAGCTTCTGGTAACTGCGAAGCCAGTTGGACACAGTTTTCCTGGCACAGTTTTCAATGACAAAAATCACACCTGACACTGTTTTTCTAAACTGCCTCATTTCTAAGGATTTTGCTTCTCCATTAGCTTGCAGATAAACACTGAACTAGAAATCAGGGACGACTTCAAACTGCAAACAAAATAACACTCCTTTCTAGCATGGCAAAAGCGAATGGAGCTCCTCCTGAGCAGTCTTCAGTTACTTAATTCTAAAATTAATGATTTACTCATCTCTGACAATAAGAGCTAAAAGCAACCCTTGCCCCCAAGAACTTACTGCGTGAAAAACAGGCAGAAAAGTACAACCCTGAATAATCCAGAGGAGGGAAAGCAACTGTTCACCTTTCATTTCTGTCATCATGAACACGCAACTTCTGAGTTTCGGGGTAAGTGACATTTTGAGAAGGAACGGAGTGGGTGAGAGGGGCGACGTGCTTCCCACCGGCATTCTGGAGCCTGCGCCAACCACCGCCGGAGCCTGTTAGCGTGTTACTAATCTGCTTCCCGACGGCACTTTCTTCCCGATTTCAATTCCAGCTCCAGCCTTCATGCAACTCTGAAAAATACACTTGTCCAAGAAATACTTTTCCAACCAGACCAACCTACCAGTCAGTCTTTCCATCACTTCCTTGGCTCTTTTTTCTTCAGCCAGCTCAACTAAATCTGTTTCAAGTAAGCCATTAGCATTTCATTTTATTCTTATTCCACAGCTACTGATACAGGAATATGCTGCTCTTCCCTGCCTTCCTTCTGCACCGAAAGACATGACACTTTTTCTTCCTTAGATTGGACTTTGGAGAGCCTTTAGCTCATCCGTGTGAAGGGTTCTCCTAAACTGTCCCCAAGCGCTGTTGGAGAACGTGGCATCAGACATATAAATCAGGCAGTTAAACTATTTTAACCAACTATTTTTACTATTGTCTACCAAGACATCCAGTGTATTTGCTCTGTTTTAACAGAGTCCAGCATCTTCAAAGCCTCTAATGAAGAACAAATTCTCATGATCTCTCAAAGGCAAGTCAGATGCCTGTGATCGAGCTGCTGAATGAGGCGATCGCACACAGAACAAAGAGCTCAACGCTGTTATTTTAATGGATTTTCCATTCTGTTGCCAGGTCAGTAATCCTTTTTCTCTCAGTGTCACTCAGAGACTTCAAAACCCACAGCTGGGGTGGACTAGTCAGTGTTTGTTTTATCCAGGGGGACATCACACGGCATGGCTCTTTCTAAGCAAATCAATTTATCTGCTGCTGACAGCGAGTATTCATCAGCGGTGATGCTGAGCTGTGCTACTCCGGAGGTTACTAAGAGTGCACTAGGCACACGACTTCCAGCTATCAATTTGACAAGCATCCTAAACCATTTTATTTGCCTTTATTTCCCTTCCCGAGGCTTGATAACCCATCAGACTTACTGTTTGTTTCTGGAAAAGGCTCTGATGCAATAAAACCAGAATTGCTGATTATGAGAAAGAATCATCAGCAGGAGCACGGAGCTCAAGAGAAAAAAAAAACAACCCACAGCAAAAACTCCTATATTTTAAAAAAATTTTCCCTTTGTGGTAAGAAATGAAGCTGTGGATCAGAATTTAGGCACGTGCTTTACGTCAACGCTTCATGCAGGCACGCGCTGCGGCGCTACGTGGAAGACAACCGCTCTTCCAAACTGAGAAAACCAAGCGACGCTGCGGTACGAATTCCTTCAGCACGGGGTTATCAGAGGAGCATCAGCGGCGCGGATCACTTTGCTTTTAATAGGCGGGGAAACGGAGGCAGGCAGATGAGATGCTGGTCTCCAGGGATCCCGAGCAGGCTAATGGCAGAGCTGGGAACAGACCCAAGGTCTCCGAATGCTGAATCAAGCCGTGCCGCTGCCGCTCTGACTCATCCCGGGAGCTGTTTGCTAAACACGATGAAGCTCTTCAGAAGTTCCGCGTGCTGGGTCAGCTATTTGGCGAGAAGAAACGGTTCCAAGTACTCTAAGGTCAACTCATCAGCCTTGGCACTGAGCTTTTCGGGAAGGCCTAACGTCTGGAAGCCGGTGACGGCTATTTCTGGAATCTGCCTGCATTTACAGTAGTCGAGGTTTACTGGGAGATCAGTAAACATCCTCAGCGCCTGTGATCCCGCTGCTAGCACAAGAGGTAGCGCCGCTTTCCCAACTCGTTCGTTACGTTCTGACAGCAAGAGACGGGATTTGTTTTGCAAAAAAAAAATATTTTGGCAAGGGGATGAGCAGGGTTTTAAAATCCTTCCCTAGGAGTCTGCAGCCAAGGTAAACCAACCTATTTTTACTTTATTTTTGGCTATAAAGACTGTTTCTTGCTCTTTTCTCCAGCGATCAGAGATGCAAAAAAGCTTCAGTGCCTGATCTCTGCAGTGGGATGTGAGAGTCATATCCCTCTCCAGGAGGAAAGCAAAGCTAGAACTGTGTCCATCTATCAATTACGTATCCAGCAGGATTACTTAAGCACTCAGGGGAAGAAAGTCAAGACAGATGAGGTATTTTAAGGAGAGATAGCACACTTTACTGCCTTTTCTGCTAGCCTGTAACTCATTAGATTTGTGAAGAATACGAAGACTAACGTGTCCTGAACAAAACCAGACCCAGCCATTGCATTCCTTTCAATGATTCCACGTGGAAGAGGAGACGTCTTAATATTTATTTACACAGATATCCCATGCTCTCTCTGCCTCGCCATGTGGGTGCAGCAGAAAAGCAGGTAAGATGGGACAGTATGTGCCACAAACATCCTGGCAACAATTTAGAACAAAGACTTTTTTGTCATTTTCCTCCCCGAAGCGGGAGCAGGCAACGGGGAAACACGAACCGCTTGCACCCTCCCAAAAGGTGCAGGAGGAGCGAACTCCTCGGGTTTCCAAGCAGCATCGCGGCACCTTCCCACCGCCACAGAAGTCGGGCTAAATCTCAGTAATACAATAAAACCCAAGCTGCAAATCTCACCTACAGTGAGTGAGAGGGTCACATAGAACGCGCTCTCGCCCCAACAGCCAACGACGTGTGGGTCACTCGAAAGGCTACGATCTGTTTTGCAGGCTTTTCCAAAATACGCCCGAGCTCACACAGCACTAACGCTCACCATCTGCGCCTCTCCCCACCGTACCACACCCGCTCTTCTCACAACGAAACACTTGGCACTTTTGTGTTCGCCGCTGAAGAAAAATCACAATTATTCTGCTAACTACGTCCTACCATTTGCAAGGATGAAGTATGACGGCTGGGAAAGACAAACTCTCAGAGCAGAAGGGGAGTGTTTTTGATGCAGTCGATGTTCAATTTGCAGAAATAAATAAAATTTGTTCCAGAAGTTTTTTCTCTAGACTCTCCCACCAAGCATTCAAACGCGCGCGTTTTCCAGCACGCGAGCGACAGGAGACCTTCCACACACAACCGTCGCTTCCCCAAAGGGCCAAAAACCCACCCCGAGAGGACGGCGCCCGTACCTGTGAAGCGAGTCTCCGCATGGCCTCCTCCTGGCGCCGGCGCATCTCGGGGGTCCCCGGGCAGCTCCCGCTGGTGATGGAGGAGTGAGCGGACGGCGGCTGCGTCAGGGGCAGCTCCCGGTTCGCATCTGCATCTATCGTGGGGAAAAAGGTTCTGAATCACCACGGGGCGAGCACGACCGGTGCCGTTACGACAGACTAGGCAGGCGCTGTTCCCTAGCAGGTCGTGCGCGGCAGTTAAAATATCCTCCATGAATATTCTGGTTTGGATTTCGGGCAGGAAGAGGCTGCGACGCCATCCAGGCAAGCCAGAGGCTCCCCAAGAAACTTCTTTGGGAAGCAGCACTTTTGAGGAGTGAGGAGTACCACTAAGAGAAAACATTGAACCAGCCTTAATTCATCTTCTCCACTGTAATCTCACGGACTTTAAAATAATCACAGCGGAGTGAACTGTGCACTCTGGCAGGAGCGCTCCATCTGCAGGTTTGGTACACGCGGCGCTCTCTCGCTCTGCAGTTCTGCCAACAGACCTTCCCTCGTTACGAACAATCGCCGGTTAATTTGATTCGGAGCCTTTCTTCAGTGGAGACAGCCAATTTTTCTGAATTATGTGCCTGTTTTATACCATAAATAAACGGAGAGCCACAGCTAACCTATCCATCTAAGCCCATTAATGTAATCGGAGGGAGAGAAGCAGGAGTAGCACCTGGATCTGGAAGAGGCTTGCAAGCAAATAACGAATTATACTGTGCTGGAACCATCTCTGTCAAGTTTAACTGCTTTCTACTGTGTTTTAGCTGTTTCTTTTACCTGGCAAAGCAGAAATTTGCTTTGCTGGTGGACTGCTACAGCTGTCCACTCACCTGGCCTTCCTGGTTATCATTTCCAACTCACTCTGATTTTCACTCACAGGTCCTCATACAAAGTATTTTTGAGTGACACTAAGCCACGCAGTACTTGATGATGTCTAATTGCCGATTTCTTCATTTTAGGGACGCTTTAAAGGCAGCAGTTTTCAAGTGCTGTCTGTCTTAGCAGAGGATTTTCCTGAATGGATGGCTGCAACGCATCCTTGAGCTTGACTTGAAATCATAATGCAAACAATGACCCATTTAATGGCAAACAACACAGGAGGATGACTCCTGCCTACACAATTAAGCCCTGAGTCCATTAGCAATGATGCACACTCTTCATTTTGAGCATGCAACACCACCTTCACCTGCATTATTTTTCCAAGACAGGGCGTATGAGGCTGTGCTCACGCCAGTTTACTAACTCTGATGGTGTAACTGCTGTGGCATAGTCAGGTCACCTGATTAGGTCTTATTATTAAACACAGATTTTACTTAGCGTGTGAAAGCATAGATTTTACTAAGCACTGCTTCGGCGTGCGAGGAAAAACAATCAAAGGAACTCACAGAATAATTATTATCTTCTATAGCTAGGCTAGGACTTGTGATCTCTTTAGGAAACGAAGTCAAACGAGTTGGTTGATTTGGAAAGTCTCCACCCCGGTAACTAACAGTGAGGGATCACTCCGCTTTCACGCACAAACCAGAGCGCGAACTGAACAACGGCACGTCAGGTGTGACCCAGCATTCTCATCCTTTGGGCACAGAAGACACTGGACACCTTCTCATGTGAAACACCCACTTTTTTAGTCCAGAAACAGTTAAGCACAGCAGTGCCTTTAATCTCGGCGATCCCTCTAAGCAGACTGGGGAGACACACAGCTGGTGCACTGCAGAGCTCTGGTTAAAATATAGAAACAAGCCCTGCCTTTCACTGCGCATCGTTCCTTCAGCTCTGACAAGTGACACTATTCGACCTGCCAGCATTCGGTGACATTTCAGATATTTCAACATGGCTAAGAGTACTGCAATCCCGTAAACAGATTTAACTACAGCTGCACTGAGATACAGTGACCTAGATCCTTACAGATACCTTTAGGTACCCAACCTGGTGGTATTTTTAGTCCTGTCTTATTCACTTACTGAGAGCTGAATGATGTTTAAACGTTGTCATCCTCACCTGCAAACATGCCAGCACGGAGTGATGTGAATGGGATGAGACCAGAAGGGCTAGAGCAATCCTGGGTGCTGAGCCTACATGGGTTTGTGACCCACCCTGGACATTTACACCATGATAAACGGAGATAAACAAACCGTGTGGGAGGGAGAACGCACCGGCGTGGATTTGCAATAACACTGACAATTAAAAATGGCCTTCCCAGTTAGAAAATCTGTGATGTTTCTGAGTCAGAGAAATAAGAGACAAACTATTCTCACTCTCCAAAAACTAGATTTGGAGTGGGAGCAGCACAAATATTGCTGACACTGCTTGGTGACAAATCTAAGTTGATCTCTTGGGCTTGAAGAGGAACGGCCCCTTTCCAGCCAAACACCAAAGTTGATGGAAAAGGTCCCTGACTTTTTGACAACCCGCGTCCTGCCGCGCTTACGTTTCGGAGAGGCGTGCGGGCTGTCAGAAGCAATCTGTCTCATCCGAGTGCCGTGGCAGCTGAGCGCGACCAGCCTGGAGATGATGGCGGTTTTCCCGAAGCCGATGTTCCCAACGATGACGACGCCTCGGTTGACGCTGGCGTTGGAACTCTGCAGCTGCGCGTCGATCTCGTGGAACACCCAGTCCCGGCCGACGAAGACGGACTCGGTGGTGATGCTGGGCACCTCGAAGAGCAGCGGTTTCAGGGAGATGTCGGGAGGTCGATACGGTGCAAAGCGTACTAGGGAGAAGGAACGCGGGGAAAGAACATAAGCACCAACGCCAACAGTAAAACCGTAGTTTGGAAATGGCTGCTTAATCTGCCTTCGAATTCTTTTCGTTGCAACAGGTGAAAAAACCCACAAGCTTGTTTACTACCCACGGGTTTGCTGTTAAAAGCATCTGGCTCATTCGTAGCGTTTTCCACCAAAGGAGTTCAGAGAACTTTACAGGAAGAAGTTGTTCAGAGCTTGGAAAGTGTAGCTGGAGAAATGAAATTTCTTGCTTAAAGCCACCACAATTAAAGGCCCTGCCATACGGAGAAGGTCACGCCTCCCACGGCAGCTACCCTGGGGACGGCTGAACCAGCGCCCACCCTGAAATCCTTCTCAGATCTGACCAGGAGCTGATCTGTTAAACCAGAGTTGGGATTTAACATTACATCAGATATGCCTAAGGAAAATAGTTTGGATTTAAAAATGCTAGGTATTTCATATTTCTTTTTTTTTTTTAAACTGATACAGAAAACGCAGCAGACAGGAGCTGTATTTTTACTCCCACTTGAAAACGATGAATGTGCTTTAAACCTATCCTAAGGGTGGAGATGGCTTTTGCATTGCATGAGCTCACAAGCAGCTTGTCCGACTCCCCTCGCCGGCTCTGTCACGCGAGTACAGCGGGATCTGCTGCCGCAGGAAGACGCTGGAGAAGCAAAACCACCGGTGGTGAGAGAGGATGAGGCCGTGGGACTGTCCCACCACAGCACCCGGCTGTGGCAGCACCAGCCTGGCCCTGGGTGCGAGCAGGGCTGATGGGCACAGAAGGCAGAGTGCCGGGGTGTCAGCACAGGGACCTGGCCGAGGGCACCCCCTCACACAAAGTACGTGCTCCAGCAGCGCATCTTGATGAGGGAGATCTTTTTGTTTGTGTTACGGCATTACAGAAAATTAAAAAAAATCCCCAAACCTCCATTTGGAAAACATCACGCTGAGATTTGAGCTTGATAAGGTCCAGCTTTACTTGACTGTGCGTGTGTGTCCAGGCTATGTCACGTTAGCGAGTGAAAATACAGACTCTTCTGAAAGCCAGCAGCCTAACAGGTACCAAATGGTTTCAGGGGCTAATGAAGAGACAAGACTGATGAAATATAAAATGTCCTGCTTTACATTTTCTTCAGAGAGCTCTGAGGCTGTGTGATGCCTACGCCTCCCACCACGACACCCCAACCAGACAAAGGATGTCCTAAACATCAGTCTTCATCCAAGTGGACAAGAATCTACACATCGTGCTTGTCAGCTGAGAACAGCACAGCCTGACCTAGAACAGGCTTAACAAAAGAAGAGATATCAGAGACTCACAGAATGTTGGGGTTGGAAGGGACCTCAAAAGATCATCTAGTCCAGCTCCCCTGCCAGAGCAGCGTCACCTACAGCAGATCACACAGGCGGGGTTGGAAAGTCTCCGGAGCAGGAGACTCCACACCCTCTCTGGGCAGCCTGGGCCAGGGCTCCGGCACCCACACAGCTGTAGCGCCTGGATCCTGCTCAGAGGACACCCAAATCAGCAGCACTTTAACATTTATTACAATGAAATACTGAATAACACAGCATCCGTCAGCATCTGCTGGGTCCTCTACGTAAGAACCCATCCATTGGCCAAATGTCTGAGTTTCTCCTTTACGCGCTTCAGACTTCAAGTTCTTTGAGGTGTCGTCCTAAACCCAGACATCCATCAGCATGAACCCAGTGTCTACTTTTCAGCGCCTACGAAGGCTAAAGCTACTTTTTAGCAGTTTTAAGAAACGCATGAAACTCCCCTGCCCCAAAGGCGACAGTATTAAACACAAACCATGGGGGAAAAAGTCCCAGAAAACTATACAAGACAGTTGAAGGAAAACACACTGATATTGGTAAGTGGTACACTGGAGCCCAAAACTCATGCGAACGCTCTGGCTCTTCACACCCTGCACCAGCGCTGACATTTGCTTTTTTGGGAAAAAAATAAATCCCGATGGCAACAGCCAGGGTGCTTAATACCACGTAATTTGGTTGCCAGCTGGCTCCTGCCCCATCACAGCCATCATGTCATACCCGGGTTCCAGTTTCAAATCCCACTGACTGGAAACAAGAAAAAGCAAAAATTGCCTTCACCATCGTGTTAGAAACCCGCCACTGGCACGAATAGTTGTCGTGCTCTCAGCCCTTGGGGTGGCTCAATCACTCCCCTGGTTAAAAAAATTGATTTAATAAAAAATTAGCAGATACGGTCTCGGTCTCCCGTTTAGTTTCTCTGCGCTGGGATTCTGAACGCTGGGAACGAAGCAGCGGGTGTAACGTGTCCCTGACACGGGGCCAGGAATCGCTTCGCTATTTCTGCCCAGTGCCAAGACTAGAGAGATCAGAAGTTAAACCCAAGTTTAGGATTTCCAGTCGGAACAAAGACCTGCTGATTATAACAGCCCAGATCGACGTGATTTCATGGTAATATCTGGAACATGTAGTATTTTTTGGGGAAAAAAACACACCCTCACATATTTGATGAAATGAAAATATTTCCAAATAGTGATGGTTTGGGTTTTTTCTTCTTCACATCCTCTTGTTCTCCATCTCATTTTAAAAATAGCACAGCACCTCGGCTAAGACCAGAAGCAAATCCCAAAAAAAAAATCGAAACACTGCTGCTTTTCTCATGCAACCTTCAGAAAAAAAAAGAACCAAGAGAAGAAAGAAAATACGTAGCGCCACATGTTTTTTGAAAGTGTGTCTGGAAAACAATTTGATTCTGTTCCTACAATAAAGTTGAATGTTTTGGATGCAATCACTGCAAATTACGAAGCCTTGGCAGGCTGCTCCCTTCAAGCATATGGAAATTTTGTCTGTCAAACTTTGCTTTCTTCACTGACTGCCTGCTAATACATTTTTATAACTGCCTCACCAGCCAGTACGATTTCATTTCAGACTGCGATCCAACGCGACACAAACCCACTTTTCTTCTTCCAGTCAAGGGCTCAGGCATTTGGTAGAAATCCCAACCGGGCTATAACAGGTCATAGTTGTGAAAACCCAACCTGCCACCTTCCAGCTCCTGGATTTCCTCACTGGTGGGCACTTGCTTAAAAAAAACTCATAGAGAAAGTTTAAGGGGAGAACAGACAAGTCTCCCAGCACAGCTACAACCAGAAAAAAAATCCCAAATGAGCTCTGTTGACCTTTACTCATCTGTGCCGTGACAAAGGATGGGGATGAAACATTAACCCGGTGACCGGCTGTCATGGGGATGGCTTGAGGATGCAGCCAAAGACTGTGCTCAGATGACTCCATGCCATGGGCAGCATCTGGTACACCAGGAATCAGCCCCGAAAAGCAACCCCGAAGAGTTGTGCCAACGGCACTTCACCTGTCGTGGGGCGGTGCGACACCGTCCAGCTCACTCCCGCCACACAGAACGCAGCAGCCCTGAGCTCCGGACTTCACTTACGTTCTTGTACCCACACCACTAAGGACATAGATCTTTATTACCAAGGATGTTGTAAATGAAGGAGACCAGTTTGCATCCTCATGGAGAGGTAGCACTCAGGAGATTCCCAGAATCACAGAATGTTGGGGTTGGAAGGGACCTCTAGAGATCACCCAGTCCAACGCCCTGCCAGAGCAGGGTCACCCAGAGTAGTCTCACAGGAACGTGCCCAGGCGGGTTTTGGAAGTCTCCAAAGAAGGAGATTCCATAACCAATTCCTGCTGCTGTGTTTTCAGGAGGATTTGGCTGAAACGGCTGCAACCCACCCCAGGGAGCCCAAGAACCCCCTCCGAGCCCCCCGCAGGCTCCTACCTCGCAGGTCCTGCTGCGCGCGGGCGCCGGCCACACTCTGCCGCGGCATGCGGAGGGAGGTGCGCAGGGGAGTGTGCCGCTGCTCGTCCAGGTAAGCCAGGTCTTCGAGGTGGGCTGAGCTGGTGGCTGCCAGGAGAAAGCAAACGACAACATCACACCCGCCCTTCAGACCTAACACTCTGGGTAGGGCATCTTTTTAAACAAAATACATCGAGTTGTAACTACATCGAGTCAACACAGCGAAGATGAACCAGGTCTAATTTCCCACAGCGAGAAGTAAAGCGATTTGGTAATTTTTTCTCTCATTTGCTCTGGTTTGGTCGACTGTCGATGTTCACAAATAAAAGAATACACGTGGAAAACGGAGACACGGGGTCTCTTCTCTCTGATCTAAGTTCTCCCAGTCACAAAACTCACTCACCCGCGTGCGTGCAAAGCCTGACAGAGAGAGCTGACATTTCCTACTACGTATAAGACAACTCAATAGTGCATTTTACGCTGAAGCCCACAGTCTCCCCTTCAATTACTTTAGAGCCATTTAGTTTGGATACTAACGTTTATCTGGTCATAAAGCCAGAATGCGTGGCAGAAAACTTCAACTTCCACAGACCAGCAAAAATACATGAAAAAAAATCAGAAAAATGTTATCTGAACTAAAGAAGATTAACTTTACTATTGCAGTGTTACTCGCTCATGGGAGAATTTAGTTTTCTTCCCAATGCCAGATTAAATAGGAATAATTTATTGGTCTCCGCTGAAGGTGCCATCACTATAAGAATAAGCGTGGTTGGAGCAGAAACTGCAGCTGGAAACGTTATCTCTTTCTCCTGGAAACTGGCAGATAATAGAGCACAAGTTATTTTTTTATTCCATTTTTCAGCTGAAGCACACGAGCTGAGCACACACCTCCAGTCGACGGGGCCACTTCGCTTCGGTTTGATTGTCAGGCAGCAAGATAAAAAGTTGACAGCCAGGACTGCCCAGCACTGGCTACTGTGGTTAGGATAAAGCTGAAAATTCACACCAGGGACAACCCTACTTGATCCTGGGAGAGTTTTATTCAGGCAAAGGAGACTCCCTTTTAAAAATAACTTAAAAAACCCAATAAAGTCTGAATGTTTTTTCTCTTACATTTATAAATGACCCTGCAGTAATCTTTGAAACAAAAGAAATGACAGCAAAATCCCTCATGTTGGACTTGGTGCTAAATAATAGAGATGTACACACATGGGAGTGTGTTTGCAGCTCTCTCTCCCTCTCACAGGTATCCACCAGCTGCTGAAGGACGAGATTTCCTCCCCCAAACTTCCCATTCAGTCCTGCTCCACTCTCATTTTAATTCCATCAAGCACATACAGAGCCATCAAGGATGACCAGGAACATTAATCTTGCTGGTAATTTAATTTCTTTAGACAAGGCCATTCAACACAGCAACAAACCGATAAGAGCTTCACTTTTTCAATTTGTGTAACAACAAGTTAAAACCAAAAAATTATTTTCTTGCCAACTACTCATCAAAAAAACCCCGAAGACCCGCCTGTTCCGCCGGCGGTTCAGTGGCACCAACCGCTGCACAACGGAGGTTCTGGAGCAAACAACCACCGAATACTTTTTTTGAGTCTCTACAATATATGTGCAGCCTCTCCTGGAAGAAAAATGGTTTTGTTCCCTGCAAAGAACGGCAACCCTGGCGGCGTTTTTTATTTTTCTTTTATTTAAAGAGTCTGCCTTTCGAGTTCCATCTGTGAAAAGAGAAGCCAGCTGCAAGCCCAGATGTTTTGCAGGGCTGGACTTTGTGTGCTGCCAGAGAAGAAATCCCGGCCAGTGCCCGGATTTATTGTTGGTGCTCTGAGAAGCGAGGAGTTATTCCTCAGCAGCCCAAAGCCTTCATCGTCATCATCATCATCTTCTTCTTCTGCAGTCGCAGCTGGGAGACTCGCACACGATGAAGTGCCGCCAGCGGGAGCTGCCAAGGCCATTTCCCGTTTTGCCACGGGTTATTTTTGCGATCGTCAGTACAACCATCCTGCTATTTCTCAGGCTGATGGGCTGAGATTTATCTTCCTGATTTAGAGCTGAGGAATAATTAAAAAGATCTAAGGCCAGAGGAACTCAAAGTAATTTTTTTGCTTCTTGAGAATACGCTTCAGTACTTCAAAACTTAGGCAAGATCAATTTATCTTAGAAAATGCAATATTCAACGGCTGAAAGCTTCCCCCCAATTCTGAACCTTATCCTACGTAATAAGAGACAGCGGTCGCAGATAAAACACGAGGGAGAAAGGAAGGACCTCCTCAAAAATAATATTTGCGTACCGCAGATGCAATTCTCCCAAGGAAATGGCAAATACCGGAAGATAATTCAGTTTCGACGGATTATCTGAACAATAAATACAAACCAACCTGTTGTGGATTTGGCAGCCCAGGTGGACTTTGCAGACTGGGGAAAATGGGGAAAATGGGGTGGGGGCGTCACTGCTCTCATGGGAGTCAACGGATTCAGCTCGCCACGGCCAAGGCATGGCTCGAACCGCACGATGACAAGGTGTTCTCCACATAGCCCCAACTCAGATTGTATTAATGAATACAACCTGTATTAATAAATACGCTTCAGATTTAATGACTTCACTTCTGGCCGGACATCCAGTTGGACTTATCAAGAAAACACGATGAGGATAAAGCCAAGTTTTTTGGGTTTATCTGAAGCACCTTCGCTTTTCTCCTTGGAATAAATTCAGATGTATCTAATCCAGAGCTCCAACACCGCTGCTTGACCTCGTCCTTTTCTGACCATATCGGCTTTTCTGAACCAAACCCCGCCCTCACCTCCGACAACACTTTTCTAATGGATAAAGAATTTCCAGTTAATAGCGAGTAATATATTTGCTGCTGTTTTATATTCTCCGAGAGGAGAAAGAGAGGAGCTGGTGTTACCTAAGAGCATTTTAATTCTCTATTAACATTTAGGCAGACCTTATAAACCGTGCAGGCGGTCTAAATAACATCAGATTTCACGCTTCATTTCCCAGGTAGCGAAAACAAAACGAGATCGTCGTCGGGCACAGGAAATGCAAACCCTCCTAAGAAATTTGTGTTCGTTCCAAAGCCTGGGTGCCCAATCCCAAGCATTTTCTGATGGCAAGTATGAAAAATGCTTCAGTACCTAAAATGAACTTTGTGAGTATTTGCCCGGGATGGGGTAGGAAGAAAAAAAAAAATGCAGTCAAAGCTTTCCCTCCTTCCTGGGAACAATAAAACAGCAAAGCAAATGGGGCTGAACTGTAAAACTGAGATTTAAAGAATTATTGGGAGACCTGGGATTATTTTTATAGCTTTTTCTTCGTCTTGGATCGTAACCTCTCACAACTGCAGCCCCTCTCTCATTTCGGAGAACACACCTTCTCTCCTGACAGGTAAAAAAGAAACAGTTCTGCACCACATTTATTTTTTTTTCTATTTACTTTTGGGATCTTGGAAAGAATTTTGCTAGTGACTCCTGCCTGCCCGTGTGAAACCGTCACCCAAATCACCGGAGAACAGGTAAACACAACAAAAAATTGAGTTATAATTGCTTTTACGGTACTTAGCTGTTCCATAACCATGGAGGATTTTCCTTTTTATTTTTAAAAGCTTTGAGATTTGGGGTTTTACTGAGAACCAGTGATTACTGGGTTATGTTTTCTGAATGCCACAGAGCGAGACAAATGGCAGCGAACACCGGAAGAACGAAGCGCTGTGTTCAGGAGAGGTAACACACACCTCCCGGCGCTCCCGACCTCGACTACGTAGGAAGAAAATTTCCTTAATTAAAGCCGAGACAATTTTTAATTTGCCTTTTTTGTGAGTTTCAACCCCACACATACATTAAGTTAACCCAGTGCAATACAGCGTCGGCTAAACAAAGGGAAAAAAAGGATCTGAGCTAAAATGTGAACAGAAAATGTGATCAAATGGTTTAAAATACTACTTTAAAACCCTGAAATGCTAATAAGACTTTTTCTGATCTGTAACTAATGCTGGTTCTATTCTGATAATACTTTACAGAGCCAGGGATGTGGTTCACCAGAATAAAGTGAATTTTCAAGTTAAATGTAAGACTGTCAGGACTAAACTTGATTTTTACAAGTATTTCCCCAATAACTTAATCCTCATGGAAACGAAGCTGTCTCAGACCACCGAAGTCCGTACCGCTACAAGAATTTACTTCGATTTAGAGCCTCCAGAAGGGTTTAACAAGAGCATTTTAACACCAAGGAAACGGAGCTGTGCTCAAGCAGCAAAGCTGGAGGTGCCGGGACAACAACAACCGCCAACATTTCTCCTGGGCCATGAGCTGTGCGAGCTGAAAGTAGCAAAAAAACCCACCCAAAACCAAAACCACCCGGAGGGAAAAGGTATTCCCAGACCTTGCTGGATGGTTTCCTCTTCCAACAGTCTTTACCTCTAAGTGCATCAAGCAAGACGACAACCTCCAAAGTCCATTAAACCAACGCACACGCGCATTTACCTTTACGGCGCGTGGCCTATCCTGCTGAAGGTGGGTTATGGGGCATCATTCATAAGAAATGAACCTCAAGTAACAAGGCTACGCAAGTGGAATTTCCCACTTTTTTTCCTTATCTCCTCCCTCCACCCTGAAATCCCCGACTTTTAGTCTTTCAGACCGCACGCGGCGACGCAGTTCTGGGTGCCTGTATTTTAGCATCTCTAAAAACCTCATTTCTACATCGCCTTTCGGTCTGTGACTATCCAAAGCGGGATTAAAAAGGAAACCTAATCTAGTTACGCAACGCAGCCCGGGCTGCCAAGAGATGCTGTTTTACCAGCCAATATCCCGGGCTTTGCGGGGCAGCTCCTGTGCTCAGCTCGTGGCGGATCCCTGCAGGGACTCTGCACCAACACCACGTTTCTAGACACACAGACCACCTCAACAGAGTGTTTAACCTCAGAGAAGTTACCCAGCAAGAAGGAAAAAGAATAAATGGGGTGGCAAAGCAAAGGAGAATAATTCCAGGCAAGCAGTTTTTCAGCAAAGCTTTAGTATTTTTAATCCCGTCCCTTGTTTCTGTCCTGCTGTTACCAACTTCAGGGGGACACTCAGCCGGCTCTGACAAGACATCAATATGTCACAGCATCACTTCGGAATCTTTTCAAACAGCAGACGTGAAATGAAACGAAGAAAATGTTGGTGTTATGCCAAAACAGGAAAAAAAAAAAAAAAATCAATCAGCCATTAGGAAATCTCACACGCTGTGAAAGCCAAAGCAGCGCGTGCACACGTGTGTGCTGAGATGTCCAGAGCCAAGTCCACCAAGAGAGATGGGATCCATAAATTCTCTTGACTCCAGTTCTCAAGATCTTCAGAGAAGATCACACACTTGATTTTACTTGCAATGAATCCTTTAAAATAGCAGAAATGGCTATGATGTCTTGGAATTCTGTGGTACTTTAAACCCCAGATTATTTGCATTGTCATGATGGCAAAGAATCCTTTTTTAAACCCAGATTTAACCATATTCTCCGTTAATCTTGCAGTTGTACTATGTTGTAAAGAGACCACAGACTGATGAAATAACCATTAAACCTCATCAGAACCAGCTTTCCCCACAGGAATTTTCCACTCAGAAACAACGAGTCAAATGAAAAGACAACTTTTGTCACGCTTAATGACGATGGCTGCAGAAAGGCGATTTCGGATAACGGGAACACGAAAAGGCAGCGACACGCACGCACCGGGTCTTGCTTTGACCTAAAGCCAAAAAAAGACACGTTTCTTTCTCACCTGCTACTGAATTTGGCCGTGGCATAAGGTAAAGAGGAATGGACTGCACCGACTGGGACAGGACCGTCTCCAGGTTCCTCTCGGGGATTTTGTTGAGGCTGTAGGTGGACGCCGTCATGTTCTCGTCCACGCGGTACAAGCAGGAGTCCATGCTGGATTTCTGGGACTGCCAAGGTTTCAGGTTTCCCCCAGATCCAAGCTCTTTACTGCTCTCCCCTCCGTATTTCGTGCGTTCCACATTTTCCGAGTAGCTTGTCAAAGTAGCTTGAAGGAAGAAATTATAAACAAAATGAGTAACAAAGAACGGCTCGCACACACGCTGCTCCACGCTGGGTTGTGCAACGCGAGAGCCAAAACTGGTGTTCATCATATTTTCCACATTCACATAAATCAGAGATTATGGAATTTAGATTAATGATACTGTTTCTGCTGACTACTTCTCGAAGAACATTTAGGCTATAATGTTCTGGCTCATACTGTTAAAAACCATTCGTAATTACAAACGCTATTAAAAATGATGTGCGGCATTGTATTCCACTGCACAACCCCAGAAAGAGCAAGGAACTATTAGGGAAAAAGCATCATCAGAGCCGGTCACGGCTTCTAATTTGCATCGCAGTCACCACCTTTTTGGGGAACATTTGCAGAACTTTCTGCCCTTGCAATGCCTGACACCGAAATGCCGCAGGCACAGAGAGCCCCCACCCAAGTTGCAGGAACAACCTGCTCTCTACAGATTAGAAACCAAATCCAGTATTTCATTTGACTGACAACAGGCTTTTGCGAAGCTTCAACTTCAATCCACGCGTTTTCCCTTATTTTATTTCGTTTTGCTGTTGCTACGTTGACTTTCACGCTGGGAAGTGACACGACCCACACCACTGACACCTGCTCCCGTCGGTATTTTCTCCCTTGGATTCCGAGGCAGTTCTCTCCTGGCTGTGACCCACTTTGGGCTCCTCCCTTGGTCTCTAGTCTCCCACACACTCCTTCAAGGTCAGAATCAGGCCCCTCAGTCATCGAGAAGGTCCCAGTACCCACGGCAGCTTATCCGAGTGTGTCGAGCTCGCCTGCTCCCCAACCGGCGGTGGGGAAAGACAACAGAAAAAGCAATCCCAGACCAGACCTCTCATCGCCCCAACCACAGACATCTCCACTGCTATTTAAAAGCCTGAAATTCAACTCAGCCCTGAACATCTGGAAGCCCCGGACATGCCCTGTGCTGCAGATCTACTCGCTAAACCCATGGAAATCCATCGTTTTAACTCAGCTGTGGGAAATGCCTTTCCCACCCAAATTCTCCATTTGTTTCTGTGCCACCTGTCCCTGGACACACCAGTGGATCTGCTGCTCCACGTCCTCAACACGACTCCCTCCGTAAGGTCTCCTGGGGGCAACCTTCACAAAAGCCCACTCGGAGCCGAGGGAGATGCCGCCTCACTAACAAACGGCACCACGTTCATTTTTACAGTGATCAACATAAACAAAATCCCTCCCGCGATTCACATGTTTGTAGCCTAAAGCCTCTTTTTTCTGCGGCACATTTCAAGAGAAAAGCAGTCCCAGCCAAAGAGCACCCAAGGGAAGCTGCAGGTTAACTGCAAACAGGCACAGTTATTTGGTTTGGTTTTCTAAGTGCATCCGGGAGCAGAGCACGACGTATCGTCTCGCTGCCCAGCATTAGGCATTCGATTTAAATTCTCAGAAATACCCACGGAGACCTGACAAAAATACCAAAGCGATGATCCTCTCCTTCCTGCTGGACTCGATCCCCAGTGCAAAACCACGAACTTCGACGACCAAGGACTAATCAGGCTTAATTATACGCTTTAAATGACATTACCATAGGAATCAGAATTACTGCTTACATCTAAAGTCACAAAACCTTCCTAAAAAAACCCAGCACAACAAAACAAGACCTGTAATTCTGTGTCCATCCCTGTTCTTCATCCATCCCAACAAACTCCAGGCAGCTTCAACCTTCACCCTTACTTCCACAGGTTTATTTCTTCTTTACTTATTGGGTTCCCTGCCTGTGCAGCAGGATCAATACCTTTACACCTCACTGAGAGTTCCAAAATTTAGCTGTTTGTAACATACGCTGAAATTTAAAACCAACACGTGCAAGCGCTAAGAACCGGTATTTGTCTGTTGGCATTTAAACATAGGTTTGCTGTCAGGTAAATGTGTTTACACTTTAGCACAGGAAAATAAGATAAAAACAAGGAACAGATGTTCACAGAATTTTCTTGCGCCCTCAAACTGTTTAACATTGAGAAATACGTTGGAAATGCTTTTCCAGAAAATTTCCATTTTTAAGTCTGGCTCTGCAGTGCTACGCATACCATGATGTCTATTTGCAGAAGAAAAAAATCCATTAAAATCCATTAATTTTAAAAACCTGTCTCAGTACATGTCTAATTAATGTTTGTAGAAACACATCAGCAGCTGAAATCAGTCATCTTCCAATACACCAAACCGAGGGAAACCAAAATAACTGTGTGTCAAAATAAATTTCTCTAAATGAAGCAACAACAGCAAAAAAAAAAGAGCTAATAAATCCTGCCGGCCCCTTTTCTAATCGACAATTTGTGTTCATTTTAAACAACATTTTCACCGGTTTACACTAAAGCTGTTTTATGTGCAAACTCTTCATTGAATCAGGTATTTAGGATTGTTCCCTGTGGATTAATTTACCTTCTGAACAGCCCTGGATGATATAAGTACTGCTTCACGGGCTGGAAGCGATTGCTCTGCAGACTTAATCTCTTCTATGAGCTATTTTAAACCAATTTTGACTTTATTTAAAAGACAAAAATGCAAGGTTAGTTCCAAGCCAGCGACAGGAGCCGACACGCAGAGCACGCCTCCTAAGGCGATCGAGGGCACGACCCACAGAGATGCTCAGAAATTACAAAACTGGAGAAGGAAACATCTAATTCCAGAAAATTCACGTTATCTGAAAAAACTGGAGGTAAACAGCTGGTAATGCAGAGCTGGTAAACACAGAGAAAGTGCAAAGATTTGGTCAGGCAGCTGGATTAGATGATCGTTAGAGGTTCTCTCCCACTCTTTTCTATTTTATTTCCTAGATAGGAAGAATTTCATCTCAGTCCCCTACAGGATCAAGCCCTCAAGCAGGAGGAAAAGTGCAAACCAACGGTATTTCTGCAAGTTTGCCACATTCACACCCTTCCAGAGCTGCAGAGGGTATCCCAGGACAGGGGTGGGTGAGAACACCTCCCCGTCGCCTCCGGCGCGGGATTAACTCCGCGTCACAGCAATGATCTCGTTAGAGGGTTGCGCGGGGAACCAAGCGCCACCCTCGGGAGGAATCCTACTCGCAGTCAGAACCGGCTTCTCGTTAACGCGCCCAAACCATCCCCACACGGTAAAAATATTCCCGACCTTAATCCAGATGTGGAGGAGCCGACTGAAACGGGGAAGAGCAGCGACAAGCATTAGGGGGTCGTCGCTGTCCGTACGTCTGTCATCCCCGTACACAGGAATGCAGCAGGAGAGCACCAGAACATCCGATTACACCAAAAAACGACTCTCAAATTAATTCAGTTTTCTTCAGACGTCACTACGTTGGTTAGGTTGAACGCTGCCGCCACAAAACAAGTATTTTGTGCTCATCCTCGCAGACCCCTTTGCTCTGGAATTCCCAACTATGTCTCCGGCCAACCCAGCCAACGGCCAGTGGGAAGGAGGTCCCAGTGAGGAGAGTCCCCACAGACCCCAATTACACACTGTGCTGGTTAATTAGTGCTAAAAGGGGCTGCAGGAGCACTCCTGGGCTCAGCTCAACCTACCGGTGAGAAACCTGGAGCCTGAGGTTTTTGCCACCAGTAAGATCTCACGAGACACCTCTGGGGGCTGCAGGATGAGGGGGGGTCACAGCCCCCACCCCGAGGGGCTCAAGTATCCTGAAGGTGTTGGAACTAGATGATATTTAAGGGCCCTTCCAACCCAACCCATCCTATGGCTTTTATACCCAAGGATATCAAACCAGCCAAAAGCTCAGCAAAAGGCAACTGTTGAACAGATAGCGTGGCTCCAAATTTGGGAAAGGTAAACCAATGACCTCAAATCCATCAAAGAGTAGGAATTTTTGCCTCAAGCCACCTGGTGAGAGGCAGATAGTTCAACCCTGAGTCTCCACAGGACGACGCCCAGGTTACGTGACGGGACACGTTAAGCTGGGGGTGCCACGCTGGGAGCGCGTCAGGACACAAGAAGGGCTGCAGAGATGTCCCGAGAGAAACAGGCATTTATGCAAGGCTCTTTTTCCTGCTGAATCCAGCCAGAAAGCACAGCCCTGGTGAAAAAAAGGCAGAATATTGCAGTGCCCGGGCCCTGCTAGCCCAGGGCTGCGATCACACAGACAATGGCACGCGCCAGCGGCTGTCGGGACCAGAAGGGACGTCGCTGCCCGTGGAGGCACGCCAAGGATCGCTGCAGGGGACGGAGGGAAACGGGGGCAGCCACGCGAGTCCCACATCCAACGTGCGAAGCCTGACAGCCACGCGGAAACATCTGAGGTTCTCCGTAGTGCTGAAGCAATACCCCATGCGTATAAATATATGTGTGTGTGTATAATTATATATTTTTATATATATATATACCTCCAGTCTCAGCTGGCACACGGTCCCCTACTATTTAATATGAACACAGACAGAACCGGAGGCATCTAAAACCGTAAAGCACATTAACGAATGTGGGAAACACCCTGGAACGAGAGGACGAGGGCAGCGCCATGCTCCTTCGCAATCCCCAATGCGGCTTTCCCCGAGGACTTGCCGTATCTCTTTCCAGCAGATTTCAGCCCCGCTCTCTGTAAGCACTACCCGCATGGGCTCTGGGCAGCGCAGCCCCGGTGGCTTTGAACACCCGTGGACATCGGCGGCAGAAGGGGACACGCTCCAGATGCTGGAGGCATTTTACAACCCCACCTTGCTTTTGGTATTCAAGACTTACGGCTGCGTTCTCCTTGGCAGAGGACTCTCAAGCTTTCATTTTCAAGCTTGGCTCATTTTTCCTTGGTGAAACATTTAGACGAGAACTTTTTGCAAATTACGTGGTTTAACATATTTTTATTTCTTTGGGTGAAGAGCAGAACTGCGTCAAAGCAGCGGGTCACCCCAGAGAGCACCACAGGTGTCACTGCGGCCAGCACCACGCTTCTCAGAGTTTGCGGGACGGCAAATACTATTTCTCACCTAGTTGCAATCTGGCCCATGCCCCAGAGCAGGAGGCTTTCGGCTCTCCTTGTCTCGAGTCAAGCACGCGAGGGGATTTTCACCATCTCATCCAATTCTCCTCGAGGCAGAGATCGCGCCTGGAAAACATCAACCTCTACCTTCACTGTTCAGACAGAACTGCAGGGGAAAGCAGTTTTCTGCAGCTACCACTTGATGATGCCCAACAGCTGTAACATTAATTACACGTAGAGATTTACAACGCCTCAAGCAGGAAACAGGGCTTTCGGTGCTTTAAAGAAATAACTGCGGCGAAGTAGCGAGCTTCATGCGCCGCACCGAAATTAGGTACGAAAAACCCTCGTGCAAGCTCTGCGGGTTAACCTCACGTCACGCATCTCCAGGAACGTACTCACACACCACTTGCCTTATTAGAGATGTCTCAGCTAATGTGTACGAGCTGCCAAGGAGAAAAATAAATGTTCTACCCTGATCTACGTAAGCCTCCATAAACTCAGCCATGGAAGGATACACCTAAACAGAGCCATGTTGCCCCAAGACCACTCCTGGGAGCAAAACTGCCAAAATAGGCAGAAAGCCTAAGCCCAAACCTCTCCCAAGGTAAGCCACGTGCGAGCTGTGCCCCAACAGCCCCCGGAGCTCTGGGGGCTTTTAGCAGAATGTTATCCTCTGCTGGACAC
Source organism: Trogon surrucura (assembly GCA_020746105.1). Classification (NCBI taxonomy): domain Eukaryota; kingdom Metazoa; phylum Chordata; class Aves; order Trogoniformes; family Trogonidae; genus Trogon; species Trogon surrucura. Next base: position 3,475,598 of record CM036639.1, read on the forward strand.
CGCCAGCCAGGGAGCTGAATGCAAAAAAAAAAACAAAACAAAACCCACAAAAAGCCTTAAGTCTGCTCTGCTCACAGCTTGAAGTCAAAATCCACACCGCTCCTGGTATGTTTAACCTCTATTGCAACACTGGTCTCAAATAGGGGGAAAAAAAAATTTAAAAATCACCAGCTTAATTCGTATAAACAGTTCTGTGAAAAGACGGAGATTAAACAGGTAAACTCATTTCTGTTTCAAGCCTCGAGGTATTACAAATCACGGTAAGCACTAAAAGCTCTGGAAACATAATGAGAAATACCTTGACAGTAGCATCATGCTGACCCCACCTTCGTTCTGCTCTAAATCTGAATTCCCTGCTGACAAGGGGGATGAAGAAGGGAGCGGATGCCTCGAAGGGCTCGTACCCGCGTCCTGCTCGGACTGGAAAGGCAAGGAATGGGTCAAACAGCACCTCCGGAGAGCGGGACGCTCCCGCCGCCCCGGTAGAACTCCCTGCAAACACCCTCTCCTGAGACAGGACGGAGCAGCAAAGCTTTACTTCATAAACTTCGGTTTATTGCTTGCAGAAAGGAGGTAACGAACGTTTTCACGCACAGCCCACTCCTGTCAGCATTACAGAAATCTTTTAAAAAGGCTCCAGATCTGACAGAGGCACCGATCTTCATAGCACCGTAAAAAAGCCTCACACCCTGCTAAGTGCTCTTATTTCAACCTGTCGGCTCATCGACGTCAGTTCTCCTTTTCCTCCAGCTGCAAGGACAAATGTTGTTCTTTCCCTTAAGTCCGCCACAGGCTTGAAACTGGTCTTAAAATCCTAAGATTTCGACAAGAAAGGAGGAGGCTTCTGTGGGGGTGTGTGCACAAGGCGCGAGAAGTTATTTGTATACTTGGCTTTAACTTTTGGGGCCAGTTCGGATCATTGTGAAGCTTTTCCTAACCGTAAAGGTTAAAATCTTACTGCTCTTAAAATAAAAGCTGAGAGGCCCATCTAATCTCACGGTACCTACGGCGAGAATGTTAAAGAAAAGCCACTTATCACAGTATCCAAAATAACACCGTGGGAGTTGACAACGGTGAATTTTCCTCTAGCTGTCTTCTGATCTGTCTTTTCAGTTTATTCTTTCAATTTTTCACTCATTTTCTTTTTCCATCTACCAGGCTGGACCACAAACTGAAGCAAATTTCACAGTTCGAGTCTAACATCTGCTCTGTGCTGCTTCCTGCGGTTTTAACCGTTCTTCTTTCTCCTCTTTTTTTTCCTCAGTATCACAGCAAGCACCTGTAGCTGACCCACTGGCTATCCAATAAGTAAAAAAGGCCAGATTTTGGTGCCGAACCCAACCCTTGATGCCTCAGTGGCTTCACTGGGAGAAGGCAGAACCGTTGTTTCTCGACTTCGTGGTTTCTCGCCATGAATCACATCACACACACATTCGTTCTCTGCTTAATTCGCCTTTTTAGCGAAACGGAGAAAGAACTGAATCAGAGATCGTGTCCTTTTGTGCTTCGTGTGGTTGGGATTCTGTGATCCTGCTAATTTTGCCTGAGAACCGATGAGCTGGCTGATAAATAACCTCCCTTTTCACCTCCTAAACTGTCAGCCCCGTCACCTGCAATATGCAGAAGCGTTAGCGAACAAAAGCTCATTATTCATCGATATTAGACATTTTTCAGGGAGCTCCTCCTTTGGGGAATGAGCCCAACGGGAAGCTGGCTAGATTTAAAAAAAAAAAAAAAGATCTGAAATTCTTAGAAATCTTATTCATTATTAACAGAGCATTTCACAATACTGATGAGAACGTCGTAATTCAAACGCTTTAGCCGCAAGATCACAAAAATATTTAACCTGAGTTAAATTTATCTTGATGTGCCTTTTGAGCTGCTCTTTGTTCCCTTCTCAAAGCAGTTAAACTCGCAAACAAATCCATCTTGGTTTATTGTCAGCAGCATCTATTCTGCTTAGCACGCACTCGAGCTGAATTTATTAAGAAACCTATTTTTAACCCACCAACACATAAATCTGGAGAAAGCAGCAACTTGATAAAAGCTCAGGAGTCAGAGTTTTTAAAAAAAATGACGTGCCAGGGAGCTGCAGGAGGGGACGAGGGATTTTAACATGTAAAAAGCCACAAAATCTAACGGAAGGCAACAGGTCCACATGGTATTAGAGCAACGGATTTGGGCAGCTCGCTGGCTTCCCTTCAAGCTGCTTTAGCATCGCACCTAGAGCCCGGCTCGAGACGATCCCCCGGACGGCGAAGCGGGGAGCGGGGATCATCTCGGGGCTCGATGTGACGGGAGAGCGCGGTCCCGCTTCGGATCGGAGCAAACCTTGCGCGGGGAGATCCGGGAACGAGCTGCTCGCCCAACACCCGCGGGAGACCGCGGCCAAACAGCGTTTCCAATGCTTCGGGACGCTTTCCGCGCCGGGTTTGTGGTTTATTCCGAGGTAGCTCGAGGATTTTTTTACGTTCTGCCGGGCTCAAAAAAGCAAAACTTTCAGTCCGCTTCTGCGGGGACGTGAAGCGCCAAGTTTTCCCCCCGCCCCGGAGCAGCACGAGATTCTTTGACCGGTTTTCTTCCCAGTAGCAGATTTCTGAACATTAACAGTTGGCTGCTTTTAAATAGCGAGAGCCAAAAAAATCCTGGAAGTTATTCAGAGGTTAAAGTCGGGTCAGCATTTTCACCAGCCATTCTGTTTTACACAAAAAGGATTTAGTGGCTTCCAGGAGAAAGGGCTGACTTGCTCCTATCTCTCTTCTTGGCTCACCTCCTCCTCCTCCCGCCTTCCCCTTTTATTTTCTTTTACAAATAAGAGTGTCTGAAGATCTGGACCTCGTAACATTTTTTGTTACCCTTTCAACATCCGTAGGCTGAACTGCCCTTTAGTGCAGAGGAGCTAAAATTTCAAAATAACTCTGTTCTAACCCCGGTGACACCTTTATTAAAGTCATCAGTAAGCATGAAATAGTCCTCGCGCTGTGCAGATTAGATATACGACACGCTTTTTCTCTAATAATTGAAATTATGTAAGAGGTGACACACAAATAGACAGGAATAACACCAAGAGGACAAGTCATCAGAGAAAACCCAACTGATGAAAAACTGGTCCTTACACCCAGATTCGGACACCAAAATGTCCACTCTCTACACCTTGGTGGATACTTATGCTCTTAAAGCAGCTCATCTGTAGCCTGAAGAACCATACTCTGATTTAAGTCTGACAAATCAGTGCTGTGGCCAGCAATATAGATATGCAAAATGAGCTTAACATGTACAGAAACATTCTATGCCAAGCAAAATCACGCGCAGAGAAGGAATTCTGAATAATGGTGTATGGATTAGTGTCCCACCCTGATTAATTATTTCTGACCTTTGCTAATTCTCAGGTATTTTCGAAATAGTAAGTTAATGTCTGGGATACACGCTAAAGGCTCTGTGTTTTGAAAATATTAAAAAGGCGGGGAGAGATTTTAAAGCACTAAAAGCAGGAGGGGCCACGACTTGGGAAATGTGAACTACCCCGGGAAATGTTTACTCTCTTTCCTCACATAAAAAAACCACAAGTAGACACGGAAATCTCCATCAGATTTCCACTTCACAAGAGGCTGCTCGGAGCAGAGAACCAACACGAGCAAGGGACATGCACACAAGAAGATCTGTATCCAATAATTGAGGAATGCAAGCGAGAAGGGAAACCTGATCCCCGACCCTCCGGAAACAAAGGAGCTGATGTGTCCCTAAAGGGCAGAGCAAAGCACGAGGTGGCCTTTGCGTCCTACCAGGGGACAACTTGTCTGCTCCGTTCTGCGGTGAAAGTAATTCCAGGGAACTGCTGTCACGCAGAGTTTGAGCCAAACGGAACCAACTCTGCTCAGTGATTTGACTCTCCAGCTCAGGCTCTTCCAGGAGGCTGCGCTTCCTGAAGCTCACAGCCCGGGTTTGCAGAGTGCCTGCGACTCCAGGTGACATGGCTTGATGTTGACAGCTACAACCAGGCACTGGGGCGCAGGAAGGCTCTTGCTTGTACCTACACTGCAAAAACAACCAAGGCCACTTGCACCCCCAGGGAGCAAGAGAGAGCAGAGGTGACCAACAAGAATATTCCATCCCATACACGTCACATTCAGCACAAAGCTCAGGGACCACAAGGGTTAAGGAACTTTTCCATTTTGCCCTTTTTTGTCTCTTGCCAGCGTCTGGGGTGGACTCCACCCATTCTTCTGCCTTTGATCCTGAGTTCCTGGATCCTGCTCCAGTTCCCATCTCCCACCAAGTGGGGAGTGCTATCAAGGGGCAGTTGGGTTCGATATCAGTTTTGTATATTCTCGTATATAGTCCATTATTTTCCGTATCGTTTTATTAAATCTGTTTTAGTTTTCTTTTCCAACCATCAGGCTCTCTGCCTTATTCCCTTCCCCTTCCTGTTTGGGGAGGGAGAGGGGTCACAGAGCATCCGTCAGGGTTTAGTGGCCAGTCCAGCCCAAACCCTCGACAAGACGTCCTTTCGAAGCCGTTGCGCACCCAACTCCCACCGCAAGGGAAGGGCAAGGACCACGGAGCATCCATCTCCCACAGCGAAACCGCCGCCCTTTGCTCGGACTGACCTTGTGCAGAAGACAGGGAAGGTGCAGAAAACCAGCAGAAAACCTCCCAGTCTTTGTCACTGCTGCAAAGTACGACTGGAGAAGAGCGTTTTCCCCATCCTTTGTTACAGCTGTTCAGCTTCTATCAGATGCCAGCATCAGAAGGTGTTGAAAATGTTATTGTCAAAATAGAAGGGGGGAGGAAATAAGGGAAGAAAGAGGCTCTTGTTTCCCTTTGAGTGCCAAGACGAGCAGAGGAAAGCCTTGGCTTTTTGAAAGCTTTGAAAAGTGCTTCCCCTACTCCATGCAAACATATTTTTACACGACTCTTCCATCTGGGACATATTAACATAGCCTTGGGATAAGTCACCTTCTATTATTTCCAAAGTTTCCATGGGAAAATCCAAGCATGAGGGGCAAAAAAATTAAAATGTTTCAGACTCAAAAATTAATTACTCTAGGCCAAAAAAAAAAAAAAAAAGGATAGGGTAGAAAATCTGGGCAAAAAGAGTCAACACCTCATCATGTCAGGAATCAGGCTCATGTTGACGTTTCTCTGACCCGACCACCAAAGCCACCCAGATCTACTCTGGCTTTCACATGGGCAAGAAACTCCAGAAGAAACCAAACTGCAGGAACTCACAATTTCATTGTCTTCAGGTTGGCAGGTGCCATCCAGCCACGAGGTCAAGCCACGAGCAACACGAGAGCACAGCACGGCAGATCCCATTAGCACAGGCAGCTCGTGATGGCAGAGCACACCCGTTTTTGCCCATTCTGCTCCCCTTCAGGCTTTATCCAAGCCCAGACCTGAGCCCAGCTCTGCCAGAGGTCAGAGGCAGCTGGAATCAAGCGTCCACTTCTACTCACCATGCTCCTCCAGCCCAATGGGGCTTCCAGGGGCTGCTGTCGGACAGGGTGAAGCTCTGATCGCGGGACATTTCGAGCAGGGTGTGTGATACTGCAACGTTTTCTCCCTGAATTCATTAACCTACTTCGCTATGCAGCTCAGAACAGCCCACAGATTTGCATTTTAAGATCATGCAGGCAGAAGTGCTAGGCAGGTTGCCGTGGCACACAGCAGCTCAAGCAAGCCCAGATTCCCACCAGCCAAACAAAATCCCAATCGCTAATACAACGAACCTCCCTAAATTATCAACCTTCGTCCTTGTTTGCTTGTACATAAACTGTGGGAAAGTAAAATCTTCTTAGCTGAAGAAATACTCAACATAACACACGTGGCAAGGACAACCAAGTGAGGACCACCCGGCCTGATGCTACGCAAACATTACTTTTCTCCCACTGTGCCCTTACAGTTATTGATCAGAAATTAATCTGTGTATGTTATTTTCTCAAGGTCCTTTCTATTTGCAACCTACAGATCAGTCATATGAAAAACCTGCTGCAGCAGCTACAGAAATTTGTGTTAATCCATCTGATATAATAATACAACCCAACAAGATCTGAACTACGAACATGATGCCATCAGCATCCATTCCCTTTCCTCTGATCTCAAAGAACTACGGACTAAATAGCAACAAGGGGAGGAAAATGCTGAAAGAATAGATGCCTCTAAAATCACTTGAGGCAGGAGGAGGCGGCAGCCACTGCCTGGCACTGAGACCGTCCCATCTCCCTTAGGGGACCAAAGAGCTCGTGCACCTTTACACAAGCATCTCCATATCCCCCCACGGGCACGGAGAGCAGCTGAGGGAGAAGACACAAAATGGAAAACTTGGCAGAAAAGATCCCAACAGCCTCACCGGAATTAAAGGAGGAAAAAAAATGCGTTGGGAAGAAAGACTGCGAGAAGCACAAAGATGAAGCTCGACGCAAATGGATAAAACTCTTTCATCGTTTTAACAAGTTCCAAAACTTTGAATCAATTAACCTCATCCATCCCCACTTGCACGAGCTCTACACAGGTTTACCTATGAGGAACGGCCACGGGAGGGGCACGACTCGCCTCCGTTGCCACAGTATTAACTTCAATGCCGAAAAAAATACCCCCGTGAATCAAACCCACGCACATCACCCAAACCGATATCGTCAAACCGACCCGAGGGCCAGCGGGGCAGAGCGAGGAGGAGGAACTCACCGATGATGCCGCTGTCCCGGCTCTCCAGGGTGGAGGTGGGGCTGGTGACGGGGCCGTAGGAGCAGTCCTTGGGGGGGACGCCGGCGGTGACGGGCGGCAGGGTGGAGCAGGGGCTGCTGGCGGGCGGCGAGGCCGTGCTGCTGGTCAGCGTGGAGCAGGGGCTGATGCGCTGCGTCACGGCCGAGCCCTGCGAAACACCGGCAACCAAACAGGTCACGCGCGGCGGGCAGGGGGGAAATCCCGCTCCAGCTCGCGCTCGGGGGGACGCGCTTGGTCGGGTGAAGTTAAAAACCGCTTTACTGTTCCAACGGGAACGCCGCGGCTGGGGAAAATGCAGGCGCCGGGCTTGTTTTCCAATTCGTGCCCTCAAGATTCCACCTTCTCGATAGGAAACGCAGAAATTGTAAATAAAGAGCTTTTTGCCAGAAGCCTGATTTCATATTTCATTGGGAATTCTGGTCGTTTTGTTAGCACCGAAGTCAAAGTTTAAAAAGAAAAAGCACGAACGAGCAAAAATTACGATACAGTGAGGTCAGTTCTGTTGGAGATCTCCAGGGTGGTAACGCCCAGCAGGAGCTCACCTGCTCTTACGGGAAGAAACAGCACATACAGGAAATCCTACAAAGACCTCTGGGTCATTTCCATCTGCTCAGAAACCTCCGCGGGGCTACGGTTTTTATTTTGCCCCGTAAATGTTTCCTCCATTCAAGAACAACAGCAGCGGTTTTACACCCGTGCAAAAAGGAAGCCTGAAATCCCCGAGCTAGACACGAGACAGCCCTTTCCCTGCCCAGACGTGCTCTCCCCACCAGGTAACGCCATTAAAAAAAAAATACAGTAAGGAAAAGGCTGCCCTCCAGACCAAAATAATAAAAAAAAGAGCAGCAGAACAAAAAAGATGGTGTTAAAAAAGTTATTTTGGAAAGATCCCGTAAGACATGAAACCTGGGAGAGCTTGTGCATCTGATGGCAGGGATGGAGATCAGTTTATTAAGAAAGTAAAATAATTCTTGAATTCAGTAGGAGCCAAGCTGTGACACAAGACTGAGCCCTTGTTTAACTACAGGCTACGGGATGCACAAGCTTCCCCAGCACAGGGTTCTCCTTCTCCGGAGAGATGTCCTGGAGGCACCGGGGGCCGGCAAGTGCAGGAGCCGGCTCATCGGCCCCTGGGAAGGGGCTCTTCTTTACCCGACACGGCAACTTGATCACCCTCGCGGCCGACTTCAGAGCCAGCCTGACGTGTAAAACAGGCAACTTCAACACGTCCTTTCCACAAAACAAACCCCCAGACCAGGCAGCCCCACGGTGGGTCGCGCTGGCCGTCCATGCCCCGCTCGAGTAGGAGGAGGCATCGAACACTTAAACGTCAAACATTTTAAAAAATGGGGGTTCGAGCAGGTGATCCTCCCTGAAATCTCTCTTTTGGCCTCAGCCGAATTTGTCCCAGAACGATTCTGGCCCCAAGGAAGGAACAGCAGAGGTTAAACTCCCCATTTGAAATTCGCTTCAAGGAGATTTCTTTTACTCCGTGTGAATAATTCCCTAATAAGGGTACGGATTCTTACTCCCTTCCCCACGTCAGCTCAAACCAAGGTGATCACATCAGGTTTCCAAACTGCAGAACACCTTCGACTTCTAACTTCTTTATTTTTTTTCTTCCTCACTATTTCATGATGTTGAAAAAAAATGCCTGGGATGGAACTTTTTTAAGTAGAACACGTGAAAGATTTACCATTTTTTAAATTAGAGGGCAGATCCTCTGGGTAGCTACTGGGAAACGATCTAATTTGTCCAAGGTATCCAACGGGGCTTGGAAAAATTCCTTCTTGGAGCATAACGATGGCGGGGTCCGAGGTGGAGCATTCCTGCCGGGAGGGCAGGGGTCACCCCCCTCCACCGTCACCCCAACAATCTCAGCTTAATTACAGAGCACCCGAAGGTGGATTAGCACAGCCACGAAGCAGGGACGGGCTGCTAATGCGACAGCTCCACGGGCACGTTTTTTGCATTAAATAAGAGCGACTGCAACGCAGTAGAAGATGAACTGTGGGGGTATTTCCATGATAATTTATAATCTCCCTCCAGTATCCGTATAAAATATCCCGTCGCTGAATGAGACAACCGCCACCACGTCGGTTTTTGAAGCGCTCGGGAGAAGCAAACCAACCCTCTCCTCTCCCCATCCGATTTGTGGTGTCGCTGCTGTTACTTTCCATTCTTCTGTGTTCTAGGTACTTACGAATATGTCTCTCTTCCCCCCAGTAGCCTTCCAGGAAGCGCAGGTGAGCTGACGGGCTCTGCAAGCTCTGGCTCTCTGCGTATTCTGGGCTCACACCACCTGCCACGCGCCTTTCTCCCTCAACAAACCTTTTCCATCATTGCAGACGTCTAACGACAACGTTGACTTTTGGAAATGGACTTTTAATTTTGCAAAATTATCTCTTTACTCATTAATTCCAGCAGCCAAATGAACAACTACTTTTTTCTCGGTATTCAGTTCAAACACTCCATTATTTTTCCCCCTTGAAATTACTGGGGTTTATGGTTTTCCTTAACGTAACGTACCCCGGGGCTCTTTTTGGATCGCTGCTATATATCAAGAAGATGTTTCCATTACAGTGGGACTGTCTCTTCCCATTCACTCCGTGCTCTGCTCAGCTCTGGAGGGACCACACCTGGGTCTGGGCTCCCCAGTATAAACTGCAGATGGGGATACTGGAGTGAGGACCCCAGTGATGCCCGAAGGAGCATCTGACACAGGAGATGGGTCCCAAAATCTGGGTCCTGAGCACCCTGCTCCGAGCTGACCCTGCTTCGAGCAGGCGGCTTGGACTAGACGGTCTCCAGAGGTGCCTTCCAACCCCACGCTGTAGCATCTGAAACTTTTATCAGCTCGCTTTTGGGATCTTTCAGAACGCGGAGCATTATTTCTATTATAAATTCTTTATATGGCGAAATTTTTCTACGTCCTTGTTTCAAGCGTTATTTTAAACGAGTCTCTAACTAACAGAGTAGCAGCCACTAACCTTAAAACACAGAGAAATTACACTTTAAAGAAAATTAAAATTCAAGGCAAGAATGGAACACTCATCTTCCCTCCAGCTGATAGGACCATTGTTTCATGAAATGCCAAAAGTGATACAAGTTTGGTTTTTTATTCGTAATGTTATCAATGCAGCTCCTTAAGAACAAGCCACTTGCCACTGGAAATTACTAAATAACCCGGTGTATCACTTGGCATTGATTGACATGTTTTATTTTTGTATTGATACAAAAAAAGTTCCTCTGTGCGAGTCTTAACTATAAATTTCCATTGACAGAACGTTCTGTATTATTATTGCCGCTGTTTCAACTGTCACTTTTTCACCAAGCCTTGAAAAATTACACCGTTCTGTCACAGCCTCATTGTCCTTTGTGCTTCTCTGGCAGCCAGTGCCGTTAAAAAAATAAGTTTCCCAAAAAGTCGGAGAAGGAGGATTTGTTCTTCAGCATTAGTGATCTCTCATTAAGGAAGGACACGATTAAGAGACAGCACATAAACCACATCATTCCACAGCAGTCTGGATTAGAGACTACACCCTTTGACGTATTCAAAATAAGGCAAGCGAAAGAAAACGGGACGTGCCGATTTACAGATTGGGGCCGTTTTAGCGAAAACACCTCTGTTCCTTATCTTCACTTCAGCTCAAGCATCGGTGAGATTGCAAATAATTATTTTCTCGCTTGAGAAGGCAACGCGTGGTTAGAATAACAAGCAGCAGCCGAGTCCCAGCTTTTGATACAAAGAACGTTTTCTTTGCCCTGGCCATGCAAATTAACGCCTCAGAAGCTAGAAAACGCTTCTAATTTTTAAATTCAAGTGCAGGTTAGCAGTCAAAAGTCTCAATCAGATTTTAATTAATCAATGATTAATGGAAGACTTAATCTCCGCAAATCCCATAAATGTCTTTGCTGTGTGATTTTCAACACTACTTTAACTAGGGCAGCTGAAGAAATTCAATTTGGGAAGGAGCTTCAGGGAGGTTTTCCCAAGATTTGCTGCAATTCAGAGGCAGCTGCAGCCCCAACAGGGTTTGTGCAGGGCTGGTAGATGGCACAAGTCAGAGGAGGGTCACCAAGCCTGTTGGGGGGCTGGAGGGCCGGTTTGGCTTAGTAGGTTGAGCGTGGTGCTTGAAACACCAAAGGTTGCAGGTTCGATTCCCGTTCGGTTCTCACGTGTTGCCTGACCTAGTCGAGAGGTGGCGTCCCTGCCCACAACAGGGAGGTTGGATTAAAATGATCTCTAAGGTCCCTTCCAGCCCAGGCCATTCTATGATCTATGATGCAGGAGGAGGTGATGGAGAGAGTTGGTACAGCCCGGAGGAGAGAGAGCTGAACTGCACCCAGGGCTAGCGTCAGCCTTCTCTCTGCAGGAGGTTGCGGAGAAGACCCAACCACGCTCCTGTCAGAAGTGCAAAGGGAAAGGACAAGACACTCCAGCCACAGGTTGTAGCAAGGAAATTTCCTATTAGGTGGAATAAATAAAAGTCCTTCACAATGGGAGTCGCGAAGCCCCAGAACAGGCTGCCCAGAGAAACTCTGGATTCTCCATCCGTGGAGATCCTCCGAACTCGCCCGGCCGAGCCCTGAGCAACGCTGAAGGCAGCCCCGCTCTCAGCGGGCAGCTGGACGAGACGCCCTCCCGAGGTCATTTCCAACCTCGAGTGTTCTGCCGCTCCACGCAAGCACCGACAGCGGGAGACGCTCACAAAGAAAGAAAAAAAATTAACTTGGTAATTGAGGAACCAGCCTCTCTTTATCTCCACCCGCACACGAACAGCATTCAAAGGCCCCGTAAAACTTTTCACGCAGAAATTAGCACACAGCCCGAGATATCCATCTATTCCAGAGGACAACTCGCTGCTGTTTCGCTTTAGATTTTTTCTTTTGTTCTCCAAAGGCATCTCTGGCTTTAGAGAAAAGACGAGATTTTAATTTTTTTGTCAAAAGGTGACAACAAAAGGAACCATTTATAGTGGAAGGCTCTGCCTGGCTTTGAAGCCCGCAGTTCAAACCGGTGCCTGCCCCGAGTAGGGTTTCCAGCACAATGTACAGGAAAGTACATTTCAATCCCACCACAACTTGCATAAAAAAACCGGAATGAAAGCGTCAAAGGCTTAATGGATACATTAAAGGCAAAAACTTTATGAAATCGCATTTCTCGGCTCTCGGGCAGCCCACGCAGAAGATGCAAAACCTTCTGGCCGAGTCCACGGCGCGGGATGGACAGACCCCAGGGTGCTGCCCCCCACCCCTCACCAGAGCCACCAAGTTTCCTTCCAAGGGACACCGGGACTCCAGGTGTCACCAGGGCCAGGACTGGTGTTCAGCCTGAACGTACAGAAACCATCTTCTTGGTGGCAACCTTTCACTGGTTTTCTTTTTTTTTTTGTTAAAGTAATTCAGGACCTCGGGTCAGGTCCGCTGAATAACGCTCATGTTAAACAGCTTCTGCAGAGCCACGCAATGACTCTCTTCAAAGGAGAGAAAATCAGAACCGGGCTTCTGAGTTTCACGCTCTTGTGCTGCCTGACAGATTATCCACGCGTCAATTAAAAAAGAAAAAAGGAAAAACTGTCTCCTAGTTTCGTTCTCATCTCAGCAGCACTGCTGGGCGTGGGTACAGTGTCCAGGAGGAAGAAACTCCGGCAGTTTCCACAAAATCCACGTTGTAGCCCTGAGCTTTTCAGCCCGCCACAGGGGATGTAACAAACTCCATCACAACAGAGATTTTGTGATTTGCTTTTTGTACCCGTTTTCGAGCATGAAATCACTTTGTTCAACAAACACGAGCAAAAACTGTGACTGTCTGTAAAATCAGGCTATTACTACTCACTTCTCCTGCCTAGAGAAACTGTGAGCCTTCACGTAACACCGAAACACCGCGCAGAAGATGCCGTGGAAGCAGAGATAACTGTGGTCACTATGACCTGATTAGAAACGCCACCCGCTCCCACGACACCCGCCGAAACCCAGCAGCAGCGGTTTCACAGGGCGGCAGCCGATCCCCGAAACACGCTCCCGCCGCGGCAACGATTCGCCGTTTAACAAGGAGATGCAACCTTTTCCCTCCGACAACTATTGCAATTGGGAGCCGCTCAGCCGCCGCGCCACTCGAGGCTGAGCACCCCCTTTCGCCCGCGCGGCACGAGCTGGAGGGAGCGTACCTGGTTCTCGTCCTGCACCTCCATGCCGTACTGGGGCCCTGGCTGGACCTCCGTGACTTTCTCTCCGAGGAGGAAGCCCAGGCGAGTCATGAGTGTGTTTGCTGCCTCATCTACGGACGGAGGGGGTCCCAGCTCCTGCTCAGCGTCACCTAAACGGGGAGAAAACCAGATTCAGACAGGAGCGGTTTTCACCTTGGCGGTGTTTTTACCGACGAAGCGCCGCTAACCCTTCACGCCGCGACATCGGGATCCAGGTTTTCAGGTTACCTGAGTCTGTTTTAACATTATTAGTTTTAGGTTATGCATTGCTCCAGCTGTGAGTACACGTTTTGCTCATGTTCACTGTTATTTCTCCTCTCATTGCTCATTAGATACTCAGCAGCAACTAGGGAAGCAAACAGATCTTGTTTTCCCTGAACCAGAGATTTCCTGGACCGACAGTGGAGAGCGTTCCCTCTCCTCTCTCACACAGAAACTACCTCCAAGTTACTCGCCAAGTTACTCAACCAAGGCCACCTGTGGCATTTTGAAACACTGTGAGATGCAGAGCAGCCAACCTGTGCTGCCAAAGTGGTCAACGGCGAAGAGCAGGACAGAAAACCCGTGTGCATCTCCCCCCGTGCGACACGCTCACCGTTACACCGCCCACCGGACCTCCAGTGCCCACGGTGCGGGGCGTAATACAAAACAAAATCCACCTGCAAACTCCCCACCAAGTCTATTCAATAGGTCAAAACCAACCTCCCAGATAATTTTTTCCTATTTTTCTGCCACCAGAGCAGCATAGACAATGCTCACTAAGAAGGAAAGCATCTACACTGGCATTTCTGCTCTTTTTGCTCTTAAAATGAGTGTGTGTGTGGGTTTTTTGAGTATCACAAAGGTAAGTCGGGTTCTGAAGGCACGTTCTGCCCTGCTCACTCCAGCAGCTTTAAAAAGCCTGAAGGTCAAGTTCTTTGCACGCTACACTGAAGCAACGCTGTGTTCAGTGCAGTTGTAGGAGACTAATTAGGATTTGCAATTAGTCTACAGTTAATTATTCATCTGATAATGCACAATCTGGAAAAGAGCCCATCTCCGTTTTCTCTGTCCTGGCTCGGGGGTGGCCCCAGCACTCAGCCTGAAGCTACAGCAAAAAGATGTTACTTGAAATATTACTTTTTGACACCTGTACGCGAAAGCCACAAATCACAGAATCTGGGGCGTGTACGAGACCTCGGAAAATCTAAGCCAGCTGCTTCCAGAAACTCCCATTTCAACGCCTACCGTACATCCTGCTCTGGCAGGGGGATTGGACTTGATGATCTTTCGAGGTCCCTTCCAATCCCTGACATTCTGTGATTCTGCGATCTCATGGAAGCTGAGAGCGATTCGGCCGCGTCTCACCTGCGCCGCCGCGAATTAGGAGCCCCGGAGCACCTCACACGCACGGCGGCTGCGCTCACGAGCATCTTCAGCCTCGGGAGACGAGCGTCTGGGGCAGCCCTGGCGCGGTGACTTGGCTGTCATGGAAATGGATTGTCTAGTATGACAGTGGAAGCTGTCTTTGAGTTATCGAACCCCTATTGTGCCGCGTTAAACACCGCTGACGCGAACAGGGGTAGATTTAAGAGAGACAAATTTAGATGGATGGCCCAATTTTCTCAACTGCTGACCACCCACAGCCAATCTGTGGGCATTTACTATCTCTGCGAGTCAAACCCAGAACAGGTACATTTACGTAAAACAAAAATTAGAGAGGCTTTTACTTCCAAGGTTTTTTCTTTTCTTTAAAAATAAAAAAAAAAGACTTTTAGAATTTATCCTCTGCAGTTGTATCTAGGATGTGGCTCCGTTCATAACTATACGAGCCCTAAATCATCTCCCAGGGGCACAAAGCTGCCTTTCACCTGTGAAATAAGGCAAATGATGAGCTTATCCCGGGTCGCTGCATAAGAAAACGGAAGATATAGAGGATAATAATTGTCTGCTTTCGTCACGCTCGTGGCACAAGGTATCAAGGGCTGCAAGCGCAGCAGCTGAGCTCCTCGAGCATCACGTTTAGTGTAGAACCACCCGTTATTTCACTATAACGTGCCTTTCAAAGTACAGATAACTTCGAACTTGAGCGAAGCACTATTGTACTGGATTATTCCTTCTTTTGGTTTTAGGTCTTTAAAAATAAGAGCAGTCATTTAATTGAGTGTCAAAGAAGGGACAGACCAGCTCTGAGAAGGCAGTGAATGGGAATTATGAAAAGAAGCTGTAACTTGCCTTTCAAGGTTGACAGTAAGACCTAATACTCTCTTGCCGAGTTCAATCAAAGGGCAGAATTGTTTTTTTTCTCCCTTGCCTTGTGTGCAATCCTGTCGATGCCGCAGCCGTATTTTACGCACACCTCAGCACGTTCGGATCTCCCGGCGTCACCGAGGAGGTTCCAGTGCACAGAGTTGGCCTGAGGTAATTTTTTTTGTAGGTATTCTGACCCAGCAACTGCACACAGAGGTCAGTGAGCTGGGAGATGCAGCCTCTCACATATCCATAAAGAGGAACGAACACCCCAGCTCGGCACACGCAAGCCTGGGCTCACTCCGTGGGTTCCGAGATCCCAGCGCGGTTCGAGCTGAAGCTGCTGCACTTGCAGACGTCCACGAGCTTCTGCATAAACACCTGGTCATATTAAAAGTCGTATCAAAATGCTCAGTGCCAGAAATTTTAAACAAGAATAAAGAAAACTGACTCCATGCACATCCACGAGTGCCTCAAGGGATTCTAGACACGGGGCTCGGAGCAAGCTGGGCTGCTGGGAGGGGTCCCTGCCCGTGGCCGGGGCGTTGGAACAAGACGAATTTTTAAGGTCCCTTCCATCCCAAACCATTTTGTGATTCTACGACACGATAAAATGCTTTTTCTGAATCTTATTTCCAAAAAAAAAGTTTAACAGAGAAGCTTTTCCCAACTTGGAATTTGTTGCGTTTAATTTCAAGTGCTCCAAAGCTGGCGTCAGCGCTTCAGGTACCGAAGTCAAACCCAAAAGAGATTTACGAGACGTTTGCCGCTACTCCAAGGACTTTCACCACAAATAAAGCCTCCAGAGTACAAACACGCTGCAGTGAATTGCTCACTTCTAATAACATAAATAAAAATCCACAAACAGCTCCAAGGTAGATCAGTCTCAAAAGTTGCAGCCTGGTTTGAAGGAGAGGTAATTTGTCCAAGCTGTATGCGAATTATTATTTGTTATTTTTTTTGGTAAGAAAAATGTAAGCAACCAGCGTTACTTTGCACTGCAAAAACAAATGAACTCAGAAATAAGACATTTAGAATTTTTTTGCAGTGAGCTGTACATAAATTAAAGGTGTCTTCTAAAAAGTGAAAGGAAAAAAGAGTAATACGCAAAAGGCTACATGAGATACGCAACTGAATTTCAGGTAGAGCCACCAAAAAGCTATACCAAAGAGTATTTCTTTTAATCCTTAATCTTCAGAAGAGACAGGTAACTGCCGCATTATACGACAGAAATAAATAAAGGCTCCTACAGGGATGCGAAACGGGTTGTCCTTTTAGATTAAAATACTGCCTGCGTTTAGGCTATCTGGCATTTTTATCTCTGGGAGCAGAATGCTGGAAACAGTAAATCAGAGCCTGCAGCCTGACGGGAAAAAAATCCAAAATCCAACACAAATGTGACTTAACTCCTCCGAAAGCAGAAGAGGAAAATGAGCCAACGAGACTGTGGCAACTTCTCCATCTCCAGCCCTTGAGGAGCCCACTCGCAATTCTTTCACCGGTTTAGTTCGCTTTGGGATGGAACAGATGCCACGAGAGGACGGGCTGGCCAGGGAGAAGCGAAGGTTAATTCCGTCAGGGCAAGGCCAGGAGGTCGCTTGGCCAAGGAGCGCTCGAAGGCAGGCTGGGCCGGGGCAGGAGATCGATGGATCGATCAATCGATCGGCCGGGAGGGGATCGATCGGCAGCCGAGCAATAAGGTCCCGGGGGCTCCGCGGGGGGCGAAAGGGAGCCAGGGATGGGGGAGAAGCCCGAGCGTCTCTGCCACCAACCTGCCAGGAGCTCTGCGCCCCGTTGGTAGCAGAAGAGCAATTTTCAAATATTACAACCACCTAATTAGTCGTAAGGAATAATTAAATGCAGCGCTCGGTGATTTAGAAGCTTCAAAAAGAGTGTAGATACCCAAGGTGCACACGTACAGCTTTTATTATGTTTTAAAAGAAATAATTTAGCTTGCAGGGTTGAACCAGATCTCGGCAGCGCACACCTCCACGCTTCCAGCTACTTCTGGCACCTTTTTAAGTTAATGACAATTTATTTTTTTTTTTGCAAAAATGCAAATGAGACACATTATAACCTGAGCTTGTCAAGCGATTTGACACCTCTAATCCTCCTTCCCTTCAGAAAATTCAACCCACTTCAGGTACGTCAGAAGCCCTCTGCAATCCACCCTGGAATTTACCTGATTTAAGCCCTTTAGGAGCAACTTCACGGATCCTGGCAGCTCTCTCCTATGTCGTACCTGCACAAACCCTCTGTATTTCTGGAGGGGTCAACTCTACCTCCCTGCTGACGTCACCTGCAGTAGGATGGGGCTCATAAGTGCTCACAAATCTTTCTAGCCTCTCCTTGAAAATCAAATATATCATTTGAGAAGCGCGGTTATTAGGCTTGCTCTTTTCAAGAACGCTTTCCAAACACGCAATATTTTTGAACATTATCGTTTTACAAAAGTGCTTCTGCTCCGTCCGTTCAAGTCCTGCAATGCAATCTGCCACCTACTTCAGCCGCAATTGCTTACAAGCAAACGAAATTTCTTCATGATTTATTTTGGAATTCGGCGACTTGTTTGATAGCTACCGTTGTCTGATCTTGCAGATAAATGATGTAGGGTAGCGCTCCTGGGAGACACTAACAACACGGTTTTAATCCAGAAAATATTTTTGGGTCGGTGCTTGTACTTTTACTTCCAAGACATCTGAAATCTATTCCAGCGAGGGTCTAGCAAGAAGTGCCTGGTCACTGAGCAATAACCAGCACAGAATTCGCCTGAACGAGAAATTAATTTGTCTTAAGAATCAAAAATCCTTGAATTAGCAAAGAAAAAAATTAAGATAGTTATATGCAGAGGAACAACAGAAATAAATGACACCATTTACAATTTTGATCTTCAGTTATGTAACTGTGGAGGTTTATCCAACAACTTCCCTCTCTCCGTGTGACCCAAATCTGTCCCATTATTATGTACATCTGCTTTAAATTATTCTGGATACATTTGAGCTATATTTAGAAAAATGCCCTTGACCGTTTCTGCATATTCCCCTAATCTCAGAATTAATGGGAGATTTTGTCATCAGTCTTGTTTACATCCAGAAGAGATTTTTATTTCTTTTTTTTTTTAAATTCAACCACTGCTGCCGTCCTGCGATACTCCCGCATCAGAAAGGCAGTTATTTTTAATCAGAAACCGTACCGACAGGCAGCGAAAGGAATTCCAACGCTATCACAACATCTAATTCAAAGCATTTTATGTTCTAGATTTAAAAAAACCCAAACCAACCAAACCATAAACAAACAAAACCCTCTGCACGCACGTTTGGGGATGAATTTTCCTGGATTTAAGTGAAGTACCAAAGAGAAGGGAACGGGGGAAATGAGAGGACGGGCAGCGCATCCATCATTGGGCACACGTGAAAAAAGGAAAAGGCCATAATTATCATAAACAGGAGCCTGGGTCCGTGGAACATCTCCCCAAAGTGGGTTTGCGCTTAGATCCCCGAGAAGCTCTTCCCACTCCAAGAAGGACAACGTGGCCGCGGTAGGAAGTCCCCGCTGACGGAAAGCAGGGACACAATTATTTCTTCCTTTAGGGGTTTGGCAGTTTATCTCTAAAACATCACCTGCTCCCAAACCCGGGTCTGTGCTCCCAGCTCCAAACACAGAACCTGTCACCAAACGATCAAAGACTCTTTGGTGTTTAGTTTTGAGCTTTTCGAGCTGACCTGTTATTCCAGACAGGTTTGAGGATGGTATCTTGCACTCTCCTTGGTTTTTTTAATGTGATTCACAATGAAAAAAAGAACAAACACTCCGTTCAAATATTATGTCTGCTAACATTTGAGCAAAGCGCTATTTTGCATATTTTGCTATATATCAGCCATGTCGCACAGCATCCCCCCAGATCACTTTTTTAATTTCAGCAAGTGGCGTTCAAAACCTTTCACATTCCCTCCTATCACATTATGCACATAAAATATTACCTATATTTTATATATTTCACTGCATCACAGAATCGTTTAGATCAGAAAAGACGTTTAAGATCGAGTCCAACCCTTAAGCCACCACTAAACCCTCTCGCTGAGCACCACATTCCACGGTCGTGTAAAACCAACTTTGGTTTCCATCTGCAGAGACCATCACTGTTTCCATCCTCGGCAGCTCCAACAGCCGCAGAAGCTGCTGAGGTTCCTTCTGTTGTACCCCCAAGGCAACATCCAGCTACAATTGGAGTTTCTTGGGGAGAAAAATACGAAGAAAGGCATTTTTACAACCACCTTTTCTACTCTTGCAACAGTTTTGCCTGGTCAAAACACAACTAGCACATGGTGAGACGGAACTTCAGCAAGGTAAGTGATGACACCTCACTGCAGCCTTTAACCACTGTTAAACGGGAGCTTGTATATATTAAAAAAATCCTGCAAAGCTGAGACAGAGTTTGTTCACATAAGCCTGGCGCAACCACAAACTGAAATATCCTCAGGTATTCCAGTACTGGGCTAGGATGCAGGAGCTCCATCACTTCCAGTACTCGCACAGACTTTTGTACAACTCTTTTAGGCAATTCTAGCAGCAACCATAAATGTAGCAGAGCATTTTCCGTAATTTTCAGTACATTCTCTAACAGAGCCGCTGTCTAGGGCTGTTGCTAACTGGCATCCCTTCACCAACTGGAGAGAAAAAAACATTTTCCATTTAGATGAGATCCACCTGAAGTTTAAAAATGAAAAGTGTAAGCGACAGAGCGTATGATCTGCAATTTCACCCATATAATTGGGGTGAAAATACACCACCAAAGTTACCAAAGCGGGGCGATGGGAGCAGAGACCTGCTCCAGATGCCAACACGCGGGATGGGATAACCCTGGAGGCACAGAAACTCAACTCAGCCAAAACGTCAAACAGCAAGTGGAGGAGTCTGAGAGAAAACTGCTACAGCCCAAACGCAACAATTTTGGGCCGTGCAAGAAGTTATAGACCGCTGGAGGAACTCGAAGACGCGGTGCTATAGGCACTGTTTCCCGGCAAGGCTGTGCTTTCACACTGGCAGCTGGCCAAAACGTTCATGTTTGGACACAAAGCAATTACTTTTCAAGCAATTAGGAGTCAAATAATTAGTGACAGAAAATGTCAAAAATTCTGCTTAATAAAGTAGATCATCTGCCGTGGTGCAGGAGGTTATGAGCAAATCAATCTCCCTTTCTTCAGCGTACAAGTGCAGCTGCGCTGCCCAAGGGGAAGGACCAGACAAGGGGACATCCCCGACCAGAACAAATCACAGCAAGGGGAACAATATTCACGCTGGATAAGAATAAAGAAGCACTTGTTCTGCAGTCCTGAGCACGGTTAGGAAGTCAAGGCAACTGGTAAGAGCGCAGAAGCAACGGTGTGGCTTGCAGAGCACCGCATATTTTCACCGATGAGAAGCTCTCCATAGCATCACCGAAGTTCAAGTATGTTTTGCACAGGACAAATTAAAAGCATCCATTGGCCTCGTGTACACACTGACACATGGGAACCAGGCTTCTGGAAGAATTGAGCAGTTTTCTACAAATGCAACCACCCCTCCTTCTATTGTTAGAGGGCTCTGCCTCTATAAAGCATTGAAGCAAAATGATAGTAGCTCAAAACACTTACGGAAGAAAAAATAGAATTATTGACCGCTTCCTCTAGACTGTAAAGTATTTGGGAACAAATTTCTGAGCCAGAAAGAAAAGAGAGGACTAACTGGTGCAACCATGACAAAGAACTCCGGTGACCATCATCTCTTTCCTTTTCGCCTCGCTTGCCAGCCCTGTACTTCCACTTAGGACGGGCACAACCACGAGGCGAAGGCTGACTTCAAATTCAACTTGACCTACAGAACAACAGCTCCGAGCACTAAGACACACGATTAGGTTTGGTAAAGATGTCAAAGAGCACCGCGAGCAGGAGCCCAGGGACACCCAGGACAGCCCTGGGACCCTTGCGGGCACAGCTCACCCAGCCCCACTGACGCTGAGCAGAAACAGAACCAGGCAAACCAAGCTGAAGTGAGTGCCCATGTCTAATCTGACAGGTAGTATCTTCTCTAAACTGGAAGTATTGAAGAGGCTTTTCTACCGAAGAAAGGAAAAGCCAGGGACAGTGATTTAGCTTTGCCTAGAATTTATAATCACAAAATGCGAGTGCGGACTGACCGCTGCTCCTGTGACACTTCATGAAGACGTTAAGAAACACCGGAGTCTTCAGCAACACGTGAGCAGCGCCGCTGGGAGTTCAAAGGGCACCTTTTACCAGTTCTGTCAGGAATAAATGGAGATCCTGAAGGCCGAGAAATAGCTGACTATTTCAGTAGGATGACACCGGCAGTAAACGCCTTTGATGATCAAGCATAATAAATAGCTTGAAAGAAATTAAGCAGAAGGCAAGCACGGAGACAAATTTATTACCTGTTACCTACAAAGGGGAAAAAAAAAATCCATTCCAGCTTTTCAGTACGAATGATTTCTTGGTCTGAGACAGGTTACTTGGTACCTTTGTGAAATACGTTCGGCTAGAGATAAATCAACGTTCTGTTAAATAAGCCAGAAGTGAAATTCAGAGTGAGGCTCTAGGTAAGTTACCCATCATCAGAAGGTCCAGCGACTCTGGTGAAAGATACTGCGACATGTTTCATTATCAGCAGCATCTCTGTCCCATCCCTCTCAGGCAGTTTTGTTTTACAGATGGATACATTAGGCTGAGGAAGGAGCTGAGGATGGAGCCACTTGCAGACAAGGTGGTAAAAGGGCATTTGGGTGTGCAGGGACCACTGGGACAGTGTCGGGCTGAGGGTCCAAGACCTGCAATCGTTACAAGCTCATTGCCTGCTGGAACAGTCCCTGAATTTACCTGACCCTCGATTCTGCTTACAGTCAAAGACTGCTAAGCAGCACGGACGGGCAGCAGTGGATTACAATCCTGCTTCCCAAACCAACCAATTCCTGACTGATCTACACAACTCGGAGCACCTTGCTTCAAAGGCCATCACGCTTTTGCAGCCACACTGCCTGAGCTGTGGTATTCGGGAGCATCGGTGCAGGCTGCCCTTGTTTTTTAAAAATTACATACTAGGAGAGGAAACTCTTCTGCCATGAGTCAGTCGTTCAATGAGAAGTCTGACCTTGACTGGTGTTGGCCATCAGCAATGAAAAGGGCAAGTACCCGGTACAGGGAAGGTCTCTGATGTTCCAAGCCATACAAGAAATTCTCATACCAAGCACCTCCTCGCTTCTGCTCAGACGTGGAAGAAAAGGAGGTTTTACACTGATCCTGCCCATCACTCACAGTTTCAAAACCAACAAGGTTGGTTTGCTTCTGTACATATTTACTCACCGGCAAGACAGAAAGCTATAAATATTCAATTAGCCAAAGTATTAGCACAAAAAAGTTACAGTTTCCCAACAGGCCAACCGAAAGCAAGCGCTCCTGTTTGCAGAGGCAAAACAACTCGTTAAGACTCCCAGGATCCCCGCGGATGGGCAGTCAAAGGTTCCAGGCTGCCGGAGATCCTGCTGCTCAAGTATCTGACATGACACACACTTCAAGGGCCACTGAGGTTATATGATATGCCTTGGCAGTAGCCATAATGCTTCAAAGTTAGACAGTTTCACACAAATAGAACTAATATCGCTCAAAGTCTTTTTCCTCCCTTTTTTATTTTCTCCCCAGACAGGTGAACCCAAAACCAAGGCTGTCATGGGAAGCTGGTTGTCAATAGATCGTATTAGGAAGTTTCCCAAATGCCATATTATCTGAAATTTTTAACAGTTCAACAGTATATGCAATTCATGCTAATTTTCAGGTCCTCCCCTCGACAAGAAGGTTCAATACAGCCGGAATTGTAAACCCACCCACTATTCCTCAATCTGCAGCAAACCCACCTACACCCAAGGGCAAATGGCCTAGGGTTCATCCCCAGCAGACACGCGTGTGAAACCCCAATAACGCCTTCATTATCCCTCTCTCAGAATGAGAATTTCAGACCAGGGTGGGGGTTGTTTTGCTTTATTTGGGGAGAGGTTAAATTTTGGACGGTTAAACCAGGGATTTATCCTGAAGCTGTTTCCATCTCTCTACACAGCAGAAGGAACCAGCACCGTCCTCCCAAGAGAAGCAGGAGAAAAGTCAATGGCTCCCATAGCAACCCCTGTACCCAACCGCCACGGCTCCCCTCTGCAATTAGGGCTGATCACAACAATTTCCCATTCCCTTCAGGTCAGTGGGCTTGATGATGCTGGGACAACCACAAGATTCAACTGCAAAACCATCTGAAAGGCCACGGTCGGTTTGATCGTTCCCTTGCTTCCCTCCCAGTTCATCCCTGTCTAATATGACAGAGGTTTCGCATGGATCCCGCTGGTTGAATTTGTCCGGGGTGTTGTGGGGGGGTTTTTTGGTTCATTGCCTATATTTTCACCATGAAAAGTCAGAGTACGACACCTCTTCACGCGCTCCCTGTTGACGGCTTTTTTCTAACACCTGCGAAACGCTTTGTTGCGTTTTGGAGAAGCGCGTGCTTTGTGCAAACCAAAAAAACACACGTTTTACATGAAGAGAAGAAAGCAGCAGCGGCAGCAAGCGGATGCCAACCTCAACGATTCTTTAACCAAAGAAAGAGAAAAAGGAGCGACGGGATGAACACAAACGACGCCGGGATGGTAAATCACCCTCCGCTGTCTGCGGCGGCGGCACCGAACTCAATTAGGGCTGGAAACAGATGCCTGCCAGCCTAATGCGGAACGAGCAAACATCCCCTGGCCAGACATTTAAGATTTGTGTCCCAAAATTTCTGAAGAAGAATTTAATCAAATTAAAAGATAATGTCATAGCATACTTAGCCTTTGAAACGTAACGGCGAGGTAATAAATCACGCAAAATGCAACTGGAAACATCGATCTAAGACAAAAGGCAATTTACCTGAAAGCACCATCCATCTCTGACTGTTTCCAGTAGGTTTCCTGAGCACTTACATTTCAAAATGTGTTTTAGCCAGCACGGTAAAACCAAACAGCACTTCAGAGCATGATGCCCTCCTGATACTCAGCTAAGCAGAGCCAAGAAGCCAGGACCCCACTCACGACACAGGCAGTGCCACTAGGCAGGAGGAGTGAGGTCTGATAAATTTTTGGGAAAAAAATACCACCCGTGACGTTGGGAATCACCAGATCACTCCAAGAAATGTTGAACAGTTGAACGACAGAGGGGTCTGAAGGTCAACTCCCACTCTTCCATGCGATCCCCCTTAAAGAGCAACGATTGCCGTGTGGGTGTCACTCCCCGGTTGTCCCACCGCCTTAGAGAAAAGTTTGACAAGAAGGAAAATGGAAACACATCTGCCACGCAGTGCCTGCAGGATCAGAGCAGCGATGGGCAGGGAGGATGGATCAACCCTTTTTTAGACCCTCCTGCAACAGCCACCACCAAGTCAAGAAAGAAGGAACAACTCCTTGTCCACACCAGACGTACCAAGCCCAAAAGGGCTCGACTGAACTCTAAATGACCACTGCAATCACAAAAACTGCTACAGAAATATAAATTGGATGGAAATGGGTTTCTCAAAACCACAAAAGAGCTTTTCTGTCATCACCTTAAATGCAACGGCTATAACACGTGGGCCCATTTCTGTTTCCACTTAACCAGTACTGTGCTATAGGTAGTGACACAACAAGGTGGAACAGCCTTAAACTGAAAGAGGGTAGATTTAGACTAGATGTAAGAAATAAATTCTTCACTGTGAGAGTGGACAGACCCTAGCCCAGGTTGCCCAGAGAAGCTGTGGCAGTGCCCAAGGCTGGATGGGGCTTGGAGCAACCTGGGCTGGTGGGAGATGTCTCTGCCCGTGGCTGGGGATTGGAACGAGATGGTCTTTGAGGTCCCTTCCAACCCAAACCATTCTGTGATTCTAGAGAGATTAAACTCATTTTGCAGAATGTAATGCTTTATTTTTGGCGTACGAAGGAATATAATTCCAAAACTAAAATTCAGAGCAAGCCTAAGCCTTTACAACATCCTTGCTATCAGAACTTCCCTCAGAAGGTACGAGCAACCCAGTTCTTCCTCCTCCCTCCTCAGAGTTGAAGTGTCTCCATCGCATCACCTTGCACCGATTCACACTGAAGATGTGCAAAGCAGTAACTCCTGGCAGAGCAGGAGACACCAGGCGGTGGCTCAGTGGTTGCTCAGGAAACCACCTCCCCAGAATGTGCTGAAATGTGCCTGAAGCCTTAAAATAAACATTTTGGCCTCGAACAAAATTTTATCTCTAGGCATCTTTGACTGAAATCATCATTTCTACATGCAGAGAAGATAACGTTCTCTCCTCATTGCTATTTAGTGTTTTAAACTGCCTTCAGGTGTATAACTAATTACATGTCAGGGATCACTTTACGAACCACTCCACCTCCACCCAGTCGCTAGGCTCTAGCGTAGTGTCAAGCCTACATCATCACTCCTGGAGACACTCGGGATTTAACGCTGCGCTAACATCCTTCAGAGGATGCACATGTTTTAGAAGAGGGTTAAAATACGCCTACCACTGAAGGCAGGAGCTGTGTTTCCTTGGAGAACTGATTAGAGGCAGTGCCTGAGGCTTTGCCATAGTCTAGAGTAGGAGTCAGCCCCTCTTCCTACACCTTCCCAGCCGGAGCTGGATGCTACGCCCAGACCCTTGGTCCTTAAGACTTGTCCAGATCTTTCACAGAATGGTTTGGGTTGGAAAGGACCTTCAAGTTCATCTCGTTGCAACCCCCTGGTCACGGGCAGGGTCCCCTCCCACCAGCCCAGGTTGCTCCAAGCCCCTTCCAACCTGGCCTTGGACAATTCCACAGCTTCTCTGGGTAATCTGGGCCAGGGTCTCACCACCTGCACAGAAAAGAATTTCTTCCTAACATCTAATGTGAATCTTTGTTCTCTCTTCTTTTCATCACACAAGGATCCTTCCCCAGCCACCTACTTCCTTCCAAAGTCTCATCTCCCAAGCCCCTTCGACCCAGCCTCGTAGCCCCGCAAAACCTCCAGCCCTCACGTCACTGCTGTGCTCACTGCAAGAGCCATAAACCCAGGCAGGTGAGGCACACTCCCTAGCTCCTGGAGCGGAGAATTAAACGTCTGCGGGTGAGTGCTCGCCAGCGCGGGGCTGCAGCTCCGAGTCGGGCTGAGGAGGAGGGGGCTGCAGCACCCCAAGAACAAAACTCCGCACGCCACGGGCTTCCTTCTAGCAGCAGCTTCAGAAACTCTTCCTGATGGATTCCTACGTTCCCTCTTCACCTGCCTGTCTCATGCTGCTCACACACACCTGGCTGGGCTCTCCTTTCCTGGCAGCATCTAAAAGACGTGGAGCTCTGGTGCTTGGTGACGTGGCTCAGTGGTGGGCCTGGGACTGCTCGGTCAGCGGTTGGGCTCAACGACCTTAAAGGTCTTTTCCAACCTGAACGATTCTACGACTCCATGATCCAGAAGCTGCAGCCCCTGCTGGGCTTCCCAGCTGGACAAGGTGCTGGGCACCAAGCACGGAGAGAGGGGCTCCCCAGGAGCTCCCTCCGCATGGTTTAGCAGCCTGAAACCCCTCACCTGGAGCTTCTACCTTTAGTCCAAGTCCGTCCTGTTCACTAGCCCCTACTGTGCCAACTCTCTTGCTCTCACTCTTTGTCCTTCCTTAATGATGCTTCAGGTTTCTTTAATCATAATTCAAGGCAGTATGAAATATCGCTTTTCCGTTCAGATCGCTACACTATCAGTAAGAGAAGGAGATCAAAAATAAAATAAAATAAAATAAAATAAAATAAAATAAAATAAAATAGCAGATCCCATCACCAGCGCTGGCTCCTTGGCTTGGCTGGAGTCCTGCCCTTCAAAACACCTCGACAAGCGAAGCTGGGGCAGGGGGAGAGACACACGTGCGAGCCTGCCTGAAAGACGTAACACCAGCCATGGGAATGGGGAATTTCTGCTTTTAAAGCCAAATTTACAATTCAATTATAATTCTCTGTAGATGCAATCATAATAAGTTTGTAATTATTAACAATTATAAACATGACAGTGGAAAGCTATTTAGTCCGAAGAAGAAAGGGCTGCGACGGCAAAATTTTAATTGTAATTCATGACGACTGCACAAGAAGAGGCACTTTTCACAGCAGCCACGGCCTCAAAGGAGACACGTCCAAGCACAGGGACTGCCTTTTATTTTTTTTCCTAAGACAGCTCCTCTTTTAAACACAATACATTAAAGAAAGCCCGCATTCAAAACTTGGACAACACTCAATTGATTCCTCCATGAGCCCACCACCCACAGGAATAAACGATACCCTCGTTTCAGAGCATCATCGATTAATACGACCTTTTCTACCGTAGCTGCAGATTTAAGAGGCACATGTAAACGTATTTACGCGCCATTTCAAAACACTCAGCATCCCTTTGCCCCCTTCCAAAGCCTATCCCGAACGTGGGTCCCTTCGGTGGAAAAAAACAGGGGAGAAAACCGCAGAATTCAGGAAAAAAATCTCCACTACAACACTTGCTGCTGCTTTAAGAGGACGCCGGCCGCAGGTCCCCGGGAGGGCAGCACCTCCAGCCCTCCCCGGGCCGCCCCTTCCAAGTCAGGAAGAATGTGGGCAGCGATAGCGAGCCGGCGGCGAGACGCAGCTCCGGAAAGCTCTGCCGCACATCTGCACGAGGTCTGTCTGGGCTTGAAGGTATTTACACAACTGCCCGCCCGAGCCGTTGCACGGGGTTAAGCCAGGGAGGGACACGACCCGCTTCTATTTATGTTTCAGCCAGAGGCCTCTAGCAAGACGTATGCTTTTAAGAGCAATTACTACAGGATACATAAATTAGAAGCTATTTCTTTAAAAAAAAATTACAGCGATGTTCTTGGACGCAGGTAAACAAGGTCTCGTAATTTCGCATTAGTTGATTTAATGGTATTTCTGAAACGCGATTTTCCTCCAGCCTCTCTGAAGACCAGCATTAAAAATTAAATTTATGGTGGTATGCTTCTTGGATCGTTTTTATCTTTTCGAAAGCAACCCTCTAGATCTTCTAAACGGCTCTGAAGGGAGAGCGGCCACACGCAGAATTGCAAGAACCAGATGGAAATGGCTATCAATTAGGAGCTGCTACTTAGTCGAGTTTCCAAGTCAATGAAACTCGGCCGGGGAAGATCCAGTCAACCATCTAGAAAAAGGAGCCGTACGGCATTTAAAAACCCTTCTGCGCGTTCCCCCTTCTGCGCGAGGCCGGGGCAGCTTACCGGGGCAGTAGGCATCGACGTCCAGTTTCTGTGCTGAAGAAAGGGTCGGCGAGCCAAGCTCCGACTCCGGGATTCGCGGGCTCTCAACAAACTTTGCTTTCCTCAGAGGGGCTAAGGAGAAGGAGGGGGAGAGAGAAAGAGAGGTCATGAGTAAGGGAAATAGCAAGCAACAGATGGAAGCACTTAACTAAACGACACTGTCAGACTCATATCAGGTTACCTTTTTTTTTCCTTGCCAGGAGAAAAAAAAAAAAATTATCTGCATTCTTTACAAAGGAGATGGCTCTTGTTAAAGCTTTCAAACCGTACAGTCTTAAAACGTGCAAATATTGAGGCACATTCTTGATACTCTTAAACACTTCCTTTTTTCCTACTTTATTAAATAAGTTTTCTTATAGGAAGCAAACAGGCCTGGATTCAGCAACTGTAGAAAAGCTGAGATCAGAGGGGTACGCAGAGCCCATCAGGGTTTAAGATATTTAAATACAAATATCTAAACCGAACATGCAGATTCTGTGTTCAGTAATTGTTTCCTTTGAACATAAAATTTCAATTTCAAACCATTTCGAAGGTCTGACCAAACAGACCGGGTGTTCGACACAAAAGATCAGAGGAAAGCCAACGCCGTCCGAGACTAAAAGCGAGCACTCCGCTTTTTATCCCTGCAAATCCAGCACAGATTCAAGAGACTTAAATAAAGAGCAGGGAGAAGGTGAAGCTGTCTGTAAGGAAGCAGTACTGAGCACAGGAATGGGCCCTTTCTGCACCTTTTAACAGTCGGAATTCTAAAAGATACAAGGTTCCGTGCAAC
Organism: Trogon surrucura; assembly: GCA_020746105.1. NCBI lineage: Eukaryota > Metazoa > Chordata > Aves > Trogoniformes > Trogonidae > Trogon > Trogon surrucura. The sequence continues at coordinate 3,504,836 of CM036639.1, forward strand.
ATTTATTTGTAATAAAACAAATACTCAACCGGTTTTATTAGTAAGCTCTTAAACAGATACTCCTGCCAGACCAGAGAAACACAACTAGTGAATGGTACGTGCAGAGATTATTACATTACATGTCAAAGTGAAACTCTTGTGCCCGTTAAAGCAAAAGGCTAATTTGAAAAGCCGCTCTGCAGACGGCGTCGTGGTCGGCGCGCTTCACGCCTCTCCGATTCTCAGCATAATCGCCTCCATTTACATAATTTATATTTATAGTTCTCTGTCCTGTAAATTAAATTTGGCATCTGAAACTAAAGACTGGGGGGGGATGCTTGGTCTCACGCATCTCCCGTAATAAAAACCCAACGGGTCCAACGACGACCCCGGAGCCAGCGATAACTAAATCACAGAATCACAGAATGTCAGGGATTGGAAGGGACCTCGAAAGACCATCAAGTCCAATCCCCCTGCCAGAGCAGGAACGCCTCGATAATGCTACACAGGAACGTGTCCAGGCGGGTCTGGAATGTCTCCAGAGAAGGAGACTCCACAACCTCCCTGGGCAGCCTGGGCCAGGGCTCCGTCACCCTCACTGAGAAGAAGTTTCTTCTCAAGTTTAAGCGGAACCTCTGATGTTCCAGTTTCAGCCCATTACCCCTTGTCCTATCGTTGGTTGTCACCGAGAAGAGCCTGGCTCCATCCTCGTGACGCTCACCTTTGATATAAATCTCCTGGTTTTGGGAGCGCGAGGTTGGGGAAGGCTCAGCGATGCAGAAACGCTGCACACAACTACCTGCCTCGAACTGAGCTGGCACAGAAACGAGGAGTTTTTAAAAGGACATAAAGATTAAAGTATATTTTTTCAACAGAAAGTCCCTGTAAGGGTGAATATATGCAAGGAATCAGCACCGAAATAGGTGCTGAACGCTCTCCTGACTCTCTTTCCACCCCAGGAGACCTGATCTGAGAAGGGGAAAATAAAGGTACCACACGTTTTGCATCAGAAAATCCCGGGGGAATATCGGATACATTCGCAGCACGGTTCCCTCCGGAGCGCGCGGGGACCAGCGTGACGTGAGCTGTGCCCGGCGAGAGGATTCTGGGGCTGATGGAGACAAGGACAGCCCGAAATTCCTTCTCCTCCCCAGCCCTGCCACCGTTCCCCCGGCACACGGAGCTCACGGACGTGCAGCCCAGCCCCGACACGCAGCCTGACGCTCAACGCCGCAAGCCAGTAGTCGGCTGGATTAACTAAAAACCCCCAAAAACCTCAAATGTGCACAAGCAAATTGGCCAATACCAGCAAAAAAAACTTTCACAGTAATGATCTTGTGCCAGATACTGATGTAATAAAAACACGTAAATATTGAGATTATTGCTATGGCACGAAAACTGTTCAGAATAGTAATTCTGCATGGGCCAACCTACTAATATTTCATTTGCAATTGCAGTTTTAACAAATATGTTTACTTCAGACATTTTACCACGGTCCCAGTAATAGTCATATTTATAATATATATTAGAAACAGCTCGTCTTTTCTTTCTTTGTCATTTCTGGCCATCACTAGAACCATAAATCATCTGATGCGACACTCAGTAACGCTCATTCTGTTCTGAAATGCAGAACCCACCCGGTTTGCACAGATCAAGAGATGTTAGTGACTGCAACGGCGTTGTCACCGGAAGGTTTTGCACTAAGCATTATCCGTGTTACTAAACCAAAGAGGAAGAAGAAATTGAAAAAGCAAAGAGCGGGCTGATGATACCGACTGCACCGTTTTCTACGTGGACTCAAAATCTGGAGGAGACGCAGGGCCCGCACGTTTCGATAGATCCACACCGAAAGGGTTGGCTCCCCCCAATAAGGACTGACCCAGCCATCTTCCAGACCAGTTTTATTTCTTTATTTCTTTTGGATCTTCTTTGCTCCTCACTGAGGAGCTGACCCCATCACCCGGTTAATTCCTGCCTTCTCCCATCCACCGACCTACGGCAGCAGAAGAAGCAGAGTCATGAAGCTCATCCACCGAGTTTTATCTCAAAGGCGGCAAAGAACTTCCCACCAACACCGTGGTGAATTCTCAACCTACTGCAAGCTCAGGCACGCACGTGATTTTACGGTATTTACGTTCTTGTTCCTAAAAAGCAGGACTTAAGCCCAAAAAACACATGCTACCACCAGACGAGATACGCAACGCCAACATGACATAAAGACGAGTTTATTTTAAAAGGCTCAAGCCAGCAGAATCTTCTCAGTGTAAGTGCAGATTGGGGAAAAAAGAAAAAAAGCCACAGAGCAATGGTTTCTTTTATTTCAGGTATTGTGAACCCGAAAAAGACAAAAAGCCCTCCTAACTCATATGTAACCCGATTACATAAAAGGAGGATTTTCACGTAAAGAATTAAGCCCTCCTGACTCCCATCCAAATGAAGATTATCCTGACAGATTCGTATTTGGGCATTACTTTTCTACTGGAACAAATAACAAATGGAAATGTCATAACTTCAGAAATCTGGTTCGCTGGTTTTTAGTCAAATGTTGAAGGATGACAATGATCTTTTTATAAAAAGTGACTTCCCGTGCCCCAACGCCCTCCTGGGAGCACAGGTAAACCTTCGGATCAAAGTCATGGGACGCCCAGTCGGCGCATCCTACACAAACTAGTAAAAGCATGAAAAAATTATTTGAAGCTGCTCGGTCCGGTCAGGCCCACTCCAGGCATTAAACAGCATCAAACCAGTCGTTACACAACTGCAATTTCCGGAGCAGAGAACAGTATTTCTTTCAAAAGGTAGGAACCTATTTAAAGAGGCAAAAAAGTTTTTTTAAAAGTTATGTAAAAGAAGCGCTGAACATTTTGGGGGCTACTTCCTGCAGCTCTCAGGGACATTAATGCCCATCGGTATCCAAGCCAGCAAAATAACATGGAAAATCCTTCTTTTGGTCCAAGTAAAATTCTTATTTGACTTATTCGATAAATTATTTCTTTCTTAGTTTTCATGCTAGTTCTCCTTAATATCCACACAGCCACTGGACGTCCAATCCTGTCACCGATGACCGAAGTCTTCAAAAGACTTCAAATGTCAAATAAGCAGGGATGGTTTATCCTTCTGCACCCCTGCACGGGGCACTGGGATCGATTCTGGTGCTGCCTGTGATCAGTTCCAAGTATCTAATGTACAACCAAACCAAAATAAGGCAAATAAAACGCAGGATGTGTTTATCGTTTCAGGGTAATCATTTTATCTCTATTAGCATTGAGCTCTAGTTCAGCCTATTGAGCCTCCTAATGCTATTGCATTTTCTACATTAGCGTTTCATTGTCACACAATTTATAGATGAGTTAGTATTTTAATTAAAAAAAAAAAAAGGTTTTCTTTAGATTAAAAGGAAATTATCATGGATTAGCGGAAACTAAATTCAGTTTTGGTTCTGAAAGGAATGTTTCACTGAAAAAAAAGAAAAAAGGTTATTAACAACTAATGACCTGATTAAACAAAGCAGTTTTTCAGGCAGTGATTTCAGGAGATCTGAACTCCTTCCGCGGTGTGACTGCAATACGGGTACACCCACCCCCCCGACACGCAAGGACGATTTTGGAGGAACCAGCGACTCTTTTTCCACAGCTTTTCTGCCCCGTTTTGCCCTCTCTCTGCCTTACACACAAGCAGAGCTGAATTCCAACTACCCCTTGAGCCTTCCTCTGCCAAAAGCGGATGAACTGAGGAAATTCGCTCTATTTGTGTACAAATACTGGTTTTACCACAGGCTAAAGAGCTGAAAAAGTGCCACGAACGCTGGAGGCGAGTGAATCGCCTCGTGCTCGCCGCACGCTCCTCTCTTGCCACTGGTTGAGCTGAAGAAGAGCTGAATTTTGCACTTCAACGTCGCACTTGTAAATGTTGCAGGTAAGTTCTGTCTGGAGTGAATGCACAAGCTTTTACCAAACTCCTGCAGCGCCGGGCAGAGCCAGAGCCCCGCTCAGAAGAGCCAAGCGGAGAAAGCTCGTCTCAGGGCGCGCAGAAGCGGCGGCTTCGCGCCTCGCAGCTCCCCAGGGGCGGCCAAGGGCTGACTCACGTGCTGGAAGGCGCCCAACGGCGACGTAACGCTGCGGAGAGCAGCTTTATTGAAGCCTCCCTCCTACTAAAACGTTTTAAGTGCTGCGGGGCTATTGATCCGTGCGGCTCCTGGAACAAACGACCGTCAGATTCGACACAGCTGGACTAGACCCAAAACACGAGCGATGGAGCTTGCGGTGCCGCCTCTGATCCCGAATGACCCTTTATTTTGCTGAGGTAAGAGCCGTAAAAAATGAGTTACAGACCATGTGATTATTTTTTTTTCCGTGGTACTAATGTACCAGGTATGTGTAATTAGGATTTTTAGGAATACATTTTAAAAAGAAAATATTTAAAGTTAAAATAGGGAAATCACAAGTTAACATCCTTCTTTAGATAATCCAGCTTTATTCACAGAAACTGTTGCGTAACAGGAACAGTTTTTTCCCTTCTGCTTATATGAGAGTTTAAAAGCTTTTTTAATCACATTTTAAAGCCTCTCTCCTTTCATCGCCCGGTTATCGCGGCATCGTGGGTAGGGCAGAACACAGAAGGAGTGAGAACAATGTGCTGTCTGGAAACATCATGCTTGTTCCAAGGCTTTTCAGAAAGCATGTTTAGTTTGGGAGATAAGATCCCGAAACAAGAAAATCAAAGGAAATGAAGGTGGAAAGAGGAACAAGGCACAAAAAGCAGGAAGAGAGTCCAGCGAGCTACAACAGAACAGCAGAAATGGGAGAGTTCAAATAAGCAATAATCAAAACTTGAAAATTCTTCTTTAAACTGTAAGAAGTCTGTAACATGAAGGTTTATTATTGCTCCTAAAAATTGTATTTTTTTTTTCTTTTGTGAAACAACCTTCTCTGGATGAGTGGACTCCGAAACTCTGTGGGGCCACAGAGATGTCCTGGAAAACTCTTTTACCCTCTGCCTCTCTCCAGATGAACAGTTCTGTACAAGGCACAGAAAGCAGCAGGAAGCCACAGCAGCGGCGTCACAAAAATACGTTCAGACCCATGAGAATGGAACGAGTCTTCTGATAAAGTATTGTAATTAGACAAAGATCAAATAGTGCATCTTTTTTAAATTATTGCAACCTCTCCCAAGTAAAAACATCTAATTAATTGAAACCACCTCCCGTAGGAATAGTCACTCCTAATCGATTTTCAAGGGAGAAAATAACTTGGTTTGGAAAGGCTTGCGTGTATTTTAAATATATTTAAAATAACACAGATTTCTGTGTGTTCAATGCTGACAAGTACAATGAAGTCTGCAATAAATTCACCTATTCAGAAAGAAAATAATTTTGCCTCGACCACTAACCTGTAGGCATCCAGGGAGAATCTGAGCTCAGCTTCTATTTTGCTTATTGCCACACAACTATATTCTGTCGTTTGGAGCAAATGGAATAGCAATTTGTTATCAAACTTATCACTGTTGGAGACAACAGACATAAACCAGCCCTCTCCTGGGTCAGCCCAAACGTTTCGGTTTGAGGTTAGAGCATCCCAGCGCGAATCTGTTGAGCAGCTGCTGCCTGGGATACTCTGGCAAGGCTTTAGGAAGAAAGTTGCTCCCATTAATAATGCCCCCAGAATGGGAAAAGAAAAACCCCCCAAAACCTTCTCTCTTTCCCTGTAGATAAGGTTATTTCCAACGTGGGCTGCCAAAAAGTCTTTATCCCCGTGGGGGAGACAGCTCGGAGAAGCAGCAAGTTATTTAATTAACATATAGACATGGCAGGAGGAGGATACGGTACTTTCATCTTTCCGTCCAGACCCGTCAAATTGGTTTTGACTCCTCGGAGCTGTGTCACAGTAGTTGACTTCTCCACGTCATTTCCCATCTAAAATTCTCCTTTTCAGCGTCTTCGGAAGCCTTTTAAATTGCCTCCTTCCACAGAAACTCCTCGTGTGTGACTCGAGGTAGAAACTTGTGTGTAAGAAGAGGAGGATGAAAGAAGAGAAAGGAAGGCAGCATCTCTCGCTCCACTTTCTAAGTCATCTTGTTAATAAAATAAGCAATTCCCCCACTGACTTTTTCCATAAATTTCTGTGGCAGCCAGTTCTCCTTTTCAAGTTTCAGACTTTGGTTACGCTAAAAAAAACAGTGAATGAAGACCTGGGACTACAGCATGAAATCACGTCATCAAAATTTTAAGCCTACATAAGATCTGCTTGAATACCCAGAGAATCCTCCCAAATGGCAGGAACGAGACGGGGCAGAGCTGGAGGGGAAAGCGTTCCTCAACCCCTCACATCCCTTTCCCAACAGTTTTATTTCATTAAATGTTAAATTTAAAACAGATGAGAAGAGAATGCAACAAAACATTGCGTTATTCCCATTCAATCTCCTACTATCCTGGAGCTCTTCTTTCAGAAATTGAGTGACCCCAACATTGCACTAGCACTGAAGATGAGAAAAACTATCCAAAAAAGACCTGGATACACTGTAAAGGACATTTACTCTAAAGAAAGCAGCCAAGAGCTTGGTCACTTAAATTATAGGCAACCCTGTTAATTCGCTGTTTAGAAAGAAACCATTTCAATGTTTTCTAAACATAAAGTCCAACGCATCAAAACTCAGTGCTCAGATTTCAAGCTAAACTTTCATGTGAGAAATAAGAAACTAACTGAAGAATTACTGAGCCAAACGCGCTTTCCTCTTTTCTGTACAAAGCTGATTGTAAAAGACATCTTAGGGGGGAAAACACCGCCTGGTCGCTACAGTGTCCCCAACTAGAGGCTCTGGTTTGATGGGGCTTTTTGAAGGGGTATGTGTTGAACAAGTCAGGCTATAGAAACCTGTGCGAACGTTTAACATAGCTTTGTTCATCTCAGGGCAGTAGGAAAAAAAGAAAAGGGAAATATATTTAACTGAAGATTCTTCCCACAGAAGAAAAGAGCAAGTGTAATAGAACTGCTTCCAAAATCAGGCTGGTCTTCCCGGTAGCGTACGTTTTCCTCTCCTGCACAGCTCTTCTCTGCATTTTCACTTACGCTGAGATCTGACTACAATAAACTCTGAATCAACCCGCGAAGCTGTGAAGCCACACCAAGCTAGAAAAGGTGCAGAATCGCTGATCCTATCACACCAATGTTTTTTTTCTAGGGCTTGCATGGCTGTGGAGAGCTCAGAAGTGCCGTCCCTCTGCCAGCTGCCACCCTTCCCCTAAGAACGGCAGCATCACCCGGGTTCATGGAGCTCAGCAAACTGTAGCACCAGGCACCCGGGTAAGAGCGCGGAAAAGGGGATGGCGAGAGCCCCAAGTCGCCCTCGCACGCTGCAGGGCTTTGGGCCAGAGGTGTTATCCCCCGAAGGCAGCACGAAATTCATCTGCCGTTACTATGATCAGTCGCTTCTTCAGCCAGGCCTTCAGCACTCCCAGCACCTCCCCGCACGGCGACCTGGGCACCAATGACACCCTCGGAAAATCCGCTTCCCCGTCTGGCGCCGCTGACCTCATTGCTGGAAGCTCGGGGAAGCTACCGACCTGGATGCCCCTCTGCACAGGCAACGACTCTTCCAAAGACACTCCAACGAGCCAACAAAGCCCCAAGCCAAAACCCACGCTAACTTTATCCTAACATCTTCTGCTTATGGCCCTTCAGACCACTTTCTGTCGACGTGCTCCAGCCGGACATCAGGCCAGCAGGTCTGTAATGGCCCCGAGCTCCTCAGAGCTCTTGATGCCAGAATCACAGAATCATAAAGGCTGGAAAGGATCTTTAAGATCATCAAGTCCAACCAACAGCCCTGCACCACCCTTACACTAAATCACCTCCTCAAGTGCCACATCCAGCTGTTTTTTGAACATATCCAGGGATGGTGACTCCACCACCTCCTGTGGCAACCCATCCCAGCGCTTCACCATCCTTCCAGTGAAGAAGTTTTTCCCAATATCCCATCTAAACTTCCCCCACCTTTCAGCTGCCTGGTGTTAAGGACGTTATAAAGGAGAGGTTGCCCAGCAAAGGCAGCGATTTGGCACCCTTGAGCGCTTTCTGATCCTCCTGCTTTGTCACAGTCGCTCTTTCTTCGCAGAGTCTGTACCGGTGCGGTCGGTACCTGCTGCCTCACGCAAGGTTGGGCTGCTCTGAATTCCAGTGCTCCCCTGTCATTACAGCAATAAAAAACCCACAAACCCTAAAACCTCCACTAGGCTTGGAAGGGAACTGAAAAAGAACAACAAAAAGGAATTACTCACCTAGACATTGCTGTGAGGAAGCTGTTTTAAGTCTCTTACAAGCAGCCAAGAATGATCAAGGGTAGGCACCAAATTATACAGGCAAACTACACCTGAACAGAAGGGGCAGGGGCCAGGGCTGGGAGTGAGCCTAAGCTGTACACAAACAAAATCTAATTCATTCTCTCACCATATCCTCAAGATTATACCAAGATTATTGTCACCATGAGAAGAGAGTAGGCTGAACCGTAACACAGCCCAAGCAATCCCGTGTCGAAGCACACAGGAGACCAGCTCAGAGAAATTCATTCCTGGACACCAGCATTTAAAAATCAAGGCAGAAGATTTGAATAGATAAGGCGATTTTCTAATAAGATTTTATTTACGTGTCAGTCATTCGGGTTTTGCTACGCTAAAACTAATTTAGTTGGTTGAGCTGATAACGGCAGACCTGTAATTACACTATACGTATTCGTAATTGTGCCATTCATATGAAACTGTGTTTAGGAGCCACGTTTCTTTGCCGGTAAGGAGTATTATATCCTTAAAATGAACCTGCTTATCTGGCAAAACACAAGCCTGAATTAGCTGAACTGGTTTGTTAACACTCGAAAAACTGGATTATGCTGTGTTTACACGGAGGGGTTTTACCTAAGGGAATCACTACCATTCAGCCACCTTCAGCTTTCAGTAATTATTCTCAGCTTTTCAAATTCTTCACCTCCTTGTAGCAGTAAATGAGCTGGTAGAACCTTCTGCTTTGCGAAGTGAGGATGGCTCATCAGCCTTCTCCAACAAGGCCAGCTCTGGCAGGGGGTTGGACTAGATCATCCTTCCAGGTCCCTTCCAAGCCCTAAGACTCTGGGATTTATTTAAAGAAAAACGCAAATCTGGTGACTTCCCTTCAGAAAACATTTTCTCACTTACACCTATTCAATTCCATGACTGAGAAAGTAAAAAGAAAAAGCATACTGGGGAAAAACCAACCAACAACCTGCACCTTCCTAAGCCTGGCTTCATCTTTGCGGAGGAAAACCTCGCAGAAATTCCAAGTTACGAACTTTCCACAACCTGCAAACGGCACCAAGCAAACCAAGGAGCTCCACTCCAGGCGCTGAAACTTCTTTTTCATTGCCTTTAGTTCTTTTTAAACAGTAACGGGTTTGCCCATAAATACGTGGCCGTAGTAGAAGCTCAGCCTGGCAAGAGGTTGGATTTACCGTCTCTTTCGTATCGCTCCTTTAGATTTACTGGATTCATATTATGAACAAAGTGCAGGACAAGCTTATTCACCTGCTCAAACTGTTTCTAGAAATTTCAAAGCATGCCCTGGGAAAAAATTGCAGAAACCAAAGCACTCGGTCTTCTTACTTTTTTTTCTTCTTCACGAAACGAAATGAAGACACAAACCTTTGACAAAAGTTAAAGTTTAAGGGGTTGAAATCATTCTCCATAGACATATTAAACAGAAAACTGGACATTCTAATAGGAAACAATCCCACAAAGAACTTAAACCACCAACTACTCTCAACAGATTTGATCAGAAAGACTCTACCACCGAACAGAAAGAAGAGAAACAGCGTAGACAGGAATCCACACACAAGAACTGTGCCCATGTTACACTTCTGGAGAAAAATCACAGAAACGCTGTAAAAGAATAAAACCGTCAAGAATGTAGAAGAGCAAGGAGCAGCCCACATCCTCCACCTCTGCGTGACCTACCGTGACACTCGCGCACATCCTGCCGAAAACAAAGGTACAGAAACAAGCCTTTGTTTTCTTACGAGGTGAAATTTTAAAACAATGTAAGGTTTAAGTTAGCAGATTTGCAAAAGCTGACCAATCCATTTCCTCTGCTTCAGTTTTACGGTGTCTGACACCGTGAAACAAAGGGCGCTACGGTTTTGGAACAAACCTGACACGAAGTTAAGTTGTAACCGCATGATTATCACGGGATGAAATATTTACGGGGCAAAAAGCGCTTATTTCTGAAATCAAACTCTAACGCGTGCTAAGTACTGCTCTGCTGCAAACACGGAAGCAGAAATTGAATCTTGGGTGTCTAACCGAATCAAACGCGCGGTGTTTAGGTGGCAATCACCGAGAACACTGCAGCACGACAATGTATTTAGATGCCTCCTGCCCAAATATAACCTTTTAACAAATATGGTAAAAGACAAGCCTAAGTCCATCTGCTCTGCAGCAGCCGTTCTTTTACTAGAAGACAACGTGGAGTTATTCCCTCTCCTTCCCTCATGCAACCTGCCCTCGGACTAAGTGGGCAGAGAGAATCTGTCTCTTTTTTTCAGAGCAACAGGTACGGATCCCCACCACTCATCTCTCCTGGGCGAAACACAAGAGAACAGAAAAGCTTCTAGAACTGTTCGGCAAAGTTTCGTCTCCCATTGCCATGGCCCTTGCCTGTGTAAGCAGGTTGATTTGGGAACACAATTCCAAAGGCATCTTTTCTATCTGAGGGGGTGGAGGGAGAGGATAAAGAAATTATCATTGTGTGTTGAAAAAACCCTGAATAACAGCTGTCTGTCCAGACCTAAAGCAGAACCCAGCAAGGCATCAGGCACATATCAGGACCCTAAATATCTGGTTTAATAAACACAAAGGTACTGAATCAAATAAACATTGGAAGCCAGGACTATTTTTTTCTTCCCTTTGGTCAAAGCACCATTTTAAATCGGTTTGGGTTAATTTGTTTTTTCACTTCATTTAGCTGCAGGATGTTTCTCCTTTGCTGACAGAAAAAAATGCCCATCTCCACATGCAGCATGAAAATCTCAGGCCTATCAGCTGCAGTTCAACAAACTGGGTACTTAGAGTTGTTATTTAAACCATTATAAAAGCCGATGCCAGAATAAGAAAGCAGCTTCAGAAATATATACAGAGCTTCAGAGATATATACACAAAATATATACTTGGAAATAAATCAAGAATCCTATCTTGGTAACAAACAACGTGTTATTTCTTGATGGAAGAGGGAAGGATCACACCATCGTGTATTTTGAGGGGCAAGAACCATCGGTACAGCTTGCTGGCAAGGGAAGGAGTGTGGGCGTAGAGGAATCCAGCCTGAACGTTGGACCAAAGACATCCTGGACACAACTCCAGCCCCTACGCATGGGGTTAAACCAGGCAGACACCCAGGAATGGAGTCACACGGCACCAACAGGGACTCCACGGAGGTCACCGCAGAGCGAAGAAACAGCAGGTGGGGAAGCAATGGACCAGAGCCAACGATCAATCCCAACGATCGACCTCGTTCTGGGCAGCGGCGAGGGATCCGTGATGAAAACCCAGCGGTCCTGTGGTTTGTGACCCCACCGTAACGCCCCGCGGGGGCTGAGGGAGCTTCAAACGAGTGGCATCACTCCCGACTTGGTGGTAACACCCCGAGTCCTGACGAGCCCGAGCAAAGCTTCGCACACGACCAGAGGCACCCAGGCAGGGACGGCATCAGAAATGAACTTTTGCAGAAGCAACGGTCAGTCTTCGGACAAGTAATGGAACCCACTGAGCCAGCGGGACCGTGCGGGACACAGGAAGAGTTTCCAAAAGACGCTGCCTTGTTGTTACAGAAGTAGGAAAGGGCTAGAGCACAAGCAGCCCCACTGGAGACGAGGGCTCATTCCAGCAGAGCGTCTCCTGCGAAGGCGTCTCTGCTCGGCCGAGAGCCCAGAACGTCTTCAAGGCCGGGCTCGAGGAGCAGGAGGAGGAAGGACATAGCAAAGGGAGGAACGATGGCCTGATTTAACTCCACAGGAGGCTCCCTGCACCACCTTCCCTCGCTATAGAAACCTCTTCGCTACGTCTAAAAATTCAAATTCTCACACACCCGAAGTGTAATCGCGCCAGATGCTCCATTTTGTGCAGCGCCAGTGTGAAATAAGGACAGGCTTCGAGCTCTGAGCTTCCAAAGAGCCAGGGAGGTTCAGGGCTATTTTGTTTGCCTTTTTCTTGTTATTTGCACTCAACACAAACCTTTGGGCTTCTCCTTCTGCTTCCGCACCTACACAAATATCTGAACCGAAAAGCTATTATCGCCTTTCCCCGCGTGCGATGACACGTTCATCCCAGCCCCTCCGCAAGTCTGAGCAGTTCCACAGCCTCGACGCGAAGGAAAATCCTGGGGAAGAGTAAATGCTGAAGGTTCTGCAGGCCTGGCAGGCAACAACCCAACATCAAGGGGAAGCACGTGGGATTTTCACAGAAAATATCTCCATGTCTCCATCAGGATTGCTGCTCTGCCAATATGGAAGGCACTTGTGTGTCAAAACAGGACAGAACAGGGTTGGTCTCGAAAGCAACCTTCAGCAAAATCCATGCTAAAACTGCTCCATGACTTTCAAAAGCCACTAAATACAAGCCTCTTCCCCCCCACCTTCATTCAATTTAAAAAATAAAAGTTACATCCAAACTATCCCGAAATTAATGCAGAAACGTCACGAGTTGGACAGGTCTCCAACAAGAGAAAAGCCCTCGACACAGGATTTGGTTTAATTCCAAAAGTTACGTTCAGAAATCTTTGGAGCCCCAAAACACGTGAATGGGAAATGCATCAATTTCCCACGAAGAGTTACGTTTGTTTAAGAAAGATAAAAGCACGTATGTGGGTACGCAGAGCCACACTCATCCACCTGTTCTATTTCTGCGAGCCCAGTTGGGTTTCCATTTAAGCACACGCCTGTCAAAACAAATCACAAGACCAAAAATAATGGATGAAGCATCCCGAAAAGGAACAGTAAGAATTGACAGAATGGGGAAAAAAAAAAAAATAATAATTCAGCGTACATTTCTGTAAATGAGAGAGGATCCTCCTCCTGCAGCAGGGTTCATTGCCCAAGACACGAGGATTTGCCACACGAGGACGGAAAACGCAGGTGCCAAAACCACAACCCAACGTTGCTCGTGCGTGTGTTTTACGTCATTTTTTTTTTTTTAAAAAAGAGACGACTCAATAATTCTGACAAAATACCACTTTCCTGCTTGCCAAACCTCAGGAGAGCCACAGATTGCAATACATCGGGGTGAAAAAAATCAACAGAAAATGAATTCTGTTCCGATAAAATACATCACGTAGCTCAACCCCCCCCAAACCTAAGACTTTATAGATAACTCAGTCCCGTGCCGTTGCAAGAGTGGGCCTCCAGCCCAGCCGCCCTCCTACATGGAAAACATGAATTCCAGATCAATGTCACGCTGACAGAATGACAGCTGAAGAAAGCAGTAAAAAGAAACGTAAGCGTACGGCAACCAGCGGGAGAGAAAAACACCTAAAAAAGGATGCGGGTCTGTCCTGCCAGCAGGGATCTGAAGCACAACAGCCCTCAAAAATCAGATGCAACAACATGAGCGTTCAGCTCTCGAATAGCTTCTCCTCGAATTACACCTTGAAAATGATTCTTTTATAAATTTGCCTTTCTTCTAGTAGCACCGAATTAGAGATGTCACTCTTTCAGCCAGAAGCAAATATTTCCCTCTGCTCCCATCTAACCTGTGGTCGCGCTGCGATCCGAAAGGCAAAAACCTTCTCTCCATCCCGTTGTTGTAAAATTTCAAAAGCAAAACGCTCCTGAAATCTGTGGCGTTTTTCAACTCGCTCCTTAGTAGCTCTATTTTAGCAACGCTGACAAGTGGCCTTTCCTCGCCGCACGTTCCTTTTACGTTTCGCCTGCGAAATCCTGCCCATTCCAGCAAGCAGCTGGCAAGCTCGGGTTATGTAAAAGTATCGCAACGGCAACTGAAAGAAAAACACCCCGAGCAGCACAACCCTCGCTGACGCTAAAACCCTCCTAATGATGGCTTCCTCGTACAGGAGAAGCATCAGAATATCCCTTAATCTACACTGATTTTCTGCAGAGTTCAAGGAGGCCGAGCCTCACAGGATTTAAATCCAAGCCCATGCACGACGGATCATCCCGATACTCACTCGGCTCCGTTTTCTCTCCTCCTCACCGAAGAGCGGGCGGTCCAGCAGCCGGCGGCGGGCAAACCTGTCGATTCGGGGAGGTGAGGATCCTCCTGCGCCCCCCCCTCCGAGCCCTGGCTCCATCCTGCTGCTCCCCACGTCAGGATGATGTTACAGGTGCCACCTCCCGCTGCTGATGTCAAGCTCTGTCCCCCAAAGCGCCGCCACCGTCTCCCCGCGGCAGGCGCATCACTCCCGCATCTCCGCCCGTGCCGGGGAGCAGGCTCGGAGGCGATTTCGGAAAAGCTTACGGACACGGAGCTTTCCCCCTCCGTTAGGGCTCTCGGCATTAAAGAGCCTTTCCTTCCAGAATGCTGCAGCAAATGTAGACTGTACGTCTCCCTTGGGGGAGAAAACAAAGTATTTTTACGGTTTCTTGCTGTGGCGCAGCTCTTTTGTTCGAGAAAACCGCTGAAAGAAGTAAACGATGGCGCAGCAGCAGCAGCCCGGAGTGAATGATTCAGTGATGCTCTCCTGAAGGTTTGGGAGTAAGGCAAGGGCTAGCAATGCAGCCCAGGACCAGAGCTGATGAATGGTGCAGTGCTGCTGTTGTCATGGCAACTCGGAGGGGGGAAAAAAAAAAAAAGGCAGCCCCATATAAGGAGTTGTGACATGGATTCTGGGAACAATTTATACTAAAAGGCTGTAAGCCCTTGGAGGCTTTAAAGCCGCAGCATCCCCTTCTCGGCTGGATCCGGGTTTCATTGTTCCGGCAGAAATCGTCGCCCGCAAATTTGCATCGACCCGAGACCCCGTTTGCAAGGGGAGCGCCGAGCCAGAACGCAACGAGCCGACGTGCTTTCGTGTTTTCAAATGATAATTCCGATTCTTTCCATTTCGGTTAAGCCCGGAAAAAAATAGCAGGGCGCTACCAACGACCCAAACTAACCTCTGTGAGGAGGGAGGATGCCCGTGAGCCCCAGGGCCGCCCGCTGCGGGGACCAGAGATGAACAAGGCTGAGATGAACCAACCTGCAGCACCCTCAGGTGGTTGAGAGCCCGAGTGGCAGTGTCTGACCAGGCACCCAGTCACCCTCCCAGCGACAGCAAAACGCTGCCCAGAGCTACCTGGAAAGCACTTGTAAAGGCTGGCGCTGCCC
The DNA here is from genome assembly GCA_020746105.1 of Trogon surrucura. Taxonomy (NCBI): domain Eukaryota; kingdom Metazoa; phylum Chordata; class Aves; order Trogoniformes; family Trogonidae; genus Trogon; species Trogon surrucura. Next base: position 3,520,146 of record CM036639.1, read on the forward strand.
TAGAGCATCCCCAGGTGAAGCAAAAGCCAACTCAGCTGCCACAGCCAGCTATAAACAAGACCAAGGGTTCTATTCCACGCTGTAACGCGGCGGCGGGGAAAATCACATTATTTTACACAATCATCGTTGGATGCTTTTCACCTGATGCATGCGCTCAAAGAGCCAACCCACCGCGGCCGAGGGGACTGCAGCTATTTCACCACAAGCCGACACGACGCGCTAGTTCTGCTCTGCTCAGCCATCGAAATCGAAACTTTTAGAAACCCTTCGCACCCATTACCCTGTTTTCTCTGCACAAAGCAGCACAGCCAGCTCCTCCCCGACGCTCAAACCCCGGAGCTGCTGCCCCATCATCCCTCACGTTACACCCAGCTGAGTCAATGCATTAGTTTAGAGAGAGTAAGTGGTCCCAGAGGGCTGCAATTATTAATCCGGGTTTGTCACCTTTAAACAAGAAACAATTAAAGAGTTTTCAAGCAGAGAGATCTCAGCTTGTTTAGTCCCACAATTACAAGCAGCGTCAAGAATATTTAAGCGTTTGCTGAAGATGCAGAGAAGGAAGAAATCATAATCCTTAGGGCTCTTCCCAAGAGATGCAAAGGAGGATGCAGAGGGACGACGAGATCCCAGCACTACACGTGAGGGGACGGTGGCACAGGGGCCATTGCCCATGGGCGTCCCCAGCCTGAGAACACAGCCCTGTGTCCCCACTGGTGTCACTGGGAAGAGCGAGTCCCCGTCCTGCTCAGCTCTGCTCTCGCCATGTCTGATGGATCTGGTGAAAGATTTGTTTTCTTTGCAAAGGAGGATGCTATTAGTTGCCTGAACACCCGTAGGAACATTCCTACTCCTTTCTGTGAAGTTTATCCTTAGGGAAGGTTCCCACATTCCCAAAGCGCAAGGAAGGAACGTTCTCAAAGCAGGTGATCTCCAGTAAATCCAATTCCTCACATCTGGGTCTTCAGAGACGCCGAAACACTTAATTCACACTGGATACAGGAGGAACGAGGCCTTGGAGAATTAAAACCTGAACATCCAGGCCACTTCTAGAAAAACATCATTTATTTCCTAAATTTCTTTATAACATTCTCCCCTCCTCCCTCTGTGCACACATGCTCTTCCTAAAAAAAAACCCTAAAGCTTCCAATCTGTCATTCAATAGGAAAAAAAACAGAAATAGCCCAGTAGAGCGATGAATAAAATTATCCCTGCGCATATAAATGTACAGTATGTAAATGAAGCCGCTTTCCTGAGGAGGAGCTCGGTGCGGCACCGGGCTTTGTGCGAACCCTTCGCACACGGTGGGTTCCACGGGAACAGTACAAAGCGTCGGGAGCCGAGTCTTCGGGCCCAATGTCTCATCTCTGAACCCAACACAACGCCGGGTTACTATGTTTGGCACCGATTTGGGGAAGCGCTCCGATACATTCATCTCTGCGAGCGCCCTCCTGAAAAGAGACGCTTCCCTGACTGGAGGCATCCAAAGCCAGGGCATCGTTCTCATTGCAGCCACGGCTTTGAGTCATCACCGATACACACGTGATGGAGAGCAGATATTTAACCCCACGGTTTTGAATACGATTGCTCTTCCTGTGTAGTACGCACGGCAATTTTAAAGCATTAATTTTGTTCCAGATGGAAATCAAAACGGTATCTTCTACATTCTTATGCTGGGTTGGTAGAGTGGGGTGGTTTTTTTTAATTTTTATTAGGTATTTTTCACATTACACTTGCTAATAAAGCCACTGTTGTAAAAAAAAAAAGCATTAAACAGCATCAACAGAGGTTGAACCCACTGATCTAAAGCAGATTCTTGGCCAGCGCTGAACAAAAGGCTGCAGAGGCAGGAGAAGGAGAGCTGGCTACTTAACACTTACTATTACTTCACCCTTTAGAGCCACAAGTACCTTAGTTTTTTCTTAATCACCAGACTATTCAGCAGAGTGAAAATTGCAACCACACTGAATATTTATCAGCCCCTGAACCCGGCCAAGTCTCCATGCACAGAAACCCCAGATATCACCACGCTGGCGAGTGACCTGGGTTCCTCTGGAAAGAAACTCAACAGACTGTGTCATGGTTTTACCAAAAGTGGGCATTTGAATTTCTTCTGTGGATAAAAAACTGGCTGAGTCTCAAACCGGACAGGTTAAGAAGTTTAAAAGATTATATTACAAATAGCATCGCAGCTTCTACTGGGCAAGTTTCTCTGCACTGCGCAGGGTTCTTTTCCTTTTTTAAGGTCTAAGTTAAACGCCAAATTAACGAGACACCCCCTGGTGCCCATGAAAAGGGGCCGTATCTCAGTAGCTGCTTTCTCCTCCGCGGCGCTGACAAACCTACTCAGAGATACAGAGTGCCCTGAGATACTTCAGGCCTCAAACCATCTTGTGAAGAGCCTAAAAAAATCTTTAGTCTTGCGATTTTCATCTCTGAAGAATTCCAGAACGCAGAAGTTGGTACAGTTGTGTTTCGTTGCAAAGAGTCTTTAAGAATTGGATATTTATATATATAAAAAAGAATCATATCCTTTATATATATATATATGAGTTGGATCTTTATATATATGTATAAGAATTGGATCTTTATAGATACATATAAGAATTGGATCTTTATAGATACATATAAGAATTGGATCTTTGTATATGTGTATAAGAACTGGATCTTTATATATATACAAAAGAATTGGATCTTTATCTATGTATATAAGAATTGGATCTTTATCTATGCATATAAGAATTGGATCTTTTTGTATATATATATATAGGAATTGGATCTTTAGCTATAGATATAAGAACTGGATCTTTATATATATATATATATAAAAGAAATGGACCTTTATATATATAAGTAAAAGAACTGGATCTTTATGTATACATAGATATAAGAATGGGATCTTTATCGAGAGATATAAGAACTGGATCTTTATATACATATATATATATAAAAAAGAATTGGATCTTTATATCTATCTATCTATGTACAGGACAACAAAGCTTTTACCTAACAAACAGGACCATTCTGCAATCAGACCACTCCTCAGATAGGGAAATTCCAACACGAACGGGTTAGTCACACACAAACGTACGTAAGAAGCCAACAGCACGAAAAAGCCCCTACAACTGGATAATTTCTCAACAATTTTCTCTGCTCTGAAGGCCCCTTTGAAAAATCCATGTGGCAACTGTCAGAGGGACAAAAGCCTCTCTTTGTGGTACTTCAGCTTCCCAGAATCGCCCTCGTCCCCTTCCCGAAGGCATCGCTGCTGGTGCTGTGCAGGGTTAACAACCGGACGGCGGAACGAGGCAAAGCACGAGAGGAAACCAGCCCGGGCAGCCCCACACTTTGTGAAGCGTCGCCGCACTCTCACTGGCTGGTCACACCACTGGCTGCTTGGTTTGATCCCAAAGCTCCCGCAGCCACGCAACGAGTTTCGAACCGAGTCGCTCATCAATTCCAGCAAGCTCTGAGCCACGCTACGACGGCGTTCAAACAGGCTTGTGCCAAGTCAGAGAGGGCTACTGGGCAAAACTGGGGAGAAACGCATCAAAAAACAGCGCGAGGCTCGGAACTTGTCTTCACAAGCCTAGCGTTTACTCTGAATTTTCTTTATTTTACAGACCACGCTGGTTCACTAATGAATACACATGAGGAGGGTCTTTACAAACTGCCAGTCTATGACTTCAAGGAAAATAAAAAAAAAACAGAGACAAAAGAAAACCAAACGGTAGCAACTTTTTATTTGCTGATTTAGAAAACGGTCATTCATTCAACAGCCATTTCTTTCCACTGCTGAGGGATGGTTTTTCATTTTTTTCAGATTAGTAGTAAGAAGGAGAGACAGACAATAAGGAATTGTTGAAGAAAAATGATAAATACTATGAATAACAATGAGCAGAAAGCACCACCTTCCGAGTTCCTTTACACGTTAGCTTAATGAGAGCAAACAAATTCCTGTAACGACTGCATGAAGATGCAAAATAAACACCTTCCTTTTACAATATCAACAGTAAATTAAACTAATAATCTAAAAAAAAAATCATGCTAGCCCACCAAGACAGTGAACCAGCCCTGCTTGCTGAGCAGGCTGCAAGTTGTTGGAGAAACGGAGTTGCAGCAGTGGAAGAAAAATTGTTCTTTCCATTGGCTCCAGCTCCAACCCTCTGCAAGAACTTCAGAGCAGAGCTACCAACCGCTCAAGTAGATCCAGAAATATTGTGTCACTCAGAGCTACAGCACGAGAGCACGTACCACGAAGGATTGGAGTCAAAAGAAGGGGACGAGGGCGATGAACAAGAGGAAGGTACTGCAAAAGCCTAAATTATTTGTAAAATATAACGCGTTTCCTCCTTTTCTTACTGAAAAAAAGCGTTGTGGAACTGGCTGATACTACCTGCCTCTACAAAGGAAGCCACTCAAAGAAGAAAACTTCTGCAAGTAACTCAAAAACTAAAAGGAAGAGGAAACTAGATGAACGTGAGGGTCATGAGAAAACTCAGCTATATGAACTAGCTCTACGTTACACGAGGCATTAAACAAGTACAGACACGCTGTCAGTAATAAAAACGGCCTGGATTTATTTTTGCCATTTTTCACAACCTACTCTTTTTGTGGCAGGAAGGCTGTGGATTCCAGACCTACCCAGTACCATGGGCACAAGGGGAGAAAAAGAAGAAAAAACCCAAGAACACACAGAATTTCCAGCCTGCAAAGCACCGCGAGCAACGTATTCCTACTAAAGTACTGACAACTAGAATAAAAAAAATGAGATTTTAGAGACACTAAGCTGAAACGGATTGCGTGTTGACACTGCTTTTGCAATTTGCTACTGAATTTTACGATTCTAGAAGTCAAACCCAAACTTGGAAAAATCTCGCTTGTTTTAGCAGCTACCCTGGTAAAGCATAAAACGTGTTTTGAGCCGTGCTGCCACAGGAAGGAAAAGCTGAAGGACAAACAGAAAGGAGCTCAGAGCATCCCACTGCACAGCCCTGGCTCAGGACTGCAGACAAGGATATTCTTAGAAAGGAAATAATTTAAAAAAAAAAGACAAAAACCAAAACCCCACCCCAAATCCACAAAACCCCACAAATCCAGGGAGTGTCACATCACTTGGCCTCCTGGAGAAGCAGCTTCTGAACTACAGAGCTGTTCACATTTCCACTAAAAATCAGCTTTAGGTCTTCACAGTTTAAGGCAGAGCTTCAGCCCCTCCAGGTGTTCGAAGCACAATTGCAGCAGATTTAGATAAACAAACCAGTTTCAAACTAGGCATGAACTATGCAAAAGATCACTTTGCCGTATAAATTTATTTTTCTGAGGTATCCTCCCAGCATTCAAAATTCCAGCACAGAGTTCTTTCGAATTACTGTATCACTTCCACTGTGCAGAAATCACCATACAAAGGACAATTTGAAATACGCTCTGGCAGAAATTTCTCAGAAAACTAAAGAATATTTGGAAAAACAGAGAGATCATTCCCAGGTTAGAAAGATTTCTCTGTCAGCACAAAAATCCAATCCGTTCCTGGGTTTGACCGAAGTAGCTGCTACAACAAACAAACGCTGACTTGCACACAGAAGCTTTGTTCAAAGTGCTCTCTTACAGATTTTTTTTTATCGCACCACCGGACCTCAAAAGCCCCACGGAACTTTATTTAAAGTCCTTACCAGTTAACTTCTTCACAGGTTGGAGCCGAACACTGATAGACTGATGTGTGAGTAAGGGGGAGGATGGAAGGGAGCGGGACATGCCCTCCATAATCCGAATGTGCTGCATACCTTCGGTCACTGGGAGTGGCGGGATAGCGTAGTCGGGTTCAAAAGCACAGTCGTTCTCTGTGGAGGTGCCTGGTGGGAAGAGAAAAATAAAAAGGAAAGGGTCAGGATACGAGGGAGCCTCCTGTTCGCTGTCTGTCCGGCTCAGGCTGCTTGCTCCCATCCATCTCGTGCGGTCTTGGCACTTCCCTTGAAGAAATTTTATTTCTGGCAGCACCTCAGCACCCGTCTTTAGATTAAGGACGGCATAACCACAAAGAATTTATTTCCATTTTTCCTTTAAATTGGTCTTTCAGGGTTCTAGAGTCATCAGTTTTAAATACAATTCAGACAAAGCGATCAACCTTTTACGTTTAGACTGGTTATTTCTAAAAAAACCTTCCAGTTGCATTAAATTTCAACATGCAGACCTTTAGCTTGGAAAAAATAAATGAAATAGATTAACAAAAGCCTCTGAAAGGAGCAACCACATCCAACTGCCCCACAGAAGCACGGAGAGCCGCACAAAGCCCCCATGGGGGTCACACTGCTATGAAGCCACAGGAAGACACCGAGTAACACGACCACAAGTGGAGATAGAACAATAAAGACACACGTTATAAATACTAGAGGCAAATGCAGGGCAGGTGCTCTAGGTCAGCAAGAGTCGGGAGCTGTGAGGTTCCTCCCGTCAGCAGCAGAATATGGAAACCTCTGCTCAAGAACACGTGGTTCTCATAATTCATAATTCACCTGCAAAACCAACTTAAAACTGTTAAAGTTAATATTTCATTACAGATAATGTAAGAAGATGACACTCGTGCCACACCTTTAAGAGATGGATTCTAGCTTTTGGTGCCTATTGATGTTTTTCCTCTATAAAGACATGAATTACTTGCTTTCTGTCGGTTCTCAGGGGCTTGTGGAGAACTTGTTTCAAAGAGAACCTGGAGAGAAGGGCAGCCGGACAGAAGCGGGGACAAAACAAAAGCAGGAATCCCTCAAATCCAGAGCAGGTGATGGACTAACTCTATTCCACATAACCAAAGGACAACATGAACAACCCTGACATAATCAGAGGAAAAAACCGTGTTGGATTCACTGTCGCAAAGCTTGGACGAGATCCTGAGGTGCGCTAAGAGGTGGTGTCACTTCTGGCTGAAATCCATCCATTTGTGACGCCAACTTTCAGGAACATCTTTCGGCATTTTTGCATCGGTCTCTGCAAGAAACCCGAAGTAGCCCTACCCCACTTCACACATTCCCTATTTTTGACAGCTCCAAACACGGCTTTTTTCTCTCTTGCTCACGCTCACGGGGGTTTCCTGAGCGCGTATTCAAAGCCTAATCCTCACAGAGGTGATTTTCTTGAACTTCCGTACGCTCTAGTAAATACGCTACAGTTCGATATGTTTTATTCATCAGAGACTGTCATTACTGCCACAAACTAGGAGCCAGACACCGATGTTTTTCTGTTCAGCTCACGCTGCTTTAATTAAGCGCGCACGCGAATGCTCTAACCGAGTACAGCCCTTTAAGGGGGAAACAGATCATTATTGTTTGGGTTTTTTTAGTAAAAGATGCTGCCGACAACATCATGCCTTTTTTTAAATATATATATAGCCAGATCTATGTATACATATGTGTGTGTGCGTAAATACAGATATATAAATATTTATTTTATGCATTTTTATTTATATATATGTATATAAATCTTTGGCTATAGCCAAAGAAAACCAGAATTTCTGCCTTACCACCTTTCCCCTGCAGTTACCACCATCTCTACACGAGAGCAGCAGCTCAGCCTCGCTTCTCACCCCGAGACCATCCAAGCGAGGTGGCCACGTGCCACCGCGCGCCACCTACGAGGAGCACCGCTGCTTCCTCACAGAGGTCAGCCTGCGCTCGCAGCCTTCTCCACAGCATTTCATCAGAGCTCCGCAGTCACACACACCCGCAGGGCTTCGGTGGGCCACGACTGCGCTCCTCACCGCCAGCTGTGGTGTCTGGATCCACGCACGCTGCCTGGAAGCACCTCTAAAGGCAGGGACTCTGGGACAAGATCCATATAATGACATGGTCTAGGGTTCTGCTTCAGGAGGAGAAGAATCCCAGCCCACACACTCCACTGACTCCATCCATGACCTCTCCCACGGACCACAAAGGGAGCTGGGGGTGACAGGCAGCTCCAGCGCACCCACCCACGTCGCTTCGACACACAACTGAGCTTTGACACACGGTGACCACAGCTGCAGAGGCAGGACCGTCGCCGCTTCTCAGACCTCCTCGCAGCGCGCCAGGCACGCAGGACACACGAGCTACGCGGGAGACCCACGAGCTCTCAAGAGCAAGCCCAAGTCTTGCGCAAACACGGCACAGGACAAGGCTAGGGCTCAGCAGAGCTCCACACCTCCAGCGTGATGATCTCGTTTCTAAGCTTTTCCTGCAAACCACCTAGGAGATGCAGCGGCTCCGTCAGCGCACTCGGGCGTCGTTTTTCCAGGAGGTCATCGTTTGACAGCGTGTCGCTAATATAGCAAAAAAAAAATTGACTTCTTGCAGCTGTGCGTTGCCAACTGTAATCGCTGGCTCCACATATAGATTGCTTGACATAAGCTAATGGAGGACCTTGCTTTTTGCAGGGTTATTGCGAGCTGAGCACCTCTGCTGACTCCACAAACCCGTTCATCATCACCTGTGAGAGCCAGGAAAGGCAAACCAGCGCCGGCGCCAAACTGGGCACTGGCAGCGACAGAAATGAGCTACGGCGGTTTCTGGAAATCCATTTGGCGCCAGGCGCGAGAAGAAGATTTGCCATCATTGATTCTTGATTCTTAAAAACAAAGTTCAGATTTCCTCAGGCTGCATTTTAGGATCGTAGGGAACTATGAAGAGCAGGAATCTTCCACAACTTAAGGTCTGGGCAAGACCTACAAGTCTGTGTGTGTTTCACTGGTTATTACGGCGTAAGCTCGAAGTATCTTTGACTAATTTTTACCTAAAACTGAGGGTGACTGGGGCAGTGTCTCACATAGAAATAAATAACGATATCTTTGCAAAGTTTCCATGAATATTTTCTCTCTTAGAATTCAAATGCTTTGCAAAAAAAACAGTGAACTCACAAGGTACGATCTTCATTCCATGGATGCCAAAATTTCTCTCTCATCCTTGTCAGGTTAAACGAAAATACAAACAAGGCAATTGAAACCCTCTTCAATTTGTTTCAGTCGGAAAAAATATTGGGTTTATCAAACCCTCAAATTAGGGATCATTCACGGGTGAACTGAAATGTTGTTATTTTGTCTTATAAAAATACATTTAAATAAAACGTTACTGCAAAGTGCATATTAGAACTAATAAATTATTTCTTGGAGGTTTTCAAGATAATAAAGCTTTACCAACAGCTCTAATACCTGGGCATCACACACAGCAACATGGAAGTTTAAGCACAAGTCAGACGACTGCCTTACTTCAGCCTTACCTCAGCCTAATAAACCCCCTTAACACATCATTATGGAAAATACATGTAAATATGTGCAGACAGAGAGCAACGTACGGACACGGAACAGGGCAAAGTTCAAGAATACTTTCACAGAACAAAAGTTCAAGATAATACTTTCATAGAACAACGAAACTTCTGCCCCGCTGTAGAAAGCCTGTACGTAACGTCACATCCGTTGAGCCAAACGGGAACATTCAGCACACAAGTTTGTTTCTCATAAAAGCTGGAATTATTTCTATTTTACCTGTTTTCCCCTCTACTGCCTCTCATGCCGGAGCTTCTTGCCAGCTACTGCCGTTCCTAGAGTCACACTCACTGAGGCAAACAGACACAAGCTGGTCAAGCTTTGGCAAGCAAGTACTTGCAAAAAGCCCTCTGCCCAAAACGGGCTCTTTTCCAGCGCGGCCGAGATGCTGAATAAATCGGCTGAGCCGGAACCTGAGAGAACAGAGTGTCTGGATCGAGCGCAGGGACACCCGGCGGGCAGCTCCCACCAGCAGCAGCATCCGAACAGCAAACCAAGGGACAAACCCCAGACAAATGAAAGGACATCGCAGGGACTCGGGGTAGCGAGAGCAGGCAAGGCTCAGCCTCCAGAAGTGACACAACAGCAGCTTTATCTGAGCGAACAGCGTCTGGAAAAGAGCAACCATTCATTCTGTACTCCCCAAGCACAGAAATCCTACTTGTGTGGAAGCTATCACGAGGTACGTGCTGCTACAAATTCCCCTGTTCCTTTCTAGTTTTAACCATTCTGTTTTAGAATGAGAAATTTTAAAATGATGGATTTTAAAATAGTAACAAAAAGATCCTATGGCAAGAGAGCAGTTTCAGCTGTTGACGTTTCAGAGGGCTTCAGGGTTTTAACTCCAAATTCCAATCCCCCTAATTCCGATCGCAGGCTTCAATCACTTGCAGTCGTTTCACCCGGGCAACCCTGGAACACCGCCAAAAAAAGAACAATGCTCTGGAGAAAACATCTCCATAATAAGTCATTAGGAGACCGTGACAACAACCAGACTTGAACCTAAATGAAAGGCAAATTATTGCTGCGATCCCAAAGAGAGAACAAGTCAACGCACACAGCACCTACTAGAGCTTTCAAAAGATGCGTCTTAGTCTCAAGAGGCGTGTGAAAATAGCAGCGTTTTCACAGCCCTTCCGACATGAGCAAATGCTTAAAACTAAGTAAGCTACCCTGAAGGACACACAAGCCAGCGCAGATCGAAGAGCTGCCGCTGTCAGTGGCAGAAATCCCCGTCACACGGCCGCAGCGGCGGCTTTAACTAAGCCTGTTGTGGATGATGGATATTGAACGAAAGAGCTGGCAGAATCATTATTTAAATGATACAAAAACTATTTTTACTACTCTTCTCCTGGGACCTTCACCCTGCTCCTGTAGGACGGAACAAAGCAAAGCAGAAGTACCAGGCGGCTGTTCAGCCCAGAGGTCCCCTCTGTCACACCGCGGGGGTCGGGGGAAGGAGCAGCAGGTTCCGGAGAACCCACCAGGTTCTCCCCTTTGCAAGTGGGGGGGAAGACAACGGGTCACCAAGGGGCTGAAGGCTTCTTGCACCACCAGCTCCAACAACCGCCCTCGCCTAAAGCTCCGTCCCTCCACGTGCAAAACAGAGATGCCCGTTCCACCGCGCCAGGATTCGCTCGAAATTCCTCCAAACTACGCTGAGACTGTTCTGTGGGTATCAGTAAATCCGTGGCTTTGCGGATAATAACGATGATTACAAAACTCCGTTCAGATCACAGAGGTCTGACGACAAACACAAAATGTATATAATCAGAGGTGAACAAACAAGAAATGAGTCACCGAGGCAGAACAACACTAACGTTTACCTTGCCCAGATCGGCTCTGGCGGGAGTCTACACTTGCCTGTCTTCGGTCTGGTGGCTCCTCGTTCCCTCCATCTGCATGAGAACCAAAACAGCAGAAGTAGAACATCATAGTGGACAGGTCAGGCAGATGCAACTTTTCCTTGAGTACCATCCCCTATCCTGCAGGACCAGCACAACAAAAGGTGCCTCTTGCAGCCTGAAACTGGGGTAAAACTGCCGACGTCTCTGCTGCTCCTTCCAGTTTCTCCCCAGCTCACTGCACGCGAGACGTGCTCACGATACAGGCAGGTTTGTCACGTCTCCTACTGACCCCACGGATGTTTCAATGAAATCAAACTGGGCATCTTCAATTAGTTCCTTGACTTTGGAAGCTTGCATCAAAATATTAAGCATTTCAAGGAAGAGATCGAGAAAAAAAGGAAAAAAAAGAAAATACAACTCTGAAATAGTCTCCTTTCAAAAACTATTGGTCAGCTAAAACACGGGAAGGCTGCGAAGAACAAAACCACTCTCATTACATCCTCTTGAAGCTGTTGAGGAAAGCAGCTACAGTTAACAAATAACAAATCCATCGGGATAAATCTAGAGCGGGAAGTGGGACATTGTGGACAATATTATACAATTAATTACACGCTGGTCGTCATTGATCAACTGACCAGATTAGAACCAACAGATCTGCACATCAATACAAACGCTTGAGTACACGGGGGTTATGCCAGCTGAAAGCAAAAAGAAACCCAGCTACGCAGATTGCAAAAAAGCCAAACCAGGCACTTAAAACGCAGAATGTACTTCAGTGCTTATGACACCTTACGGCAGGGGAAGCTTTTAGAATCTTCAAAAATAGTTTAGAAACAACCGATTTCTTAAATAGCTGTTTAAAAATTCAGTAGTTGATTTTAGCATTTAGTTGATTTTAGCACTGATACTTTTTGATTATACTAAAAGCAGCTGCGCTCCAGTATGTTTCTCTCTCCGTGTCTTTGTATATCCCCGAGGTTTTTCGTTGGACAGGCCAGGAAGTGATTCAACTTCACCAACTCCAATACTACACGTGAGTTACACCTCTTCCTCTGGCTCCAAAGCCACAACAGCAGAACTGGTAAGTGACCAAAAAGTGACCCCCAGCCCTCAAAAAGCAGACCCCCAGCACGGCCAAGGGGCAAAACGCTTCCACCCCTCGGTTTCCCTGAAGCGATGGTTCCGGCGCCAGCAATGCCGTTTTCTGCCGGCTTTGCACTGTTCCCTGCTCAGAGCGCAGCTGCACAGAAAGGTCAAGTCTCCGAAAGCAACCGAGAAATCCCGTGTCTTCCATCAGCTGCTCACGCCCCGAGGAACCCCCAACCACCGCATCTTCCCTGCAAGAATGCCCTTATTCTGATTCATCTCAAAGAGTTACCTAATACCCCAAACTTCTAATAGTTGTCTGACAGAGATGGAGGAGTTTTGAAAGTTAGGAGAAAAAAATAAAGGACTAAATTGAGCTTAAAACAAAATAGCATAGTGAGGGATGTCCAACCTCTCCAGTCAATGTTGTTGGGCAGGATGAATTCTGGAGATAAAGGAACAGATCGGGTATGAACCCTCTGCTTACTCCAGTTTTGGGGTTTTTTTTAAGTTACACAATATATTAGGAGGGAGAGAAAGACCACAGCAAATTAACTTCCATGTAGGAGGTAAGAAGGGAGCCTGGGCAGGACAGACTCAGCACAGAGCGGGCACCTCCTCCCTCACCGGCCAGAGCTGTGAAATGAGCCACACTTGCAGTAAAATAGGTATTAAAAAAAATACAAACGAATCAACGCCAGGTAGCGGAGGAGGCTGGTACCTGCAGAAGATCTCTGGTGGAAAGGGAGAGGACTGCGGGAAGGTAAGGAACAGCCCACAGTTAAGAGCTGAACAATTGAACTATTTAATTTTTGCAATTTTTGCCTCTCTTTGCTACAAATCAAACCCTTGAGCACATTCCATTCCCCGCACTGGAGTAGCAAGATTACCAGGGAACAATACCATACATAATTAAGGAGTTACCTTAATATATGTGCAAAAAAAAAAGGGCAAATTACTGTTGCTAAGGGAACATGAATTCTCATGTTTTGGAACTTCTGAGTGTTCGAGTTCCCCTTTTGCCAGCCCTCACCTCTGTGCGTATCAGGACTCCGTCGTTCCAGCAATACTGGATGTTCGTTATTTCATTTATGCACGGTTTTAGGGAGTTGTTACCATTTGCTTTAGCAACACCTACTCTTTATAGGCACGACCTACTCTGTGGACCACAGTTTGCAGACGGTGTCACTCGGGGAAGAGCGATAACTCAGCTCCTGTAACGACTGTCAGCGTGGTGGAACACCACGTTATCGACAAAGCTTCGGGTACAACATCCAAAAGAGGTCACCAAAAGTAAATCGGTTGTGAAATCATTGCTAGAAAACACAGATATCTGGGCTAATTTAAAATAAAGACCAGAACAGACTGAGATAAACCTGGTTAAGAGGCCTCTACAGAAGTTGCCCTGAGAAGCAGAAAATAGTTATTTTTCACAAATGCCACAAGGGAAGTGAATGACATAGTAAAATATTGGCTTAGTAATCCATATTCTCTTGTATCTAGCAATGGGCCCGAGGAAAACTTCCGCGATTTTTTTATTTGTAAATCTCTCAGCTTTAAGCAAGTCCGGCAAGACTTGCACATTATTTTAATTTCAGCAAGATGCTGTCTCACCAGCATCAACATCCCTAAGCTGCAGTCAGGAAGCCAGAGGACCGGCCAAGGGGCAGGCACACAGCAAATGGTAATAGCTGCTAATTCTCTCTCAGTTACAAAGAGGTTAAATCACCTCAACAGTCACGTTTAGTAACGGGTTCAGAAAAGCAGTTTCTCCCACTGCAAACGGGTCTGAGGAACGCCTGCGCCCCGTCCTTCCCCGCCTGCTTGTGTCTCCCCCCTCCCCATTTCACCAGTTCTCCCTCGAAAACCAGTGACACAACAAATCCCCCTCAAACACACCGAACGACTGTATCCTTTGAGCAGACCGCTCCCCGGGGGGACAAGAAAATCCCCAGGCTTTCAGCAATCCTACTAAACAAATCCCCCGCACAAAGCACCGCCTGGCAATTAGTGCGACCCGGCTGCAAACGGGAGCAAGAGGCATCTGCGACAGCACAATCCCACGTCAGCAAACAACGGCACCTTCAGCATCACCCCCTGCCAGGTGTTGGCACGAAAAGCAGAGACAACAGGTTTGAAAATCCGAATAAAGCGCCAGCAGCCCAATATTCCCCTTCCCCTATTCCATTAAAACAGGGTCTCACACGTGTGACGCGACCGACCCCGTCTTCTCGGCTCTTTTATCTGACAAAGCGATTTTTAACGCGGAAAAATAAAAGGGTGGGTCAGGCGGCTTCGCGCATGCTGGGAAATCTGCTGCAAGAACCGACTGCGCCAGCCGTGCCGCTGCTCTGGCAGCCACCGACGGGGCGAGAACGGCGAATCCACCAACGCTCCGCGGCTGCATCGGATCCAAATTCCATCCGGAAAACACCGAGGACTCACACAAAGCCAGCCCAGATGTCAGAAGCTGATCCCAGCCCGGCATCCCCGCGGGAGGAGTGCTCGGCTCCCAGCTGCCATCGCGCTCCCAAAACAGAGGCAGGAAAAAAAAAATAAATAAAATGATTAAAATAATAATCAAAGAGGCTGGATCGGAGCGTGCAGTGACGCAGTCGGAGCGGTGCCGGGACGTCAGGGTAACGGGGAGGGTCGGTCCCCGCAGCGATGCCGCTGGATCCCGGCCGGGCACGGGGCGACACCTGCCCACGGCAGCGCCCGCTGCTCGCCCCGGCGCGGTCTGTGCCCCAAAAGAGGCAAAACGCACCCAAACCGGGCGAGTCGGCGACGGAAACGGAGCCCGGGGCCGCGGAGTCATTTTAATCAACAACTCCTCCCGATGATTTACTTTGTGAAGGGCCTTCTGCATCAGGGCACAAATATAAAAATTCTGACTGTGATACAACTAGTGTTATAAGAAAACTATTATGATAAAAAATTGAGAACTGCATTAATTTACTAATGGGATAAAGCATCCCCCCACACCAGGGGGAGTGCTGGGGTGCAGGGAGGAGGAGGAGGAGGAAGAGGAGGAGGAGGAGGAGGAGGAGGAGGGTTGTGGGTGTTGAGGGTGGAACATTTTTCCTGACGGAACTATAGGACAGAGCTGGGTTATGAAGTGCTGCACCGTTAAAAAAAGAGCTCCAACCATTTTCCAGCACGTTCAATCCCTTGTGAAACTCTGATAATTCACACAAAATCATAAAAGACACATAAAATCACAAAAAACATAAAAGTAGCATGGTGTGTTACTTCTGCGTAGAACTACTCAATTAATATTTAAGATCATATTATTTAAACTAATTCCAACCCCTAGACCACACCAGATGAGCAGATGCCCGAGAGCACGCACCAAGAGCGGGTATTTTCGATTCGACTCCATCACTTTATGATTTTTTTCCTGGAGGTGAGCTGAACAGTGAAATTTCAAAATGTCAAAAAGGAAAAAGCCCACTCCATCGACATATAAAACAACCAACAAAAAAAGACACCCACCAAAACGATGAGAGCTTTTCAGCTCTGTACGGTTTATTATGTAAAGTAACAGGAGATAGAAGTCGCAGGACTTCTATATAATATAATATATATTATACTATATATATTATTATATAAATATCATATTGGATTTGCTGTTAATCCATGGGCCATCAGACCAACTTCTTCCCTTCTCGCCAACCAAATGCCAGTCTTTAAGGAAATACCGCATTTTGAAATACCCTAGCTGAAGTGGAAAAATTAATATACACATAACGCAGACCAGGGGGTTTACCTCATTATACGTAAAATCCAGTCCCACTGGCCACGAGAGCTGCAACCCAACGAGGAGTCAGTGCTGACCTAAGGGCCCGTGGTTTGAAAATAACCTCGAATATGTTCAACACGACAAACTACTCCTGGGAGTCATGGCTGCAACAGGGCCCGACGGATGCAGAAATCCAGTATTATTGCCACCTTATTAATACACCTAAAGACCAGAATATGAGTACCCAACCTGGCTTGGTTATTCCATTAAAGCTTATGAAATTACATTACGGATTTTATCCATAACTCTAAAAATACGTGCACGCTTTATACTTCATGCACTGCAAAACGGCATTAATAAGCACATTATCTAAATTTATAAACTAAGCCAAGCTGCCCTCAGTACTTCTATTGTATCCAAGCTCGTTAAGGAATGATCTCAAGAGGAGAAAGCATCAAGAGGGAAAACATCACTCTTTAATTTGTCCAAATCGCTGCGAGAAAGGGCAAAAGCAGACGTACGGGGACTCGGAATAGCCACGGTGAACGTCAAAATCACCCAGAAGTCAACCTACCCCTGCCCAATTCATAATCTCAAGACTGGTTGTTCAAAAATGAATACCTTAAGGATATATTTTTATACTGTTTAAAGGAAAAAAAAAAGTATTTGTTTAAAAACAGGACCAAGAACAAAATGACAAGACACCAACTCAATGCAAAATTGGATTAGTGAAGTAAATTCTCCAAAGTATTGGACTTGTTCAGCCTCCGTAAGCTCCAGTCCCTGTCAATGAGATTTGAGTTAAATCACATCAGCGCTTCTAAAAAATTCAGGCAAAGAAGCCAACTAAGTCCACTGCACTTTTGCTGAGTCATTCTGTTGAGATTTACTGTTCAAATTTTCAGTACTTGGCCCTAAAACTTTTTTTGGTTTTGATGAACCATCTTTCAATCCCATCATTAAAAGGCAGAGAAGTAGCCTCACTTCTTCAGTCTTTTAATCATTTAAATAAATGTAAAGCTGTTTTTTTTTGGAAACTACATAAAAGTTAATGGGGCAGTGTAGGAACTAATCAGTTGAATGCAATGTTTACTGTCACCGATTCAGAAAGGTACTAATTTGCAGCAATCTCCATGCATCAACTCGTAATTATTTTTCTGAAATTATTTTTCAAGCTCCTATGGGGGCCGTACAGAATCGCCCAGGATGAGCAGATGAAAAGAGCCACAGCCGTAGCTTTCAGAGAGGAGAGAAATAAGATAAGAAGCGCTCGCCTCCTCAGGAGTCATTGGAAGGAAACACAAACACGGGTACAAGAGATGGAATTTGAGGCACCCACTCAATCAAGGCTGACGAGGGCTTGGATCAAACCAGCAGCATCGGAAAGGACACGGCATTAAGGGTAAGCATTAACTATTGACAAGACAATAAACAGGTTTAATAATTGGATGTACTAGTGATTTGGTGATAGAAAATATGTTTTTCTCAGAATATTTGAGCAAATATTTTAAATTGTATTCTGACAACTGCCCAGATGGAGAACAGAGTCAATGATAATTACTTCAGACAAAATATCTGCTTCGCTTTCTAAATCTGAGGACTTGATAGCACACCCCGAGCACCATCCAGCAAAACATTATTACTGTTTTATTGTGCATTTTACTCCTAATATATATTTTTCTTCTGACAAGTAGCTGAAGACCTTTCGCTAACCAACCATGGGATAAGTGAAGTTAACAGGTAATCGAGGTATGTTGCCTCCCCAGATTCTTAACCTGGACCTTCTCTCCCCTGAATTTTTCTTTCTTAAGAGCAAACTGCACCACCACCACCATCATCATCATCATCACCACCATCACCATCACCATCACCACCACCATCATCACCACCATCATCATCACCATCACCACCGCCTGGGCAGTTCCTCTAAGCCCCTGGGTCTTTCCCAAGCATTTCTCTTTTACAAATGACTTCATTAGCAAATGAGCATTAGATGATACAACAAAAAGGTAACTCCGACCTGAGGAACACCCCTTGGCATCCAAACTTTCAGCATCTGCAGTGCCCAGGAGGCAGCATGACCCACAGCAGGGCACTTTTAGATCTAACGTACTAGAACTTGTAGCCTGGAGTTACTGAGTGTTATTTTACAAGACACTTTGCTAAGGATGCCCCTACTTAGGTAAAGAGATACAAACCCAAATACGTTTTCATTTACGTTATAGCACAAATTGTTTCTTTTCTTGCAGCAGAGCAAACTCTCATTCCAGCCATCTCAAAGACGTGGTCTCCTGTATTTCGGGATAAGGTTTTGCTTTCAAGCTGAATTAGCCCAGAATTAAATCTGGTGTCACCACACACGAGCAGAACGAGTTACAAACTGCTGCACCTTCAGCGTGAGCAGATGCAAAGCCTAAAATGTGCAATGGCAGGGAAAAAGGGAGGCAAGAAAATGTAAAAACAACCAGGGTATTTCAAAAGGCGGTCAAAGAACAACTCCACAGACAGTACAGCCGCTCATCTTTTAAAATTCACCACGAGGTGGGAAAACCCTTTGTTCTGTATGTGAGAGTCCTCGGTGTCTTGGCGGGGACACGTACGCGAGCCGGGACGAGTGTGAAGGAGGAGCAGCGGTGACTGACTTCCCAGTTCCCTCCTTGTCATCACTGACTCAACGTGCTTTCGCTCTCCATCTGTAAATCATAAAATGCTCGTAGACTCTAATAAGGCTGTCTGGGACCTTTAGCAACCACAAGCATTTTTGGCTTCACATGAAAAGCATGACAGATATACTAATTATTCCAATTGGCTGAATACGTTAAAATGTAATTAACCAAAACCAATTAACACTATCTGCAACGCAGGTTTTTCTTAACAGTTACAATAAGAGGTATCTATTTTGTAGGGCAAATTTTGCCTTTGCATTTGGGTGTGCTCCTCTAATTAAAAGCTCACCCCGCGTTTTCAGAACGGCTTAGTGGTCACCCAGCCTAAAATTAGTTGAGAAATTAGTACAAGCAACTGAAGCTCAAACTAGGTTATTGTGGTAACAGGCAGCTGGCTGCCAGTGCTCAGCCATCCCTGAACGACGACAGAAAGAGGACAGCAAACGGGATTTATTAGGGATTCAAAGCCCTATTGCTTAAGAAAAAGGCTCCAAAAGCCCCCAAACCCACGCCTGACGCGTTGAAAATATCGTTTTGGCCTTGCCTGAGCCCACAGGAATCTCAGCAGCCCCCAAGCTCTGTCCGCGGGAGCTCAGCAGGACCCTGCCGGTCCCCACGTGCCACACGGCACCGGGGACACCGCACCAGGGCAGGACGGGGACCGCCCGGGAGGAGCAAACCTGCACCGGCGTGGGATGGCTTCGCCCCGCGAGGTCGGGGTGCTCGGGGGGGGTGTCCTGCCTCCCCAGGCGAGCACCAGCACGAAATCCCCGGCAAAATACTTCCAAGTACTCAGCAAGGCTGAAGTTAATCTCGTTTTAGAACCCAAAACTCTATTTCTTGTGTAGCGCTAGTGCACCCTATTTCACAGTTAGAGCTGCCACGGCTGATGCATCCTTCCTACACCTGTGATGAGTTTCGTAGCGACCCTGAATGTTAATTTTGCCCCAGAGCATGAGGAGCACTGTTGCTAAACCCCCTCTAAGCGGTTTTCCCAAGATCACGGCGTAAATCAGCCTGCGAGTCCCTGGGACAACAACACTTTGCCTGCCCAGAGATACTTAATTCAATTACCTTGGTCACCCATATTGATCCATCTACGACTTACTACGGGGAATTGAGTTTTGGCAGCGCGCACCGGCACTTGCGTATTGGGATTTGTCACAATTACGGCACAGTTTGAAAGGGAGGTCTTCCAGTTTTAAGCGTGCGTGCGATAACCGCTGCGGTACCGTCGCAATTAAATGCGCTCCAACAGGCTGGTATGAAAACCGCTGTCGCCCTCCAAACAACGCTGTGGGGTTTAGTGCTGAGAAAAAGTCATTTAATTACCGAGCGTGAACGTGCTAGAGGAATTACAGTAAGATAACTAAGGAAAAACAGAAGGGAAAAGAAAAAAAAACAACCTTGTATTGCTTAGAAACCTCGTATTTCTTAGCATTTCATTGTTTTCTCAAACAGATGTAACACTGAGTATTATTTTCCATCATCAGCTCTTGTTGCATTCTGCACTCTCATACTGCAGCTGAGTTAATCCGCCCATTCCGTTTCCAGTGAACGCTCTACTCATGTTTTCAGAAACCCGTCACAACCTTTTGGCAAAGGTGTTTTCACCAAAAGCCACCAAAATCCTTCCTCCAGTCTGTTACCTCCTGAAATCCAAATAACTACATTTCAGAAGCCAGGCTTAAAAACTAAAGCGGGGATGCTGCAACCCAAACATCGGCAGGAATCACCTTCCTGGCTCTACACTGCAACAGGAAAACCTTCAGACCCATATGCAGTCACAATTTCTGACCTTTCTTCAGAAATACCAATCTCCTACTGAAGGCAATAATACAGGAAAACATACAAAGGGAGAAACAGTTCTGTTTAGTTAGAAGAATGAGCAATTATTTCTAAAAACTATTTTCCAGACGCTACTCAAGCAGTAGTAGTAATATGAATAAACACATTTACAAACAAACTGTGCTTAGAGAAAACTGGGTTTAAAGAAATCAAGTGTTCAAGAAATTCTGCCTGCGAGACAAAACGCAGAAGGAAAAGCAGCGCGCAGCTACGTAATGTCACCAGATTCCCTAGCCCGCCAAACTATTTCTAGATATTCCCCCATTAATTTTAGATGGCACTTAACAACACCGCAGAGGCTAAAGTTACACGGCGCTCCCTGCGCCGCCGCCAGAGGCTCGCCTCAAGTGCTGCGCAACGCTGCGTTTGGTCGGGAACCATACGGAAGGGTCTGAAGAAAAAAGAAAAGGAAAGGGAGGAATAGCAAAAAGCAGGAATAAATCAGCTCTGGTTGTCCAGGAGCGAGTGCGGCCGTGCCAGGCTGTCACTGCAGCCCCAGCCCCAGCAAGCTGCCGCCGCCTCGTACGCAGTGTCATAAACTGCTTTGCAGACACCAGACATAAATCTCTCTAATTAATGCAATTAGAGAAGGCCTTTATAGTAATTTCTTTTCTGATTTATCAGGCAAGAGGTGCAATCTATCTAGCGCTAGCACACTATAAACAATTTTTGCCAATTAAAACGATGTTGTGGATTATTTGCATCCTGGAAGGTAAGAATATTGTTCCTGCTCCTGTATCATTTTAAAAGGAGAATTAAATATTGACAGACAAGGGCAAAAAGCTGACAGAGTGAAAGAAAACAATTTTAGAAACAAAGAACTTCTCTTGTATCCATATTCCAGCAGATTCTGCTCCCTAAGCTATCCGTTTGAAAGAAGAAATCCACTCCTCAAAGAAATGCAAGTCATAGAGCACGGATCAATAACCAATCCCTCATCTCATGGAAAAGAAGGTTTGCCCTGATCGTATAATGCTATTAATGTACCCAGCAACGGCAAAAGCCCTTCTCAATTAGAGAGAAGATAAAAAAACTACAGAGAAAGATTCCTTCAGAGATAGAAAACGCAATCAGGAACAATTAAGAAGTTATTTATATGGCAAATAATCAACAGCCTAAATGCAAATTCCTTCTAAAACTACTTAAAGCAAAAAAAATCATGGCCTTACGGCAAAAACCCTGCCACTTTTGATGAAAAAATCCGTTAAAAAATTGGTAGCAACAGTGCGATAGGCTGTGTCTGCACAAGCTCTGCTCGTATCTCACCACCAGAGAGGCAAGCATCTGACGACAGCAGATGGCACAAAATTCAAACCCAGACTCCATGTCAGAGGTTACCCAAAACCTCACGATGGCAGGAAACTCTGCAAGGAAAAGACGGGAGAAGCAAGAAATGGCACAGCTGGGGTGTCACTCCCGCAGGCAAGAGGGACAGAGAACCAACACCAAACTTCTCCGGCAGAACAGCTCACGAGGAGAATTTACTTGACCAGAACGCGTGTAACACGGCAAAGAAGCACCCGATTGCCAAAACCCGGCCTGAGGTCTGCCATGAGAAACAAGACTTGCCACGGGGCAACCCAGACCCATGAGCCCCGCGGTGCTTTGCTGCATCCACTTCTCTTTGCAATGTCCTCCCCCCTCCCCGGGTAACGGGCACAGCCCCAGTACACAGAGCTCTGGAGAACACCACCACGCTTCTCCAGAGAGGACGGGTAGACATGTGAGAGTGTTTCAGGTGAATTATGACCCACCAGCCAGTGCCTGAGCAGCCGGGGACTGGTGGGTCACAGAATCACAGAGTGCTGGGGCTGGAAGGGACCTCCAGAGATCACCCAGTGCCACCCCCTGCCAGAGCAGGGTCACCCAGGGCAGCCCCACAGGAACGCATCCAGGTGGGGTTTGAAAGTCTCCAGAGCAGGAGACTCCACACCCTCTTTGGGCAGCCTGGGCCAGGGCTCCGGCACCCGCGCAGCCAAGAAGTTCTTTCTCATGTTTTTGTGGAACCTCCTGTGCTCCACCTTGCACCCGCTGCCCCTTGTCCTGTCACTGGACATCCCTGAGCAGAGCCTGGCTCCGTCCTCCTGACACTCCCCCTTGACATATTTATAACCATGACTGAGGTCACCCCTCAGCCTCCTCTTCTCCAAGCTAAAGAGCCCCAGCTCCCTCAGCCTTTCCTCACCAGGGAGATGTTCCACTCCCTCCATCATCCCTGGGGCTGCTCTGGGCTCTCTCCAGCAGTGCCCCTGGAGCTGAGGGGCCCAGAACTGGACACAAGATTCCAGATGTGGCCTCCCCAGGGCAGAGCAGAGGGGCAGGAGGACCCCTCTTGACCTACTTGCTACTCCCCTTCTAACACACCCCAGGATGCCCTTGGCCTTCTTGGCCACGAGGGCACATTGCTGGCTCATGGCCATCCTGCTGCCCACTAGAACCCCCAGGTCCCTCTGAGGTTCCTTCAGCAACGCACAGATTGCCCTCCATGGGCCTCAATCTTGGTAACGCTGGTGCTTTCGGCAGCAAGACAGACAGACGGGGCTTCACGCCCGCATCACCAGCAGGAGATCACGGCCCATAACGAGGGATTTGTGTGGGGGAAACCACCCAGGGGTCTCGGTGGTTGCTGCAGAAACTCCTGCTGCTCCGTCACAGCTGGGGTCGTGGCGACAGGCAGCACTTGGCAAGGAAAGGAGCGTTAATCCGAGGATTTCCTTTGGGAGAACTAAGTAATTTCCATCTCCTCCTCCAGGTGATCCCCGTACACTGACCTGCCCAGAGGGACATGGAGGAAAACCAGGTCCCCAGAGCGGGGACCCCTTGTGAGCACTGAAGACTCAACGCAGCCACCCTCAAACCAGGCACGTCTGGGGCACAGCACGAGGCGGAGCCACAAGAGCAACTTCCGAACACGCCTGAGCCCGGCCAAGGGCACCCGCTGCCACGCTCTGAGCGAGCCTGAATCTTGCCGTGCAAACCCTCCGGGCTGGGGTTCCTCTGCCGACGGGACCCAGCAGCCCCTCCAGGCCCACTTCACACTCTCTTACTTCCTGGCTAACTTTTATTTTCTCTTCTCCATCGCAGGCCCAGCCAGCTTTTCTTTCAGCACATTTACATCAGCCGAACGGTGCAATTTTTCCCCAGAAAAATTTTGCCAACTGAAGACATTCCCCACTTGTGGGTGCAGATGCTCCCCAGCGCCACTCCATTTACCGCTGCTTCCACCTGAAAACGTATCGACAGAACCCAGATTAATAGTTTAGGACTTAAACTAAATCAAGACCACAAGCACAGGTACGTTTCACTCCTGCGTTGAGTTATATTGTTAAAAATGTTCATAATCTTGCCTGTGGCCAGGCTCAGCAGTGACTTTACACTCAGTTCATCCGCCGTTGCTACCACGACTTAATCAGCTGTTCCTTTCCCTCCTGCTATATCCCACTACCTGGATGAGGTGTAAATTATCTGCTAAAAAAAAAAAAGAATAATTTATACTTATCTTTGTTTTGCTTGGCAATTTAAAACTGAGACTGTTGAGCATTTAATTTAATGAGGCCAAGCTTTGCATAGCGTTACATTATGTAAAATGATTACACTTTAAAAATTACTGCTCTACACAAGATTTTGGAGAAACCTGTTAGTGCGCAAATTATTCTGTTTATGTAGACAAACTTTGAAGTTTATTAATGAAAGTTTGCAGGGAAACAGCTGTTCTGCTGATTAAATAAATTATGACTAAGGTTTTGTGCTAGCTTCCCTAGGCAGGCAGCTATTAAAAAGCTACACTCTAATTGTAGAAAACTCGCAAAATGCAGGAATTTGGGCAGCATGTTCCTCAAGCACGTGAAATTATTAGCAGAAGTCAAACCATTTGTTACTTTAAGTGGCATTCAGACTTAAAAATATTAAAAATTCCTATTTGTTTGAAGACACAGATGAAAAATCCTGAAGAATTCCTAACGCTATGACCTGTCTTAAAGCAAACTACAGATTCCAGGCAAGAGAATACTTAATGATATTTGAGTTGGACTTACCAGAAAATTTAAATGAGCATGTGAATGCGCAAAAAGCCCTGTCCTTGATGAAATGAAAGCTGTTTTTTCAGCTTTGTACCCCATTTCCAAGCTCACAGTGGGTGACAAGTGGAGAAGAAGAAAAGAAACTCCAGAACCCAACTGCCCCTATTTATTTTCCGTGCTCCCAGCAAAGCTCCGTGGGCGGTGGCGGCGCTGAAGGCAGGAGAGCCCCAGCCTTGCCCTGGGCTCCGGGTACGATCACCTCTCGGCACAGTGAGCGGCCAATGCTTACGGTCAAGAGAAAAAATAATCTTAAAATGCTCCCAGGATAGGCTGATGCACATTTAAGCTTGGCTTAGTCATAAAGATGAAACAAGGTTTGATGCAGCAGCAATAAACTTGAAAGGTTTGCACTGAAGACGGAGCAGGAATCAAAAAGGAGGGAAGCTTAACCTGAATGCATAATGACCCAATCATATGTCAAAGCATTTTGGCTTTACGGGCAGGTACAAATCCATCTGATTATCTCATTCTTACCAGGCTCCCACAGATCCAGCTTCTTTAAAAGCAAGAACACATAGTAACTCAAGTGCTTTGCGCATTGTAACAGGAACATCAGGAAGCACTGTACCCTATTTTCCTGGCTCTACAGAGGAGTACAAAGCTAATGCCAAGAAATATTTGTTTTCCGAGAGGCGATTTGCAACCCTCTCAGAAGCAGAGGGCACAGCGCTCTGCAGCGAGAAGCCAGCCCATGCAACTGGCACGTTAGGACCAGCCAAGTCGCCTTCCCCATAAGCAACTGAGTGGTAATTTTATATATATTTATTTATACTTATATACATGTATATGTATATACATGTTGCTGGTTTTCTACCTGAGCTATATTCCCCTCGTACATTAAGATTGATGCCGAACCCCAGGGAGGCCCATTAGATGACCCGGCCTGACTCCCCGCACCATAGAAGCCACAGATTTTCATTCATTTATGTTTGACAAGCTATCTGCTCCTCTGCTGCCAAAAATACCACTTCCATTCAGTTAGCGACGACGATTATTCATCCCGTGAAAGCATCACACCTTTCTTCATCATTTCCAGCTCTCGTTTCAGTCTGGGCTACACGCTGCACGCTACATCCCCCAGCGTTACACGGAGCCGCCTTGCGGTGCCGTATTTTCACCCCAGTGTCGTGCCGCGGGGTTAAGTCGCCTCCCCTGTTTCTGACAACCTTCACACCCAGGACTCCTGATGTGCCAGGGTGTGATATCTCATTCCCTACACCCTGCAGCCTGCTGTGGCTTTCTGTGTTCTCCCTAATTCTGCAACTCCTTTTTTTTTTGAAGGGCTGGTATCAGCAGTGACTGCAGCACAGCACGCTGACCTCACCCGTGTCTTGCATAAAAAAAAATCACCTTCTCTCTCACCCTACTTACGTATGTCTCGCACACCTTCATGTGCTTCATTAGCCCCTTCTGTCACAGCACCAAACTGGAAACACAACCTTTGGCCACCACTGCTGTCCAAGACATCATTTTCTCATTTGCAAGTATGTGCGTGCATGCCCGGGGGTACGACCTCAAATGTGATTAGCTACTATTAATTATCCCCCCGACAAAATGATCAAACAGGTTGCACCCCCTGTGCCGACCTCACTTTGCCTCGCGCTCAGCGCTCCGAGGCTTTGAGAACTGCGAGTTTGATGAGAATCAAATCCACACTCTACCCCGGCAAAAATTCTGCACGATCATCAGTCAGGCTCTGAGTTAATTCTGACTTGCAGAGATTTGTTTAAATATAGACCTCAGCTCACAGAGGATCATCCGAAATATCTTTAAATAAAGTTTCAAGCTCAAAACTCCTCCACTGACAAAAATCCTGCAAGCTCACGCCTTCATGGAGAACTACAAACCCACCTGCTCGCGTGGGGATTTTACATCCAGGTGCTTTATGCAACTGGGAGGAGCTGCTCCAGAATGGACTTTTCCTGTGGCTCCCAGCAGGGCAAGGACAGAGTCTGGCACTTCCACAGAATGTGCAAAAGTTAAGAGGAAAGTGAAAGAATTTCACTGCAAACTGTTACCGGCTCGCACTGCCCTGATCATGTGAACGCGCCTGCAAACAGGAGGAACAGCAGGCGGGCACAGCACCATCCGCTGTTCCCCTCCTCACACACGCTGCTTTGCAGGGAAACACAGAGATCTGAAGAGAGGACAGGCTGAAATGGAAACTGTCCTTGAAGAAAACAAACGCAGGGAGACTTGGGAAAGGCTTGTGAGCACCCAAGTCCCAGCAACCAGCTGGGAGGTGAGGGCAGCGCGAGCTATCTGTGCAGAGCACACACATCTGTAATCTGTTTACGGAGGCTTTAAACACAGATGCTGGCAAATAAAACCCTCCCTTCTTCATAGCCACTTCATGGTGTTTCTGAATTTAAAGAGCATCAAACAACCAAAACTGCAGTAGTTCATACCATAAAACGTGAGCACGCTGCCACTTCCACTGCTTAAAACTCCAGCTCACCCGCTTTGTGATCTTTGTGGACGTTAGTGGCAAAAAGCTGGGCAAAATCTCAAGGGAATAATAACACAGCCCTGAGTAACGATACAGTTCTGTTCTCCCAGGGTCAACAGGAAAAAAAAAACAAAACCCCAAACAATCCTTTTAATGGAACTAAACTGCTTAAACAGTAAACATAGCCTGTAATCCAAGTGCATCCCTGTACTGCTGCAGTCCAACTGCCTGCCTGGGAGAACCGAATTCTGTGCAGATGAGACCTCCCACACGTAATCCCTGCATCGACATTTAAGGACAGAACAGCAGCCCCGGGTTGCCGGGCAAGTCGAGCCATTTGCATCGCACCCATTACCTCACGCCCTCCACGCACCACGTACCTGCCTGCTCAGCACGGCCGCGCCACTCCGGGTCAGCCACAGCCTTTGAAGCAAATCACCTGCTGCTTTTAAAGCTGGCCAAGAACAAAGAATCAAAGCGGCTTGGGCGGTCGTCTGAAGGATCAGGGTGAAGATCCCGTCAACGCACGCGGGCCCAGTTTAAAGGCAGGGACTGGGAGAGCCCCGCGGTCGCCGCGTCCCCGCAGCATCCCGCCAGACCCGGCGTTGGTTCAGGCATCGCTTCTCTTCCAACGGACTCCTGCTCCTGGAGGTCCCAGCCTGATGCTCTGAACGCCCGGCCAGGTGCCGAAGCCTGTTCCGGCAGGGGGCTTTGCTGGACTTTCACCCCAAGGGCCGCAAAACCATCTCTCCTACACATTTGATTCACAACCCAATGGCACTGAGTATTTTTAGCGATTTGCTATATGCAAGTTGTGACCTCCAGGTAAAAGCACGCCTCAAAAAATACTTATTTTGTTGTCTAGGGAAAAAAAAAAAAATCCCTCCCCTTTTGTTTCAGACAATCCACCCGATTCCTAAATTCTACACGTAGTATAACACTACTACGAGTTCAGTTCTCTGGGGGGTTGCAGGGGAGGAGATAAGAAGGAAAAATAATAATTTGCACATATTCAGTTTTAGTGTGATCTGGTTTTACATAAAAATAGCATCATCTTTATACCTAACTTCCCGCATTTGCTAAGCCACACAGCTGCTTGAGCAATTAACGAAAATTAAGTCTTTCCAACAGCTACATCTTGTATTTAGGTTAGCTGGAACGCTCGAATACGTTACACAACCAAACTCAATCCTTTCTTCTTAAGTGACATCAGGCATTACCAGGCCAGTAATTATATTTATTCATCTCCATTAAAGGACAGAGGGACACTGCCTGGCTGCATAGTTCAGTCTACAGATTCCTT
Source organism: Trogon surrucura (assembly GCA_020746105.1). Lineage (NCBI taxonomy): Eukaryota > Metazoa > Chordata > Aves > Trogoniformes > Trogonidae > Trogon > Trogon surrucura. The sequence goes on from CM036639.1 coordinate 3,548,449, forward strand.
ATTACTCCTGGTAGGACAACAAGAACAGATCAATCCCTGAATCCTTTTCTAGAATTCCACATCAGCCTTTTAACCAGTAAAAAACACTTTGAGGGGAAAAAAATAAAAAAAGTTTTATACAAGCAGATCTCCATTTACCCTCTTGAGTCACATACAGGAGAAACACACGCTGGTGCTATTTTTCTTAACCTAAAAGTTTTTTTTGTTTGTCCTTTAAGGAAATACTTTGGGACTGTTTGTCCTCAACCTCAGAACCTGAGGCTCACAGAGCTGGGACCTCTGGGGTTTCGGCAGGTCCGAGCCCTCCTACTCACAGCAACCCCAATTTAGATCCGGTCACTCGGGGCTTCGCTCTTCATAATTTTGATCCTTCTGCAACATGTTTATGAGAAACTGAGGAGAGCAAGCCCAGGTACCTGCATGACTCACCTTCTCCCTTTTCATCCAAAGCTGAAAGGAAAACTTCAAACTACGTCTGAAGCTGTAACAAAATGAACATAAAAGGCACTAAAGCAGACAGAGCCACGGAGTTTCTCAGGCACCTGCCATTCCCCCTTATCGTTTTATGGATCAAGTCAATAAGGAAACACGTACCAAAGGTAAATCTATACAGCAGAAAACATAAAGGCTTTCACAAACGCGCCCAAGCAACGGCGAGAAAAGAGTCTGCAACGCGCCCGTGTTACCAAGTGCATCAGCCCCAGGCAACCGAGCTGCATTCCACCAGAAAGGCCTCATCTGTATTCCAAGAAAACTTCTAATTTCAAAGGCAATGTTTGGGTTCCCATGATGTAACGACGTGTCACCCGTAATGACTAATAGGAGGAATACAGACAAGTATACTCATTAATTGTAAACGGAGCGCACATCAATAGCCAGACCCAAGTTGAAAGGGTGACAACACATCTTTCAACCTGTCAGTGGGGCTAATCTGGGTGTCAACCCCACTCCAACACACAGTATACCTTAAAAAAAGAAAAGAAAAAAAAAAGAAACAGAACCAGTTTTGCTTTAAAAAACGTTTCAAAGCTTAAGCTAACATTTTGATTACCTTTCCAAAAGACAAAAATCTTCTCAGAACTTTAAAGGGCTGACGAGAAGAGAGCCATCTTTACGTGGGTTTCTTTATGTATATAATATTCGGAACAAAAAGTAATAAAGCATGTTCTTTAGTAAAGGAGATGTCTAACTAGTTCTTCTGTTTGGTTTAAACATTCCTTAAACAGGATCCTGAGCCAGGAGAAGCTCCTGCAGACACCACCCAGCCCCGCTGCCGTCAGCCAGGCGGGCAGGTCCAAGCCCCTCGAGGTTGCCCAGGGTGGGTGAGCAACCAGAGTAAATCACTGCCAGCCAAAGAGCCTCAGCACAATTCCCTTTTCCTAATGTCTATATTCAAATTAGCAACCCATCTTCATGTGGCAAAAGCCAAACCCATGTGGTTCGATTCATTTATTCTTAAACCTTGACAGGTCAAAGGAAAGCCCTACATAAACTCTATGCCCACTACAGCACAACCTTGTAAATTAACTCCAAGTTAAAATAAATAAAGGATTTACTTCTGAGATCCCCAAGAATCCTCCCCAAACAGTTTCATCTGCAGCAAGGAATCAATTCCCTCTGCTCCCCGACAGAAAGGGGGTAACTCAGTGCCAAAACCAACGGTGGAGTTACCAACAGCTCTCCACGAGAGAAACACCGGGTGATCTTAGAACAAAGACATTAATGCCTCCAGTTGGTAACAGATGCTTAAACTGAATGTCACAGAATAAAAAATACAGTTGTATAAACACTGCTGTGTCTGTCTGCAGACAACACACTGCAAAATATTGCATGTACTGGGGTTTGCACATATCGGGGTTTATTCAAAATACACGTTTGCTAACTCGGTGCTTTACATTCGGCTGAATACACGTGCTGTAGCCTCTACCTGAATTTCTACGTCGGCTTCCTCCAGAACTGGTTTGTCCATCTACGCTTGTGTTCATGCAGTGCCCTGCAAAACAACAGGGTTCTGGCTAAACCAGCTTTAATACGCTTTAATACTTTGGTCACTTCACAGCATTTAGCGCAGTGCTGTTCACAACAGCTTACATGGGTATTTTCCCCCTCCCCAAAAACGGGGTTTGAATTTTGATCCCTCGAGAGAGGGTGAGAATTACGAACCTGTGAAAAAGCAGGGAGGCGACACAGCAACTTCCATTTGCTGCTGTCCCTTTGCGCACACGCACGTCCCCAACCACCCCAGGAAAAAGCCATTTACACCCCTCAGGGCACATGCAAGAGAATCTACAGAAGCAGCAGCAAAACTATGTGCTCAGACAGCTTTCCTGAAATAAATTCCTTTTTCTTTTAAAGAAGAACAATTGACCACCATATATCCCAACCACGGCACGCACAGACATCTGTGCTGTGAGAAACGCTCCACGGCAGGAAAGACCCAGACTTGTGTGCTAGAATATGAACGTGAATTTTGAGGACTTACATATTAGAATGCCAGGGTATGGATCAGAGTTTTGCTGCTTCTTATGATTTCTATTATTTAAGACGGCTGCTGTTCTGAAGGGACAAGAGATAGCACAAGATAAAGTTACTGGGGAAGAAAATTTCCACGGATGCAAGTAGTCTTCTGCCGGAGGGCAGATGAAATATGTATAAGTTCGACTGAGTTTGTTGGTTTTTAATTTTTTTTTTTCTCATTTTCCACTCCTTGTATTTCTGTTGGGTCTCTTTCTTTGCAAAACAAACTGTTCTTTTGGCCCGACCATAAGTGCCCTTATTCTTGCCTATTTCCTCACCTCAATTCCGAGGGAAGTGCTGCTGCTCCAACCCACCCCCTCCCCTGCTCCCCCAGCTCCCAGCTGCGCTGCTGTTCCACACGCCCACCTAATGAATAAGGTGTAAATGTTTCTAATCACCTTTTTTTTTTTCTCCTCCTCCTCTAATGCTAAAAATAAAGCCTCCACACTCATGCTCCTGGATCTTCTGGCCAAATGGGAACCTGTGAGTAACATCGTGAGCTCCCAGGGAAGCCAGAAAAATCGTTCTCTGAGCCCCCGTCAGTTTTCAGCACTCAGCCAAGAAAATCAACTTTTCGACAAAAGGTAGTAACAGGCAAAATAAAAGCACGATGGAAAAAAATGCCGCAGCAGTGACGGTTTTTGCTGGGTATGGCTTTCCCACACAGCAGCTGCTTGAGAATAGAAGGGGCATTCCTTTAGTTCAGCAACGTTATTTAAAGAAAGTCGTTGTCGATATTAGATTTTTGGAGTTGGGGTGCTTTTTTTTGTCAGACTGCGGAGTTATGAAATGCAATCGTACGTTCGCTATGAAAATTAAATCTTAGCAAATATTCAATGATCCTACCAGAGACAAAAAAAATAATTATTTCAAGACCCAAAACCTTCTTGAGAGAGAACACACCTGCACCTGTACAGACCAGAGCCTGCACTGCACGCTGTCGGCTCGGCTGGCCACGAAGCCCAAATAGCTGAAATACATAAACTGACCATATGGGGAGAGCAAATGAAAGACAGTGATGGAAACCCCCCAGGTTAAAGCTTTATCAGATCAGAGAAACACAAGAACAGGTCACACGGGTGCACCCTGAAACCCGTCCCAGCTCCCCACTCGGATCTGAAGACTGGAGGAAAGCGAATGTCACTCCAGTCTATAAGAAGGGCAGGAAGGATGACCCGAGTAACTACAGACCGGTCAGCCTCACCTCCATCCCTGGAAAGGTGATGGAACATCTTATCCTTGACACTGTCTCTAGGCATATCAAGGATAAGAAGGTTATTAGGGGCAGTCAGCATGGCTTTGCCAAGGGGAAGTCATGTTTGACCAACCTGATAGCCTTTTACGAAGACATAACCAGGTGGATGGATGGTGGCCATGCAGTGGACGTGGTCTACCTGGACATCAGCAAGGCCTTTGACACCGTCTCCCACAGCATCCTCATAGGTAAACTGAGGAAGTGTGGTCTGGATGACCAAGTAGTGAGGTGGGTCGAGAACTGGTTGAAGGGAAGAAGCCAGAGGGTTGTGGTCAATGGGGCCGAGTCTGGCTGGATGCCTGTGTCTAGTGGGGTCCCTCAGGGGTCAGTGCTTGGGCCGGTGCTGTTTAATATATTCATCAACGATCTGGATGAGGGATTAGAGAATGTTGTCAGCAAGTTTGCTGATGATACGAAGTTGGGGGGAGTGGTTGACACACCAGAAGGCTGTGCAGCCATTCAGAGAGACCTGGACAGGCTGGAGGGCTGGGCGGGGAGAAATCTGATGAAGTTTAATAAGGGCAAGTGTAGAGTTTTGCACTTGGGAAAAAATAACCCCATGTGCCAATATAGGTTGGGGACTGCCCTGCTGGAGAGCAGTGCAGGGGAAAGGGACCTGGGGGTTCTAGTGGACAGCAGGATGACCATGAGCCAGCAGTGTGCCCTCGTGGCCAAGAAGGCCAATGGCATCCTGGGGTGTATTAGAAGGGGAGTAGCAAGTAGGTCAAGAGAGGTCCTCCTGCCCCTCTACTCTGCCCTGGTGAGGCCGCATCTGGAATATTGTGTCCAGTTCTGGGCCCCTCAGTTCAAGAAGGACAGGGAGCTGCTTGAGAGAGTCCAGCGTAGAGCCACAAAGATGGTGAAGGGAGTGGAGCATCTCCCTTATGAGGAAAGACTGAAGGAGCTGGATCTCTTTAGCTTGGAGAAGAGGAGGCTGAGGGGTGACCTCATCAATGTTTATAAATATGTCAAGGGGGAATGTCAGGAGGATGGAGCCAGGCTCTTTTCAGCGGCGTCCACTGACAGGACAAGGGGCAATGGGTGGAAGCTGGAACACAGGAGGTTCCAGAAAAATATGAGGAAAAACTTTTTCACTGTGAGGGTGACTGAGCACTGGAACAGGCTGCCTAGGGAGGTTGTGGAATCTCCATCTCTTGAGACATTCAAAACCCGCCTGGACGCGTTCCTGTGCGCTCTAGTGTAGGTGATCCTGCTCTGGCAGGGGGGTTGGACTAGATGATCTTTGAGGTCCCTTCCAACCTTTAACATTCTGTGATTCTGTGATTCTGTGATCTCAAGGCAAAGCTCACGGCTAGCATGGGTCGGGTAGATGATGTGACCGACACCCCAGGGCTGTCAAACTGAGGTCTGGAGCTGAACTTGGCATCAAGCTGAGGCACAGGGCTCCCGACGAGAACGGGAGCTCAGTCACAACACCAGCCTAAAGCTTTGATTCCCATCTGGATGGTTCACGACCAGGAAACACCCCAAAGACATAAAAACAACCCATCTCCAGTAATGGTCATGGATATCCACTGGTCCCATTGCAATCCCTGCTAACACCTTGCCCCTTGAGAGCCCTTATAAGAAAGGCCACTGGATTTCTGTCCTACTGACTGGTATGGGATGGTCCGAACGGAGTCAGGACAATTTCTGAAAGCTCCTGTTGGGTCTCCCTGCCGGTCCCTCCATGGTCTCCACCCCTGGGCCCTCCCAGGAGCTCTCAGGGAAGAGGAGCAGGTTTAATCTCCCGCTGAGTCGGCTGGCAGAGGGACACGGGTTAGATGCCAAACTAGTCTTAATCCCAGCTGATCCTAAGTACAATCCCTCACTAGCTACTGGGAAAACTAAGTTTTATTTTTATCAAAACATTCCCGCGTCCCACCCCGGCGTCTTACAACAGCCATCCAAAAACTCTCCAAACAACAGAGTGTTATGAAAAACTCTCCAAACAACGGAGTGTTATGAAGACAACGGATGCAGGCCAAGGAAGCTTTTTTAAAAAACACATTTCAATCGCTAAGAAAGAATCACAGAATCATAAAGCTTGGAAAGGACCTTTAAGATCAACGAGTCCAACCTACAGCCCTGCACCACTCTAACACTAAACCATCTCCTGAAGTGCCACATCCAGCCATTTTTTAAACACGTCCAGGGATGGCAACTCCACCACCTCCTGTGGCAACCCATCCCAGTGCTTCACCACCCTTCTGGTGAAAAAGTTTTCCCCAATATCCCATCTAAACTTCCCCTGGTGCAACTTGAACCCGTTCCCTCTTGTCCTGTCGCTATTCACTAGGGAGAAGAGGCCAACACCCGTCTCACCACAGCTGCCTTTCAGGTGGTTGCAGAGAGAAGCATCCAGCCTAATGAACACGTCCGTTGATGCCATTTACAGAAAGTCACCATAATCACGGAAATGCCAAATAATGGACATTTCCACAACCAGTCCAGCTCCCCCCTTGTCTTCCTGCACGACGGCAGCGTGGCCGAGCTGTCCTGCCAGCAAGTGTTCTCGCAGCAAAAGTTGGGGCATGTGGTGAAGACACCAGCGTGTCACCAAAGATCAGGGCTACGTGGGCACCACCAAGGCCTTTCCAACCAGGAAAAAGAGCCGAGGTCATCAGAAGGACCCAACGCGCGTTATGAAGAAATAATCAGCTAAAGGTTAACCCATCACTCGTGCCCTTAAAACAAATGTTAAAGCCTTGCTCCCGCAGAACGTGTGCCACCGAGTGACATTTCGGCATATTAGAGCAACATTATGCGCAACATTTGTCATTTCAGAGATTAATTCCACATGTTTCTGACTTTACCTCCAATAATAAACGAGAGGTTGCTGACCAGGGAGCAGGTATCTGAACCGGCTTCTCAAAGTTTGTCTGTAATCAAAGTCTTTCCACCTCTAAGAAAGCAGATGTACCCATTTTCTCTCTCTCTCTCCCATAAATCTGAAGTCTTGAAAGCAGTAATTTTAAAAATGAGTATATTGTACATTATTCTGACAGAATCTAGCTAAAGAAAAACTCAGACATATAATACCTAACATCAGTGTCTTGGTATTTACAATATGTTTATTGGGGCACATCCAACAACTATTTTTCAATGACATATGCTCAATTTACACTTACAATGGCACTATTACAACAGAAAAGTTGAGGTTTTTGCCTTACATCCCACTAAATCAGTCTCTCCCGGAGAAAATATTCCTACATAACAGCTTTTATTGCTAGACCTTAAAAATTATTTCATATATCGGCTATTTACCCAGCATTACACTGACACATACATAGACTGTGTGTTTAAATTAAATATCAATGTCCCTACGAGCAGTCTAGCTATTGGAATTTTTCACTGCATGCTACAAGTCTTGCAAAATTCTTTTTTTTTTTTTTTATTACTTACAATTAAAAAAGATTGCCCATATAAAACACAATTACTGGACCAGCAGAAAGCAGAAAATCAAGGCCTCAGAGTGATGGCAAAGAAATAATCCCTGTTCTGATGGTCTGGATAGAAGTATTTCACAGTAAATACTAGGAACTGCACCTCACTTCTCTAAACATCATGTATTTCTCACAATTCGGGGAGAATCACGCCAGAGAAATCATTTCACCTCAAATTACAGCACACCCTGGCACTAACACTCTCCTCCTGTAACTATGCACAGCCCTTAAGAGTATTTTGAAAAAAATTCAAGCTTGCAATGTTATGAACACACCATATTAAAAGATTTAACATTTAAAATCTTTACGTAGCCTGCACTTTTCAGATCAAAAGGAGTAAATATCAAAGGCGCCGTGAGAACCTCCGTGGTTCCGCAAAGGGCCCGTTAGAGGAAACGTCGTTACCAGAGTCTCCATCAGTCTTGTCGACTTCTCGGTCCCATAAATTCTGCGCCCGTAGTTTTGCGCCAAACAACCGCAAGAAAAATGTTTTATTACGATTCATGTTTTGAAATACTTGAACTCTGAAAAACTTCCGCCTTAAAGCTACGGCCCCCACTTGTCAGTATTTCACCGTGGCCACACCTGCGATTCTTTCCCCTTTTTCTCTTTCTCCTTTGGGAAACCGCGTGTGTGTCCTTAGACGAGGATAAAAAGACATTTTTTGCCACAGGTCGTGGCAAACTGCACGTGCAAATACCAACGTATTTATATACTCAACAAATGAAGTATTTGCAAAAAAAGACCACGTTGGCTGAGCAGCTCGATGAGCAGCTATCTAACAAGGGATTTTTTTAAACCTTACTTTAAACCTAATTCATCTAAAACGGACCCAGACCAAGGCTTAAAATGAAAGGGAAGTCATCAGCCCTAAACCATCCAACTCTCAGTACCGCAGCTCAGCCAGGATCACTCCGCTTCAGCGGATGAAGAATCAATCTTTCAGCAGGCAGCCACGTACATGTCCACCGAGAGGTTGCTCAGAAGGGAAAACGATTATTTTGGAGAGTTATTTTTAAAAAGCATTGAAGTATTTCTTACGCGAAGCATTTCTGCAGGAACATCCATCTCTGAGCCTCAGTCAACACGAATTTAAGGACTCCGATAACATTCCGTAACTGCGCAGCTGCAAACACATCGAGGATCTATTTCGGAACAGAGAAACTTTTACTCTTCAAGTAGTAACTGCAGACTTGTTTGCAAATTTACTTAATTTAAGTCTGTTTCCCTTTCTTCAATCCCAATAACAGCTGCCCAGCAGCCAGTCACAATCATTGTATTTTGCTTAATTTCTATTCAATGGAAATAACTTAATTGCAGCCGGCTCTTCATCTGCAATTCCGCAGCACGAACACACACCAGCCATTTTGTCTCCAACACAGAACACCAAGAAACAGCTGTCTCCACACCACTGCTCTCAGAAAATTGAGAAGAATCAGCTGAGAAGCAGAACGTCGCAGAAACGGCTGATTTTTATCGCGGGAGACAGACTCGCCCGGTTTTTCCTATTCACTGCCGCTGCCTTCGACTCAGCAAGACGATCTCTCTTTCCTCATCGGGTCCCCACCACCACCGTACCTGCGCCGGTCTCACGCCTCCCGAGGGCTGCGAGACCGGGATTCCCAGCAGGATAGAGCAGTCGCGCCGCCCAGCTGGCGTTTTTTACTTTTGCCACTAATGGGGAGAGGGCACTCGTTGATCGTGTCATCACGGCTCTATCTCCCTGAGCACGAAAAATAAAGACCCAACGGGTACCAGGTTCTATTCTCCCCTTCCACGGTGTCCCCAACAGGGAGCAGAGAAAGAACAGTTCGTCACCGTCCTGCTGTCCCAATGCTGAATTACTGAGTGCTCTCGTAGGAGGTGTCACTGAAATCCAAACCAACAAACTTCTCAAGCCAAATTTAAAGTTTTGAGACTAATGGCGACAATTGTTTTCCAGAGCCTCTGTCTTTGCTGCAGGGCTTTTCATCAGCCCACGCTTTAAAAAAAATCTCGAGGAGTTGTGATCGCTTCACACTTAATAGATCAACTTGAAACTTTCTTTCTCTTTTTTTTTTCTTCGCTCCCTGGAAGATTTCAACCCATTGACCTGTGCTTTGCCCAGAGAACACGCCTGGTATAACTTGGTCCTGCAGAGCCTCCCAGGGCAGGGCAGCGATGCCATTAAGGACTAGGACGAAAATTTTCAGGATGCTTTCAGATGAGGAGAATTTGGGAGATGTAACAGTCTGAAGGAGATGTCTAACTGAAGCTGTTGTTACTATTAAAGTTCATTTTAGTACTTACATAAACAATTCATAGCCTCGCTGCTACCATTCCTTCTCAGCGCTGCGAGAAAACACCGATAAACTCATTACTGCTGGACTCTGCCATGGAGATAATTCACCTTCTTGCGTTTCACCTGCAAATCTCAGTTATGTAACAACCGTGAAACGGTTAATAAGGGGCAGCAGATTTCTAACAAAATGCAGACTACACCTTCAGAGGTACTCTTGCTACTACTGCCAGCTATTTTTAGCACCTACAGAACTGCTGCATCATTCTAATTTTAAGCCAGTTACCAGTGAGTGGCATCTGAAAACCACAATGATTTAGGCCTAGAGAGGAAGCAAGTAGGTTTGTCTTTTTATTCAGAATATTTAACTGAATCAAGAAATATGCACTATAGAGCATTACTAAATTCAAACACAGGGTTTATTTCCTTGAACTGTAGTTTATATTGCAAGAAATAAAGGGTGGGGAACAGTTATGTACGATGAATAAACCAAATGGACCTAAACTGAATGGATAAATAGATTGTTATACTCTGGAAGTGTAAGCAAAAACATTAAAAAACGTAACCATTCATTTATAAATATAAGTAACTCCTTAAATACATTATTAAAACAGTCTGGCCAAGCATTAGCCAAACTTAAAAAGTCAATTTTTTAATCACAAAACCTCCCGGTGTTTATTCAAGTTCATGAACACACCCAAGCCCTGCTGACACTGATGCCCCCAGCGCTCCTGCCCTTCCCTCTCCAGGGGCCAGATTTCAGCGCGTTCCCCGTAACCACACGCCTGCCCCTGGCCAGCACAAGCACCGCGTGTTCCACGGGTTCAGCTGACGAGGCATCTTCTCCGAAACCGAAGGAGCTCACAAGGCAAAGGCAGCCACTCCTCTCCCCCACCCCCAGGTGAATCACAGAATCACAGAATGGCCTGGGCTGGAAGGGACCTTAGAGACCATTTCAATCCAACCTCTCTGTTGTGGGCAGGGACACACCGGCGACAGCTCTGCCTTTCGGCCACGCTCGTGACACGTTTGAGGCTGCCGAGGAAACCCCAGCGGTCCTGGGGGATTCAGCCCCTTCTCTGTAACCCCCCGGCTCAGCGCACCCCATGCCCGGGAAGCACCTTTATGTCAGTCCAAGCCCTCCACGTACCAAATCCTCGTTGTGTATTTGTAAAATCAGCAGCTCCCTTGGTAGTATTGATATGACACAGGCTATAGAACAGAATTATACTCAGGTTTCACAGCACCGTTATTGCTACCACTCCTTAATGATCTAAACAACGCAAAGTTAAAAATACTTACGCACGTAAGCACATCGTAACGCAAAAGTCAGCTTTCTCTCCGCCTCTGTATCTCTGTGTCCTTGGGATCCTCGTGACCCCCATCCCAATCCCTCCACCTCCTTCCTCAGCGTGCAATGGCATCTTTTTCTAAGTATTTCACTTGGAAAAGAAAGCCAGTAATAATTTAAAGCCTTGTTATTCACAACGCAAACTAAACAGTGTACTGTGCTTATCAATAAAATATGAAGTGTTCATTCCCATGATTTTCCAGGTCTCAGCTGAGACTCCCCTGCTAATACTCTCTGGCGTTATTATAGACACAAAACCAAATTAACAAACAAAACAGGTGGAGAAGGGGAGGGGGAAGAAAGGATGAAGAGACAGGAGGGGTGCGTTTCATTTGAAAAAAGGGAAAAAAACGCCCATCTTGTATTTGCCGGAACGAATCGTTTAAAAGAGAACTCTCTTCTACACGCAAATCACCGCTTCCACGGGGCGTTCTGCAAACCCTTACACACCAGAGGCACGCGCATCTCCCTGCGTTTTGAAACTCAGACAAAGGCCACGCGGCTTTTAAAGATTTTAAACGGGGGCTCCGACACCTCCAGCCACATCCTAGAGCGAACGGGGAAACAAAAGAGCCCCTGAGCGAAACCCACCTCGGGAGCCCTCCTCCCCGGCTCAGCGCCGCGAATCCACCACCCGACCGAGGCTGAAGGTTATTCCTTCCCCATCGCAAGCTCCGTCTCCGGCTGCGTCCTCCCGGCGGCCGCGCGGGAGATGCGGGAGCTGGTCCAGGCGCTGCGGATCAGGGCAGGGCTCGTCCCTCCCCGCGGCTCCGGCTCCGCTCTCGCCGGCACGCAGCAGCTGCCACCACCTCCCTACCCTGCATCCTGCGCTTTCGTAAATTAACAGCGGTGAAAATGAGTTGTTTGGGGGTTTTTAAAGAAAAAAAATAAATTAAGAATTAAATACAGCCTGTCAGTCTTGCCATACAGAATCATTTCTGGCAGGTTATTACGTGTTTTAGGTTCTGTGCTCTGCCTTAGCCGCTGAATTATTTTAAACCTCAGCTGTATTTTTGCATGTTTGATAATGGAAGCAAGATGCAAACTCATTCAATGTAAGAACGTACGTAAAACTTCAATCAGGGCCTGGCACATTTGGTATTTTCCCGTTGTTAGCTTTCCTACGGAGCCAGCCATCTGTTTTGGGGTAAAACCATCACCGCTCGCAATATGGAAACATTCTAATTAATGAAGTAAAAATAGCTATTTGGCTTAAGAGGCTTTGGCAATCCATAAACATCCTTAAGTCCATCCATTTATCATCCAAGTTTCTCTCTCATCAAGGAAGGTCATTCAAGCAGAGCATGAATTATGGCTTTGGTTTGTTTGTCGGGGGAGCTGCAGCGAAGCATCGCCCAGTGACTAAGATGCCTCAGCACCTTTCCAAAAGTGGAGTTGGTGCCTATTTTATTCCCCTCTCCCCTCCTCCCGCTACGTTTTTACAGCAATAACTTCATCTCTTCAGGAGCACAGAATGGACACTTGCTGGAACTGTGCATGATAGTCCGTGCGCTTCATAAATGCACCTCAAGAAGTGAAGGTGCGTTGCCTGCTTTTAGATACCCTGTGGTAACTCCTCACATTGCCCATCGGCGACGAAAACACACCAAAAAGACCCAAACCCAACAACTCACACAACCAGGGGCCACAAGGCTGCTAAGAGCAACTGCAGAACTAGAAAAGAACTCTTTTCCTGTGCAAGTATGGTGGTGTTTATTTTTATTACTGCAGCGCTTGGAAGCTTGAATTGAAATTAGGGTCCTACTGTGTTGGCAGCTTGTATAAAAACAGTGAGAAAAAACCCTTGTCATAATAAATTTATTAGCTTAAGTCCTACTCCTGCGAGATCTGCTGTCAGCATTACCTCCCGCGGGCTGCAGACACAAGGGCAAGTGGACTCTTTTCCTGGCACGAATGGGCATCTCTTAAGAAACCAGATAAACCCACATCCGGATTATCGTGGAGCAGAACGAATCCTGAATAATTCGAGGCATCAGTGTCAGAGATCTGCACTTCCCGCACCTCAAACCCTTCATCTGCCACTGGAGAGAAAGGGGTACATCTACCCCGGGACACAATTCATCTCCTCCATTTCAGACAGAAAAAAAGAGAGTCCTTGTTTGATAACAAATCACTGGTTTGCCTAAATACTGCATCAAGTGACTCAGAAACTATACCCTACTTTTTCGTATTTTTAATGTGGGAAGATGACTGTATGCCAAGATGAACACCTGGAAGAAAAAATTGTGTTGCTAATAATACTTGGAGATCACACAGCATATTTTACTCACCGATTTTAAAACCCCTGTAGTTAAAATATAGACGGTGACTACACGGTTGCGTGTAGAAACTGAGGATGCAGTAGCTTCCCACGTCACATTAGGGAAAAATAAGCAGCATCAACAAGCCCACAGGTTTCTGCAAACTTAATCCTAATCTCCCCTGCAACCCTTTGCAACGTAAGTTCGTCTGCGTTAACCGGAAATATTTATTATCAAAATCCAACAGGAAGCTAAATAACCAAGTTAAGATTTTTTTTTACACATAATGCAGATTTGCAGAGATTTAATCAGCACTTAAAAATAATCACAGCGCTCCGGCTCCTCATATTCTCAACTCTTCAACACTCCACGCAGCGGCAGCTCAGGACCTTTCCCAAATCTTGTTTTCCTGCAGGGATCCACCTTCTCTCCATCAGTTTTGCGGAGCAGAACTCCCCAAGCTACGAGCGACAGGTTTGCCCACCGGTTGCAGGAGTCCAAGGCATTGCACGAAGAAAGCAGCAACGCCACCTTCGTCAGCCTGAGCTTTATTCACGCACCGTTAAATCACTGTAAAAGTCACCTTCTCGATTTTATGAACGTTCCCAGTGTCATAGACGCACACAAGCAACTGCTGCAATTTTAACCTCGGTATTACGTGACATGAAGTGAAAAGGTTCTTTGAGCAGGACCAAGCTGGCAGCAAACCACCCTTGGCGAAGGTTTCTTGGCTTCGCTCCTGTCTCACAGCTCCCATCGGTATCCAAAAATCAGGATATTTTCTGGAACGCACAGGTTAAAGCGGGAGATGGGGTTTTGAATTCACGTTCAGAGAGGACGTTTGGCAAACTGGCACCATTTGTGCCACGAAAATGGATCATTTCTGTGGGTTTACCTCTTTGTTGCCACTACTTTACATATATTTTTACGTTATTGCCCAACTAAAGCCAAGCACTGCAGCACAAAGCACTCACTGATCAGAAAAACACTTCCAGCCTGAAAAAACTGCTCACGTGACTGAGCATTTATGGAACAAACCGAACACGACGAGCCCAAACAAATTTGTAACATAATGAATTACTGACTTCTAATGCAGGAAAATGCACTGGAAATCTGAAGTTAGTTTCAACTCAGAACACTGACAATTAATTAAAAGTCATTTAAAACGTTAAGTCTTTGGAGAACTCCGCAACGCTACTTGAAGTTGGTTGTAACTTCACAAATAGGCTAAATCTTGTATGAACAAGGAATCCACAGAAGAAAAGGAAGTGGCATGGTAAGAAGTAGCTTTTGTGTCAAGAATGTACTGGTCGCTTGATAATTATGGTTTTTTTGTTCACACCTAACAAGAAATTCATGCGCACATCAGTAGAAGAACGAGTTAATGTAGGTCCACAGTCACCTTAATCACAATTCTTACACAGGACTGCACGGGAACCATCCACCTGGGAAGTTAAAAAACCTCAGATTTCTTGAGAAACTTCCGATTCAGAAATAAGAGCCGTTCTCCTGTTATCTCGAGGACTTCAGAAGATATCCCTCAACCTACCTGCAAATACAGGGGAAGGAAAGCATCGGCACAAAGAGCCCACGCTCCGTGCGCGAGTTCTTTAAGCCGAGATCTGCAGACGCCTTCGGCAGCGCCGCACAGCATTCGCTCGGGGAAGCTCATCCACCTTGTCCAAGGAAGAAAAGGCAGGAGCTCTTTCACAAGGTTCTCTCCTCGCTGTACTGGCCCAGATTAACGGCTGGGTCCATCCTCTCCCCGGCCAGCACCGCTTTATCCCCAGCACACGGCAAAGGCGACGGTGCCAGAGGCAGCAGCCCGAGCCAGGACACCTCGCACAAACCTGTCGCTCTCCTTTCTCCCCTCCAGAGCCCACGAGTTTTTTCCTTTCAAGGAGACCCACCGGGCTGCCCCGTTATTCCCTCGCTCGGCCGGAGGAGCTGGGCGCAGACCAGCCGCCCGCAGCTCTTCCACGCACGGTGTCCGACAGGGACACGTTCGGAGAAAGCACCCTGTGACAAACCAGCAGCGATGCCACTTATCGTTACAAACCACCGCCAGGTTCTGCCTCACAAAGAAAGAAAAAGCCCAAAGTCGACATTAACCTCTTGTGCACCGCGAGAACCTGGACGCAAAGCCCTGACCCGCCGGCAAAGCCACCAAGAAGCAGCCACGTAACGAGTATATTGTGACACGACTGCAGTGAATTTGCCTAAATCAGAAAAAAAGGCGCTTCTTCAATTTTCCAGAAGACACTCTTCCTTTTTTGTTATCCTATTGAATTTTGAAGGAAGTAGCCAGAAGATGCAGATTCCAGATTAATTTAATCCAGGTAATTAAAAATGCAGGTTATCATAGAATGGCCCAGGCTGGAAGGGACCTTAGAGATCATCTAATCCAACCTCCCTGTCATGGGCAGGGACACCTCTCAACTAGATCAGGCAACACATGGGGACCCAACGGGAATCGAACCCGCGACCTTCGGTGTTTCAGCTCAACCCAGTGAGGCAAACCGGCCCTCAATCACACATCAGGATTTTCAGAAGTGCCCAAGAAGCCCATGTATTCCTCTTCTGAAATGTCAGAACTCCCGGCAAATCTGACAAAAAGTTACAAATGCTTTTTTTTTTCTAAAATGGCCCGCATCCAAAGAATTTATTTTTCCAATTCAAAACGAGATCAATTTGTTTAGTAAAATGAAAATTATTCTTGCAGTTTAAACTCGTCACAACGTGACTAAGACAGCGATCCTTGTTTTGATAAAATAGGGGTTTGGAAAACACAGAATCAAAAAGCTCAAAGTTGGTACATGATACTTTTCCGCAATTGTAACACTGGAGATGCTGCGGCCGAGGTGGGAAAACACTTCTCTTAGGAAAATAGGAAGAAAACTGAATGAATAAACAAATTATTACGACAAGGTCTGCTTCACCCTCATTACGTACTCACGAAGGAGCCTCCGTTTCACGTGATTTTTTGTCCCACCCTGCCCTAATTTCACTGAAGTTCTTCCAGGTGCAGCTCCTGCCCTCGCCCCGTTCCCAGCCTCTCCCAAGCGCGATGGGGAACCAGCAGCACACAAACAAACGGAGAAGTTTTATTTTCACGCCGTCACATCCACGTTAAAGCAACGATCTTCCCTCCAGAGCACGTCAAGAGAAGAGGTAAAGCTTCACCGGTCGCACAAAGAACCAGCGGCAGAGACAAATGTCTCCAGGGACGAGCGAAGATGCGTCTCGGGCACACGCAGGGAGCAGAAAGTTCTCGCTTCCGTTAATTGTCAACGAAGAGAAGCTGAAGAACAGCTGGATGTGCAGCTGACAAATGGGTAGAGGGGTTTTATCTTGCAGGTCAGCTTGCAGGGCAGCACTTCCCAGCTAAGGATCATTTATCAGCCCTCCGGAGCAGCAGGCTCTACTAAATACCCACCTAGAATTCAAATTTTTCTTACATTTCAGAACTTGCGTCTACTGAAACCTTTCTAGACGGCTGTATTTAATCACACGGCGTTTTCGTGAACTTTCAAACAAGTTTTGTTGGCGTAACACACTTACCAAGCACACAGAGACGCATTTTTGAACTTGCATTTCTAAACCAAGACGCAGAAGCACCTCCAAGAACGCTTTCCATAGCTTCTTGTTCCTTCCAATAAATCACTGTTGGCATCTCGGTGATCAGAATGAGATATTTTGTTGTGAATGACTTCAAGGAATACTTTGGAAAAAGTGTAAGTGGATGACTCAAACATTTAAATCAGAGAAGAAGAAAACAACGAATAAATCATTTAAATGCACCGCTCATTCTTGTGGTATCGGTGAAAGGAAGCATTTTAATATATGTTAAAAGCAGACTATTTTTTATTCAGCATAAGAGTAAATTCATGTATTAATAGCTCACTTGAAATTGCAGCAAAATTCAAATATAAATTAAATGTCTTTTTTTAAATCAGTATATTGCAACCCATGACCTTCATTTCCTCTAAGAAGGGACCAAAGGCCCGGTTCATCCCGTTATTTTTTATCTGTCAGACGAAATCTGTCTCAGAGGAGACCTGGGGGTTGAGAACCGTTCGGAGGTGTAACAAATGGCTTCATGCCCCACTTTATCCTAATTCACCTAAGCGAACGCTCCGATTTCCAAATCCGTTTAAATGACCCAAAACACCTTCTGCTGAGATCGGGACACCTCGTCAAAGCCCGTCTCTACCTCGTTTAGATTCTGGGGAAGGTTTGTACCCCAGGAGAGGATGGGCTGGCTCGTTTCTGTATCGGTCACATCCTCCAAAAGAAAATGATGATATAAAAAGGAAAAATAAATCCTTTCACATCGGAAAGATCTTGCAGCAAAAAAAAAAAAAAAAGTTCCACCATTCCCTCAAATAGGTCATTTAAAAATGGAAGCTTTAGCAAAAAATTATCCATGAGTTATCTAAAAATACACCCGGTGTTAGAAGGAGCCCTCATCCCAATGCCGGGAGAGTCAAAGTTTCCGCGCGTGCGATAGAAACAGTCTGAAGAGGAGAAACTTCTCAAGAGATGATTGCTTAAAAATCAATCCTCTTGTGAAGAAAAGAGAATTTCTCCATGTGAAATATCACTGCTAGACACGTACCCTTCCTTAAGGAAAAAAAAGAAAAAGGGAAGAGCAAGTGTGACTCCATTTAAAGGACGTAATAACGACATGACAGACGCCGACGCCGAGGACACTCATGCATCAAAGAGATGATGAGTGAAGTTAAACACATCTCTGCAAAACCAGTAACTTTATAGAGTGTTGAACAAGGAGCTGGAAGAGTCGTGTTAAAAAACCCACCCTGGGAAAGCCACAGCAAAACTTGGAAGCTGGGAAGAGGATCAGAAGGGAGACGATTTGAACCTCAACTGAACCGTGGTGGATCGTACTTGGATACGTCACACGCTAGAACCGTTCACTGCAGATCAGTGTGTTCTAACGAGGTTGGTCAATATTTAGCGAACAAAAAATCCTTCCAAAATGCAAATATGAATCATACCTGGACTATAATTCTAGGATGGAGCGATGTGGTTTCAACATCTGTCAGTGTAATAAACAAATGGAAGAGTCTGTATCAACACTTCTCGCGGGTAAGTCACACTGAATATAAATAACATTTATCTTTAGGAACTGGAAAAAAAGACGTGATATGGAAAAATCCCACCTATTTGGTAGAAGTTTAAGTAAAAGCATGCTTAGACTAATAGGGATTAGCAGGACTGAGTGTGAGGAGAACAGATCTGGTTATCAGACCTGTCAGGCCAGAGAGTTCAGCTCCCCAAAGCCAGCGCTGGAGACAAACCAACCTCTTCAAAAGACGGGCACCACGGGTCAGAAGAACAGGCAGAGTCTGCCCTCCGGTCACCGCCTCCATCGGGTGTGAGGGAGGCTTCCAGCAGCCTCTCACAGAAGCCACCTCTGTGTCCTCCCCTCCTCTACGAAACCCTTGCCACCTGAACCCAATTCATTTATCGAATAAATAAAAAATTTATTCATTTTGGTCAGGAATACTCCAAGAGAGAACACCAGCTCCATACCCCAACGATGGCTTGTGCACGGAGCGCAGGATCAGCCGACTGCTTCTTAACTGTGATTAAATACCAAAATTAAACTGAAATTAATAAATAAAGGAGAATCAGCAGTACTGTGTAGCCCCAGAAACTTCATCTCAATCACCTGACACACCTTTGCTAAAGCGGCTTCAACGCCGACCCCAAGGGCAGCATTTCGAGGTTGGCATTTCGGGTCCTATCGAGCTAGAACCACCTCGGGACATGACGTGGGCTCGCCTCTGAGCCCAAGGGCACGGTGGTCTCTCCACCCAAAGCTGCCTCTGACACCCGGAGCTCTTCTAACGCTTCCGTCGGAGCAAGAGCTACTACTTCTGGTGGAGAGACTGTCAGCACGCCTCATCCATCTTTTTCTACATCCTTTGCTGCTTGCTTTATAACTGGATAGTTCAAAATCGTAATATTAGAAATGAAATTTAATAAAGTAACAAGATAATAATCATAGAAATCAGAGAATGGCCCAGGCTGGAAAGGACCTCAGAGATCATTTAATCCAACCTCCCTGTCCTGGGCAGGGACGCCTCTCAACTAGATCAGGGGACCCAACGGGGATCGAGCCCGTGACCTTGGTGTTACCAGCACCACGCTCTAACTGAGTGAGATAATATGTTCCAACACCCAGCTACAGTCACATCTTGACTTTTACCATCACATTTAGGATCTTAAACACAAAAATTGAAATTATGAGACGAGGTTTATTTTACGTTCTGGTATTTTACAACAGAAACGGGAATACAGACTCCCTCTGTCCCACACCGCAGTCAGCATTTCTTCCTTCTACCCTATTTTATAATATCCAAGGGATACTTAGAAGAATCTTCCTTCCCTCTCCCCAAACAAAAATAAAAAGCCTGACTTGTGCATTGTAGCATCTGTGCCACGTGCTCTGCCGCTCAAGGTTTCCACTCGGTATTCTCTGTATTACCTACCCTGCACGAAAAATTATATATTGTTGCTAAAAGATTATTCTCTTGCGGTCTCATCGAACCTATTCCTACAAGTTAATCATCAAAAAGACACTGAAGTGTGAGCCCTTCACAAATCTCCTGATAACACCGGCTCCAAAATAGCTCAATTTAGTGCTAGAAGTTGTGAAAAGCCACCCTGAAAGAACGTTTTCTCACGAGCTGAACTCGCTCCTAAGAGATGAACTCAACTCCCTCGTCCACTTCCCTCATCGAGGTCACCTATTGCTTGGAAAACCTGCCTGAAATTCCAGTCACGCGATGTGAAAATTCACAAGTCAATTAGTAAAGGAAATTACCGACGGTTTTCTTATGCCTGACATGGATTAACTGAAATCCTTGCAGGCAGAATTTTACTGCAAACAGAAATTACCGTTTCACCAATCAAAGCGAACAAAAATGGAAAGCCTGGCATTCAGATTGAACTCTTCTTCATTTTAATTATTTTTTCCTGGACGTGAAGGTGTTTCCTTCCTTTTGGGCCACACCAAGCTGGGATTCCAAGGAAACAGATATTATAAGGTAAAATGGCAAAATCAGCATGCAAGGGTTGAGTATTTCTAAAGCAATTATTTATTTATAAATGTTCAATAATCACTAAGTTTCCGGAATTGTGGGGAAAAAACCCACTTTTTAGTTTGCTTGTAGAAAAAAAAAATAAAAAATCCCCTTTTACAGGTTAGATTGTTTTGTTTAAATCATATTTTAAGTTAAGGAATCCAAGTTTGTTGCTTACCTAAGATCTGGGGCCAGGCTTGCTCCAGTAAACGCCAGATCAGTCATTAGACACCACAGTGTCTCTTAACTGATTTTACAGATGAAATAATTGAGTTCACTGATATAAATTCTTTGTTCTTAATTGACTTGTTCGTGTTTTTAAAACTATTAAAGATACAGTAGCTATTAAGGCTTCATCAGTCATCCCACAAAGGACATTCCACTTTCCCAGCAGTCTGGCTTAACAAATCCCTTAAATTGATTGTATTTTCTTTTGAAGCAAGCGTGCATAGTCTTTTAGAATTGTGTATGAGAAAACCTCTTTACTTGAGGGGTAAGAGCAGGCCAGGTCATTAGACACCGACAAATGTCCGTTTTGCAGCTCTGGGTACCAGAGCACGGTGCATATTTCAGCAATTTTTATTCACGGTGTGTCAGAAACCTTCTCCTCCCTCTGCTGGTTCAGCCCGAGGACGGCAGCTATGGGAGGTTATCGCGAACCTGCTGCTGGATACGAATAACACCACAAAATCCCAGACGCATCCAAAATTACAAAAAAAAAACCATGTATTTTACCCTGTCCCCCTTACACACCTGTACCGCTACAGTGATTGCAATCGCACACCGATACATTTCTTTCCTTAGCCCCAAAAAACCTGTTTAAGTCTATCACAATTGATGCTTCTGAATTGTTTAGCCCCGGTGCAGGACTGCATTTTAAAGCTCAACAGCACACGCTAAGACTTGGACAAAATTTGCAACTGCTGTGAGATCTTCTTCAGCACTTGTCATCAAAATATCCAAGCGGTGCACAAAAAGGGACGGCTCAGTTGCCAGGGTAGGGGATGAGGTGTTATCCCCGTTTTACTAACGTAGAAGCACACAGATCGATCACAGACAAGATTTCTACCCATTTTTGGCACTCGGTTTCCATCACGGAAGTGGCAGTACTGGAGGGCGCTGGCCATCCTTTGCTCCTTCATACCTTCAGCAATTGCTTTCTCTCTTTCTTTCCCTACTAACACGTTTCCACTTCTGCGCGTACAACAACTGAACACCTGCCAGGAACACAGAATCACAGCATGGTTAAGGTTAGAAGGGACCTTGAAGATCATCTATCTCCATCCCCCTGCTGTGGGCCACCAGCCCAGGTTGCTCCAAGCCCCATCCAACCTGGCCTCGAACACTGCCAGGGATGGGGCATCTACAACTTACTTGGGCAACCTGTGCCAGTGCTTCACCACTCTCTTGGGGAAGAATTTCTTTCCGTCTATGTAATCTAAATCTACCTTCTCGCAATTTCAGGCCATCAGGAGAAGATCTGGAACCCTGACACCACACCTCTTTGTGAGCATCCAGGCAAAAGACCACTGGGTTATCCATCACCCGCCCCCCGCGCACAGGGTTGGTCTGTCCCCTGAGCCTGACTTTGCATTTGTCTGTGTCAAACCCCATCCAGGTTCTCCAGCCCATCGAGACCCCTCGGACCGGCAGCCCCTGCCCTCCCAGACCTGGCGAGGAGACTCTCCATCCTCTGTCCGGGCTGTTGCTAGAGGTGCTAGACGCTACAAACACCAGTGCCAAGCCCTGAGGAACGCTCCTCAGAACTGGCCACCAGTTATGACTTCTAACTTCTCGGTCACCCTGCTTGGAGCCTGACAGTCCAGGCAGCATTCCCCTCAGGCTGCAGTCCATCTACCCAGCCCACACCCCCTCCAGCTGGCCACAAGGGTCTTAGACTGTGCTGAAAGCCTTGCTAAAGCCAGGCTCAGCCGTGGCCACTGCCCCGTTCCCACCTGCAGAGCCATCGCTCCACCGCTGAAGCCAACCAGGCTGCTCAAGTGCAATTTGCAACTCGATAAATCTTTCCGTGTTGGCTTTTCCCGTTGACCTTTTTGTCTTTCACTCCCGGAAATGGTTTTGACAAGTCTTTATCATTTTTCCCGCGGCTAAGCTGAGGATGTCAAGCCTGTATTTCCCCAGACCCCCTCTTCTCCCTTAGATGGGGATAACACTTGCCTTTTCCAGGCCCCAGGGACCGGCTCGTGCCTCTTGGCACGTACCTTCCAGCTTCCTACATTCTCCTGCAGAGACCTGCAGACGCCAGCAGCTCTGGTGGAAAGCATCTGGAGAATGGCTGGGGAGCTCCCAGTTCATGACAACCTTATTACAGCGTTCATATCACACTATCTACACCGATATTCTTTGAGTGAAGAGACTGTTCAAGGCTCTTCAAAGGTTTATTCCCAGTTATCAGTGCAGTAAAAAGCCAGATGTGTTCTTTAAGCAGCGTTCAGCGGTTAGTCAGTAGGGATTAAAGCAGCTAGGTTACACAACTTAACAGTTAATAAAAATATCTGTTAATAAAAATATCTTTACTAAAAGTAATGGGATCTACAAGAGAAGTTAAAAATTATTTCTAAAACTCTTTACAACATTTACTGCGCAGCTCCAATCAAACTTTTGCAAACGCAGTAGAAACGAGCACTATGTAACAGGAGGAAGAAAGAAAACTCCCAACACGACATTTCCTTCCAAGCCTCCCATCTTCCTTCTCCAGTAAGAACCAAGAGCAGCTTCCACACCTGCCCCCCCAGCCCCAGGCATCCAGCCCCAGCACCCCGTGCTCAGGAACCGAAGGTGATGGAGCTCTGAGCAGCAGCCCGTTCCGCCAGCACGACACGCAGCGGGGGGCGTTAGGTGTAACCCACAGGCAAACCATTGCTCCTGCAGTCCCTAAGGAAGCAGAGGGAAGGGTTTGGGGCGAGCAGAGGTGGTCACGGCGTCGGTGGAGCTGCCCGAGGGCAGGGCTCTGCAGGGCAAACGGCACAACCCGCAGCCAGGAGCATCCCTGACCCCCTTCCTTGCAAACCTCCATTCCCTCGTTTGCAGAACGGCTGCCCACACAAAGGACCGGGTTTAAAAGCCTTTTTCTTTTGCCTAGAAGCAGCTCTCTGGAGGTTAAAGAGCTCGGAACGAGGCATGAGGACAGCAGAAGGGGAGATGGATGCGGTAATGGAGGCAGCACTCGGAGCGGAGCGGGAGGACAAACCGGCCCCCGCTATTAGAAGGGACTTGGGTGAATTAATCTCAGCAATCGGATCTGCAGAATCGCTAATGAAGGGAAAGGTTTGAGAAGGATTAAAGCTGATACAGAAGAACTTGAGAATGGGCTCACTGACCTAGAGATAAATCTTGGATAAAAACCAGCAAGCAGGAACACATCTGAAAAATAAAACGTGGATGACTGAGGAAAAAGGAGAGCTTGCAGATGCACCGGGAGAAATAAAAAATGGGGAAAGAGCAGAAGAAAAAGAACTGGCACCCAGCAGCTGTGAAGGAGACCATCCTGCTAAATACTCAGGGCATGGCTTCCTCTCTTTCTCAGCTATTTGAAACAAATCAGCATAAAAGGAACACATCAAACATTTTCCTCTCACCTCCCCAAAGCCATATACCTCATTTTACAATTTCACCTTTCCGAACAAATGGAACAGAGTCAGAAGATTCAGTCATTTTGTCTTGGGGAAGGAATAAAAGAACATTTCAAGCTCTGATAAAGGCTACTTTAGCGAAATGGAAGGAACTGAATTAGAATTGCACCTGTATAAAACAGTAAATCCAGCAGACACGCAGGGCTTGACTTTCAACCAGTGTCACATATTGAAGAGAACAGTACAATCTACGCGGTCAAAAATGATTCAGAAGTCTCCAAAATCTAACCCTCACAGTAAAGAGCCCAAAAGACAGCGTTTCGGAGACAAGGGAGATGCTGGTCTACCATAAAAATCAGACCTCAAGAAACAGGACATTCTTCCAGTTCCCCCACAAGAAAATAAAGACAAAAAATAAGGAATACTGAGAAGCAGAACTACAAGATTACAAGTATTCAAGAAGACTTAACTGAAAGAAAACAGCGTTTAAATAGTCCAGATTCCAGAAATAATGCAGTGAACGGCAGCAATTTGGTGAGCTGAAATCTGGAGAAAAATGGAAGTCATATTGTGAAGTTTGAAAACGAGGGCAAAGAGAAAAGGACTTTTATAAGTGTGTCACAGTAAGGGAAGGCAGAAGAGGAGGATTGAAGCAAGCAAGAAATCTTAAAATATGGCTCTGAAAAAACTCTGTATATGCACATCATTTAAGAATCCGTATAGCACTATGAGAAGACAGTCAAGCAACGCTGAGAAAGGACTAAAAATCCCTCTCCAGAAAAAGATTAGTACATACGTCTGTATTTGCTGAAAGCGAAAGAAGATAAAAGGAAGAAAAAACAGATTAAATCTCAAGAGGGTGGAAAAAGCCACGAAGAGGATGTGGGAAGAAAACTCACTGAACGGTGCTTCAGGTAATAAAGTGACTTTGAGGGCTCCGGAAACACGAGACGGGGGGTGAGGATACCCAACGCCCGGCACTCGGAACAGGATGGAGGCAGCTTTAGCCAACCCACTTGTTGTCACAGCTGGCGACGTTCGAATTTGTGAAAAGATTGGCAAAGCCGAGGCTGAGGGAGCCGGATTATCCCCCGCTCCCCCCCACGCTCACACACGGCAGCATAAAACAACACCGGTCGATAAACTCCAGCGGAATGGTCGAGCCACTTGACAAAATCAGAAATGCAGTCCAGAACTGAACAGGCCTGTCAAGGAAGAATTATTTATGGGATATAAAGCGAGGTTATCATCTGTGGTGGTGTGAGGAAAGAAGAAAAGCTATCTGTGGATCAGAAGTAATGATATTAGAATATATTACTCTAATAATATGCACTGTTATTATGGGGCATTGACTGCTAAAATTCTCTCTTAAGACGGCCGCGCAGGAGAGAAGCAGAAACTTTATTGTCCAAGCACCTTTTATTTGTCTATAAAGAGAGCTTGGTATATGAACAAGACAATTCTAAGCAAGAAGAATTGGTTCTTGGTCAAGAAGGACAAATTGCGTGTATGTCTACACACATCTTCCCGATACATTTCCTTCTTAAGAATAAATCCACTAAATTACATAAATGAAAAACAAACCTTCAGGAAGTGCCAGTTCTTTCTTAGTGAACTCCAAGGACAAGATGTCCCCGTGCTCAGAGCAGCTATGGATTTGTCAACACACTCGATGCTTTTTTTTAAAATGGATTTATGAAAAACCAGCAACCTTTTTGCGAGAAAGTGGTCAGAGTTACTCTTTGGATGGAATAACATTGGGTACACTCGGTGTTCAGCGCCACAATACATTCTGCCAGGCCTGAGAGGGCTTTTAACATCTCACTTCTAACGCCTTCTTAATTTATCTCAACATCTATAGGACCCACCACAGCTGGATCTCATCACTCAGCAATTTCTTTCACAAATGAAAACCTGAAAGCAACTGTGACCCTCTAAAACTCTTTTAAGGTAAAAATGATGCTTGGACTTCCAGAAGAGATCAGATCAGAACTGCACGGAGCTCTGGCAAAAAAAAAAAAAAAAAGAGCAATGAGACCTCCACAGAAATGTCTTTTATCTCAGAAAGGCACAAATCAAAAGAGAGGAGTGGTTGAGAGGGGCTCTTTCAGTCCTGGAATTAAAATAGCAAGTGGCAGGTTCCAAAAGGCCCTATAAATACCTTGGAAGTCAGAAGTAATTGGCTCTCCTGTGAACCAGGAAAGAAGAACAGGTTTTAAAAAGCCTACCCCAAAAATATTCTGAATGACAGGCAGGCCCCTAGCCGGTGCGCTTGAGAGAAAAATTGTGCACGTTGTATCGGTTAAGAACAAGTAAAATACAATTTCTAACTAATCGGGAAGAAAAAAGCAGACCCTTTGGGCTGGTTTATGAAGGATTACACGTCTCAGACAAATTTAACATCTCAAGAAAGACATGACTACCTGAAGAATCTGTGTCGGTCTCCACCAGAAACAGAAAGTCCAGGACTTGGAGCTCACAATGTGAAGAGAAGGAAAAAAAAAACAAATAAAACAAGCAGAATTTTACTCGGTTCTAAAAGGAATCTGAACTCACGCACTGGGGTATTATTTCAGCGTGATAACGTAAGAAGGAAATAGTCCATCTGCTTGGAAAAGCAAGAGGGATAATTGCAATAGGTGGAAAGATTGGATCGGTTACACAGGTCTGGAAGGAATAAATCAGCAGATTGATTTGATATAAACTAATTAAATACATACCCAGAGCAACGAATGCTTAGGGTAAGCAGGCAAACCGCAGGTCAATGTGAGACCGACAAAAACCAGAGGACCTTACAGCCCCTGGATGCAGAGGACAGATCAGGGTGGCACCTGAAGGGCTGAATTAGGGGGAAAGAAGCCTTAAAGAAGTCTGTGACAAGCAGCAGGAGCAGCAGGAGGAGGCAGGAGTGCCTGCCTGCGGGGTTCATGCCACTGCCTGGCCCAGCCACGGGGCTCCTGGCCACAACAACCACCCCAGATCATCAGCCAGGAGGAAGAAAAGGATGGAGCAAAGCAGAGTCTTTGCTTTAAAAACACTTTAAAAACAAGCACATCCTAAAGTAAATTTAGCCCCGGATACAAACTCGAGTCACAAGGCTTAAACGTCTGCATATCTCTAAATTAATTTAGAATAGAAGAATAAAGGCAATATTTAACCGCATTCAGCTCACATTCCAGCTTTCCAGGCGCTGTTTATTTGGTGGCTTTGTGGAATATCCACTTCCGACAGAAGAAAATACAGCCTAATCAAAAGACTATTGCAGTCGTAACGCGTCCTCAAGGCATCACTGGAAAATATCTGGAGTGCCCTTGAGTTACATGAGAATTTTTCTTAAGACAAGAGATTAAATGTGCGCACAAACACGCAACAGAGTCGTACCGTGCTGCAAAATCCGAGCCGTGGAGTTTTGAAAGTGCACACACACCAATTAACCACAGGAGATTACACAATCTGATGTTGCAGTAGAAATTCATTTATTTTAATTGGCATTACTGCACGTAACCTTACATTCACAGGGACGTAATCAGTATTATTCTCTTATAAATATCTTCTGTGTTCCTGAACCACAATACCATAAAGAGTAGCGAAGAAGAAAAACCCACCCCGGCTGAGTCCAAACAAATTTTAACCACAGTTCTTCAGAGAAGTTGCTCAGCAGTTTCGGAAGGAGGAATAATAAGAAGGCATTTTACTGTTACCACTACCAGTGTTCTTTTAATCATGAAGAATTATCAAAACCACATCGCAGCACGCGGGGATTGTGAGCTTGACTTCCCTGACCCTGCCCGCTAACGACGTTCCTGCAGACGGAAGGAACGGCAGAGAGAGGAGATCTCCAAGGGCAGCGCACGCTCGCTTGGAGTCCCCAAGAGAAGACCCAACGCAACACCCTCAGCCCTGCCTCAGGGGTTCACCGGCGCGCTGGGAGGCAAAATGCTGGGAAGCGAAGGTCCGTGCGCCGCAATTCCATCCCAGCCCACGCGCACCGGGGACACCCGCGCGGGCTGTCACCTGCCCACGGCTCTTAGAATCGCGCAGCAGCAGACCCGAAACCTCCAGCAGACGGCTTCCGCAACGCAGAACTAGAGACTCGGAGTCTGTTCCCAGCTCCCAGGGCCGGGCGTAGCTTTGTGTGACCTCGGGGAAACATCAGTCTCTGCTCTCGGGGTGGCCCCAGCTCTGTCCCCCAGATCTCGCTGCCCCCCAGGGGGACACAGCTTCTGAGACCGCGAGGGAAACCAGAGCACCAAAACCATCACGGGAGCTTCGTCTCCACCTTCTAACCAGCAATACAAATCACATTAACGATAAATGTAATTTAATAAATTCAATAAATACACAATCATTTTAAAGCACTTGCTGAAAAGAAAAACTCCAGAATGCCCAGGGTCCCACCCGCCCCCGAGAAAGCCCGGCAGCGAGGGCGCCAGCGACGGAGGGGACCCAAAGGAACGAAACCCTCGGCCCCAGCTGTTACGAGGGGACATTTATTCAAGGGGATGGGAGGATTCCTCAAAATCCCTCCCTTCACAGAGATCAAGGACAGAAAGAAAGGGTACACGGAGGTTTAGGGCAAGCGAAGCAACCAAGGAAGAGGATGAGTACCAAGGCGGTTGAGTATCAAGTGCTCCATCACTGGCAGTGACAGGGTGACAAATTCCTTCTGTATATTATTCAGTAAGTGCTCTCCTTTTTTATCAACTTGTAAAGTGACAAATTTGTAGCTCGCCAGAATTGCAAAGCAAATAAATAAAGCAAATTTCAGGCTTATGATACTGCACGGAACTGTACATGTAAGATGTATTGATTTACTTTTTTTGCTTACTATGCGGCAATACAGAATTAAATACTTTTATTAAAAAAAATCCAGGCAGCAATAAAGTCATCTGATGTTATGTTATAGTTTGATAGACTAACACTTATCTGAAAAATGATTTTCCAGTAGAGGAGTGTTTTCCATTCAGACCCTGCTAATATAGCAAACCTTATCATCTCCTTTTTTTATTCCCTCCCCTGCAGAATGCCAAACAGAGCATCTCAATAAAGCAACTACCTTTCAAAGGCAGAACTGCAATAAATTAAACGTACAGCATAGTCATTAGGCATTAGAGAAAACCTCCTGTATTAAACACTGTCATACTCCTTTTCAGGAAGACCAATCTCTCTTTCTGTTTTGCTCAGAGACAGAAGTACAGCCGTATCAAACCTCGTTACTTCAGAGCTGACATTTTTCATTCACAAAATAAGAAACGCGCATTTGCGAAGCTCTGGTACATACAAGATCCTTAATATTGCTTTGGGAGATGAGCCAAAAGAAATACTGGGGACTGCAAACACCTGACAGAGATGCCTTTGTGCAGAAACCACAATTCGAGATTATTTATCTACGTACTTTTCCAAAGGTTAGGAGTATCATCAAAGGATTTGCACTTTCCTGGGCTTTAAACTGTAAATGTGATACTTCAAGGAGACACAAAATCACAACAAGACTGAGCCATCTGCTCGCGCGTCTTCCCCAAACGTGGCTTTTGATGCAGGTTCCTCCCTCCGATGAACCACGCCTGCAACAAAAGCCGATGGAGTGCCGACGGAAAGAAAATCTCTTTCATGAAAGCAGAGAACAACAACCACAACCTGAGGCTGGAAGCACCGAGGGCATCTTTGCAAAACGGACGCTCTTCGGTCACTAACACGAGGAGGTCGACACCACGTTGCCCTGCTTGACCCCTTCCTGACAAACACCTTCAGGATGAGCCCACACGAGCTGAGAATCTGGGCAGAAACCGGACTCTGCTGATGTCTAAAGACCAAAACGAAGCAGCTGCTACCAGGCAAGGTGGGGACAGAGAGAAGCTGTGCTGCTGGAAAACACAATTTCCCTTCCCCAACTAAAACTTGGGGTAGTACGACAGGAAAAGTGGGGGGGAATCTTCTGGCACTGTCAGAAACGCACACGGACTCGTCCCAACCACGGGAAAGCAGCCTGTTTCTTCCACCGAGTTTATCGCCGTTGCATCTCCCCATCTTCATCTGTGGTTTCCCATGGAACACACACACGCGCGATCCACACAGACGCACGAGCACAAACAAACGCCGCATCCCAAAATACTCAAAATGTGCTGCCAGATGGCTTTAAAAACAAAAAGAGAAAAAAAAAAAAAAGAAAGATCTAATTAAAAAGCTCTTACCCTGCCAGGACTCCATTTTTGGAAATAAATAGGAAAGTTGAATAAAAATGTTTCAAAAACATATCGATATTTTTGTAATGCTTTGCTTCACTCTTTCGGTCTCTCCCAAACCTCCTTTGTGGATCAAAGAGGCCAAGCCACCCGAACCACCGCGAACTGTAAACTCCTTTCCTGGCACAGTGGAAAAAGGAGACTAACACAAACAATGACTAAATTTGGGCAATTTCTCCTTAATTTCAGCTCTTCCCATTCTTCTCCCTCCCCTCCCCATTTAAAAAGAAAATATAAAAGCAACTACTACCGTGATCACAAGTACCGTCTGTAATGAAGAAGATTTTACTGCCACAAGTTGTCACAGACATTTTCAAGGGGGAAAAAAAAAATGTCTTTTACATCCATAACTGAAACATGAACCTTGATGTTTAGTTTACTACAGGATTACGTATAACTACTACTTGGTTTTCCCTACATTTTATCTCCCCAATAAAAACAGATTGTGGTTTACATACATTTTAAGTAAATACACGTGTATTTTGAAATACTGAAGTACAGGACAATATTAAAATGGTGTATGATGATGTTTTGAGTCTCCAAGATTATCGACTGATGATCTGTTCATTAAAAAATGACTCCGTAAGACCAAAACACACATAAAAGGAACACTTTCAAAAACCATAAAGAAAACACATGCAGGAGGAGCTGACATTTACTTACCACTGGACCTGTTTTTGCGGTTTGACTTCCCTCCTGTAAGAAGCATCTTGAGACTGTTTCGAAACATGGTGATCCTGTTCCACTTGGGCTATCCCAAAACCTGCAGCAAGGAAAAGAACAACAGCTGTAAAAAACAAGTCAACACTCCCCTTTGGCCAACAGGAAAACACGGCAGAGAAGCGGTCGGAAAGCTGGAGCATCTCCCTGGTGAGGAGAGGCTGAGAGAGCTGGGGCTCTTTAGTTTGGAGGAGACTGAGGGGTGACTTTATTAATGTTTACAAATATATCAAGGGTGAGTGTCATGAGGATGGAGCCAGGCTCTTCTCAGTGACAACCACTGATAGGACAAGGGGTAATGGGCTGAAACTGGAACATCAGAGGTTCCGCTTAAACTCGAGAAGAAACTTCTTCTCAGTGAGGGTGCCGGAGCCCTGGCACAGGCTGCCCAGGGAGGTTGTGGAGTCTCCTTCTCTGGAGACATTCAAGACCCACCTGGACACGTTCCTGTGTAGCATTATTGAGGCGTTCCTGCTCTGGCAGGGGGATTGGACTTGATGATCTTTCGAGGTCCCTTCCAATCCCTGACATTCTGTGATTCTGTGAACGACCAAACTGTTTTGCCCCTATTTCCCAACAACAGAAACGAACACCCACACCGAGGCCACCGCTCCGTTCGCTCTCTTTCATCCAGGCTTTTCCCAGGACAACCCAACTCCAGCGCTGCTCGCATGACCCACCTCCTTCTGGGAAAGGATTTGAGCAAGTTATGACGCCAGACTGCAGAAGACAGAGCATTTGGCAAACTCTGCCTCCATTTCCCGTTACTATTACGGCCAAACCTATCGGAAAGAGCTGCTACCTTCTGCATCGCTCGGAAAAAGTCCACCTTGCTGACAACCACCCACGGACTACAAGAGCTGGTGTCTTTAGTTCCTGGGCTAGTTGACTGTCAAATTCTTCTGCGAGTTGAATAAATTGTCAGGAGGAGGAAAGCCACTTAAACTCAGGGTTTACTCATAAAAAAAAAATCAAACAGAAACATTTTCCATATATTTTCCTCGCTCTATACGAGCAGGAGGGGGAATAAAGTTGTCTCTGTGCTGTTTAAGATAAAAGAAGGAGTTTCTGGGTTCCCCAGACACGCTGACAGCTTGTTCTGGTGGAACATCCTCCTATTCAAATAGGTAAACCATCAAAACAGCAACAACAAAAGCAGCTCCGAAGTAGACCAAAACACTAGTAAAGAGTCTTTGATCAGGACATACAACAAAGCACAACTTTCCTTCCATTGTACACGTAATATTCCATAATTCCAAGGTAACGTGCTCATCTTGCAGACAAAGATAATGAAATTTCATCCTGCAACAATGTTCGCTTCTTCCGGGAGGATGTGCAATAAATGCAATCCCGAGTTGCTCCACATTTATCTAATATTTTCAAGTATATTAATGCAATAATACCCAAAGAGCTTTTTACGTGTACTTAAAACCCGGAACGCACACGTCCCCAGCAGTGAGCGTGCCTGGATCCCGTTCAGTCCATCCTCTCCTGACTTTGAGGAGGCTCCGATCGCTGCTCAGATCCCACAAACAGGTCTGGGGTTATGTTTGTCTGAACGTGTGAACAGAAAGCAGAAATACAGCACTGGCATCTCCTCTGCACCTACGAATTGCTCGAGTATCACCTCCTGTCTTTCAGAGGCCCGGCATAACGACATCGAAGAGCTGGGAGTTGGGGTTATTCCCAGGGCTCCGAAAGAAAGCTCCTCTGGGAGCCTCCTACTGTCACAGGGCTACCAAAAAAATTCCCTCTGGGCACAAACGCAGTCTTAAATTTGAACTCTGTTCATTTAGTCGCTTTAGATGGCTGTTACATTTCAGCACACAACACGAAAAAGACACCTTCTGGGTTTACACACCCTTCCTCTCTTACAATCTGCCATGAATGAACTCCTTCATATACAACACCCTGTGCAAAATCAGAAGGAAAAATTAAAAGTAGACATTAAATGTGACGAGGAGGCAATTGAACTCAAAGTGTTACTTATTTTGGAGCATGATAATCTAATAATCCTCCAGCATCCCACCAATCCAAACACATACGGTAAGACCAGGGGAGAGGAGAAAGATCCTGTTAAAATCCCACTGAAGAAAAGCGCAGGGTATTTTTCTTTTCTTGTTTATTTGGTCA
Source organism: Trogon surrucura (assembly GCA_020746105.1). Taxonomy (NCBI): domain Eukaryota; kingdom Metazoa; phylum Chordata; class Aves; order Trogoniformes; family Trogonidae; genus Trogon; species Trogon surrucura. The sequence continues at coordinate 3,581,357 of CM036639.1, forward strand.
TTTGAAAAAAAAAAAAAAAGCAGCTCTCCAGGCATCCCCTCTGAGTCCCACGTAAGCCTGGCAGGACAATCAGCCTTCCTCAGAATCAGTCTCTCGTGGCAGCAATGGGGCAGCCCCAAACTTCAAAGCTCCTACAATTACGAGGGAGCTTTGGGGACCACCCCCACATCAGCTCGCTCTGAGCAGAGACCCGAGTGGAGCCGTGCCACCGTTGCCAAGGGACAGCTTAATTAAACCCAGTTATGCTCAAGGAGCCAAGTGGACTGACCCCGAACAGCACCAAAAGGGGAGACCACAGCTCGCTAACGATGTTTACCTGTAGCCTTCACACGGCAAAATGTGCTGCCACAGGGATGGAGTTAAGGCTCTGCACACGTGGGGCACCCATGAATTTGCTCCGAAGACCCAGGAACAGAGAAAGAACTGATGCCTTGCATTAAGATCCTGAGTTACCAGCCATGGGATGCCTCAAGGACTAATTCCATGCTCTGTGAGCAGTCAGAGGACTGCGAGATCTGTAGTGACCCACACAGCTGGGAGAGGGAAAAACCACCTTTTTAGTAACTGAGCTAGTTGAGCATCAACTCGTAACGTGGTTTCTCGTTGTGTCTTACAGACACTGCGCAGTGCTCCAAGTGTGTGGACACCAAAGGTATATCCTGACTGCACAAGGTTTTCACAGTACAGACAAGCAGAACCTGCAGGTCACCAAAATCAACTGCTGGGCTGGGTTTTTTTGCATGCACGACCACATTATATTGTGGCTTTGAGCAAACGGGGTCACAGCTCTTCCTCTGTTTAGGTAACACCAAGCCAGAAATAATATTTAGAGAATAAGCGCTCTAAATTAAAAATTCTGTTGGTCATATTAGTTCGTGGCATTAGAAGGATTAAGTAGCAAATGGTATTAGAGTATTAGGAGGAGTTGGACCAGGCATTTTTTCATACCCGCAGCGAACTCCTCAAGACACCTTCCAGACCAGGTCAAGTCTCCTCTCCAGCCCCGCAGGCAGCTGCCTCAGCAGAAACCGAAGATGCCGTTTGCTGAGGGGCATCCCATACCCTCCCGCTGCCACGGGATACCGCGATCACCAAACCGGGCACCCAAGAGCTGCTACTCTTTATTTGTCATTTAGCTTCTCATTTGTGACTTTACTAAAAGCAATGAGGATATTATGCGAGCAGAAGTCTCCAACCAGTACCAGCAGGTAAATAAAAAGGTCCCATCCCTATGAATTCTGTTTTACACCATCGACAGCACTTCACAACAGCAGCCCCTTTTTTAAAAACAGACACAGACTCTGCCGCACGCTGTTTTATCTTCTAACAAAGGTAGTTCCGATGAAATACACAAACAAAACCAGTTCCTAGAACAGGAGAGAGCAGTTGTATAAATACAATGAGGAAAAGAAACACAAAGTCAAGGGAGCAGAGACGGACTCGGTGCTGGAAGCTGCAACTTTACACCGAACGCTAAGCAGAACAAGTCCGTAGTATCTCATTAAATCCTCCTGGATGACTAAGGGCTACTTCTTTGTTTTCTTAATTTTAAGACAGAGTTTGTAGACAAGCTGCAAAAACCACTTCATGTTTTGGGTGGCCAAACCTTATAACAGCCCACAGGAGTCACTTTTGCTTTTTTTTAGAGATTTTCTAGGGAAAGATACTCTCTGTCAGAGACAGAATTTCAAAATCAAAGCCCTACACCACCACTAAACCAACCAGATTCCAGGACTTTTCTCTTCCGTGATCAACTCACTGAAATTATTTTTAATATAAAGCTGATTAGCAAAGCTAAGCTCTATTTCAAAAAAGCGTTTGATGTCCAATGAGACGTGCAAATATTGCCCGGCCGCTGCTGTCAAGTTAGCATTAGAAATTGTTAAATATATACTTTTCAGAGCAGAACGCTAATCTGGGTTATTTTCCAATTAGGAGAAGTTGCTAACTACAAAAGCATTAAGGGAATGTAATCTGAGTCATACGTGCAATGCACATTTCTTCAGAATTTTACTTCCCCCTGAAGTTTCCACTTCGTCCCTTTGCCTCCATAGCACCCCAAAGGACAAGCATTTCAAAAGTTGTTCCCAGAAAGTACAATAACTGCCAACATTCTGCCGCTCTTGTATCAAGAAACACACCTCCTCGTACACAATTTTCCTCTTTGAAATCTCCGTGAGGAGGAAGCCCAGCGGGGCTGCCTGGGCAGGAGGGTGATGTGCACAGATTTGGGGAGTTCCCAGCGACAGACCAGCGGGGACAGGCAGAGCCTGACAGCTTCCAAAAACTGCCCGCGCTTCCACGCCGGGGGTGGTTCGACAATTCTGTCTGCTGCCTGTTCATATATTCATTTGTGGTTGAAAAGCAGAGCGAAGGAAAAGCCTGTGAACGAGAGCCCCTCTATGCCAGACCACGAGATCCCGTTAGCTCGCTGTCCGGTTCCGGCAGCGGCTCGTCACGTAGCAAGCGAAGACGGAATTTACTCCCAGAACTTTCTGAATAGTCAGTAGAAGTCTACAAACAAAAATTCTCCAAACATTATAACCATAAATAGCCAGGTATAAATAAGAAGTATTTGCAAACTTCTATCAAAACCCATTTTTTAATGAGAAATCCCCACATCTACCAGCGATGAACGACGTGCAAAATCCAAGAGCGTAAGAAGGGTCAACCTTGCGGCATCCCACATCCCCGCGAGCACGGGAGCACTGCACTATTGCCACGGGGGAGGCTGAAAACCTCCCGGGACGGTGCAGGGCAGGAGGCAGGCGGGCTGCCCAGCCCTGCGGAGTTTATCATTAAAGGTGAAGCAAAGCCTTGAAAATGGGAATCAGGGCTTTGGCAGCACCGAGTCAATGGAATACACGCAGGAGACTGTGACAAGTTGTTAAGACAAACTCAGCGCGTAAGCTTTAGCTCCTCTACTTTTCCTGCCGATGATATTCTGTGTTGACAAGCAGGAAAACGGTTAATCCAGATCTCACTGCTTATTCCTTTATTCACTTGCTTCTGTCCATCTCAGAAGATCCAGATCATCTTTAGTACATCTTCCCCTAAGTCCTAACAGGAACGATGGAAAGATGATTTTTAAAAGGAGTAATTCCTGACGTGTTTTTCTGAAAAAGAAGAAAGTCCTCTGGCAGAAAATACACACTCAGTTATGCCCAATACCATAAAAGCTCGTTATTCATAAAATATTCTATTTATATGTTCCTGGTAGCACCTGTTTATTTTTGCTCATGAGGAAAACCAAACTCACTACACAGAAATTGAGAAGTGTGTATAATAAGTAGCATATATTAAGCCACCAAAAAAAGGTACCTTTCTGAGTATTAGTTTTCAGGATTTAACGGCACATAAAGGCTAAATGAACATTTTGTGAATACGAAAATGTAACCTTTCCCAAACGAGTGAACTGTTTTCAGAGAACGCTGAAACTTCAGAAGGGGACGGGTAACAAGGACTTTTTTAAAAAAACAAGTGGCGGATTTACGGAGCTAATTACCACAAGATGAAAGAAGTTGCCAAATGAAAGGAGGACACACAACACAAACCCAGTCGGGCTTTCCCGCACGTGTGTCATACACAGAAACCTGTCCCGCGTTCGCTGGGCTGAACCGTCAAATATTTGCTTCTCCAATCAGTTATTCCAAGTTTAACCTGCACTCTTATTTTAAATTACCCTGAAATTCAAGAGGATGGTTTGAGAGACAACCCGACGACGAGGACTGGTGGCCCAGAAGGGCACGTTTAAGCAGCTCTTAATTGCCAGGACATGTCCAAAGGCTCCCGAGCTCCACGATGATCAGATGCGTTAAACTCTCTGTCTCCCAGAACAGCTCTGCCTCGCCACAGGAGTGTGAATAACTGATTACAACGACTCTGAAGTCAAAGGAAATGTCTTATTTCTAAGCTCGGTCCACGCACATGTCTTGAAAACACGGGAGCGGAATATTAAGAGGTTAAATATTTGCAGGAACTTTAGGAATGGAAAAAAGCGTTGTTGTAATCCAGCAGAAATGCCAAGAACTTCTATGATTATTTGGAAAACGGAGAACAAAAAAAGGGAATTAAAAGGACTAAACCCCACCAATTACAGGTTTTTAAGCAATTAAGAGCTTATTAGACAAAGTTCTGTAACAGGCTTTAGAACAAATGGATAAAAAATAATCATTTTATGTCCCCTCACGAAAGCCTGAACAGCAACCATTTCGAGGGGGGGGCTCGATGGGAAGGTCTGTCCAGCCCCTCTAAAGACAAGAGCTCTTGACTCCCTTCCCCGCTGACCCTTCCGCTACCCCACAGCTCAAGAGCCCCTGCATTTGTCCTCCCTCCTTCCCTCCAGCGAGCAGCTACGTAACCCCCAACCACCTCTGCTCCTCCAGCCACCCTCAGTGGAGATGCATAAAAATACATAAAATAACTGAGCCTTCACCCCGCAGAAGAACGCAGCAGGTCGACCCGGCAATGTTTCACAAGGAAGCAGAAAGTCAGCTGCAATCTCTGCTTTTACTTTAGCAGAATAAACCAACCTTTAATGCTGCAGCTGAAAGATGGACAGCTTAGCATTCACCCTGAATCTAGATATCCCCACCATCCTCAGGCAATTCTGGTAAGATAAGCTGCCCATCACAGAATATGAATATTCTTGCCTCCTGAACTTGATGGTCAAGTTTTGAATTTATTTTCTGGGGAAAAAAACAAAACTCCAACAATACTTGTTTAAGCATAGGGATTTAATCCCAGAAAAATCGAATAGCTCTTTAAAATGAGATCAGGAACACCACTGAAAGAACGCAATCACTCGCTAGAACAAAGTCAAAAGTAAAAACCAGTTCTCGCCTGAACGTGAAAACGTGGTGACCTTGAAATTAAGGCAATTTAATTTTGAACAGGGCTTTATCATTTTGTATAACCTGGTTTCTAATTCTAGATTAATAACACAGACAGAAATCATAAGGGACACTTATGTTCTCCCTATACACCGTTAACCAAGGAAAAGTCAGGATCGCTGCCGCCCCACTGGTGTCACCTCATCTGCAGCATTTTTATGCCTTCTGTCTACCCGTAACAGTTAAAAATTACTGCTTTGGTTTTAAATATTATTAGTAGCAGGAACCATTTGAATTGGGTATTTAAGCTTGAAATAGAAGACGGCACTGTTCTGCAGAAGTTGAGTCTAGTTAGTGGCTGCCTTGGAAGAAATTTTAGGGCATTTTCTACAGCTGGAATCCACAAGCCTCCCTCTGCCAGGACCAACAATCCCGTTTCTCCCCCCAAACCACCACAAGATTGAAGCACAGCAAGTTTCTCCATCAGGAACTGCTTGTATTTCAACTTTTAGATACGACGTGGAGCAGCCAAAAATCCATCACTCAGGAAAACACCAGCTACATAGCGCATGTTCTGTTTGAGGCTCCTACCGACCTTAAGTTAATTTTGAATGTACAGGGGTACGACAGAAAATAAAACCAAAAAACTAGGCTAAAGTTACCGGAAACGTTAGAGCACTTGACTACTTTAAGAGATTAAAGGAATCTGGAATTATTATCTTAATTTGTAAATGAGCAAAAATATATATTAAAATGCAGCCCTATTTAAGGAGCTGCTGTAAGTTTGTTCTGCAAGTCTCAAGAATACTCAATACGGAACTGAAGTTCAATCCATCTTCTCAGAACACAGAAGATTTTGGATTTTAGAAAAAACTTGAACAATTGAAGTGTATACATATAAAATGCTCTGTTACTATTATACACTTTGGTTACCAAAAAAAAATGAATTTAATTAGCAGTTAGAAGGAATTTGCTAAGTAACAGAGAACTCAGTTTTCTTGGTCACCTCCAGTAGGAAAAGGCAGAGAATGATCAGACACTAAAACGTGGAAGCTGCTACACCTTCTCCTCTAAATGCAGAAACAATCAGGTTACAACCAGTAAAACTGAGATAGGAAGACGTGTTTCAATTCCAGGCGATCACAGATCAAAGCAACAACAGAGCACAACTCCAATTCCATTCAAACAAGGAACTACCGCAAGGAAAATGGAGGAATACAGAAGATCTCCTACCTTGGTAGATTTAGACAAGTTAAACCTCTAGTAAAACGTGTCTTCCTCCATTCACTCAAAGTCCTGAAAGACATAAAAAAACGCCAACAGAATTTAGTTAACGCCTTCTCAACACACCCGTGCCCCCCACGGCGTCGTGTCGTGCGCACGGAACCGTAACCACCTCATCCCAGGAACAGACTCCCAACTCCTTGCAGAGCATCACCGTGGGAGCTCTCAGACAGCCCCTACTCCTCATCGGCACAATTACAAAATTGCTCATCGTTTCAAATCTTTGCCAGTTATACCGATTTCGCTCGCTTGACTCTCCCGTCTGACCGCTTTTCAGAGGGGAAGCAAAGCAGCCAACGTGTCCCTTCGACCCACCCGATGCAGAACACTGTTTACAAGGTAATATGTTCCTTCCAAATATTTTCCTTCGACCTCACAAGCTCTGCTGCTAAAACCCTGCAGCCTCCCCTCGGTGTATTTTTTAAACCCGATCCTTACACAAACACGACTCCCCTGCAGGGATTCGGCACTAAATCAGGAGCTCAGTACTTGGCCCTTCGCTCTGTCATCGCGTACTTCTAACGAGTTCATCAACAAAGAGCCAGCAGAAATCTCTCTCGCTACTTATTGAAAAAGACCAGAGCACCCATTTCCATCCCAGCACGTGTGTTTATTTGTGCTGACGATGGTGTGTTACAGGCTCTCCCCATCCATTCTTTCCGACATCTCATTTGAGAACCAGCAAGTAGAAGGAAATACAGATACATCCAATCTCTCATCAAACAAACAAAACTCCCAAAAAAAATCACTGTAAATCGAGGCCACCTGAAATTTGCAAGTTTAAAGGAAAGCAGAATAATATTCAACCACTTCAGCAGGGGTTTTTTAATCTACTGCCAGAAGATACTGAAATGCAATTGGCAGCTTAACTCGTAATTCACACCGCTCTCCAGAACCTTAACAGAAACTTCTCAGAGGGTGTCCTCTGAATAATTTTGCACACAAACCCCTAAGACGTTCCATAAACTCATGGAGTGATCCTATCCTATTCCCCAGGGCTGCCTAACACCTCCCTGCTTTCAATTTTTCACTTTGGCAGACAAAATACCTGGAAAAGCCAGCAGCCAGCGTACAACGCTCGCAAGGAAGACTTTTACTAGGCACAACTTCACAAAAAAAAAAAATCTTTATTTCTTAGATCCTAAAGGAACTCAAACCATTCATTCGGTATTGCCCACAATTCTTTTAATTGGTTCGAAAACGAGGTCCTCCAGTAGGCGATTGAGCAATGAGAACTGTTTTCTTTCAAAAGCGGCAAGGTCATAATTTCTGGAAAACTGGAAACGTGCACAGAGTTTTGGACTAACTAAAAATAACTCCTTATAAACGTTCCAGTTTGCTGCCATCTATCTTCTTAACACACCTCTCTTCACACGATACCCTGTAAAACAAAGAGAGGGATCCGGGTGACGCGGCGTGAGCTGTAGACGCGTGCTGAGTACCCGTAATTTGCTCAATAACTTTCCATCTGTATCCGGCGAGCAGATTTGATGAATATGCTCCGCATCGAGCTTTTAAATAGCAGAGCTTTCATCTGCTCATATTATTACATTAGAAATCTTTCTGTGACTGCGGCAGATATTAGCGGGTTGTCAATAAAAACTGAATGTCATTAAAGTGCTTTTATTCTTTAAATGTCTTTAACCCTCTAATTATATTTGTAAATTCCGCTATTTAACTGTATGAAAGTTATAAATTTTGACATGTTGTATCACAACAAATATATTATATTTAGAGACTACTGTACAAACAGTTGGGGGGGAAACAATTTTAGAATTACTCCCTCTTGATTAAACACATAAATCACAACTGTGGTGCGTTTCAGTCAGAAGCAACGTACAGTCAGGATTTCTCCAGATATTCCAAGAGCCTGGGGTTGTAAAACCTTTGTCCTGTATGGTTGCAAGTAAGAATATATTTTTTAATTACTTTTTTTGTTTTAATTGTATCAATATAGCTTTTTCTAGCCAGTTCTCCTGGACTTTATTAATGTTTACAAATATCTAAAGGGTGAGTGTCACGAGGATGGAGCCAGGCTCTTCTCGGTGACAACCAATGACAGGACAAGGGGTAATGGGCTGAAACTGGAACATCAGAGGTTCCGCTTAAACTCGAGAAGAAACTTCTTCTCAGTGAGGGTGACGGAGCCCTGGAACAGGCTGCCCAGGGAGGTTGTGGAGTCTCCTTCTCTGGAGACATTCAAGACCCGCCTGGACACGTTCCTGTGTAGCATTATCGAGGTGTTCCTGCTCTGGCAGGGGGATTGGACTTGATGATCTTTCGAGGTCCCTTCCAATCCCTGACATTCTGTGATTCTGTGACTTGGTAGAGAGAAAACAGTCAGACCCAATACAAAGCCTGACCCTTGTGTGCTCCATGTTGGCTCCTGAAGAGCACAAGGTGGGTAACACGGGCACCACCAGCGGCAGAAGGAGCGTCCAGCACTGCCCTAACAGCTGCCAAAAGGGTTTCAGGCTCCACACTCCCTCTGCCTTTGGCCATCAGCGATGCAGCCAACTACTGTCAATTGGAGTTTTGGTCCATAAAAGCCAACTAGGAACAGCCAGCTGACGACTCCTAATTGCTGTGCAAGCTTGCAAATTTAAAACGTGACCTTGGAATGGGAATATTCCTAAATTTCACAATTTCAGGAAGGAAAAAAAAAACTCTAAGGAATGCTTCTTGTCCAAAGAACCGGTAATTTCTGTCAGGAACAAAAACCACTGAAAGTCTCACAAGGTCCCTTCTGTGATATCAAACAGCATGAAGAAACGCTTCACCCACCAATCGTATTCGCTGACCTCGCATCCAACTGTTGATCTCTCTCGAACAACGAGGAGCCAAGAGCAACATCGACTCACCTACGCGCTTCCTGCACCGTGTTTACTGTTCCAGTACAGCCATCACTTTGTCTGACTTCGCCCAGTATAAAAGACATCACCCCCTTCAAACAGGTTTTGATAATTCCCTGCATTTGGGATTGATTCTGACTCTGCTTTTTCAGCGATTCAGACAATTTCTGGATGAATACACCATGGACAAAGCTGCTCAAAGAGGATGTGATATAATTCCCAAAATAAGAAAACAAAGAAAAGCTATTAAAAAGTACAAGTTAGCAAGGATGTCACGAAGCCAAGTAAACAAAAAGTGAAGAGATATAAGAATTCGGGTTTAACACGCTCAGTAGACGAGGAAGTAATTCAGACAAAGCAGTGGATCTGCAGCCTTGCTGCCCCAAATCGTTCTGCCTCTCCGTAGGTAGAAGCTGCACTGAGCTCTTCTGCAGAAAAACACATTAAAAGCCAACCAAGGCGTAACACAGCAAGAAGACGCGCATTTGCCATACCTCTAACATCCTTCGCATCCAGCTTCACATTATTTATTTAAAAGTTTTTCTTCTCTTCTGTTAAACACATAATTCTATGATCACAAACTCGATTTCTAAGTACGTACACCCCAGCGCTTGAGCGCACCAAAAAGAGGCATAAAAACCACACTAGCTAAATTGATTACCCTAAAGAAAGGTTCCTGCCTAATGAGAGAACTATTGAAGAAGGTAAGAAGAACAGTTTATGAAAGAAAAAAAATGTCACCAAATGGTCAACATTTCTTGCTGACAGAATTAAGCCCCCTTCCGTTGTTCCGACCCAGAAGACAAGTACTGCAAAAGGAACAAACGCTTTCAGGTACGGCAACGCACGTCCCAACTGCAATCTCTTCCTATCAACCTAAAATCCGTGACAGAACGAAGACTTAAAGCTCTGAGATTTAAGACACAAAACAGAAAACCTGCCTTCCATAGCCACGTGACGACAGCCATAGAGAGGTACAGCATCAAATTCTACGGCAGGTCCAATTTCCCAGTAACAAGTTTGAAAAGTCTGCCCCGATAGCTCAAGATGAACACCACCCCCTCTGTATTTGGAGATATTTAACATCAGTACTGAGCAAACTTCCAACTAACTGGATGAACCCTAAGACTAGTTTTCTATCTGTCCTAGAGGAAACAAAATCTTTTTTCCCCCATAATCTAAGCAAGCAGATGTTGCATTTGAGCAGGTAAAAATTCAGCGCAAAAGCTAATTGAATCTGAAGCCTCTAAACCAAATACAGTACAGGTCACGTGTACCCTGATCTCAACAGTTTAATTATATTTTCCCCGAGAAATTAACAACTTATCCGTACTTTTATCAACAGAAAATTAATACACAGACATTACACACAATGACCATCTGTCTTTGAAAACCATACACTACATCAGTGATCAGAACATGTTGCTCAACCAGTCGTGCTGGAAAGAAAAATCTCTGAAACGGTCTCATGAATAGGGATTTCCATCTTTAAATGAGGTTATTTCTCTAGTTTTGGCTGTCAGTGGCACCAGCTGGTATTCATCTGATAAAACTGAGTAAGCTTGGATGGTATTCTAAAAATCAAATAAAATCAGAGTTTAAATTCTTTGCACATACGTATATGTTGGAAACAAAATACATACTGACAAAAAAAGTAAGTCTTGATTCCAATTCTAACTCGCATAAATTCATTTTTAAGCAAAATGTGTGTCTTGATGATGGCTGGCACCTAACAAGTCAAAGATCAGGCAAGTGGCAATATTCTTTATTAGGGCCTCATCTGGAAAACAAGTCTCACGTTTCCATTCTGATGAAGAGTTTGTCTTCTCAACTTCTTATTCTCTGATCAACAGGAAGATTTGCATCACGTTACTATGCATAATTACCACACTTACAGAGTTCATTAATGGGAACTTATACCATTGACAAATCAAGAATTGCACAAATAAAACCATACAACATAGCACCTCCATCCATAATTAGATACGTTTTGGCTGATTTTCAGCAGTATTAAGCAGGCAGCCACTCTACCATATTCTAAGCTGGCACCAGTTTCTTCATGATCATCACTCGAAATAACCACGGGAAAGGATCCAGGCATCAATGGAATTATGAAAAAAAAAAAAAAATCAGAAAACTGTCCATGCTTTCAGATTTTTCTGCTCCCCTCATGTGCCTTAAATAAAGAAAAAACACCAAAAATCCCCCAACACACCAAACCACCCCATCTGCTCCACAGAGCTGACATCCACATTCTGCTGCCTGAACAGCTCAGACTGCTGGTTTCATATGAAAACTATCATGAGCTTCTATTTCATTTCCTGCTTAACAAATAGTTCCAAGCTATTAACGAAGTATCCCATCTTTCAGCATCTTAATAACGTTTATCAAAATTTACAAACTTATCTCCCAGCACAGCGATTTCGGGGGCAGGAGCTGTCATGGTTTTGTTGTTCCAATGACTGATGCTACAAAGGCCTCACCTTTCTAATGCCTTCAGACACTAATTACCATAACATGTTTAACGATATTAAACACAACCTGTCTGCTCACCCTCTCTGCTCTGTCTAGATCAGTCATTAGTTATTAGCTCGTCGGTTTGGGTACCGCATCTCTAATGCACCCACCAACGTGACCATCAAATGATGGGTTAGGTTAAGTATGCACCAAGAAAAATATTTTCTTTCCAGAGTAATTCCGGGTTAGGAGACTGATTGCAACTATCTGACATTTTAATAGACGTCAGCAAATAACTAGAAGAGGAGACTTAGTGGCGGATACCGTGGCACTGAAAAAACATCTAAGGCGACAGTCATTCTGACCGCCCCAAACCCATCCCGATCTTCCCAACGCGGCTGGAATTTTGCCAGGGGTTTCAGCAAAAGCCCAGCAAAAAATGTTGACGGCGCTGCTCGAGCGTGTGCAATCCAACAGCTTTAAGGATCGGATTACTGACGTGCCAAGAGCGTTATTTAGAGTTGAGCTTTATCCCAAGGATCGCATTCACATTCCTGCGTCCACACACCACCGGCATCACGGCCAGCGCTGCTGCGGGCCACTCGGCGAGGAAACCGCCTGAGAAGCGGTGAGGACCGGCCGGTGCCTTTTGGAGACGGGCTCCTAAAGATTCCCCCCTCCCTCTGCTCTCTTTTCGTTTCCTTTTAATTCCTGGTAGAACTGTGCTCAATTCTCAGAGCTTTGTCTCGTTCGACTTCTCTCCAGAGCGTGAAAAGGACACGTGCACAGGACCTCCTGTAACAGCAATTCTTCTGTCGCTCCTAACCTAAGAGGGTGCCTCAACAGCTGCCACTGTGCTGCCTTATCTTGGAAAGCTCATGGAGACCAAGGACATAAAATAACCACTCCAAACTTCTCTAACCGGCTCCTAGAGAACAAACGAATTTCCAAGTAAGAACCTTTTCTCTGCTCCTTCCGAAGCGTGCAGCCAGAACTCCGGCACTCAGACACACAACCCTTCCTCCCAGCCCGTTTTCCCTTTTGTAAATGCACCCACGTGGAAACGGTGTGAAAAAATGTGAAGACGAAAACAATTACCAGGAGGGAGAAGCAAGTGCAGAAGGGGGAAGAAGACAGAAAAGTGAAACTGGTGCTGGGGGAGAACAGACTCTCTAATGAAGAGATGGGGTAAAAGTGTCACAGAAGCTAAGAAGGACTGAAAAAAAAAACCAGTTAAGTGGTAAAGGTGAAAGTGATGGCAAAAAAAAAAAATATCTAAATAGTGATGTCCAAAAAAACTTGGAAGAAATAAAAGGGAAGTCGCTACACAAACGTGCATTCTCACGTGCCAGGAGGACCTGCCCCGCAGCACCCCGGCAGGCTTGGCGGGTGCCACCGGCTGACCTCGACAGAGCTCTCCCATTCGGTGCAAAAAGGTACCGAGAGAAGGAACACGATGACGCTTTCACTGCCAGGCACGTACAGGACTGCACTCACAAAACGTCTGTAACCTCCTGCACCGTGAGAAGTGACACGAAACGTGACAGTCGGGGGGAAATCAGAGCAATGAAAACACTGAATGAGGCACTTGGGGTCTTGGGGTTTAGTTTTTTGGTTTGTTCTGGTTTTTTTAACACAGCATTACAAAGAAGCTTTAATATTTTATTTGAATTCATTTGCTTTTATATTGCCAGAGGAGAGAATTACCTACAGCTGAATGAAACAGAGGTAATATCCTTCTGACAGTTTTCCCAGTAAATTGTATTTGTCCCTATGAGACATCAATTACTCCAACGTTCGGTACAGTCACCTTTCTTTTCAAAGATTTGCTGCACTTTGTATAACCAGTAACACTAAGACTTAACATACACAAACAACCAGGGCTTTGGGTTAAAACAATGGAAGAAAGATGGAAAGGAAACGAAAAAAAATACCTTACAAACTACAAGGGATTTTCCATGTGTGAAACCATAGTTGGGTTAAAAAGAGCAGCATTTTTTGTGTTCTTAGCTTAATCTATTAACACTCCAAGCGAAAGAGAGGAATGAAACAGGGATGTAAGTGATAGCTTGTTTCACTTGGCTTTCATTTTTTCAGTAGCTGGCCAACTATGTATTCCATGAAGGAAAACTGGCTTAGCAGAAGTGGATATTCCACTTAAAGTCACTTCTTCAAACTTCCTAACAAGGGAACGCATATAGGATTAAGCACTTGAAGGAAAGGGCATATTTATGTATCTTTTATCTTTTATGAAGTATAAAAGCGATAGTTAAAATTGGCCTGACTACTTCAGACAATGTGTTTAAACTGCAAGCAGTTATAAATGAAGCCATTGTGTAAGTACACTTGGAGTTACAGCACACAGCATACTTCAGAAGAATTCAATGTTGTATATAGGAGCTCTGCTTCATACTGTTCTTGTTAGCCGACAACGCGGCGGTTTCTGATTTCACCCCGCGAAGGGCAGCGAACACGCGGATACGAAGGCTCCCAGCCCTGCTCTACAGAGCAGTGCTCTCAGCCTGGTGCAAGCGAGAGTTGAAAACTCAGGGAGATCCTTTTAACTGGAGAAACCAGCTCACCTGAAAGAAAACTGTTCCGGGTCCAGAAAGAACTCAAGCCAGCAGGAACTGAACAGCAGCAGCAGAAAATTGTCACAGTGAGAGTATCAAAGCGAGCTGGGCACTTCCCAAACCCAGACTGGAGTTACTTTCCGTGCGACTCCTGAAATCCCCCGCATTAGGGTGGCTCAGACAGTGAGTGAGCTCCGAGTATGAGCATCCTCTCAGCCCCGCTGCAAAACGCAACACGGCAGCTTGCAGGAGCCCTTGCCTTTGGCCCGGGTGTAAAGTCACTCCACAAGACTGGTACAGGAGCATTTGAAACACCTCACCTGACCCTTGTTTTGGTCTGCTCAGAGGGTATCACACACCGCGTTCCCCTTCTCTTCTGCTTGGTCCGTGCCTTCTGTTTCAGAGAGCCACGCAAGGGTCAGGGGTAGCGATGCCGTGGTCTGGGTGCTCCTGTGAGCCTGCCCAGCACTGGCGCGCTTGGGGACACCGCTCGCTCATTTTGGGAAGGGAAATGACTCACGGACAGAGTGACGAGTCTCGGGAAGCGGGCATCAAACCTTACCGATAACGCAGCAGAGCTGGGTACAGCAGCAGTGGTTCCGGTTTATGTTGGGACAAGGCGCTCACCCCTTCCTCCATTTAGCTGTAATAAAAAAATCTCACCCTTCAAAACTCAAGGGTGAGATTTTCTCATCAAGTTGCATAACTACAAAAGCGATTTGATTTTTTTTTAACTACTGTCATTAAAGTCCTGAGTGTGCACAACCAAGGAAAACAGGAAGAAACAGCAACAATACTGGTTCCCTTCCCAGAGACGTTTCTGTATGGGGATATACTCCACAGAAGCACCTGCACACACGACACCCGTGTGTGTACACATGTACTTCACTTCCACCCAAACTCATATTCCAGGGTTGGGAGAAGGGATACCCTCTCGATACACGTTCCCACTTCCTTTGTCCTAGGCTTAAAAAGCAGCATGTTCTCACCCGAGCTGCAGCGCAACAAAGCCAAAGTCTCTGATTCACCTCTGTTACACGGTGGAACAATGTCTATTGAGAAACAATGCTCTGAATTTCCTCAGGCAAGCTCTGCAGGAAAATATTTGTGACATCAAGATGCGTTACAGAAAATACAGTAATCGCTACTGTTGTATTACCATCCATATCAGGACGCCCTTTTTTCTTTAAAAAGGATGAGTCTGAAAAGGAAAAATAGTTTACCGTTCGCAATGTTGTAGCTAGATCGGATTATCTTAAATCTAAATTGGGTATGGATATCACATTTTCCAACGTTTACTGCTTTAAAAGCAAAATAATGCAAACAGTACTGCAGAAACCACTTAAGAACATTCTTACCACAAGTCCAAAAAAGGCGTATTTCCTCAACTACCACAGAAAGCTCTTTTATGTTGTATAAACACACACAAGGAAAGTGAAGGAGGAAGAACTCTGCTGTTGGCTTTTGGAGCCTTGCTATTAAAGCAATAGACATAATCCTGACTGCCCAGTTCAGTGATACGTTCACTTGACACATTAGCCTGCAAAGATCACAAGACCCACGAACAAATCCCTCATTAACCCAGGAGTGAAGCAACTCAGTGGCTCAGGAACACCTCCCAGGAACGAGGCCGCGTCAAGAAGATGGACACGCACACCGAACGACCGAACAAAACTGGCACAACCTCACTTTCAGCAGTGATTTAAAGGATGTATTGCAAACAGAGATTTAAGGGTGTCTGCAGAACTGCTCCAAGAGACACACGTGGTACCTGCGTACACTTCACTTGAAACTTGCTATTTATTCTGTTCTAAATAATTGTTTTTAAAATGCATCATCTTCCCCTGCTGGATGGTTGCTCTCTACTCAATCACTCCCCCTCCACATCTTCCACCACCTTTGCTGCCCTGCTCTAAGCCTTCCCCAGCTCTAAAATACCTTGTAGAAATTGAGCAGACCAAATGCGACAGTCCTCAACACACAGCCACTCCACGAATCTCGCAGACGCCTCCATGATGCTTTGCTTTATTCACTATCACTCTCCTATCAATCGCTAACACGTCACATCGAGTTTTTTCTGCTTTGTTTTGCTTTTAAAGTCGCCAAGCACTTACCGGAGGTTTTCATGGCTCTATTATTCATAATCCCAAGATTTGCGGTATTAGTCGGTTCAGAACCATAACTTTCTGGAACTTAGCTCTGGTTTTCTTGCACACGCAACACTTATATTTATCTACATTGCATTTCATTCGCTGTAATTAAACAGTAATTAAAGACTTACAGTCCTTCTGCAACCCTTCAGTCATCCCTTGCTTTTACTGCCCTGTAAGGGCAGCCTTTAAGTCTGCACCACTGGCGAGACTGATTACTTCCAGCCTGCTCCGTGCTTGCGTCCATTAATTAGCAAGATCCTCCGCACAGGGCCTGGTGCCAAATTCTCCAGGTGACAGCCCTCTGCCGTGACAGCTCACCAGTTATTTCTATCCTCGTTTCTACCCTAGCCCATTATTCTCCACGACAGGACGCTCTCATCCTGTGCCTGCTCAGTTTTCTAAAGTGTCTTTGGGTGAAAAACTTGGAACGAAACCTCTTCCGAAGATCCAAGCGGGTTATCCCAACTGGATCCTCTCTCCTCTATGATTTGCTGGCCCCTTCAGCAGAACGTCGTGTAGTTCATAAGGCAGGAATGAATTCTTCCTACAAAGCTCACGGCAACTCCTCCCGTGTTTCTCCAGCTGTCACGTAAGCAGCGTGAGGTGTGACTTCACGCGGCCCCAAGCAGCACACCGACGGGAAGGCTCTACAACGCGACACCCATCTTTCTAAACCAACGAGCCGTGTGAGCAGTTTGCGTTCACCAAGATAACTTTCCACTTCCTCAGAAGCAACCGATAAATCCAAAAGAATTTCTTTAAGGCTTCTAGCACTTGACTACAGAGAGCTAAAAAACCCACCCAACGTCTCATCCACAGAACCCGCTCTCCTAACGGCTGCTCAGGACGACTGCGCTTGCGGAATCCAACCAACTGCCCGTTTGCAACCAGTCAAGTTACTGCAATGGAGGTGTTATGACTTAAGCAAATTATAATCGATATTTCAGCACCTGCTACGATTACAATAATGTAGGTCTTCATTTCAAAATTCTTTAAAAAGAGAAAATCAATTAAGAAGTTTAAAACCTTAACTCCAGCAGGAGCCACTCAAATACTCACATTTTGCTCCTTCACTCAGCTTCATCAACAACATTCTTCTGCCCTGGTAAATGCAGTATGTTCTCTCCTTCAGACCTAAACCAAGGAAGCTACTCCTTGCTCACACCGTGTGTGTCCTTGGTGGTGGCTGCCATGCCTCCTACACTACGTGAGGTGGAAACAACACCAAGCAAGCCTTGAGGGACACCACTGCTCCGAGCTCTGCAGCGCGGTGTGGAAATAAGGTTCTTGGGGCCACACATGGGTCCTTAAAGAGAATTTTTTTTTTTCCAAGAGAAAACCAACAACAAAACACTTTCACACCAAGTTTTACTTAAAACACAAATGCTGAATTTATCTAAATCAAGTGAGCACGTTGTTCAAAGTCCTGCAAAACAGCTGAAATGGAATAAGAGCAACTCTTCAGAAAATGTATTGCTTTAGTTTATTCATAAGATCAAGTCATATTAGATTAACCAAACCACTGAGCCACTACAATATACCTCCATAATAACTGATACGTATCTCAAAAATTCCTTTAAGGTGAAACCACTAAAATAATAATGCACAACACAGGAAACCTGCCAACTAAGAAATCATTTCTCTCCTCTAAAAAGTCCAGGGAGCTAAAATTATAATAAATAAAGCTTGCAGAAAGAAAACCCTTCCTTCTCCCAGTTTGCTCATTCTGCAGAGCTGATACCACCGTGTTTGCGTTCGGGTTTCCGGGTATAGTCAGTCCATTTCCTCGGCTGCTGAAGAGATATTCACACAGCAACAAAGAACAGAAAAAAAAGGAAAGGAATAAAAAAAAAGAAAATCTCAACTTTCTTACCCTTCCAAGCAGAGGTTCCTCCTCTTAAAAGCCTGCTCCACTCCTCAGTGACTTTTTGCATAATAATTACCTTTAATGCACTAACAGGCACAAATAGCTCCTGCGTTCAGCCTCCAAGAAAAACAGGGATCAGTTCACTTGCATCAGAACAAAGAGGTTTCCTGAAATGCAGTTCATATTTAAACGTGAAAGATGAAACGGCTGAAACCTCAACATTTCTACTATTTCTATCTATCAGTGTAGGAGAGTCAGTCCTTACTGCCTAGTTCCCCTGGAAGTTCCGAGTGTGTCCAGTTGATGTGTTGGAGGGGTTTGGTTTCCTTTCAAATCCAGTAAATAAGGTATTTTCCTATTAAAAAGCTACCACCATTCTACCACAGCTATCCTTAGCAAAGAAAAATGCACAATACAGAGTAAGGTACACACCAGCTAACTAATTATTTTTAAAAGTAGAATTATTCCAGAAAGTACAATTTAAAGTTGTAACTGAGCATCCAGTCTATCACTATGTGTAACTCCTGGCTATCCGAGAAAAAAAAGGTACTAAAAATTCAGAGCTGGGAGTTGGTATTCCAGTTTTAAATGATGGTACACACCCACTAAATTTTGGTACAACATTCTAGCATTGTTGGTTTTTTTCCTCTGAAATTTAATTGTTTAACTTTCATGGGTAATCTACTTTTTAATTAACTTTTTTTTTTCCAAGAGAAAGCACAATACGGGAAGACACTTTAAATAAGCTCCCTCAAAACAGCACCTGTATCTGCTTCATCACAGCCCCCGTTTCTCTCTTTTCCATTTTAACTACTTGTTCTCTCCACGTCTCTGCAGCACCGCTGCTCCCGTTGGAGCCCATATCAAGACTCTCCAAGCTATCAAAAAGGCTCAATGTTTTCAACAAGTTTTAACTTTTTCAGAGTCTATTTAAGTCTTTCTTCAGGAAGCCCACAGCACGGTCAACGCAACAGCCAACAGGACAAGCGTGAAATCACAGCCACACCCAAACAAAGCCCCCGCAAAGACCCGTAATGACCTCAAACACCGTCGTTCCCATGTCCCACGTCCAAGGAGTCAGTCCTTTTAAATGACAGCAAAACATAAAGATGCAAAATATTTCAGATGCAAAATTATAGTGGTTTCTGCAGCTTCCTTTTCTCATGCTGAAAACTAACAGAGAAAGAGGCGCTGCCTGAGAACTGCGGTACATGACATCAGTTAAATTTCTGGGAAACTTTTATCCGGTTAAATACAACACCACGGTACGGTTCTGCCCACTTCGATGATCCTCCTCCAAAACCATCCCCACAGACATCATCCGTGTCAGAAAAGCAACATTTAAAATGGCTTTAAAAGGCTCTAATGCACTGTGAGCTTTACAAAAAAAAAATAAAAAATTCTCTTTCACATCCAGAACACAGTTTCTTCAGACTCAAGGATTGCTTGGTTCAGAAATGTTACTTGCACAGAGTATAACAAACCCTTCCCAGTCTCTGTTTTCAAAGGTGCAATTAAATGGTGCTGCCTTCTCTTTACATTTAAAGTGAACTGGTTTCTGGCGTAACTACCTGCAGGAAACCATTTCCATCCATCCGCAGCTGAGGTTTGTCACCACATCAGTACAGGAATCCTACCCAAATCCTAGAATACACGTTTTTAATGTTGAATATCACCTTTAAAAGGGTAACCTAAGACGCTTGATGTCTCGAACATGCCTGACATAAGCCTGGAAACGGCCCAGCTCTGCGCACTCCCAGCAGCAGCACAGCACTGGGCAGTAAATTACTTGGAACCGCACAGGGATGGAAACAACAAACCTTTCAGAGAGGAGGTGCGCATTATCTCTCCAGCTGAAGACAAAGAAGTTATTCTTCCGTACAACAGCTCTGACCACAGCACCAAAACCAACAGAAAAATACAAGTTTTGCATTATTCCTGCTCACGTCACATATGTGTAGACCGAGTTACTGGTGTGCTTTCCCTACCTAAGTTTGAATAAGGTAGGAATATGCAAAAAACTGATACGTATTTGATTAGTTCTAGGTCATGTGACAGTAGGAAATTAAATCCATAGTTTGAAATCCTTCTAGAAAGCGATTACTAGTATGAAATCACTATCATTGCAATACTGATGCATCGATTAATAAATAAGATCTGCCATCAGGTTCAGAAAAACTTCTCCACACGTCATTTCTGCTACAAACTCCGTGTGCTTTAAGCACTCGTAATGTACTGTGCAGTAAAGCTGAACATTTAGCTTGATTTATGTGAGTAAAACTAACATAACTACACCCCTGAAGTAATTAAAACAGAGGAAGATAGGGAAGGAATTTCAATAATAGGAGCAATAGAGAAACACTGAACTGTCCGGGTTGGAAGGGGATCATCCAGTCCCACTCCCTGTTGAGGCAGGATGGCCCGAGCCCGGCACACGGGGACGTGCCCAGGGGGTTTGAGGATCCCACAATAAAGAAGTTTTTCCTTATATTTAGTTGGAACTTGCTGTGTTCCAGCTCCTGCCCACTGCCCCTCGTTCTGTCCCTGGGCACTGCTGCAATACCTCTTCCTTCTATTTCTTAATTCTATTTGTATAAAAATATTTCTGTCAGGGTACATTTTATTAGTTTGCTTTAAAACATCCGCGGAAAGCTCAGACAGCAATTAGGGTGATATCTAATACTAAAGAACCATTTACTACACTCCACGCTGCCATCTAAGAAAGTCTATTTACTTCTCTCTAGATGTGCCCCTGCTACATTTTTCCAAGTTTAGAGTGAAACAAAAATTACAGCTATAAATACATACACGTGCAAAATCTTAGAGCAAATCAATTCGCTAGAAAAACGGATATAACGTAAAATTCCGTATTAAAGTTTGCAATCAACCTAGTCACCAAGTCCCAACTTCATACAGTAAATTCAGAGCAACTTGGGGAAAAAAACATTCGTGTAGATTTATCAGCTTCTAAATATTGAGCTAAATTATATATGTGAAAATCCATTAAAAATCAACTGAAAAGATGCTGCTTAGAGCCAAACATGACCTACAGAATGTTGACTACCTAGAGAAATAACGCTGCATCCCAGTTCAGTCAGGTTTGTCTACCTCACAGATAAAAGAGATGCACCCGTAATATCAGCCCATATTCATCTGAAACTAATACACAAATATATTTCCTAGAACTCTTTGAAATACTCAGTCCTGGCAGCATACCGACTCCCCTTACCCACTGCCCCACATACATCAAGCTGATAATAATTATATTATATATATAAATATATATAATATAATATATATATATATATAATATATATATAAATAATTATTGCAATAATACTAAATAATGCTTAAAATACTTCTCCTCACATTTCTTTGAATATTAAAGTAATTATTTTTCAATTTTTTTAATCCAAGCTCTCAGGAAGGGGTAATATACATGCACTCAGGGAGAAAAAGCAGCTCCATACTCATCCATCTTCGGAGGACCAGTCACCGTAAGTGCAATTATCTGTTCTGCTGACTTCCATCTGTAGTAGCAGAGGTGTAAATGTGTCAAAACCTCATTTGACTTTTGAACTGCCCAACCCAATCAGACTTAATCCTCAGATTATTTTTTGTAATCTCTAACCTCTTCATTATGAGACCGGTAGCCTTTTTTCTCCAAGCTTTTCAACATACATCACTACTGATTTCACCCTTTTCCAGTCACTCCTCCCACCCAGCTACCTGCACACCTATTTACACGCAATTATCGACTCGGGGAGAGCACTTAAAAATTCAGAAATATCTTGCTGCTGTTCTGCTTCTCAGTTGCACCTTGACTAACGCAGCCCTCCAACAACTTATCTTCACGTCTTCCTTCTCAGAATTCATAAGATCTTTCTGAGAAAAATAAACCCCAGCGTTTACAGATCCGCACCCGCAGCGGTAACTCACAGCAAGCGGGGAGCGAAGGGCATCGCCCCGACCCGCGGGCAGCACACTGACCCCACGGCCACGCGTGGATCCAGGCTCATCGCAGAGAGGGGAGATTATCGGGGGGCTCTGGAAAAACACGGAGGTTGCCAGCCTAGATTTCCTCTCCGCCTGCTGAAAGGCACAGAGCGGAAGCCACAGGTTCTGGAAAACAGCAAGCGAGGATGGCAACCAGACCACTTTTGGGGAAAGCGAAGCGGTTGCACCCAAGAGTACGGAGGGTAACGTTGTTTTGCGACACAACACGGCCAACAGCGACCACACCGCTCGAGTGCCGCACCGCCGTGCCTCTCTGCAAGAAGAACGCCTTCCCACACACTCACTAGTTGCCTCGAGACCAGGGAAAAACATTTTTCCAGGGTGCTTTTGCCCATCTTTTGAATGATTTAAAAGCTTACGGCAAGCTTTCCCTCTGGAAAACAGAGGTGGGAGGAAGCGTTTGCACGTGTGGTCGTTTACTTAAACCCTTCCCACTGCTAATGGGAAGCATCATTAAATCAAAAAAAAAATCACCTAAGGATGGTGAGGTGGGGGACTTGATTTCACGCAAGAGGTTTCATTTCAGATTTCATGACACGTGAGCAGAAATCGATGAGGTTTACGAAGCAGCCCCTACCCTTTTCAGCCTTCGCTGAAAACCAGCTCGTGCTGCGCTCGAGGGACGAGAGATCAATCTCTGGCCCCGCTACTCAAACTCCTGCAAAGATAAAACAACAGCAGGATGAGAAGGGGGAGGGAGGAGGAAGAGGAAGAGCGCAAATAAAGGGAGGAAAACCAACCTGATGTTCCTGTAATGAGTAAGATGCAAAAGCTTGCCGTCTGATATCTGCACCAGAGGTAAACACAACCCTGGCAGAAAAACAAACACAACACAGTGGAGAAAGCAGCCCGCTCGCTCCAGCCTTCCTGCAGGGTTCTGGGCCCCTCAGTTCAAGAAAGACAGGGAACTGCTGGAGAGAGTCCAGCACAGGGCAACTGGGATGATGGAGGGAGTGGAGCATCTCCCTTATGAGGAAAGGCTGAGGGAGCTGGGGCTCTTTAGTTTGGAGAAGAGGAGACTGAGGGGTGACCTCATTAATGTTTACAAATATATCAAGGGTGAGTGTCAGGAGGATGGAGCCAGGCTCTTCTCGGTGACAACCACTGATAGGACAAGGGGTAATGGGCTGAAACTGGAACATAAGAGGTTCCGCTTAAACTCGAGAAGAAACTTCTTCTCAGTAAGGGTGACGGAGCCCTGGCCCAGGCTGCCCAGGGAGGTTGTGGAGTCTCCTTCTCTGGAGCCATTCAAGACCTGCCTGGACACGTTCCTGTGTAGCATTATCGAGGCGTTCCTGCTCTGGCAGGGGGATTGGACTTGATGATCTTTCGAGGTCCCTTCCAATCCCTGACATTCTATGATTTCGTGATTCCAGAGCCTTTCACGTTTTCGCCTACAGTATTTCTAAGCACTGTTTAGCAAAACCCTGCTAGCGAGCTGCAGAGAGATAAAAGCAACTTCCTAAAGGCAAGCGCTGAATTCACAGAGCTATACAAATATACAATACGAAACCTGGAGACTTCTCTCCTTTATCCAAAAGGCAACCAACTATAAATATTGATTCTTTCAATCAAATTGGGCATGTAAACAAAGTGATTACTATTTTTAGTGGTTTCTTATTTGGAAGAAGATCATAAATTCAAATTTTACAAAGTGTTTATGCTTTCAACAATCATTTCCTAGTTGTGTTTTGTCAAAAAAAAAAAGGAAATAAATCAGATCACCTCCCATTAGCACAAGCACGTCAGATGCAACAGCCCTGACACCAGGAATAAACATGAAGGAATGTAAACTCAGTCTTTTATGAGAGAGAGAGCACTGACACACAGGCTCTTTTTTAATCGTTTTAATGATGTGTTACAGAGCATCTTAAACACACAAAAAAAAATCCTCCTACATAACAATTACGCGGTTCCCTTGAATCATCCAAAATAATTCCAGACTGAGATTGAATTTCCCTTCCTACTCCAGAAAACTGGAAAACAATGTCAGCTGCCTTCATGTACACAAGTACCCACTACAAAAAAGCTATTTCTCCTCAAACACAATGAAGATCTGTCCAAGATTATTTCACATTTAACATTATACACGTTACTACGGGCTTATTTTTTTTAAAAAACTCTTCCAGGCTCAGTCTAGCCACAAATATTCTCTCATACACTGGTGCTAGAGCCAGCTCTGTGCCCTTGCGTAAAGTTAAAAAAGCTCCAGAATTTGTTTTCTGTTGTTGTTTATGAAATACAAGATATTCTTTTGGATTATTTTAATCGATGCTTAATATTGCGAAGTTATAGCTTTAGCATTTAGGAGCATTCTTACATCAAAAGTCCCAAACTGCTGCAAACCAGTTACATCAGCAAGAAGAAAACGGACACAAGGGAAGAAGTTTCAGCTCCATTTTTCCATTTTACGCTGCTGTCACAACATAATAAAAATGTGCAGAAAACCGAAAGCGTTTGGAAGTCCAGTCCAGGTCTGGGAAATCCCACCAAAAACAAAAAAAAAAAATAGCCTTGACAGTCAGGAAACAAGTACTTTGCTACAACCGTGGTTTTATCAGGTAGTTTCATGAAGATTTGGGGTTTGTTTCTTACTGAGAACTCAACAGTCAATATATACAATAAATACACCTATGTGAAACCAAAGTGATTGTTTCCCCTAAGAGACGTTTGGGAGGAAAAAAAAAAAAAAGTGAGAAACTTTATTAAAAAACTTCATGTATTGGCTCCTACAAAGTTTTAAAATATGACAACACATCAAAAATATTCCAACGTATCACAAATATTCCAACCTAATTGCAAAAAAGCAGCTGTTCTTCCTAATGATGGTAAATGATAAATCTATTGTCAAAAAGAAATATTTAAATATATATATAGTTTCTCAGGGCATTGTGTCCCACTCCAACTAAACAGCCACTGTTTCAGCTCCTGAACTGCTCCAATAGAGGCTCAATGTGATTATTCTCCACCAAACTGACCCCCAGGAACTGCTCCGTATTATTTTTTTATCACATCCTGCAGTTCACACCAGAACCGGCCGGGCAGCATTATTCCTCACACACAACATTAATATTTATTCAAATTTTCTCACAAAACTTATCCAGAAATCAGTCAGCCAACAACTTGTCACACTTTATGCTATTTTTTTTATTATTTTTTTTATTCCTGACGATCCACAACGAGCCCAAAAATCAGAACACGGAACAGCGGGACTGCTGCCAGCAGACTTCCTGCGCTCCGAGCTCGCAGCGTATGGAGAAGCTCTTAAATACAACGCGGAGAAACGGCGTCTCGGATGCAAGCGGTGGGGACGAGCTTCACGCACCGGTTCAGCCCAAGCGTCTAGACTGCGAGCAAACCGCCACCAGATGCAGAGCTGGGGATTTACGGCACAGCCGCTCGACGAGCTGAGATGGAAGGCGCCCGGAGTCCAACCCCGCAGACCTGAGCGAGGCATCGGGCGCGGGGAGGCACCTGAGCAGGGTAAATCCGCCTCCACGCGCCAGAGCCAGCTCTCGTGTACCCACCGGGCAAAAATTAACACAGCACGATCGACTCTGCGTATGGCAGCACTTAAATTGAAGAAAATCAACCCAAACCGCACGTGGAAAACACGGTAAGGGCAGCCTCCCCACGTTGACGATTTTTAGTTACATCCTGTTAACGACGAATAGCTAAGTAATCCCCTGTCATACCTCCAGTCTTTCTTTAAAGATGGTTTTATCCAAACCTGGGGACTTTTTCCATCCACTTCCATTTAGGAAGAACACTAAACTTGCACCTACGATTTTCAGGGTTCATGTTAGAGCGAAAAACCTTGAGTGCACAAAGAAACACGGCACGGGCACAGCAGTAACCTCAGCCCCAAGCGATGCCTTATCTGCTTCCCCGACTGCAAACCTGATTGTCTACAAGGACAAACGCAAGAGTGTGAAGTTAATCTTAACAGCTTTCCTTAAATGTAAAATTTGAATTGGAACCAAGATACGTCAGAGAACACAACAGTATGCAGCTACACCATAAAAATCATATAATGGATTAGGTTTACATGAATGTTGACATTTCTCGCAAAAAAACACCTAATTGAGGCAACTATTGCAAATATGGTGCCTTCATACTGTATTTCTGAGCAGAAATAGCTTGGCAAACACACCAAACAAGCATATTCAGGTGGTTACTACACAACACTCATTAACTCGCTTTAAAATTTGTGCAGGGATCCACCAACTTTAGAGCAGATCTCCACTTCCAAAGAACAAAACCAGAGCAACACGACACAGAAAACCAACTCCGGGCAAGGACTATGAACGCATTCATAAAGGCTTAGACAAAGTCTTTATTGACCACATCTGTTAGGTAGCCTTATGGACATTCACAAGAGGCAGAAATAGTTAAAAAAAAAAAAATCCACCAAGAAGTAAGTCCAAAGCAAAGCTTATCTACTTTATGAGGGCTCTTGCAGCTACAGCTGTGCCGGGGAGGGGAGATACTGGCCAAGTCCCCCGGCAGAGGGACAATGTACCCTGACATAAGAGCAGCTAAATCATCTACCCAAGGAACTTGGGAGAGAACAACAAAAGCGCCTTTGAAAACCTATCTCTGTGTGTGTGTGTGTGCATGCGTTTTATCCGCACTGAGACACAGCATTTGCAGGGTCGGAGCAAGTCTGGAATAAAACCCCAGATCTGAAAAAAGTCACAAACTCACAATTCACACCGACGACAATGAGATTTTGTATTTTCACTTGGACATTTTACTGAGCTTTTTGCACGTTCCAAACTCCTCTGTTCCCGATTTCCTGTATTTATATTATTGACCTTTTTTTTTTTTTTTTATTCAGAACAAACAGTGAGAAACTAATTACCTCATATTTTAAGCTTCCAATTTTTCAAGATCCTTTTGAATCTAATCTTTTCTTCCTACCCCTGCAACCCCCTGAAAGCTGATGTCATCCACAGGTTTTACTAGCACGCTCTCAATTCTATCATCCAGGTTACTAAGCAACTTGCTAACCAGATCTGCATCTACATTACAGCAGTTCTGATTATGCCATGTCTAACTTCTCCGACAAAAATACCACAGGCCGCCATACCGGATGTGTTACTAAAAGGAAAATTGGGATTTTTTTATTTTTTTTTTAAACTTAGCTACAAATTTGTTCTTATCTAATTACAGCAGTGATTTATTCGAGACTAGTTAGCAGTGCCAAAGGATGAAGAACCAAGATCTTTTCAGTTCCCGTTTGGCAAAGCTGAAAGCAAACGGACGGACGGCCCCACCACTCACTCTTTTAACATAATTCCTTGGTTTCATCCCTGTATGCTCTGACCAAGTGGAGGCTTGCATAACGCCAAAAAAATCCCAACTTGTTGTAGTGCCTAGAGGATGGTCTAGCAGGCATCGCAGCCCATGCTCCCCTGACTTATTCCCCTCACACTTTCTTTCAAACGCTAGAAACCAAAACCTCACCACGGACCCCCCCCACGACTGAAAATACTTCTCAAGCTCGCAAAAATAAATACTTGCATCTCCTTCTCTTTGGAAACGTACACCAGTTTAGAACTACACCATTTGGCTTGCGATCACAACTTGTAACTGGCAAGAACTCCCACTGTTATTACTTTTTGGGATAACTACTGCCCACACGGTGCCAGATGGTGTATTCCACCTCTGCTGAGGAGGTGTAGGAGCACTGCCTGCTGTCAGCATTGCATTTTCTTTATTTTTTTTTAAAATCGAGACATAGCTAATATTGCCAGTCTGAAGAGAAAGCCTCGTTACAGCTTAAGCCTTCCAAGAACAATATTCCTTTCTTTAACGACGCCTGTTGAACTTCATCCCCACTCCTGAAGGTGAAAAAGCAAGGGATGCCTCGACACACGAGCAAGCATCATCCAAAGGTTGGTGCCAGCAAAGCTGCTCACCGAGATGTCAAGCAGACACCAACGTTCCAACTATGAGGCTGAGTATCTCAGACTTAACAACTGTGAGAAATGGCAGAAAACTGAGTTGGGGTCCTCCAATCAAATTTCACACTGAAAATTAAATAGGGAATAATTATTTGAATAAGAGGGGAAAAAAATCCCCATTAAATTAGCACATGGGCAATTTCTCCCTTCATAACATAAAAATTGGCTGTTAAACTAAGATTATTTAGAAATGCAAAAGCTGCTAGAAAAGATAATAAGCATTAGACCCCAACTTAAGCATCTACAGAAAGTACCAGATCAAGCAACATCCAGCTATCTGCACAGAGTAGCTGCCTGAACCCACAGCATTTTGCAAACACCCTTAAAAACAAAGTCACGTGAAGGGCAACAGCCTGCAGGCCAGGGGCAAGCCAGCAAAATCCACAAGCACAAGCACGAACACTCACTTGGATCACTCAAATCCCTCCATCCACTTCCATCTGCACCCTTCCACAGCCTGTCTGACAACTCTAAGTTTGACGCACGCACACACACACACACACACACTTTTGGCTCTTTTCTCTGAGTGCTGCATATTTCTAAAACTGATCCTCATGGTTTTCCCTCTCTCCAAACCCTTCCATATTCCAGTCCATAAACTCCCGGAGGGAAAGTTGTTTATCTGTTTGTCCATTAATCTCCCCTTTGCTGAAGACTTTCTCCCGCAGCACTTCAAGAATCACCCTAAGCCCATCCCAATTATCTGCTCAGCGACTGACCCCGTGTGCTCACAGACACGCCCCGAGAGGAGAGCCAAGACCTGAAACTCGAATTCTACAGGCTGTTAAGGGAGCCTAAAGAAAGAGGAGTGGACACAGGGGGCTTAGGTTGGAAAGGACACAACCATTTTGACCGACTCCCCAGGTCCTGGGGAACTCCGGAACGTGTACGCTTCCCCATCAACGTCTCTTGGCGTTAAAAACACTCACCTCACTTCTAAAAAGTGCTGTACGCCTTCATCTTCTAGTTTCTAGGCCTCTTCAAATGATTACTTTGAACTCTAAGAGCACCCTACTGTCAAAAAGAGTTTCTTGACACAGAATAATCCCACGGGGCAGAATGGGAGATATGGCAAAAGGGAAAATTACGTTATTAAAGAGGTAAATAAGAGAATCGAGAACAGGAAATAGGCACAGCTCGTCGTTCTCTGCACTCTTTGCATACCGTTCCTTTACTTTCTAATAATATTTCTTCATTAAAAATACTAACTTCATGAGATTGAAACCCAAGAAGAGAAGATAGCAGAAGCTCATTTTCATTGATGGGAAGAGGCATCACCAGAATTCACCAAGCCAGGCTGGTGGGACACAACAGGACCGTGAATCCACCTGATGAGCATCGCCAGGAAACGATGTCAGGGCAGGAACACCGGGCGGAAGGCTGGAAAATGGGATTATCCTTTTACCTCACACCCAGACATCTGGGTCAGCCCAGCTGAGAGCCGGCAGCTTTCAGCAGAGGGATGAAGACAGAAGGAATCGACAGCTGCGGGATGGCACCGACAGGTAAAACTGCTCCAAAGAGCAATAAAAGACAAGCCTGGTTTGGTTTGTTTCCCTAAGACAACAAAGCCAATAAACCAGTTTCCATTTAACAACTGCAGAAAGCATCTAAATCCTCTAACATTTATGCCTCTAGACAGACGACCAGGAAGCTACTCGATTCACATTTGCTTCTCCTCACAGTTTTCCTTGTATTCTTTTTTCTCATCTCCATTGGAAATAATCACATTTCTTCACAGAGACAGAAGCAGCCCACTGAAAACGCTAAGCATGACCCAAGAGCCTGTAAACACAGCTTACCAGCATTTAAGCCAAGCATTAAAACTGCCCACAGGATCCAGCTCAATCAGCTTAATACTCTGCAACTCTAGGATGGAAAATTCACCTGCAATTCCAGCTTACCTTCAAGGTGACTGGCAGTGAAGAGAAGAGACCAGAATTCTTTCCAGGTTAAGGATATTAAGACACTTTCAGGAGTATCAGCTGATGCTTTTCAGAAATTGCAATCAATGCACAACTGCTCTTTGGAACTACCAACACTACAAATATTCAGGCTCCCATTCGGAAGAGGAGTTTTACAGCGTCTTTAATTTTGCTATTTTTCATATGCACTGACATTTTCTCTTTTTCAAATGTGTTCATCAAATTTCTCATCCAAACTAAGAAGGAAACCCAAAATTTTTAAGACAGGCAGATGAAAACAACACACACAAAAAAGGGGAGAATCATTCACATGTACATAAGCCTCTCTTGTTAAGGCATCTAAAAAAAAATATAAATGGCAGCAGCGATGCTTCCTACTGACTGCTTTATAAAAGCATTTTACTTAATCTGAATACAGAAAAATAGCAGCAATCTGCCAAAATATTGTTCTACTTGCCCTGGAAATCATACAGGTATGAATGAGCAAATGAAGCATCCAAAATATGTAAAAGTAAGTAAGTAGACAGGGAGATCCCCTATCATAAAACAACTCTTTTCTCACCCTTGCTAATTAATACCAAGTTCCCAGTGTAACTTGTATTGCAAATAAGAATTCACCTGCCCAAAATGCTGCTTTCATTTGAGATCATTGCAAATCTCAAATTTGAGATCACTAAATTTCAACCATAATTAGCAATTAAGCCCGATGTAAGTAAAAATTAGATATTGGAATACATACTATAACATGAGGGACTCAGAGAAAGAAAACCCACACATTCATCCTATTCACTATTATTTGGGACTTTTACCTCAACCGCTCTGCCAAGCTATTCTGTATTTTACTCATGAAATAATCCCAACAATCCCAAGCCTGTCCATATATCACTCTTAAAAATAACCCCTGGGTGATCCTGCTCTGGCAGGGGGGCTGGACTAGACGATCTCTTGAGGTCCCTTTCCACCCCAACCATTCTGCGGTTCTGTGTGAAATTAGGGTCAAAGATGCTGTTGAACTAATCAGCTCAATTCCACTGGTGATCTCTTTATACAGTCTTCAGGTTTTAAGTATCACACAACAGAAATCCCAAAAGTGCCACCGATCTCTGAAAAACAAGTCACCGGAACAACAGAAAAAAAAAAAACAGGAGATACGGAAAAAGGGACGTAACAACAAGGAACTCATCGTGACAACCACGTATCTGCTGCCTGACGTGCAACCTACTCCGGAAGAAACGATGACAAACTCTGAGTTTAAAAAACTTGAGGAAACAGAAGCAAGAAAGCTTGTCTCCACCCTTCCAAGCGGTGGATAATGGACGATAGACATTTGCCATTTGCACACCCTCGCAGCTCAGCACAGGAACAAACGTGGCTTTGAGACTTCTCTGCTTTGATCAGCACAATAAGGTCAGCAACGCTGATCAGATGACTTTTCAATAACTTTTGTGAAATGGGACAACATGAATGGAGCTGCTTGTGATGCAAGAAAGGGTAATTCAGAGACCCCAGGATCCCCACTTTGGATGTATATCACTTTATTCTTTCTCATTAAGTGAACAACTAATGAGCAACAAGTTGCTCCAAGACTTTGAAACTCCGAGTACGAAAGATCTCCACAACAAATCGCTCCCGAGCCAAACAGAAAAATTAACACCAGCTCCAGCCCTCGTCCCACAGAGCTCTCAGTCTGCTCTGGAAGATATTCCCTCCCTCAGTCACCAATATGTTCTTTCGATAAAGGACAAATAAATAACAACTACTGGTAATAGCCGAAATGTCAACATGCATGATTCATCACTCCCTTCATTAGTTATGCCAGTTCAAAAGCGAACACCACTCTAACAGATTACTTCCCTGCCCATTAGCTCATCCAACATCATTCCCCATCGGCGCGAGGGCCCCAGCTCAAGGAGGCAGCGGCAGGTGGAGACTTGCCTGCGTCGGAATAGTAACATGAACTCATCGGGATTCTTCGTGTTCCTGAAGTATCTGCATGTGCCTTTGCCAAATTGGCTCTTAAGGATCGCTACCTAAGGTTCCCGCTTCCTACTTCATCTTTACAAAGCAACAGGATTGGTCGGAGGGGAAAAAAAAAAAACAAAAAAACCCAACTCTCTCAAACTTTAAATTCAAAGAAAGCACCATTTTCAGCAAATAAGCCCTCCACTCTGAACAAAGTTTACCATAAAAATTCTAAAAATGACCAGAGACAAAACTTAGACCAGGTGTGCTTTGTGCCAAACACAAAAAAACCATCCATTACACTTCTTTTATAAACACCATGAATAAGTAACAATTCCTTTGCAACCAGACAATCATGTAACGGGGCACAAAATCAAATTTGAGTCAAATAACCCCACTACACTTTTCATGTTACATCTTCAGAGATTACTGTTCTCTTAAAGAGTATTTTTAAAGGTGGATTTTCTCACACCACTGTATAAATTCACTTGTTTGACACATTTTGGAAAGATGGGTATTAAATGTTGCCTAGGAAGAAAACCAGACTATTGGGAGAACTCTACCGATTATCCAAAGATTTCCATTCCTGAAAAGCGGAAACACCATAGTACCGGTACCGCAGCACCCAAAATATACGGCATTTTTCTTCAAAATCCACTAAAACAACTGCTGCTCCCCCATGAGAATCCCACAGCCAATTCCACGCTAGGTCAACAAAATAAATTCCTCTCCAACTCATCCATCATCCTCATCATGAAACTAGATCCCTTAATCTAGAAAGGACCTCAACAAAATCCATCAGATGGGGCAGCTTCACAAGGGACAACTTCAAGACCCGTCTCTATATTCCCAATTTCTCCCCTCTCAACACAAAACAAGCCACTGTCTTCTCTAATTAATGCAGGGTTTGTATTTAAAGTAATTACTTTTTAAGTGAATGTAAACCAAACAACAGCATTTTAGCCCCATAAAATAACGGGGCTGAAGTAATTCTAGATAATGTAACGAGAACTCCTTTCTTAAAGCTCATAAAAGCCTGTTGACAAACAAGCTGGAGACGAATGATCTGGTTCACTCCACCGCGGCAAATATTTGTAGACGCAGCGAGCTTTAAGCACTGACTTATCTGCAGTGAATGCAACAGGCATAGTCTCTACCTTCAAGTTAAAATGAACACGTTATTCCAAGACGAAGACTTGAAATTACAGGAGTCGGAGCCAACGGGCAGGCTCAGTTCTTCTCTCTCTGAAGACCGTGGTAACCTCCTACAGACCTGACTTGTAACATCACCGGGTCCCGCACGACCACGCAGCTTCTGCTTGTGCTACCAGTGAGCAGAAACGTTCCTAGATGTTGGCACATATTTATCATATTGAAGCAAACTGCAAGAAAACCTGAAATTACCGATCCTTCTGACTGCAAGGATTGTATTCGCTGATTTAAGTAGAGCTGTAAGACCGTGAGTATCCTTTGTGTAGTACTGAGCATTAAAGAAATCACACGCTCACTGAAAGGCACTCGCTGTCCATCGAGAGGAGCCGTGTCAAGGCTTCACGCGAGAGCTCCAGGCACGAGCTCCCCATCGGCATCACCCGTCCAGAGCCCTCGGCTGCCACGAAGGACGGATCCAGCCACGCAACTTCATCCTCCTCCTGTCACCCTCGTGTTCAACGGGGCACGTTCAGTGGATCGACCCAGCTAGAAATGAACTCCGCAGAAACGAGTGGCTTTCGCTGCCCCAGCAGCTGCTCAAGCATTTAACTCGGTACGAGAGAGGGGGCTCCACCACGGCGGGCGGGGGAGCAGGGGCAAGAGCTCACAGGTTTTGTCCCGATTCTTCAAACCAGCTGCATCTATCAAGAAGCGACCCTCAGAGCCCTTCGCTCGTCCAGAGATCATCTTGCCATGTCATTCTGCTCTACAGAAAAGTCCTTCTCAACAGTTGAAAGAATCAGTGGGCGTCCTCACGGCTTTATGCATCAAGAAGACACGAAATCAGGATATTTTTTTCTGAAAACACTGTAAAGCCAAAGATTTCTTATAATATTCCACAGTGTAGAATTACAGCCATTAGTAGCCTCAGTTGATGACAGGTTTAACCACCTCTAGAAAAGGTAAACATGGATCAAATACAAGGAGGAACATATTCTTTCTTTTTTTTTTTTTCAAATGAGAAAAATCACACACAAAGTTGGAAGGGCTGCAAGTTTTTTTTCTTTTTTTTTTCCATGTACCAAGGAGTTGTTTTAGAGATTTCTGGCTGCCATACTATTGCTTTCCTTTTGCTACCTAACCAAAAATGAGATATACAACTATCAATTTTAACAAGCATCCTGAAATTAATAAAAAAAAAAAAAGTAAGATTCTATGCTAATAAAACTTAAGTGTGTCATAGGTGAAACAAAGAAGGCCTTGCAGGTAATTGTTCTTCTGGATATATATACACATCCCAAAATTAGCAGTACTCAGGGTACAGAGTGCATAATACTGTACATGATGTACATTTGGGCCTTATACAGTTTGCATTTATGGACATTAATATTAATAAATGTGAATTTACAAGCAGAAAATCAGGCATGCTTGCCTGTAGCATTGCATTAAAAAAATAATCTAAAATTCACATAACGGGTATGCTCATCAATTTCTCAACACTGACATACGTACCCCTTGAATTCTAAAGGTTTAATTGAAAAAAAAAAAAAATCTAGTGTCTGCAACCTGAAATGTTAAAAGTTAATTGTTCGGTACCCTAGAAGTCAAATTTTTTTGTTCATGATACGAATTTCCATTTAAAAATAAACATGAGCTCACACGGGGTCATGGGAACACCGATGGAAAAAAGACAGAAAGATGAGAACAAGGCAGGAATTGCCACAACGCAATCAATACTGATAAGGAGTTTATTTTCTAAAATTATATTAGTCAGCCAGTTACGCCGAATATGCAACCAGTGATCCCCAGCGTAATTACAAGCCCAAATCTGCAGGCGAGCAGGCTTCAGCGCTCGATGACCACAGCCTAGATCCAAACACGACACAGCCCCACCACTGCCCTCCCCTCACACGAAGCTGGTGGCAAGTCTGGAGCACACGCAGCCTTTTGCATTTCTGGTGCCCTCGCCAGGAGCTACAACAAAAAGCAGCACAACCCTAGGTGCTTTCTTTATTTATTTTTTTTAGAAACCCCAGAATCATGATGGCCACAGACCTCGAGCCGTTTAAGAGCCGCCTAAAAGCACTACTGATCCCCCCTCCCAAGTTTCTTCACAGACCCAAAAAAAATAGATTTTTATTGTGGCAAGTCGCGATACACTGTACTTTCATAATTCACCAGCGCGTCCCTCGTACATTTTCTTGAAAAACATACCCCTACACAAAGTATCCACGACCTAAGGTGTCTCTCAGCGCTCTGGTAAGAAAGCCTGTGGCTGCAGCTGGCAAATCCTCTTCCATACGTCCTCACCCAAAGGCACTAGCTTCTTCTGGGTTTAATTCACACGTAAGGGATGGATGCTTTTCCACCCGTGGGTTTGGTATTTAAGTTTTGAGGACTAAAGAAGAAAAACAGCCAACACCTAACCTTTAGCATTTGGAAGGCACCATTCCGAGCTCCAACCTGAGAAACGCTGCAAGCAGGGTTTCATGGCCATGTTGTTGTTCTCCGAGACACACTCGTATTTCTTCTTCTCCCAATTTCGACACTATTCTCCCTTCATGCAGCACACGGCAGCTACGCCGCACTCCCCAGCAGCGCTAATTAACCTTCATCATTTATTTAGTTTCTCCAGATACTTCGTTTCCCTTCAACGCTATTTTCACCTGCGGAAAAGCTGGAAATCCACACCCGACGCCTCCTCCCGCAGCCCAGCCGGCTGCTCTCACATTCGCTCCCCAACTTCCCAACCCCAGCGGGGATGAGAAGCCGCCTTTTCCCTTCCAGAGCGCGACACCCGAGCGGAGCTGTCTGCCTCATCATCTCCCATTTCTTTCTCACATTTTAGCCCCCAACAACCAACCCACGCCTGTAACAGAGAGACACCGTGTGTCATTAGACTCCACGCTCCTTACTCACCCTGCGGGAGGCAGAAGGGGGAGGGCGTTTAACCCTTGTTTTGCCCCCGGTGTGTGTTCTACCTGCAGCCCGGCCCCGGGAAATACGGGGGGGGGGGGGGAAATCAAGGGAAAACGCCGCCCCACGTTAGCGGGATGGAAGGGACGGATCCCAATCCTGCAGCCCCGCCGAGTATCGACCACTTACCTCTTGGGGCCGGCGGGCGGCTCTCTCAAAAAATAAATCAAAAATAATTTTAAAAAGGGGGGTGGATTTCTAACCAGGGGAAAAAAAAATTTTCTGCAACTCTACCTGCTCGCACCGACCCCGCCTCCGCAGCGCCGGCCCCCGCCACTGCCCCAAGTTGGGGTAACGCAGAGCAGCCCCCACCCAACACCCACCCACCCCCCCCCTCCCACCGCGACCCCCGCCCCTGCGCGGCGCCGGGCGAGGGGGGGGGGCGTGGCGGGGGGATCTCGCCGCGATTCCCACCCCGACATGTCGCCGGGCGTCGCCCCCTCGCCCCCCCCCCCCCCCCGCCCCAAATCTGTCGCTGCGGGGGGACACGGACGCACACACCGACCAGGGCGCGCCCCGCTGGCCCTTACCTGGCGCGGCGGGGCTGCCGGCGGCCCGCACCCCCTTCTCCGGGTCGCAGCGCCCGCGGCCGCGGCTGAGCAGCGCGGGGCGCCTCCCTCTCACCACATCGCCGCGAGCCGCCGCCGCCGCCGCCGGGCGAGCGCGCGCCCGAAGGGGAGGGGACGGCGGGGGGAAGGGGAGGGGGGCGGCCGGTCTCGCCCCTCCTCGGCGGCGCCGGCTCCGCTGCTCCCCCGACGGCCGCGGCGCCTCCCTCTCCCTCTCCCTCTCTCTCTCTCTCTCCCTCTCTCTCTCTCTCTCTCTCTCCGCCGCGGCCTCCCCCGGGGAGCGGCGGCCCTCGCGCCTCTGCCACCCTCCCGCTCGCTCACGCGCTCCGGAGCGCGCCGCCGCCTCACGGGCGGGCGGGCGGGCGCGCGCGGCGGGGGGAAGGGAAGCGGGCGGGGCGGGAGCGGCGCGAGCCCCCCCGGGCGGGAGGAGGGAGGGGGAAGGGAGGGGAAGCGGCGGGCGGGCGCGCCCCCGGGCTCGCTGGGCGCGCGCGCGGAGGTGAGCCGCCCGCCGGAGGGGCGGGGCCGCGCCTTTATTCATGAGGAGGGGGCGTGGCCGCGCGCAGCGCGCGCCCCTCTGCGCCCCAGCGCAACCTGCGCGCGGGTGGGGTCCGCCCGGGGAGGGGCGGGGCCGCACCTGGCGCGGCCTCTGCGGAAAGCGGCGGGAGCGGGGCGGGCAGCGCCGGGATGCGCCTCGATCACATCCGCGGCCCGCCGCCTGCGATGAACCCCGGCCGGCAGCGAGCGGGAGGGCGGCGGCAGGGCCCGGCCGGCGGGAGAAACTTTAGCGGGAGGCGGGCGGGGCCCCCCTGGGGCGGGCGCCGCGGCGGCCCCGCCGGGCCCGCGCTGTGCGGGGCGGGCTCCTCCCGCGGGGGAGGGCGCGGCGGCGGCCCCCGCGCTGCGGTGGGGAGGCGGGCGGTGGGCGCGGGCCTGCGCTCTGCGGGGAGGCGGTGCGGGCCCGCCCCGTGCGGGGAGGGGGCGTGAGGGAGGGAGCGGGAACGCCCGGCCGAGGGTGTGGGGGGGCGCGATGCTGAGCGCGGGCTCTGCCGAAAAGCAGCGGGGAGGAGGCCGGGG
The DNA here is from genome assembly GCA_020746105.1 of Trogon surrucura. Lineage (NCBI taxonomy): Eukaryota > Metazoa > Chordata > Aves > Trogoniformes > Trogonidae > Trogon > Trogon surrucura. Next base: position 3,619,013 of record CM036639.1, read on the forward strand.
GCGGCTCCGTGAGGCCGGGCCGCGCCATGGGGAAGCGACCTGCGGCTCCTCCGGCATCTGCCGGCGCCTCCAGCGGGGCCGCGGCGCCGGAGCCGCGTCCGGCTGCGGAACCTGCTCCCGGGGGGCCGGCGGTGGCCGGTACCGGGCGGGTGGGGACGAGATCGCCGCGACCGGCCGCTGCCCGCGGAGGCGGAGCCGCTCCAGGTATCGCCCGGCCGTGCGGGCACAGCCCTGACATCACCCCCGCCGCCTGGTGCTTTTTTTTTTCTTCTCCTTTACAGGAGACTGCTGGGAATAACACCTCTTATGGTGTCCCCACCGTAAGAGGGACGTGGATCTGTTGGAGCGCGTTCAGAGGAGGCCGCAAAGATGATCCAGGGGCTGGAGCAGCTCTGCTGCGAGGACAGGCTGAGGGAGCTGGGATTGTTCAGTCTTGAAAAGAGAAGGCTTTGAGGGGACCTAAGAGCTGCCTTCCAGTACCTGAAGGAATCCTACAGGAAGGCTGGGGAGGGACTTTTTACTAGAGCGTCCACTGATGGGACAAGGGGAAATGGGTTTAAGTTGAAGGAGAATAGATTTAAATTGGATCTTAGGAAGAAATTCTTCAGTACGAGGATGATAAGACTGGAACAAATTGCCCAGAGAGGCTGTGGCTGCCCCCTCTCTGGAGGTGTTCAAGGCCAGGTTGGCCAGAGCCTTGAGCATCCTGATGGAGTTGAGAGACGTCCCTGCCCGTGACAGGGAGGTTGGATTAGATGATCTCTGAGGTCCCTTTCCAGCCTGGGCCATTCTAGGATTCTAGAACCGAATGGTTGCACTCATCCTCCCCGCCAAGAGATCAGGCAGGCGGTTGAAGACCAGGTGCGGAAGTACACGCGGGAAAGAGAAAAGCTACGTTGCCTGTTAAAGCTGATACATTTATTTCAATCACCTGGGTAGCTGAAGGTACACATCGCAGCCAGCAGTCCCGTCAGCAGTGCTTAACTGCGAGTGAAATATGGCGACAGAAATTTGGTTTTCCCATCAAAACTGAAAATGCAGTGTTTTTGCACAAAAATGAGTACCCAGTAAACAGAACTTTTATCTGTTTATTTTCCTTTAAGAAAACTAATGTTTAGGTCGTAGTCAACAAAATAATCTTTTTATCCCGGTACAGAATGTTCCCTTTAATTAAATTAATTAAAAGTATCTACACTCCCTTGGGATGGATGCCTTGTTAAACCTTATGGGTGCAGATTACTTGCCTCCATCTAACCCCGCAATGGTTAAGAGCTTTACGTCACATCTGCCCACAGTGCCAAATTAATGACCAAATAAATGAAGCAACAGGGTAATCTTCAGTTGTGAGTCAAGAAAATTACTCGCGCAAAAAAATAACTTGCAGTAGAAAGAATCCTACCTGGGAAATGTTAATAAAAAGTGGAGGGAGCTCAGTTTCGGTTCTTACGTGTATTGGTTAGCAGAGCTGATAAACAAGATGCCAAGTCTCTGGAATTAAGCTTGGATCAGAGGGAATACCTGTCATCTGTAGCCTCTGTCACTTCAGCCCTTGGGTCTTGCCTTCACAGGAGAGTGGCTTCATGTGAAACAGCGCAACAAACACTTTAAAAAAAACCCCACACCATGCAATATGAAAAATCTTGCAGAAATATTTTCATCTGAATCTGTAGCCTCCTGTCTCTTTCATGACTTGCAGCAGAAGCGCTTTCTGTAATTGCTTATCTTTTGTTGCCCTTTAGTCTTAAGCCACATAGGCCAGAGGGGAACACATAGCCAGAATAATTCCCATTTTTCCTTCAGCAACTTATTAGCATAGCAAATCACTGACTCTGCACAGCTACAGTACCAAGGAGGAATAATAGTTCCACCTACAAGAAAATATTCTCAGAACTGATGTCAGCGCTTTATATATGTATCTGTATCGTTCTTAAGAAAACAGATTTCAAGACACAGGTTTGCGAAAGAGAGGGAGGACCTGACGCTTCCAGCACAGCGCTGAGAAGTCAAAGGGAACGAGAGAATGGCAAAAGACCGACTTCCGAGTGGGAAGAGAGGGGCCACAGCTCCTGAATATTAAGTTATTGGTGTCCAGTCTGGAACTGGTGTTGGTCAGGCGTGAGGACACCAGAGCTATCGTGCAGGGGCTGTTTCCCACCCCGCCCGGTCTGGCCATGGGCAGACGTGGATGCTTCAGCACGGGCAGGTGCTTGGAGAGGTTCCCCCAGCGCTGCAGGAGCCGACACGTCCGTGGCGCTGGGACCTCTGGAGTTCTGCAGGTTCTGTGAGCAGTGTGGTGCCTTCTGAGTGAGAACCCAGGTGGGTGGGAGACCTTTTCGAGTCAGTACTTGGTTTTGAAGTCTCTGAGGCAGAGGAGAGGGGACTGAGAGAAGAAAGCATCCTCGTTCTCCACCGATGACAGCCTCCCCTGCTTTCCACAAGGAGCCAGATCCTGCTGGGATCCTGCAGGCAGTTTGCTCTGGAAGGACCTTTGGGGACACACTGGCACGCAAAGCTCCTGGATCCCAACCATCCAGACTCAGCATGAATAAAGTGCCAAGGCACCCAGCACGATATGACTGGGTTGGTCTGTTCCTGTGCAGAAGCTCAACTATATAAACTACATACAGAATCCTAACACAAATCACCTGCAGCATTTGAAGTCTTCAAGGAGTAGCTAACGGGTGAGGGGGGGAACTTTTCAGGATCACCATTCCTGCCTTTGGTCCAGAAATCCAGTCCAAATTCCATTTTGGTCACATCCACACCGCGTTACGTCTAGTCCCTCGGTGTTACAACCACTCGTTCAGACATCTCTTTGGTGAACTAGGGAGCCAAAAAAATTCACATAAAACCTCAATCAAGTCTTTATGCTTTGTGTGTTTGCGCTGCAAGCTGCCATGAAGTTTGCACAACAGCAAATAAAAAATTTGGCTGTAATAAACAAGATGTTGTCTGTTAAATAGCCAGAATCCCTACAGGAAGATATAAAAACACTCGGTCTTTTACATCGTATATGCCATCAGATCATCTCCTAGATGGAGTCTATTAAGTGTGACCATATAAAAATAAATACTGCTTACAAAATTTGTTATCTAAGAAATATGCCTGTGGAGAAAATATTCTAGTATAATCCTGTAAACGTGCGACACTACTTTTCTTCACACTTCAGCAGTCTGAAAGAACACAGGGTCTGCCATCCCTTCGGTAACTAATGAAAGGCACATCTATTTGTGTAGCCTGGGGAGTTTTGAAATAGATTTGATTTTTCGCAGAAGGAGATTTCTGGCTTGCTGGCTGTTTTATTTTAATTTTTGCAATTTTTGGCAAGAGCACCTTGAGCTGTGGATAACTGACTCTGCTTTGCCTAAGGCGAAATAAACGTGTGCTTTATGGCCCTTCTTCTACAACCAGGGTTGCATTTTCACCCCAGCATTACCCTTCGTCCAACAAATGACTGAAACTGAGGCTTGTTAACAGAGCTTCAGAGAAGAGAAAAAGAGTAACGGGATGAGTAAAAACAGCTTTATTTCCCTGTATACACCTGCCTTGGACCAGGCAACATGAAAGGAACTGGAAGTCTTAGAATTAATGCCCAGGTTCTAGTTCTTTCAATGACAGAAGCCAACAGAGATAAAACTTTCTCAGCTTGCAGAGCTCGTCTCCTCAGAAATCCGTATAACCAAACCCAAAAACCCTTCTGAAACCGAGAAAAGGAATATTAAAGGCTACGTAGAAACAAAGAGCTGCTGATGTGTGCCACAGCACATCAAACGGCCCTGCCTGTAACAGGAAGCAACTCGCGGCCGTTCCTGTTTCCCTCCTGCGGCAGATGGAAGCCCCGGAAAAAAAGCCCGAGTCTTAGATGAAGTGAAAAGGTGTTTGGCCAGGAGATGATGAGCCTTGTGCGGTGCGCCAAAGGTCTGTCGGAGCGGGAGATTACTGACCTCCACAAGGATTTAATCCTGTGTGATCAGAGAGCCTTGGCGGGAGGTCTTGCCCGCTGTCAGGAAATCTTTAGCGAGAACAATAGCGCAACAAATGATGTTGTGAGAAGAGGGTTGGATGAGATGTTAGAGTGTTGTTTTGGGAGCAGCGAGCAAAGAGTGCTCCTAGGTGGGGTGATCATGTCCCCTGTCTAGCCAGTGTTTGCTCCCACCTTAAAACTTTTCAATGCTGCCTGGTCCTTTGTTGTGTTTTCTTTTTGAACACAGGTAGCTGAGCGAGAGCCCTCAATCCACCAACGAAATACACGCGCCTCAGTCCAGAATTCTGTGTCTGCTCGACAGAAAACATCCATTATTAAAAGAAGAACATCGTACATCAAGCTCTAATTGCAATTTTGAAGGAGTGGACGTATTTATGCAGCTCATAATTTGTCAACAATACCAGTCTCCCCATTTTCCTCTTGAGAGGCACTACAGGAGCTTTCATGATTGCATGTGATCGAGATAACATCTTGCCTGAAATCATGCACCTCTGGCACGCTGGGGTACGCCGCCCGGCGAGCAAACGGCGCTCGCTTGTAAACAGGGAAAAATCTCCATAATTGTACCTTCTGCTTTGTTAACGTTACGGAATTAGTATACTCCTTGCAGACAAAAGATAATTTGTATATACGCTAGCTCAAACCAGAACAGCAGCTTTTGGCATTTCCCCATTCAATTATGCCAGGACCAACTTAGGCCAGTTTTTAAGAGTTCACTGTTAATGACTGCAGATGGCAATCAAACAAATGTTATTTTGGGCTAGGAAGGGCTTCACACCATATCCACAGGTTTGGCACAACTATTTATAGGCTGTATTCAGTGGCTACTGTAACATGGATTTGAATTACGTGTGATGTTTATGGTCCTGAATAAAGACAGAGAAACACTGAGAACAGCTAAAACTGCATTTCCAGTTTGTCTGTGTCCACTAATTAAAATTCCAGCATGTTATCCTTTGTAATTGTGTTCTGGAAGGATACTATATATGGACTGCTACTCCGCTTTGATGGTCTCAAGACACAGGCAGGACAAGACTCATTGGCAGACCAACTAGTAGAGTTGGAAAAATTAGAAAAGTTTTTCTTTTCTTTAAATTTTTTTTTTTTTCAGAATCCAAAGTTTACTGTTAAAGGGACTGTGTGCCCCAAAGACTTACCTTACAGTTCTAATTATTCCAATCAGAAGACATTACTTCTACTAATAAATGTTGTCCAAACTGAAGTGCCACAAAAAGATGACCAGTTTCTGTGTTATTTTCTACCTGTCCTCTTATCCCCCAAGAGAATGAGCAAATTAGCACGTTTAGCCTAAAGAAAAGACAACGACAACCTTCACGGCTGCATAAGGTCAGTAGGAAATGCAAGGAACCATTTGTTCTCCGTGACTGCAACGAACAGGACAAGGGCTAAAATGCAGCAAAAATAATTCTGATTGGAAATTAGGACTAATTTTCTAATTGCAAGGATGGTTAAGCATTGAAGTAGCTGCATGTAAAGACTGTGATGCTCCCATCCATGGAGACCTGCGAGGACAGTAAGCATTTGTCATAAATAAAGCAGGCACAACTGGGCCTGATTTTGGGCACAGAGGTAATGACTTGGAGATGCCTGGTGAAATTCATAGCAGGCCTACGAAAACAGATGCAGCTTATGAATCAGAGCAGCAAGTTAAGAATCAGAGCAGCAGCAGCGTTTTGCAGACGGGAGGAAGTAAAACACAATTTTACTTCTCCTGCAAATCACTATTTTCTAGATCAGCTTGTCTTGAGCTCTTCAGGTACCGGGAAGATGATCGTGAATCTCACCCTTAAAACATTTAACTCAGGGCACTATCAAGTTGGTATAAATCGTACACGTTCTTTTGCGCGTGCGTTGGTAAGTCACTGAAACAATTTGCGGCAGACACCCGGGGTGCCCGTAAGGAAGATGAGGTTGCTCACCTACACCATCAATTTTAGGAAGCCGCTTGCCAATCCTAAAGCGGCGATAAGGATTTTATAAGCCAACAAAATAAGCAAGGCTACTCGAAGTAAAACTGTCACAAGTTTGATAAGTTGATTTAATATGCTGTATTTTAAAGAGTACAGTGTTAGTCAGTCATTTTTATGAAAGGAAAAAGCTTTGATTCACTCAATTTGTTTCTGTCAAATACACTGTAACTCTTAGCAGTGACGGAATAAATGATATTTAGTGAAACTGGTAAAACAGTCCCATGTATTGCATTAACCCCCAGCAGTGCTAACAGAACGTGTCAGATTCTTCTCCCAGCAGAGCACGTCTCCTGTGCAACACGCACCAAATCAACATAGACTTTTTATATTTCTTGCCTGCACCACAATCCAAAGCGCTGAACCAGAGCACTCGTCTGAGCAGTTATTTTGTTAACTGAACAGCCACACAGACAAAGGGGAAGCAGGGCAGTAAGTTTTGCTGGACGTGACGGCGCTGAAACGTTTCCTTCCCTGTATTTCTGGGGTTTACTTTACGATACTGAACCCACTGCGATCAGTCACAGTTCTCCTACAGTCTTCAGTGGGGGAAAGACCTGACCTTTCGCAGCTGGTTTAGATGGAGCCGATGATCTAAGCTCTAGCAAGCTCCCAGGTCTGCAAAGTTTCGAGATCCTGCAGCTCCCACTGAAATGAGTTACAGAAACTGCCGCATTTTGCAGAAGTGAATCTCACGGCAGGAAGCGTGGAAATGCCTCGCTCCAAGTCAAACCAGCATAAAGAGGGAAGAGGATGACTCCATCCAGAGTTTAGACGCAAGAGCTGCCGAATTTTGTGTGAGAATATTTTAAAAGCGTTATTCCTATCTCCGGTAGGATCTTCCAACTCTGATACTCTATCCCAAGAGGGCATCATTATCATGAACCGCAGCAAAGCTCCAAATCCTTTTTTCATGACATTCCTAAACTGTTTGCTCCACCCTAATTCATTTTAGGAAACTGATAAGACAGCTGTGAAAATACACCGTGTAAAGCACTCTCATATTACAAACCAACTGGCAGAATTTGCACTTTTTTTTTTTTCTCCCAAGGGAATAAAGATCGTTGTTTATTCCACTTTCCAACAGGCATATGAACTAAAACGTAACCTTCTCTTAATTAACCCAACTGGTATTGTTAAGTAGGTGTGTACTGATATAACATTTTGGCTTGCAATAATCAGCGGAGCAGCTCCCTCCAAACCATGTGTGGGCTATACTCAAAAGATTTTCTTATTATGAAAGGGGGTGTGGGTCTTTCCTTTCATGAAAACGCTCATCATTTTCACTGTTCCTCTTCAGCGCCTGCTGTAACCATTGCCGCGTTTCTCATCTGACAGCTTCCTGTCACCAGGTGATAGCTAAAAAGATCTGCAAAACTTGTGTGTTCACCCCAGTGCAGGGCTGGTAGCACTTAATGGCAATTTTTATTCTTTTTTTTTTTTGCAGAATCATGTATTTTAAAGGCACAAGCATGCTGCTTGCTTGGCCTATTATGCTGCATTCTGTTTGCACACCCTTCGCACAGCCCTTCCCAACTGCTCTGTGATTTTACTGAAACTTCTTTCTTACGCTTCCCTGAGCTGCTGTTGTGTGCCGTCAAGCTGTTGTTGTTTTACACCCCGGAGATGCCTGCAGTTCCGCGATAGATCCCTCTGCTAGAGACGCTGGCACTCTGTGATGCGGCACAGGAACCCGAATCTTCAGGACAAATGACACTATAGGCATACTTGAGCTGAATTTACAAAGCGAAAAAGGATCCTTTGATGCTGCAATTCCTTTTTAACAGTTTCCTTACTTCAGCTGACCCCAGCTGCCTGCTGGCAGTTATTATCCCAACCCTTGCCTCTTTCTCATCTCCTTTTCGCACTGATTCTTAACAGCAGCCCACACAAGAGAGAGTCATTTCTTCCTCTCGGTCCAGATGTGATGCCTGCAGCCTAGACCTGCAGCTGAGAAATAAAGTTTGGGAACGGACTTACAACGTAGCCAGGCAAACCCTGGAGTGCTACAGATTGCTTCTGCTACCACCAGGCTTGCTGTGTGCATACTCCGGGCAAAGGATCCCGGGAACATCTCCAAATTATCTGCATTGAAATGTATCCTGGGATGGGCAGGATGGGAAGGGCTCTCTGCCACAGCTTTCAGTCCCTTTCACTACTATTTTAGCCAGGAGCAGAGTAAGTGAAACGTTCGCCTAAACTAAATGTGTCCCTTAGGGTGCAAAAAACATACAGAATGCAGTTTCTAAATTGCCAGGTCATCTCCCAGGGATCCCAAGAAAAAGGAATTTGGGGGTTGGGTACTGAGCTGGAAGAGATGCACTAGGGGTGCTCTGCTGCTTTGTCCCTAGGAAGGATTTCCACACGTAAATCCCTCTGAGAAAATTATTGCTTTCCTCAGCATCCCATCCCAGTTGTTTTTGAAATCCACAAAGGATTGTAAGTGAACAGAGCCAGTGACGGTGTGGCTGTGTGGCTTGTGCCCTTCTGAGGGGGTTCTTCTCTTGAAAGAGGATGATCCAACAGAACAAACCACTCTGTAAGCAGCCAATTATTGCCTGAGGGCTCCAGCATGAGTTGAAATCCAGATAATTCAGAATACCACTTGAGCCCTACAATTCATGCCTATAGCTTTCTGGTGTCATTTTTCCAATATGAATATCTGTTGTGTAACATCAGATACTTTGCAGTTAATTTTTTTAAGGTAAGTCGTATTTGAACAGAATCAAAAATAAGCGAGAGCTAAAATATCTGCAGTGCTGGGGCTGTGCCAAACACCCACAGATTCTGTACCCTGTACTCAAGTCTTGTCAAGTAGCTCAGCACATCTTTATTCTAATCATTTACTTTCATTTTATGCCTAACAGAGAATTGTCCTGATTACTCAAGCAAAGCGCAGCAAGAAAAGTACAGAAAACATTTGGTCGGCTTTGGACACTTGGTGCTGTTTCACTACTCCAACCTCCACGACGCTCTTACACTGGAAAACCGCGTCTGTGCGGTGATACCTGCGGCTCCCGAAGCTTCTTCCACAAAGTCTTTTAAGTAAGTAATTGGACAACTCTAAGCAGAGAGGCGGCAAGAACTGTTGGAGTTTAGAGCATGTCTTGTGCAGCTGGGAAAGGCCAGCAGCGAGGAACTCTTTCCTCAGCCCAGGGTTTTCAACTTACCGCTACTACTGCGGTCCTCGTGCCCAGGGATGTCTGGGTGTTGCAGAAGATAACTGAGCAAGCGCTTCTCTTTCACATAGTCAAGCCCCACGTACCTACATAGGCTGTCTCAGGTTATGTGATAAAATGCTCATCTCCACAGAAAGAAAGAAGCACAGAGGAAGATCGCCGGGCAAGGAATCCCCCAGTGAGCTCATCAGAGAAGCAAAGCACCCAGACCTGCTCTTGCCAGCAGTGCTGGCCACACCTGGGAAAAGGAGCTCAGAGCCTCAACTGGCTGGCTGGTGGGTTTGGCAACCCCGTAACGGGCACCAGCCCCCACAGAGGCTCTGACTGGAGTCAGTGTAGAGCGTGAGGAGAGTCTGTCTAATGAAATGGGGCCTTCAAGAAAATCGAGCGTTAACGGATGCTCGTGCTTTGTGAGGAACTGAAGTGACTGCTTTATTCATGTTATACAAAAAGGGGTGACTCACCAGGAATCTGCATGCCATTTTCATGGAGAAAAAAAAAAATATCCCACTCAGCTCCAACACAGTGCTGGGATCAAGGACGATCACTGTACCTAGGGCAAGTGTTCCTACACTGGGTGTTCTGGAGGCGTTTGAAAGTAAGTACTCTGGCAGAACCAGAGTAGTATGAGGGTGAAAAAGGGGAAAACAGTAAAAAACCTAGGAAAAAAACCCCTCAAACCTAAACCACCATAAACAATGACAACACTATGTGATAGCTCTCACCGCAGCCCTGGCCGTGGGGATGCCTGCCATTACATCGGTTGGACTCGATGCAGCTGAAGCTTGGATTTTTTTCCTAGGAACTTCCTAATAATCTCTCTGCTGCAATAAAACACTCTGAACTCATGACCATATGGTAATGTAATACCCTTTATACTGTGCCTTTAATGCACTGTGGCATAAGTGACTTTGCCCAAAGATATCATCGTAAGCTAAAGGAAGGAGACTGGCTGCCGTGTCTAGAAAGCGTGAATTAATGCCAGCCAGGTTTTCTCCTCTCCTGAGAAAGGGCATGCTGCAGACTGCTTCCCTCAAGGAGGCTGTGTAAATGGAGTTGCTGTTTGTATCCACTCCAATTTGGAATCAAGAATGTTTCTGTAGTCAATTACCACAGCAGAAGGTCATAATATTTTTTTTTCCACCTCTTCTTTTGGTGCAAATATCACACTTAACAGCAACAGCCCCTCACAAGAAGCATCCGTCAACTTCTTGCTTGAATTCATCTCTTTCTCTTATGAATTAGTACTGTTGAATAACTCTTCCTACTGAAGAAATGTTTTAGCAGCAAATTTAGGGAGACAGACTTAAATCTTTCAAGGAGAAAGACTTCTAAGAAAGAAAGAATTGGCTAGTGGAGCCAGTACAGCCCAAAGCAGAGGAGAAGCCAAGATTTTCAGAAGTGCTCAGTATTTACCTTTTCAGCTAATGGCAACACACTATGTAGAATTTATTTTCTCCCAGAGGTAAGAACAAGTCTTGAGAACCTAGGTAGAGGACCAAGGAGGTGTAGAGGTCTGTAGGGCGGGGCTAACACGCATACACTCTACAGGTTTATAAAGACAGATTGCACACACAAGGTATTATCAAGAGTTAACCTTGATTTTAAAGCCCACGTGACGCTGAGACATTTCTGCCAGGGTGCAAAAACGCTCATCCAGCAGCATTCTGGTCTCTCAAATTTAGGAGATATCTTTCAAACAGGACTTGAATAGTAAGAGTCACAGTAAAAGACATGAGGAAACAACAGCACAGAGGCAACAAAGTTGGGCAGAGTGTGAGACGTGGTAAAAGTGAGTTTTAAGCACGCAGACATTAACATAATCCAAGTGAACAGTTCACCTTCCACCCATGACTCTAACACTCTTTTGTGGACAGTGCTTGAAGTTTGTTTCTATCCTAACTCTGTCTGGCTAGCCTCAGACAATAATTTCCAGCTGAGGTGATTTACATGCTAATATTGAGTTAATGATTGAAGTGTTCCTGAAATCACCTTGTTAATAAACCTGCAAAAGACCACGACCTGGGAGGCAAAAGTAACCTTGTAGCCCAGCTTTTGGAACAATAGCTTCAGGAGTTGTGCTCTGGAAAAGTTTGGATGCAGAAGTTTAAAAATCAAAGGTAAGAACAGTTAACCTGAGAGAAAATAGAAAAGTAAACCCTAACACAGTTCCTGAAATCAAAGCATTCAGGAGTGTATAGTTAAGGTAGTCCTGTAAGGAAGAAACCTGAAACAGTGCTTAAATCAGATTTGAGCAGGAACTAGAATATTCCTGTAGAGAATAAACTGTGATTTCAATTAGTCCTGGTGGATCATTATCTCTGCTTTGTGCTTCATTCCTTACATATGGGTAATAAATAGAGACTCTTTGTAGCTTGGTGAGATAATTTGATCATGACTAGATTTATGAGAACAGGAAAAATAAGGAAATGTAAAAACCAAAAGCTCCAAGTTGGAGCAACTCGGATGGGGAACAGTCATCTGTCGAGGCAGCAGGACGATTTTCTTTGCTGGAGGAGGACAGTGAGATTCATGGGAGTGAAGACATTCACTAAAACGTGTGCAGGGCCAGTTTTTGATGGAGTTTGAAATAGTTCACAGAATCACAGAATGTTAGAGGTTGGAAGAGACCTTAAAGACCATCTAGTCCAAGCCCCCTGCCGGAGCAGGATCACCTGCAGCAGAGCGCACAGGAACGCATCCAGGCGGGTTTTGAATGTCTCAAGAGAAGGAGATTCCACAACGTCCCTGGGCAGCCTGTTCCAGTGTTTTTGAATTCTTATTCTTTTTGAGCATAAGGCATATAATTCTTACACCTCAGGGAAAAGGGACTATCTAAACTAGTGGCTGGATACCAGAATTTCTGGAAACTCACAGAGCGGGTCCCAAACGTGCTGAACCCAAACTAACTCAGAAAACTGGCGCAGAAAGTTTAAAATCGAGGTACATTTTTTGCATGGCAAAAAAAGATATGCTTCAAAGGCATCTTCCAAAAGAATTCTTCATACAGGCCTACAGTATCCAAGTCATTATCCTTTACCTTATGCCTCCTTGGAAATTGCTTTTGGGGCCTTATCCAACGTCCGACGCCGTCAACGGGAGCGGTTTTTGAACAGCTTCCAGGAGAGCCATTAAAGTTCCTCTTTGGCTGCCTTCAAAACATGCTGGAAGTTTCGGCTCCGAAACCTGTGCGTATGAACAGAAAAATAGCTGAGCAAGTTAAAGAGGAAAACAGTCTTCAAACATGCTTTGCGCAGTCCACCGGTAAGGACACAGCCCAGCAGCAGAAAATCACTGAGGACACAGACATTGTTAATGCCAGTAATCCATCTGATGTTCACCTATAGAAATAATATTTATGACATTCAAGCAGCTTTAAAAAAAAAGAAAAAAAAGCGCCCAGCACCAGGAAAACCATTTAGAAATTGCAATATTTGGGAACGATGTCATATAAAAAAAAAAGATTAAGTGCAGCAAAACGTGTAACTGGAAATGAGAGAAAGAGTAAAATGTCTTAAGATTTAGCATTTGAGGAATATATAACAGGTCTTGCCAAGAATTATTCACATACATCTGCACAATCCCCATCCATCTATTTTCACATTTTTTGTGGGCCAATAAATAGAGCTGCGTCTTGCCAACCCTAAAAATCAGCTCTTAAGCTTTAAAAACCATTTGTATCACAGCACTGAAAAGAATGATTATGTTCAAACTGACCTTTCTCACACCTTAGGCACCTTCAGCCACGTTCGACTGAGGGCACAGCACAACCTTTTCCTCCCCCTCAGACAGAAACAAGGAAAAAATACGCAAGAAAAAAGGTCGGGTGAACCTCATCAGAGACCACTTTCGCCCAATTTTCCTGCTTTTGCGTCCCATGAACTCTTTTCTCCAGGGGTTTTGCACCCCGGGTAAGCCATCCTATGCTCTAGTACACAGGTTTTTTGTGAGGTCATGCTAGATACGTCCGTGGTCTCTGTTGGCCTCAAAAGCCCGAGGTGAAATCCTGGCTCCATTCAAATAAACAGCAAAACTCCCTTGCCTTCGAAAGACATTTCCCACCGTAAATTCTAGAGTCGTTTGCAGAACTGTCCATCTGCTTAACTGTTCACCCCTGTTGTTGGTTTCTGTTGGCGTTACCTTTCCCACATACCTGACAGTGGATCTGCTCTAGTTACTGGGTTAATTGGCTTTCAGAGAATCTACTCTGTACCAGGTAGGGGTACTGGAATGGCCATCCTATAAACAGGCTTAATAGTGGCTAAACAAAATCAATGCTCATTTCTTTCCCTAGAGGCACGCTTCAAAAATTAGGCACGCTTCTCCAAAAGAAGTTCTCAAACACGAGTCTGCAACTGGTCGTAAAAGAGGTAATTTTCCTGGAGAAGTGACAGGGATTACACAGGCTGAGGTTGGGCACCAGGTCTTCCCAACGCAGCGTGCCACAACGCCTTTGCCTTTTCCCAACGCCTTGGCCATACAAAAAAAGGCAAGGCCGTGCCAACAGCTCCTCACCACGTGCCTCCCAGCCGTGCAAACCATCCTTTAGCTGTCCTGCATTGATCCTACCTCTTTTATATTCCTTCCCAATACAGGAAAAATCCATGATCTCACAAATGCTGGCGCTGTGGTCCCAGACTCTCCTTATTTACGATACTGGAGTAATACTGGTACTGACAAAACCTTTCCCCAGCGGATGCCACTAGACTAGTCATTTATTCAGCCAACACTGTTTCAACGCAGCTTGTTTATTTGGTTGCTGTTGACATTTCCTATAGTTTGTTTAATTCACGGCAGTGACACCTATAGGTGAGAGCGCTTTGGAAGCTACAACCCGCCATCAAAGCCAGCCAGAGCTCCCACAACTGTTTGCAGTTATTTATAATACAAGGGATAATTTTAGCAGCGTTCCCTTTTGTTTTTCTCTCTATTTAGAAAACAAATGCTAAACCTTCTGGGGAGTATTCAAGCGTTTGCTTGCCATTTCCACGAGCCATACATTAACCTCCTCAGCAACAACACGACTAGAAGTCGTGGTTTCTGGAGCAGAGAGCTGAGCAGGGGAGCGGCGCTGAGCTGTCGGGGCAGTTGTTGTGAGCAGGAGCTGCCAATCTAAAGAGATTTCTGCCTTTCAGCTAACAATTTTACTCACACGCAGTAAAGGTCCTCCCCTGTTTCCTTGCTTCCAACTGGCCTTCCAGATGCTGCTTTGCTGAGTGTTCATGATGAATCTATTGAGCACCGGAAAAAAGCCAAAGGTTCTTTACACCAGTAATTTAGCTACGTCTGCCACGGCTGCGTTGAAAATATCGCAGCTCCGCTGCTGGGGCTTTTGACAGCGCAGTGTAAACACACAACTGCAGGCTCACAAGTTAAAAGTACAATGAAAAGGTGACAGCTGGAAGACCTGAGTCCCAGGCACTGCTCCCTCTGCTTTATGCAGTTCCTCTCTCTCGTGCAGTCAAAATAGAGTATTTCTGAAGGAGAAATATTTATGTGTTTAATGCATACTTTGCTTCACCGTTAATAACAACCCCATAGCTCATGCAAAACAAAATGAGACCCGTGGCAAAGACAGCTCAGGCATAAGTGATGAATAAAAAGAAATGGGAGCTTCAATTCCCTCATTTTCTATTGCTTAAATCCTCGGCTTTGCGATTCTAACATCGTTTTCATTGTGTCAGTGTCAACTTCTATAATGTTTTGGTTTGCTGTAGGAAAAGCAAGTTCTTTTTCTCTCCTCCATGCTTCATCGGAGGTAGGAGGCTTTGAAGAGGTCAGAAAATTTTGACACGAATATTTTTATCAGAAAAATAAGACTACATTTCATTTCAACTTTACCTGGAAGAAAAAATTGCTTCTAAACACGTTTCCAGGCTTTTCTAGTGTGAGCTTTCCCTCCTGACATATAGACACACTTCACTGCTATTTTCCAAATTTTTTCCAGTTGGAAGACAAGTATGTGGGAAACACTGTCAAGCTTTGGAACACTTTCCAAATGAAAATAACTTCCAGTTTTGAAAGCAACACTTGCAGTACTTACCAGGTGTTAAATGGTTGATGCGTTAATTTTTGAAGTGACAGCATGACCCTGAGGCTGATTTTATGCTATTTCAGTACAAAATGTCAGGTTCCTGATCCAAAGAAGACTCCAGAGCTCCTCAGGACCAACAGTTGTGTCTCGAGAATGGGAAAGAGGAGACTGTTTGCACAACGGGACGTCAACACCTCCCAGTCTCAGCTGAGCAGTGGGGTTGAAGACCACCAGCCTTACCAACGTACAGAGGTACAGGTCGTATCACTATATTGTCTTACAGATCTCTGGTAAAAGACCTAAGAATATAAGAGTAGCTAATGGATTTTTTTTTTTTTTTGCTTTAATGGAGCATTAAATGCAGAACCTATGTGATTATATGATGAATTATGCAGTAATAATATGACCCCGCAACAAAAATGGAAATTCAGTGGGCAGTCTGCAAACTAAGTTTTCCTAAAAAACAACTTGTAAATATATGCAGAGGAAGCAGCATCTTTGGAAAACAGTGAGTCATAAATCTCTTTCTCTCTTTCCCTGACATACTGAGCAGAGAAAGGAGCTAACATGGATAGTAGCTGCTAGCATGTTTGTCTTACACCGATTTCATGTCTGAGAAGAAAAGGAATCCTTTAACAAAACACTAGATAAATATTTGTCCTGGTCCTTTTTTTCTTTTTCTTAGATGAAGCGCTCTCATTTCCAGCAGCTTGTTCCCTGCATGTCTTGGCTTTTGATGTTGTGCTTCTCTTGCTCAGAAGTCATTAAATCAACGTTTTGCCATGAAGAGATTCCCACACAACCTGGAATGCTTTCAACTGACACACGGGGGGCATGACCAGCACATGAAGAGAGCAGAGAATGTAAAGATAATTTAGTCAAATGTGTCCATCTTGCCAGGATGGATTCCACCAGCGTAACTCCCGTTGGGGAGCACGCTTAGAAGTGGATCCGTATAACCTAGTGGCATAATTTACATAATAAATCAGGGACAGGTTTGCAACAGCGAGCACCACCTGGCAAACCTGTGACACTCGTGAACAAGTATTTCAAAATAAACTCGGTGTCCTGATTTTACCAGGCGTTTTGCATGTTCTTCAAAATCTTGTTCTTGCTGTTCAACGGGAAGACACGCAGAGGAACAAGAAGGAGCAGAGCACTGCGGATGTGTGCAAGCAAATAAAAGGCTTTGCTCCACCTGAAGCAGCGTTAAGCTTGTTGCATAAACAGAGCGAAAGCGCTACGGCAAATAAAGGACTACAGCAAATAAAGGCACGACCTCCTTTAGACGGGGCGCCCTTTCACGCCCGTATTTCAGCTTTTTTCCTTCATGCGTGTGCAGAAAAGTGTGCAAGAAAGGGAAGCAAGTACAGGCCAGGGACACCTCCTGCTTACACCTCACCCCTGCTACAGCAGATGTTTACCAAGGAGATGATCTTAATCTTTCTCTTTTCTATCCGGAGGCTTATATTCCTTTTCTAGATGGCAAACAGTGCGTGACATTTAGGCTTGAAACGTAGCATACAGGTGGCTGTAGTTTTCCCACAAAAGTAAGGATTTTTTTTCTCAAGCGCTACAGTCGTTTGCAATGCATATTCATACCTTATCGCATCGGGACTGAATTTTTAGCCTCGCTGTGATCAAATATTTAAAATACAACTAATGTAGACTTTAATTCACTGTCACTCTATCCTTTGTAATCTACAGATAAATTATACAGGCAGAATCCCTCCAGAAGCACGGAAAAGAACGGATTTTGAATTGGATTGACAGCAGCGGTCATTCACAGGCAGCAAGTATCCACTCATGTATTACACAGACGCTGGATAAATGGGAAATTGTTACCCTCAGAGCTGTCAATTCCTCACCTGACATTTACTACAAAAGATTAAAAGAATGGGTTACAACTGACGACAGACTGGATCGAAAATGTATGAAGTAGGAAGATTTAGATTCTGGTCTGCTTCAGTGATGGCTGGGACACGTGCACCTGATCGAAATAAGGATGGTCAGTTATTTCGAAGGAATCAAAATCTGTTCTCTCAAAACACCAGAGATCAGCTTTCACAACCTATTTGCTAAATAGGTGGGATGTAAAATTCCTTCCCCTGACAATGAGCGTTCCTGGGGGAATAGCAAGTGCACAGCACAACATAACAGAAAATTCGAAATAAAAAGCACACAGGGCATTTTTAAGTGTCATCATTTGTTAATGCCGACATATGTGACTAATCACAGTCCATCCAGTGTTGAAGTTAAGTTTGTCATTTTTACAAGGATTGAGTAATGCTAAATAACACTGTGGGCAGGCGTGACTGTTACTTAAAAGAAAACTGATACAAGGTGTGAAGGGCCACATCTACCCTCGGCGTAACAACTTACTACTGCCCATTTCAGGACAGTGGAGTGACGGCAGATTACACCATCTAGGAACCTGTATGGCTGCATCCGAATGAATTCTTACATGCTGTTAAAAACCCCACCAAATTCAATAAAAACTGGGAAACCAAAAATAATGTTTACATCTCTTTCAAGAAGTATGTGCACACATTAATCTTGGGCTTTGTCACATACACGTTTTACAGCCAAGGTTAGAGGTTTGCCATTGAAAAATTAAACAAATGTCTTAGATCTGGTTTGCTTTTCCTTGCAGAGGATCCCACCTCTGCAACACACACGTCAGCGGTCTCATACGAGACACCTCCTTTGCCAGCCCCCATGTGCAGCCTGTCGTACCTACCCTTGGCAGGTCTCCGATACCACCAGATCACAGAAGTCAACTTTAAACAAGTGCGTAGTTCTATTAGCTTAAACAGGAGGGGTTGCATGCTTGAGGTTAATCCTTGCATAAACTATTTCCTCCTGTTCAAATCAAGGTGTCTGAGTGTTCTTGGCAATACCGACCGTGCTCTCGTATCTGTTTGTCTATCAGGGGGGACCTGACAGGCAATCTCAGGTAGGATATAAACACATTATAAATATTTAACACAACTTTCCATTTTAATTTCATCACCCGTCTTCGTGACTATTTCCTAAGCTTTACTAATTCACATCCTGCTCCACGAGGCAGGTGATTATCAAAAGCCCTCTGAAGTGCAAGGAAGGTAAAACCACAAAAGGAACCAGTATCAGAGTAGGAACTGGAAGAAACTCCCAAAAAACATTTCAACACCTGGCTTTGGGAGGCTTGTTCTGAAACATGACATCTGATCAGCTGCAAACCTGGGAAGCTAAGGATGTATCTGCTTTCACACGGTGCAGATGGCATCACTTTAATTACTCTTCAGCATCACGTGTTGGTTAGAATGCTTTATTTTTTTTTTAAATAAACAGACTCTTGTTTTCACCCTCCTATGAATGTTCCCACATTTAACATTCAAGCGGAGGAAAGCAGCAGGGGGAGGAGTCCCCATGAAAGAGGGCTCTTTCTGTAGTACTCCATGGTAATTATTTCACACCGAAAAGACAAAAGTTGACAGAACGAACATATGATCAAAATCATGGGCAATATTAAAAAGCACCGGCTGCATTTCCTAGTTACAGGAGCATAGGACCGGGTTGCTTGGTAACACAACCTGCCAGCTCCAGCCACGCTCGCTCGGAAATCAGCCATAAAAGGAACTCCCCTGCCATTGCAGCGTTGCTACAGCAACGCGCAGAAGTGATGGATCCCAAGTTAGAGACACACCTTAAGCAAGAATATGTTTCCTCTCATTTTAAACATTTCCCAACCCATAAATACATGGAGTCTGCAATTCTAAATAGCTCCCAGCAAGGCTAACTTACGGGTATTTTTGTTGGCGCACACATAATTCGAGACTTTGCACATGTAGTAAAGCAATTAGCGAGGAAAAAAAAAAACCAGGCAAACCATGTGTGCAGCACTGAATCGCAAGCGAGTTCACCAAACAACACGGTACAACACATCACGGACGTGGAACTGCAGTAGGGAACGGGAAGAGGAGGGTGCTGTGTCTGGCAGAGGCGAGGAGCTGCAGGGAAGCGCAGGTGTGTCGGCGGGGCCGGGCAGAGGCTGGGACCCGTCTCGCCACAGGCGTCCACACCACGAGCAGTGGCGAGGCACCCGCTGCCGTCTCAGCCCATGCAGTCTGGAGGCTGAAGCGTGGTGGAGCTGAGCAAGCAGAGAGGACTGGCAGTCAGGTGGGACTGAGCATGAACTTGCTGACCAGGACTGAATGACCCAGGACAAGCAGCTCAGGTGGAGATCCCCCTGTTCAGGATGCCCACCTGGGATCTGATAGAAAGACAGGGAACTGCTGGAGAGAGTCCAGCACAGGGCAACTAGGATGATGGAGGGAGTGGAGCATCTCCCTGATGAGGAAAGGCTGAGGGAGCTGGGGCTCTTCAGTTTGGAGAAGAGGAGACTGAGGGGTGACCTCATTAATGTTTACAAATATATCAAGGGTGAGTGTCACGAGGATGGAGCCAGGCTCTTCTCGGTGACAACCACTGATAGGACAAGGGGTAATGGGCTGAAACTGGAACATAAGAGGTTCCGCTTAAACTCGAGAAGAAACTTCTTCTCAGTGAGGGTGACGGAGCCCTGGCCCAGGCTGCCCAGGGAGGTTGTGGAGTCTCCTTCTCTGGAGACACTCAAGACCTGCCTGGACACGTTCCTGTGTAGCATTATCGAGGTGTTCCTGCTCTGGCAGGGGGATTGGACTTGATGATCATTCGAGGTCCCTTCCAATCCCCGACATTCTGTGATTCTGTGAGATCCTGCCCTTCTGCCGTCTCACTGCCCCGCTGCACACAGAGCTGTAACACAGCTGTACCAGACTGTCTGACTAAACCCCTGCCATGTCCTGAAAAAGCAGTTGAAGGAGGGCAGTTTACTACAACCACATGGAAGAGAAAGTTTGTAGACTCCTAGAAGCAAGCTTTCCCCTCGAAGCCAAGGAGTTCTGTGGGTTTGTGGGATATCTGCTTTAACCCAGAGCGCAATTCCTCCGCTTCGAGCAGCTGCTCTGCCTCCACCACCTCATCGCTGCCCAGTGATTATGCTGCTAAACCAGACGCATACCTTGACAGGGAACTTCACTTTTCAAAGTCAATCAGTGCCAGCTTGTCACAATGTCAAGTCTGCATCAGTCTCACTGGTGGTAGCCTGATCCTCAGGCAAATACCAAGTGCAAATGATGAGGACAGACACAGAACTTCTCCTCCTGTCGCTGTGACAGGCCAATCACTGGCAACTGAGTACGCAGGGGGTTAAAAGAAGCTGAGTTTTTTCCTGAAAATGTCTAAAAGGGCCCCACAAACCAAAATTATAAAATAACTATACTCTGCCTCAAGCTGAACACAAAAAGGTTATTCACTACAAAGCCCTAGCAACCATCTTACCCTTGAAGAAAAAGAAAGCAGACTGCCAAAGCAGTAATGAAATGACACACAACTGTTAATTTCATGTCTCTTTTTCAGAAGTCTGTAATAATAACCAGTAATTCCTTACAAAGCATCCATTCTTGTTCCCTAATTCCCACCTAGGAATATCGAAGGACTTAACCATTCCCCAGCTGTATCTTTCCGGAACATAATGTCCACTTTATTCCTGAAGTAAAAACACACAAATCTTTTAAGGGAAATGATCAAATTTATAAAAGTGCTCAAGTGAGTCCAAAGGGCTTACCAGGACCAGTAATGGCATATGAATAGACAGATTTATTTCTGATTAATGTGGCCCAATGCAAGGTGAGTCTGATGGCCTCAGCACTGTGCTCCTCATCAGAAGGTCACCTTGCACAGTCTTTAAGGTTCTGAGCAGAAAAGGATGAGGACTGCACTATATCAGACAAAGCTACCCAGGTTTATGCTGCAATTAGCTCAAAATACACAATTTCATCATCGCCTTTCGCGTATCTTTCAAGAGGACACGTATTTATTACCAAGTAGATAGAGATCTGAAAATAATAGCAAAGGCAGGCAGGATTAGGAATAGCTCCTCTAATTGTGTTGCAACAAGATGTTACCGCATAACGAAAAAGAATTCAGTTCCAGAAGCAGAAATCTCTGTGCAGCTCCTGTGATCAGCCACTTGGGAGACAGAACTGCCTCAAAACATTGATCCTGCCGACTGACTCAGGATTGACATTAACGGGTCTGCTAGTCTCATCCAGCTGCCAGCTGCTCTTATCTATGTAGGAATAAACGGGGCTGCAAAGATACTGGTGGCATCAACTGAAAAAAAAAAGGGAAAAAAAAGCATATTCACATATGGAATCTACTCAACAAAAACAGATGCAGGCACACAAACATGGCGCAGTTTAAAGAGGGGGAACCTTTGGTGAGCAGCCACGAACGTATGGCACCACTCCGCGTGAATTTACGCAACACTAACGCGTCCTCCTGGGCGTCCAGCGCACGCTCTGCTCCAGTTCTCGGCGGCAAATGCTGCATGGGCAGAGAGAGAGAGACTCCTGGTTTTAGCTCTGGAAGTCCTTGCTGGACTCGGTCAAAATAGTGCCTGCAAAGGCTCAGCCCCCGTTTGAATTCCCGGTGCTTCCAGAGCCGAGATCGGCTTCTGCTTTGCGCGGGGCGTGAGCAAGGCGTTTGTGAGCACGCCGCAGAGCCAGACCTAGGACACTGCGATCCAACCTTTTGCCCCCGCAGTTATTTCAGTCAGCCCACGCTGGAGACCAGAACACCAGCCCTCGACCATGGGTTTGGTGCCCAGTGCCAATTTCAGCCTGATGTTCCCTAGGAATTTTGAAATGTGACCTACAGCACAATCCCGTGAACGCTTTCTATTACTGTGTGCCGTCTAATACGCAATTCAACGAGCATTATGTTTTTATTTACATCTGAAAGAGCTGCAGTGAAAAAAAATCTGGGCAGGCGATGCATAAATACATGAAATCGCTCCTACTTCGCTAATGAACTATTGTGCGCAATAAAATTAATCTCCTTCCACCCGTGATATATCTGGTTTAATTTCTGAAGCAGGGAAATTCAGACACATGTAATTTGGAGAAGGGGGAGCCAAAATTCAAGAGATTCGCTTTGAATCAATCAGGCAGTTGTTTTATTTATATAGCACCCTTCAGAAAAATTATCTGAAGGCACTTTGCAATGCAAAAATAACTCAACCTGGCAAACTTCCAGGAGGGTTGCTGCTCTTGACCGTGCCTTGAGACACCGCTTGTATGGCAAAGGGGCTCCTTAACCAATGCATACTTCTTTTTTTTAAAAAAAAATAAATAAATTTTGAACTCAAATTTGCTTTATATCCTAAAGTTACACCCAGAGTCACTCTAAGCAGGTATTTGTGCGAGCTCGTTCACACAACTTGCCTGTTGGCCAAACCCAGCTGCTCTGCGGGCTGGTGACACACATTCCTCTCACAGCTCTGCGTGCTTTCAGGACAATAATATTCACTCCCATGCTCTAGGCAGGGTTCTCAGTTATTTTCTTTCTGCATTTGAGGAAAAGATGGGAGCGGAAAGGAAGCTGTCTAAGCCTTTTTAGCATTCTGGGTACTCTGGTGCAACACTGGTCTGTGTGTACTTTACGTAACGTGCAAGACAGCTCAGCCTCAGAACTGAGGCTCACATCAAGCTTTATGTAAAATACTTGCACAGCAGACTCAAAAACAAAGCAGAGCTCCCGGAAACAAAGCAGAGCTCTGAAGCAGAGCCTCAGGAAATGCAGCTCTACCGACTTGTGCCAGCAAGCCCTGTACATTTTCATTATTTATACAGAGCTTTGGATGAGCAGAGCAATGCGCACTAGGTAAAACCTACCGTACAAATAAGAGTCAGCTCCAAAAACGTAGTCTAGCGGCACCAAAGGAGCACACAAATCAATAGAAAAACAAACGCTGGGTGCTGTGTGGCATTTTGAGTTGGAAAGTGGCTAGAAATAGGTTCAGACTTAAGAGCCATTTTTAGAAAAAGCGGGTCTCTGTGAACTCTGCTTGGCCAGCTATTCCAAGCACATGGAAAGGCTTAGAACAAAGGAAAAAGCACAAAGCCAGCAACATCGAGAAGGGAGGGAGGAAGAGAGAGAGGGAGAGAAGAATCACAAACTGCACAGGACTTAGAGGACTTCGGAAACTAAAGGAGGTACGAAGATACAGAGACAGAGCGCGCTCAATAGCACCTCAGCGAAGCTGAGATGGATCAAGAATCAGAACCTGATGAACAAAGCAACACAAGATATTTTAAACAAAGGACGTGCCCAAACGAAGCGAGCCCTGGAATGGATGGTAAATGTTTCGCTTTTAATTTTGAATTAGAGATACCCAATGGTAAATTTGGAGTTTAAAGCTGTGCTATAAAATGGTATTTGAAACTGAAACCACTAGCATAGGCGTTTTAATTTCTGCATCTAGTCATACAGGATTAGTTTCAAACTTCTGTATTTTCCATGTGGTTTTGCCTCCTTTCTGTGTAGCTTCCTGAAGGAACTGCTGGGATTACGTTCAAGCTAAAATTTAGCCTCAGCTGTCATATACTTCGTTACTTAAAAGCATCTCCCAAGCATTAAAGCTAGATGGAGAGGAAGATCCTCAACAGGTACAATGCAACAGGTCGATTTATTCCTCAAACCTGGGTGTTAAGTGGGTTTTTTCCAAGTGTTTTTCCACATTCTGGATAAAACCTCATGTGCCTCTCAGACAGACTTGATTAACGCAGGCTTCCTGTGCAGAGCGTGATTAATTTGGTACCTTCACTACCCTGGCGATGCCTCTCCCCCAGAGTGGGTGGGATACCTGCACAATTGATGACTGCGCCTCAAATCCTCTTTGTGGGGGGTGATATCCCCACCGCAGATTCAGACCTTGACTACAGCGTTATCTTTGTTGCCTGAAGATGTTAACCTTCTCTCCGCTCTGCATAAAAACCTTTGTTAAATCGTGATCTTCAAACAGCTTTTCTATGTGCTAAGCGTTCAGAGCTCCTGGCATTCAGGAAAATGCAATCTAGCAATAACAGTGTGTACAGAAGGACAAAGACAGGGCAGAATTAGGGTTGCAGGGCATGCTGTGTGTACAGTACTTATGTTTATACAATAAGGTGTGTAGTTAGAGGAGAAAAGCAGAATCTGTTAAGCAGTTTAACTCTCCCGTTTCTTGTCGGCATCACGGTTCAGCCCAGGCATACAGCAATACTAAAGGCTCCGCAGTATTTTTCGACTGATCGCATGCTCTGAAACTGTGGCAAAATAAAGACTGGCAATTGCTGGCGTTGACACGGAAGGCATCACAAGATACACCCTGAACAGCAGACAGTAAAGCCAGCGCAGGACCAGGACCTGAGACCTGCAGCATCCCAACACAAGCATCTCTGAGGGGCAATAACTCCTGTCCTACCATCAAATTCTAAGTACAACAGGAATAGTAACACTCTGCTTTTCACAAAGAGCAAGACACTGCCAGTAAAGTGACGAGTACCGGCTCCCCCCTCTGAAAGTCAAGGTCTCTAAGCTCCTGTTAAGTTTCTCCCAACACACATAATCTGGGACAGAAAAAAAAAAAAAAAAGAGACTTTTTGGAGCCGTCTCCTTCCCCCAGGAAAGTCTGCCAATCCCTACGTTACAACACACGTCCCAAAGAATTACTATTACTGCACCTAGTTCCTGGAAACACCAGTAATGAGGTGCAAAGCTACAAGAGGTGAGGAAAATGAAGAACCAGTCTCCTCTGTTCTACAGGAGGAGTCACTCCTGACATTTCCGTGGGAATGATGCTCAGCAAGCTGGAACGGGAACGTGCCAGATCAGGCGAAGGGAGAACTCGCTCTCTGCTCTCACCTTTGAGTTATCAGATTGTCAAAAATGCGTCAATTTGTCCGACAGAATTTAAAGCCCGCTCAAGCAATTCAGAATTTCCCTTTCTCCTCTCAAGTGAGGTGGCCAGAACACAAGAGAGGGGGTGACACAGCAAGGAACAACAGAAAAAAACCTTTCTTCACTGAAGACTCCTTTTTTTTCCCTGCACTTTACAGTTTTCCCACTGTTTGGTTTTCATGGTGGTTTTTTGTTTTGGTTTGTTGGGGGTTTTTGGGGTGAAGGGGGGTTCCACATTGCCTTTGGTTGGCTTTAGGCTGTTGTTAACAGAGCTCTCCTTCCCCTCGTTTTCTGGGAAGAATACCCTCCTCGGGGGAAATTTCAGCCAACGACCACTAAAGAAGGGAAAGCATATGAATCAGAACAGAGAGGCTTAATCACCTCAGCAGCACTGTTGTTCTTTTTTTCCCCACAAGTACATAAATAGACTGTGGGTTTTTTCCCAAAGAAAAGGACATTTTGTGCATATTCACATATATGCACTAGCATACCTCTAAGACTCAAGCTTGTGGTACTCTCTCTGCTTGTGAAAACGGAAAATATTGCATACAAAACGTTCAGCGAGCTTGAAAATATTTTGGGAATCGCTTTCAGAGGCCTGTAAGCAAGACACAGCAAATGAACTCCTTTATGTCCCCAGGGGTTTTGACGTTCCTGTTTGCCTTTCCTTCCAACCTTTCTGAAAACACTTATGTTGAGCAGGGGGGAAAGAACTCCAGAAAAACCCACCTCGTTGCAGTCGGAAGAACGTAATGCATCTTTCTGCTCTTAACGAAGTGAATACGGAGTTTATAATCAGCCAAAACTAGCGCGTGACTAATTCAGCCGATGTCACAAACTGACACAAGCACTGAATATCCTGTTTATTGTTTTAAAAGTATATTTTCTCCACTCGCTGACTGATGCTCCATTAAAATTCTTGAGGCCATACCAAAAAGAAATTCTGCCAAAAGCTGCCCATTAACCAGCAATTAATATACAAGCTTTAAAGTACAAGGTTGCTCATGCCATCCCACAGAAAATATTCTTTGCCTGCTATTTCTCACTGGAGACATTTTCTGACAGAACATTCTATCTCTGCCAGGGATTTCAAAAAGTGGACTGTAATTCTCAAGAAGAATAAAGTCTATACTTGCTCGCTCTCAAAATACTTGGATTGATTAAACTTTAATCTTAAAGGCTGTTTTCTGGCCCACTTAACAACTGATGTAGTAACAGAAATGACACCATTAGCTGTACAGCATCTGCCAGCAATCAGAAGAGGGTAACAAGGCCATTCAAATATAAAATGTGAATATGTAATTTGTAACATGAGGACTTGGGGGGGCAGAGAAAAAAACAAGTTAACTTTGGGTTTGCACCATCAACATTCAGACCGTGGTCTCACTATACCCACCAGGCAATAAACTCCTGACTTACGCAGCAGCATTTCTGGGCATTGACGATTCGACGCGGAGATGAAAACAGCCTTTGAAGAAGTTCTACTTCACATCTGACCCCTGTGAAGGCAAAAAAGGGTGTAAGAAGTAGACATGGTTCTCCATTTCAGTTTCTCAGTCATAATAACTACTTCCAGAGGGCTGACCGTGGCTGTTTTCCCTTTAACCAGAGGGCAGACCGAGGGTCTGAAGTGGATTCTTCATCTGCTGCAGCACTTACACAAATATGGGCTGGCTGGTGCTGGGGGCCAACCCGCGATGCACCCACCCTTACGAAACACAGACATCAACCTGCCCAGCAAATCCAAGAACAAAGGCTAACCCAGAAAACCCCATCAAAAGGGCACAAACGCGAGTCCGCATTCCTCAGAGGACAAAGGATTGTTGTGGTTTTCGATGTAAAATATAGCTTATAACAAACATCACTAAATTATGTGTTTTGCCTGGAAAAAAATAGTTTCAGACCGGAGGCAATTACTAGCCCGTATCTAGGAGTCCAACAGCGTTGGAGCTCCTCCAGCTGCATAATTCAGACCTGCCAAGTGTCACTCATTTAAATGAAAGCATATAGAAGTTTTTTGGCTTTAATTAGCAAAACCTCAAAAGCCTTCATGGCTTCAATCCCGCAACACTAGAGTTACTATCATCAAACTTATCCAAATGACCTTTATCGTGTTAAGAGACACAGAGCTGACAAATAAAGGCTCTTTATGACAATTTCAGTTTCTGGGGTGGGCTTCTGCCCACTCTCCTGTTTACATCCAGTAGCAAAAGCCACCGACAGTTCCCAGAAGCAGAGATCCTACAGCGCACAAAAAGGTTCTCTCGCTCATCTGCCATTCTTGCTTCTGGCAACAGCCAGTTATCAGGTTTTCCTGAGCTGCACGTTGCATTAAGACCATTGTATTATTCAGTAGGAACTGATGGACCTAGCCTCTATTCACACGTAGAATCCTTTCTTCAACCTATTTATACTTTTGTCCTCCATGGAACTCCTTCCATATTTTAATTACATGGCGCTTCATTAGTTTATTCATCAAAATGAACAAAAGCTCTTGGGATAAAATTCAGTGGATCAAACATTGATTCATTTCAATTATCTTGAGATATACATGAAATAAATATTATCTCTTTTAATTCTAAACACTATACCATGTATTATAATTAATTATGTTTTAAAAGCAGCTTAGTTTTACTCCTTCTCTGCTTTCTTCTTTTTTGAATTTTAAGTTTATTATGATTAAAGTACCAAGACGTAGTTTTGGTTGTAGCCAGCAGGATCTGATTTTAAGATGTCCTGTGATGAAGCGCTGCTGTTCAATTTTGATTCATCTCCAGTGTTTCTGAACTCCATCTACGCTCATTTATATTTGCACTTCAGTTTTCACGCAGGAGAATCCAGCTTTAGAACATGATAAACAAGCTGCGATGCTCTAAGAATATATCAATTCCCAGACGGCGGGGAAAAAACAAAAAAAGAAGATACCAGATCTTCATGTGAAGATCTAGCTCTCAAAAGATTCCCCCTTAGGCTGTGGGGAAGCCTGCAAAAAACATGAACGTAAATATCACGATAGTCTGGTTTCCCTAAGTACCACTGTTCTCAGCTGCGTGCAAGTTCCCGCCACGACCACTCTGTAATTTTGAACTAAATAACAGACTGTTCAGCTTCAGAAATAACCTGAATTGAAATGTGGCTCTTCAGTGAGTCAGGTGAGGTTTGTTGCTGTTAGGGAAGAGTTTACACCACTTTGATAACGCTTTACAATCAAAATTCGCCACCGTGTGTGAGGCACTGTTGGCCGTTCGTTTAGGATACTCTTGCAAACAAGGTCATGAATCTCATAACCATTATCCTGATGTGACATTTTAAATACGTGTCATTCCAAAGAGACCGATAAGGCTGAGACCTTCCCATTTTCATAGCCCTGAGCTGGATTTTGCAGTGTTTATTCCTAAAATAAAACAGCACAAAGGAGAAACATGGGCTTTGAAAATCGTTTGATAGTGCTCACTCAGGGGCGCGCTGAAGATATTTTGCCACACAAGAATTCTAAAAGCATCTTAGGGAAGCCAAAGCTTCCTCTCAGGGCATATTCCTGATTACATGCACTGCAGGACAGCAATTTTATGATGGTATCTCTGACTTGTGTGTGTTGCACACTAGAGATTCTCTTTATCATGCTAAACTATAACACATCACATATGCACCAAAAAAAGGGGAAAAGATACAATGCAGAACACAGACTGACGTATAAATCCAGAGATTCCCGGGTGGGATAAAGTAAGCTGAAACAGCAACCTCAGTCATGTTGCTTATATAAAGAAAAAGCAACTTTAAATCATGTGAGTAACACCAGTTGGCTTTCATCTGTTAGTTCTGTGCCTTTGGCCTGCACGATCGCCACATTAGCAAGAAAGCCGGC
Source organism: Trogon surrucura (assembly GCA_020746105.1). NCBI lineage: Eukaryota > Metazoa > Chordata > Aves > Trogoniformes > Trogonidae > Trogon > Trogon surrucura. The sequence goes on from CM036639.1 coordinate 3,647,871, forward strand.
AAAGAAAATTCACTCCTGCAATGACACGGACAAAAAGGGGAAGGCAAGGTCAAAAAAGAAAAGAAACGAAGCACTTTAAGATTCAATTAAAAAAACCCAACCAACCAACCAACCAAAAAAGGATCCGCAACGAACAATCACACACAAACCAACAGTTAAATGGTCAAGTCTACATCCGCAATAGGTCTGAGTCCACAATAGGACTGAGTCCATGATCACCTAAATTATTACTAAAGCCAGCTTGATTTCAGTGCAAACAGAGCGGGGCCCTTACGCAGTAGCAGAACGTAGGAAGGGGCAGTTGGTGCGCACGCTCCGAGCAGATGTTGCTCCCAGATCCCTGCTGCCTGCGCGCTGTAGATTACGGACCAGATTTACAACAGCATTTGGGGACTTAAGCATATTACTACATGTCACACGGGCTTGGCAGCAATGCCAAACAAGGTTACACCTCTTATTTAGGTTATATTATCATAGCAGTTGGAGATTCTCCTGAGATTGTGTCTTTTAGTTCTCCAGGGCAACGAGCGTTTTACCTTCTTGTTCTTCATGAATCCACATGCAGTGCTGGTACAAAAGCCACAATAACGACGGCAGTAAGTGAAGGAAATAACCGCGGCTACACTGACAAAAGACATTTCTGTTACTCTGAAACCTGATGCTCCTGGGCAACATTCCCTCGCTGCCTCATTAATATTTTTCAATATTTTATTTTTTTTTCCTGTTTGCAGTAAGAGGTTGCATGACAAGTAAAAAAAAAAAATCATTAAAATAAGCATCATGGGCTGACCTCAACAAACAAGGAAATTCCAAATTAAGAGATACCACTGAGCTCCGGAAACCTAACAATATTAAGAACGGTAGAGGTGAACTAAGGGCAAAGTAAAGGCTTTAAATCTAACTGCTCTTTGCTAGTATCTGTTCTGTCCTCTCGTTCTTTTTCTCCTCATTAGCAGGACATAACCACAAAACCTTAGCATGTGCCAGATGGAGTCACAGAGCAATGTCTGTGCCAGGACATGTAACGAAGCACCGGAATACTTGTGCTTCTGGGTCACTGTGGTTGGAACATATCAAAATATTAATAAAACTCCTTTCTATAGAGCAAAATAAGAAGATGCACCTGAGTTTAGGAACATGTATAATTCTGTGCCTGCTTACACCTCACAAGCCTGATGCTGCACAATGTTTTCCTCTGAAAGACGAGCGTGACAGAACACAAAAGGGATGTCTGGATCACGGCTTCTTAGAATTAAAACCACAGTGGTTAGTTTTCTGGAAGCATTCTTTAAAAACAGCAAACAAAAAAATCACACCTCTGAAGCCAGAACAGAAACTCTTTCTACTTTTGTGTAAAGGTTCTCTAATGCCCGTGGTGACCTCAGACGAGCAACCAAGATGATGAAAAGTCCGGAGCATCTCCCGCACGAGGAAAGGCCAAGGGAGCTGGGTCTGGTTAGGTCGGAGGAGGCTGAGGGGGGATGTCATCGGCGCTTACAAATATCTGAAGAGTGGGTGTCAAGAGGATGGGGCCAGACTCTTCTCAAGGGTGTCCGGTGACAGGACAAGGAGCAACAGGCACAAATTGGAAAACAAAAGCTTCAACCTAAACATAAGGAAGTACTTCCTCATGATGAAGGGAACACTGGCACAGGCTGCCCGGAGAGGTTGCGGGGTTCTGCCATCTCTGGAAACATTCAAACTCGCCTGGACCTGCTCTGGGTGATCCTGCTTTCTTCCAACCCTGCCCCTTCTGTGACCCCTGCGAGCCCCAGGCGAGAGCACAGCCCTGCCCCAGGGCCTCTGCTGCCACTGGGATCCCCAGGGGGACCTTCCCCCTTCCTCTGACGCCTGAGGGGCGGGACAGCCCGCGGCCTCCCCTCGTCCTAGGTGCTGGGACGACCCCCCAGCTGCCTTCCTGCTGCTCTCGCCTCACGGCCACCCATGGCAGGAGCTCGGCAGGGGATGGCTGGGAAAGGTCCGGCCATCAACTCATAAGGTGGCCCCTCCCACGGTACAGAGGCCACAGCTCCCCAGGGAAGGAGGGAGAGAGGCAGCAGCGACACCCTCAGCGCTTCCCTCAGCCGGGGTGTTCCCGCTGGGAAATGGCCTCCACAGCCCTGTCTGGTCGCTCGTTCGGCCCTGGAGCCCGGTAGGGGCTGCTGCTCCTGCCTCGTGTCAGCAGCCTGTTCCAATGGCTGACAACCCTTTCAGTAAAGAAATTCTTCCTAGTATCCAACCTGAACCTCCCCTGGCGCAATTTAAATCCATTTCCCCTCGTCCTGTCACTCTCCACTGGGGAGAACAGACCAATTTCCCACCTCTCTACAACCTCCCTCAGGTAGCTGTAGAGAGCAATGAGGTGTCCCCTCAATCTCTTCTTCTCTAGACTAAACAGCCCCAGATCCCTCAAGCTTTTCCTCACAAGACTGATCTTCTAAGCCCTTTACCAGCTTGGCAGTAGCCTCCGTACCCTCTCCAGCACCTCAGTGTCCCTCTAGGGAGGGGCCCAAAACTGGACACAGTTTTGGCTCTCGTGACAGATGGATGCGATTACACGGTGTGATTAAGGTCAAGGAACCTCTGCAGGAACTTGGCAGCAGGGCGGGTGACGGTTCGCGTGGCTCCCGCTCTATTCCTGGTTGTGTAAAGCTGAGGTGAGCAAAAGTTTCTTTGTTCGCCCTTGTGTGTACCACAAGACAACACATTTCACTCTATTTACACTGTCACTGGGCTTCAGAGCTTCAGTCCTCCAGAAAATTTGCGTCACGGGCACAAATTACAGAACGGGAGAGCCGGCGACGCGAGCGATACCCACCAGCATCCCAGCTTGCAAGCGGTGCCCCAGCTCCCCAGGAAAAAAATAAAGCTTCCCTACAGTAATCTGCATGAAGAAAAATAATCGGGTAATCAGTTTGACCTTAATCATATGAAGATTAGCCCAGACGTCAAAAAAAAGATGAGTTGGTCTGCCATTTCTTACACTGTATCAGCCCATCCTGGGTCACCCCTTTGCTTCTTAGTCTCCAATAGTTAAAAAGGAAGCAAATAATCCTAAATTTAGCCAATCATCTACTGAAGGGTTAGGACCAGGGTCAATCTTGCTCAGTTCCGTGGCCGAACAGATGATACCCAGAAATGGGAGATTTGGATTGTGTTGGTACAAAGCTGCACGTGTTACAAGCCTATCGATCGCAGCTGCCGGCAATTTCTTTGTCTCCGTGACATCCATGAATTAAAGGGATGAACAGGACAACTCACAGATCCACATGGTCCAAGATCAGAAAGGACTGCGAAAACCAGCCGTGCATTCATAAACCACAGGATTTACCCCAGAAACTGGGTGGAACAGTGTCTTTTAAGTATATAAGGAGCTGTGAGTATTCCAGGTGATGGTGAGTTCATCCCTTGGTGAGCTGTTCCACTGCTCTATTATCCTCATCAGCGGGTAATTGTGTGATTGTGGTTGTTTTAAAACTCGCCTTCCAACCTTGCAGGCAGTAAATCTTTTGTCAGTATTGTTGCAAAGCCATTCACTATCAGGTGCTTGTTAAAGGTGTGTGTAGGTACACACAGTGATCAAGTCACCTCTTAACCTTCTTTTCAATTAAGCTGAATAAGTTAAGCCCCTTAAACCTTACACCATTAACGCATGTTTTCCAGGACCAGGATAATTTTTGTGGCCCTTGTTTGAACCCTGTTTAACATTTCCACATCCTTCTTTAAGAAAAGGGATGAAAACCAGATACTGTGTTCTCTTGCTCATCTCAGCCATTCATTACAGAAGCAACAAAGAAACTTTTGAAATTAATTTCTGGATATCCAAGGACCATCGTAAGCTTTTTTTTTTTTTTAATTTCCCCCCTCCTCTTTTTGAGGCATCAATGTATTATAGAGAGGATTTTCATTTCTTTCACTACAGCATTTTTAGTCGGTTTGACATGCAGCAGGCACAGCAGAAACTTTTTCTTTAGTAGTTCATAGTCATTTGAGGGACCGAAAATGACCCTCACGATCTGTGCTCTCATCTGCTTTGTGGATACCAGTGTGTACAAGACTGATCTGCATATAGGATTGCAGGCTTTGCATTTGCAGGAGATAACACAATAAACAAATAAGGAAAAATATGGAGACAAAGTGTTGTTTAGGTCCCTAGGCAACTGACAGACCTAGCTCTCATTTCTGCCTCGCTGATGGAAATAGGTTCACACTCAGTACTACGAGCATGGTATTGTCTCTATAACTATGATATTAGAGATTTGCATGTATTTTTAAGACAGATTCTTAAATCCTAAATACAGGCCTGAATCCCACAAAATGCTTGGTTTTAATTTGTGAACAACAAGACTAGAATGAAGTTATGCTTTCACGTGTTTTGCAGGATGTGGCCTAAACAAGGTCAGTTGTTGAATTCCAGGTAGTCTTCAGCATCAACTTCAATAAGAGGAAAAAAAAGGAAAACAGTTAGGTTTCCCAAGATGTATTCCCCCCTTTGCGAATACCAGCCTACAGACTAGCTTCAGCAGACTTCCAGTGATGCAACAAGACTGGGTTTGGCCCTTGGGGAATAACTTTAGCAGGTCGACTTAGGCTATCTGATATGAAAAATATTCTCAAGCCTCGGCGTGTCACAGTTCTTAAAATACTAAGTCACTGAAAATGCCTACATAAACAGAGTGCCTTAAGGAGAGAATCATAGCTTCTGGCTTCAGAATCTCTTGCCCTTTCTTCATTGTAACTAACCATTCATCCCTCAGCTGCCTGGGTTCCCCTTCCCGTATTTCTTGTGAACCAGGCCTGCCTTGGGAGAGCCTGTTTTACACGGGGTCATACCATCACACACCAGTAGCTATCATAGAATCCTAGAATGGCCTGGGCTGGAAGGGACCTTAGTGATAATTTTAATCCAACCTCCCTGTCATGGGCAGGGACGCCTCTCAACTAGATCAGGCAACACATGAGGACCGAATGGGAATCGAACCCACGACCTTTGGTGTTTCAGCACCACGCTCAACTCAGTGAGCTAAACCGGCCCTATATGCTTCCCCATGTGTTATAAAAAATAAAACATAAGGTCATTCTTTACATCTCTCTCAATCCTTGTTTTCGTTTCCCGAGATTGCCAACAAGCAATCAATTTATGGCAGAGAGAGATGTATTTTGTCCGTCTGTTGCTGCTTAGCCGACATATTTTTGATGTTACACTGGCCTTTTACGCTGCAGTTTTATTGCCCGAGAACCGCAAAAGTATGAAAATGGGTTGTGAGCCTTTTTATGAGAGCAAACTTTGCAGAGGTTGGGGTGTTTGAGATACTTTTGGAGACTGCATGTGATTGCAGCATACATAACGGCAACACATCGTGTCCTTCCCAGAGCCGGAGGTGCAGGCATGCAATCAATGCTTCAGTGCCAATTTATTTTTTTTTTAATTGTATTTAGAAATGTATCTGAAAATAAATGGCTTTATTTTCTGTAACAGTCTTTCTCTGATAATCTTTTGAGTTACTGGCAAGCCTGTATAATATTTTTGGGTATCAGAATATCCCGGTTGACTATTCGCAGGCTGTAACAAGGATTATTTCTCTATTTCTTTTACAACTGCTAAAGAGTTTAAGCAGCAAGAAAAGTAGTTCAAGATGGTTGTTAACTAACAGTTTGTTATCGGTTTTCTTGATTCCTTAGATTATTTGTGATATCCTTAGATTATTATTCCTTAGATATTGTGGTATCAATTTTTGAAATACATTCTCAGAATATATATTTTGTATCTAGAAAACTTTGATTCTGAACATCTCCTTAGATATCTTTGATTCTTTAAGAGAAATGTTCTCCTGGTACTTTTTTAAAAGACTGCTTTGTGCTCAATAGTCTGAGTTTTGCTCTTAGCACATCTGATTTATCTCCCTAGCTTCTCTGTGACTACAGCTCACATTGTCTCCCCTGGTGTGTGGAACACATCTATTTTTACAGGCCAGTTGGAATATTCTCTCCAGAAATTTGCATGCTGCTCCTTGGATCATGCTGCTGTACCTTTCTCTCACATTACCTCTCCTTTGTTTCTAATTTAGTTGAATGCAAGTGATTAAGTGCCTGGCTCTGTTCGGAAGATAAGGTGGTTGCAGTGGGCAGCAAATAAATCTTCAGGTGTGCGGAGAGCTTGTAAAGCACTGAGAGATGGATCCTCTCTGTAACAGGCAGCTCCAAATAGAAGGTGAGGCAGAGTTGCGTTGAGGTGAGCAGACAGTGCTTGGGTATTAGCAACTTTAAAACCCCCAAACTCAATCGGGAACGCTAAACCAATCCCGAGATTTGTACAGATGAAATCACGGTGTGAAACCACAAAGCTGCCAAACTATTTCTGCGCGGTTCAGACAACCACAGGGAAAATGTCTGGGGGCTCCCCCCTCTCTCCTCTTCCCCGCCCTTCCCTATAGGCAGGAACATGGTTTTGTTCTGCATGTATTGAGTCATCCAGTTATTGTACTTACCTTGTTATGTCGTTCTCAGGCATGTTAAGACAGGATTTAGCCTTCGATAATAGTTGGCACAGCTCACATATTCCTTTTATGATTAGAATTAAACCAAACTACAGAAATCACCGTGTTGGCATAACAATGTATTTTGTTAAAACAATCTTTATATCCAGCCTGGAATGATGAATAACAGGACGTGTTTACCATTCTAAGGAGAAAGAGACTGAAAATGAGTAAAGATGAAAGAGAGGATTATCTCCTAAAGCTCTAACAGCATAGTCCAAGCAAGCTTTCCAAAAGGAAACTCAGTCCATCCTCAAGTGCTCTTTATGGCTCTGTTCTCCTCGCTTGCTCCCTCTGTTATTGTGGTGAGGCCACAGACATGGCTAGCATACTAAGCCTAGAATGTTTCAATTTATTATTTTACTAAAGACTTGATGAATCATCAGGGTCTAGAGATTGCTCAAAAAAGAACACTAATTCTGTCCATAGTATATTTTGGATTCTGGCGAAGTCCTATGTTACTGAAATTTCCTGTGCTCAGACTCCTAGTTTCCTGTCTGTGGAACCAAGCCTTGATTAGACCTTGATGCCACTGATTTCTTGCTAATGGATAGACCAAGCTTATTTAAGGTAGTGGGCAATTTTGCAGCTACAAGGTTTAGAATTAGCAAGACAAAGCTTTAACTTGCCACCAGTGGCAAGACAGCCTTCCCTTTGAACAGAATAAGTTCTAAAAAAACAAATATACGTTCTTTTGTGTGTATGGGCTTTGATCAACCGGTGTGAGATATGAAGCAAAGACAGAAGTTCATCAGCAATGTTCAGTGCATGAGGGAAATGCCATACAAGGTGATTCAGAGTCTCGGGTAGGCCAGGAAGCAGTAGAGAAAACCACCACAGCATACGGCAAAGGTTATTCCCACTTGGCTATAACACATCTGAGATTAGTTCTTTTAAGACGGCTGTTTCTAAAGCACGTAACTTTTATTTCATGACATCATTCCATTTGTAAAAAGCAGCAGAAAGTCACACAGTGACCTTTCCGTCAGCATCTTTGTTCTGCACAAAGCTGCCTTTATTTTATGCAGGGCTTAATAACGTTTTGGTACCCTAACATATGTAATTTTAAATGGAGCTGTAAGTCATATCTGCTCACCGCACTATCACAAGTAGAACTCTTGCTCCTACACTTAAAATATTATTTACAATCCAGTAGCACTTACAGGCCTTTATAAGGATTAAGCCCCAGTAGCCCACTTGCTGTTTAAATACAGTAAAAGAGTGTGACTACTCCTAATTGCTTACTAAGCAGCGATAGCTATTCAAGAGAGCATCTGGAACCTCTTCTGCTTCATGCATCATCAAAATAATTCTCAGCTACATTCTGAATGCTACTCTTTATTACTGGTAATTATGTAAAAGGCAGAGAGATCACATTATGATTTTTAGAGCCAAGATGAAATTTGTAAAGGCGGCAGTTAAATCATCTGTTGATTTGCAGATTGGGCCAGTTTGATATGGAGTCACTGAACGTAAATTTAGAACTCTGTGGAGTGTTTTATACCGTCTGTCCAGTGACTTGTTACGTTTTAATAGCTTTTTAAACTAACTAAAATGGGAAAAATAAAGCGGTAAAAGAAACATCCAGAAACAATGTTATATTATGATATTGCTATACTGAAATACATGTATCTGTTTGCAGCTGCTGTCTTATTGTCAATAATTTAACAGCCTAAAGGAGAGGAGGGAAAACTGAGCAATGTAGGGGCTTGTGATAGGAACAGCACACTGTACGGTATGTCTGCAGTACGTAGACTAAGATAGTTTCTTTGGCAGGCAAGTCTACTCACTCAGGGAGGTGCAAATATAATATTTATGGGCAAGACTGAATCTAGCGCTTACGTTTTTGAGAAGGTGTACAGAACCATTACCACCAACTTCATTATAGCTGCTCACTCTCTGCAAACAACTGCTGATCTGCACAGGACTTGCAACCTGGGTCCAACAGTTCGATGTCTGGCAGAAAGAGTTTTTAAAGTAAATGAAGGTTGCAGGAATTAACATTTATTGAAGACTTTGGATCAAATTTAAATGTTTGCATTAACTTCAGAAAAAAAAATTCGGTTCTGACCAAGTTAGACTACTAACTAAATACTACAAAGGCAAACTTTGTAGCATATATACAAATAAAGACCCTGTGAGAAAGACGTAGAGTTTCTTCTATTCACTTCTGTTGGGGAAAGTGCTATGAGTTCTAGCCAAGACCCAGAGGCTAGACAGATTATGGATCATACAAATACATAATGCACAAACTATGAGAACTTATTTGCTTTCTAAGTCGGATAGTATTTAACTCCCTGATTTTTAGCAGAAACAGTGTTTAACTTCTGTAATAGTTTGGTTTTTTTCCTAGTAATTGCACAGTAAAGCTTAACACTGGTTTCAGAGCCCCGGTAATACAGAAAGTACATATTTGTGTACTGTGCAAATTCTCAGTGTGCTCGGTGTCAAACAGGGATTTTGTCTGGCACCAAATTTCCAGTCACGTATTATCTGGGCTGGTCCAGTAGCTCTTGGGAGAGGTTTAACAGGCCAGGAGCAGCAGCAGCAGCTCTTTCCACCTGTTGCAGGACAGTGCTTCAGGTTCTGGTAGACAATAGTTCAGCTTCAGAGGCCAGGCTGAGAGCAAGCTCTACACCTTGCTGGTACACACTCTGCCACTGCTCCCTTTCTCCCATTTATCTCACTATGCCAAGCATTTGTAGAGGATAGAGGCTGCTATGCAATGCTGGTGTTAGCCAGAGATTCTATTTTTTTCTTGGCAAAACGTGAAGCAGGTGGATCTAATGGCTCTGGTTATTCCTCTTGATCAAACTACTGATTAAAATGGGAAAACCAAACCCAAACCCAACAGGCTGTGCAGTCAGACTGGTCATCACGAGCACTCTGCAGTTGCACAGCAAGACCACTTGCATCGATGGCAGCACTTCTGCAATGTGTTGGCATGAAAACTACTGGAAAACCAAGCATAGCAATTTTTATCGCTGTTTTTATCCTCTGTTCTCTTATAGAAAAATCTGTGCTAGAAATTATATGCCTGAGCTCAACAAGTAGAAGTTAACCCCATCTCCAAATTAAGTAGCTGTAAACAAGATGAGTTGGAACACAAATTGCTTCCCTCTCAGCCAGAACTTCCAGTTGTTTCATCCAGCCCCGTGATGACCGGCTACAACACACCATCCACGCCTCACCACCGCATCTCACCACATACCCGCTTGCCCAAGAACATTTTAAGAGCACAAAGTCGGCTGCTGCAATCATCGTGCGATTTCCCAAATACATTTTAACCTGCTGAGATCAGGATATCTGTGCTTATTGCTGTTCACAGTCTGTTTTCCATTTGCTGTCATCACCGTAAGAAGATTCTCGGGGTTGAAATACTTTAAACATGAAAACTTAGTGCTGCATCTCTCATCAGAGGAGGATATTTCTCAAAACGGACATGGCTCAAGCAGAGGTTAATCTGTTTTCCAAAACTTTATTTGGTAATTTCATTCAACTCTCCTCTTAATCCAAAGTACCCTTGAAAGTTGTGAGAGGCTTTAGTTTTAGACAAATGGTCAAAGTGTATTAACACAAGGAGTTCTGTGGGAAATCACGGTTTTGTTTATGGATTTACCAGCTAACAATCCAGGGAATAGGAGCCAAGAAGGGCTAAATCTTCCGGTGAAGTTCCCAGGAGAGCTAAACAACACTGCCTGTGCCCAGCTGCACCGGAGCACTCAGGACAGCTAGATTTCTTCCTTGTGCCTAAACCCTCTCAAGAGCTGCAAACATCCTGAATTCCCCTAGCCTGCACGTCTGGGTAAGGGAGTTACAGGGAGGAAATTTCACTGAGGCAGAAAAAGGGGGAGGAAACCTTGGTTCCAGTCTGCTGAAACTTAGACCCCTGCGCTACTTTGCCAGTCTCCAACAGCTAGATTACAATGGCATTAATTTCCTCCTTACTGGTATTTGTTTACACTTCCTGCAAAGAGAGCCCTGTAGGCAGGAAAACTCAAGAACCCCCCTCTAGAGACGGAAGCTTAGTGCCTAGGGCGTTCATACGGAGACAAACTCAGTTCTCCTGCCTGCTGAGTAAGCAGCCTGCCTACTACACTCTTGAGTAAAAAGATGGAGCTGGGATGTCACTGCTGTGCTTTCCTGTGTTATGGGAGAGCTCGTGGACGCAGTTCCCGGAGTGGGCTAAAGGGTGTGAGTCGCTGAGTTTCAGATGTGGGAAAAAACCCTGTGTCTTCTACAATGTGAAATTAAGTCTATAAACACTCTCTCATGTGGCCGAGTCTGTTCTCGAACCGGGTCATTACATTTAGGTCAGAGTCATTCCCTAACGTGCATGTTATTGGCAAATGCAGGTGATGCTACTTTGACTTGGCTGGATTCAGGCTTTCCCATTCCACGAAGCAAAGCGATCCTGCTTGAACCTGGCAAACATCAAAACACGCAACGGGTGAATGTTTTGGCTGGGTGTGCACGCCTCTCCCGTACACTTTCTCTTTTAAGCGACATTGCTTTTGTAATAGTTTTATTCATATTTGGATGCATATTCCTGAGAGTAATTTGAATACACTGCTCAATTACCAACCTCACTTCTATTTTGGTTGCTATACTGCCATCATCAGTGTATTACATGAACAAAGCGAGACACGGTAATGATTTCTGACTCATGGGTTTTTTTCCATCGTATTTCCAGTAACAAAATTACATACTGCAGTGCTTTGATTTCCCCTCTCTCTTTTTTTTTTCCCCTAAAATCTATTGTGATACGGATTTGTAGTAGAGAAGATGAAGTCAAAGAAAAGCATCCAAGTGTTGGTAAGGATGTCAGGAAAGGGTTCATGGCAAGCCCTGCTTTTCTCAAAGTTCATTGCACCGTCTTGGGTTGGCATTGGAGTAACTCTGGGTTACACCCTCGGCGGGCAATCTGCAGCCTCAGAGAGGTAATGTTACACAGTAAGAGTTGGAGTCAAGGATGTGACATCTACATTATATGCATGATAAAAGTTTCTACTTCTGCCTGTTGCTCAGCTGGTTTCGTGAATGAAGGCTACTGACCAGCTGGGGCCCGTCCTCCTGTAAAGTTTCATCCGAAAGGAATTTTAACATGTGCTCTCCCAGACTGCCCCACAGCAAGTGAGACTCTAGAGTTGTTTCAAAAGCACGATTCTGAACAAAAAGGCTGCTGCAGATGCACCCTCTGTCCCCTGCAAGTTCCACTTGATGAGGTATGCTTTCTTAGGGCGTAGTTTTGTCTTCAGATGGCAATCAATCAATCAATCGCAAAAGCGAACCTGAGACACCTACTTGCTGAGAAGACTTCTCTTGACACTAGGCAGTGCCTTCATCGTATTTAAATTCGTTTGGGGTGGGTCCCAGGTAAAGTGGTGTGGCTGGGATTCATGCAGGTGCAGGACAAACTAAGGCGACCTGTCTAGCACAGAACAGCATGTTGAGGAAGCCTTCATTCACGATGCAAATCTGTTACTAAATACCTGTTGTCTATTCAAGTAACTTGACTGGAGATATTGTTTCAGTCCCATGCACATCGCAAAACAAGGGATACACACCAATTTTGCTGTTAGGTACTAAAAATAATCAATAGATTATCGATATTTAATGCATGAATATTCCAAGGTTATAATTTTACCGTTTTTCATAAAACATAAAGCCCGTAATGAGACCGCAAATCTATTTTGCATTCACCGAGATAGACTCTCAAATGAAAAGTAAAGAAATATTTGCACGTGCTATTTTTGGTGGACTTACATGGAGTAAGAACTCCAAGGAAGCATTCCAGTGTAACTGAACTTGGTTCTAGAGAGACAAGCAAGCAAACTCCCCTTGGTCGAGTATCTGTTAGTTCAAGCCTTTTTTTTCCCCCCAGAAAGACTGTATCAACATACAACACTGTGTTCACTCAGTATTGCACAGGAAAGGGTGGTGGACTGAGCAAATTCACAGTTGTTTTATGATTAGAACCGGATGAAAGACAGTGGCCCAGAGGGACCTGATGACTGGCGAGTTTCACGAGAGTCTCGCCAGATAACACCTAAAATATGTGGATGTTTTACCTCAGTATGCCAGAGGATGTTGGTGCCAACAAATATATTTGGCTTGTGCATATTTCATGTATTAAACCACGCGATAATTCTTTTACATCGTGCAGCTTTTCAGGAAACAAAGCTTACCCTCCAGATATTTCTATTTATCCGACTTCAAAACTATTTGGTAAGGATTCAGGTTGTTTGCATTGTTTAATATTTATTTGCAGAAGAAAGAGTTCTGTTTATGAAATAAGCTTTCTTCTAGTTATTGAGTTAATTCAGTAGCCTCACACTGAATGCAGCTATCTACTGCTTTATCACTCCTTTACCAAGGAAAGCTTCAGCATTTTTAGTTTCCAATTGGTTCCACCACTTCAAAAGCAAAATGAGAATGGCTTACGCGTTGCTAACTCAATGAAAATTTATCCATTTGTACTTTTAAACCACAGGATGTGGATTCAGTCTTTCACTTGTCCTCAAATTTGCTTCCCTTTCTCCCTGCTATTATAGGTATTATATGCTCTTCCACTAGACCAGACACTGTATTCTTGCCTTCCTGATCTACCCTCCATCCATGCTATTGCTACATATTTTGGTTAGTACTTTTTTTCCCTCCCTCCCCTGTGACAAAGAAAAAAAAAAAAGTGGTTTTCTAATCTATTTCAGAATAAAAAAACACAGAGATTATTTATTTGTGAACAACAGCTCCCTCTAGTTTTTGTTCTGCTCAATTTGTTGCCAGCAGGGAATTGAAACCAAAATAAATCTCTTGCTAATGCAAAGATTGATCTTGGTGTTTTGCTTCTACATTCTGAAATACAGTGTTTAGAATTTTGATCCCAAGCTGAAAGCCAAATGGAACCAAAACAGTGGAACCAAGTACGTTAAAATGGACTGTGAGATTAGAAGATTACACAGACTTTATGGTCTCAGCATAAACAAACATTAAAAGTATCTGGGTAAAAAGAAAGGAAATTAAAATGCCCCTGAGAAAAGAATGTAAATAATTTTAAAGCTGAATAATATGGTTCTTATTTTCTAGTCTGAGGATCCAGCACACAATTACTTGTCTTTAGTGGCTAGAGCACATACCCCAAGCTAGCAGCTGAGCACATGGTAGCTTTTTGGCATTTTTTTCATCCCTGCTCTGCTTTTCGTTTGTACCGTAGGCCGCAATAAATTCCACTGCACTTCACTGACCGTTCAAACTCGGAGTTCTACTGGCCAAAGCTTTGAAACAGCATCAAACACCCGGAAGGAGACCTCCTGCCCCACCGTGACTCCCAGCAGCGAACATCCAGACTTTTCCGAGACGTCTAAAGAGAAGAGAAAAGCTCTGGTGGGGTGTGCTAAAGCCCTGCTTTGGTACCAACCCATTTAAAACCAGACTCAATCTCATGGTGAGCATTGCAGTTTGTGGAGAACCTACATAAAGAGAAGCTGCCTCTTCTCAGCTATTTGATTTGTCAGAGAGCAAAAATCTGTGGTTGAAACCTTAGGGCTACAAAAATAAAATGTGAGGAGAATGTGCAAAGTTTTTATGGTAGGCAGTTCATCGTTGAACAAGTTGTTAACATTGTGGTAAACACTCCATCCTTCAGAATACTTAAATAAGATGTGCCTACTTTTCTAAATTACAATATTTAGACCACAAAAACTGCAATTAAAACAAAATAAAATATTCTCCGACCAAGCCAACACCACACAGCACAAACAGTCAAAAAATAAAGTTAGAAATCAATGACTTTGTGAGCTCAGTGGCAGAAATGCCCGTTACTTAGAAAGGTTATTTTGTGTTTAGGGTCTACTGCTGCTATGGAGCGTTATCTTTGGACAACTCCCACCTCCTGCCTCGGCACTTTGAGCTCTGTAGATGATCTGAGGAACACGAGACCAGGTGGTTCTCTCCTCCACTGCTGTGCTACCTGCCAGCAAGTAGTGACTGGGAATAGAACAATGTCCTTTCCTCCTTAGACAAGAAAAAATAATGAAATGCCATTCCCAGAATGAAGTAAAAAATAGAAATTTATCTGAATATTTTTAAGAAAACTGGCCATATCTACCAACTGTCAATGATAAAGACAGAAATTCTGTGAAATTAAAAAACATACAAAATTTATCTCCTAGCTTCTAATTTTGTAACAATAATGGCTTGCTCATCCTTCTCACTGCAGTATCTTTTTACTTTAAATTTCTAATACAAGGTTTGCGAGATGCATCACGTCAACATTTTCTTTTTTTCTGAAACACACCAGGAACAGTTCACTAGTCTGGATGACAAAATATTTTCAACTTCTGACTGAAGTGTTGCGATACATACAGTTGTGCTCCAGCTTAATGAAATCATTTTCATTAAAACATGCAAGTTACTACAGAAAATTATAAACAGGAAAGAACTTGGCAGAATCAGATCAGAGAGAGAGAGAGACAGCACTGCGGGAAGAATTAGCAATAATATTGATTATCATTCTGAGATGCTTTCGTATTTATCACCATTTCGACAGTGGCCCAACAGGAAGATGTTTCTCCCCAGTGATTAATCTCAGCTAATGCTCCAGCCTTTCAGCTCCGTCGTTAGGTAGTTATCTTCTTCCCTGCACCATGTAAGAGGAAGATTACGTATATACGGAATTTGCCAGGTTGTGAGTAATGGATGTGTCGGTTCATGTTGCAGCTCTCCGGCTCAATCTTTCTACGTACATATAAACACAACCCAGATCCTCCCCTTGCACGTTCTACTCCAGCTCGCTCTGCTAAAGATCTCTGGAAGGAGATGAGAAAGGAACACTTTGCTGCCTTGGAGTCATTTTTATCTTCCTGTCCTTACACAGATACATGTAGTAGGATATTATTTAATTTTTTTTAAACCCTCAGTCATTCAGGGAATGAATGTAGGTTTGAACTTCCACCAAAGCCATACGTGAACTTTCTGAAACTGCAAGAGAAAAAAGGCTTTAGAAGCTTCTAGTAGCGTTTGATTAATACAAGTAAGAATTAATGTGCTTATACTGGAGAATGTCAGGGTCAGTACCCTTAGTCAGGTGTCTGAAAAAAAAAAGGATTTTCTTTTCAGTTACTGCTTTCTAGAACAATCCAAATCAGTGCTGCGCTCTTGAGGCAGGTAAATGTAATCAGCCGTAATCAGGTATTTACAGGACTCCACCAATAAGCCCTTGTCTCAGCATGGGACAGGCCTCTTCTTTCAGCTTTTTCTGTGTATCAAAATATAATAAGCCAAATTACATAAACATGTTTTCCTGTGACTGGTGTAAAAAGTTGGATGTGCACAGCAGTTTGTTACATAATGTTCATTTTTTTTTTTATATTTGAGTTGAAAAAGCTACCTTAATGCAGTGTTGAGAGACTGCTACACTACCTGTTTCACTTCTCTTTGCACAGTAGTCTAGATTTAATGCTACAAGTATAGCTGCTCCAAGAATGAAGCTGTATTAGCTCCAAGAGCTTGTTATATTCTTACCCTAAACTGCATAAGCATTGCTGAAATGTGTTAATTTAAAAATGGTTTTCGGTCTTCAGCACTCCAATATTTGCGTTTGTGTTTGGATACCCAGTAACATAAAAAGCTACTATGTTTTATCTCTTTACAAGGAATTTTTGAAGACCAGAATGAATTTCTGAGTGCTGTCGACAAGCGGGGATACATCTAAATTGAAAATGCCGACATGGTAACGACAAAGGTCAGGCCTGTCCCCTGGAATACAGAGAGCAGAATTGTTTCGCGGAACAGGAACATATGAAGTGTTTCGTAACCAAAGCACCATGCCTGGGGTTGAATGGCTCGCATTGTAGTTCCCCTGATGATATGAACATGCAAGAGGTCACAAGTCCAAATTAGCCTCCGAGTTCGCAGATCTAACAATCTTAAGTGGGAACATTCACTTGTTTATCTGCTTATCTCATGTTGGTTCTTTCTTACACTACAGAATCACAGCTTTGAGTTTTATTCTTGGAATAGTGATATCACTCTGGCAAGTCCCCTGCAAAATAGCGATTTTTAACAGAAGGCCTTGATTTGTGTGGTGAAGAGCCCCATATTCCAAAAAAGAGCCTGAATAAAATGCCAACCAAAAAAAAAAAAATTAAGAACTTGGTGCATTACATGGAAAAATCTGATTTCAGTACATGTTAAACAACTTGGGGGAAGAGATCAGACAGAAGAAGAGGAGGAGAAAAGGGTTTTCCATTTATGGACCGTGCATGTGTTTTCTTCCTGCTGTTTAGAAGATCTGTTCTTAGACTGCTTCGTTTGTATTGCATTTTTTTTCCTTAAGGTTAGTGATATTCAGTCGCCTCTTTTTTTCCCCTAGACCTTCACAAATGAGAGTTCTGGAAGCAAACATAGATCTGTCATCAAATGTTCCGAGAAGAGCCCAGGCCTTAAATTTCCTATTATAGACAATACCTCAGTCAGGCAGAAATTGAAACATAAGATAAGCTTAAAAAAAAGTCAAGAAAAGAGTACTTGACCTAAATAAAGTCACCTCAGGTAAGTACTGGGTACGTGAAATTCAGTCATTTGTCCCACTAATAGCAAAACTGGATGGATGAGTTGTAGTTTAATCATCCTTACATTACTTTGATTTATTTTCTTCATATAAACAAATTAGTTTAATAACCAAGAAGTTTGAAAATAGAGTTCACGCTTGCCTTTGTAGTTAATTTTTAAACTGCCACATAGGGGAAAATTTAAATTGGAATTACAGTCGTAACCTTATCTTGGTGAATTAAGTGAAATGGTTTAGTGGTATTACTCCGGACACCCCAAATAACTTCTGGAGTAAGGAATCGCAGACGACGCAGCCATGCCTTTCGGTTCCTTGGGAAGCACAGGATCAAGGGGCGGAGATAAAGCACTTCTTCAGCCACCCCCTTCCTGCAGGGTGAAGGCAAAATTCTACACTCATATTCACTAGGCTCTTAACGAGAACAGGGTCAAGTCTGTATTTCGTGCTACTTTGCAGTTGGCTGCGATAAGGGAAATTTAGAACGAATTATTTTGCTTTTAAAATAATAAAAGTTACTTATCATAGTTAATTTTATCAAAAACCACACAAATAACTCCTCCGTAATTGACATAGCAGCTGTTAAACAAGTTCCAGCCTAACAATGCACATGAGTAAATGCTCAGAAAACAATATGAGGTTTGCCAGGATTAGCGAATCAGTTTATTGTTTCAGTGAAGTCAGTCACCGCACGTATGCCAGGGAGTTGCTTTTTAAAGTGACCTTCCACTTTTGGGCACAAAGCTTCAAATATTTATAGAACCAAGACCGTTCACTAAGTATCACAGCAGGTGGGCAGCTTCTCTCTTCTTGGGGGAGACTGTGGGAAACATGGCTCTCTCTCTGGAGACAAAAAACAGGTCCAGAGAAAGGATTTTGCAGGAGTGACCACCTTTACAGGTTTGTATCGCTGCATAAACAAACAACTATTCTGGTGTCGTTTTCAATGTCTATAATTAAACTGTCCACACAACCAGAAATGCCGATGGATATTCAAGACGCAAGTGTTGGGGTTTAACTTTTAGAGAGGAAAGGGAATAGATCCTTTCCTAATTCTGATTTACTGCACATTTGCATTCCACTAACTCAAAACCAACACTATTCAGCGAAAAATAAGTATTTTTAAATTAAGGTTAAACCCATTTAAGTGTGCATTCATGCAGGTCTGAGGTAATCCCACTTACATCAGCGTTATTTCATGTCTTTGACTTAATTTAGAACAGAAAATAGGCCTCAGGTATTTGGGGAAGAAGTAGAGTCAAAATTAACTAGTGCCCTGACCTTGTAACCGGATAAGGACAAAATCTGATTTCCATCCAAAGCTTCGCTTACATCAACACGGGCCCTCCTGGGTAAAGAGCTGCCTTTACTTACCCAGACCATCATCTGCAGGGTAGGACCAGTTGTCTTTCCCTGTCCTTCCAGTGGGAAAAATTAGTTAAACTAATAGAGAGCAGCATCGAAATAAAGAAAAAATACATATTACTGGGTATTCATGTAACTTGCTGTTTGTAGAGGAAGAAACACGCCAAGTTTTCCTCTTATCTATCAGCAACAAGTAGTTCAAAGGACAATTTATCTTAAAGGTCTGTCCTTGTGGCCTTCCTGCCTGTTCTTTTCACGCTGCCCTAGACCGAAGACATATTCTCCCGCTTGCCCATCACACCCCCAATATATTTTATCCTCATCTTTTATTTCTCCCCGACATCCGCAACACACGTGCAGGCACGCTCGCCTGATCATTTTACAGACTTATCTGCCCCTCACGACTGGTTTCTGACAGTCCTCCACCATTTCCACGGCTTTATCTTTACAGCCCCCGTGGGTTTGTTTATTCACATTTGAGTGAGAAGCTGGGGCAGAGCAAGTGATTTATATGGGATCAATTTAGCAGAGCACAGAATGGAATCCAGCCAGCTTATCTTCCATACAAGGGTCCCGAGTGCCACTTATATCTCCTGTTCAAAACTTGTCTGAGGCTAGGAGAGCTCTGCTTCTGCTGGAGCCACGAGCAATGAGGCAACTGTGAAGAATAACACAGCCATTTTTCTTTCTTTGATGTCACCACCTTGGAATTGCCACTTTCATTGACGTCAGGAACTCTCAAATCGCTGTCTAGAGAGTACCCATCTTGTTTTGACGCAGAAAAATAAATGCTCACGCTTCTCAAGACCGATGAAATTGCTATGGCCCCAGTTTACTCTTACATTATATTTTTTTTTATGATGCCTTGGAGTTAGAGGTGAAATATTTATCATCTAGACCATATTTAAGTCTGCAGTAGACCAAAGTAAGTACAAGAAAACTGAAATGTAACGGGAAATGTTGCCTCCTCCACCACACCTTTAGTGAACTCCTAAGTTACTCCTAAGGTTCTAAATAGTTTCTCATAGTAAAAGCAGTTTACTTGACATGGCAAAGAGAAGGACACAGTAAGATATGGGACAGCAATTGTGGATGGACCACATGTGTTTTTAAAACTGCATTACAATTGGAAATAAACACATTCAAGTGCAGCCACATAGCAGGAAAAAATATGTTATAAAGCAGCCCCAAGCAATTTAAAGACATGCTGTATGAATGAGCAGAGAGCCCAGGCAGAACAGTAGTCCAAATCTCTCCTCGGGATAAAAACCAAACATGTGCAAACAGCCAAGGGATAAAGCACGGTCGGGAGGATCCCACGGGCTGTAACTCCACACCAGCAGGTACAGCAGCGTTGCCTACCGGAGTCATAGTGCGGGTTGGACTCGAGTGATCTAACCCCCAACTAAATCCAGAGATAAGTTCCTCTACCTGTAACTTATATTCTTTCCTATGGCTTGAAGATTGTGCTGCATGAGGCGATTTCACAAGAAGACACAAGAAGGTGAACTGCCTCTTCCTTGCTGAGAGGTCAGCGAGCTGTCACCAAGCACAAGCGGACTGGTTTTACCAGCCAGCTGATATTTTTGCACTCAAGAAGACAGGACGTGCAGTCATCTCGTGAGAGTTATCGCATTTCCTAACGTTATCCGTGACATTTTTTTTGCAAGATAATAATTAGAATCTCTAAAACTATTTGTTGTTGCTGTTGTTAACATATGGTTTTGTATATAAATGTTAACATGCAGGCAGTCGTGTTGCAGGGTGCCCTTGAGGGTTCGAACAAGCTGCAGACCTCCCCCAGAGGACATATTAAAAAAAAACAGCTCAGCTTCACTTTCTAACTGGGCCAGATCAAAGGGCTCACTGAAAAAGTTTCCATTACTGGGTTATAAGCAAGCGAGATAAAATGCTTAACATTGAAAATGCCGTCTCCTGCATCACATATAAAACACCCTCAGACAGGTTGGCCGTGCAATTCCTCTTGCTAATGTAGAGGTAGTTTCTTCTGAAACTACATGTTCAACAAAGCAAGGACCAGGGGGGCAGAATGCATTCCAGGAAGGAGACAAATATTAATTGCCCTTCTAGGTGCCACTGCATCATTTCGTAATATTTCTTAGCATTCTTCATATGTTCCTACACATGTCCTACCAGATAAGCAGTATTGATTTTCTGTCTGCATTCTATAGAAGCTCATGAATAAATTCATATTGTTAACAAGAAACTTACTAGAATTACCAGTAACTGACAGTTCTCTAACAGCAATACCAGGATAATATTCTTAAGCCACTCCAAACATGCTTAACACTCAATACAAAAGTAAAACCGTTCTTGGGCTGTTCAGGGATTATTTTTTGTGCTCTTCCAATTTAAGTTTTGAATGATGATCTTGGAATTCAACAAAATTATGCAAGAAAAATCAAGTGAAATGGCATTTAAGAACAAGAAGTGATCTCAAAGAAGGAGGTGTATAACACAGTCCTCTAACCTCAATCTAGATCGGGGACACCTTGAGGTAAGAAACAAAAAAACATGGAAAGTGAGGAGTACATATCTGCAAACTCTGGAATTATATGTAAACACATGGTAGCTAGATCATGAATTGCAAGGAACTGTGCTATAGTGAAGTGGCAAACTGTGTAGATTTGAAAGTTCTATTTTTATAATAGGTTGGTTTGATATTTGACTTGTTTTGTAAAAAAAAAAAAAAAAGCTACATTTGTAAAAAAAAAAAAGCTACATTTTCCACCTTTCAAGTTTTCTGTACAGTTGGGATCAGACAAAATAAGTTCACAGTTCTTCCACCTATATCTCCATCCTTACTGCTCACACATGACTTTCAACAGGTTCCTCTAGAGACACTGAAAACCGCTCAAAAACAAGATGATGTTTGTGTCACGATACTTCTACGAGTCACACATTCAGCTGCTTTATTCCTGAACGTTAATAAACACCACTGAAGCTTTAACCCAGCTTTCTCGGGCAGAGTTTTGGGTTTTATTGTTACAGAGCTGGAGGCAAAAAATAGATTCCTCAGTGCAACGGAGCCCACCACAACCCACAGGCATGTTCTTTGGGCACTGGTGTACGTGGCTAATAGCACCGTCATACAACGTGCCCTTTCGTCCCTTTATGAGGCTTCCCTTTGGGACAGATCCCATTTAACCACCACCAAGTCCTTTCAGATCGGCTTCTTTATCTATTCCAGCCATAATCAGGGGTTCAAGTTGAGACACAGCTTTGTTCGTCAAAGTTATTTTTAATTGCTTGCTCGTCCTATTTTCTATCTGCAGTCTAAATACAGTAATTTCTTTGACTGCAGAGACTTTCAAATAAAAGCAGAATGAAGGAGCAATAGGTTTCCCTGCTGCTTATTGTAATCAACAAGCTGCTCGCTCGGTCTCAAGAAGCTGCTTAAGTAATTAGATTCGGGGATGCTATCAGGAAAAACATTTCTAGTCCCAGCTTCACCGCAAATAAACCAACTGTCCGTATTTCAAAGTTTGTCAGCTCTCCCAGGGGATGTGGCAGAGAGCTAGACAGATGCTTCAGAATGAAACTTTTCAAAAATTAAGGAAATTCAGAAATAGAGGTGCTATGCTGTGTGGAGGTAACAATTTAGATGGAAGGAACATCTAGAGGGTTTTCCTATTTTGCACTGGAAGATGGTAAATATTAGTCTTTCCTGCTATGCCAAGAGGAAACCTCCCTTCTCTTGAGTTTCCTCAGTCTCCCAATGACATTAGTTGGAGTTAGTAATGGTACCTGTTCTGTCCAAGAAATGTAGGATACATGCCAGAAAGGTGGAGAAAAGATAACCAAAAGGCAGACTACAAAAAACCTGGAAGTTCTACAGGTGAACAAGTCTCCTGTTATTCCAGCTTTCAGACAAAAGCCTTTTCCTTCTTTCTCAACACAAAACATTTGGGCAAACCAAACCATGGCTAGAAGGAGATAGAAAAAGAGGAAAAAACACCCCCCAAAACAAGATTCTGATGGTGACATAACTTGAAGACTCTGGTTTCCTGAGGTGTTATATACTCAGGGGTATTAGTAGGCAAGTTTAAGGATGGAGATTTAACTGCATGTGGTTAAAGGTTTGAACGTGTGAAGTGATAAGGTCAGAAACTGCTTTTTCATTTTCAAATTTTTACTTTTACAGTATTAGTTAATCTAGAGTCCAGTCCAAGGCTCAATATTTTTTGTTGTTCAGTATTCTATTTATTAAATAGAAGCCCAATCTGCTCATCGGATTTCATGCAAAAAGTACTACATCCTAATTGGTAAATACTTTGCATGTTTTCATCCATCAGTCATAAAGATAAAGCCATTAAAGTGGTTTGTAACTTTTTTGGTTTCCCTGTTTCCTCCTCGCCAAGAGGATTTAGAGACTATAAGGTTTTTCCTTTAAATATTTGCCAGCTTTAAGTTACATATTAACTCTGAACTGTTGGCTATCGTACTTCCAGGTCACCATCGTGTGATAAAGGTCCTTAGTAAAATCTCTTTGAATACTAGAGCATTAGTGCAACGATACTGTCCATTATTCGACTTTGCCAAGAGCAGCATTTGATTTCTTCCGCTACATCTTAATGGTCTCCTGGCAGGAGACTTGGAAGAAGTAGGAGATTCATGTCCTATCCATCACATCACTGGAGGTTCTCCTGCAAATCTACTGCTAGATCCATGTGGCCGTGTGGGAAGCCTGCGGTTTGTTCATCAGCAACATCTAAAAAAATGGTTTAAAGCTAAAATAAAGTCAGGTGAGACAGACAAGATGTAAAACATTCCAAGATGCTTCTGCTACGTTCACCTCTCTGCTAATTCCCCTGTACTATTGGAGTCAAACAAGTCTTTACATTTACTCAAAGGACACATTTAACTTCTAGCTGAATCGCCATTTTATTATTTTTCTGTGGCATGAGCATTCTCGGTGAAACAGCAGTAAATATTGTCTTTGATGAGGCTACTAGTACAGAGTGAGGAGATCACCAAAATCAAAACCTTAATTTTCTACTGCTTGGTTTAGATTAAAACTAGATCTTTGATAGTAAGTGCTGAAAAACGTAATGGGTCACTCCACTGCAATTAGCAGTATTGGGCAAATATCAAATTTTGCAGGATCGTGAACTGCATATGTAATACTAATAGGCAAGAGAAATATTTGAATGACAAAGATACCCGAAATGAGATGAAAGGTGTGTAATGTTGGAAGAATTCAGATGGGGAGGGAGGGAGGAATAAGAGCAGGATGAATTTTAGCAGTCTAGAAGGTGACTCCCAGCTAGAGAACAGTCCTGTTGATTATTCTTTGTTTTCACCCTCATTTATGTTAGCATGTTCTGTGTTTGTTTTCTTTTTCTTTTTTTTTTTCCCCTAAGCACTACTCTTGCTGCATCATTTCTAGTTCCATTGTGAATGAAGATTATCAGTGATGTTCTAGCACTGTAAATTTAGACTATAAACGCGTTTTCACAATAGGGACCTTATCTTTATCGAGAGATTGAGGATAATCACAACCCAAGTTGGTTTGTTGTTTAAAGATGCATTCTACAGTGTTTGTTAAGCACTTCCCTAGCGACTTCAGGAGCCAGAGCACACCTGAGCTGTCTAATTTTCCACTTGCTTTTGTAAGCAAGCATTTAAAAAATTTCAAAAAAAATATAACCACACCAGATAATAACCAGAGAATTAACCTCCAGAAAGGATATAAGTGGGTATATAATATGTACACACACCCTAAGCTAGTGTAGATTGTGCAAAATGCCAATCCTGTACGTGGGAAGATAATCGCTTATGCCAGCTTTGTTTCTTCAATCTTAACAGGCAGATGATGTATCAGTGAAATCCTGTGTACTTGGTTCCCTGCCAGGCCTTGTTCATTTAAATTCCTGGCTTGCCCCCAGCTTAGGGAAGTGAGTCACATCTCCCAAACCTTCCCCAAATTCCGTCCTCAACGAATAATTTCAGTTTCCCCCCGGCGCTGGCTGAGCCACGATCCCGCTCAGGGGGCTTCCTCGGGCACTTTGGGAGCCAGAACGAGGGAAGAGGTGGGGGGTGAATAAAGCAACGAAAGAACTAAGTGGAACCCTGTCCCAAGAAGAACGTTTGACGAGAGATCAGCCTTAACAAGCAGAACTTTTGCTTCTAGTTAGTGAAGCACCAAGGGAAGGTTTCTTCCTTTGTTTTTCTTCGGTTGTTTTTAAGCAAGCCATCTGTGCGCATGGAAAGGGGGGTTTTTTTTCCTCTTTAGAGGTTTTTTATTCCACATCTTCCTTTAAAAGAAAAAGGGGAGAAGGGAATCAGTTTATAGGGTAGGGGCGTTTCCATCTATTTTTATGGCAGTCAATTGAAATTCATTGTTGCCTTAAAAATAACGAGAGGAAGATGCAAGTAAACAATTCCAGGCAATTCCTTGGCTTTGGCAGTACTGAGATGGTCTTAGACGGAGGTTTATGTGTGGAGACCATTATTGCATTTTACATTAGCGTGGCTCACGATCCCTGCAGTTTTATTCCATAAAAGCTACAGATTTTGTCATTTAAAAGCAAAAAAAACAAATGCAGTGCGGTCATATACCCTGCAGAATCCAACAGAAGACTATTCTCATTATTTCTACTACTACATGTGTTTAGTATAAAAAAAATGCCGCGGTTTCAAACGTTTCAGGAGAACGCCAAGAAAAAGATAGCAATGTGTAGAAGGCGGCTTTCAAATCAAACATTCCCATTTCATAACCTTAAGCTACATCATGCCCGTTAAATACTTAATTTTTTTGCCTTATTGCAGGTGCTGCATAGAGCTGTGAGCTCTGCACGCAGAACCTGGTAACTCATGTGGACAATTTTAACGTGAATGCGTGTTACAGGAATCACCAGCAGTCACGGGTAAGAAACTGCCTCTCTCCAGATAAGAGTCCATAATCCTATTTTGATATTGCTGCCTTGCAATGCTTCAACGCGCAGTGAAATGTCAGCATCAACGGAAACGTGCTAAACTGCGAGAAAGAGATATGCTTACTTATGCAGATTTCAAGAAATGTAAAGAGACTTTATTCATCTTAGGCTCGACTTGTGTAATCCCAGAGCATTTCACAGAACTGCCCAATATATGGAGGCTTCGCATAGAGAAACCCTGTGATTAAGCACGGCAGCAGGAAGAGAAATCTTGTTCGTTATGTAGATACAGCGTTGCAGGAGAGAAACAGATGAAGGGAGAGCAGCCAAGAATTTCATTGTTTGTCCTTCACAACGTTGTGTAAGATGCAGAATTTAGCAAACTAAGCAACAGAAGAATCTAACATCTTCCCGTTAGGCTTTCCTTGTCTCGTTTTTAAGTGAACACGGAATTTTAGAGAACAAAATACAGAAACAAGGGGCCAGAACATTGAAACCAAGAGGCTCCTTTCTAATAATATGCAAGAAGATCCTGTTTTCTCAGAAGTGAATCTTAGCAAGGCCAGATGTATTGATTTCGTTATAAGGTGATGCTAATACTAAGGCAAGTTATTGACATGCTCAGCAACCAAAGAAAGTCTCTTGGAAAGACTTCAAAATACTATTATTGAATTTTAATGTGCAAACTTGATTACTGTAGTTACTGACAAGCTTCCAAGTCACGGACAGGACCCCGCCATGCAAGCTGTAAGTAAGGAAGATATTACAACAAGGTTTTTTAGCAAATCGCAATAGAAGTTGCCTTCTCCAGAAGTCTTGCAAAGGTCTTGGCTTTCCTCAAAGTACCTGGTAGGAGTTTCGGTCCTCACTTCTTCACAGCCTTTCTAGTCCTAGCAGTTAGCCAACAAGGCTTGCACACGATCCGCACACACGTGGTTAAATTTGGAAGTTTTTAGAGGGCTTCACAGATTTTGAGCTGGTGCCTCTATTCGAATCAAGTCTGGTAGCTCAGCACATGGTGCTTACACATTCCACACAAGGAGAAACTGCAGGGCTCAACTCCTCCCTCCAGGCATTTTAAAAACTGAGATGAACAGCAAAGGTGAATAATTGCTATAGCATTTAGAGTAATTAAGATTTTAGGTTGTGTTTCTTTCTTGAGGTGTTTTGTATCAAATTACACTGATGTATTTTAGGGTATTATTTGCGATGCATTCCTAGCGATGCCAGAAGCTTCTAAAACATATGGTTAGGTGCCCTTTTCAGCATTTCTGCTCATCTAAATAAATAATTCAATGTGCCAGAATCTTTCATATCAACCAGGAGAAGATGCACAATCTGGCAGAAGTATCTTTCTCAAATTATTTGCAGTAAACAGTGTATATTTCTCCATCTGCATACCTTCAGGCC
Organism: Trogon surrucura; assembly: GCA_020746105.1. NCBI lineage: Eukaryota > Metazoa > Chordata > Aves > Trogoniformes > Trogonidae > Trogon > Trogon surrucura. Next base: position 3,674,648 of record CM036639.1, read on the forward strand.
CTACTTACTCATAAAAAAAAGCAAATGATTTCCCAGAATGCTTTGACAGAAATGTTCACCAGCAAACTATTTTCTAGATGATTGATTTGCAACTATCCTGTAAAATACATATGAACAAAGTCTTTGGCTAAGATTGGCAAATACTTATTGAAAGCCTAAAGGAGAACGTCATCAAGTCCCGAGATGTCCGAAAGGAACACAGAAATTTAGGGGGGGGGGGAGGGGAAAAAGTGGAGAAAGATGTAATGGTTAATTAAAGAACAATTTGAGAATTTATAAACATTTACAGAACACTTGCACAAGGAATACACCAACCCAGCCTTTCTGTGGTGCATCAGAATACCTGACCCATGAGAGGGACACCCCCACCACCAAACCACCTGGTATAGGGAAAAAAATATAAAAAAGGTGGTTTGATCAAAGTCTTGTGGAGCAAGATGAATTCAAGGTTAAGGGCGCTGCTTCCATTCACATGCTGGCTGGTCCTACCTCTTCCTACTCAGGATTTTTAAAGAGATGATGGTACTTCTCAGGAACACTGTCAGCAGCCTTAAAGCAGCTTTTATCAAGCTTGGATTTACATTCAGCACTTGTGTTCTATAAGCACAGGTATAAAAATCCTTCCCCTCCTCTCTGCCATTCTCCTTCTCCCCTCCCCACAAATGCACTTACACATAAACAGCATTTTTTTGTCTCTCATCAGTGGAATACAGCCATCTTCGACTTGGAATAAGGGCTACTCTTCAACACCAGCAGTATTGTACAGTGTATTTAATCACAGAGGCAAAATGAAAACAAAGCACTGGTTTGTCAAGAGCAAAACAAAATAAGTGTTTTGTCCTGAGGGTTGATTAGATTCACTACTCAGAAAAAAAATAAAATGTAGCATTCAATTAGAACGATAGAGTGAAAATTCAGGGAAGCAAAATCAACTACTCCTGGTGGAATGCATCCAGGATGCTGCGTTTTATTTTATGACGCTTACAAGTGCCATGAAATCTTCAGTACCTACAGGTGGTCAAGGTCTCTTGCTGTATCTCACAGAGAACCGACACTTTTAGAGGTAGTTCATCCCCGTTTCATGATCTGTTTCGGGAAAGCTTAACACCATCTAGCTCTGCACCTGGCTCCCCACAGCGCCACGGTTTTCCTTAGAGAGCTTCCATCTAGGAATGCAGAAAATTCACTCCTTGTTTTTCGTGTTAGAGATTATTATCTACACCGTAGTTGATCCAGATTAAAAAGCAAGCAACCACCTCCACGCAGTTCTGGATAATATATCTGCAGTTTTAATCACACCATCTTTTTTTTTCTTTTCCTTTTAATTACTGCTGGGTATTTGCCATTGCTCGTGTCAAATCAGTACTTCAAATTCGCTTTTTTCCTGGTGAACTATACCAATCTCCATCAACATTCGCTGGAACAGACCCATTTCCCTGCTGGGACTTGCCAAGTTCCATTCTGGACAGGTATTGTACTGGTACAGCATCACATCCCATCCTCCCTTTTACACCGGAGGCCAGATTAAATGATCAGTTAGTTACTCACGTTCAAAACCTTCATTCCTTTCTTTTTAAGAGGATATTGTCCCAGTAGAACTGGCAACCCTGCGTTTTTGCAAGCCAGGACTCAATAGCCAAGAGAACTCCCTCCCTCCCGAGGATGCTAAATCCTCACACTAGGCCGACAGCTGAGAGCATCGCTAGTAAGAGAGACTCTTATCACATATAACATTATTCGTGAAAATAATCCAGACTTAAGAAGTGAATGGCATTCAGTAAGTCAGATACTCAACCCATGGCCTTTTTGGCTGAAAATGACTCATACGCAGCTTCCTCCTTTCTGAAGGGCCTCTGAGACGTGGACAAGAACAGCAACACATTAAACTATTCATTCTGGTCATCCCCCTCCATCCTCGCCTCTTCCTTACAGCACGAGACAGAGAATGCAAAATCACGTCAGAGAATGCAAAATACCTGCCGAGATGTGACAGAACACACGGACACATCCATAACCAAGTGTCCCTCACACGCCCGATGACAGCGCTGCCTTTGTTTTAGTCATGTCCTTCCAAACACATGCTGGAAAACACCAGCAGCCGCTCAGAACAGGCGTCTGCACCACACTCCTCTCACATGCTTGGTACGTAACCATAGGGCACCTGCTTTTTAGTCATATAATACAAGAGGGATCAATTCAAGCCAGGGATAAGGAGCTGTGCAGACACTAGACAGGTCACGACTACTGTGACTTCGCCTACAACTGTAGCAGCATCTTCGAGTAGCCTAGTACAAGGTAGTCACCCACAGATTTAGTTTTTACACACAACCACAGCACAAACAAACAGATTTGGGTCTCTCGTCTTGGGCTGCATTACCTTTACCAGCAGAGGTTTGCAGAACTCATGAGACTAACCTACATCCTGGTTACCAGAAAAAGTTTAAGTAAAGTAGCAAAACCAAGAGCATTTCCCATTACCTTGTAGCTACGTCCCATCCTCACTGCTTGCTTCCGAGGCTTACAGCAGCTTACCATTCCTCTTCTCTTGTCGAGCTCTTCAAGCCATATAAAACCAGCAAAATATTTCTAAGCAGACCCTTCCTTTTCAAAACTTCTAGCAGGCAGCTTCCTTACAGCTGTTCACTGCTAACCTCACCCAGTCCTTATATCCTCCTCGACATCTAATGAGAGGTAGTTCATATCCTTGTTGTCTTCCAATTATTTAAATGACCTTCACACTGGGTTTGGCAACTTAACCAAAGTCACCTGTGCTCTCCCTGCTCCCCGACTCATAACATTAAAAACCTTTTAAAAAGAGATCCTGAATAATTTTGGGGATTGTATAGGATTATGTGCCCGGAAAATGCAGCTGGGATGATTGAGGAATGAGAACCGTGATGACTTTGTCTGACAGTGTTAATTTAAATGAGTACAGACGTACCCCCACCAGCTTCTCTGGTTGATGTTAACGAGTCACCAACTCCCTTCAATAGCTTTGGCAGCGAGGCTTTAAGGAATCTTACCCAAACTACGGGTGAAAATGAATGTTTTGATGAGGTCATTTTGCCAGCACTCCTCCTTATGGTAATCATCTCAACCCATCAGAAAGGTTTTCTTCACCGTAGGTAAATACAGCTTGAGGGATGCTTCATTATCCCACTCGTTTCAGGCGTGCAGACAGGAAGAGCTAGAACACATCTGTGGTGCTGTCACTCGTGCCCAAGTCAGCGGGTCAGCGCTATGGACATGTCAAATTAAAATGTATTTCCCTTGTCTTAGCTTGTCATGAATTCCGAAGCTACGGATGAAACTTCCCAGTTAATTATCAGGCAAAGTCTACATGAAACTGGGACTGTGCTCTGTACCTTGCAAAACCCTCTGGAATGACATTTTGGATGGTTTTAAATTCAGAGAACATCTTTTCACTGGAGCATGATGAGCTGGTCTAAAAAAAAAGGTCAGAACAACTGACCCAGTGGCTGCTTGTGGTTTGTCTGAAATCTTTCATCAGCCATCTTGGAACCCAGGGAATAGTGATTTTCAGTCCTATCTGGGGACTGGGAGGGATTTTAATTAGAACCCAGGCTATGAGATGCTAGATTCTTGTGATTCCTTTCTAGTCTTGCCATTCTGAAATGCCCCGTCTGAAATAATACTGACACAGTGACAAAAATAATTGTTTTTCTTTTATTGCTGTTGTTATTATATGTTTAACCTTACAATTAGTGGGTATTTCTGGCTTAGTTATGGCTGAACGTCATTAAAACCAAGACAAAACAACTCAAAAAAACCCTAAAGAACCAAGCAACCTCACAGTTTTCTCCTGACAAGCCATCAGTCCAGATGAGAAAAAAAAAAGCAAAATAAGACTTTCAGATGTAGCCCATAAGCCTCGCGTCTGCGGCGTGTCAGGACCTGGCATTTCCACAAGCAAACCCACAGGCAAAAATGTTGACTTCTGAGAATTTGGGTTCAGGTGCAAGACACCAAATTGTGTAACAACAGACGAGAGAATTCGGTAGGGAATCTGCTCTTGCGGGTAGGTCCCTGGCATGGCGCAGCGGCGGGACGGAATTACAACCAAAATGAGTCTGGTTTCTGAGCAACCTCAATTATCTGTTAATGGCCCAGCATTACATGGTCTAAATTAGTCCGACTCCCTCTCCTGTAATATAAGCCAAGCTCATCTGCTGTGGGACGTTTACTGCAAGCAGGATAAACCGTACGAAATGCTGAAAAATTTTATTTGCCATCATTTTCCTCAAACTTGCAGGAATTGAAGTGCCAGCTTTAGTGTCCGATGACACTGCAGCAGCCTGGGGTTACAGATGGCCTCGTTAAAAACTCTCATGAAGAAGTCCATCAGCAACAGGCAGACACGAAAGAGAAACCACTTTCAGAGAGAACGCTGAATTAAAACAGGGACCCACGGGAGCAGTTCAGCGAAGCTTTTCACAATCATTCATTAGTTAGTCATTCGAATATTTTGATACGGAATCATGTACATTCGGGGGGGTTTTTTTTGAAGTACGCGTGCTTTTTTGATGGCTGAGTCAGCCCACTCGATGTAAGCAGAGCACAGCAGGAAAACTAAATGAGCAGTTCCCCCAAAGGTGGCTCGGAGGTAGAACGTGCTGCGTCAGTGATGGACAATTAATGAGTGTTTGAGCCTATTTTTCCACCTGTTTACCATCAGTGCTCTTCTGCTATGGAGCTGCTCGCATTGTTTGATCATCCCTCCCACGCAGGTCGGCGCTAATACGGTTTGGATGGGGAACAGCGAGCGGAACGCGTGAGCCTCCAGCTGGATGGGACCTTTGGGCTTTGGAAAAAAATCCCGTCCACCCCTCCAGTGTCACTTCAGATTCAAAAGGATGATGGAGCCAGGCGCCAGCCTGCGACGAAGAGGCAAAAGACCTTTAGCTGAGACGAGCACGCAGGTTGCATCAGCAAGATATCATGTCCGTGCAGCTCTCCTCTTTCAAAGTCTCAGTTCGGCTTGGACTTGGAAATAAAAAATACCAAGTCTGGCTGCCAAGCTCTGTCCCTCCTCTGCCTGGGAAGAATGCATTACTCCTAGGTTGGAGTTCAATCCTACGTCTCAAAGTTTGAGTGCTATTAGCACAAAACCGTGATGACCTCCATAGAAGTCTCTGAGAGCCTCCTTGTTTTTCCCCACCTATAAATTTGATTTTAGAAACCATAAAAAGTAAGCTTAGATTTTTCTTGGTTTAGGACTAGCTGCTTTAATGAAACAAGTCTTTTAAAGAACTAAGTAAAACATAGATGAGTAAAATTTAATGGCGAGCCAGACCCTCATGGCTGTTTACAAGCCATTTTGATATTGAGAGTAATCCAAAGCTTTACGGTATCTTCAGTATTAATTTCCTCACTTGTCCTGTTTTTCAGCATTTCCGTGCTTTCATCTTTTTTAAAAGCATTCTCTTTGGTTTTTTCCTGGCTGTATTAAATCGTACGTCTAATCAGCGTTAAAATGGGAAAACTTTGTTACTCTTGGTTGCCCTTCTCTTAGTACTCAGGATCACCTAAAGGGGAGGAAAACGAAAGGAAGCTTTGGAGCTTAAAACTGACTTTTACAAAATTCTTGTTTAATTGTTCTCATTAAATATACAAGATCTCATGAATTGGCAAGCAGGACTTAGATACAAAAGAGACACATTCAACATGAAAAGTGGGAGGAAACAATTCAGGAAATGCAAGTTTCAGAAATGAGGAAAATTTACATGATATCAAGTGTACAGTAAAGGTATTGAATTGAAGTTCCCCTCAAAAACAATGTGCAGTGAGAAGAAAAAAGAAAAACCCCACAGTGTACTAGTTCTGGCTGTTGGGCTTTGGTCCTTTAATTCTTTAAAAGTCTATTGCAATAAAACTCGATTTGTTACGCATTTGGTGTGCCAGCACTCCCCCTGATTATTTGATTCAATAAGATGTTAAATTGCCTTTACCAGCATTTATGAGCTTTTTTTTCTGGAACGACAGAAAAGAAGGCTGGCATCTCGTTAAGGATTTTATCCATTTAATAAGGTTTTTTGGTTTCGTCTAATTTTGTTTTAACCAAGTCACTGTGTTTTCATTCCTTTGAGAGGATCGGGAGACTCTCCATACTCATCCAGTTCTAAAACAAACAGCAAGATGATTTTTTAAAGATCCAGTCACAAACTGTACGAACATGCTTTGCTTTCTCTTGCAAAATGGTCTTGGATTCTGCAGGTTAGAAAACTGACTGCTGGTCCCCATGATGTCAAAGAGCACGTCTACACCGAATATCGCGGAGGAGCCCGAAGCTGTTTTCCGCTCTGGTTCGGCGGCTGGAAGCCTCGTCCTCCGGGAAAGCTTCATGTATTTTAGGCTTCATGATCTAAAACCATATGAAGCCATTGGGTTTTAGGTGGCCATCCCTGCTGAGCTCAGAAGGACGTTGGGACTCCCACTAATGTGCTTAAAAAAAAAAAGTCTCCAATTTTAATTTTTCTTACGTTAGTAAAACATTTCAGACAGGAATTTTAAAGAGGCGCTAATGCTACTGATTTAAAAAAATACGCCTTCAGCAGTCTGAAATAATCTTTTTTTCTTTGACAAAAAGTTTCAGTCTGTGCCCCCTTTTCCCACCCTTGCAAACTTCAGGTCGCCTCGCAGCTTTTTCCCGACCGTGACCATTTGTGGTGATAAATGGAGTCATTTTCTCCAGTCCTGCAGTGCTTCTAAGGTCACAGCCATATCCCTGGAATATCTTCTGTGAACGATGGGGTTCGCAAATAAATTGAGAAGAAAAGAGCGGTTTTAAAAGGTAGTTAAGATACTTATTTGAACTTAGTTACACTTACTTGCTACCAGTTGGTAAGTCAGGGATCTCTCATTTCCCATATCTGGGAGTAACTCGGTTTACATTTGTTCTTTGCCTTGTCATTGTCAAATTGCTGCTTCCAAAATTCCTAGCCACAACCTTGACCTCAAAGTTAAACCATCCATTACAGAGATATTTTATCCATTTTTCCATTACAAAGATATTTTCCTTTGTCTCAACTCTGATTTCATAATGGGTACCCAAACAAAACGAACTTCATATTTAGATAAGTTGTGTGGACAATGATTATTGGTTAGGATCAGCTCCCTGTTTCTGATGTAAACGCTTGCCGAGCTGCATTACAGAGCAGAGACCCCTTGTCCCTCAGCCGATAGGAAGGGCTTGTATTTCTCTCAAAGGTAGAACTAAAATGAAAAAAAAAGTGTAAGGAGACTGTGCCTGGTAAATCATTTATTAACCTTTGCACGTTAGTATTCTCCAGAGACGTGAATTGCTTGCTTTGGCCAAGCCGGCCACTTTTCCTTCACCTTCTAGGTCCTACTACAATTCATCATTCAGGATTAGTGAAGAGAAAAATGAAAATGCGTATTTTAAATTGCTGTTTTACCAGTGAACGGCAGGGATTTGTTGTCTCGCAGCTCCTTTTATCGAAGAGCTGCTGCTGAGGTACAATATCACGACAACGCCGCTGACGAAAGGTTTCTCCGAAATTCCAGTGCGCAGGAAAATTACCCCATATGAGCAGCATTTACAAGATTTGCAACACCTGGGAACGACGCTGGCTTCCAAAAGAGTTATTTCATGCTAGAGGAAGACTCCAGCTCCCATGTTTCCAACACAGCGACCACTCCCAGCACAAACCTCCTTCAGCCGGAGCCGGGTTCGTCTCTTTTTGGGACTCGCTTCCCCTCGCAGGGGGTTTTGCAAAGCCGGGCTCGGCTCGGCTCGTCCCGTCCCGTCCCGTCCCGTCCCGTCCCGTCCCGTCCCGTCTGTAGCCGGGGCTACAGTGACACCTAGGAACTGCTTGGCTAATTACAGCCCCGCCTTGGCTAATTGCCGCCCGGCTTACCCATGCTCTCGGCTGCCGTATCAGCCTCCATATGGCGGCTACACCAGCAGTTCGTTCCCCAGGAGAAATAACATCTGCTAGGTATCTTGCCGAGCAGACTGAATTTGCTTCTTATATAGTATTTAAGGGTTAAGTAACAATTCCGCTGCTATAGATTCGACAAACCCTTCCACAAGAAAAACTGCATTCTCAGCTGTATGGTAAATAATAACCAAGGATATCTAAGAAAGCAGGACTTGGTAGCTTTTGCAAGGCTTGAAAAGGTTTTTCATGTATTAAAACTCAACAACAGTCCCATAAAAATTAGAAAATTCCTGGTTTTAGGAAAAAAAAGGATGCTGAGGCACTGGGCACTTTTCCCCAGTGTTTCGATGTTTCTACTCAACGAGGAGACCGCACTTTCCACCTTACTGTACTTTCCCACGGTAATTCAAGCGGTATAAATCTGCAGGCTGCATCAATTAATATCTTTTGACTGTTGGGGAAGCTGTTGTAGCCTCAGATAAGCAGCAAAACCGAGCTCAGAAGGTGCCTCCGAGAGCAGAACAGCAGGTTAGTAGTGCAGATAATTGGCAATCAAAATAATTACTCAGTGATTGTTCTCTTCTTCCAAGCTGAAGAGAAAGCAATGACATTTCACCTTGTTCAGTTAGTGTTTTTCTAGTTGATGAAGAAAGGTACTTTAAAGTTCTTTCTTCATTTACAGATCCCGACTCTGAGGAAAAAAAAAAAAGGTTAAAACTCTCATCATGTTGGAATTCCACCAAGAAGCCTTTATATCAGGTAACATTTTTGTTATTTTTTACAGACCTGCTTTCCTCTTACTTTAATTAAAGCCAAAGCAAGTGTGCTTATGTCACACAGCCCGCCCTTTTGTAGTCCTACTGATGTCTTTAAAAGGCCAAACACTGACTGCTAATTACTTTAAAAGACCATAGGTCAAGGTAACTAGTAGTGAAGTCAGCATGGCCTTTCTATTGATTATGTCCTAAAATTGCCTCATGTAATTGAAAACAGTTAGCTAGTAAGTTGGGGTTTTAACCGACCTCCTTTAACCTTTAAAACCACAAGCTATGGAGATGCCTGTGGTTCCTTCACTGTGTGTTTCTGAGTCACATATAATCCTGACATTCTTTGCTTCTGAGGTTTCTTCTAGCTTAGAGTTTGAGCTTATAAAGTGACGTGATCCCATACAGGGTTTACGGCCAAAAGGTCCAAAGCACACTTTGACATCTGCTGGTGGAACACACGTAACAACAAACCATCGAGCGCGTTGCCATCGGTTTGAGTAGGATGAATTGTCGGTAAAGTTCTTGTATGTAAAAGTTTTCTTTCTTTAACAGCTCCCATGGCCTGAACAAAGAACGTCCTTCCTTTGTTTTGGAGGAGAGGACAAAGGCAGAAGAAACCCAGTTACTTAGGTCTCGTCTTCAATGCTTAGGTACAAAGACACTGAGTTGAATCCATGCAAAGCAACTAGAAAATGCTGCTGCTGTTGGGAAGCAAAGACAGGAAGGAACCTGAAGGCTTTGCTGTACTGCCCGACAAGAAGCCTGGAGTATTCATATCTCAGCAAGAATTGGAATGATTCATACAAATTTGCTGCATAAATTCTTTAAGCTACACTCAGATTTGTACACGAACCTTCTGAATTCTTGTCTAACACATTTCCCAACTTCTCACATTTCCTAACTTGAAATACATGACTTGATAAATCAGAATTCTTTTTACCGTTATGTGGTGAGATGGTATAATTCTGCAAATTATAAAGCACTTAATGTTCCCTTTTGCCACTTGCACTCTGCTGATTATTGTCGGTCACTGGAAACCTGCTCTGCATGTGTGGCTGTGCTCCAAGTTGGCCTGTGCAAACTAACTTCGGGAATTAGAAGGCAATTGTTAAACTTGAACTACCTGTGATAACATGAGCGATAACCAAGTGAAGAGTACTTAGCATCTTTGTGATCATCCCTGTGCAAAATTACTTACTAAGCAGACGCTGTGCTCACAGAACATTGCATTCCTTCTTTATCCAGCGTAGATTAATAACTTCTGAGTCAGACTTACGCCTGCATTCTGGGAATGAGGAAGCACAGATCTTGTGGTTCCTGGCTTTGCACAAACTGGTTCTTTTCAGAGGAGCAGTTTTTACTAGGGGGTGAAATGAAAACAGCTGCCAACAGCAATTTCCTTCCAAGAGGCAGTGTCCACCAGTCACGGTCCATGCACGCCTGCGGCTCTGGGAGCCCCAATCTTCGATACCCCACAGCCGCTGAGCCTTTGCTTTCCCCTGAACGTTTATCACTGATTTCTCACCTTCACCAGCAGCGCTGTGTCAGATCCGAGTGGTACAGAGCAGGCTCAGCCCGTGGACTCCTCACCCTTTCCATGCACCCTGCTTGCTATGGCTTGTAGACAAAACAGCCAACGCGTCTTCCGCAGAGCCAAGCGCGGCACGGCAGCTTCTGCACTGCCTGTACCGTGAGGCTCCCAAATATATCTGAGCACTTCCCACACGCTCTGGATACTGGGGCCCTCTCTGTGCAGGGCTAAAAGTACTCGATGCATATGAGTAAGCCCTAAGCAGCTTAGCTCTACTTTTGCCTCTCAGTGCAGGCAAAATCGAGGGAATTAGCCTCTCAGGGCAGGATTTTGCTCACCTAACATCAGGTGCAATGTCGATGTGGCAGCTCAGCTAGCTGCTCCAGCCTTCTTTTTTTATTCAAGAGAACAGGGCACTTCAGGTCACCATCCACCTGACCCAGTTTAGACCTACTAGTGCCCAGCGAGTGCGCCGGAGCTGGCTAAAATGGGAGCCCAAGGCTATGCCAGCAGCCCAGGCTGACTCAGATTTATCAGCCGAAGCCCACCCTGGGGTCTAGGTGTGGTGTGCTGCACGCGATAAATTGCTTCTGGAAATAAAATCGACTTGATCTTCAAAACCCCTGCCACTAGTCCGCAGCCCAGGGGCTGGCAAGGAGCACACCTTCAGTGGCTAATTTTAGGATGTCCTAGTTGTCTGCCTCGGAGGTGTTGCCATTCCTCTGTCTGGTACCTAAGCAGTCAGTAGGGAAATTAAAGGGTATTAAAATAACGAGGCTATTTCATATCCTTCTCCAAACGAACCCAACCTGAACCTCATGGAATTTTCTAATGACTCCCTGAAAAAACGGGTGTGCTCAATTCCAGCTGAGGAGAGCACACAAAAGGCGGAGACTCTTCATCTCCGTGAGAAAAGGCCTTTGGGTTACCAGAAACTACTGTTTTATCCAAAACCTGCATTTATTTTAAATTTAAAAAAAAAGAAAAAAACAAAGAGAAAATAAAGCATATTCTGCACTTCACTGTTTAAAAACAGCAGTGCAAGTTTTACTTGGCTTCCTTTGAATATTAGAAGCACACACCTGAATTCAGGTCAGGTCACCCTGAGAGCATTGAGGCTCCAGAACGAGGATGACTCGAGTGTCCTTCCTCCCCCTGCAGGGCGCTGCCTCCAATTAAATAGAGCAGCCCCCGCTGCCCCCGCTTGCGAGCTCCTCTCACCCCTTGGGTGAAAAACAAAAGAGAAAAGTCATCTTGTTTCTTCAGAGGCATCCTCAGAGCTTCTTCTCCAAGTACCTGTTCCATGCTCGTCCCTGCAGGCCGGCCAGGGTGTCCCGTGCTGCGGCCGTCACATCTGCCGGGCTCTGCCCCCATCTGAGCTCTGGGCTGGAGTTCGGCTGGATTACAGCCCCACCTCCACGGGGAGAACTAGAAATGTCGGTGATTTTTCCAAGGACTCTGCTCAGCCTGACACCTTCCTCAAGCACAGGAGTTATTCACAAGTAAACGCTGCCTGTTCTCCTTCATCTCCTCCCTCCAGCCGGCTCTGCCAACCAACAGCCACCACACCCACAGGACACACAACCAAGCGATGCCAGGAACTGACCCCACAGCAGCCTCTGAGCCTCTTCTGCTCGAGACCGGGAGGTGTAAAAGCATTTTTACGGTTGCTATTCGTTAGGGACGCAGGGAAAGGCAAGGTTTTTTTCTCCCAAATAAAAGGGGGGAAAAAAAAGGAAGAAAATGGGTGGGGAAGGAAATTTTATTTCCAAGCTTCTAAAAGGATCTTACAAACCACAGAGAGTAAAAAAAATGCAAAACTATATATATATATATTATATATATATATAATTGACAGGGTCCTTTTAAGCAATTGTTCACATTATTCTAATGGTGATAGGAGATACCACTTAACCATACATGCGTTTTCCCATAATCCTGATGGCTGCCAACAGCTGGCAAAATTCTCCTCATACAAAATTTCCCCTAGACTGTACAGTTTCTTTTCTTGAAAGCAAAGGAGAAGGCGGCAAGAGAACAAAGTAATCAAGGAGATAAAAAAAAAAAAAAAAAGGAAAAAAGAAACTTTCTTAAACAAGGCATTCCCAGGTGTGAAAGCCCACGTGATGCCTCCTGCACAACCCCAGCCCTCCATGCCTCTCCGTGGCACGGGAGTCCCTCCGGCACCGCTAGCTCGCCGCCGTCCCAGCCGTACCCTCCACGCTCCCCTGCGCCCGGGCTCTCAGCCACTTCTGCAGCTGATCCCCAACCCTGCCCAGCTGCACCCCTCGACCTCAGCACCACTCCTCGCCCGCTCCTTCCCGCCAATCCGTCTTTTTTTCAGGACTCCTCAACAGCTCTGCTCATCCAGGAGGAGTTAATCCAGGAGCTCCAGACCCACCAGCAGCACAGCTTCCAGCTTAGCATCCCTCCTGCCGGTCCGAGCATCCCCGCAGCAGGGATGCCAGGGCGCTGCAAGCTTGCTGCTCGGTACATCGATGCTCGCCGAGGAGGAGGAATTCATGCTCGGCTTTTCAGGATCTGGCACCCAGACCAGGAAGCCACGGGCCCGCGGACAAAACTAACAGCTCCAAACCAGAAAAGACCTCAGGAAATAAATGGAGAGAAAGCCAAGAGACGGAAAAGGAGCCGGGGCAGCTCCGTGCGTTCCGGATTCTCGCCTGCCTTGCAACGCTGTGGCAGCTTTTGGAAATTGCCAAAAAGTAAAACAAAGCCCCAGGATTCCCTTGTTCCCCCATCCCACCCACCTCCCCCCAAGAGCTCCTTAAACACTTAATGTCCAGCTTAAGTGAAAAATCAACAGTTTTTTAAATCCACACAGGTGTCAAAAAAAGGAGAGCAATAAAAAATACCTACTTCCCGTTGTCATCACAACACAAACCAACCCAGTTCAAGCCTTGGAGGCAGAGGACTAAACCTCTTGGTGGGGCTGTGCCCGCCCACTGCAGGGGTCTCAGGGGCTCTTTGGGTCCCATTCCCAGCAAGAATCTTTCTCGGGGCCCAAACATCTCTTAGCATCTTCGTCCCAACCCTGGCTTGGGGGGATGCTGCTGGCAGAGCGTGGCTCAGCCCTGGGGCATTCCTGCTCTTCCCTGCACAGCTCAAAAGTTTTCCTCCTCCTCCTCCTCCTCCTCCACTACCTCCTACACGTAAAACAGGCAACCACAAACACCCCAGCCAGCTGTGTGAAAGAACGTATATATTCAGCACGCACTCAGTACAGTATAGCAAAAAAAGCTATCGCTTCCTTAGGGAAAAAAAATAAACCAACAAAACACAAAACACTAAACTTTCAAAATCACCACCAAAGCTTCCAAATCGCTCCCCACCCTACAGCCCTGACGCTCGTCCCTTCGGCCTGAATGGCAGCAGGGGACTCCAGCCCCGTGCCACCCCTGCCCGGCAAGGGACAGAGGGGAGCTCCCCGCTCTCCGACAGCACCTCGAGCCCGTGCATCCAGCTCCTCCTGCGGAGCTGAGGGATCCCACCGGAGAGGGGCCTGGCCAGCGGTCTGTTCCCATGCAGTTATTTGGGGGACACGCACACACCAAAAAAAACCCCAGAACGCAGGGCAGGTGCTGGCTGCCAGCCCGGGGGAAGAAGCCGCAGCCTCGCCAGGGCTGTGCCGAGGAGGAGAGGGGACCCCATCGCTGATGCTGGGACCGGGCAGGGGGGTCCACACTTGGATCGCTGCGACGGGCATCTCTGCTGCCTTCTGCCAGAGGAGGAGGAGGAGGAGGAGGAGGAGGAGGAGGAGGAGAGCAGGGGCACGGTGGCGGAGCCAGGGGGCTGGCGGGGCCCTCGCTGCTGCATGCGGAGGGGAGGTAGATCGGCTGTAGAGACCTCTTGCCCAGGAGGATGTCTTCTCAGACACCAGCTTGGTTCCTGGAAGGGAAGGAGCCCACCGCAGGGCTCTGACCGCTCGCAGTTGCCTTCTCCCAAGGGAAAGATGTCTCGGAGCCTGTTCCTGCTGCCAGAAAGCTCTTGAACTGGGGCAGACAACTTTCCTCCAAACAATTTAGCCCTGAAACTGCCCCCACGACTGCTGCAGGTAAAGTTCTGGCAGCTGGGGACAAGCCTGGAGGTGGCAGCAGCGACTGGCAGAGCAGGAGGGACCCCAGCTCCCTCCGCTTGCCCGCCCAGCCGGACCCCAACCCTGACCCCAGCCCCTCTCCCGGCCCCGTGCGCCGCGGGGATGGCGCTCGTGCTGCTCTCCATCCTTCCCCCTCCCCAGAAACACCCCCCTCCCCAGCGTCCCCCCTGCCAGTTAGTCTTGCTGCTCGTTCATCTCCATGTCGGACACCAGGATGTTCTTCTCGGCGGATTCGCTGGGGTTGGAGGTGGTGCGGCTGTAGCGGGCGCTCTCGAAGGTGCCCCGCTCCGCGCTCCGCCGACGCTTGTACAGGTAGACGGCAGCAGCCAGCACGGCGCACAGCGCCAGCGTCGACAGCACCACCACCGCCACGGCCGTCGTGTTCTCCGGCAGAGCTGCGGGGAGGAGGAGAGGCTGGTGAAGGGCAGCCTGACATCTCCCGCTGCCTCACCACCAAGAGGGGCTTTGGTTGGTGGGTCTCCAGCTGGACGTGGGCTCTTGTGCAGGGTGGGACAGGATAACACCCTGCTTTGGTGTTTTGGGGACATCCCGCCCGTGGCAGAGCTGCCTGGATTACTCCTGATGTGCATGAACACCTGGCAGCTGCCACAAACAGATCTTTGGGATCCCACCAGATGTGGCTGGTGTCCAGCCCTCAGCTCGACTAGGCAGCGTGGGCAAGGGCAGGAGAGCCCAGCAAGGAGGTGGCTGGACACATTACTCCATGGAGGGATGTCTCCTGCTACTGGGCAGTCCTAATCCAGGGCCAAAGCCACCTGGAAATAGGATTTCCCACCCACAAATACAGTTTTTTGGTTATCAATACAAGCTGGGCTGCAGCACAGCTGCCCCAGCACCAGGTCCTGGTCCTGATATTGTCCCCAGGTGATGGTGCCACTCACCTGCCCTAGAAAAGCTGCTCTCCTCCACTGCAACAGCAACATAGAGAGATGAGTGCACGGCCACAACATCCTCCCCTCTTCCCAGCGCCAGCCCCATCAGCCCCGCACCCTCCACCGCTACCAGCGCCACACAGATTCTGGGTGATGCACAGCTGTGGGGGTCCTTGATTCTGCTCCACCACTGCCCCACCAGACTCATCCTGCCCCAAGGTGCTGATCCTGCCACTAAAGCATGCACAGCCCACCACGGACCCCTGGAAACCCCAGCACTGGCTGCTACAAACCCAACACTGAAACTGCCCAAACCACGTGGCTGGTGCTACCAGTGGGACAGAGCTCTGCCCCACAGCTCCCTGTTGGGACACCCCCTCAAGTCACCCTACATCAGCCCAGACCCCCCAGGCAGCAGCAGGGGGACCCTACCTCGGGGGATCTTGCAGATGACCCCCATGGTGACGTTGGTGCAGGAGCCCAGGCGCCAGACGCCGTTGCTGCTCTGGATCCAGTAGCAGCTGTTCTGGCTGAGCATGCTGGGCCCCGTGTCGTGCTGGCCCCAGTTGGAGTAGTTCACGGCGGTGTTGTCGTGCCAAACCAAGGTGCCACCTGGGAAACAGAAGAACTAGATCTGGGGGGGCTGAAGGGGATGCCCCATCTTTGCCTCAGTTCAGAAAGCGAAGAGAGGTGTGACGGGGTGAAGCAAAGGTGCGATACGGCGACAGGGAAGTGTGATGCTGAGTACCAGGGACTGCAGGGCATGTTCCTGAACCAGGACGCTCCAGAGCTTTGGAGGAGGTTCTGGGCTTCAAAGCCACTACTCCCATTCCACCAACCCAGAGGAGAGCACACATGGCACATCCAGCAGAGCCCGAGGCACTGGGGCTCCTGGTCATACCACGGCATGAGCCCCCCACACTGATGCCACCACCAAGAGCTTCCTCTGCTTACTGCAGACCTGGTGGGAATTCATGGTGGTGCCTGGGAGAAGATCTAAAACCTCACTCCTTCCTTCGTACCTTTGGGGTTGAAGGTCATGCCCAGCCAGGCACCCTTGGATGGACCCTCGTACGCCTGGAGATGCTCCCACACGAAGACGTTCTCCATCTCATCCTGGATGGACAACACCGTGCCGCCAACTGTGGAGGAAAGAGCATCAGGCAAAAGCCCAGAGCTCAGAGGATGGAGCTCGGGAGCAGCAGTGCCCAAGAGGACACAGCTGAGGAACCACCCATGAACCACATGGCACGTGCGAAACCCCAACATGGAACAGCAAGGAGCAGATGACGGCTGACCAAGGTTGGAACAGGGGTTCCATTCAAGGGTGCTCAGCTGCACCCGTGGGCATCCTGGGGACTTCACCTTCTCCCATTTCCAAGGGTGTGTCACCCCACCCTACCACCACAACTGCCCCCTTTACCTTTCTGGCACCTCCTCATGGCATCCTTCTGCCCCAGGGTGATCTCCATGTGGAAGGTGTAGCAATGGTCCCGGAAGGGGATCCAGGACGAGTCCTCCAGTGATTTGGGACAGCTGCCACTGTAGCTCCACTTGTGCATACGGGGGGCACCTGGGGGGCACATGGCGCATGGGCAGTGGGTGGGGGGGCACAGGGTGTCAGGGCCCCACAGTACATTGGGGCACCCAGCCCGCAGAAAAGCTTCAGAAGATGGGGTGCCAGTTCCAACTCTTGGTTACTCCCCACCCAGTCTGCCCCACACCAAGACCCTATTCTCCCCCCAGGCCAGCACCTGCTCGGAGCTGGCAGATGCCCCCCTGCAGCTTGGTGTCGCAGCCGGCTGTGCGCCAGCTCCCATCCACATCCATGTAGGAGCAGCCGGTGACTTGCTGGGGCTCCCCGTCCTGCCAGTTCACGTAGAAGACGTTCTCCTCCGTCAACCACGAGTAGCTCCGGCCTCCCTGGACAACAAAAGGGAGGAGAAGCTGGGGGGCTGCTGTGACCCACCTGGGGATCCTCTCCCACCCCAAGGGCCTGCCCCCTTCCCTCACCTCATCGTTGGCCAACCCGATCCAGAGCGGAGCCCGCAGGCTGCTGACGGCCTGGGTGAGGAAAGCCTGGCTGTAGGGGTCGGGGATGGTGGCCAGGGTGGCGTTGAGGGTCTCGCAGAGCAGCAGCGCCTCGTGCCACCTGAGGGGTTTCTGCAGGATGCGGTAAGTGCTGTTGTGGTAAAAGAGGGTGCCGGTGGGCGAGGGCGGGTACGGCGTCCGCACGGGGCTCAGGGATGGGTCTGGGGGAGCAAAGAGACACAGTCAGAGGGCATGGAGGACACTCCTGTATCCCAGGAGGGGTAATCCCCCTCATCCGTCCTCCCCCCAGGCTGGGGTGTCCCTGGCAGCGCTGTGCATGGGGCATGGACACCAGGGGACATGCCGGTGCAACCACGGAGGGTGCAGAAGTCCAATCCTCAGGGACACCCTGCGGACAACCTGGTGTCACCCCCACCTTGGGGCTGTCCACCAGGATGCACATCCCTACGGGACACACCAAGCCAGGGGTGCACAGGTTTGGGGCTGCCCCATGAATGGCTGAACCTGGGACCCCCCAGGAGCCAAGTCTCCCAGAGCTCCTCCAGCACCTCCCAAGCTCAGCCAACCACCCCGAGCTCCCCAACCAGATCGAGTCACAGATGTCCCTGCTCACTGCAGGGTGGTTGGACTAGATGGTCCCTTCCAACCCAACGCATTCTGTGGGGCACTGGAGGAATAGTGGCAAGTCCCCAGTGAGCAGAAGGGTGTCCCCCTCGTCCCCCTCCTACCTACGCTCCGCTGGCAGATGTAGCCGTGCTTCTCCTCCAGGCAGCTCCGGTCGTCCCAGCGCCCCGTGAAGTGGGGGGGCGAGCCGTGCCACACCACCACGCAGTTGGTCTGCACAGCCAAGCCCCAAGGTCAGCGCTGCCCTTAGCATTGTCATCCCACCCCCACGGACAGCCCCACGCCAGGGACCCCCGCCCTGCAGAGCCAGATCCTGCTCTGCCCTTGGAAAACCACCCCGGCACGCTAGAATCTTCCAGCCTCGTGGTGGGACACGGGGCCAAGACCTTCCCAGGGGATAGCAGATGCTACGGAGGGGGTCTCACTCACCGGCTTGTCACGGGGGCTGGAGGCACTGCAGCCTGAGGGCTCGCCGGGCGCCCAGCTCACGTGCCGCAGCGGCTCGCCCTCCACCCACCGGAACTCCCTCTGGGCATCGTGGAGACCGATCCAGAGGTCGAAGGAGATGTTGGGCAGCATGGATGTGATGAAAGCTGCAAGTGATGGGTGAGGCGCTGAGAACCACCCCCAGCAGGTCCCCAGCCAGCAGGGGTGGGGTGCGGTGGGGTGGGGGGACCTACCCTGCTCCAGAGGGCTGGCGATGGTGGCCAGGACGGCTCCCTGGCTCTCACACGCCTGCTTCGCCTCGGGCCACTTCACTCTCTCAGCTTTGTCGTGGCCGTTGAAACTGAAACACTGCACGGGTAGGAGCACAGGGCGATCCAGGGGGTGCAGCTTCCCCCCCTCAGCCCCAAGCCTTGCATCCTCCCCACCCAACCACCCTCTGCAGCCCCATCTGCCCCAACCGACCTTTCTCCCTTTGTGCCCTCACGTCTGCTGGCCCCACAACCCCTCCTGTACCCCCACCCCAGCACCCCTGTGCATGCAACTTCCCACCACACACACAGGCATCCCTCTCCACCCTGCCATTTCTCAGCCATCCCTGCCTCGGTGGGGCTGGTGGAAGGGCCCCGTCCCCTCTGCCCCTCACGCTGTACCTTGCTGAGGAAGGGAAACCAGCCACGGGGACAGCCTCCGCCGGCAGGAGCGGGCAGTGGCGGGAGGGAAGGGTTCGCATCCGTCCCGTTGCTCCGCTTGCAGATGTAGGGCAGCGCCGTCATGCACTTCTGGTCCCCCCAGTCCTCTGCAGGGAGGGACAGGCCGGCCATGACTCCCCACGTCGTGCTGGGGCAGGGGTCTTCACTCAGCCCACGGCCCCTCTGGAGGCCCTACATGGCCGGGTCCTGCCCCTCACCTCTGCTCGCTGTCATGTACACGCACTTCTTGTCCTTACTGATGGGTCGGGGCTTGCCGGGTGCCCAGGAGACGAAGTTGAGGAGGGACCCGTCAGACCACCTGGGAAAAGCACCCACGGGAGTGACTTAGTACACGGGACCAGTTGCGCGCCCTAAGCAGGAGTGTGCCCCACCACTGCTGTCTCCTGGGTGAGGAACTTCCACCCCAGCACCCCAGGATGAGGCCCCTCAAGATGCCTGCACTGAGTCACAGTGCTCCAAGAGCTGGGGACGGAGACGTGGGGACACAGTGGCTCCATCTCCGACTTACTTGAACCTCCCGTCGTTCTCGTAGGTGTGGAGCCCGATCCACCAGTGCTGCTCCTGGCCCCTGGAGAACTGCACGCCCGGAGAGGACACATCAACACCCTGCAGGGACTGGGTGTCCTTGGGGACTGGGTGTCTTTGGGTCCCTGGGCACAGGAACTGCACACTCCCTCCCTGCAGCTTGTGCTGCAGCAGAAAGCATCGCTCTGCCGAGCCCCAATCCTGCAGCCAGGCTCTGGGACCTGCTGCCACCACGCGAGACTCATCGTGACTCCACTCCACTAGAACCTGGCTGCCCCCAGACAACATCCCTTCCAGCAATGGGTGAAAGAAGCCAGGAAGGGAGCAGCCCGGGGAGGTCCCCATCCCCTTGGTACCTTCTTCAGGTTCTGGCCCAGGAAGTGCAGCTCAGCCTCGTCGTGCACCGACGCCAGCTCTGCCTGGAACCAGCTGCAGATGCGCTGCGCCTGCACCCACGTCGAGTGGTGCTCAAAGAACTTGTACTCGGCCTCCTGGTACTTCACCCACTCTTTGCTGCCTGCAGGCAAGGACCCGTGTCACACCGCGGCTGTGGCACTCCTTGCCACAGCCACCCCATCCCTCGTGGCTTGGGCTGCTTTGCTTTTGCCCTTCTCCTACAGCCGGGGAGCCTGATCCTGCCCGGTCCCTGCAACCACTGTGCAGGAAGGGGCAGCAGAATCCCAGGGCTCCTTTCCCTTCTCCCACCCTACACAGGACCTGTCCTCCTCCAGGTAACACTGCAGAAATGCCCTGCAGGGCCCGTGCCTCACTCACACACGCGACGGGGTGCCAAATACCTGGGAAGGACAATCTACATGGGACAGACACACGGTCACGGCCAACACACCTTGAGTTGTGATCTCTGGCTCCTTCACGTCAGCACCTGGCAAAAGGGCAAAGAGATGCTGTCAGCAGGATGCAGGGCTGGGATGCTCCCACTGATGCTTGCCTGCAAGCCAAGGGTGAGATGGCCTCCCACATCCCCCTGGAGGGACAGCACCTCTTCCAGCCCCTGAATTAGGACTCATCCTCCCATAAAAGCACAGCCTTCGGAAGGGACATGACAGAGGGATTCCCTGCACCCGCTCCACAGTCTTGCAAGCCCATCCTCTGCCAGCTTATTTGAAGCTGAAGGGTTCAAGGGGCTCTCTTCGTCGGGTACCTTTGGGCAGTTTGCAGATCCAGTCCAGCTGGGCTTCGCACTGCATCGGTATCCACTGCAGGGAGGCCAGGTCCAGCACCGCGCACGTCCGGATGTCGTCGTCATCGTAGTTACTGCGGTCAAAGTTGTGGTAGAAAAACTGGAGGGGTCGAGAGAGACGGGCGGTGTTGGGCATTTCCACCAGCGTCAGATTCGCCCCCTCCTGCACCCCAAATACCAACCGGAGTCATCTCGCCAAAAACCAAGCCCCAGACTCACCCCCAGCCCATCGCTCCACCTCCAGCTCCTGTCCCCCGCGGGGTCCCGCCGGTTCAGGCCGATCCAGAACCAGTGCTGCTCGTGGAGCTCCGGCTCCGACTCCCTGCAGGGAACCAGGGCAAAGGGTGAGAACACAACCCCCCTCCAAAACAGAGGGGTTTATATTTAGATACGAATAAGTATTTCCAATCTGGCCTTTTTGTTTGTTTGTTTTCAACGCCCGCTCTCCCCACAGCACCCAAAGGCAAGAGCTCAGATAACAGAGACACTGGCTCACGGCTAAACGAGTTTTAAACCTAAATTACACTGAATCTCCTGCACTTCTCCTGCGTCCCCTCTTCAGTGCAGCCACACAAACCGATGCACCTTCTGCACACAAGTCCATGCCCCATCCACCCATCCGCGTGTCCTCCCAGGGAGGTGTGTGGGCTCCTGCCAAACACGGGACAGCAGGACACGTGCTGGCGTGGCCAGTCCCTCACCCAAAAATCTTGTTGAGGGTGTTGGCCACGAAGTGCTCCTCCTCGTAGCTGCCCAGGCTGAGCAGCTGGGCACCGAGCTCCCGGCAAAACTCCTGGGCCATGATCCACGTCTTCTTCTCTTGCAGTTTGTCGAAGTTGAACACCTGAAGGAGGAACCGGGAGAGGAGCAGAGCATCGTCCCCACCCCGCTGGCAGCAGCACCCCAGGGCACGCTGCCAGCACTCAGCCCAAACCAGGCTCGTGGGGTCTGGGCTGCCCTGTGCAAGCACCAAAACATCCTCCTCTACCCCTTCACCAGTGGGGTGGCACATGCACCCCCACAATAGCCAGGGCAAGCCGCCCTTACCTTGTAGCAGTGACGGAGCTTGGAATCGGAGCTCCAGCCCGGCGGGCAGGCGGCCGTGAGGCTGGGTGTGGGGTAGGGACCGGGCAGCTCGGGGTTGACCGGCGTGCCCAGGTTCTGCCGGCAGATGTACTTGGCCTTGAAAGTGCTGCAGTTCTTCACCTCCCACAGCCCCATGGAGCTGCCGGTGGCCAAAGCCACGCAGCCACCCTTGTTGTAACCTGGAAGCAGGGGGGATGCCAGCCTTAGGCTCGGCCCATGCCGGGTGGCAGAGCCAGCACCCGCAGCGCACGGCGGGGATGTCCCCATCCCACCCACGGCCACCCCCTTACCGGGCTGGTCGCGGTTCCAGTGGGTGTACATCACCTCGTCGCCGCTCAGCCAGCGGAAAGCGCCTGTCTCGTTGATGTCCTGCAGCGCCGTCCAAAAATACTCCCCGTCCCAGCCGTAGATGAGGCTGCTAACATACGCCTGCTCGAACCTGGAGGGGCGGCGAGAGCGGGCGATGCCGAGATACCGAGCAGCCTTGCGTGCAAAACCTAGCTGTCAGGTCCCCGCCGCCACCTCGGGGGGGCTCGTTTTGGGGCAAACCCGCTGCCAGCAGCACCAGTGTGGCACTGACCTGTTGGTGATGGTGACCAGTGTGGAGCCGTAGTCAGAGCACGTCTTGCGGGCGTCGCTGTAGGGGACACGGTCCTCACCCAGCCAGAAGCAGGAGGGGCTGTGCCACTTCCAGCCCTGGGGATGGATGACAGGGGACATCTGCCTCCGCTCACCCCAGCCCTCCCCAGAAGAACGGGAGCAAACCCCAAGGGGTGGCAAGAGCAACGTCCCACGTCCCCTGCCACCACCTCTGCCTTCTCCTGGGAGGTCTCCTGCCTCCACCCGCCCCAGCTTGACCCTGCTCAGCTCTGAGCTCCAGAAAGACCCCCCAGCTCCACAGGACATGACTGCAAGGAAAACAAACACCCAGGCAGCTTCAAAGCCAGGCAAACGGCTCTCCCTGCCAACGTCCAGCCCCGGCCGGGACACGGGGAGGGGAGCACAATCCTCCTCTATGAGCCGCAGGGCTGAATCCAGAGTGGGTCCCACCGCAGCCGCCTTTAATCCCCCGCCTTGTTGATGTTGGAGCCTCTCCGGAGCCAGAGACACAATAGCGCCTGTTCTCTGCCGAAGCAAGGGAGCAGGGTGGCCCCAGGAGCTGGCCGTGGAAGGACACGGGGGTTCGTCCACAAGGAGGGACACGCACGTGATGGAGGAGCAAGCCAGGGTGGGAAGGGTGAAAGGGCTCAGCCGGGGAGGCAAGTGCTCCCAGGCTCAGGGACCCTCCCGGCACGGAATGAAACATCACTGGGGTTTTACCCTTGGGTTCCCGGGGCACTGGCAGGACACTGGACACGAGCCATCTCCAGCACCACCCGCATGGTGGGCAGGGAAGTAGGAGAGCAGCTTTGAGAGGCCGAGGAAAATGACCCCAACTCCCATTTTCCACCCTCCCCAAGTTCTGCTCCTGCAGCCTTTCCCAAACGTTTGCAAACCCAGGTGCAGACCTGCCCTGAGAAGCTAAGGGCCTGGCATGGGACAGTGCAGGTCCCTGATGTACCCAGAGTGTTCCCAACCAGTCGGGAGTCTCAGCCTCACTAAAAGCACATGGGTGTTCTCCCATGCACTGAGCACCACAGCAAGTCCCTCTGATCCAAACTGGGACCAGGATGGCACCATCACCCCCAACTGCTGCCTCCAGCTCCTGATTCCAGCATCCCTCTCCGGCTCCCCCTTTCCCATCACTCAAACGCCCGCCCTCCATCGCTTCGTTTTAGGCTGTTCCAAAAACAAAAGGGGTTTGAAAAAGGGGAGAAAAAAGCAGCAAAGCCAGTAAGGAAAATGAGGACGGTGGCTGGAGAGGTCCAGGGCTAATCCTGTGAGCAAGACGCTGTGTCCTCTCCATCAGCCTCTGCACCTGGGTGGCAAAGGGCCCCGTTGAAGATGAGGAGAGGAAGGAAGGATAGGAAAAAGTCTTTTCTCAGATCATTTATCAGCCCCAATTTGTTTCCCAGCGGGTGTGCCTCTGCTGAGCACCCATGGCCAGGGTAAGACTGCGAATGGAGAGCCAGAAGGGAGTTAAATCGGCATGGGAACATCCTGGTAGTCCTCGGGACTGCTGTGGGGACAAGCGGACGGGTGGCAGTGCCCACCGAGCACCTCGTCCCCAGCACCTGCTGACCCCGGGGTTCCTCTGGCTCTGGCTGGCAGCTCCCCAAACCTGGCCTGGTGTGCCAGTTCACCCGGCTGCCGTGGTTCCCCCTCAAGCTGTCGCAGAGCCAAGCGGCTGCTGGGGTTTGTCTCTGCCGTGAGGCAGTCGAGCCCTGGGAGGAGCCCGGCAGCACCTCTGGGAGTTGGCCCGCAGGGGCTGCTTGCTAGTCCGAGCGTGTGCTGGTTTCCTTTGACACGCTGGGAGACGTTCAAGAGCGGCGGCGATGCCAGGCTCGCCGCTCGAAGACTTTGCAAAGAGGCACAAAAGGGACTGCCCAGCAAGCGTGGGAATGGGGCGGCCTCAGCCCCTTCAACAGCTGCGGAAACTGAGGCAGAGCACGGACCAAGTGAGAACCCGGCAGTTTGATGGCCATGTCCCCAAAACACCCGCACCCAGCCCAGAGGAGACCCCCAGACATGGGGCCAGCAGCTGCCTCCAGCCCACCGGGCTTCCACATGGAGCAGCTTTGCTGCTGGGTTTTGGCATGGAGAGAGCCAAGGGAAAAAAAAAACCTGTCCCTGCCGGCAACCAGGCCAGGCCAAGGGGGAGGATCTTGGACAACGAAGATGTCTTTTGTCCCAATTTCTTCCCGTGGCCTCATGCAACCATGGAAGAGAGGGGCTCAGCAGCCCTGGGACGCTCTGTCGTGACGGGAGCCCCCCCACGCCGCACAGCTCTGGGGGTGCTGCTCATCGGGGCTCCCTGAAAGGGTTTTGGGGAGAGGTCCCCTGTGACCCTGAAGCCCTGAGCATCAGCCAGAGCCACCTCCCACCCCAGGGCCCCCTTTACCTTTCGGCACCCATGGTCATCCTCCTCCTTCTCCTGGCTCACCCGACCGGGTTTTTTGCAGATGGATGGCAGGCTCTGGTTGCAGGGGCTGTCGTTCCACCTCCCTTCCTGCGCAGCAGCGAGGAGAGCAGGATTCAGCCCACCGGACAGCCTGGGGAATTTCCCAGCCCATCCATCCCCACCCTGGGTCCACAGAATTTCCTTCCCTCCAGCAAATCCCCAAGGATGCTGTGCTGGAGCCCTCCCATCCCAAGAGCCAGGACAAGCCAGGCTCAACCCCAGCTGGAGACGCTCCCTGAGATATCCCTTCCCCAGCCACGAGGATGTTCTCCTCGGAGGTGCAGGATGAACCCCCCACCCCGGGCTCTCACCGGTCCCCAGATGGTCACGCAGTCTTCCAGGCTGTCACGGAAGTTGTTGGGCTCAAAGGGGTGCCAGTAGGTGAACCTCACGGGCGTCCCGTCCGACCACTCGAAGTTCATCTGCAGCTTGAGGTCATTTAGGCCAATCCAGAGCTCCTCCACGTCTGCCGAGACAGGAGGGTCAGGGGGTGAAATCCCCTGTTCCTGGCTGAAACCTCGCAGCACGGCACAAGTCCAGAGCTGCGGGCTCAGACCCAGTGAGCTACTGGTTTGCGATGACTCCCTCCCACCCTCTGTGACACTGCTCAGGCTGAAACTTCCCAAGCACCACCCCAGCTCCAACACATCCTGAGGTGGGAAACTTCAACTCGATTCCACCTGGGTGATGCCAGAACTGGACAGAGAAAGCTGGGAAACCCATGGGCAGGTGTTCCCCTTTCACTGGACTTGCTGTGGCAAACACTCGTGTCCTGGGTCGATCCAGCAGGAAAAGCTGCAGCCTCTTCCAGCAAGCCCAGCAGGACTTCTTTTCTTCCCCTACCTTTTTCTACATTAACAACTGGACTAGTGCCGTTCCCAGCTGCAGCTGCAGATTTTCTTCCTCAGCACCACAGGGTTTTACATTTGCTGGATGGAGGATGAGCCTGGGCTCCTCCAAGCAACACATCACCTCCCAGCTGGGGCTCTCCACCCCCTTCACAGCCACGAAGGAACTGAACTTCCCAGCCTCCACCACACAGAACTGACCTCTCAGTGGACCCCAAAATGGGACAGGACGGGTGCTGCCAACACAGCTGGCTCCCTCTTACCTTGCTTGATCTGCTTGGTGACGAACTCCAGCTCAGAGAGGGTGTGGATGCTGACCAGGTCCCCGCCGCTCCGCAGGCAGGTCTTCTTCGCCTCCTGCCAGCTCTTCTTCTCTCTCACCAGCCGGTAGCAGTTGGACTGGAAGGGCTGCCAGCTGGGCTCGCAGTCCACCTTCACCTCCGACCACGAGTCTGGCAGGACATAAGGAAGCCTGAGGGCTCCTGTCCCGCTCTCCAAGCCTCTCCCTGGCAGGGAGGGGACCATGGCAAGGGACCACAGTCCCATGAGGCGCTCAGGAGACCAAGCCAAAGCCACTGTGGGAAAGCTATGGCCAAAATTTAATATGTGATGGCAAGGTGCAGGCAACAGTGGCTCTAGAGCTCCAGAGACAGAACAAAATCCCAAAGCAAAGCAGAGCAGAGAGCATCTCAGCCCCTGGGAACCACAGGGACCTCCTCCTGCCCTCAATCCCTCCCCTACCACCCACTCTGTAATTGCACCAAGTGCTTCTCAGGGGATGCTGCTCCGGGAAGACTTTTTCCAAATCCAGGCAGCCCTGGGGAGCTCAACCACTGTTCCACACATGCAGGGCACCAGCAAACTGGGGACACCATGGGCATCTCCACGGGTGGGCAACATTCCCTGACCATGCCAGGACACGGGACTGTCCCTTCCCAGTGCTCCTCATCCCCCCGCTCACCCGTCAGGAAGGGGTCGGCGGTGGCGTTGGGCTTCTTCTTGCAGACGTAAGGGAGGGCGATGCCGCAGTCGCGGTTCTGCCACCCTCCGGACGACTCGGTGCGGATCACCCCGCAGTTCTCCTCGCTGGGGTTGTCAGGTTGGTCTGGAAGGCAGGGTGAGGAAGGGGACACGCTGCCGAGGAGCTGTGGCAGAGTCGCCGACGCGGGCAGGCCACCGCGCCAGGGCAAGCGCTGTCTGGCTGCAGCTCTGCCTGCTCCAACATCAGTAAAAATCTGCTTATTTTGCACAATGAAGATGTGACCCCGCAGGCCTGGCATTATTGTTGTGCCTCGATGCACAAGGACCTGGAGCATCGCTGTTTTGCCTAGAAATGCTGGACGGCAGTTGGGGAAGACACAGTCCCAGACCTGACCCCAAACCTCCTCCTGAGGTATCACTGTCCCCACCAGCGCCTCTGGGCATGACCAGAGAAGCCCTTGCAATGGGTCCTTCTTCCCCTTGGGCACCCCTGGGGTTGGAGATGGGTGACCGCAGTTGGGGATTGCTCCTCAGCCACACTCCAGCACCGAGCTGGGATCCAACGACCCTCCAGACAAGGAAGCTCAACCCAGGTTATCTGCTGGCCTCCTGGGGGCTTGCAGAGGGACAAACCCCCTTCAGCACCCCGTGTCCTTGCTCCAGCTCCACAGATGTCCTAGGTTGCTCCTCAACCCCATTGACCCCCAGGGAGCAAGGGGACACCCCAGCCCAGGCCACCTTCCCTGCCATGGGGCCATTTCCAGTGCCCAAAGGCTGTTCCCTGCTCCCCCCATCACCGCTGTGATCCCCTGTCTCACCACTCTCCCAGTTCAGGTACTTGAGGGGCGAATTGTCTGACCACTGCCAGCCTCCGTTGATGTCCAGGTCGTTGAGCCCAATCCAGAGCGTGGAGCTGTACCCTGTCAGCAGCCCTGGGATCGAAGCAAGCAGATGGGCAGGATCAGTCCCCTCCAGCTCCAGACTCAGCCTCTCAGCAGTCCCCAACCAACCACCTGGGGCAGCTGGAGCAACCAGCACCAGCGACGGCCGTGGTGGCACCAGCTCTGCCCCAGGTGAGGAGGGCAGGAGCGCAGCCAGGCTGCCATCGCCTCACCGTTGATGTAGGTCTGCTCGTGGATCTCAGTGATGCTCAGCAGGTTGGCCCCCTGCTGCTCGCAGCTATTCCAGGCCTCTCGCCACGACAGCGTTGACTGGAAGTTGAACTGGTAGCAGCTGTTGGTGAGGTGGTCCTTGTCCCAAAAGGTCTCGCAGTCGTTGCCTGCAGGGACGAGCAGCGTGAGCACCCAATGCAGCCCCAAAATGTAGCTCCAAAAGACCCCAATAACTCAGAAAAGCCAGGGAGAGAGAAGCCACTGGGGCTGCTCTGGCATGGAGCGATGAGGCAGGAGGGAAGGGGAGAGGCACTAAAGCCCCTGAGAGGGTTGGAGAGGGGGTTTCTGCTCCACCTCGTGCAACGTGTTTCTCCCCACTTACTCTTTATGGGGCAGAAGCCCCATCGCTCGTCCTTGCCGTAGTCCTGGGTGGTGGCACACCAGAGATGCCCGTCCTCCCGCCCCGTGCTGGTGCACTCGTGGAACCACTGGTTGTCGTACTTGAAGGGGATGGTGCAGGGCTTCCCGTGCGAGTTGCCCTGGATGGTGTAAATCTCTGGGGGAAAAGAGAAGCCTTTGCTTGAGGCTGTGTCTGGGGGGAGCTGAAGGCAGGACTGGGGTGAGAGGTGTGGGTTAGCCTGGTGTGGGGGCTAGCGAGGTGCCCACTCCCCACCACCCTGATTCCACCTGGTTTTGCAGCCCCAGCGAGCTGGGACCGAGCAACCCGGGCAGTACCCGCTTTTTGCAGCACCACGGTCTCAACTCACGTGTGGAGGCTGCTCTGGGTTATGGGATAATACAAACAACGCTCAAGAAGATGTTACCAGAGTACGGCACAGAGCACAGATCCTCCTCGGTGCCGTACGTCCTCCACTGCGAGCCACGTGCCTGGTCCCCCCGGTCCAGTGAGGAATTGCCCGGGCGGGCGCCGAGATGCTGGGAGAGCTGCTCCCCGAGGCCGCGGCAGCTCCAGCGCATGTTGACGGACTCGCGGTCGCACTCGTAGGTGGCCAAGGGGTGCAGCCCCGCCGTGGCGTTGGCGCCGTGCCACGACACCCCCAGGCACTGCATGGCCCCCACGTTGAAGAGGCGGTTTCGCGAGACCCATTTCCACTGCTGGGCCGGGGCGCTGGCGTTGCAGCCCTTGGTGAGTCTCACCAGCGAGTCCTTCGTCTCCAGGCAGCCTTGCGCACCCACGTTGTAGACCAGGAAGACTTTAGAGTCTGGGTAAAAAAACACGGGGAAATGGTTAAAGCATCGCTGCATCACACTGCGCCTTGCCCCAGCACCCTGGCTCCCCTTCCACGCACTGGGTTCATCCCTGAGTGCAGCACCCAGCACCATCAGTTCCCTGCAGAAATAACCCCGGCGTCTTGCCCCAATGCCCGTCCTCAGAGTGACAGGCTCCAGGCAGGGTGACATGGATGGGTGTTTGCACCCAGAGCCGGCTGAAGCCTCGTGGCATCCCCAAGAAGCACGAACAAGGGGCTTTTGGGCATCAGAGCTGGTGCAAAGAGCTCACTAACAGCATCATCAGAGCTCCCATGGAAGCACCTGGTCGCCCCAGGCGTCGCCACCAGCCCTGTGCCGGCACCAGCCATCTGCTCCAGGCGGGGAAAAACAGAGCAGGGAAAGAGAGAGCGCATCCGTCATTTTTATGTCTATTTGGGGACCTGTTTGAAAAAAAACCAAACAAACACTGCAGAGCAAACAAGAACTCCGGGGGAAGGTCTCTCAGCGCGTGAACAGGGCGTGATGGAAAACGCCTGCACACGGCCACGGCTCCTGCAGACACGAAACATCGCGCTGGGACCCTCCGAAATCCCAGCCTGGGCGTTGGGAGGCGGGAGCAGAGCGAGGGGAAGCACTGCCAGCAGCTGCAGAGGGGAGAAGGGTTGATCTCAGCCCCGGCTCCACGCACGTCCCACGGTCCTGCTCCCCACGGCAATTCCACGACCCCCAGCATCACCGAGAGCCACCCCAGCGCGTGAATCCATCTCGAAACCCGTACAAACCAGTAAACCCAGGACGTTACCCCGGGACACGCTGCTCCAGCTGACACGTCATTTTGAAAAGATACCAGATTTTTTCAAACATGTTTTGAAGTTAAAAAGCTGCCCCTGAGCCTCAGCAGAGCCCCAACGCCCCGACAAGAAGCTGCCCAAAGCAGCACATCAACAGGACGACTTTTGTCGGTTGTTTTCTTTTAGTTTTAAAAGCGACCCATTTTTTTCCACCATGAGCATTCACCAGCAGTCAAAGCGAACTCACGGGCCCCGCTATATTTAGCTTCGGTTTGCTTTGGGTTTTTGCCATTGTACGAATTTTTTTTGGGCTGCAAACCTTTTCATTTCCTATTCCCCCGCAGCCTCACCCTGCCCCAGCTCTATCCCTACAGGCGGCTCCCGGCACATTCGAGCAACAAAGATCTTGGCTGAGCAAAACTTCTGCAAAGCAAAAAGAAATGGAGGAAGGAGGACACCCCCGTTTCATTTCACAGCTTCAGCATCGACCCGGCTCCAGAAAGGAAAGGATGCAAAAAGCCCGTTCCCCAGCCAAGGTGACATCAGGGATGACCTCAAATTAACACAAGTGCCCAGGGTGATTGCCGGGGAGCTGACTCTGTGCACGTGCAACAGAAAAAGGCAACGACTGGAAGAAGAAACATTTCACTTCTTGGAAAATATTTTTCAAATCGTGGCAAGTGAACTGAGCAAAAAATTCAGATGGGGCCATATCTGGCTGTCTGACGCTCTGGTCCCTTACACCGGCGCCGGTGTTTTCCCAAACAGAGCTGGCTTGATCCTCACCTGGACACTGGGAGATTGGCTCGTCCGTGCACCAAACACCCATCTCAACAAGCCAACATCACCCCGGGCGTCTCCCAGCCCCTCGCTTCCCCCTCCACACACAGCAAGGGGTGATGCAACCCACCCCCAGCACCGGAGACGTGACGGGGTCTTGAACCACTTGTGGGGTGACGCAGCATCGGCGCTGCGACCCACTGGCTGCACCCAAGTATCAGCTCTTGGGCAGGATGAGGCTTCCCCGGGTCACAGCCTGATGCCAAACACCGGCCCTTTGGTATGAGGAATGAAAAAAGCTGCTCTACTGCAGCCGTTGGCAGCAGGGGTCAGCAATGGGACATCCTTCTCTGCTTATCTGCTAATCTGGCTTTGCAAGAAAAAATTAATAGCATGTTGGAAAAGTCCTGGAGCCAGCTCCCGGAGTCGGTGTCAGGGTGCTCAGCGTCAGATTAGGGTGCAAGGGCGATGCTCGCTGGCGGGCACGCAGCGGCACGGTGCTCAGAGGAAGCTCTCCAGACTCGGAGGGGGCAGCCTTGGTGCAAGAAAAGCACAAAATATCATTTTACTCTAAAAAGAGAAGAGCTGGAGGTAGGAAATTATAGGCTAAGGGTTTTGGGCTGCCCTCACAGGCAGCTCAGCCCACAGCCCCTCTGCTCAAAGCAGGCAGAAGAGGACACCCAACGTGCCCCACCCTGGTCCCCACTGGGCCATGGAGGGATGGGAAAGCTTCAGCACCAGCTCAGCCCTCACAATTCCATCTTCTCCCCTTGCACAGATCACTGTGCACTGACAGCGGGGAGCTGCTCCCAGCGAGGCTGGAGCTGGGGGGCACAACCAGCACGAGCTCAACACACATCAGCAAAGGCACGTGCTGAGCTTCACTCAAAATATGCTTTTCTTCCACTTATTTACAGGGAATTCAGGGCTGACTTGATCCTCATCGGTGCTCACGACATTGGCAGTGGCGCTTGGTCCAGCCCCTGATGCACCAAAAGGAGGTTTCAGACTTCCCAACCCCAGCTCTTTAATGCCTACACAGCAAACGGCTCCCCAGGGGCACACCAGCCCTTTGTGCATGGTCCTGACCACCTCCCAGCTTGCAGAGAACTCTCCAAAATGCGGCCACAGGCTGCTCAGCACCGAAGTCAAGCACCCAAGTGAAGTCTCCCTGCTCCCAGCTGGCTGCTGATGAACACGATGGATGCTCCTTGGGTTTTTGCACCCACCCGCAGACCTGAAACCCCCCGGCAGAGCTTCCCAACCGCCCTCCAGCCACGGAAACCCAACCCTGGCAAACCCCAGCAGAACCTTCCCAAAGGGGAGCTGTCATCCAGCGTGGAACAAAGGGCACTGGAAAATGCAACTATTGGATGCTCTGCCTGGAATCACCAAGATTAAACCAGGGCTGGATTTGACGTGTGCTGGGAGAGAGACTCTGCGCACCCCATGCCTCTCCCTCCTGTATCCTACATCTTTCAAGCAGGGCCAGCTCAGAGCAGCTCTGCTCCATCACGTCCTCCTCCTCCTCCTCTGTGGAGGAACTGTGAAAGCAAAGCGAAACCCCACGCTCTCAGCAAGGATGCTGTCTTGTCTGAGCCACGCAGACACTGGGATGCTGCCTCCAGTTTACTGGTACAGAATCACAGAATCAGAGAGTGTTGGGGGTTGGAAGGGACCCCCAGAGATCCCCCAGTGCCACCCCCTGCCAGAGCAGGGTCACCCAGGGCAGCCACACAGGAACACGTCCAGGTGGGTTGGAAAGTCTCCAGAGCAGGAGACTCCACACCCTCTCTGGGCAGCCTGGGCCAGGGCTCCGGCACCCGCACAGCCAAGAAGTTTCTCCTCCTGCTGAGGTGGAACTTCCCCTGTTCCAGCTCACACCCATTATTCCTTGTCCTGTTGCTGGGCACCACCGAGAAGAGATTGTCCCCTTCCCCTTGACCCCCAGCCCTCAGCTATTTCTGCACATCAAGAAGGGCCCCTCTCAGCCGTCTCCTCTCAAGGCTGAACAGCCCCAGCTCTCTCAGTGTCTCTTCCCAGCAGAGATGTTCAGTCCCTTGATCCCCCTCGTAGCTCTCCCTTGGACTCTCTCCAGTAGGTCCCTGTCTCTCTGGAACTGGGGAGCCCCAAACCGGACACAGGATTCCAGGTGTGGTCTCACCAGGGCAGAGTATGAGTGAGGAAATCAGCCGGTGCTACGAGGCAGAGTGATGGGAGGACAGCGGGGAGCTGGGGCTGCTGCTGAGACACCGGCTTCGCCTGCAGAAACGCACCCCTCTCTCTCCCTCGGGGGAAAGCCCAGGACGCTCGTGCTCCAGCACAGTGGGAGAAACGGGCCTTGGCACCGGCAGCTGAACACTGCAGGGATGGAGAAGCTGTGATCCTTTAGGGCAGCCAAACTTTTTACACCCCATGCTGGGCTTCAGGTTCTCTTCTTTTTTTTTTTTTTTAAATTTTAAAAAGCACAAGTTTTTAGGCCAGCAAAAAGTCTGAACTGAAAGGAACTCAGCTCAACCCTTCCCACAAGAGCTCCACTATCGAGAGCAAACAAGGAAAGCTTCACAACCTACAATTTTGGGGAGCATGGGCAGCACCGGATGAGAGAGGCAAAGAGGACAGAGAGACTCCAGGGATGGAGGTGGCTGTCAGTGGTGGGAAACGCAGAAAGCATCACGGCACAGCATGGACAGGTGTCCTCAGCTCCACCGTGCCCCGAGCACATCCCACACCAGGACACGCAGAGAACTCCTGCTCCACCACACTGTCACCCTCCCATCACCAGCAACAAATGCAAGGAGCAAATTTAAGAGAGGACTGAAGCTACGGCCGGACCCCGGTCTTGGTTATCCTGGGCTGAAGCACCTGCAATGTTCTGGCTGCAATTTCACCCGACCACAGCCAGAAGTGAACGCTGGCCCCAGCACGGCAGTGCCGCTCCGGCTCTGCGCCCACATCCCCTGTCACCCCACTCCAGCCCATCGTGGCTCTCACTCAGTGGCAGAGCCCTTCACACCTCGAAGGTTTCCACATTGCAGACATGGCCGGGGAGGTGGTTTGCTCCAAACCACCTGGGAAAGGCAGGAAATCCTCAAATCCCAGCGTGATGCCACAGCCACGGCACCAAACCAGGTTCCACCAAGACCCAGGAGCTCCTCGGGGGCTGCAGATCCCCCACGCAAGGAAAGCAAGCCTGCTAATGAGCACCTTCTTTCAGATTTGGGAGCCCACGCAGAAGTTTTACCCATAACATCCCACAGCAAGAAACCCACCCTTGACTCGCCTGGTGCATAAAAACTCCTTTCAGCTTGAACCTCCCGGTTTCACACGCTCTCACCCACCAGAAAAGGGTACAGCAGCCCCAAGCCATCTGCTCCAAAACACCGGCTTTTCAGCCTGTTATTGCTGCCCCAGGGTGAGAAGCAGCTCCAAAACCCAGACCACAAGGTTAGAGGAAAAGCCGTGGGAAGCTGCAGCTCATTCGCAATAAACAAGGGATGCACCAGCCTCGAGAAGCAACAGAGAAGCAAAACCGCCTAGAAGAAAAAAACAGCAGAAAAAAACCCCAAAAGAGCTGCTCATCGAATACAGGAGGGTTTCGTCCTCTGGTGACATTTGCAAGAGCAGGAGCCCGGGGCTGCACCCCAGTTCCGTGCCTGGCTGGCTCCTCCGACGAATGCTGCAGGGGCACAGGAAAGCCCCCAGCTCCATCTTCAAATTCCAGGTTATTGGACAAAACATTCCTCTGGAGGAAAAACCCCTTCCTGGAAAGAAGTTCCCGGCAGAGCCTGGCGTTACCACCGCTGTCAGTCCAGGTCTGGCTGACACCATCCCCAAGGTGACGGCGTGGAGAAGAGCACAAGCATGGCCCCTGCCATAAAGAGCAGCAATTTTTGGCCCGAGGAAGGAGCCCGTGCATCCCTCCAAGGGCTGGGAAGGGGAAGTGGTAATAAGAAAAGTGGTTGCAGCTCCCCTTGGGGTTCCCGACAGCAGAGCTGGAGCATCCCTGCTGCCATCGATGACAAGATACCAGAGCAAGTGCGTGGGGAGGGCATCAATGCTCCACCTCCGCCCCCAGCTGCTTTTGCATTGACAAACTCTATGCAATCCCTTAAAGAGAAACTTCAAATTAAAAAAATAATAATAGGGAAGGAAACACAGACGGTCTCAGCAGCCCCCAGGCACGCGGTGAGCACCCGGCTCAGGAGGGGGCACCGCTGCTGCTGCTGCTTGAGAACTGACGGAGAACTGACGGCACACGTCGACCCCCCGCACCCGACGCTCCGAAATGAGAGGTTCGCACCAAAACAGCAACACTGCCCGGCGTGCCCCACACAGGCTCACCCTGACCCGGCACATCCAGGGGCTCAGCTGGGGCCAGACACGTAGGAAAGCGGCTCCGGGTGCTCCAAGCCAAGCTCCAGAATAAACAAAGGGAGGTCGCTGCTTTATTTCTGTGTTTTTAAATAAACCTCAAAGGACAAATAGCAGGTCTCTTGTTACAGGGAGAAAAGCGAAGCTCCTGATGGCTTGGCTGGGGGTGTGAAGCACCAGGACCTGCACTTGGAGCCGAGAAACTCTTCCTGGCTCACCCAGCGGCACGGAGCGAAGCCGCTGTTTATACGGTGGGAGCTGTAGGAGACAAGCTCCTTACTTGGCCGCGACCGTTCAAGGCTACCTACCACCCTGCTCTCTCTCTGCTGCCTCGTAAAGATTTTGGATGGGCTCCACATACTGCATTTCAGCCTCTCTGCACACAGTAAAAAGCTCGTTCTCCCCGCACCCTGCAGACAAATAAATGCATTCCACGGGCAATGCTGGCTCATGTGGGACTTGCCCACAGCCGTGGCGGGGGACAAGGGAGCCAGCAGACCTTTCAATACCCGGCAAAGGGCAGGAGGGTGTGAATTTTTCCTAAATTTCCCCCACATCCATTCAAGGATCCAGCCCCACAGCAGCTGCACGCATCCGGAGGTAGAAATCCCAGGTTTGCCACCTCCCTGGGAAGGCAGGGAGAGGAAGGCAGCGTCATCCATCCCACCGGGAGCGCAGCCGGGAGGGGCAAAGGGTCCCTCACAAGACACGAGAGCCGAGCTCCCCTCAAATGTCCCATCCCACATACAGCTCCTCCTGCCACAAACCCCTGGCAGTGGCAGTCCCCCAGCTTGCTCGCCCCGAAGCATCGCCCACCAGCACTGCAGAACCCCCTGGCCAGTAAGTTCTTGGCCACATCCAGGGTGATGTGACACAGGGGACAGCCCCAACTCGCGTCCCCACAGACGTGGTTCCAGTAGAGCTGGAATCTGCCAAATTTTTCAACACTACTACGGAAACTCCCCCCAAAACCAAGTTTAAAAATAATAAAAGATCCAGTGATTCTTCCTCCCTTGTTTCTCCAGCCCCATTCCAGATACTAACACCCCGGGCAGCATCATCGGTGTCTCAGGACAGGGGATCCCCCTTTTTCACGGAGCCCAAAGCTGTCGTGTGTGGATTCCGGCAGAGGAAAGGGAAGGGCTCGCTCTCCTCATTCCCAGTCTCAGCATCATCCTGCAAACACTGTGTTTTACACGGAAAATCCCACTCAGGTCCTGTCACCAGAGCACGAGGTGCAGCCAGGATTAAGCTCTTGCCAGGCTGGGGATGAACGGAGCATCGTGCCTGAAAAATACCCTGTGCCCCTGCAAACAGCCAAACCATCGCTCCCGGGCTGGAGAGCGCTTCCAAGAATTTGCAAGTCAATCCGCTAATCATTTGCTAATCCTTAATTAATTAAAGATGGGTCCTTTAAGAAAAAAAAGAGCATCTGTGTGGGTCCCTTTTGGGCTCCGAGCAATCCCAAGAATGAGAAAAATGTCGATGCTCTGTGGTCTACGGCACAGTTCAAATTAATTAAAATCCTGCTCCCCGGCCACACGTGAAGAACAAAATTTTACAAATTGTTCAAACAACCTTTCGAGGAAATGGCTGGGCCGGGATGGGCTCAAGTGGGCTGGGAGGGCGGCAGCCGCACACGCTCCCACTCCCACCCAAGAATCTCCGGCGCCCGATGGAGCGGAGCAGGGTGGGCAACAGCCCCTCGCTGCCCTCCGAGCACCCACCGAGGCACCCGAGCCAGAGTCTCCTGCTCGAGTTTTATCAGCTGGAAAAGATGATTTAGCAGAAGAGAGTTATACCCCCCCTCAGCAGCCATTTGCTTTGATTTCAGGGCAAAAATGTTTCCCTGGAAAATATTTAAGGAAGAGGGAAGGCAGGGGCGTTCCTCTGCCCCGCAGGGAAAGGTGCAAAATCCAGCCAGAAATAAAGCCGAAGCGAGAAACCTGCAACGTGGCTGTACCTGTCACCGGGACCTCACGCCTGAAAAAGCCTTCTTGGGTGCCGGCGAGGCATCCCGGGGCAGCACCTTCACACGGGAAACCTCCCGGGGCCACCACACCGCACCGGGTGGCTTCGGGGGAAGGGGATGGTTTTGCACCGCGGGCTCCATCTTTTTTGCTTTTCATTCCTGTAATTCTTGCACAAGCTGCCGTCCCTCTCCTCGCCGCCCCGTCCCTGTCCCGCTCGGCTGGCTGCCAGGGCTGCAAGCGGCGTCGGGGCGGCGAGGTCCCCAGCTGTCCCCTGAGCCAGGCACGGAGCCACCCTGCTCTTAACAGCAAAGCCGACACCTCCGCCCCCCTTTCCTGCTCCTAAATAACCCGAAGGAGATCGAGTTATAATTTCTTGGAGCTGCGTTTGCCATGCAATGAGCTGTTTCCATTGCGAAGAGGAAAACGGGGGCGGGCTGGGGGGAGCTTCATGCAAAAGGCTGCTCTGTTTTACTGGCTGTAAATTCTTCCCCGGGTCCGTTTCGCTCCCTCCCCTCGCCGCAAAGCTGACACGGCAGCTCCCACCCATGGGTCCTGCGCTGGGCACTGTGGAGAAGATGATCCAAAGCACTGGCCCCGCACTGACGCAGGGACCTCGTCCTGTCTGCAGCCATGGTGAGACGGAAGCTGCTGCCTCAGTTTCCCCAAGACGGGCGTGTGGGCGCTCAAGGGGGTGCTGCAAAGATGGGGCAGCCAGTGGCAATGTCCCACAAACCTCCGACCAAATTCTGCTGCACCTTCCCGGCTGTTCCGGAGGCGAGGGTTTGGCACGAACCCCTCAAGGAAGCGACAGCTCCCCAGGGAAAGAGACACCAGCCTCTGCTGCCAGCGCTCACTCAAGGGACACTTGGGACTAACCCACCCCAACCCTAAAAATACCAGCAAGGATCCTTTCCAAGCTGTAAACCCAGCCTCGTGCTGCGGGACCTGGGATGTGGCACCTCCATCGACGCCATCCCCTTCGCCCGTTGGATCCAGACCCAGGCTGATTCTGGGGAGAACAGCAGGAAAGTGGGGATGGGGTGAGTGGTGGGGGGAGAAGAACTGAGGGTGCTCGCACCCACTCGTGAGCAACACGGCACCGCGGGAGCTGAAAGCCGCCTTGTTCCTCGCCCTGCCCCGGCGCGGGGTCGGCTGCCACCGCGCTCCCGCCTCGCCGCCGCGAACCGCCGGGACAGAGGTGCCTCTGTCCTCGGGCTTGCCAAACCTGGATCCCACCGACATTTTTCAAGGCGGAACGGCCAGAATTGGTCCTTACAGGGAGCTAAGCCCTGCTGCAATCAAGTCACTCACTTAAAAACCGCAGGAGGAGGAATTCACGGCCCTCAAGGAAATTGTGGGGAGGTTTAACAAGGAATTCAGCTGCGGAAAGTTGGGGGTTCAGGGGCGCTGGATGTCTCCAACCCGCAGCAAACCCTGTCACCGCTCTCCTGGCCACGCTGGGCTATGGAGGTCCCCTTCCCCATCACCTCCAGTTTCCTCCATCTCCAAGACAAGTAGTTCCTCCCGGCCATGAGCCTCTGATCCTGGGCTGGATCCCTCCCTTGGCACAGGATCCACAAAGTCACAGCGAGCCCAGGTTTACCCCTTGGGATGCTCAGCCCCAGGGGGAGCTGCTGGGCTGGGGGGCAAGGGGGAGGAGGGGGACCAGTGCCCTCCCAACGCTGCCACTTCCAAATCTGCTTCGGATTCACGCAACAAAAAAGGTTTACGTTTGTTATCGTTCAGGCAAAAGTAGCCTGTTTTGGTTTATTCTTTCCTAATTTTAGAATTTTTCTCAATAGGGCCAAAGGAATCCAAGGCAAAACAGTTCCTCGCTCCTGTGCCAGACTCTGCTGGGGTAAAAAGTGTCTCAAATGGCCATTGCAGGGGCTGGCCCGAGGAGCCTCGGGCACATGGTGTCTTCAGAAGCTTTTTAAAAAAAAAATAAAAATACAACCCCTTGAGTTTATTGTGAGAAGTTACTTAAAAAAAAAAAAAAAAAAAAAAAGAAAGAGAAGGAAGTCTGCAAATACCCATTCGGGCCGGGTCCCGCGGGGCACTTTCCTACGGGATTAACGCTCCAGGAGGGGAGGGGGTGGGAGTCGGAGGAAACCTACAACAAAACCCTTCGGCCCCTTCCCGACCTCCCCCTCCCCGGGCGGACAAAAGGCCGGAGCGGGGCTGCGGGGCGCCGGCTGCCCCCCCCCCGCCGAACCCCCCCGGGCCCCTCCGCGGCCGCGGAAGCGTTTCCGCCGGGCCCGCCAGCCGCTGCGTGGCCGAACGGCGCGGGGAGTTAAAAGGCACACGAATAAGAAGCGGCCGAAAAGGTCGGGGAGCAAACGCGCCTAAAAAGCGGCGAAAACAAAACGCGGCGGAACGAACCGCGACCGACAAGGGACGGAGTAAAACAAACCGCGGCGAAAGCGACTAAAACATCCCGCGAGGAAATAAAAAACGGAGAGAACCGCGATGCGACGCCCCCTCCTCCGCAACCCCCCAGCCAGCCAGCCAGCCAGCCCCGGGGGTGCTCCCCCATCCCTGCCCACGCTGGTTTAGCGCTCCCCCCCACAAACAAAACTAAAAAGTAATGGGAAGGGGGGGTGCCGGAGGAAGGGTCCCACCTGGGTGCGCAGCGCCGAGCACCAGCTGGAGGCCGAGGAGGCAGCAGAGGGGGGCGCGGAGGGGCCGCGGTGCCGCCGAGCCGCGCCCCATGCCCGGCGCTCCCCGCTCCGCTCCGCTCCGCTCGGGGCCTCGCCGGGGCCGGGGGACGGCGGAGGGGCGGGCAGGGAGGGAGGGAGGGAGAAGGAGGAGGAGGGACACCGAAAAGAGAGAGAGAGAGAGAGAGGGAGGGGAGAAGGGAGGAAAAAAAAAAAAAGTTGAAAAAATATTTTTTTTCCTTTAAAAAAAAAAAAGTACGCGCCTGCTTCAGACACTGCGTCAGCGGGAGCTGCCCTCGCCCGTGCGCCCAGCCCAAAAAACAGCGGCGGGGGTGGGTGCGGGGAAACGGGGGCTGGGAGCCGGGAAACGGGGGCTGGGGGCTCCGTAGAGGGGCCCCGGGAGGGCTCCGCGTCCGGCTGGGGGTGCAGCAAGGGCCCGGCAGCCTGCGAACCCCCGGGGGGGAGCTGGGTTCCCCCGCACAGGGGTCACTGAGCGTCTCCCCGATGGCCCCAAGCAAGGCCAGGGTGCGTGGGAGGTGCCCGCCAGCCCCACGGGTCTCGCTGTGCTACAAAAGCCACCCGGGACCTCAGCGTGGGAGTCCCAGCCCCGTCTGAGAGAGGAGGCAAGGGCAGCAGCGAGCTGCCGCCGCACGGTTTTGATCACACCCCTGGGTGCTTGGAAGGGGTTATCTCATCGCAAGTGCCCCGGCAGCCCAGCTGAGCCTTCCTCCATCCATCCCTACAGCACAGAGCTGGGCAGCTCCCCTCTCCCCTGTGGATGGAGGATGTTGAGGTCGGACACAGCTCATCACACCTTCCACCCGCCCTCACCCCTCCAGCTGTGGGGGTGCTGCTGCAGTGCTCCAGCTGCCCCTGCGCTCTGCGTGAAGAGCATCAGTATCACATACCCAAGAGCTGAATATAAAAAGCTTTTAAATATATTTTAAACTTTCTTGGTTTTACTCTTTCCCTCCAGGCAGGCCTGCCCAGCCCCTCAAAAGCTACCCAAAGAATGCAGCGTACGTGGAAAACACTGGAAATCTGCATTTTCTTGGCTTCATACAGCTGTCGGGCTGTGTGTTACTGTAGAAGGAAGCCTGCTGCAATAGGAGCCACATGATAACCACTACAGATTCCTGCTCAAAAGGTTTTCTTCAGTGCTAAACACCGTTTGCACCTTAAAAACCATCAGCACCAAACTGGTGCAGCTGATCACACCTTCCTGGAGGTCTGGCAGGAGGTAACAGATCACCCTGAGGCACCTGGAGGAGATTCAGCATCACAGTTTGATTGAACCGAGTGAAAGCCACAAATCCCTGAAACCTGGGAGGAGAAAATCCCCACTGGGCAGCTGGGAACTGGCTCAGCTGGGCACCACCCTGCCCAGCCTCTGGAGAGCTGGTTCTGCTCCAGTTCTGGGGCGAGCAAGAAAGCTTTGAGCGGGGAGATGACTCATGTCATGGTGCAAAGATCTGGTTGCACTGGTGTGCAAAGCGTGATGCCCACAGTGCCCATCTCATGAGGGCCCATCCCATCTCAGAGGGCGTGAGAGCCTCACCTCCTCCTTGAGCTCTCAGGATTTGGGCAGCACAGGTGGAAGCACGTCAGATCTAAACACAGACTCTGCCGTGCAAAATTCAGGTGCGATGGTGCTTTTAATCAGGCCAAGGCGACAGCAGCACTCCCTCAAGCAGGGAGCAGGAGCTCACCCCGAGACGGCACGACGCGGAGGGATGTGTGTGAGCCGGCCACGTGTTGTTTGGCCATTCTTGTGAAAATAAATCAATCCATTGTTTCTCAGCAAGGCAGGAAGGACCTGCAGACCGGTGCCAGGACAGGCTTTGGGGATGCAAACCCTCTGGGGGGGATCTAATTAAGCACATCGGTAGCTGGGCTGTTAGTTTTTGGGTTTTTTTTAAGTCAGGGATTATTTTTAATTGAGGCAGCGGTGGAGAACAGCTTCGCTCGTCCTCTGTGGCTGGATGTGTCGGGGAGCGAGCGCAACAGGAGGAGAGCAGGGAATCACCACCCCTAAACCTTGGAGACTGCTCTTGGGGGGTGCCCCCACTGAGGGGCCAGCAGCTGGGTGTGATAGAGCTGTGAGTGGGACCCTCCATCCATCCCAGGCAAACCTCTTGTCCCTTTCCCATGGGGCGAATCCCACCCAAAGGAGGGGACACAGCAGAGCCACAAGGCTTTGGATCCCACGGAGCATCGCCGCCTCCTGCCCTTGGTCATCCTGCGTCTGGGAGGCCCCTATGCTGCATGTGATTAGAAGATAATTAGCACTTCTTAGTAACTAATTCTTCCACCACGGGCCAACAACTCCTCACCTACTCTCCTCCTAAATCTGGTTTAGTACCAGTTGAGTTGCTACTCGTCGGAGTGGATCGGGAGGAAATGCATTTTTTCCTTTCTCCTGGGACGTTTCCAAGCTGTCTGACCTCTCTGGCCCTAACGAGTTGCTGCCAGACGAGGGAACGCAGCCGCGTGCGGGGGACGGCCAACCGCGCCGGCGGCCACGCTCTCAGGAGAGCTCCTCGCACCGGGCGATGGATGGGAGCAACGGGCTCGTCCCGGGCTTACTCAGCTCTTGGGACATTCAGTCTGCGGCTAATTCCCTCAGTTTGAGCATCTGTGTTTTTCCCCTAGTTGAAAAAATAAATGCTGGGGTTTGGCCGAAGCAACATACTCTATGGGGAGTGGTCACAGCAGAGGGGCTGTGATGGGACAGGGTGAAACAGTACTGGTTTGGGTGAAAGTCACTCCGCAGAAGGGGGTTTTCCAAAAAAACATTTCCTTGCCACTCGCCCACCTTTGGCCAGAAGTCTGCCCTGGTCATGAGCACAAGCAGAAAAAGGATCAGTCGGGATGCTCAACTTCCCACAGGTTGGAAAATAAATGTCCCTGAGGAGCTGTGAGACCCGGCTGTTTGGGATGGGAAAGGAAAACCCAGATCTGAAGCTGAGGTGCTCAATGGCAGCAAGGCACCTCGTGAGTTATTGAGTTTGGGGCTGATGTGGGGCATGTTGGGGGTTAGGGGACAGGATTTGGGGACAGCTGGACCATGAGAGCAGTGTCTGTGGCACCAGGCTTGAGGGCAGATGCTGCGAAGGAAGAATCTACGCCAACCCATCAGCCACCTCTGAGGACTGCTGGGTCCAAAGGGTCAGTTTTAGAGCCCAGGGAGGACGTGGGGGTACACTATATGACTAGGGAGGCTGCACTTCCCACTCAATCATGCTCTTCCAAGGATGTCCCCCCCCATGCCATGGCTTTCTGCAGCCCTGGGGTCTCCGAGGGAACAGTGCTGGAGAGCAAAGCCCTGCCTGTGGGCAGTGGCTGCTGAGGGGCTTGGTTTTGCCGCAGCAGTCGCAGCCACAGACCGCGCACGGGCCAGGGTCCGTCAGCACCTGCCAGGCTCCGTGGCGAGCTCAGACCCTCTGTCCGTGCCGTCTTGGCCTCATCCTGGCCCCCAAAAGAGACCGGCCGGGCCAAGATCAACACCCACCTGGCAGGCTCCGCTGTGCTGAGGTCACCGCTTAGGGAAGAGGCCGTCTTGGCGTCTGCTGGCTCCTCTCTCCCCCGCGCCGGCAGCAGGGGAAGGCCACGTTGCTCTCCCCGTGTCGGAGGCAGGCGGAGGACAGCCAGGACAGCCCCAGCGATGGAGGAGGCTTCTCCCCCAAAGCCCGCTGCCGGGTCCTGCATCGCGGGCAGCGAGGGGTGGTCAGCAGCCCCCTCATTGGGACGTGGAGCTTGATACGTCACCCAGCATGGCGGGGAACCCTCATGGGAGTACGGCAGGGGACTCGTCCCCAAAGCACTAGTTCACATTTGCACCCTTCCTTCCCAAGGCAAGCCTGGGAACATGCGCAGGGACTCAGC
Organism: Trogon surrucura; assembly: GCA_020746105.1. Classification (NCBI taxonomy): domain Eukaryota; kingdom Metazoa; phylum Chordata; class Aves; order Trogoniformes; family Trogonidae; genus Trogon; species Trogon surrucura. The sequence goes on from CM036639.1 coordinate 3,718,215, forward strand.
TCTGCCGTGGCCCCAGGCGTGCTGGTGGCCATAGGGTGCCCGGGTGATGCTGGTTCTCCCAAGGGTTCAGCACTGTGAGTGGGGTCTCAGGGCTGGTGTCCAGGGGTTCTGGTGAGACAGAGGGGGTGTCGGGGAGCACCCTCGCCTGCACGCTGCACTTTTCTCCTCGTGCTCCTCGCCTGAGCGCAGAAACGCATTATTTAAGAGCATTCCCCAGCTTTGCTCAACACCCAGCTGCGGGTAGAAGGATCCTGGCCAAAAAGATGTTTCCCTGCCCCCAAACCGACTGTCCCCTCGGCTCTTACAAGGAGCAAACAGCTGCTGGGGTCCCACCACGAGCTTGATCGGCTTCGTGCCCCCTCCCCAAATGCCTTCCCAACCCCTCTCACTCCCAGCCCTGCCAAGGGGGTCCTTTTGTGGGTGCCCTGCACTGAGGCTCTTGGGGCTCTGTGCTACTCTCTCTTCTGCAGCCCTGAAAAGTCAGGCAAGTTCAAGCTGCAAATAATTTATGAAAACCAGATGTGCTCACTCAAAGCTGCCACGAGGAATTTCAGGGCGCTCCAGCCCGGGGAGGGCCAGCGCCGAGATCCCTGCCCTTCCGCCGCGGGGGCGAGATGAAGCCGGGGGCTGCCCGGGGAGCGGCGCTGCCCTGCGAGCCCCGCTGCCTCTCCTTCCTCCCTGGCCTCCCCAGGGCTCCTGGAAAAGGGACAGCGTGGAATTCCAGCCATTTGAAAGAAATTCGCCTTTTAGAAAAACACTTTCTCCGCGTGACTCAAGCAAATTAGCAGAGCCGGGCTGCAGAGCGGAGAGGGAAGGCAGCTGGAGGGCGGTGGGGGACAGCACATCCCAAACGGCATCTTCGTCTTGCTGGAAACAGGGATGGGACTGGGGAGAGAGCTCCCACCCTGGCCTCCTGCCCTTCCCAGCTGGAACAGTGGCCCAGTGGCCACACAGTCAGCCCCGGTTGCTTCGCTTCCACCTCTGCCACTGCCTTACCTCATAGCCACGGGCACGTCCTCCTCCACCTCCGTTCCTCACCAGTCCCTTTAGCCTGGAGGAGTTTTGGCATCAATCCCAGCTGGTCTCCTGGGTTTGGGTGCGAGCGGGTGGATTTTTAGGATTAGCAGGAGCTGGGCTGAGCCAATGCTGAACAAAGCAGGTTTGGAGCCCTGATCTCCATGCAGAGCTGAGCCGGGCCAAGAGCGAGGAGTTTGCCAACACGGCAGCCCGTGTCCCGCGGACCCCGGCCAGAGCCTGCTCGTGGCTCCCGCGCAGCCAGTGGCTTCGGTCAAGAGAGGACAGGGCTGAGCGTAGCTCTGGCTTTTCTCCTCACGCGAATGCAACCCAGAGTCAAACACCTTATAAGCCCACTGCCTCCCTTCCCCGCGGCTGCTCGAGGGGCCATCGCACACCTCTGCCCCATGGAGCTGCAGCCCGAAAGGATGGAGGAAGAAGAAGGGCTGTGGCAACCCACCCCGCGGCAAGACGCAGGGCTGGGAGCAAAGAGGAGCCCGGAGGACCGTGCGACGCTGGCAGCAGCTCGCGGCTCCTCACCAGACAGCACGCGCCAGCGGCTTTTTCCCATCCTTCGCGCCCCCACGCAATTAATGCACGACATGAGAGCGTCTCAGCCCCCGTCCCAGCTCCCGCTCTCCCAGCCGGCACAGACAATAGCGTCCTTGTGGCCAAGAGGCCTATTCCTGGGTGTGAATGTTGCAAGAGGAGGCTGAGCAGCTCCATGTTTGCTTGGCCTCTCGCTCCCACCCAGGGCGATGGCCGTGGGGCACCGGGGCCAGGATGAAGAGACACTGTGGGCACATCCATGTGCAGCAGCAGAAATTCAGGGTCTCGGTAGAAAGATCCATCAACATTTGGTAGAAAAGGCACCTCTGGGCTGGGTGGAGGTCAGGGCTGCGCTGGGTCCTGCTTCCACGCGCTGCAAATCACCTCTCCTGCTCCGTGCTGGGAGGGGGAAGGTTTAAGTTAAGGCTGCTTGAGCCAGGCTCGCATAGCACCCAGAAAATAACATCCTCCGGCAGCAAACCCCAGGGAGACACTGGCAGCAGTAGCAAATCTCATGTCGGGCGTTTGCCAGGTCACAAAATAGACTGGGACTGGCCCAGTTGGCAGAAGGAAGCTCGTTTCAGAGCGTGACTCCTAACCGCTAACGTAGGAGGTGAAGCATCCAGCGAGGCAGCCCCTTGGTAACTGTCATTCCCGCTGGCGTCAAGCTGAGCGTGTAATCGCGCGGACGACCCCGCTCCCAGCGCGCCACGCACGCGTGGTGGGTACCTGGCCCGGAGGCCTGACCGGCACCGCCAAGCGCTTGTGCATTCGCTGCTGAAATGCCGCCGCTCCTCCTGCCCAAAATCTGCGTCGCATCATCAAAACTGGCACAGGGGGCTGAAAAATAATCAATCGCAGCAGGCGGGAGGGAGCCGGGCTGCTCTTGGTGTTTGGTTTCACTCGCACTCGGCCGAAGGCTGATTTTAAACTTCAAGCGCAGGGAGGGTGATGTCAGGTTTGCAGCAAAATCCTGCTCCCCGGCGATGACTCTTCCTTGGAAGGAACCAGGCTCCAGGGGGCAGGGACCACCCCGCTCCGTGTGCAGGGATGCCCCGCACAGAGGTTGGGAGGTGCCTGCAGAGGAGCTGGGTGTGTGAACCCGCCCTACCCAGTTATTAGTCCAAATATGAGCAGACTCGACATCTTCGGCTGCCAAGGTCCTTTTTAATTTTCTATTGTATATTTGTTTCAAGCTGACAAGACTTAAGCATAAGAAATTAAAGGAGCCGAGTTCCTCATCACTGCTCAACACGGTTATTCTGGGTGACCGAGACCTCGGCTGCCTGCGGGCTGGGGAGCGACCACCAGCTCTCAGCACAGCCAGCCAGGCCACAGGAGTTTAACGCAAATTTTCCTCAACAGACAGAAAAACGGTGGTTTTTAGCATCCTGTACATAAATAGCTTCTAAAGGCAGCTGCTGCTCTACCAGAGACAAGGGACAAACCCACCTCAGAAGCCTGTCTTCGTGTTTCAGAACAAGGTAGGCACCAGCAATTGAATGCACGTTGTAATTGTCGGCGATTCCCCTCTCTGATCTCGCTGTTGAACGCAACCTTTCTTTTGTCCTTCCTCATCTCGTCCCGTGTCAGCTCGGCGCGGTCGCTGCAAGAGAGCTCGTGCCAACGCGACGAAGAGCAAAACAGTAAGAGCCGAGCAAATCAGTTTCTTAAAACTTATTTTAATATCCATGTCTCATCTGTTGGGTAGAGCCAAAACAGTCTGGCCTGGTTTAAGTTACAAATTCTTCATACACTTCTCGTTAAGTAAATGAACAGTGTGGCAATAGGGTCTTTTATTGGAAGTGAAACCCATATTAACAAGGAAGGTGTCACAGAATTCTACCAAGGTTCTTCCTCGCTATCAGCCTCAGGAAAAGCCGACGCTGTCCCCAGGCCCCTGGATGGGTGTCGCACAGCAGGAATAAATGCATCTGACACAAAACTACTCACACCCACAGAGATAGCACACACTGTATGTCCAAGAAACAACGGGACCAGGACAGGAAAAACCCTTTTAGAATTCTCCACGATGTGGGCGGACACCAAATCATCAAGTTTCAGCAAACGGGATGAAGCATCAACCCTGATTTCTCCTTGACAGAGGCTGAATAGACACGTCAAAGCGCTGCTTGCTAAACAGTTAAATTCCGGAACAGAGCAGCAGGGATGGAAAGGGCTAAGAAATTATGGCTGAGGATTTAAAGATGCAGTATTTCTTTCCTTTGTTTAAAACACTACAGTTTAGAGACCACCTTAATGCAGCTGCAAGTGAACACATCCAATTAAAAGCCCAAGAGTCGCTACAAAAATAGTAATAAAAAAAAAAATAAATCAATGTGGCCAAGTTCTCCACTTCCCAGGTCCATTGCTTAATTTCAACGGACTCCGTTTTCCTGTTCACCCTACGCTCCCGGTCAGGTTTAAGTGTACCGTTTGCAGACGATGGCTTACAGTAAGGCAGAGCAAGCAGGAGCTCTCTCCAAAAGTGCGGGAGGGAGAACATCGCTTGCCCCGAGAACACCTCAAAAGAGCCCACGTGCTGCCAGAGCTGCGGGTACGACCGCGGAGGTGCCGCAGAGGAAAGCCCGCACCACGGTGGTCTGGGTACTGGGTGAGGAAGCGTGCGCGGGGCAATTTGTTTTTTAACCACCACCCTGAAGAGCGGTAGCGCACAGCTCGGCTCCCTCTTGAGACAAACTCAGCTCTCGAACACTGCATCTTTAAATATTTCTGGGTATGAACTCCCGCCACATGTTAGGAGCACTCCAACCTGGCTGCCACATGTTCAAGTGCTGTGCTTTTTGTGTGTGTTTTTTGCTTTTCCTTTGATGCGGGGGGGGAAAAGGGGGCAGAGTGGGGACAAGAGGCTTGCGTTTCGCAGCAGGCAGGCTCCAGCTGAAGGTGTAAAGACCCCTCCAGGCAGATTACAGAAGGGAGACAACAATAATCATTACGATGTTTGCTCCCTTCAAGAACATTCTCTCACCCCCTCCAATTTGCAACCGGATGCGGCGATGGCAGCAAGTCAGGGAATCAGCAAGTTTTAAAAGGAAGGTGTTAAGGGAGAGAGGAAGCTCTGCTGCCAAGTCACCTTACTGAGAGGAGCAGAGGATTCCCCAGCTTCGGAGTTTTACAACACGAACAGGACATACGTACAGTACTGAGCGAGCACAGGTCACACCTGGGAGCATCGGAGCTGCGCTCGGATTCTTTCCCGTTCGCTGCCTGCCTTTTCAACAGTTCACAGATATCGTGCCCAGGAGAGCACGTCGCAAACACGTCAGGGTGCGTTTTCAAAAAGAACAGCACTTCAAATAAATTAAAAAAGGTGCAACCGTTGTGAGAGCTACGAAGCAGCGGCTGAAAACCTTGCGGCAGTCTGAGCCGGGATGCGCTCCGATCGCAGGCCTCTTCGCCCGGGGGCTTCGTCGCCCTCCTGAGAAGGAGAATCGTTCCTAAGAGGCCAGCCCAAGGGAGCAGAAAGCTGTGCCATCCACAGAACGGACACTGCCATCGACCTGCTAATACGGGTTTCACTTTGAGACCAGAAAACTGTTTTCTTCCAAAAAAATTGTTATTTTTAAAAAACTGAAATTAATTAGGGGTAAAACACTAACTCTAGTGCCATGAACAGGCAGGATCAACTTTTTTCCCCTCCAAAGGGCAAAGAGTCATATACCATCCCCAGCTGAACCTTGGTGCTTCGAGCTTTTCAGGAGATGTTACCTAAACTTTATTAAAAGAAAAAAGAACAATGTTTAAATATCAACACTGGACTAGCCCAGTCTTTTTTCCAAAGTCCACATTCTTCATATGAAGCACACACGGCGTCCTGGATTCCCCAAGGCTGCATGTTCAGAAGTTCACAGTACATGGAACCACGTCTTTTTGTATTTTCTTGAGTTTCCCCTCCTTGCTCAGAGCAGCCACCCTTTTCGTGGTCGGTTACTGGATAAACCTCAAGCCATCTCCTATCCACATGGCTTGGCCTAGATGCCGAAGGTTTTCTTGATGAGAGTTGATGTTGTCATGCTCTATGGATGGAAAAAAGCAAGAGAAAAAAAGCACCTGGTACAGGCTTCTTGAGACCCTTGCGGATTCCTCTATTCCAAAGCTGTTTCTGAAAGTCTTGTTGCCGGTTTCTCAAGCAGTTTTTGGCCTATTACTCTGTCTCAGTTTGAAGAGCTGTTATTGGATGATCCAGAGGTTGATGCAATCGCGGCTCCAGCCGGGCTGCTCGTGGATACAGATTTGCGGATGTGAGGCAGCAAGTACGGGTCACAGGCCAGCTGCTGGACATCTATCCGATCCTCCTTTCGGTAGGCCAAACAACGTCTGATAAATGCCTGCAGGCACCCCCGAAAAGCAAAACAAGAATTAGCAGACCAACAGGAACAGGAAGCTTTCCGTGACCGGTAACTCTTTGGGAGTGGGGCCAATCTGACAACCCCAGGGCTGAAATTTCGTCCCCGGTGATCACAGGGACAGCGCAGCTCCTACGCCAGCAGCTCACCCTTTCTCAGGAGGAGGCACGGGCAGAGAGGCACACGCTGCACCCTGCTCAGTCCTCAGCCTGACAAATACAATGCAAAGCCACCGACCGCTCGGCAGGAGGCAAAGGGCTGAACATGGAACTCCTGCTGGTTTTAGGGAAGCCAAGAGGAAGGTGCCGATCACTGACACGCCCAGCCCGATCAAACTTGCGAGCAAATTTACCTTTGCTTCTGGCGTGACTACTGGCTTTGGAGGGAACTGCACCTCGGTAGCTTTCAGAATTGTGTTCTCCTGCAGAATATCTTGTTGTGACTGGTTGTGACCGAAGGGCTACCAAAAAAAAAATGGAAGACAATCGGTTAAAGGCTGACGACAGGCCTTAAAATACCCATAACGCTACTGTTCATCGTCACTCGACATCAGCATTTCTCTGGGCAAGAAGCCCACGAAGGTGCTGCAGAATCCAGCCAGATGAGCAGGACACACTGCTCCCACGCTTCAGCTGAACAAAAGGGACCAAGCCGGAACATGTCTGGGGTGTCTCCGGCTCAGAGAGGAGGGATCTCCACCTACTTGCAGACCTTGGAGGTCAACTTCAGCACGTGCGAGGGGGCCTCCATCTATCTAAGCCGACAGGAGATTCACCCACTTCAAACTTGGCTGGGCTGGTTCCACCGTGTGTCTGACTGACAACACGAAGCAACACAGCGTGTTTGTCAGCCCAGGCTTTCACAACACTCGGTTACCACGGACTGAGTTGATGGAATCTTTTTCCTGCTCCGACCTATTCCTTCTGTTGTCATAAAACAAATAACTTTTTTCTCCGGACAAATTGCCTTTTCCTGATCTGGACTCTTCCCTTCAAAAAACCACCCTAAAAACTTCCAGAGTGGGTCTTTGTACCTACTTTTTTTTTTTCCTAAAACACTCGCAGCCATCAAGCAGTATCAGGCTTGGCAAAGACAGCGCACTGAAAGCATCATAAAATAATGCCAGGCTGAAACACAACCTAATAAATTCTTCAATAGCCTTGGAACTGATGGCAAGAAGACAAGGCAGAAGCACCTTCTAAGCATGTGGAAGAGAAGGAAACAGAAGCCAAGGCTGCCTCCCAAAAGGTTTGGGATTCACCATCAAGACAAGAGTTAAACATCTTCGTACCTTTCTGCCGTAGAGACACTGATAGAAGATGACTCCCACTGACCAGACATCAACTTTATTTGAAATCTTTGGAGGTTCTTTCCCAACCACAAAACATTCTGGTGGCAAATACCTGATTAGAAGGAAGCGACAACAGGTTATGAGCAGCATCTCCAAATACTTTCAGTCGTTTTCTGGAGAAAGGAAGGAATGAGTTTCTGTGATCAGATATTGGCTTGGGACGCGAGGGACCCAATTTCATTCCTGTGCCTCCTTGGGCTGAGATCACTAATGCACACCCCTCCCGGGAACGGTCATCCCAAGGACCCTCCAGACACTCGTGGGCTGAGCTAGTCAGCACAGTCAGTTTCTTTTCACCAGAGCACGTAAAATAACAAGCCCAGTTTCTTTTATCTCCGTAACTGGTATTTGTTGTTGAAAGGGCTTGGCCAACAATTCCACAATAGAAACACGCAGCCAAAATACATATTTCTAGAAACACAACCCTAGATGCCACGTCCTAGTTAGAGACGCTCAGCCTCGCTCAAACTACAGTTAGTTTCATTTTTAGGAACAGAACAAAAGCGTACGATGCAGAATGCCTGAACAAATGGTCCTGTACGACTGTTGCCCGTGGTGACAGTCTGAAGCTTGGGTAACATCTCAGAGTCACGCTCGGTGGCACTCACTGCAGGTCCTGCTCTCAGCCACGGGTGACACTGTGACAACACCTGGCACTGAGGGTGAAGTATTGCTGGAAACATCTTTCACGTGACACCCACGAGTGAAGCTCTGGCTAGAGACAGAACTGTGAGATTTACACCTTTTGTGATCTCCCCTTCCTCATTCCAGCGGAATACTCTCTCCGTCTCCCTGATGTACCTGAATTTCCAAACTGGCATGGTACTCTCCTCCTTGCTCAAACTGTTAGTGCCATTATGGACTGTGAAATAGCAGCCAAGCTCCCCTTTAGAGCTTGCTATCTCAGCAGCATATGCAGGTTTTCATCAGGCAATTTGGATAAGAGATGATTTTCAAATGTCTAAGCACTAACCTACTGAAAAGTAAAAAGCTGCCAGCCTCAAAAGGGGCTGTGTGACAACAAGAGCAGTTTCCAGGGTCTCAAACCTCGCGTCTCAATCTGTCACAGACAATGGCAGCACACACAGAGCTGACACAGAGCCAAGGCTGCTTATAAACTGTTCTGATCTGTAACTTGCAAGTGCCCCGGGTGACACTTACCAGTAAGTACCAGCCCCCTGCGATGTCAGCTCCATGCCATCAACGGAATTGTAACTGTCATCATCCATGATTTTGGAAAGTCCAAAATCTGTGATTTTTATCTCTCCACATGCAGTACCATTGACTAGAAGAATGTTACCTAGACAGAGAGAAGAAACAGCCCCTTAAGGATACACATCTAGCAGGGAAAAAAAAACCCCACAAAGCAAAAACGAGCATAAAATTGCATTGAACTCTGGCGCTCTGCACAGAGGACAAGGAACCTACACAGCGAGCTGCAGCAGCCCGGTGGAGATGTTTTAACTCTTAATACCCTGAACTCCAGAGACAACTCAGCTCTCCCCAAGCGTTAGAACTGACCCACCTATCCCCAAATGCTCCAGTGGCTGAGCACTATCAGCCAACCGAGCTTGATGCCTGTGCTGCTTTGACCCCTCCCAAAGGTCCCACTGGAAGGGCAGGTCAAAAAGGAGGATGAAGCACACAGCCACAGCTATGACTCAGCCTGCCCAGAAGTCCTGACTTGCCCTGGCCTCTCGACAAGCCAGAAACTCTCTCCTTCCTGGCAGCGCTCCCCAGCGGCTTTCTAAGCTCAAAAAGGGACAATTACTGCTTAGGCAAGGGTCTTTTACAAATGCATCAAGGATCAACAAGTCAGATCATCGCTGTTTTTCTCCAAGCCTACAACACAGCAGCAGAATCGTGCGTGATGGCAGAGGATGAATCACAGCTTGAGACAACTGTAGGCAGAGCTCTGCAGCACGCTCAGCCAACACCAGAACAGCCGGCAGCTGCCGGGAGAAACAGGGTCACTAGAACTAGTGCAACAGCACCACCTCTCGTACAGATTCCTCCCGCTGATGCAATAAACCACATCACACACGGGTTTCACAACGCTCATGAAGTGCCACCAGTAATAGGGAGACAAGTCAGGGATAACTGCCCCAAAGAGACGGCTGAATTTTACTGGACTAGGAAAAAGAAACAAAAAAAAAGCAAAAAAAAAAAAAAAAGCTATGTCGCCACTACACATCACCCCAAAAGACAACGTTTCCATTTTTCATCTCATGACTCTGCCCAATAAAGGGAAGTTTGCGACAACATTTGGAGAGAACCCTCTGCGTGGTAGATGTCAGTGAATTCAAAGGCAGACTTGAGCAGTTCGACTGGATGGCCCCAGCTTTGAAAAACCGAACGCTTCCAGGTTTGCCTCTGCCACCAGATTTTCAGGCAGACGATTACAGAAAGAATAAGGCAGAAGAATGGGAACATGAGACACACTAGCAATTATGGGAACCCTTATGAAGTAATAACAGAAGCTCTCAACAGCAGAATACAACCAGGACATTAAGAAACCAAACACAGACACTCGGTGGTTCGAGGGCTCCTGCTGAACAAGGAGGCTACTTCTGGAATGTTACGTCCTTGGTTTATGTTGCAATTCTGGGAGACAATACCCTTCTCACAGCATGTTCTATGCATTTTAGTGTTTGTTGTTGTTTTTTTTTCCTTATTGCAAGCTACTTTTCCCAGACAGCCCCGTCTCCATTTTGCTGTCTGACCAAAGTAAAACTTGCCCATGTCAGTTATAACCCATTACCTTTAGTCAGCGCCCTCAAGCCCGTCAGCCAGCAGCACAGCATACCTGGTTTAAGGTCATAGTGTATGATGGGAGGTTTGATTTCATTTAAGTATTTTAAAGCGTTCACAATCTGCATGATAATGGATCGTGCCTCTTTCTCCGACATTAACTTGTGCTGTTTCAGGTAGAAGTCCAGATCGTTTCCCTCACAGTATTCTAACACTGTACAAAACCTGAAGGCAGAAGAGTAGTTGTTGTAATTAAGAAACCAGAACACTTTGTTATCGCTCGCCTGCAAGACTCACTTATTTGCTCAATATATTAAAAAGTCCTCCAGCCTATTAATCCCTTTCTAAAAATAAGCTGCCTACGAGGAGCACAGTCCTCAATGCTCAATAGTCCAAAGATCAGAGATTGCCCATTAAGTGCTAGATCCAGAAGCAGAAAGCTGTATCAGCCAGGGCATTTGCCCAGGCCAAAGAATAGCATTTATGAGTAAAACATCTCATCTGACACAATAGGGCACACTGGTTTGTTGGGTAGTGTCTCTAGAAAACCAATGTATGCTGAAACTGCCTCAGATACCTCTGCAGTACAGCCTGTAACATTGGTGTGAACATTTTCTGGACTCTCCTGGAAAGTTTAAAGAGATCAAATACTTTTGTCTGTAGCGAATGGGTCAAACCAAGTCAAAGGACACAGCAACATGACTTACGAGTCAGTATCCAGCGAAAAGTAGTCATATAGCTTAACTATTCGAGGATGATCCAGTTCTTTGTGAATTCTGTACTCTCTACACGCATGTCTGAAAATAGGAAAGTCTGAGCATTAGTCATACGAGTGACTTAATTCTAAGTTCTGCAGATAGCGAACCCAGACACAGCACACAGCAGTCCAACTTCGAGCAAACCCAGGCACGTTATTCAGAGAGCTGAAGAAAAGGCAAGCAAACGAGGAACTACGCAGAACAGTTCTTGAGAACCGCAGAATCCCAGCGCATCTCAGGCGCTGGCAACACTACAAAATAACTAATCTTGATTAATGGTACTGCTTGCCAAAATAGAGTAACCTCATAAAAAAACCGTTAAAGGATCCAAGACAGCTGAATGCAAAAATCAGCAAGTTCTAGAACAATCCCATGATGCTCTACAGCCCAGCTTCCAGGTTTCAAATACAGTTTAGTTTGTCCCAGTGACTTGTTGAGGAATTAAGATCACAGCTTTATCTCTGAAGATCTGTTGAGAAGGCCTGACTGCCATTCCGTGGAACTTATCTAACCAAGGAGCACGTGTTACCAGCACCAAAAGGGTTCCTGTACTTTCCTTCTAGGTCACGACATATACACAGTCCTAATCACCAGTCAGAGGATTAGGTATTCTAGGAAACAAAGGGAAGGGGAAGGCTGTCAGGGAGCACAACACAGGTGTGCACCTGGAAGATGGGCACGAACAACTGTTACCTACAAGAGCAGAGCTTAAACATTTGAGGGACGAGAAGACACTTAAACACTTTCTTCATGGGGCTTTAAAATCTTGTGCCGTAGTGCTTACACCAAACCAATACAGGAGGAGTTTGGAAACACGGCTATCTGCTTTACAGTCTTACTTACTTGTGATAATTTTCTTTCTTCTCATCTCTCCAGTTTTTATTTAACTGGTGTATTTTCACAGCTACGTATCTCTGTTCTGTTAAATCAAATGCCTGCAGAGAAAAGAAGAGCTGATAATCAGCAGGAATCACAACTTCAAGTTAATACTGCAAAAGCAGACAAGCTCTAACAAACCAACATCCCCACCCAGGAAATGAGCATTACAACATACTGAGTGAAGAGCAAACCCACATTTTGATGTAATTAGTTTCACTAATGAAACCAAGCAACTCCGAAAACAATTGAATATTCTGTGCTTTGATCTGACCTTCCCCCAGGCTCTAACTAACGCTGCATTTATTCTGACATTTTACCACCAGAGCTACAATGGGACCAGAAAGGCCAAATTACCAAAACATAGACAGCTAATCACACTGGGAAAGACGCTGTCGTGACTTCCCCAAGCCACCTAAACTCATTTGGTACACTCAGCTAAAAACCAACCAACCAACCAAAACACACAGAGGATTTTCAATATGTTGTTGCACATTGGTATCTCGGCTCTCCCTCTTGGAGCGTAATGTTTCAGCTCATTTAGAAGCTAGAGAATTCAACTGCAGAACGGTGCAAACTGTACTTTTCCCTCCAGTTTCTTGCTATTTAGGCAGTCTTCAAAGAACGGACCACTGCAATTGTGCTCCTAGGGAAATGCAGTCATCTTTTACTTTGTCTGAGAGCAGCAACAACAAATAATTCACAGGATGGAGCAAAATCTTATTGTGAGCAGACAAGGATAACCCGTGTCCACCTCATATGTTGTATGTTTAACTCCTAATGCTGTGTAGATTGGCCCAGACCCTGGAGAAGAAGGGCTGAATATTTCTTTGTCTTAATAACATAGTTAGAACTCTTCAGCGCAGTCAGGTAGGAACCATTCATACCACTTTGCTTTCATTTGTGGAGCCAAGGCTTTCTAACTGGTCAGCAAAGCCTCCAAAGAGCAAATGAAGGTACTTACACACTTTTTTCCACTACCTGAGCAGTCCAGTCTCCCTGGTTTAGATATCTATTGTTGTACTGCCTCAAAATAATCAATCATAGAATCATAGAATGGCCTGGGTTGGAAGGGACCTTAGAGATCATTTTAATCCAACCTCCCTGTTGTGGGCATCACCGTGAAGTTTCCAATACTTGCATTGGCACAGTTATTTTCATTCAACGCCAAATAAGAACTACTGGGTACAGATGGGGAATATTTAGAACCGGAAAGGCTTTAAGTAGAAGAGTCAAACAGCAATCACCAAAGGATCACGGGTCTTGGCCACACAAGAGAGCTGACACACACGGAATCCTCATTCCAAGGAAGTCCCAAGACTACACCATACACACTGCATCTACTATTTCAGAGCGTAAAATGAAGACAGAAGAAAAAAAGCTTTCTACCCCCAAGAGGTGAAGGTTTTGCTCTTATTACCAGAGCTATTTTCTCTTATTTTGTGCTGCTCAGGCTTGCTATGCTATAGTCAATAAAACTTCACTACTTAAGATACTGAAGAAACAAGTCGTTTGCTTTCTCTGTCCTGACAAAACTTGAAGTGCCAAGTTTTCTTGAAGCCTATTTGCAGGAAATCCAGCCTTTGAGGGCAAGGGCAGAACCTAAAAATCTCAAGCCAATGCGACATGTGCTTTGCTCTCTCTTCTTCTCTCCACAAACACAGGCACCATTGCGAAAACAAGCGTAAAAACTCTGCTAACTGCAATATTCCACTGCAGATTCAGATTACACCACAGAGTGTCACTTCAAATTTACCTTATATACTTCACTGAAGCCGCCTCTACCCAGAAGATGTAGCAACAAATATCTATCATTTAGCGTTGGATGGTCTTTAAATCTGCCAAGAAAGATGCAGTTTAAGAACACCGACAGAAATAAGGCAATCTACTGCACAACAAATTGCAGTTACTACAGAGCTTAGAAACAACACTTTCACATTAAGCCAGAAAAACAGTAAAACTGTATAAAAAACCTGACAGGTTTGATACTATTTGATCACGCTGCACTGATGAAAGACTGTGCAGTGAGCTTGGAAGCCTCTGTCATGCATGAACTTCAAGTTATATCACTGCGCCAGCCCCCCAATCAAGTGACGTATTAAGTTGTAACCCCAATTTTGAAAAGATTGGCTGTTTCCCATTATGAAGAGGACAAATAAAAAAAATCTTATATATTCTTGTCCCTGAATCCCATGTGCTTACTGTGAATTATCTTCATTGTGTATCCTTTTCAATTCCCTGATATGTAGATTTCTAACCCTCTCTAGCCGTTCCAACTCTGCCTGGATCTCTGCTTCTTCCTGTGCAAGGAAAAAACAAAAAGGGAAAGACAACACGACGTAACATAACGCAGTTAGTATTTCTGCCCCATTCATGGCAACACAAACGTAACTCCACTTGTGAAGAAGTTACTGGTAAATAACTTGTCTGGGAGATTAGAGAGATGGTCATAGCCAGCTAAGAGTCAGGTGGAAGGTGACAGGAACGAAAACCGACTGGGCAGTTTTGTTCACACCTACACAGGAGGTGTAGGTGTATGAGACAGGAGCAGACATATCTTTTTATGCCTTCTTGTTTTTAACGTTTTCGGTAAATAAGAGGCGGTGTTATTCTGGTTCTGCTCCTTCCCTGATTGCTACGCAGTTGCTTTTGTGGGAACTCAGCCTCTACTGGGACAAGAGAAAGAGGCCAGCCCTCAGGGGTAAAGAACGGGAAAGCCATGATGCAAGATGGGACAGCATCTGGAAAGGATGGAGGATGCGAAAGGACAATACTGGCTCCTACTAGTGGCAAGTGGTAGAACAGGTCAGAGTGTATCTTAGTGTTTTGATACGCCGTTTGTAGAGGTAGACACTAGAATTCACATCCCTGCAGACAGCGTTGCAAACCTCAGCCAAAATGCGCGCCTTGAGCAGAATTATTCGGTCCACGTGACTCAAGGGACACAGTTACCCATTGGTCTCGTGACTCTGTTCCTTCCCTTCTCAAACTTGTTCTATTTTTAGACATAAAAAAATGAGCCGGTTTCCAAAAGCGGAGAAGGATAAGCACAGCTCCAGACAATGCCACGATCCCAGAACATGACTTCATTTTCCATTAAGGTTCATTTCTGAACGGGTTCCTCTGTCCCAGGCTGGCACACCACACGCCAGCAGAGATGGACCCGCGATCAACCCACCCCAGCGACGCGGAAGCCGCAGGGCAAGCGCGCCTTTCGCAGCCTCCTGCCCGTATCGCTTATCTTTGCTCACGGGTCAAAAAAAACCCACAACGGGCAGAGCGCCAGCGGATTCCACGTGTGCATTAACTTTCCCTTACCGCTGAAAATAATGAGAAGTACCGGAGCATTAACGAGGCCTCGCGTTCAACTTGTGTGTCAAGGTTACAGAAAAAAAAAAACAAACCCAAAACTAAGTGCAGAGCTCAGGCATCACCTAAGAAAGAAAGTGGCCTCCATTTGCAGGCTTCCTCTTTTGTTCCACACAGGAAAGAAAACTCTCTGGCCTTAGCAGAGATTACAGCGGCAGAAGGTATCTATCTTTTTTCCAATATTTTATCTCTTGAAGCGTCCCAGAAAAGTTATTTATAGGTTATTGCAATCACTTTAAAGGTAACCAACAGCTTATCTAAGATTTTATTGGACTGTTACTGATAATGCTGGTTACTTGGTATCGCAAAGAAATGGGAAGGTCAATGATGGTTGAGGTTCTTGTTGTGTTCTTCTCATTTTCTCCCCTTGGTCCATTCCTTCATGTCCCCCCAAATTATACATATAGACAGCCCAGCACTAGGCAGATCACAGTAACAGAATGAGATGCAGCAAAACAGTGGAACTCCCTTAACTCTAAGGACACAGAAATCTATTTACTGAAGCAAAGAAGATCTTTTCTGAATATCACTGCCTTGGAAAAAAACTATTACAAAATCCTGGCCACCTCTTTGAAGCAACAAAACCGTCTGAATTATCAGACAAACAGAAGTGACCTCTACGGAGAGATGCTATTGTTCACAGAGCACCGAATCAAAAACCCACCTAAAAAAATCCCAAACCCTTTTCTGCAATTAGTTCTTACCTTTTTAAGGTGACCTAGTCGGAGTTTGAAGATTTCTTCCTGTTCATGGTATTCTGCTAGCGTTAACCTGCAGGGAAGAGGCAGATCCAATGCATTAGGTTTCAACACAGAGTATCTCAACAGCCAGCAGGAAATTTTTTAGGTAAACTCTGCCATCTGTTTTTTCAAACCAATCAATCTCAAGAAGACCAAAAGCTTAAGTCTTGATAAAGCACATATTAATTTCAAAACCGAGTCCCTAATAACACCTGTTTAGACCAATGACTGATTTTTAATAGAGCAAGCTAAGCAATAATCTAAAGATGGAACACTGAGGCACAAGTATTCCATATTTCTTCACTTAAAATTTGCTTTACTAATTCATTTTCAATTTTTTATTTGCAACAAAAGCTGGATAACTCAATCCAGCTATTCACTCCAGGACTAGCAGCACACCTGGCCACAGAACCCCTGCAAACATAGCAAGAGCTTGGCATTCAGAATTTTATCCTGCTTCAGAACTTTATCCTGTGAAGTGGCTTCCAGAGAAACGTGGGGACATTTACTTCACCTTACCATACCTTTGACCTGATGTGTAGTAAGGAGAAGCAATGGGATAAGGGGAATGATTTTCATTTTACTGATGGTAAATGATGTGCAAATATCCACCACAGGTGAATGGGCCAAACAAAACAGTCTCATAATGTTTTCAAGGTCTTTTATAGCCAAATCGTGCCATGCAGAACAGAGGCAAAGCATGGCCTTACACCAAAAGGACAACAGAACCCATCACTTGTGAACGGTAATTATGTGCTGAGATCTTTGAGGGTAAAAAAATGAATTGCTGTATCGATTTTCTCACTACTGCCTACAAGGAGTTTGATAAAAGCATCATGCACGTGAACATAAAGCTGTGAAGGCCGTATCAGCTGCACCCAGTTACTTTATGACCAAGATATGCACGTGAAAGCACATAAATATCTTTTTTGAGCCTGAATTGTGTTCAAAGCTTAGCCGATGAGGGTTCCTGTTGCAGCAGTTATGCTCAGCGTAGCACTTGGTACAAAGGTTGCTGTATGAGGTCTCCACAGCACCAACACCACAACTAATTTCCAGAGGGGACCGAGTCCGATGTCTGTGCGGGGCTGTGGGACCATGGCTCACTGTCGTGTAAATTGAGAGGAGGTAACATTCAGCTGATTAAGTGCTCATCTTGAAATGCCCCACCTTTTCTCCATCTTTACTAATGCAGAGCGTCCACACAGTTGAAATAAGTGCTAAAGCAGTTGTTAGCTGATGGATTTAAAGCAAAACTCACAAGCCAAGCTCCCTTTGAGAGAACCTCGACCATAAGGAACCGCTTATTGCAAGCTACAGATACAGACAAATCACAGCCAGCACCACAAATGTTTACATGTTGCCTCGTTTCACATAGAAGGACGCCATTCACCCCGCCCTTCCCCTGCCAGCCTCAATTTTAATGAGATTCAGTTAATCCAAAAGACCATCCACAAAGTTGAGGTCTCGGGTTTGCATCGCTGTATAAGGAATAAAGACAATTGAATAAACCAGCTACAAGCTCTCCGCGTATTCTTGTGCACAAATGAAACACAGGGCTAAACACCAACAGCCTCCTCATTAAGCAAGAGACATAATGAGTACCACCAGGCTCACGTTGCCCAAAATAGCTGCCTGTTAGCAGCAAGCATTACAAAAACTGCCCTGTTTCGCAGAAACATGCTTGAAATATCCTACTTCCAGTGCAGCTGACGACTTTAAGGTTGCCCAAGCTGCCTTAACAAACCTCAAAAAGCCCCAGCAGATTAATCTTCCTCAACGAAAATCTTTTTCTCATTCACAGGCTCGAAAGTACTTTGTGGAGAGCACATGTTTAAATTTGCATCACGGGACCTTCCTCTCCTTTTTAAAGCACAGGCAACAACCATGAACCAAAGAGGAACCAAAAAATCAAATGAAAGAATTTGGCTGTCTGCTTCTCATTCAGCTTTCAGAAACGTTATCTATTCCATTTGCCTGACAGACAGCCTCTGGAAGGATTCCACAAGAGAAAAAACTGCCCCCAAAAACCCACAAAATTTTGTACCCGATACACATCGGTCCAACTAATGCATTTACAGGGTAATTAATGATTAAGCAAGTAGTCAGTCGGTACAGTCACTTCAGCAGACTTGCAAAAAAAAAGTTTTCATAAGCTAAAACACTCCATGTGAACCACACCCATGCAGTGGCAAACAGTTTTTATCAAGAACGCCACAAGAAGCTCTTCTAAACCACAAAGATAAAACCCTGAAATATATCAGTGAGGAACGATAAACCAGCGAGAAACACAAAGAAAACAACCCGGCAGCCCAAAAAAGGCTTATGGGCAAACCCAGGTAAAGCTAGATTGTGTCAAGGCAGGCTCAAAGCACAGGCAGAAGCTCGCTAGGTGTCGCAGACATTATCATAATTTCCAGGCACATCGAGATCCGTGTCTGCAGAACAAGCCACTCCACAGCTGCACCAGCCTGTGGGGAAAAAACATCCCTACAGGAACGGGGGGAAGCGTCACCCTGTCCCTTAGAAGCAAAAGGTCACCACAACCAACGGCAACGCTTCGAAGTATCCACGCACAGACACTCCACTCACTTCTCCAAACTCAAACGCTGCGATGCCAAAGCACGGCTTTGAATCTTGATTTAGTTCTTTCTAAGCTTGCTTGGCCAGAAGCAGGGGTAAAGGTCTCTAGTCGCTGCTCTCCAATATGACAGACTTGCAGGCACCTGTTTGGGGGCACCGCCCTGGCTGCTGAGGGCACGCTGGCTCTCACGACTCAGCCAGTGCTGCGCCATCTCTGCTGGGAATGCAAAAAGGCAGTGGAAGCTTGATGCTTCACGTGGGTTTTTAAAGATCAAGACTAAGAATTCAAAGGGCTCCAGGAATTTTGAGGTCAAGCCACGTCCAGAAGATTTAGTAGCGTAAAAAAGAAAAATGTCATTGGGAATTATGGTATTAGCCAACAGCAACAAAATTAAAATTTTAGAAGGAACTGGTAGAAGGTAAGGCCAAGTCTCCAACTTAATATCAAAAAAATCCAAAAAATAACGTTCTACATTTCTTGTGAGACACAGTTTTCCTGTCTAAGAACCAGGACTCTCAGAGTAGCACTTTGGCTGCCTTGCCATTTCCCTGACTCGAGTATCTGCAAAGGACAGTTTTGGAGATACAGGCCAACGCTTAATGTGCTGTCTTCACAGAGAAGGTCTTTTTACCTCAGCATACCAAATTCATCGTTTGAAAAGCCTCACCGGAAAGTACACGGAAATAAAGGCTTCTAAACGAGCATTTTGGTTTTCCTTAGAAAAAAAAGAAAAAAAGCACCACATATCATACGGCAACACTGAAATAAATTCTCAAGTTGCAACACTTCAACGCTGCTTTTCAACTTGATGCAACAAGGACAAGTTACTGCATTCAAAAGAAAAAGAAAAAGCTAAGCTCACACAAAGCCTGGACTCGGCAACGATCCTTGTTTTACTCCAACGAAAACTATTTAGAACTGCAGCCAGATGTTGCTGAATGCCAGGCTAATACCACAATATTCATCTGTGCATGGAGCGATGCCTAGAGGCAAGGGCAAGCTCCCGTTTCCCAGCGGATATTTTGTGCTCCACTCGAAGCGTGCAGCTCTGCGCCGCACCAACGAGGCCGCGCAACCTACGTTTCGTTTTCTGCTCCGTTGGTCTTGTTCTTGCGCTGCTTCTGCTCGGTGCTTGCTGGAGGGGTCTGTCCCATCGCAGGTGGCTTCCGTTTTGCTAACATTTTTCTTTGCCTTTCTATTTCTTCCCGCTGGGAATTTATCCTTTCCTGTTGCCTGGAAAGAAGGGAGCAGAAAAAAAACCCCCATGAAGCAGCTAACTAATGGTATGTACTTGGCTGTCCGCAGCATCTGTTCTTAACAGATCGGAGCAATGAATTTCAAATAGTTGTGCTTGTAAGATTAGCAACAAAATATTTCTGTACAGAAAAGGGGGATGTGCTGAACATTATGACTCAGATTTTTAAAGGTATTTTTACATAAGAGGGGATTATTTTCCTGGCCCACAGAAACCCTTCAGTAAGTGAAAGGTTTTATTCATGCAGAGGAGATCCAAAACCAAGGAGTTGCTAACCTCACGGAAAACCCAGGGATCCATGGTAAGTCACTAACTTTCCACATGCTTTTTCCTAGAGGGCTCTGTTCTAAATCTCAGACTTTCCTGTTAAAATCATTCCTGAAGTCTGGCACTGTCTTGTACTTTAGGGGTTTGGTTAAACTATCATCAGTTCTCTGAAACACCACCAACCCCATTCCCAATTTCACTAAAAACAGCCTCTCCTCCAAGATAAAAAGACCAGCTTAAAACATTTTACAGTGATAAAAGCACTCTTGAAATTTCAAGTCTAAATGACTTGAGCATTTACATACTTAATTCACTTTTAGAAGAGACTGAGAGTGCACGTAAAAAAATCCAGAAGTATTTATTCCGCATCTTGCGGCACAAACTAAGGGAGAATTATCAAATCCTTAATCTGTGCCTAACAAGAGTTGCACCTCCCTATCAAACTACAGAGAAACGGTATGAATGTAAAGGATCGCACATAGCTCTCTCTAATGCAATTAATTTGCCAAGTCCCACTTAAAGGTCTAGGCCAGGTGGGAATTGACTGGATATTTCCATTAACATCCTGCATAAAAGGGTCTCTGATCTTCCTTTCCAGGTTTCTGCAGCCCCTTTGATCACAGTTACCAGGAGGCAAAAAAAAGTTAAATAGCATGGATTTTCTCTTTTAAGCTTCTCTACTTTCTACTTAAAAAAAAAAAAAAAAGGCAGCTAATTAGCCTTCCTTGACTAATATATGCAAGTATGCAAATCAAATTGATTGACCCACGATACACGTGTGAATTTGGTCCACCCTAAGCCAGGGAGGTGCGCTGCGAATACCCAGCAGGGCAGCCTGCTGCTTTCCAACCCAGAGGCCAACCCAAACCATTTGATTCCAGGTCAAGTCTCTGGAGGTCGAAGCGGAAGCATATTTCTCACTTCAACGCAAAAATGTTCCCCATTGTCAGTAGCTGAGCTCCTATCTGATCCTTTCATGCATCAGTCACACCGTTCTCACTTCTTGACATGCAAGACATCACACACAACGGCTTAGTTTTTCCATCTCTGCCTCTGGAGTTAAAGACAACTCTGTCTGTCCTCACTTGATGAGGTTCTGGAAGGCATAGCCGTCTGTCCACTGCTCCGTGAAGGACGCCCCGTGCCGCACTGTAGTGAAGTGACCTAGCCTCAATCGATCCTGCATGCTCTTATCTCTGCAGGCCATCTTCTCCTGCTTCGACTGCAAACAGAAACAAAACACACATAAAAATACAAGCGATAAATCAGCAGCCGAGAGCTGGGCCGTGTTTTAAATCACCACCAATTCTTACAACTTCCCATTGTTTCAGTACTGCTTGTCTGAAATGCAGCTGAAAATCATTGATGAAATTATTGCTGGCCTGACAGGGATTTATTTGATTGCCTCCTTTCTGACATTTCACCTCTCCTTGCCCATTATTGGTTAGGCAGCTCACATATTCTGCGATCAGCTGAAATCAGTCTAGGACTAAAACTATCCTTCTGTATCAGTAGCTTACCTAGACTCCAGATGCATCTCTGCTCACTCACTCAAACAGGAGACAAAAGAAGAAAATGCACCCCAAATCACTGTTAAGACTAAGATACAGGGGTCAGGCAGCTCAGTCCCAGAGTTGCACCACTCCCAGAAGTGACACAGTCTCAGTTAGGTCACCAACACGCATAAAAGCTGGCGGTGGGATCTGTCACTGGGCGTTTCCGGTAGGTGAGAGGAAATTTCCAAGGCCCGAGATGAGAGCAGCAAAGTTTCACTCAGTGAGGATTAAAGACGACCCAGCAAAGCTGGAGCTACACACCACCCATCTGAGTGCCAGGTCTCCCTAACAGCTAGCCCAGAGTTACAAA
Source organism: Trogon surrucura (assembly GCA_020746105.1). Lineage (NCBI taxonomy): Eukaryota > Metazoa > Chordata > Aves > Trogoniformes > Trogonidae > Trogon > Trogon surrucura. The sequence goes on from CM036639.1 coordinate 3,739,962, forward strand.
TCCTCCCAGAAAGGGAAGCCCCATCCAGCCAAGGACAATCAGCTCCGTGACAAAATCGGCTCAAACAAACTGCACGTCCTGGCCAGCACCCTGGTAGTTTTGCCCATCCAGTGCCCACAAACAATAGATGTAATTAGCCAACAGGTGAAAGAGCAATCAAACCCCCACATCGTTTAACCATCGGGAAATGTGGAAATCTTTCAACACTGAAGCAGGCTGGACGCTGGTAAACAGCAACCTGGCCCTTTCCCCAATGTCTTTAATGTGGTGTTTTGAGTTTCATACAAAGCCACGATCTCCAACTTCACCATTTGGAAGAAAGAAAGGTCTCTATCACTTGTCCATGTCACAGAGCACATCTAACAATTTCACTGCACAATGGGATACCGCTCTTGCATTGCCAGAGCTGGACAATGTTGCTTTTCAGGTGAGTTTCCAGTTCAAGTAATGCCTGCTGCATTCACAGCTTTGCCTATTCCACTTCAGCAGCAGAGATCGCTCTTTGACACTGTGAAAAGTAACCAAACCAAAACATTCTGAACAATCTCAGTCCCAGTATTATGTTCCTATTTGCAGAAAAATAACTCAAGACAGAGCTCCAGTTTGTCTTCTATCACTCAGAAGACGACAGAGAAGTTTTCAAAGACGTGAACTGTGACTGCAGCGATGTGAAAAGTCCCCTGCTCACCTTTTCTATAAGAAGCTTCTTGCTCATCGTTACACATCTATTCAACCGCTCCTTGTACTTCTCCAGCATCTTCTGCTGTTCGTCTATCTGCCGTCTCAAATCGCAGTTGGCCTAGAAGTGAACAGAGAAAAAAAGCCTTTGACTTTAAACCACTCAAAGCGCCAAACTAAGCATCACCTAGGAAGGAGTTTTTCCAGCTAGTTCTAGGCACCAGATTAAAGAAAGCAAACTGGCAGGGTAAGAAAAAAAGACTAAGTTCCTCTTAGCAAAACATCCAAGCCAAGCTGTTCCATTTTTAACTGGCTCAAATCTTAATGAAGCAGCTGTCATCCTGGTTTACATATAAGGAACTAAGGTACAGAGAGACTAAACACAAGCACAAAAAACTTTTTATTTTTTGAAAAAACATTTAAGACCTTGCCACTGCTATCAAGTCTCAAAACAGCTTAGTCATCCCTGGACTATCCTCCCTCTTTAGTCACAATACTGGCAGAGGAAAAGGATGGGGTACCTCCCTTCGCACTTCCAATTAAATTCTTGTTCAAATTACTATCTGTCAGCCCCGCTATACACACTGCTCCCAGCAACAGGGGGACCAGCAGGTTTTTAACACCACCGCTGCGTGCAGCAGGATTTTGCATGCAACCATCTTCATTGATGAGAAGTTAAATTTAACCGTCTCCCTTCCTTCTGGCTTCTGACTAAACAGGGAATGGTAAAAAAATAAATAAATCTATTCCCTGCTTCATGGATTGTTTTCCACAAACCCACCTGTGCCTCTGTGTATGGTTCTACCTTTAGGTGCCAACAACAGACACGCTCAAACACAGAGAGTCTTCCCTCTTTTCCCTTTAATGTGTTTTCTAATCCTTTTCAACACTTCACAAGAGATGCCTCTCCAGCTGATGAAAGCTAAATCAATTAGAACTCCTCCATTAAGACAAGAACTTTGATTTAGAGCTATTTATCATCTGCTGAAGAATACTAATGGGTTAAGAGAAGCTTTATTCTTTATGTTTGACCAAAAGACGTTCTCCTCACCTCTACACATGTCACTGACTCTCATGTGTGAGCATTTCGCAATACACCCTCCTCGTCTACTGAACATGTTACTAAACAACAAGCAGAGTCAGCTGCTCATTATGCAGAAGATAGGGATAATTCTGAAGAGAAACATGGTAGGTTAGCCAGCAAAATACACAAAAAGTGTGCAACAGAACAAAGAAAGGCCAACAACACTGTGGGGACACAAACAGCTGAGCTACAATAACTGCACCATACAGCCATTGCTACACCACTTGTGAATTTGAGCAGGCCCAAAGAGAGAATCCACACACCAGACAATTATCTTGCAAGTAAGAGATGACTGAATTCGTTTTCCCTTGAGAGTGTTGATTCTACAACTGGTACACAAAATCCTGCTCTGCAGCCTAGCTGGCACATGCATTCTAGGTGTTTTCAAATAGCAGCTTTTAGAAGAGTTGTCCCACATTAAATACTTACTCTTAGTAAGTCATCTATCCTCCCCTCCTTCTTCTCCAAGTCAGAGTTCTTACTGTTTTCTAGTGCAGATATTTTTTCCATTGTGAGGTCAGACTGTAGGGAAAAATCACCATAAACCGCATTTAAGAAAAACAGATGGTATTTCAGATAGTCAGCACATAACGCCACAGAGCAACCCCCTCTGATCTGAACAGTTAGATCTAAGAAAAAGGAACTGATCTCCCACATCCTAAACAATCAGAGGACAAATTTTCTCCATTCTTCATTTTCTTACTGCCCGGTGGGCTTCTCCAGCATATGAGGCTCAGTCAGCAAGCACAAAGCTGCTCTGGAGAACACAAACTGGCAACAATATCCTCTGTGTGCTGCAAATTTTGTTCTTATAGTTGAGTTCTGCCCACACCTTGGTAGTCTCTGACACTCGTTGTCCTTTCCGGTACCGCAACATAGCTTGTACAGAAAAAAAGCTTAGGGAAAAACACCACCAAGTGCCAAGCCTCTGCTGGAACCACAAATTTAGGAGATCTCTCATGGAACAGACAATCACCTGCTAGACAGAAGACAATACTTGTGGGTACTAAGGTGGTCTTGACAGAAAACACCGGCCTTCATTTTAAAATATTATAACAGATTGACAGCAGGAACATTAGGCACAAGCCTTTGAGTCTGACAAACTGACGTATTAACGCCCACTAGGGACAGGAGCTTTATAGTTCTTGAGTGAAACCTATCTGGAAAGTTTTATGGGGTGCAGCACATCTCAAATACCTTGACCAATGAAGTGAGAGTTATACACAGGAACAGAAGACAAAAGACATACACTATATTCTACAGCAGTAGGAATATTTCAGACTCGGCACTTTGATTAATGGATGGGGAAAAGAAGGGGAAGAAGTCAGTATGTACAAGAACACAGCATCTAAAACAGCCGAGTCAACACAAGGGCATCTCTCTCCATGACTGCATACACAGATTTCACATACACGGCTAGCAATCAATTATCCTGCTTCTGAGAAGAGTTAGCAGAGACTTACCTGTGGAGTTGTTATATAACTGTTCTCCAAATTTCAGGCTTGCCTGGAAGCTAACACCATGATGTGAGAGACAAACTTGGCCGACTGTTGCTTCTCTACATACGCCCAGTACGGAAAAGATCAAAAAGAACACCTGCCAGCATTGCACATCAAGCAAGATGAGCCTAAAAGCCCAAAAGAGGAGGCCCAGGCAGGTCACCTCACTTCTGTCTTAGCTTGGTTTATGGTTCCTGACAGCCTGCAAGAAGCATGTGCAGCAAAAGCATTTGTCACTGAAGACAACGAGAAGGCTGTCTGTGAAAACCTAGGCTGCACCCACTCAGCCAGGCAGCAGAAAGTTTCTTTAGTAAGTGGCTGTTGTCTCATTTGCCAAATGCACAGACATGCTTGCACTGTGTCAGCTCAAGTCACAGGATGCATGCTCTTACGTGTGACTTCATCTCAACTCACCTTGCCTCAGCATTTGTAGGGCCCTGGCACTGACTGAAAATGCTAAGAAAATCATGCTCATGCTGACTTGCTTTTGTCATCAGCAGAAGTGATTCAAACTGGAAATCACTGAAGATTGTTTTTTTTTTTTAACCTCACCAAATCCAAACAGGTCTGGAAGCAAAAAGCAAGAACATCCTCACCATGCAGCCAAGCATCTTCCTGGATTCTTTGCCTTAAGTGTACGCTAAGCCTAGACCTCTGGAGAATATCACGAAGCTGAGCACTGGCAGAAAGCACGCTCACGTAACGTTTTGCCCTTTTCAAAGAAGATGGACCTCGTGGGTATGCCTGGCGTGCTCCAGATGGGACCTCTATTTTAAGCATGGCTATTGGGACAGCAAAGATTGAAAGGTATCTCTGGCAGGTTCTTGAGTTATGGCATCATTCTCACACAAGAATTCTCCATGCACTAGCAAGAGACAGGGATCTTCACAGACCAGCATTTTAACAACACAGACAACAAACGTGTCCCTCGCAACACAACAGAGCTCAGAGGCTTAAGCCAGCAAGTATCTACAGAGGTAGAATTGCGGTTCTTCATGCACAAAGAACTTGTACCACCTGCTGGGGAAACGGAGAATGAACTTCGACCAGCAGTAACATCATGTCTGACAGACTGATGTGATAAAATGATTGACACAAAGTTGATTGTTTAAAAATCACTCAAGGGAAGGGCCAATCACAGAGAAATCAGAGATGGAAATCAACAGAAGACTAAAAGCAGGCTTGGAGAAGAAATAAGCAAGGTGCATTGCAGATAAAGCCGAACATCCTTATAAGCAACAGAAGAAGATGACACAGCTAGAAGTAAATCTTGCCATAAAGCCACGAGAAGAATCTGAACAATTTAAAAGCCACCAGAAAGACAGCAGTACAGTCAAAAGAGCTACTTCTCGACTACAGGTCAGCGAAGCTGCTGAGAAGCCCCGTCGGGAACACATCACGTTCCACCTTGACAGGACAAACTACTCCATAGGTGCATTGTGTGGAGGTCAAAGAACTTCCAGCTAGGCTGTGGGTATTTCTACAGTAAGCAGTGTGGAGGCACCCACGGCCCTGCGCTCGAACAGAGGCATTCACAACTACCACTCGGGTTTCCTTCATGTCTTTGCTTACAGAGGGAGAAAGAACATTCAGGATACAACAGAACCGAAACAGAGTTAAGGTGTTTCTCTCCCGAGCACATTTGCAAACAGCTGAAGAATTGCCCACAGTATTGACACAGAAAAGTGCGAGTAACAGACTGGGCAAACTCCAGTCGCAGCGACTGAAAGCATCCTTTACAGGATAAGGAGCAAAATTCAGAGCGATTCACTTCCATCAGTAGTTACAGACCGAGTTGGGACCACTGGCTCTTTCCCCTGGAAACATTACGCCTACTACGAGTAGCACTCTCTGGCACGGAAGACAAGCTGCATCAAGCTTCAATCTTATATCCAAGAGATGTATCGGCTAAGTGAGCTATACCTGTGACTGTTTGTGCTGGATGGAAATCTGTTTTTGGGAAGTGCAGGAATGCTCAGTGTTCCCTGATCCGGTAGAAGATGGGCTGCCTTGCTGGGCCTGTAAAAGAAAGTTAGTGCATTGTTATATGCTCCTCAGCACGATCGCTAGTGCCCATGCAGACACACTCATCCTTACACGGGAGGTGCAGCCTGGCCTGGGTACCACACTCTCACGTTAAGCTTACAGAACGCTTTAGTTCAATAAAACAAGAGAGTCAGTTTCTTTCAAGAAGCCTGGCCCAACCTGCCAAAAGATAAAGTTCTTAAACGCCTAACACAAGTCATGTCAGCTGAGATTAAGTGAGGCCAAAACAAACGCTTCTTACAGCAAGACTGTACTTCATTCTTATGCTTGTTTGAATCTATCAAGCTAGCCTCTCCGATGTTGGTATTTTGATCTACGTAAGATTTTGAGTCGTTAACTTAAAACTCAGGTCATTTTATTAAACAAGCAAAGCCTGGGACCTAGAAATCTTCACAAGGAAGATGAACTTACCAGGAGATGGTAGACTTGGTCACATCAACAAACCAGGCTGCACTTGAACCCCTGTCTTTGCCCAGCAAAGCTTCAAATTCCCCATCCCTTAACTAGAAACATCCCTTAACTAGAAACATCCCTCAGGATTTAAATCTTTTCAGAGCTGCTCACCGAGACAAAAGTAAAACAGAGGCCACCTCCCCTCTGTGCCAGCTGCTCATTCTCTAGCCGCTGTTTCGCCAGCATCACCGACATCAGCGTTGGCAGAGCAGAGTGTTCCTCCTGCGGTTCCTTTGCTGTGCTGCCGTCTACCCCATACAGCGGCTGCTCCACTCGCCGCTGTAACACAGTCAAAAAAAATACAATGAACTTTTTTTTCCTTTTTTTTTTTGTTTTTCATTCTTTTTTTTTTTTTTTTAAAAAAAAGGCAATTCTCTGACTCTGCCAAAACTGTTGTCAGTGAAGCAGCAGCTCAGGAATGGGCAGGCAGCACGGTGAGGATCTGGTAACTTAAACAGGACTCCTGGAGAGATTGTTCCAATGGCAGATATAAAAAAGTAGATGAAGTTAACAATTAAAAAAAAATAACAAATGAACACACAGGGCAGAATTCCTTGTCAGTTAACACACACACACCCCCTTCTTTCGCAAAGACACGTTTCAGAGCCAGTAGGGCAAACCAGGTTGTAGAAACAGTATCTTAGTGCATTGTGATTTTGGTCAATGCATTCACAATTATGCTACTTGAAAATTTTTAAGGACTCATTATAATAACAGCCAATGTCACGATATATTCATCGTTTCGGTGAAGTAACCCGAGTCAGAACTGCGAGATGTCAGCAACCTAACCACGACAGGGCCCAGATATCACAACCAGCTGTCATTATAGGTCATTATAGCTGCCACCAATCTCCTGCAAGATAAGCAAAGTACTAATGCATTTTCAAAATCTTCTAAAGATGCGTTACAGCTCTTAAAGGCCACCCCCTTTCTCCTGCTGTAAACTTGATTTTCCATCCAACTGTGACACAGGAACTGGGTTCAATAAGAGCAAGAATCATCTGAGCTACATTGATTACAACACTCAATCTTACTGCCTTGACTTTAAAAGCCAGCCCATCACTGCTAAAACTTGGCAGTCTGGGTAATCATCATCCGAGTCCTTCCAGGATGTGACTCCAGGCCAGGCATCTGCCACACAGAAAGTCAACACTCACGTCAGGCTTCAGTTTTTCTTAAAAACCTAAATTGCAACCTGAAGCATATTTTCTGGCGAACATTACAGATGTGACGAGCGTGCTTTCTTCCCTAAAAGATGCTTGTGTACGAGAGGAACTGTGCAAGAGCTTGAAGACCTGCAGATCATTCTTCTGATCAAAGGAGATGCAAGGCATGGCAAAGCAAAGAGATTTGAAGACAAGAAGTAAAATACTGAAGCCATCACAATTCCTCCTCAAGTTCTGATTGCAGAAATTTTCCAGTACAGTATAGATTAACTCTCAGGTTTGGAGGAGGTTTGTCTCATTGTGAAAGACATTTTAACACTCTGCTCTCTTCCTAGACCATACTGACATCTGTAATGGGTAAGATACTCAATCTCCTACAATTTTCACTCATATCTCCCTGTTTTTCTGGCCTTAGCTCAAATCATTGGTATTCAGTTTGTAAGAAGAGGACATATCTTGCCAATGCACTCGGTAGTTTGCCATTAATAAGCAAACATTACAGATTTAGCTGCAAGAGGAAAGAAACAGAAGATCAGAAACACCAAGAGCACCTGCATAAGGAGAGACACAAACTGGCCTGGCTGAAACTGCCTGTAACATCAGTATTCACCTCACGAGAAATGCTCTGTTCAAACTTTTACCTCCTCGGTACATACAAGTGTAGAAGAAGGAAAACAAAGATGGAATCTGCTCGTCCCATTATAAACCCCTGTAGGGTATCTCCTCTGCCAGAATAAAGACCTGTCCCTAATGCCTCGCTGCAGCATCCGGTGATGCTATCTCTTTCATTAACTTCTCTTTAAAGAGAGATATTAGTGAATTAATGTAAGATAAAAGGAAGGGCCATTCAGTTAACACGATACATTTTAATTTTTATAAACGCAAAAAAAATGGCAAGGAGCAGATGTGAAGCTCTCCCTTACAGCAGCATTACAAAGCTGCTGAAATCTAGCAACACGTATTGAGCTGGGAGCAGAGCACTCAGCGTTGGGATTTAGTTCAGAACACACTCACGAACTGTGCAAAGGTCTCTGCAGAATAAGGTAATCACTAAAGACTTTGCATTTGGTTGTCGGAATACTAACCTTTCCCACAATGCTCTGTACTTTTGTGACGCTCAGCAAATGCTGCAATTTTTTTAAAGAGAGACCCAGGCAACGGTCAAAAGTAGAGATCAGACACCAGAGCCTTTGAATATTGCTCTGCTAGTGGAAAGAAGTTTCTTGAGCCGCTCTGTGCTAAAACAGCTTGAAAATACTGATTATTTCTTCACATTCAGATCTTGCAGGAACGCCGTGACAGCAAAATGGAATTATGTAACAAAAACCCAGCAACAGATGTGCATGTATACACATTTCTTTGCAAGTAGTTGCTAATGCTCCTCACAAGTCACGTGCACATAAACAGAAGTAAAAGACCTTCCCACTGCAACCATGGTGGGTACGTTTTTCACTATACCCAAAGCATCCAGTCCAAGTCAGAATATCACTCTACTAGTGCTAGGCATACAAGATACTCCCAGCTCAGTGGAGACCTTCACAAGCTACAACAGAATACAAGGTAACTGATACATCAGTTCCACCTTTTATTACGAATAACAATCTATCCATAACCACAGAGCATGCTAAAAACATTCAGCCTGCACGCTTTAAGCTCAGATATTCCTACCAGTTACAACTGAACTAGTAGGTACAGGGTCCCACATACCTCATTTTGCTGTCAGTACTTAGTTTCAGATTTATTTAAAAAAAAAAAAAAAGAGAACTGACTACAGAATAAGCCAAACCACTCACCAGGAGACACTTCTTTCCTGTTCAGAGCCTTTTATTACCTGTCAGAAGCATGGGCACCAAGCTAATCAATGCCATGCCAGCAGCTCTGCTCCCCGAGAGAACACTTACCGGCAAGGGGTTGGACAGGGAATGCTGCGGTGACGACCTGGCGACGGGCGGCACGCTTCGACCGGGACTGGTTCCTGGGCCGCTTCCCCCAGCAAACTGGCCAAAGGAACAGATCTGATCGTCAGTAATTGCACAGAGATACTATAGTTAAGCAAATGTAACAGAGACAGAAGAAACACAAGCCTTATAGGCTCTAGGGACTCATTTAAACAACTAAATATAAGCTAAGAGGGAAATCTTAACATTTCATGCGCTTTTTTTTTCGAAAATAACATCAAAAGTACTTCAGACAAACATTCATATTGGCACTGAGTAAGTTTTTCTTTTTACCACGGAAAGATATTAACCTGTATACTTGGATATAGATCAACTATTTAATGAGTAGAATCAGGAGGGCTACTCCCTGAGATGTGCCTGTGCACCCCAGGAGCGGTGAGAAATGCAGACCTCCGCTGAAGCATCGTGCCAGTCACCGTTAAAGACAGCACAGGTAAGCAGCTGGGCAACTGGTCTAATGGGTACAGAAATTTTTATGTGTCTGTACCACACAGCGTACACACTTATAAATAACTTTAGCTAGGAAACAAGTGCTACTAAGCACTTAATATCCAACTTTAAGTTACACAGTAAAATAAAGAACAAACTTAAGAGAAAAGCTCAAGCTCTGGATTATGCAGACCTAGAAAAACTTCAGAGACTACGCAATAAAAGGAATATTGATTAGTAGAACGTCCACCAGTGTTTTGGGGAGGGCTCTCTGTCTCCCACGGGGAGGCAGCCTCGCAAGGCAAGCTTTTCTGAAGAGGGAACGCTGTAAACAACTTCCTACTCGAATCAGCAGGACTTTGCAGACAGGTTTTTTTTTGCAGCACTGGACCTATATCAAAACAGGTTTGCACACTAGGAGACACCCTTGTATGAGATTCAGCTTCCAACAGAAATCCACCTTGCACCTATACTTACGTTTCCGCTCTTGTAAAAAATTGCTTTATCAACTCTTCAAAGAAATGTTAATTTTAAAACTCAACTTCCACAAGTCTCATATCTTCTACCTCACCATCAGATTTGAGCATATCAGGTTAACATCATTGATCAATTACTCCTATGATGGATCGCTAACAGGAGTCACATTACAGACTTCTATCTATGGATTTTGCATAATGTGAATTCAAGCAGATTTCTCAGGCAATGTAAAGCTGCTTACCTCAAAATAGTCACTAATTTTATGTCCTCTAGGAGTGCCTTTTCCTAAAAAGGAAAACAAAGGAAGAAAATAAGTGTTGATAGTTTTGAGTACAGAAGTTAATGCCGTTCTGAAAAACTACTGTATTTTGACACTCCTTTCCCTGTACAAAGGTGCAACACCTATCACAACAAAAGCTTCTGCACGACAAAGGAGTGCCCCAGGGTTAGGAGGTTGGGAGGGTTTACACTTGACAATTCAATTAACTCTCAATTCAAAACATCTCAAATCCAATCAAACAGTATTTGCACTTGCTAAAGTACTTAGAAAACACTAAACATCACTGAAGTTGCACAGGTTCTCCAAAATTCCCTTCGAGATAAGGCCAGAGCAAAGGGTACTTTTACTCCCTTGCCTTCAGGTAAATTACTACGCACTAGATCTCTCTCAAGCATTCCTACAAGAGTTAGAGACATAATTACTGGTGGCTTAATACCAGCTCATTAAAACTTAGCCCTTTTCTCTTATTATAATATTATCAAAGCAGCTCTGTCAACACGATCCTCGTTACTTTCTTACTGAAGAATAAAAGAAACAGAAATCTGCCCCCATGTCCATTTGCAAGAAAATCTCAACTCGGACTGGAGCACGCTGGATTTTCCCTAGTGCTCCGAGACAGTACTGCCTGCTTTACGGTTGAGCACAGTTTGTTCTCTATTTGTTGCGCTGAGAACTTACTCCAATGAGGTAGGCATACGTCTCAAAAAGCAAGGAAGAGAGTACAGCCTGTATTTTAAAAGTCTGACTGCTATATATGTAGTGACGTGGGACCAAAAACAACACTTCAGAGAAACCATATTAAGCCTTTGGGCAGTCTGTCCCATAAAAATGCGACAGTTTGGGCGAATAAGCTGAAGACGAGTATTTTCCTGCCAATGAGGATAACAAGGCTCCCAGAAGAGAACTCCACCATCATGGAGCAGTTTATAACAAGCTGCCTGACACACCCTTGAGAAGAGCCATTAGTTTCCTAGGACACTGACTGTGCAAAACGTGCACAAATTACCAACCGTTCAGAAATCCTGCAGCAGGGTCAGAAGAACGAATTACCTTGACTGGTCTCATACGCTTCTGCTTTCCTTTTTCTATTCCGCTGGTCATTCTGTTTTTTCTCAGGAGTCTGTTAAACAATACTTCAAAATTAACATTTCTGCAGTTATTCCAAGATTTAAAGAAAATGCCAAAACACAATAATCTGCTCCATATCCCCAGTGGCCATTTCACTTTCCTGGTGCATTTCTTTCTACTGCCGGTATTTAAAGAAACAACCGCTCTCAAATAGCTGCTACCTCCTGATGTATGTGCTGCAGAGGGGAGAGGATTAAGAATGAGGTTAATTTTTTTTTTTTCTATTTCAGCTGCAGCAAGCCAGCCTGTACCACCCAGCTACCTCGCATGGTTAGAAGAACAAGTTCAAACACTTATAAAAGACCCGTGTAAACCATTTCCCAGGACAAGTGGTTTGAGTACAGACATCCAAATTTGCGGTCCAGGGGCCACTCACAGCCTACGAGGACAATTCATCTTGCCTGCAGCTAATGCTTCTTCCCAAAGCCCTTTGCAGATGGCTGCAAGAACTATCCTGTCCCCCTGCACACAACTGCGACCTTACCCAAAACAAGGCAGAGCTCCCCAAGCTGGCAGCCAGGAGAAAAATGCCACAGCTGCAGCAGCTTGTCTGGACATTTGCATCTGCTGGTTCTGCAAGCAACCAGCGACCCGAGGGGCAGCTCCACAGTGAAGTGGAGCAACACAGGCCCAACACAGAGCATAGGTGGAAAGCTTGAAGCCTCCAGAAGTGTGGGGTCTGCCTGCCTGCACAAGGCCAGCAAACCTTGACATGCGAGGGCAGAGAAGACCCTGGCACAGCGCTCTCCCTGTCACCAGGGTCACTTGTGTAGCTGAACCTGATGAGAACACCAGGAAGCACTGTGCTAGAAGCAGCTTACTGAAGTTGCTGGGAAGAACAGAATTTTGTCATTTCCATTACCAACGTCATTTTAAAAACATCCCTTCTCCCAAAGGGTCTCAATTTCCAAGCTATAGGCTTTACAGTCACTGCAGCCACCACTAAACCGTAGCCTGGGGGCAGGAAGAAAACCACAGCGCGCAAAGCACAACTCTGGGGGAGGGAAAGCCATGGTCAGAGAGTTTGTGGTAAACCTAAGCTTCATGCTCTTTGGAAACCAAAGTCCAAAGTACCCTGTTTAAAGATCTCTGCCAAAGACTTGCACACAGTAAGCACGGAAATCAAACTACCCTTTCTATCCTATTAAAGGAGGTAAAGCTGACACAGCCAGAATCTAAACCTGGCCGTGTCCCCAGTGGATGCTGGACATCTACCATCACCGACGGGTTATTGTTTTGGCAAGAGGATGGAGGGGATGTTAAGACAAAGGTGGCTATTGTGTCTGCAAAGTACTTTTTAAAATGAGAGGACTGAAAACTCCACAGCAAGTCTAGACACTTGCTGTACCAGCCCCTGTATGTGTAAAAGTCAGCGACACTGCCTCCTCATCGCGTAGCGAAGAGCAACTCCTGAACGGCGTTGGTATCACTCCAACACCACAGGCTCCATTACAGCCTCCGTGGAACTGTAAGCGTATTAATGAGATTCAGTTTAAGTTGTTTTTCCATTCAAGCACTTACATAACAAAAATTACGCACAAAATTATCTGCTACGGACTGAAAAAGCAAGGAATGCTAGATTTGGTTACACCAGCTTGGTCGATTTAAGTTGCTCCACGGAAGTTCATAAAAACCCAAGTAAAACAAGAATGAATACTAAGTTTTCCACTATTAACTATACTTACTTGTATGGAATTTAAGGTACTAGACTTTTGAAAGACTTCATTGGGTACCTGATATGAGAACTGTCATATAACAGAGGGAAATATGATCCAAAACTTACCTGATAACCATGGGGGAAGTTCTTTAAATGCATCAGAAAATGCATTTAAATTTGGATTTTAAAGTAAAAATGTAACTCTACAATTCATTTTGCTGCTTTAGCAGTGTTTTGAAATAGTTAACCCTAAAGCAGTGAGATTAAACAGGGACAAAGCATCAATTTTCACCTCCCCACAACGGTTCATAAAAACACTACGCTTTGCACAGCCTCCTGCAAATTCACATATTTGATAGGTAAGGTAAACTTTTCCATTAATGCTCTCTGGCTTTTTATTCGGCCAAAACGGCATCCAGAAGCAGCAAACAAAATCATAATGCAGCTGAAAACTGTTCCACAAGCCGAGCTTTACGAACGCTGGGGTTTTGGGGTTGGGTAGAATCTGTCTGCTCTGGTGGGAAGCTTCAAGGAGAAGTGTCTCCCAGCACGCTCCAAAGGTTTTAGGGTTAAGGTCCACACTAAATATCACCCCTAGTCCCTTTCACATCCCCAGCAAGAACACCGTCACTCCCTCTCACACAGTTCCTTCTATGTTTTTGCATTCAGTCACGTCCACCTTAAACCCGATTACCACGAGGATTTGTGCCTGCTTACCTCCAATTCTTTATCACTCAGGGAACCCACGCTGCACAAGCTCTGGTTGGAAGACTCGCTATTTAATGGACCCTAGTGAAAAACAAGCAAAGACTGTTAGAAACAATTTCCATACAAGGCAGATACGTCCTATCAAACATCGCATCTCTGGGCTAACTACGCTGCTCTAAGTCACGTGGATACAGCAGCAACACCAGTCAAATACCCAGACACAAAGTCGTTTGGAGCAAGACAGAAGTTGGACCACCAGTCGAACGGCCTCTTCTCAGTAAAGTGACCCAGCCTTCGCAGTACTTCGGTATCAATTTATATCCTAACTGCTCTATTTGGCCGAGGCAGCATTCATAAAAAGTCGAGGACAACCGGTTTGTGAAAGGAAACTCCCGATTTGTTCAGCCGCAGCACTTCCAAGCTCAGCTCTTCAGGCAAGCATCTGCTTGACCCTGGGCTAAGAATTCAGAGGCATCTTCCATCTGGCAACGCAGCTATTACTGCTATCAGATGCTGGCAGCATCACTGATTTTTCTTTAAATGTCTATTTTTTTATCCTTTTTTTAACACTCCGAAAGGGAACAAGGGAAAGCTGGGCTAACAGCAGTACAGCTGGCACCCATAAGACAATCTCTCCCACTAGGCTACTTTACGGACCCAGCGCTGACCTGCAACAGAGCAGCTGCTCCTACCAAGCTAAAGCAACGAACTCAAGAGCCTGAAACGGTATCCAGGTACCTACAAGAGTCTGCCAGCATCTTTGCAGGCTCTACCGGATAAACATCTGCACTTTTACGTATCCAAGCAGCTTTGAAAAATTGCTTTTTAAAATCTGCATCAAAACCGGTTTTAAAAGGAAAGAAAAGTGAATCATGCAAAGTCACTGTGTTTTAGCCTAGTGCTCTGACACAAAAGTATCCTCCTACAGATCTAACTTAAGAAATCTAGACAAATCTGACAAAGATATAAAAACAAGATTCACAATTGCTGATGGAATCTATTAACAAGAAGAATGACGTGATAAAGCCACCTCTCCATTAATAACTTGTGAGCATCTTTTCCCAAAGATTCATTCTATTTTAGCATCCTTATTTTTACAGTTACCACTTCCCACCAATCAACCTTTCCTCAAGGCAAAGCCACTTCTCATTATATATTTGAGTAGAAGACTTATGAAAAGGGATGAGGGAGAAGCCTTAACACCACAGAGAAATCCCACAGCAGCTTATTTTTGAGGGGAGCAGCTCGCTCTTCCCCATTTACGAGACAAACGCCACCGTCAAATTAAACCTGTGACACAACCCAGCTATTACTAACCCCAACTTCCAAGCTGGCATCCACACAAAAAGTTCTGTTTACATTCCATATTGCATTGGGAATGTTAAAACTACCAAATTTGCTTCTCCTAAAAGGACATGCTTAGTTGCTTCAAAAAAAACCCAAACCAACAAACCAAACCCCAAAACACCTGAACGGCTCAAGAAGCTGCACATTTAGTAGTCCCTTTCAGCAAACTACTTTAAGAAAAATTGCAAATTTATACTCCAAGTTATAGCATTACCCCTTCATCTCATCACACAAACAGCTCAAGACCCGGAAGATATTTTACCACATCTCTTCAGCAATAGTTTTTTTAAATAAAGCCGCAAGGTCCCCACCACGCAGTGTGATGGCTCACTAATGCTATAGGCTATTCCTATTTTCTTGGTTATTCCAGGGATTTATTCCTTGGCCAACACAACAGAAGTGCCACCGCTAACCTTAGCTCCATCCACACGAAGGCCTCGTTGATTAAAAAAAAGTATAACACCTTATGGCAAGTGGCAACAGAAGGTTAATCTTTTCACCCACGTGAAAAGCCTGTTTATAAATGACACGGATGCTGTCTAAAATCCTTCGCCTCCTCTCATGAACTCAACCCGCAGCAGTACGTCCAAGACATCAACCTTCTGTGCAAGTGTGAAAGCTTCATTAGGTGCAGGAACGTCTCGACAAATTAGCATTTGCTCGTCTCAGATGGACAGGCCGGGTTCCTGACACCATGAAGATGAAAGCTTCCACATTTGCTTAAATCTCTCTGCCTCCGTTTTGCACAAGGATCGCAAACGACAGGAGTAGCTGCTCCCAAAATGCCACATTTGAGCTTTTTGGGAGCACTTGGGTTGGAAGGGTACGTCCGTGGCTTACAAAGCGCCAGTATTTCTGTAATGAACCTGTGTTCTAGGGTCACCTGAAGAAATAAACCCAGGAGGCCATCTATAGTTAGACGTGATCCTAAGTTTTATTCAGAAATAAAAGTTTATCCTCTTGGATATCCACTCAGTTTCACCTGAATGTAAAGTTTTGGAGTACAAGCAGCTGGAAAAACATCTAATCCAAGATGGTTTTCTTACTTCCAGTACCACAAGCACCTGTACCACCTATTCCGCGTGGGAAATTTACAGCTCCGACAGTTGGAATCAAACCCATTTTTTTGCATCAACAAAAAGAGCGATTCAGTTCTCATCACAGATTCTCAAAAAAAAAATAAAATCATGTTTTCCCTTTACTTTAAAACTTCCTCTAGAAATGACACCGACAAAATCGTAAAATTTAACTCAATGCAACAGTAGAAAGGGTGAAAAGAAAGTAACTACTTAGTTATGGGATTTGTGGATGTCTCTAAGTATCCAGCAAGTTCACTGCCACATGTACTGATACGGTGAACAAACGCAGAGTTAACTCTTTGTGGGGAAGTTTCTTGCTGATCTTCTAGAGGGCTTTCGCTGACACTCCTCTTACAGGGAAGGATGAGGGGTATCTTACAGGCAATGAGCTGAAGCATCTTGTTCATGCCAAAGTTGGCAAAAAAAGCATTGTTTTGAGGTATTCCGGCTACGGAGACATAAATTGTTCACTGGAACATGCTGTACTCGAAGCAATAAAGAAGCAATGCCTAGGATGTTTAAGGGACGTGGCCTAGTGCTCAGCTGCAGCTCTTCTCACGTAGTTGGGGAAGAGAAAGAAAAAAGTGAGTTTTCCTGATCATCCAGCTAGACAGCTGGTTTCACACATAACCTCATATTATCAACTGCTCATAGCAACAGGTTTTAGACAGTGGATATGAGACACTCTACATCTGAGCATCTCCCCCTCAACAGCCAGTGGATAAAAAAACAAAAAATCCCTTCAAATTTATGTTTTATCATTCCTGATTGTTTATATTTAACTCGGCAACTGACACTGGATAAATGTGCAGTACTTAATTTAGCATACCATTGTAAGCGGTCACGACACAAAAGGAATGAAAGGAACAAACCTGAATTTTGGAAAAAAACCAAGCAAGCAACGGCAAAGATTACCAACACCAGAACACTGCTGAGGAAGTGGCAGTAGGCAATAAAAAACACGCAGTGGTTTACACAGGAAGGGCTTATAAATTTTGTTCCTGAAGAAGTCATCTGGCTTTTCTAGCAGAGACTACTTTGGGATAATACCGCACTTCTCTGATATCACTTTCAGCCCACTCATCCACTGTACCCTGTCAAGAGAATCGGTGATGGGGCTCAGCAAAAATTCAAAATACGTGGGTCATCTGAAACAAGCTAATAGTTTCTATAGTGTTTACCCAAATGACAAGCACAAGAACAGCACACACTTCCTCCTCCGCAAGGAATTTCTTCCCGAGATAAGCTGGCATGCTCTTTTCCCTTGTGATTCACCTATCAACTGCTGCTTCTGAGTCCGTGACCTACCTATGCACAACAAAACCTCCACGGTGAGAAGTGGATGCGACCGTAGCAGGCGCTTTCAAGACTCCTACTCAAAGGCAAGAATTTCAAATCTGTCCACTCACCCGAGCTGGTTAGTCATTTCTCCCTCTCCAAGAGCCCTGCAAAGGCCACAAATGAGGCACAATGGCTGAAGTTTCAAGAGAAACAACTCGGCTCGATAATAGCTCCCATCGGATCTTCCGGAACAAAGCCAGCCTGAGTCAGACCGCCCTCACCTATCTCCTCTTGGAGCCCATCAGCTGCCTCGCACGACTTCTACGTTTCCTCAGCCTCTCCAAGCTCCCCAAAATTGATCCCTCGGGCCTCTCAGGTTGGGCAGTCTCCATTTTGTGCTCTCCAGCTCTGAAAGGGAACTCTAGGAATTCCAGCTGCCCAGCCAGAATCTCCAGCCCGGACTTACGGCAACGTGCATTGCAAAATTCTCCTGCTAACCAAATGGCGGAGACATGCTTCATTACCTCAAGCCAAGGTAACCCGAGTTCTTCGGAATTCTGCAGCAAATCAAGAGATTTCAAAGGGAAAAAGCCAATCTTTAGGGCTGCTTCCGCACAGGCTTAACCCAAAGCGAAATGGCGCAACGGTTCCCCAGTTACTGTGGTCCAGCTCTACCGCGTAAGACAGGTTTAACGTATTCTTATCTTGTTTCAAACAGCACGCAAGTATGAGAATTAAAGCCTGCTTCTTAATTGGGCTTTTAAAAAAGCTCAGTATTACAGCCAATAATGAAATCCCCGAATCACCCAGGTCTTTTTGCCACGAGAAGTTAATCTACTGTCGGATGTTCACAGGTAACCTCCACTGTATCAGATGGGTAAGCAGATTTGCAAAAGGATTTGCTTGGCTTCCATTATGCCTCAAGAGTTCTCAGTTGATAAAACAGTATTTTTATTTTACTGACGGCAAACTGGTCGGAAGGGTCACGCAATTCACCCTAACCCTCAGTTCAGGGGCAGAAATAGAACGGAGATCTGACAACTATTTCTGGGCTCTAGTAACCAGACAACATGTTTGAAATAAGTGATGTTGCACACAGAAGTATCCAAACAATTTTCAAGTATCTGGCATAAAGTCCTGGCACACTCTGCGGTAGCTGGTAAATTCAATTCTAAGTTTCAAAACTCTTATTAACTAGTTTTTTCTGGTGGCACTTGACACCTACTGAGGACCATCACTCTGCAGCACCACTTCACTCCACGGGAGACATAATTTTTCTCAAACGTGCAATTCTCAGCTTGGTAACTTTGCTGCTAGAAAGGTCACTCAGAAGGCCACGCAAGTGGTAGTTACTGAACTGGTCAAGTTCAGCAGGTTGACAGAGAAAGCGTAAAACCCAAAACAATCCAAGTCAACGCGGTTCTTTTTTATGAGCAATTCTCTTTTTGAGGCAGATGTTCTGCGGCATAAGTGACACACTTCAGGTTATTTTCATTTCCCTCTTTACGATACCTCGGAGAAGGAGGAAAGAGAGCAGTAGCTACCACCAAGACCAACACTTCTTCAATTTGAGCACAGTCATCTGTAGCTACAAGATTCCTGCCGTGTGACAGAGAAGGTTACTCTCTCTAGAAACACTTCAGCCATTTTAGTTTAGGTGTAATCAAGTGACGCACATAATTCACTTTGAAGATCTTTCAGAGACCATACTTGTAGAAGATGATGATCCACACTGGTTAAGCCTGAGACAAGCCACGTGCAAATACGGCTTCACCCATCACAATCACTGATTGCAGTTCCTAACGAAGGCAAAGCCTGTGGAAATGACACAAATCCTTCGGAGTTCACCTGCCTGATATCTTAAAGGTAGCACCCAAGCAGGGGGAGAGCAGGGAGAAGTTGAGAAAAGACAAACACTGTTAGAGAAACAAACTACGTTTTGTCTTCTGCACTTACTGACCCCAGGAAGGTGTCTGAGGTGACCAGTCAGAATAACGGCCCAAGTGAACGCGCTCAGATTTCTCCTAGTTAGCACACACGAGCAGGAGCTAAACAAGCAGGAGGTGTCAGATAGTCACGTGTTAATTCAAAGACTTGCTTTGTGAATTTGGAGAAGAACAGCACTTTACCATATGGCAAGAATAGACATCTAAAGGATCACTGGCTTTTTGAAGCTGTCTGGTGACCTGGATGAACCACAGGAGTAGAACAGTTGCCTAGAAACATTCCTTGCTCAGAAATTTTGCCTCAACGTATCAACTCCAAGCTTCTAGAGAAATACATTCTCCAGCTAATAAGTAAGATAATTCACCACAGACTTGCAACAGAATTTTGAGGCGTTTGGGACTGCAAATGACCTCGGTCACCGGGTTGTGCCTTCAGCTACCACAGGAGGTGACAGCACACAGCTGTTTCCAAAACAGTTTAGGATTTCTGTCCTCTACTACTGTTACTGGAAAGCTCTTCCAGAATCCCATGACTGTGATGGCTAGAAGCTTTTTTTTTTTTTTTCCCTAGTTTCCAGCCTAAAAAATCATTCTAGATCAGCTCGGTCTCATTCATTTCTCAGAAACACGTGCAGTGGTTTCTTACTCGCAAACATGGAGGCAGAGCGGGCTTTAAAGCCGCAGCTGTATTAACGACTCAACCAGCCCATTCGTTTTACGCAGGCCCAAAAATACACCCTGTATTTTTAAACATTAAAGAAACCTAACCAAAGACACTAAGTGATACACCCAGCCAGTGGAAGGCAGGAAGCTCAGTTACAACTGCCTGCTGCCTCCACCCAATAGGAGAGCATCTAAGATGACATTTCTTCCTTTTATGCAATAAACAGCAATAGAATACCTTCCATCCCAGGAGGATGTGCCAGTCCCGGTCCCACTAGATGGCACTAACTTACTCTACGCAGCTTTCCTTAAACATTTAATTGGAGAGAGCTAAAAAAATCTTAGTTGAATCATACAAATCGTATCACACCTTTCCCAACATATTCCCTTTAAGACAGTGACCTACCAATGCCAGTGCGGAGCATGACGGACGGAGGCTTGGGGGGGGTAGGGAGGGAATTTGAAGCACCAACCTGGGAGGGAACGTAGTAGCTGAGATTAATATTGCAACCAAGATTTGCTGCAACATAGCAGAGTCATGCTAATTCATATCAAAGGTTGGCTGATCTATTGCAAATTAGCAAGTATGCAAGTAAATAAATATATATTGTTCGAAATAAGTGTAATGCACTTCAAGAGCTTATCGACTAGTACAAAGTAAAACACTACACTGCGTAACAACGGGTAAAAATAAAACTCAGTAAAACCAGCTCTGCTCAAAGAGAAGCCTCTAAGAAATGAGGCTTTCTTACTTTCATGTGCTTTAGAAACAAAAATCAGTTTTCAATATTCACCTGTACAGGGAAAGGGCATGTACTCTGTACCCTAAACATATTGAAAACATAATTAAGACTTGCTTTCCTGTATCTTTTAAAGGTTATTCCTTTAAAAGGAATAGTTCCTAACATTCTTTGTGGGCATTGAGTACGTTGGCACTGTTTTAACAGCGCGACATCTGTGCTTCTAAGTCTTAGCTACTCTAGAAAGTTGTCCGGCTTTATATTGCTACAGCTCAAGCCATTAAAGTGACATACATGGCGGGAAGAGGCAAGAAACAGATGAAAAAGTATATAAAAAAGTTTTAATCTTGTATAAAACAAGTCTTTGGAGATTGTAAATACATATGTACCATAACCTTCGACACTAGTAAAAGCCTTAAGATTACAAAAAAGTCTGAAGCGTGAGGGAAAAGATCAAAAGAACCCCACACTCTTACCTCAGGAACTCAAACTGTTACTCCTTAACAGCTTCTAGTGTTAATCTTCCTTACTACACTACCTTACAGCTAAACATTTTACTTCTGCTCCCTTCCAAGACTTAACCTTGTTTGAGTCCTGACTGAAGTAAAGATCAGAAAGAGAAGTATAAACTCAAACAAAACCTTTTTTCAAGTTTTGATTTGCCTTGAATTTTCTAAGAAATACTGCATTTACCAAGTTTCTTCTCACAATAATTCTAAGAGGTTTCTGAAAACCATCTAGCAACGATACGCTGTTTTACCATCTCCCTTGATGTTGTCCAAAACTCAGTACCCTCCTCAAAAAGTGAACTCCTTATCACTGCCCTAGTTCAAGATGAGTTCTGCCAGCATTTCATTGCTCAGAGATAGGGTCAGTTACCACCACCACCACCTGCAGATCTAACAGCTTAATGCTAGTATATCAAGCAACGACACAATGTTATTCCTACTCAAGGGATGCAGCTACTGAACACTTATGAAGTTGTACGTGAGGACAAAGATGGGATTTTACTAGCAGGTTGCGGATCACAGACGCAGGAGAGCTTACCTTCAAATACTTTCTGTGCATGTGCTCTATGTGACCGAGCACACAATTTTAGCAGGTTGCACCCACAAAGAACTGAATAAATTCCTGCATATATTAAGCCTGGTTACATGTTGCATCAAACACAGTAAACTTGAAACTGTATCTAACAGGTGGCCAAATCCAGTTCTCAAAGGTATTCTTGGAGAAAGGAAGAGACAGATGAGATTTCCATTTCCAAAGACAAACTGGTCACCGGTTTTTGGGGGGTGTATGAGCTGCCTTAAGATGGAGCAACTCCTAAGAACTTAATTAGAAGCCAAAATCTTCTGTGTAGCAAAACATCTGCTCATAGAGATCCCATTTTCATTCCTCTTAAACATGCTTCAAGCAAGTTAGCGGTCAAAACACAACTATTGATGCAAAACTGCTAGCAAAGCAAAATTGTCACTGGAGATATTAAAAGCCCAAAGTGTAGCACGGGACGGACGAGCAGCCATGCCTGTTTCCAAAGGTGCTTACACTCACCTTAGCAACCCCGACGCCGGTGAACCTGGCCTCCAGTAGTTCCTGCCTTCGTGGGTCCAGGCTATGCAATTCTTCCATCATTTCTGCTGCTACAGAAGAACAACACTCAGATTACGCAATGCAAGGAAAAGTGAGAGATTCAATATTCCGTGCCACCGACGAGACTCAAAAAGCGCCTGTTCTGCAGCATAACCATGTAGAAAGCATTTTCTGGCAAGAGAAATGCAAGATTACCATGCAATAACAGCATGACTTTGCCACCATGTTACTGCAGTTAAACCATGACCCCACTGGAGAGTTTCCTCTTCTATCTGTTGTACCGGCCATTTCAAGATCTCTAAATCCAAGAAACCAATTATGTCACATTCTCCCACTGGATGCTTTACTAAAAGGAAAACATGGGACCAGAGTGTTATGACTAAAAGCTTCAGAGCTTTTCATCCATGCTGCATGACTAGGAGGAGGAAAAAAAAAAAAAAAAAAAGCAACATTCTTTACCCAATAATTTATTTTTGGTCAATCCTGGAAATACTAGATCTCCCTGAACTCCAGATTTCACTGACAACAGCTTCAGTTCTTCCAAGCACAAAAAAGGAATATATTAAGAAAATAACGTTTGTTTAAACCTTTTACTTCATAGAGTAAAACATCAGCTATCTTTAGCATAACAGCTGGATGTACTCGGGGTACCTCTTGGCAATCTCACACAATGGATGCCATTATTTGAAGGGTTAAAAAGGAAACCAACTGAGCACAGTTGTGTAAACAGGTTAAAAATCAGCAAGTATACAATTCGATCTGCAAAAAAAAAATGGGACAAATTTCAATGTTCACTATAACTATGAATCACATCTTCCCAACTGCACCAATCAAGTTCATTTCCAGAAATGTCTGTTCCAGTTTCATTTTCTGGACTAAGGTAGAAAAAAAAGAAAAAAAAAGAAAAAAGAAAAAAAAAGGAAACAGAAGATAAAGATTTGCTGTATAAAGAGCATATGCGATGAGGAAAGTTCTTGAAGGGCAGCAAGTGCCCTCTAGAATAGGCAGTATACAATTGTTCCTTTTATTAACTGTCCATTTTGTCCCTGCCATTTCCTCCAAACGCTGCAGATCTAAGTTACAGGGGGCAAAACGAATCCATCCGGGGACATTTACAGCTGCTCTCCCAAACCAGTAACAAGCCTCAGAATCGAATGGGACACTCAATGCGATTATTAGAGAACCTTATTTCTACTATGGGCTTTAAAACCCCCCACAAAGCTATCAGCCTAGTTTTCAAAACAGGAAATCTGTGCACCGAGGAAAATGACAGACAAGCCAGGAACGCAAGGATGTTAAAGTACTCCCAGGTCTCTCCCCCATTACGGGGCACGGGGAGGGAATCGCATCCTGATGCTGCTCTGGGGAAAGGCACTGCCACAAGTTCCCGAGCCTTTTTCCCCCTCTCCTCACCCCACCGCAGGGCCCAGCTCCCTCTCGGGGCCTGGGGACTGCCCTGGACACCCCCCCACCTCTGCCTCCATCCCTCCCAGCAGGGGATGGCATTCCCTGCCTGCCCTCCCCGGCTGGTTCGCGGGGTGATTTTCAGCACCTCTCTCTGCCATCCTCCCTTCCCCACTCGGGAAACGGAGGCACGCGTTTGCAAAAGCAGCCGGTGAGCGAGCAGCCTTGCCCCACTGCCAGCTGCTGCACCGCCTCGGCCTGCCTCCTCCTCCCCGGCACCCCGGGCAGCACCGCCTCAACTCCCAGGCCGGGGATTCACAGGCCGTGCCCACCCCTTCACCTCCCCCGCCGGCCCGGGGCTTCCGAGCTCCCCCAGGCCGGGCTGGGCCGATCCCCCCCTCGCCGCTCCCCGCCCCGCTCTTACCCCCCGCCCGCCGGGCCAGGCCGGGCCGAGCCCGGAGCCCGCGGGGCCTGCGCTGCGCCGTGCCCCGGCGCAGGCCTCGCTCCCGCCGCCTCGGGGCACAGGCCTCGGGCCCTTCCGCCGTGACCCCGGCCCCAGCGGGGAGCATTTAGCGGCCTCCGCCCCCCTCCTCCCCCGCGGCCCGGGGTCGCCGCCCGGCTTCCCCCGCCGCCCCCACCCCCCAGGGCGGCTTCGGGCCCGGCGCCGGGGGAGGGAGGCGAGGGGGGTCCCCGCGCTTCGCCCGCCGCCCTCGGGCTCTCTCACCTGGCACCGCCGCCGCTGCTGCTCCTGCCACCGCCCCGCCGCTCCTCTCCCCTCCTGCCCGGGCCGAGCGCTCCCCGGGCACCGCTCGGATCCCGCCGCCGCCGGGGGCAGGAGCAGGAGGAGGAGGAGGAGGAGGAGGGAGGGAGGGAACCTGCTGCGGCGGCGGCAGCGGCGGCACGGGCGGGAGGGGGAGGCCAGGGGCGGCTCCGCGGCCTCTCGTGAGCCAGGCGCCGCCGCCGCTGCGGGCACCCGGGCTCCACGCGGGGGAGAAGGGCGGAGGGGAGGGGGGCGGCGGCGGCAGCGGGGTGGGGGGGGTGCGGGGTGTGAAAGGGAAGGGAGGGGGGAAAGGTGGGGGCTCGCCCCTCGCCGGCTCCGGGGCGGGGAAGGAGACGGGGCGGGTGTGGGGGCGCGAGAAGGGCTGGATAGGCCGCGGATCCCCGGCCTCGCGTAAGAAACCTCTCGCGGCCGGGGTGCGCGCAGGCCGGCAGCAGCCGCAAGGCCTCGCGGCAGGACAAAGGCCCGAGGGAGGGCTCGGCGGGCGGCGGCGCCCGGGCAGGTGGGGAGGGCGAGTGGAGGGCGCGGGGCCGGGGCAAGGCGGGGGAGAGCACGGGGCTGCGGGGCTTGGCTCCCCGGGGGGGGGGGGGGGGGGGGGGGGGGGGGGCGCGGCGGGGCGCGGGCAGGTGCCGGGGCCGGTGCTCGCCCCCTCCCCGCGGCGCTGGGCCCGGCCCGGCCCGGATCGATTGGTGCACACACACACTGGTGAAAGCGCGCGGCGTCTCGCGAGATTTGCACGGCGGCGAGAGGGCGGAGGAGGGGCGGGGAGGGCAGGTCAGCGGGGGGGGGGGGGAGTAGGTCAGCGGGGGCGGGGCCTTGGGAGGGGGCGGGGCCTGCGCGGATGGGGGGGGGGGAGGGAGGGGCCGGGGGTGGGGGGGGGCAGCAGGTACCGGGGGGGGGGGTCAGTAGGGCCTGGGGGTCAGGGCAGGCTCGGGGTGTGGGGGCGCAGCGGGTCAGGGTGGAGCATGGGGTCAGGATGCAGGCGGGGAGGGGGCAGCAGGGACAAGGGGGGGTTAAATCCAGCCTCAGGGGGTGGGGCAGGGCAGGCCTGGGGGCATTTCCCCCCCCCCAGGGAGCAGGGGTTGACCTGCTCTCCCCCCAGGGTGCACCCAGATTAGGGGTGTGGGTGGCGCATCTCCATATCTACCCCCCCCTAGTTCTTCACCCTCTCTCCAGCCTCCATCTTCCACAGCCAGGAGCGACCTCGCTCCCCAAACCACCCACATCCCTCCAAAGGAGGGTGCGAGGGCACCCCGGCACCCCCTGCCCGCCCCCTCACCCTGGGGACCCCAGCAACTTCCCCCCCCTGACTGTGGCCCAGGCCCTGCCCCGCTCGCCCCCTCGTTCGGGGCTGATCAAATATGGATCCCACGTGCCAGACGCAACCCCGGCCGCCCCGGTGGCTCCCCGTTAACTGGTGTCCAACCCTAAAGCCCGGCTGCCTTGACGCTCGGAACAAAAGCCAAGCGACCCAATTTTTAAAACAAGAAGAAAATGATAAATAAGGGCTGACCCTGGCTGCAAACGAGCAATTACATCCCGGTTTATTCGCCTGGGCGGCGGGGCCGGAACGCAAACCGCCGCTGCAACCCGCTCGGCTTTAAGGCTGAATCAGCTTTCTGAAAAGCAAACAAGCAAGGGAGAGGGAAGGGGGGGAGTGGAAAAAGAAAAAAAAATGAAGTTTGTTGGGAAAGGAAGTGGCCGGGCCTGTCCAAGGGGAGGCAGGCGCGGATTAGCGATGGGAGCGTTGGTTGCCGGAGCTCCAGAAAGGATTCGGGGCAGGGAAAACCGAGCGAAGTCCGTCATCTCCGTTTTACTGCACATCGAGCGATTTATCACCCAACTGGAACCTACGAGTTGGGCAGAAGCGGGCATGTGGAGAAGAGCTGGCGGAGCATCACGGCAAAACCGCTCTCAGAAGGCGACGGGCGGTGTGTGTGGGGGGGGAAGTCGTATTGCTCTAAAATTGTTAATTTATCATACTTCAAGCCCGGCGTTATTTGTTAACTCGGTGTTGCAAACGGCTTTCGAAGCGCCTGCCTGCTCTCGCAAGCTGTGCTTCCTGTGCTTTAATCTGCTTGCTTTTTAATTTTCTTCAGTAGAAGACCCACTCCAGATTCAGCTCCCACTCCATGAGTCACATTTTCAGCATGACCAGCGGCAGGAATTTGTAAAATAAATAAATAAAGAGCGTTTTGTGTGTGTTGTGTTTTGGTTTTGTGAGGTTTTTTTAAAAAAAAAAAAGACAAAAATGTAAAGTAGATATTCCATCAGGTGGTAAACTAATCACAGCCATTTAGGGGAACGTTAATTAGTACCATTTGCAGTTAACATTGTTCACGGAGGTATGAATTCCATTTGTCTGTTTCTGTTTGATTTTGGGTGGAGGGAGGAGAAGATCTGGGAGCTGTTACACCTAATAAAGACACCGACTTCCAGGACCCCTCGGCTTTTCTGGATCCCTGCCACTGCCTCGAGAAACGCCTCCAGCTCTGAAAGGAGCAGTTCACCTCTCAGAGAGGAACTGGAGGCCGTAACACCAAATCTATGTTCCCCATCTTTGCATTTTAGGGGTCACTTTGATCTGATTTTTCCCATGCTTTTCGAAGGGAGCTTGCCGAAGGCGCTTCCTCCTCTTCTCTGCACTGCCAGGGATCCCATCACCATCAACCTTTTCACACGGGCTACCAGAAAAGACCATGGGGCTTTCCTTTTTTAAGTGTTTTCCTTGCTATTGTTTTCAGTCAGACAGATCCATGACCTTGCTCTTCTCTTCTGGCAGGACCAGGTGCCCAGGGAGGTAACAGCCTCCTGGAGGAGAATTTACTGCAAACAGGAATGTTTTCCAAAAGGCACTCCGCGATGCACCGTGGAGCTACGGGCTTGACACGAGACCCGTGGTCGCAGGACTGGGCTCTGCCGGGGTCAGGCTGGAGCAGCAGGTGGTGACTTCTGATAATGAACCCGATAAGCTGAGGTTGCACCATCCTCCTCTTGTGACTTGCCCCTCGCCCTACACCATGTTCCTCTACGCTCAGCAAAACGGCTCTTCTCAATCATGATTTCAGGGATGGAGCACGTTCCCTTCAAGCATGCGCCTTCGCTATGTTTTGGGGGAGCTCTGGGGGGGACGGCCCTTGTGGTTTGCTGGCCAAGGGCTCCATGGGCTCAGCTCCGCTCCTCGATTTTCAGCAAGCTCACAAACGCCTTCCTCTTGGCTTTGGTTAGCCATACGCTTGCATCCATCCCTACCCGCTGCAAACTCAGCTACCATCCTCTCTGCCTTTGTCCTCCGAAGAGCAGCTCCGAGGAACGCTCTCAGCTGCAGTATCCAAGATGCCAAAACAGCAGCTCGCACAGCACACGGCAGCTCGCCTTGCTGTGGTGCAGAGCGCGAAGGAATCAACGAGTTCCAGCGGTACGCCTGGCCGTAAGCAGAAATTCTGGAGTAGCCTTGAAGGGTACCACTTGCCTTCAGTGGAGTGCCAGGTAGGTACAGGGGGATTTTGGGCAAGTTTGCCAGACAACCTCAGTAGGAAGTAAGTTACTGGATAGTTTCCAGCGCAGAGTCGGCGATCTCGGAGGTTTTCCCTCCTACACTCCTTCAGGACACTGCTCGGAGCAGGGATGCATCGTCGGCCTCAGGCTGGTTCAGCACTTTTTACTGTGCTGTGCCAGAGCTCCCTGGAATCTGGGTAATCATCACAGAATCATAGAATGGCCCAGGCTGGACGGGACCTTAGAGATCATTTAATCCAACCTCCCTGTCATGGGCAGGGATGCCTCCCAACTGGATCAGGCAACACATGAGGACTGAATGGGAATCGAACTCGCAACCTTTGGTATCTCTAACATAAAAACAAATTTATCAGTGGTAAGATACAGGACACTCGGACTCGTTGTTAGGGCATTATCCACCGTGGGAGTTAATCTCCCAGGTATGACTTTGGCAGAGAAGGGGTGGACTGCTGTTGGTTTTTTAATTCTGTTTTCTAAGTGAGAAAAGCCAACTTATTGGAAGGTGCTTCTGGCAAGATAAGGTCAGTTTGTGAGTTTCTGTTTTTACAGGGGAAGGTTTTCTAACTCAAAGTGGCCGGAATACGTAAATTCATTTTGTATAGGAAAATTTTTCATTCAATTAAAAATTCTAACGTCAATTTTTAAGACACTACTTATAAAAACCTATAAAGCATCAAAACTAAAATAGCGCACAAGTTTAGGAAACCAAAATTCTATCAATTTTATCAATTCTATCAATTCTATCAAAATTCTACCAAATCTCTACTTGATCTTCCCTACAGTATTTCAGTTTGTGAACAGTTTTGGTATATTTGACTTTCTGGCCCGGCAAAAGAAGGGAATACATGGATCTCCAAGAATTTTCATGCAGGAAAACTCCTCCTCCCAGCCCACACTTGAGTGACACACGAAAGCTATTCTGTTCTCCCCCTTTTTTATTAACTATGGAAGAATCCTTGAGCTCTGTTCCTTTCCGAGGAGGTGGTTTGAGAGCTGGCGACGGGATGGTTATGAGCAACGCCGTACCTACGTGGCTGACCAAACATTATCTCATTCACGGGGACAAACCATCGTCTCTGCCAGATTCCTCCCGTACAGCATCCTGCTCTCCAGGTCTGCCATCAGCCAGAGTTAATGCTTCCTCTTACATTCCCCCGTGGCAGCTCTCGATCTTCTTGCATCGGTCTCCTTGGTTGTCAGCAATATCCTTGTCACGTCGCACTCGTATCGTGTTCTGAAGAACTACTCGGTGGCCGCAGCCATTTTCTTTGTCACTGAATTCGACTTGAGGAGAAGTCTCCCAGAGCTCCCTGGCATGCTTAGCAAAAGAAGGGCTAACCCCTGCCTTTTTTATAGATATTTTAACATAGCATGTAATAAGTTCCTTCTGTCCTGAATTTTCAAAAGGTAAAATAGCAGAAGTCAAGCTCCTGATCTCATTAACGTGTTTTTGCTGACTTTCCTTTGCCTCTGCTTCCCAGGCTTGTGAAATATTCTAACTGCATTTTTTTCCCCTAGCACTTCTGTACTGTCATGAGGTCTAGAAATCTACTGATATAATGTAACATATACACGAAGAAGAGACACAAGACTCCTCAGTGACAGCACGATGCTAGGAGCTGGGGACCTGAGGATAGCATCAAATAGCCTGAGCCTTTCCAGCGTAAAAGCTGGCATCAGTGATCTCAAATCCAAAAATCTTACAGCCGTGGAGAAAAAAAAACACCACAAACCCACAACAAGAGTTCAGCACTCAACAGGTTTCTTAAAGGTTTGAGCACTGAGGGATGATCTCACCCCAGGCATCACCTCCAGCAGAGGCCAACCCTTGTCTGCAGAGCAGATTCCGTCACACTTAACTGAGGCACGAGTTGCAAGTGAAGATTTTCCTAGATGTGGAGCATTCAAAACGTCTCACCCTTGTGTGTGCATTCTGGTAAGGGTAGGACTCCTGGCATAGTCCTTCCCTCACTGGGAACATTAAAAGGGTCCTTCCTCACTTTCATTAGACAGGGGGAAAGCTGGTATCTCAGCTGCTCAAAGATAACAAGCCCTCGCCTGACTCCTTCCTGAGGCCATGCGGGGAGCCTCCGCCCTCCCACACAATGGAGTTTATCTCGGAGGTTGTTCCTGCCCCTCCCTCTGTCTACACCTTCAGATATCCCATTAGGGAGGCTTTGATACCCAAACCCAGTAGGAAAGCATCCAGGTCCCTCAACCTCCACACCCGCAGTGAGCCAAGCACAACCTCTGAGCCGTGCCCTGATCCCAGGGAGCTCCGCACGTCCCGCCTGCCGCAGGAGGTGGCTCCCTCCGTGTGCGGGCACCTGGACCCCCCTGCAACCCCCATGGTCTGGCTGAGGGGAACCAAAACTCGCAGGTAGGAAAGGAACACCTCTGCGATTGCATCTGCTTTCCCCAAATTATGTGTTACCAGCAAAATCCACTGTTTTTGCTTCTGCACGCACCTGCAGTGATGGGATTCTCCTTTATGTGCCAACAAGTCCTTCCCCGTCTTCACTCACCACCAGAATACAAGAGGGTATTATCTTCAGTAGGATTTGCCCCCTGCTTCTCTTCCTGCTGCATAAAATGGGCATAATAACACCCTACCTCACAGGCTTTTGAAAGCCTCAATTAAACAAACTGCTGAGATTTGTGTAAGAGGAAAATTAAATCAACATCCTATTGTAAAGCTAGAGTCACTGCATGCATATTTCTCTAAGTATATTCAGCCTCTGTGTCAATGTCTGTAAATACATCCCACCCTTCGTAACAAGGCTCATCTCAGTAGGGAAGAAGCCACTCGAAGTTGAGGAAAAGCCAGATTTGGTTTTCCATGCAACCTTGATTGACCTCTTCACATCCACCCTTGGCACCGAATGTGGAAAAAATAAATGCGCGGCGGCATCATCACAGACCGCAGCGTCGCATACCTGCCCAGGCGGTGCTCCCCGGGTGAGGGGCACCCAGCACCAAGCTTCATGCTTGGTCCCATGGATGAAGAAGCAGTCTGAGGGAAGATCAGCCAATTTTCTCTCCCAATGAGGACAGCCACATGCCCTTGAGAAGGGTTGCAGGGTACCTTCCCACCCACAGCTGTTGAGCAGATCTGCCAACGTTCCCGACGCGGGCCGCAGAGGCGTGAGCTCGACCTCTGGGACTGCAAACAGTAGCTTCCCACTTCACAAGAGCTGAAAAAAAATCTTCACAGGCCAAAGGATTGCCCGCAACCCCCCAGAACTCCCCAACCTGCAAATAACACAAAAATCCAAGAGCTGCAGGGGTCCTTTGGACAACAACACATTAAAACAAGCTGAACACAACAGTCGTGCTTGCACTCCACCCCAAAACCGAGCTGCTGTTCACGTGCTTGCAGTGAAGACTCTCCGGGGTTACTCAGTACCAGGGAGCACAGTTCAGAGCAGCAGGGTCCAAACCTCACCAAGGTGTTCTTTCTTCCTGGAAACAGCCACGGACCAACAGGCTGGGAGCTCCAGGCAGGTGCTGACACGTTAGACTTGCAAGTGATTTTTGCCATCAACGCTTTTCGAACCGCAGCCAGTTCCCACTCATCCAACTGCGGGTCAAAGACTGTCTTTTTCAAGAGTAAAAGCTTTCACTGGTCTGACACCCCTTGTACCACACGGCATTTGGGCAGCAGGCAAAAGCAGAGGCACACAGGGTTAAGATTCTCTCGCTTCTCCCTGCCTGTGCTCCAGCCAAGCTGTCGTTAGGTCTGGCTTAGGCTCTCCACAGCAAAGTGAGCTGCATCCTACTTAGTTCAGATTAGCACTTGCTGTTGCCTACATGGGTAATTTCCTGCACTGTGTCCCACTTTCTCAGCAAAACGAGCTCCCATTCAGCAAGGCACTTACACGCAGGAACTTACCGCCTTCAGCAAGAGCCAAGCACAAACTCCAGAGCTTTGCTGATTAAGCACAGAGCTGACAATTCCTTTCCCTCTAGAGCACCTCGCTTCACAGGAGAGTCCTCCACTAAATTTCTCCTCGCTTTCCTAGCAATTTCTGTCTTGCCCTGGAAACACACATGACAGCACTGTTAGAATCAGAATCTACGGACACTGCACAAAAAGATGTGTGCCAAGCACACGCCCCTGTCAAGGTAGATGAATAGCTACAATAGCAAAAGTGATTCGGATCATGCATCTTCTCTTCTGGACTAGTTTTCCCTAAAATGGTACCAACTCAAAAGCGGTGGCACGGCTCTGGTTGACAAATCAGATCCAGCTGACTGATCAAGAGACTCCATGACTCAGTTTTCCCCCATCTGTCTTTACAGAGGTGGAAGAACGCTTCCCAAATCCCTTAATAACTTGATTCCTGTGGCCATATCCTCATCCCCCCCTCACTTCCAGATACTCAGACCTGTGCACCTTTCATCTGTGCTCAGGAAAAACATTAAAGTTCTGCCTGGGTCTGTGATTCCTGCAGGGAATCCAACTGGGGACCAGCCAGTGACAAAACGCCAGTGACAAAAGGAAGCTCTCCCAGCTTTAGTTTCGATGCAATGCCAGAAGCTGCTGCCATGCATACATGGAGGTTCCTTCTGCTCACACCTCTTTTTGCTGAAAATCACCAGGTCTCATTTATCCTGGAGCTTTACAACTAACTAATTAGAAATGGTGGTGACATTCCCCAAGAAGGTGGATCTGAAGTATTTGGAAGAGAAGACAGTTGTGTCCGGTCTCATGCTTCTGGTCAGAAGCTTTTGACGATAACTTTCATAACACTAAAAATCACCATGGATGAGTGCTGTTTCCCCCTTTCCTGTGCTGTCAGGAAGATCCTGAGAAAGCTCCAATTTTCAGTGGAATTTACATCTTTGAAGAGACAGTATCAGAAGTACTCCCCAGCCTCATTCGCTTTACCTCCCCTGTTCTCTTCCCATCTCCCAGTTTCTAGCCAATCTGTGAAACCTGGGTGCCGTGAGAGGAACAATGTACCTGGGGAGGCAAATGTTTCTTTGCCATTCGCTGGAGCCCCCAGCATCATGACTGGATCAAAAGCCTTTCTGAAGGACTAGTTCTGGCTGAGCTCCAGCCACAGGCTTGATGCCACAATCCCTACATGAAAGGGTTATGCAAAGGGTCAGGATAGGTGATGATAAAGTTCCCTTCCAGTCAAAACAACCTACGAACCTCCAAGGAAATCCACCATCCTCTGGCAAGAGCCAGGACCAGACTTTGCGAAGCGTAACAATGTCTGGCTCCAGAATCGCAGAGGCTGTGCCTCTGAAGAGCTATGAAATCATCTCTTCTGCTTGGGAGGTTCAACAAGCTATGTTGGCATTGCCTGTAAGCTACAGACAGCAAGACTGGAATGCTGGAAACAAAACCAGAGCAGATACGCTCAGAATGGCTTTAATGCTAATGTTACACTGCTAAACCAGGAGGGGAACAAACCCCAACCAAAAGCATTTCAATATAGTGAAAATCAATTTGGAGATTTCCTTTGGACGTGCTAGGAAGCCGTTGTGCAACCCAGCCTGCTCAGCAGGCCCAAGGTGGGAATGGCAGAAGCTGCTGCAAGTCAGGACCAAGGCACCTGAGCAGAGCCGTGTGGGAGGCAAGGCCTCGAGTGGCAGGAGAGCAGCAGCTTCAGAGAGAACAGGAGCTGGCGGAGATTAATGAAGGAAGTTCAGACAGTATCTGTCTGTAGGAGGGCCGGCTCAAACCAGGGCCATTAACTTGTTGCTTTCTGAACCACCAACAGGACTGGAAACAAAAGCTTGTCTGCTCAGCATGGCTCATGTTGAGTGATTACTTAAATATTCCAGCAGAATGAAGAGCATGAAGAAAGGCAAAGAGCCACTTCAATGGCTGCAGGCTCAGAGGGCTGCAAGTTTTTGCATGAAGCCCGAGTCAAAACCAGGCAGGCAACTGGGATGTAGCCTTGAAAGCAGAAACAAATAAATTACTAGCCTTCATTTTCTCCCATTCAGGAGTTTAAATTTTAAGGGGAGTCCATCGACTTTAAATAAATCATGCTTATAATTAAAAACATATTTTCCTGCGCTGCTTACAAGCCTTCGGATGATTAATAAGGCATTTTTCAAATTACTTTAATTCACACTAATTATGCTGCTTGTTTACCCCAGTCAATAATTTTTCTTCCAGGGAGATAAAGCTATCCCAGGAGGAGGTCTCCCTCCAGGGACTGAGAGGGAAAGGACCCCAGGGAACTCCCCGAGGCCCGAGGGACACATGGGAGGTCTTTCGCTGGAAGCGACAGAGCTGGTTACATGAGTCACATCACGTCAAACACTCACAGGACTTCTTTTGCTAAGCCTGACTCTCTGCCTGGATAAGATGAGGAGACACGAGCTCGCTCAGTTCCCAGAGGCCTTGAGCTGTGTTTTGCCTAGACCTTGCCTGAGGTACCAGCCTTACCAAGGAACCAGGCTTTGTAGGTTTAGCACGAAAAGACAGCACAGCTTCTGGGCTGGGTCAGGTTTGCGCCTGGCAGAAGCCAAATGTGCTTAGAAAGAAGCCTTATCTCCTCCTGTTTAATTTGCAGATGCTGGAAAGTCTCTCAGCCCTTTAGAAAACGGAGCACAACAAACTGAACAAGAATCCTCCTCCCAGTTATTTGATTCCCTTTCAACATCATTTAAAAGATTTTGATGGATATTAAAAAAGCTACGGTACGTTTCCGTACCCGCCTCAGCACCCCAGCCTGCCTTTGTGTGGGAATGGATTTGCTGGGTCACCCTTCCACAGGAAGGGCCGAAATTATATCCTGACCCAGAAGCCTTTGGGGACATACTAATACCTGCAGGGTGACAGAGTGACGTGGAGAGTTAGGAGCTGATCGAGCTGCCACGTGCCCCACAGAAGAGTATTCTCACAGAAATTCCTATTCCAACGCTTCACAAATCGTGGTGCTCCTGGTTTGACTCTCCAGGACTCCCGTGGCCTCTCCAAAGATAGCAATGACATTTCCTAATCCCTTTACCCTTACTCCTCTGTTTCAAGACATCACTTATTTCATAACCTACGTGTCTCTATAGCTGACAGTTATTCTTAGGCAACCGTAAGCTACAAGTGTTCAGCTAAAAAAATACACGTGCTCTGTGTAGCACAAACTGCTCTTCAGCCAGCGGAGCACACACAACAGCCCTTGTGGGAGCAAGGTGGGAGACACCAGTCAAGGCTTTCCCTTCTTCACAGACGAAAGCAAGCACTAGTGAGGCACATGATAACAGAACTGGTGGTTATCTAACGGTGGCCCAAGTCCCTCAAATCAGGCATGCAGAAGCATGTGAGTTTCTGTGGAAGCCCAATTTATATTAATCAAACCAGCCCTGAAAAGCATTACCACAAAATTTATTCTAATACCTGTTGTACCACACCCTAAAAATAACAAAAGAAAACAACCTGAGATAAAAGGTACTTGCTGTCAAAGGTGGGGAAATACCTTCAGAAAGCCACAACGTTGGCTTCCTCTAAGAAATTAAGCAAGAGTGGTAAACATTCTTCAGATTTCTTATCAAAGACAGGTGTCTTATCTATTTGGGTTTAGCACACCACCATGACACCGTACTGCAGTTTGTGACCCGGGGGCCGCAGCCAGCAAGAGCAGTTTCTCCCTGTTCAAGCAGAAAAGGCAGGTAATTCTGCACAAAGCCCGGTCCTGTGAGCTGCTTGTGACGCTCTGCTCTCCAGAGGTGCCCCAAAACTGGCATCAGCCCCAAATCTTTGAAAACCTGAGCCTTGCCTGATCTGAATTTTTAGCACTTGAGCTACAGCGTGCTCGTTCCCTGGAGGAACATCCTTGCGGGCAGTGAGGGCAAGGGAGCACAGTCTGCTTTCTCCACAGGTTACATCCACACCATGAGGCATCCCTGGGGATGCTGGTACAGAGAAACTAGAGTGCTCTCAGTTCCTGCCCTCGATCGACGCATTTCATTCAACTTGTGGATCTGCACAAACCTGAACGACTAGAAGAGAGCTGCATGAGATACGTTGGTTAAGGGATTCATATCAGGATGAGTGACCAGTTGCAGAGAAGAGCAGATTTACCCTTTGCATGGTTTTTGTTCCCAAGACAAGAGCACACAACACGGAGGTAAGGTCAAAGCTCTCCTTCTGTTTCATATGGAAATCCAGAGCACGAGTGACTTGTGACTCGCTCAGCTGCTGTAAGACAGCACGACCATTTCTTACATTGTTAAAACCATAAACAAATAAAAAAACTCAGACCGGTAGCAAGACATCTAAAACACTGCTTAGTCTCCTCTCAGAGAATTTGTCCTTAGCAAGACTCACTTAAAGTGATGCTAGGCACTGTAAAAGGCACCGAGGTCCTGTGTGCGCTGAACTCTATAAAACCACATCTCATCACGAGGAGACACTGCACGTGGCCACGAAGAAGCTCCGACCTAAAAATCATGCCCTGTTTCCTCACAGCTGAGAGGCTGCAGGCTTGCGGTACTTGCACTGGATCCATACTCGATACATCGTCATCTGTTTCCCACGGTTCACTTGCAATCGCCGATCAACCAGATTCTGGATTTTCTCCAGCCCTGCCGTAGTGAAGAGATCATCTAGTTCACCTGGAAGCAGAGAGAAGCCACAGCTTTCATTTAACTGATGCCTGCTCCCACTGAGGGCTAAACTACATTGAAAGATGGACCAGAGGAAACTCATGGTCTTACTCTGAAGGGAAACTGAAAGACCAGACAGGACTTTACTGTATCTATGCGCGGATTAAGATCATGGTTTCTCTAGTTTTCTTTGAGTTTACCCTCTATCAAGGAAGGAAAGAATTATTTGGGGACAACTAGAATTACAGAGATTGACAAAGCAAAACCAGCAGCTGTTTCAGGCATGGGTATTGCCTGTAGTAACTGATTAAGGGAGCATCTTCTGGCACGTAGGGACAAATCCACTCCTTCCCCCTCCCCTCTCTCTCCCAAGGAATTTCAGAGTCTGCAAGGGCAAAGAACAGGATCAGACTCACGCTTTTAAACGGTGGCAGTAAGATCGGCACCGTACAGGCTGGAGGGGAACGGGATTCATTAAGGTTAAGTTTGGGGAAAAAAAAAAAATCCTTACAAAACCCACACCCTGCTGGGGCTCAATCAAAGCACTAAGAGCCCTCGAGGCTGCAACACTCACACTGGCAGGTATCCCCAACCAAGCAAGTAAGTATCATAGTGCCCCAGTACACCGGCCCTGGGCAAAGCCAGCCCGAGTCCTGCTGAGCAGCAGAGAGCTTGTTCAGCTGCAGCCTGGGAGCACGTGATTTGTACGGAGTTTCTGTGGAAAAGAGCTAACAGGTCCCAGCTTGCGCTCTTTTATCAGATGCTTGCCATCACGAAGCGCTTGCCAAACACGCACGAAACATTAGTTCTGTTGTGACAAACAAGACTGGTGCAGCGGGGAAGGGACTAGTGCGTCGTGGTTGTGGCACCACTCTACAACTGACTATGCGGAGGGGCCCGTGGTGGAAGTGACTGGAGGTGTGACGGGTGATAAGCAGGGAGAACACAACCCCCACTGAACACCAAGCAGAAACAGAACTGGAGAGGCTGCCTCAGCTCTGTGCCGAGCCACGCCCTTCTTATTTCCTCCGAGGAGAACAGTAAAGCTAAGAGATGTTCCTTGAAGTGGTGTCCATCTCACTGCACCAGGCAATGAGATTCAGGGAGACCTCATCCAGTTCCACCCCTCCCAGTGCAGCAAACACACCAGTCTTCCTCTAAAAGGATTTTCCACTGAGGAATTCACCGTGCCATAGTCGCATCAGCAAAGCGACGAGCTCAGGATCCTGCGCCGTTGGGAGACACTTAACATTTCACACTGTTCCCAGAAAGACAGGCTGGAAAGAGCTAGTGGCAAAACTTGTGGGCACCGGGGCAAGAAGATGTGAGGGGAATCAGAGGGATGTTTTCTAGTCTCCTACCTTGTGTGAAGAAGTAGACTCTGGTGCCATCACCTCTGACATAGAAGTTATCAGACAGACATTGACCTAAGGGCAAGAGGGATTTAAACAGTTACCAGCTATCACTTAAAAATCAACAACTGCCATCCAATAAAAGGTGCTTCTCCCAGCACACGCTGTGCTTAAGGGGAATTAATGAGCTGCCTCCTAAAAAGGGCAGAGACTACTCCAGAGAAGCATCGTCTATTAGTAATCTGGCAGGACTTCCCAGGAGAAAAGAAAATACCTTTCTTAAACCGAAGCTGGGCCAGATCATAACGGCCATAATCTCGTAACAAAATCATTCCTCCTGGTTTCAGAAGGCGACTCAGTTGGGTAACGATGCGTTGCATCCTGAGAAAAGAAAAAACCAGAAGTATTCAATGATCTGCAAAATCATGCTTGTTTCCTTAGCCTACTTTCCAAAAAGAAGGTATGAAATTTTACACATGTTCCAACTTCATATAAAGAGCTACCAAAAGCTAACACTTTTTTGAGCTCTCTCAGACTAAGGTGGGTTGATTTTATTTGTACCTGTGAATTTCATTTTCTGAGGCTTAATGGAAAACTGGACCAGACACAGAACAAACGTTAATCTTCCCTGATATGAGGGGACTCTACTACCACAGAGCTCCAGCTCTACAAGCATTATCTTCTGCAACCAGAAGGAATTACTAAAACTTACCTCTCTGGGAGAATCGCTGAGAGGACAAAGATAAGAATAACAACGTCAAGACTCTCATCTGGCATTGGGAAAGGACTTTGTTCACTGCACAGGTCATGGACAAATGCAAAGCAGCGAGAAGAATCATATTCTGCGTTGTTCTGTATGTGAGGGAAGAGAATTTAGAGCATTAGCAGCAGACCCTGAATCTCAATATTATCTGCACATGGGAGCAGTTTAACTTTCACATAACAAAGTGGTTTGTCCAGAGATCTGTTTCAGCCTCACTGGACTAAGGCAGATGGGGTCAGATAGGTTCCCTGGTCAGACAAGGAACAAATGTGAGAAATAAGTACACACGTGAGCCTTACAAAGAACTTGGGACTTGTTACGTTCAGACCATCAGCACTGCCAAAACCCCAAAACTGGATTGAGGGCTTATTGCAATTTTAAGGTCAGACCGTTCACTCATAGTGGTAAGAAGTGAGGGATTCACACTGTTAAGTGGAAATCTTTACAAAAGTGAGAGCATCAGGGTGCCTCTCTGCCTCACTGAAATCGATATTAATTTCAACGACAAGCAGACAGCTCTCAATATTCCAAAAATCAAACCTGGCTGCCTAAAGTTACACTCCTAAAAAATCACACTTAGGCTTCCAAAAGAAGTCGTATAATTTCCTAAGGCTGCTGCTACAGATTGCAGTAGCCTCTATAAACAGTGCTTGTGTCACCTTAAGGGGATGAAACGGCACGCTGCCCCTGCTGCTCTGCTCCCCATCTCATCTCATGACGTGACTGAGTACATTTGATACTTCGTATATTCTCACTTCTGTTCTGACCTCAAATTTGTGAGCAGTATTTGTCCCCTAACTGAATTCCAGCCTCCTGCTCCGCAGACAACAGTATCCCTCCTCAGCTGTGTGTGCAGAAGCAATCAGGCCACATTCCCAGAACTGCAGTGACAGGAACGCACACACAAACCAAAACCAGCTTCAGCTCCTGTTAAAAAATAGCCTGAATGTTTTCAAGGTTCAGCAGTTACTCAGCTAAAAGAGAGCTGGGTTTAAAAGACTACTGTCAACCACAGGGGAAAGAAAATCTGGCTGACTTGTCTTCTACCAGTGTGACATTTTGAGAACTCCAACTTCCCTCATTTCTACAGTCTTTGATGGCTCATTTTCCTGATTTACCAGTGCAAAGGCCAGCATCAGGGCTGGCTAAAAATTGGAAGCTGCGAACACAGCTAGACAGCCGGTGGCAGCTGTGACGTATTTGTGTTAATGTGCAATTGTCACTGGGTGCTTCCCACGTTCATAAGTCACCATTGAGTTTACCTGGACAAGATCCACAGCTGTCGTAGAAAAATCACAGCAATAAACAAAAAGGCCTGGGTCGCTGAAATAAATAAAAGGAACTATCGTCATTGACATAAAGGTGCTCCACAGGAATTAAGAAGCATCTCAAAAGCACAGAATCAAGAGCCAGAAATCCTGGGCTTTGGTCTATCTCTGTCAATAATGCAAAATCTGGTGGATCACGTTGCTCCTTTACGCCTCAGCTGTTCCCATACGGAACTGGCTGCTTACTCTTCCTTCCAGAAATGGAGAGATACTGAGGGCTGTACGAAATATGCTTTCAGAGAAATACAATAAACTTGCACCACGTTTTGTGGGCTGTGCTCTAAGACCAAAGATTTCCAAGCTCGAAACCCAATGACGTGAAGTTGCAGATGGCAAACGTACCATTTGCATCCGGCCTTTCTCCGAGATTGTCTACACTAAGAACACGTGTAACACTTTTCCAGCTGTTTTTCAGAGGCTGGGCTATCATAGAGGTAAAAACCTACTGCGAGTGACTTACTTGTTGGTTTGTAAAATTGGGAAGACTGTATTTCCAGCACCACAGCCAACCTGCACAAAAAAAGTAGATGTATGCACAGTGAAAATAATCTCTACAGCATGTCCCACGCAGCTGATTTCAAATCGTCTCTCTACAGCCCTGGAACAAAGAGCAACTCAGGAGTGACAACTGAGCACAGCAGTGACCGTTTTCCAACCTCGCTGCAAGACCTGACTGCGCTCAGCTCTGAGGCGCAGGTTTACGTATAAGCATTTGTGGGAAACCACTAAGCCGGTTCTCGCAGAAATCTCGCTAACAAGCTGTATATTGTTGCTCTTTTGAAAACTGTTATTGCCAGAATCCCAAGCATAACAACCACTATGAGTCACCGAAGCATCAGCAAAAGCCACGGATTAGTTGCGTTCACTTCCATAGAAAATCAGAGCAACGGAGAAAGAAGTTTGCTTTGCTATAATTACATCCTGCTGTTTCAGAGTTCCCTTCACTAGATGGCTCTTCCTCAAGTTACACCCGGGCCTGCAAGGATTCTGCCTTATTATTCCTTCTCCTGGTTCCCATTTGAAGAGAAGATGGCTCACATAGCCGGGTTTGGGGAATTCATCTCTGAATGTTTAAGGAATCAGTAAAATCGAAACAGACTAAGCAAAGAACACCACTGATAGCTTGCAGTGACAGGTATTACCGAAAGCTCTGGGGTGAGACAGGAAAGCCACAACGACCCGAGAACATCAAAGCCCGAGGAAGTCTCAAAGCCTCAGATTATATAAAAAAACCAAGGGGACAGTTCATATTGACTCTCCCTGGAAGGGTGGAACTTCCACAGAACATGAAGCATTCAACAAAACCAGCAATACCTACTGCCAACAAACCAGAGGTGGCAGAGCAAAAGCTCATAACCAGCTGTCAGGAGTCTAATATTTAGAAGTCCTACAGAATTTTCTGGGACAAACCCTGTAACAATCTGAGATTCCCCATTATTACATGCGCCAGAAGGAAAAAAAAAAAATCAAGCAGCATCTTTACGTTCTCGGTTTCATTGTTTTCTTTCACACCTCCCAAGGCAAATGAGTCAGCACAAAGATGCAAAAGACAAATGACAAGGGAAAGCTTTATACAAGACAAGCAAAAGAATCAGCTTCTGCAAAAGATGACTTTTAAACGCTTGTTTCGACATCTGATAGTAATAGTTTGTCTTTTAAACTCGGTAACTTCTTACGGTCCTTGTGCTCTTGCCAATTCACAGCCTGAACCAAAAGAATCCCAACAGATTTAATTCAGTTCTAAGCTGCCCTCTGGTTTTCACATTTTACTGACTTAAGGCAACCATCCCATTCACTGCTTGCCAACGACACATATTTTTACGCCCCAGTCACACTAACACGGATACAACGGACTGTCCGACACGTGACTGTGCGCTACATCCATTACCTCTAATATTCTGTAAGACGCAGATGATCCTGGGTAATCTCCATCACTTTTATTCTGCTCGCTGTGCTTCTGTGCAGCCAGCTCCTCTGCGCAGATCTCGGGTGGCTTTTTCATCAGGTTTAACTGATTCTCTGTCCTAGTTTCCAATGAACAATGTCCATTTTCACAGCTTCCCATCCCTTCATTGTTGGGTTCTTCTTTGTTACTAAATTTGTGCACCGAATTCCCGTCTTGATTTAGGTTCCTATTAGGTGCCAGCTCAGGAAATTCAGTGAAGAGCCAATGCCTGTCCTTGAAGAAGCCATTTTCGTGGATTTTATAAAAGTCATCCCAGTACCTCTTAGCATTCACCTCATATTCCTCTGTGGACACAAACGAAAACGTCACCAGCAGTCAAATGGGAAGGTCTCAGAGTTTAATCAGTTCAGACAGTGAGGGATCCCTGCAGACGTCTATTCACCAATCTACTTTAATAAGCAAGGTTATTGATCGAAAATCACCTTTATTTAAATCGTTCCATCCCGCACAAACACTCAGCCTGACTCCTCACAGTCACTTTCTTCAGAATAAAAAGGGAAAGAGAGAAGAGGCAGGATTTAAAGGAAGCTGGCACTGGAAAAGGCCTCTCTGAAGTAGGCTGAAATGAAGAAATCCAGGTTTTACTCCCACCTCTAACATTAACTTGTTCACTGCGCTGGGGTGATATATCTGGAGCCTCATGACACCAAGTGTCAAGCACTTACAACTTCTGAGGGATTCTGTGACAGCTGCCTGGAGCTGAAGAGCTCCTGTCCAACACGCTACCCATTTTTTTTCAGATGGAGAAACAGAAAAATCAGCCAGCTACAGAGTCTCGGCAGAAAGCTCAACTAGCATTTGCGCAATGCTCTGAGATTACAGGACAGCACGTTTTACTGTGCTGGATCTCAGTCTCCAGCGCTTTGTTTTCCACAGTTCGGTGCATGTTAGAGCATCACACATTTAAGAAATCAAAACAAAAGAGAGGAATGGGCAGAACTGACCATTGTCATCAAAATCATAGTGGAGAGCTAAGGTGGACAGACTATAAATGGTAAGAATTCACTTTGGCAGAAGCATTATCATTTTCACACCAAGCGGATACATTCCAGGAGCAAGATGAGTATTGCAGAAAACTGCAAGAACTCTTAAAAAAGCCACGATCTATCGAAATTTGAGTTACCCACACAATTGTTTCCACACACCTTCGCAAATATCAGATCAAGTACAGTTCTAGGGGAACTATTTTTGACATGGGAAGTTATGAATCCAGCTGCCTTCCTGAATTCTCATCAATGATCTCTGTCCTGGGAAAGAAAAGCTAATTATAGCATCCTGTGCTTGTAATCGCCACGGCCAGAGATCCCAGCTTGCAGCCCCTCAGCCATCTTTGCAGAGCAACAATTAAATGATTCTCCCACAATTAAAGACGATGACTGTACGTGAGAAGGGATCACTCCTCTCCACCACCTACAACGAGCAGGGTTAAGAGAAGAAGCAGGCATCTTAAAACTGGAGACTGGCATTACTATGTGAAGGGCAGTTTATTTACTAGCCTTTCCGAAAGGCATACAAGCATTTAGAAGGTATCTGAAATGATACAGTAAAATGAACCACCTGGAAAAAAATATGTAGCCTCAGCCAAATACAGACAAAAATGGCTTTAATGAAGAACTGCAAGCCGGTCGTATGAATATTTTTAGTAGGATCTATCCCTAAAGCCCAAAGAGCTAAATATAAAAATAATCTCTTTACCTCAACTACAC
Source organism: Trogon surrucura (assembly GCA_020746105.1). Lineage (NCBI taxonomy): Eukaryota > Metazoa > Chordata > Aves > Trogoniformes > Trogonidae > Trogon > Trogon surrucura. Next base: position 3,783,555 of record CM036639.1, read on the forward strand.
GGATTTTATCCTTTTAAGAAGCCTCGTCCTTAAACTCCAATCCGAAAGAAATTTTCATGTCTGTTATTAGACTAGAGCAGTGAGTTCGTGCCATGCTCTTGTCGTAGCTCAAAGCAAGCAGGGTCGAGTCAGTCCACTATTGGCACAGAAGAACTCAAGGACTGCTAATGTCAGAAGAAGAAGTGTTATTGATTCATACCCTGGCGTACTCCTTCCTGAACTAGCTCCTTCCGTGTACTAGCAGGGATATGCAGGGCTGCTGGGGCTGGAAATGCTGTTTCCCTTAACAACAAAAAAATAAAGTCCTGATTCCTCCAGGTCCTGAACAATCCCACGACAGCCCGACTGTAACGGGATGGTTACCTGAGATGCTGGGGCAAAACTGCAGCCCAGCCAATTTGGATTACCCACATTTTTGCCACAGTATAACACTGAATGAGACACTGTGCTCTTCCTGTGTTAAACTCTTGTGAAATTTGGTTGGATGCTATCGAACAGCTGTTATACTCCAACCCACATGTGTGGACGTTTTATTTAAAGCTCATTTACCTCACAGTCTAGTGTTTTCACAGCACTGGAATACAGGATCAGTAACAACACAAATGCAGAGAATCAAGGGCCAGCTGACAAAGATCAAGAAACAGATTTAAAGCAAAAAAACCCCCAAACCCAAACCACACCATATTAATTTTTCAGTCTGCCTTCCTGCACAACTTATGCCAGAAACATTCGCATAATACTTGCTTTGAGACCCTTTTTGTGGTATTAGCTTGTGGGGACATCGGCGTGCGAGCCAGGGTCCTCCAGAGACTTTCTTGATAAGGACTCCTGACCTTTCTGTTCGTCTTTGTCAGGACACCCCCAAAGCCAAGCCCATACTCACCCTCTCACACTGCAGAAGAAGGGCAAACAAAAGTAACTGTTCACAACAGACAAGAAGAGAACCAGGGACCCCCTCAATTGCATGGGGGCTAATTATGGAGCCTCAAAAGGAAACCAAGGAACTCTTCCACTTCTTTCTTTTGTTCGCAGCCAGAAGACACATCTTCGCCATACCCCAAAGAACTTCTCTCCTTCTTCAGGACAAATCCTGACAGCCCCAAGAAGTCCACAGAATAATACAGCCATAATGACCAATAGCCCGCCTTTGTTCTCTCGCTTGGACATTAGTGATTCTCAAAATACTAGACCCTTCAGGCACATTTGGCTGGGCTGGCTTCTCTACGTTTCAGCCATCCCATTGTCTTCACACGCCTCCCACTGAATAGCAACCATCAAAATTTGACCGGCCTCCATTGTTCAGTCTGGGAAATACATCAGGAAGAGCTGACAAACTGCTCTAACAGCAAATTGCTCCACAATTTCGGCGTCGTATATAGGTTCTCAAGGCATGACAGACAGCGTCCTTTAATGTCAACCAGATTTTAAAATGAACTCGACACAATGGGCATCATAATAGGAACTGCTGGATACTGCTGGGAATCCAAGAAATTCGGAGGGTTGCTCTTTGGTGTAATTAAATTTGCTATTGTGAACACAACTGGAAGCTATATCGGAAGTGTCTCAATAGCTTCAGTAGTGCTCAGCGTCGCCTGAGCAGATGAGACACGCAATTTAATTTGAACAAAAGGAGCAGATCCATCCTAGAGCTCGGCAGGGTACAACAAAATCATCACTGAACAAGGCTCTTAATAAGAAACCATTCCACCATCTTTAAGAGACCGGGTGATATCTAACAGGAGTGGTGGAAAGCTGCATTATTAACCCACTCAGAACAGTTTCAGCCACACTACTTGGCTACAGAGCCGTGCATGTTTAGCTTGATTCAGAGTCAGGTAACCTCTGCCTTCCGCATACTCAAATATCCTTTAAGCCAAGTCTGAGAAAATAAAAATCTTGGAACCACTTTTCTGCCCCTCTGATGAGAAACCCTTCAAGCAAGCTAAAACAGTTTTTCTTTGACTTCTGATTTAATCATTATCGCACCATTTGTTAACTTGGTAGAGATGAATATGGGCACTATGTTATCAGATCCTCTTCAGAGAAAAACTGACCCTGAATTAGGGATAGCCCCACAGCACGCAAGCAAAAAAAGGACAGAGGCAATGGAAGACAAGGAACACTAACCAGTATTTAAACACAGACAACATGAACAGAAAAGCTCCTCCCAACCAAGACCGTTTTTGTTCCAGCAAGATGAGTCTCTGGAGGAGGTGGAAAAGTCACAGAGAGGTCAAGTAAGAACGGAAAAATTGCTTCTCCATTTTTTCGTTATCGACAACTAGGTAATGTATTCTGAGTGATTCGGGAGATGGGGGAAGGGAGGAATAAGTGAGGAAGCACACGTAGCTCTGGCCAGATCGTTCCGCTCTTGTACGGACAAGCCAAGACTCCACATGAGGAGACTTTCCAAAAGTACCTTGTTTGTCTTGCGGCAATAGCTGCGAGCTGTTCTCTTGAACTTTACTCCTGGCACTGGCTTCCTGTTCTTCTGACCATTCCACATTATCCCTGTTGTGAGAAATAAGACGAACTGCTCAGCTGAGAACAGTAGGGCAAAGCCAGGGAGAAAAGAGAAAGGTCTAGCCAGCCCTTTAGACTGACAGCTGCAGAGCTTTCCCACAGTCTCTAATTGTAGCTCAGCAGCGGCGTAACCACAACCAGCACACGCCGTTCCCAGTCCCACAGCACGACAAAAGACGTGACTAGAAGGGATTCCGAGAGACACCAACTCTGTCCCCTAAACTTTTTCCCTATTTCACACCAAATCTGACCCCTAAAACCTCTTCCTTGTTTGATGCTTCGCCAAGCTTAGAGGAAATAAATCCTCACTCTAAATTCATAAGCACAAACAGAGCCTCCTTGGAGAGGAGCTGCCGTTCTCAGGCGGTGAAAAGCACTTGTTCCTACACGGGTGACAGGCAGGCAGGTGCTTGCAAGCTTTCGCTCAAGCAGGTCAGCAACGTGGGCCCTCTGACTTGGCTGTCTTAGAAAACCCCATTTTCCTTCTCAAGTTAAAACAAAGAAGGCAGTATGGTTATTTGGAAAGTGTTACATTAATATTACACCCAATTAGGAGAAAAATACGCAGGGCACTTTAAAGCATTAAGAACTATTAATGACTTAAATGTGCATATGCAGTTACGCAGTCATTAAAGTGATTCACTTGACCTTTTTTCATTAAAACAAGTGAATAAAAAGCAGAATACAAGGACCAAGGCAACACTATTCCGGCCTCAGGAGGAATTAGTCTTTTGATATTAACTCACAAAACAAAGATGTAAATGTCAAACCTCTGAAAAAACTAGATTACTAGGAGCTCCTGCTGGAAAATACTGTTGAGAATATGCTTTGTAACATACCTTTGGTACAGGCTAGTCCCAAAATGAATGACAAGCTGATACATGCACATATTACTTTATTACAAATTAAACATACCCAATTCTTAACAGGGTATAGCAGCCAGAGACCAGAAGTGGATATATCTACTAAAAAAAAAAAAAGCAAAATACCATCAGCTCCCAGCAAATTCAAGAATTTGGGTGCACTACGTATCTTAAAAAGGCAACTCCTCCAACTAAAGACCTCCTGTTCCCAGCTAACACCTGGCACAACCTCACAGTTACAGCATCGTGTGGCAGCAGATGGGGGAAACGATCTTTGTTCGGTTTAGACCTTAGTCACTAAACTGTTCAGATGGAGAAGGGTCACAGATTCCTGAGGGCGGCTAATTTGACTTTATTAACCACAGCAAGGAAACAGTTGCTACAGAGCAAGGCAACACATTCCCCTGAAACATCTAGAGAGTCCGAGGAATCCCAGCGGCTTCGGGAAGGCTCAGGACCCCCTGGGATGAGCCCCCCCCGAGCACAGACCGAGCAGGGCAGGGCCCTCCCGCCCCCCCCAAGCCCGCCCCCCACCCGGCGGTGCCGCAGCCGGGGGATGCCAGGCCCCCGGCCCCAACTGCCAGCCCCGCGCCCTCAGCCCCTCCGCGCCCCAGAGGCGAGCCCGGGCGGAAGCGACGCCTGCGGCTGCCGGGAAGCGGAGAGGGGCAGCTCGGGGGCTGCCGACACACAGCGCACCGGCAGGCCCGGACGGAGAGGACGAGCCCACCCTCACCCCCACAGGCCGGCAGCGCCCCGGCGGGCAGCGAAGGGCCGGGCATCCGCAGCGGGCACCGACGGGGCGAGGAGGAGGAGGAGAGAAGGAGGAGGAGGAGGCCGCCCTCACCAAGCGTTGTGCTGGAAGAGGCGGGCGGGGTCGGTGAGGAAGCGGCCGCCGAAAGGCCTCCGCGCCGCCGCCTCCCTGGGCGCCGCCATGACGGGGCGAACGTCACCGGAACCGGAAGCGGCGCCGCGGCGGCCCGACCCGAAAGAGGACTAGGCAGGCGGCGGTCACGTGCGGGGCGCTGTGGCCACGTGGGGGCGGTGGCGGGAAGCGGCGGCAGCGGGAGTAAAAACCGCTTTTCCTGCAGAGAAAAAAACCACTTTTCCTGCAGAAAACCCGCTTTTCCTGACCTTTATTTTGCATTTCGTGCGGTGGGGTGAGAGCAGGCTCGCCTCAAGCCGCCACTGCCCAGCGTTCTCCAGCCTGCAGGCATGGCGCCGTGGCCGAGCGCTCCCTGCGGCCCGCGGGGCTCTGTGGCTGCCACCAGCCCCCGGCAGGATTTCCCTGACCAGGAGGGGGTGCAGAAAGCGGTGGTGGCAGTGCTCACTGACCGGCCACAAGGCTTCGTGGTCCCTGCTGATCTCCCGCCATGGTGGCAGGTGGAGAGAAGGGCCCGGCTGCGCCGCTGCCGCTCGGCTCCCGCGCCCTCTCGGAGGAGGGAGGGAAGTTTAAAGAGGAGGCAGAGATCCGTGGTGGGGGAAATCACGCAATTCTCCCCAGGTGGGAGCATGTGCCACGCGCATACATAGAATCCTACAATGTTGGGGGTTGGAAGGGACCCCCAGAGATCCCCCAGTGCCACCCCCTGCCAGAGCAGGGTCACCCAGGGCAGCCCCACAGGAACGCGTCCAGGCGGGTTGGAAAGTCTCCAGAGCAGGAGACTCCACACCCTCTCTGGGCAGCCTGGGCAAGGGCTCCGGCACCCGCACAGCCAAGAAGTTTCTCCTCCCGTTGAGGTGGAACTTCCCCTGTTCCAGCTCACACCCATTATTCCTTGTCCTGTTGCTGGGCACCACCGAGAAGAGATTGTCCCCTTCCCCTTCTCCAGGCAAAAAGCACCTGAGCGGTGCATTACAATGCAGTGCTGGCAGGTTATAACTAATTCGTGCTGACAATTAACAGTAATAAGCAGCTAAGCTATTATTAAATTTCTGTTTTCATTTTTCCTTGCACTTGGGACAGAATTGCTCTTTAATACCTGTGTCTAGTTAAAGCATTTACCACACAGTTAATGTACAGGTTACAGGAATGACCAGTCATGCTTGGTTCTGCTGTAATTGCAGTGCCCGTATGACAACATATAACACCTGCCCTCTGTGTTTCACACTCGCGTGTGTCCTGCCTGGGCTCTCTGCTGTCAGATGATGAGGTGTGTTTGGGTGCTTGGCTTTGACACTGAGAGTCTCTGCTCTCTGCAGTGAGCAGGAGGCTTGAGTGCAGCTGCCTGATTAAACAAAGCTCAGGTTTTCAGGCTTGTCCCCACACCTCGACACTGCTGCACAGCTGGAGCGTTGCCTGTCTCTCAGCTCCTGCGCCCCGTTTCTCTCACAGAACAGGCTTTCAGATGAAGCGGCTGGCTCTTTCTGCCTCACCACCTTCCACACGCCCTTTTTTTGGCTTTGCCAGTGTTGCCGTTTCTTGGTTCGAAATCTACGGAAGGATGGGTACTTGGGCGTAAGGGCTGCCTGAACAGGGCAAAGGGGAATAGGAACCAGAGTCACTGGCCGGGCAGCTGCCAGCCAGCTGCCTCCTGCCTCTTGCTTTGCCTCCTCTCGCTGGGGAAGGACTTGGAATTTCCTAAATTCTTCCATCCTCTGAACTATGAGCTGCCACCCAGCATGTGCAATGTTAGTGGACACGGACCCACAATCCCTTGGCTTAATCTGCAGCAATCCATGGCGTAGAGGTGCCGGTCGGTGTCGGGGCAACCCAGAGCTTACCCCCCACTGGATGCTTTGCAATGGGCTGTTTATGGCACCCACCTTGCACAGACACCTCTGGAGGGCAACTCCTTTGCCCACACAAGCTCCTGGAGCAGAACTCACTGCAAATGTTCAGTTTTGCTTCTTGCCCTGGGAGGGTTTGGAGCTGGATGGACTCCTGAGGTCTGGCTCCAGCTCCATTTACTGCGATCCTCTTGGGAATTACCTTGGGAAAGGTTCGCTAACGCAGGGCTCTCCCTGAGCCTTTCTGAACTCAACACCAGGAGCACTGATCCTCCACCTTTGGAGAAGGCCACGTGCCAGGAGGGGATAGAAGAAGCTGTGACAACCGGCTTTGCTGAGTTGTCACCTTCATAGCTCCTGTGACTTCTCTTTTGGCCAGAGAGGGAGTCACAGCATGAGAGCCTTACCTTGGAGGTGTGAGTTGTCGCCTCGTTTTCTTTCATGGCTGATAGGGGCAGTGCTAACAAAGCAAGGCACAGGGTAAATTGTCTCTTCCCAAATTCTGAAAGGCTTCTTCTGGCAACGCTTGAGGAAGTCACCATCCGTCCAGACTTTTTGGCTGCTGCAGTCCCCAAGCTTCTGCTGGTGGTAACTAGAAGACAAAAGAGGGCGTCATTGTCCTGTGAAACACAGCCCAAGGCCCCACAGCACTGGCTGCTCTGCACCTGCGTGTCTGGAAAGACGGGTCGGTGAGGATATTTAAACTGCAGAGGTGTGTGATAGACACATGGTGGCATTTATGACAATGTCTTTGTAGAGCTGGTGTCTGAACTCCGCAGGTGCTTTTGGATGTCCAACTAGATATGAAACATTTCTGGAAATTGAGTCTCAGGGCCCGCGTGTTGTGTATGTTTTGTTACATAAGGCACAAATATCCCAGTGAAACGGGGACCTCCTTTCTCTAACTCACAGACCTAAGCCAGCTCATAGAGTTCTCCAGGGCAGAGCTGCCAGCTCCACCAGCTTCGAGGAGACTTTGGAGAGGAGGATTCCTCAGGCGTTGACAGAATCAAAGCTCACCAAGTAATTTTTCCCAGGGGCTGGAGGGGAGGAGAGTGGCCAGAGCTATGACTGAGACTTGTCTTATGTTCGTGGAGCTCAGAGGGAGCAGAGATCCTGACAGCCTCTAGGAAGATCTGGATAAGTTAGGCCATGGGATCCCCATTTTCTGCTGAGTGCTAAGCAGGGCTTTTGCCAAAGTAGAATGTCTCTTATTTGCGTGTTGTCTGGGCAAAACACTTACTGCCAGTAACGATGTTCAGAAAGTCAGAGAAATCCACTGTCCCATCCCCTGCAGGCAAGTGGCATCTCCGTTTGCAAGGCGGTTTTCTGCTGCAATGAAATGCTGGCGTGGGCAGCTCAGAGCAGCTGGGTCAAGTGGGTTTCCACCATGGCCAGGTCAGAGCGCAGATTATCCACAGTGGCTGTGTCCTCTGTAACAAGAAAGTGTTGGAAACCTCTGCGAGCTGGCAGTCAGCGCAGAGAGACTTGGCAAAAAAAAAAAAAAAAAAAGGTTATTAATAATAGAGACTCCTTTGCCTTTCACCTACTCTTTCCATCTTAGGATCTAAAGGACTGTAGCCACAATAATGTGGTGAAACACCCTCCCCCCAGGCAGGGTGGGATGCTGAGGCCAAGAAGGATTAAATTCCCTTTCCGTGGCCATTCATCACCCATCACCTCCCTCCATGCCGCACCACGTGTAACACGCTCTAGACACAGCCCCCTTCTCCTTTGATACGCCGAGGGACGGTGTTTATATCTTGCCGAGACACAGAGTTCACGCTGTGCCCCCTGTGCCAAATAATACAAAGCAAAAATGCAACACAAGATGAAAGGGAAGGGAGAAATGGAGAGAATTTAACCTCTGCTGAGAGTGCGGTGTATCCCACGCCAGCCGTGGGCCAAGCATGAGCTGCAGAGACCCAGCAGCCCTCCCGTGGGGCTGTCGCTGGGCTGCTGGCTGGAAGGGACGTGTAGGAGCAGAGGGAGCAAGGAGGAAAATAGAAGTTTCCACCTGGAGTGTGTCCTAGGGCTTCCTGCAGCTCCTCACTGGCTACGGGGACCTCCAGGGTGCCCATGTGGGAATCTGCATCTTGGATGTCAGTCGTGTCCCCTGGGGTACGGGTGAAGATCGAGCTTAGTTGACAGGGAAATATGTTTGAGGAAGGGGAGCCCAAAATGCAACAAGAGTTTGCAGGGAGGGTCTTGGCTGCAGCTTTAAATGTCTCACCAACAGGGCAGTTCACAACATTGAGAACTCTCATATCCATAAAGAATTTGGTGATTTTAAAGCATCTTACTCCAAGACTGCTTCCCAAACCAGGGCATTTTTGGCCAGATGTAGGTTTCCCCAGAGCACAGCACTCTTTCAACCTGAGCTAACTTCAACTCCTTTACACCCCTGGAGGTGCTATAATGGATAAATCCCAGAGCAGCTCAGTCTCACCTCACAGCTGACCCATCTTCTGGCAAGAAGTTGGACTAAAGACCTCCTGAGGTCCCTTCCAACCTGTGATATTGGGCCTGGGAAATGTCAGCATTTTGGCACTTGTCTTAATTCTGATTCTTCCTCCTCTTCTTCCCCAAGTCTTAAGCTTTCTGCCCAATGTTGGCTCCAGATCCTGAACAACCCAAAGCGCCGACACGCTCACCACCCACAGCTGTGTCCTCCAGTGCCTCCTGGTGATTCTGGTCCCATAAGTGGATTTCCACTGGGAGTAGGTGAGACCTCACCTCTCCAACATTTACTGACTCCCCTAGAAGTAGGGAGATGTGTTTCGTTTCAGAAAATTTCCTGGAAAACAGTTCTGAGTTGTGAATGGGACAGAATGCACCTTAAATCATCTCATAGCTGCATCAGGAAGTGCTTTGCTCGTTCCTGGATTTATTAACAGACATCACCTTACAAAAGGAGTTGGTGTAATGGGCTCCAAGAAGAAGGAGCACTTCAGCTCTTTCAGAAATAAAAGTAGTATTCAAAAGGACCCCGGCCCAAAGTGTTGCTGTAGGAACTGTGTCTGTGGGATGGGTTGCACAGTGTCCCCACTCTCTGGAAACCTCCACCGGTAAGATTTCCCTGGTGATCCCCGTCAGCAGTGGGAGATGACCAGAAAGCAGCACAGAAAGGTGGAGAGTGTCTGACTGAGCACGTACAGACAACACCATCTAGTGGGCCCTCACACCAACAGCCTCAACACAGCCCAAAATTTGCAGGTTTCAGCATGACTGGAGTTATTTCCACTTGCAAATGGCCTCTCTCGGGGATCTGAGAGCAACCATCTCCTCCATCCCCTGCCCCAGAAGGAACCTCTTGCTTCTCACCTCCTTTACGCTGACCAGCGTACTCTGGGTCGCTCTGTACCGGGGCAGCCCCAGCTGAGACCCGTTGGGGTCTCATTCTACTTCTTCACGTTACAGCCAAGCTCTACCCTGGGCACCCCTTTGCCTCCCTCTCAGCCCACCCTGCGGCTGAAATGCTCCTCCTGGGGCCAAACCCAGCTGAGCTCAGTCCAAGCCAAACCCAGAGCCCACGTGGTTGCTGGGATCACCCACCTCGACCCCCTGCCTGGTGCAGCTGGGGACACGGAGTGCTGCCCTGAATGCCTGCTCGGCCAGGGGGTGTGTGGGGGTGTCAGACAGAAGGACAAATGCTTTTTCTAGCACCTTCTGTGGTCCCCAAATGCTGCTTTGAGGGGTGGCCACTGGGTGTCTCTGCAGCCCTGTGAGGTGCCGGCTGGGTACACAAGGCTGGGGGACTCTGCTCCCAGGTTTAGCACCTTCACCCTCAACTCAGCCCCCAGCTCCCCTTGGGAGGGTCCTGCAGCGGTCCCAGCCCAGCTCCCCTCTTCTGGGGGCTTTTCCAGCAGACTGGAGGGCTCACAGCAACCTGCGGGGCAGGGTGGGCAGCTGCTGGGGTTCACCCCGCTCGCAGTGCAGGGAATACCACAGTCTGCAGCAGGCTCTGGCCTCCCCTGTGCCCCCAGACCTACTACTCACCCCTAGGGGGGCACCAGTAGCAGAGCAGAGACCCCCGTAGGGGGCTCACAGCCCTGCTTGCATTGGCTCTACCAACCCTCAACCCACCTCAGCTCAGACCAGCTCCCCAAATCATGCTGGGGTGCCCACAGGGTGGGAAGCCTGGGCACAGACTGCTGGTGTGGACACTAACACCCTGTGTAGTTTGAGGTTTATAAATTTTATTTATTTTTTTTTCCGTGGTGTGAATCACTGCTGCTGTGGTGCTGCCCATACAATCCCCACCCTGCTCTGAGGCCCAGCCCCAGCTCCCGCCCCAGCACCAGCCGCTGCTGCCTGCAGCCCACCCCAGCTCCCACGCTGCTGGGGACAGGGAGCAGAAACACACGGCCACCACCAGCTCAGCCAACATGCCGCTGGGGCCTTCGGGGCCAGCCCCACGCCAAGGACAAGGTCGCTGTCACTTTTTTGTGCAATCAAGTGGGATAGAGGAACGATGCTCTGGCTGGGGCAGCAGCACTATTAGAGCCAGACACTGTTAGAGCCAGGACATCTCTTTGGTTTTGCCCACAGGACAAACCACAGGTGACACACAGCCCCAGGCAGCAGGACACTGCCTGCTCTTCAGGACCCTTGGGCTACACAGAAAACCAAGCATGGGTGCAGTTATGCAAGCCAAAAAATGGACAGAGAAGGGAGAGAGGTGGCCAGGCTCAAGGGATAACAGGCATCATGACCCTCTCTACAGGCTGGGGACAGTGATGGGGGGGACACAAGGAGCTCAGCATCATCCCAGGGGTTGAGCCAAGCTGCAGCTGGGACCAGCACAGCTGATGCTACACAGAGAGTTGACTGGTGGTGCAAACAGAGCACACGTGGAGGGAGTGAGGAAGAGCACTGTGATGCTGGGGCACAGCAGCACCAGGAATGTGTGGCTGCAAGAAGCAGGGGGCTACCAGGTTGCTTGAAGGGGCGTCCTCAACCCACAAAGCTGCACGATGGCTCCTGCCTGCCAGCAGTGAGCATAGCTGCCCTGTCCCCCGAGGAGGTGGCTCCTGGACCCAGGGGGACCACATCTGTCCAGTGCATGAGGGGACTCTGAGCAGGCAGAGCTTCACCAGAACAGGCCACAGAGGAGAGCGCAGCTCAGCCTTCGGTTTGAGCAGCTGCTCCTAAAATCCACTCGGCCAGATGAGCACCAAACAGTTCACAGACTCGCCAGCAGAGAAAGTCCCATTTCTCCACGTTCAGTGTATGGAGGGGCCGCCAGCTCCCCCGAGGCGACCCACCGAGGTAAGGATGAGAAAGTTGCTGTGGAAAACATCCCCACAGTTACAGTGGGGTGACAGACAGCAGGGTTTTGGAGGCAGTCGAAGGATTGTTAAATTACACGCAGACACATTCATACACTCAGACACACACAAGCTCTTCTGTAAACTGGACTCCAGAAGATCCCACAGATCCTCGACTGATCCTACAGCCAGCACTGGACGAGGCATCCTTACATGTTCCCGCGGTACGTGATGTTGGTGAAGGTAGACGTAGCCTCTTTGTACAAAGGGTTGTTACCCTGGAAGAAGGAGGAGGAAAAAGGGCATCATCACTCTGTGCTTGGCATCAGCATTCATTCTACTTGACAGCTGGGGAAACTGAGGCAGCAACTCAGCATTGAGTGGTGGATCCATGTCTTTGCTCAAGGCTTTGTCTGCACAGTTTAACAGCTCCCCATAAGGTTTCAGGGGGGAAAGGAAGGAAAAGCTGCTGTGGAGGAGAGGAAAGGCAGCAGGAGCAGAGGTCTGAAAAAGCCATGCTCTCCCACTCCAACCGTTCCCCCTGGGGAGGTGGACGAGAGGTGGGGGACAGGCACCGGTGCCGTCCCTTGTGCTCCGGGTGCCTCAGCCCTTCCAGCATCACGTGGCAGGAGGGACCTTCCACCTCACTCATGGGATGGAAACACTGGTGTGGGCAGTGAGTAAGAGGGTCACGCTGGTGGCAGGTGCTTGGGATGTGGCTGGAGGTGGGAAAATCATCTGGGACATCCACTGTGGCCTGTCCACAGCCCCCGGGACTGCAGTGGGTAAGGAGCGTCGAGTCTGGAAGTGGCACCCTGAGTCCTGCCTGCGACACTGTGCCATGCTTCAGAGAGCAATGGGGCAAGCTGGACCACACTCTGGGACCACAGACTCCAACTGGGTTCTCTTCCTGGGAGCACTGGGACCTGGATCCACTCAACCCAGGGGCTGTGGGATTCAGGGGTTCCTGCCTGGCACACCCAACACTCTGGCCCTCACCGTGTCCCACTTGGCCCTGGCCTTCTCCTCCTCGAAGCGGGCAAACTCCCGGCGGTCGTGGATGGTGATGAGGAGCTTCCAGATGAGCAAGGCGGCGAGGCCGATGAGCAGGATGGCGCCCGTCACCGAGAGCAGGACCACCAGGATGTCTGGCCCCTTCGGGCAGTCTGGCAGAGGGAGGAGGGCAAGGTTGGAGGGGGGGAATCAGCACCCTCAGGGCATTTAAAAGCATTAAATGGGGGGCTGCCTAGCTATGGGCTGCTCTGGTCTCAGGAAGGCCTCCTCCTGTCCTGTTAGGGAGCAGGAGCCTCCGCCTTCGAGCACAGCAGGCTCTATAAAGTAGGGTCCCATCCCTGGGGTGCATGTGCCAAGATCCTTGAGCTCCTGTTGCTAGGGTGGGGGTCTGCACCCAAGCCTGGAACAATCCAGCTCAAGGGCATCACAGGTCCCATCTGCAGATGACACCAGACACCAAGTCCTTGGGCTGGTGGAATTTCATCTTGAAACCACCAGCCCGGCTGATGCGCCCACACCACCCTCGCTCGCTGGCTGTGCGTCAACACCGTGCTGGTAAACGGGGGTGGCAAGATCTGCTGCAAACCCCAGCACCCACCCTGCTCCCCCCTTCACGCTGCCCGGGGCTGTGCAGCCAACCCAGGGGCTGGGGAGGGTGGGCTGCAGCTCTGCCAGAGGCAGGCAGCCTTAGGTAGAGCTGGCAGCTGCCTTTGTGACCCTGCTTTTGGGGGATCTGTGGTCCCCACCCAGCCCAGCTGCAGCAGCCAGGTCTTACCTGGCTCCTCGATAACGTAGAGGATGGACTTGCCACTGGAGTCCTCATAGTACTGGAATCGCACCACGCAGTCGTCCTCGTCCTTGTAGGTGCAGTTCACGGCGTCCTTGCCCCTGTCACCTGCCAGAGCAAGAGGCTCAGAGTCTCCCGTGCAGGAGGGATGCAAAACCAGAGGGGAAGCGGATGGCATATGCAGCCCCCCCCAGATTTCCATGCTCTAAGGGCAGGGGTTTGGGTCTCCTCTCTTACTTAGTTCCTGCACCGTCTCGATCTCGTCGCGGCACATGCGGCCGCAGGACTGCTGCTTCACCAGCTCTCCTCGCTCAAACTTCTTGCACTCCACACAGTCCCTGAGGAAGAGGAGGGAGGTACCGTGAGCTCCTCCGTGCTCTGCCCAGGGAACCCTCAAACCTTTCAATCTCAGGCTCTGGAAATGGCTGCAATCCCAACCCCGCCGGGCTGCAGCTGGTGAGAGCTCCTGCTGCCAGCTCCCTGATGGTCTGTGACCCATCCCAGCTCTCTGCCGGGCTACAACCTGTCCCGGCACCCTGCCCTCTCTCACTTTTTGATGGTGCAGGCATCAGGGCACGTGGGACACTTCTCGCAGGTGTCGCCGTAGGAGCCGGGCTGGGTGCAGTCGCACTTGCCACAGACGCAGGAGCCGTGGCCGCTGCACACCAGCCCATTGCTGGACATGCACGTGTCGGTGCGGGTGGTGCAGTTGCAGTAGTCACCGGTCCAGTCCGAGTCGCACAGACAGTCCCCGCAGCTGCACTTCCCATGGCCTGGGGACAACCCAGAGAGCGTCAGGACCCCCAAGTGTCCCCATAGATCCCATTAGCCATCACCCATATGAGACGCCCATCTACCCAGAGCGGCAGCTCCACCTCTGTGGACATGGCAAGGCAGACCAGCTGCCCAGGACAATCCCTTTCTCCCTTGGCCTTGAGGTGGGACACACACAACAGCTCGCACCAAATCTCATTCTTTCCCAAGTCGCCACCACTCTTCTTATTCCACCCAAACAAGGAAAAAAGCACCAAATTTCAGGCTGATCTGCCCCAGCTCTGGCAGGTTGGCAGCAGCAGCTGGAAGTGCTCAGTCAGATCGGTCTCTGAGCTAGTCAGGCTTTGGCTTTTAATTTCAGCTTGAGTCAAGACATCTAGTCAAAATCCCCAACTGCCAGCCTCGAACCAGGTAGGGGAAGCCGACTGCTGGGAAAAGCCCAACAAGCTCTGCATGCTCGCCGAGACTAGTTTAATCAGACAGACAGACAGACGTGCTCAAACCTTGCCAAAGCCTGGAGCTATTTGGATTGTGGTTTGATCTTGGCTCAAACACAAGACGTGGTGAGCGCTGGAAACACCATGGAGCCGGCACACGCCGACCAGTCCCAAGCCCCAAACGCTGCTCCCGGTGGGGGATCGGCTGGGCACCATCCCTGCCATGGCCTCAGGGACACCAGCATGAGAAATAAATGTGTAACTCTGTTAAGGAACTAGGGCTGAGTCATAGGAAATCTGTGCTGCACTGGGTGACAAGGCACAGAAACGGTCGGGGGAGGCTGGGGAGAAGCGGCTCAATGAGTCGAGATTGATGCCAACAGGGTCAGACAGATTGGGTTAATTAACAGCTCAGCCAGGCTGGGGGCAGCTCTTCGTCATCATCGCCCTTCCTCCATCCTGGCAGCCCTTGTGCAAACAGGCAGCGGGAGCAAGGACAGGCACCCGGCTCCCTGAGGTCACCGACCGCTGAGGGTGGGGGAAAACCCCAGCATTTCCACCATTATCAGCAAGCTGTTACGATAAAGGATCAATCCCAGCAGCTCGGAGGCAACCATGAGCCATGGAGTTGGGCTGAGGGGCAGGTGGGGTCCCAAAAACTCGATTTGGGGACACTGGGGAGCAGGAACAGAGTGTCATCTGGCCAGGTTTCATCTCACCTAGGCTGGGTTCCAGCAGAGTGGGATCAGCTTTGGCCACTGACATTTGCTTGGGGATTTTTGGGCTCTCAGCAGAAAAGTAGTGGCTTTTTTGGCACTGCGTTAGCAGTTGCCTCACCTGGACTCACAGAGGGAGGCTGAGAATAGGAAAGGGGGTGGCTATTCCTCTCTTGTTCTCCCCTTTAATCACTTCTGAGGTGCTCTGCTCCTGGAGGGGACATGCCACAACTTCATGACCCAGTCTCAGGCACTGCCACCCCTCTCACTTTGCCTGAAACAACAGGGAATGGGGCAGAGCACCGGTGTTCACACATGAAAACACTGTTGAGATGGGTGTTTTGCAAAGAGAGGCTCCTTCCCTGGTCCGTTCCGTGAGAGGAGTACCCAAAGACCTGGTCCTGTTTCCCCTCTACTGAGAGCAGAAGCAGGGAAGTCTGGTAGCACATGGAAAAGATGAGTATTCAGGAGGGGAGATGCTGTAAAGGCCAGCAAGGGGGAAGGAATTGCTTCCCCAATCCTTTCATCAATGAAGAGTCTTCGAGAACTGGGTGGTGGATAAAAATTGCCTCTCCCCACCCCTCTCCCTTCACCCTGGGGTTTCCTCCTCCAAGGCAATACGTCTCATGCGTTGGCTGCGATTCAAGCAGCGTCCCTGCCCTGGGCACCCCAGAGCTGCTTCCTTGAGTGCTCTGTTAGGGCGCTTGAGTCTAAGCAGCGACCAGGGTCTGCTTTTTAACGCTCTAGCCCATCACCCTGCCACAACTCTCAGGCACAAGAAGCTATATCTGCTGCCGAAAAGGGAATAATTCCCCTGGCATCACTTCAGACCCAGGGAGAGACACAGCTGAGCAAGCCAGAGGTGGGGACACCCGGGACAAGCCTCAGATATAACTGATGTCTCCTTCATCCATGAGCTTGGGCAACGTGAACACCCCGAGCTGCCTTCCCGCCCCGAGGCCAGCACTCACCCGAGCACATCTGGCCCTTGAAGCGGACGCAGGAGAAGTCGTCACACTCGCAGTACTTGCCCGTCACCTTCCCGAAGTCGCTGCTGTGGCACACGCACTGCCCGCAGATGCACTCGCCGCGCTGGCTGCAGAGGGGCTGGCCCGGCCGGGGGCTGCAGTTGTCCTGCTGCGAGGGGTTGTACTCCTGCTCCGAGCATTCGCAGTGCGAGCCCAGGCGCCCCGGGTTGCAGCGGCACACGCCGCACTCCAGCGTGCCGTTGCCGTGGCTGCAGGACGAGCTGTTGGCCTCGGCTTGGCTCTCGCAGGAGCAGTTGCAGTCGAAGTCCACCACCACCGTCAAGCTGTCCTCGAAGCCCACGGGTTTGATGGTGAAGGATTTCTGGCGCTCCTGTGGGCACCCTCGTACCTTGGCCTCGATGCTGAAGCTCACCTGGAAGGCAGAGGAGCGCGTCTGGGTGTCAACACCACCAGCACGGTGCTGGGGTGCCCGCTCTGGGCCATGCTCAAGCTTAAGGAGCCCAGAAATGGGACCCGCTAGGTCTCTCCAGGCTTTTCAAAGCTGACCCAGCACAGTTTGGGCCAGGGCACCTGCCTGCCACAGTAACCAGGCTAAATCCCATACACTGTGGCCAGCAGCCTGGGCTGAGCTAGAGAACCACAGATTCTGCATCCCACAGACTCAAAAAAGCATTTTCCTCCTTGCACCCACCCAGCTGGACCCCTCTTCCCACTGCAAAGATCACAGGGTCTGTGTCACCCAGGAGGTGGTCAGGTAAGCAGCTGAGGGTGGGGAAGAGCATCAGGTGAGGTGGAAGCGCTGCTACATAGAGGAGGAGAAAACCCAAGCCCACGAAGAGGATCCTCACCGTGTCCCCGATCTTGAGCCCCATGCAAGACTTGAGCCCGGGGATGACTTCGTCGTTGAGACAGGTGGCATTGAAGGCCAGGGACAGCTCTTCAGGGAGGTCACGCACCTCCAGCTCCACCTTGGAGCGGATTTTCTGGAGGAGGAGAGAGGAGCGATGAAGACACCTGCACAGGCTGGGCAAGGCTCAGTACTGGCGAGGGAGCACCCATTCAGCGATGCTCCCGTGCACAAGGGAAGGGAGCCCTGAGTCTCTCAGGACTTGGAAATGATTTTGATGGGAAGGGGCAGGGCAACACAGTGATCTCCCTTCCCCGAGGTCCCTGCGTGTATGGGTGGAGGCAGATGCTCACAGCTGGTCCGGGGAGGATGCTCGGGGCTGGGGAAGCTGCCAAATCTGTGAAGCAGTGGCTATTTTGGGAGGGAGAGAGCTGCTGTGGGACCATCACACTGCACACTCACCCCATAAGCATCCACTATGAGCTGCAGAACGTTGCTGGAGTCTCTGGACAAGGTGCCCACAGTTGTGCCGGGGATCAGCTCACTGTAGTTCTGGAGAAATATCATAAGCATGGTCTGCTCGTGATGTGTGAACGTGTCGTGGCTGGGCCACAACCTGTCTGGGCACACAGGAGTTTCCCAAGGAGCTTTGATATGTGGGAGCCCCCCAATACAGCTGCAAAGGGTGTTCCTTAGGACCCACCAGCTCCCTGAGAAGGTGGCTGCGTTTACCTGGTAGAGGCCGACAACTGTATCTGTCACCGCAAAGATCAAGTTGATGTTCTTCTGTGAGAGTTTCTCAGTCATCAGGCCCAGAGAGGGATAGTCCTGTTGAAGAAGAGAGGCTAGGACTCCTAGAAACATGTACCCTTAATCACCCTGGTCCCCATCATGCTCTTCAACCAGGGCTGGACCACCTTTCTCATCCAATAGGAACCCTTAACAGGAGCTCTGGGCTCCAAAACCCTACAGGTGAGTTGGGATTTACCAGCGTGGTGGAGGCAGAGTAGAAATTATCCTTGTCAATGTGGCACTGGGCATCATTGGGCTGCACGATGCCAGCCAGCCTGCCATCCAGCGCGATGTGGGTCTTGGCATCCGTCGTGAAGACAAGCAAGTGGGAAGCGTCATTCCTCCAGCCGATTTTCTTCTGCAGAGAAAGGCAGCTCCCAGTCACGTGGCAGCATGTGCCAAGGGCAGCCCTGTGTGCCAGCACGCTGCTGCTGCCTTTGCTGCCACCCCAGGACACAGCTTGGCTGTAGGGACCAGCCTGCCACTGCAGGGGCACCTGAGGGCAGTCGCTCTCCCAGGGAGGTGCTGGAGGGTGGGGTGGGCTGTGGAACCTGGCTGGTGGACATAGGCTACTTGCACAGGGGAAAGACAGTTTTTGATTTGCTGGAGTGTTAATCAAGGTGGCTAATGACCAGAGGGACGCAATCCCTTCTGTTGCCAACAAAACCAAGGTACATTCACAGAAGATGTCCCTTCTGGGCTGGATCCTGCAGGGCTGACATGGGATCAGCAGCAGCTCCCGAGCACCTGCTCTGCTCCTCTCTCCTCCCAGGACCATGTGAGGCTCCTGCTCTTCCTTTGCCCTGGCTATTGATCTAGAAATGTCCTAGCTGAATGTTTGCCCTCCCTAGAACTGAGTCCCGCAGCAGCTCCAAGGTCTTACAGTCCTGTCCATGTGGAGTTTGGGTAGTCTCTGCTAATCCACCAGGCTCAGCCCGATGACCCTCTCCCAGCCTCAGCCAGGCTTTCTTGCCCCTTACATCACACACAGTGGCCTGGATGATGGCATCGAAGCCGCCCTCGGGTGCATCACGGTTCCGTGAGACGTTCTGCTTCTGCACCTCCTCGTTGAAGCGAGTCACCTCGTCCGTGAGGGACAGGACATGTTTGTAACCAAACATGGGCAGGCAGGTTTCTGCCATCCTGTGTGAGGAGAGCGGACAGGCTATGAGACTCCCGGGGCTCTTCCAACTCCCACCCCTGCCCTGCAGCCATCCCACATCCAAAGGTCCTGCCCAGGATGTGCTGGAGGGACTCAACCACCCCAAGAGGCCAAGGACACAACTGGAGGCTGGTGAAGGACCTTTTAAAAATGAATCACATATTCTAGAGATGCTGGGCTCAGCTCAGCTCCCAGCCTCTGTCCTCCTGGGATTTTTAGGAGTGACTTTACTTGAACTTTAACATCTCTCCTGAAAAAATGGTGTAAAGTCTTTTGTTCCCTTAAGTGAGTCATGATGATACTTTTAGTCTAGACCTGCTCTTCCTCCCTGTGCCAGCAGAACACATGTAAGTTTAAGTTTTAACACAGTAAGGTTTAAGCCCTGCCCCAAATTAAGCACCCAACTCCCTGCTAAAATCCATTGGTACAGGCTTCCAGCTGCGTTCCAGTGATGTCCCATTAACTTCTGTCCCTTACATGACACCTAAGCCTGGGACTTACTCATAGCAAGGGTTCTTGATGGCTTGTGGAGGAGAGATATACATGTAGGGGGAAATGGGCTTGTCCACAAAGGCCCCAAAGCCAATGCGTAGGTTGCTGGTGAGCTTGCGCATCTCGCTGGCCAGCTTTGTGCCCAGGTTCTGGATGTTTTGCAGATCATCCTTCATGGAGTTGGACAGGTCCATCAGGTAGTAGATGTCCACAGGGTAGTCTTCCACTTGACGCACTTGGACGTGAAAGATCTGGGAGTCATCTGTAATGTGAAAGGGCAGCAGAGTGAGAGACTCTCTCCTGGGAGGAACAAAGTGGGGTCACCACAGGACTAGGGAGAAAGTCAGCCTACAAGGTGAGTAGGAACCCAAGGAGATTGTTTGAAGCTGCTGAGAGGAGAACATCACAGTTCCACAGACATGAAGGGGCAAAACCCTCAGGGCAGGGTGCTTGCATGGGAGATACTCTGTGCACCCCTTGGACATGGCCAGTGTGGCTCTTGGCTCCTCTTCTCCAGACCTCTCATTACCAGGACGTGAGCAAATCCTCCTGCTCAGAGCTTATCCCCCAAGTTGCTCTGCATGAACAGCATGACCAACACATGCTGGATGAGGGAAACACTCAGCATGTGGGCAGCAGGTCTTACAGGGATTACCAGGGGCTACCCAGCTGCTTTGGACTTCTCTGAGCTCTCAAGAACTCAGAGCATCTCTCAGGGCCTCCCCCATGCCTGTTATTTCTCTCTCCTCTTGGCTCCTTCCAGCAGCTCCTAGGAAATTTTGGGTGAAACATTTTCCATTGAAACCAAAACCTCCCTAGATGGAATCTTCTAGGGAACAGACCAGTTCTGGTGACTTCTGCACTTAAATAACATGCTGAAAACGCTTTGGGTAGCCCTTTACTTTTTGCCTCTTAAAAGAGACAAAGGTTCTTTCTTGCTGTTCTCTGAAGCGACTTCTTTGAAGTGTAAGCTGGGGCACAGCTGCAGCCGTGTCAGGACACCTCAAATGTCGAGGATAAAAGCTTTAATTGAGGTTAAGCTGTTATTGTTTTCATATTTCCTTCTAAATCCGTATATCACATTCCGACTGTCAGGATGGAGAAAGTTTCAAAATCTATGAGACCCCAAAATGCTCCATCCCCCCGTCTCCAGCCGTACTGGTGGAGCACCACGTAGTCAGGGGTCTCAACCTTGTGGTCAGAGAGCATCTATTCCTCCTTGTTGAGGCAATCCCATGAGGACTCAGAGCCTGTGGGACATGGGCTGTGACCTGCCCTGCTTATATCCTTAATGTTTGGTCTCGATTCATTAGTCAAGGCAGATGACTCGTGCTAGGTTGTCTTGGTTGGGCATAGGTGATATCAAGCCAGGGTTTTCTTCTACTGCTTCCAAAGAACAGGGACTTGGGGCACTGCACGCTGCTTCTGTTCTTCTCCAGAGCAGCACATCAACTGCTGGGTGTCTTTAGCCCCAAATGAAGCACGGATCACTTAGCAGTTACACATCCCCATTGCATGGGGACTCTTTGAACAGCTGTCACTCAGATGGGTCAGAACTCATCTTGGCCAGGCCCAGGGATGTGCACAGCGGTGCTGTCATCCACTGACACCTGCCCCCAGGCCTTTAATGAGCACAAGGAACCCAAATTGTTCCTGCTGAGACTGAAAGAGTCATCCACGAGTGGATGGCCACAGGTGGGCCACGCGTGGGGGCAGAGCACGGTGACGGCACTGCTCGCTCCACCAGTTTTGTGACCTGGGGTGAGCGATGCCTGTTAGTTTTGCCTCCTGCCTGACATCGCTCAAAACTCCTTGATACTGGCAGCCGACCATAACAGTTAATTGGCTCCAGCCTGCCTGGCTGAAAAAAGCCTGGAAAATTACAGGGACCTGTTGGCAGTCCAGCCCTGCCAGCTGCTCTACGGCTTGTTAGACACGAGCTGACTTCCACCAAAGCCTTCAGAGTGCAGCAGCAGTGGCTAAGGTCTAAATGGCTTTATAAAACAAACCCGAGATACCGCAGAATTGAGCCAAGGACAGCAGCAGTCAGCATACGGGCAGCCTCGCTGCCCTTCAGGGATGTTCGTGGTGGGTTCGGTGCAGCTCTCAGCTCAGTTTTGCCCCTGATGGACATGAGACAGCCTTAGCCAGTGAGCCAGAGCGATGGCACCCTCGTCGCTTGAGCCCGTTGGGGTGTTCTCACTGCACCTTCCCTTCCTGCAGCAGTTTGGGGGGGCTCTTACCCGGCCGCAGGTTCAGCTGTATTTTCTGGGGGCTCATCTGGGTGGTGGTGGAGTTCCCCGAGCCCTTGCTGCTGAGGGGTCGCTCCTCCAGGACTCTCATGCTGCTGGTGGGGAACTCGATGTCGTCCTCCCCGCAGCCGTTTTGCAGGAGGTTGGCGCGAAGGTCGCAGCGAGGGGATGATTGCGCCAAGACCTGCGGGAGAGGAACACGGTCAGGAGCCAGCTCCCCCCCAGGGTTATGCCAGGAAGAGGAGAGAGGGTCCCTGCTTTATTGCATCTAATGCAAGAGGGGGATAAGAAGCTTTTTGGGGCACACCTTGGAGGTAGGATCAGCAAGTCCTGCTGGGGCTCTGAGCAGGTTTTGGTTTGCTGTGCTCTGTGGGGGAGCTCAGCAGCCGCTGCCGAGAAGGAGCGATGGATAAATCCCCTGCCAAAGCCCCTCCTGACTCCTTATAGTTGGAGCCTCAGGTGTGGTTTTTGGCAAAGCTAAAAGGAAAGCCTGTCTGCACGGAATGGCTGGAAGAGGGTGAGGCGGGATGTAAACATGGCAGGCTGGGGGTGAGGGGCAAAGGCACCTTTTCCCCCCCATTTTCTTGACACGTGCCCTTAGGAACCTCGCTGTGAGCAAGGAGCAGCCCTGCTGTGGGTGAGCCCGTCGCATGAAGGGTGTTGGGTTCCTGTCCGAGAACGGTTCAGGCTTATCTCCCGCTCTCCAGCTTCCTGCCAGATGGAGCTGACCAGGGGAAAGGAGAACCAAAAAAGGAGTGAAAGAGCAAAAAAGGCAACGAGGCTGCAGGAGGAGCCATCAAGTGCCCGTCAGTGGCAGGAAGCACGAAGTGTGGAGTCACAGCGGGGCTCCAGCCCTGTCCCTCCTTTCCTAGAAAGCTCCCGGCTCCTCGCCCTTATCATGACACACTCAGAAGGGCTCCCATCACTTCCGTTTCTCAGGAAGACAAATATAGGAAGAATTTCTCTCCCAGCCCAACGCTGCCAGAATGTGCTGCCGCAAGTTCCCGGCCAGGCGGCAGCCACCCTCCCAGCCAAGGGATTTCTCCATCTCCCTCACACAGCCCAAATCTTTCTACATTTTAAGTCCTCCAGCAGATGACCTGCACAGCCTTTCCCTGCAGCAAACGGGGGTGTCACAAGTCCTGCTGCACCTGGTTCAGCTCCCTCCCTGCTCCTGGGAAGCTGGATCCCAACGCTGCAACCTCCCAGCGCTGGAAACGTTCCACATCCAGGGCATTGGCTCCCCCAGGTTCAGGCTGGCTGAACCCAGCAATGATTTTTTATGTTTTAAGCAAACAAGTGGAAGAACGCAAATAGTGTCAGGAGGCCCTGGTTGGCCAAGAGCCCTCTGGAAGCAGTGGCCAAGAGATAGCCAGAAAATACATCAGCAGGCGTGTTCCTCCCCCGTGGCCTCCGGCTCCCACCCTCACCATGTGGACATGGTGCCGTCAGCAAAGAGGACGAGTCATCCCTCTAAATTAGCTTCCTTGCACCCACCCACCCACCCCACAGGCTTGCCCCACAGGGCTCCCTGCTTTCTGGAGGAGGTGAACTCCACATCCCATCAATCATCACCTACATTCCTGTCCCAGGTGGGGAAATCACCAGAAAGATACATGGGTGAGAAACAGGCTGGGTAGACGGACTTTTAAGGGTGGAGCTGGGGTGTGGGGTGGTGCTTGGAGATCCCGGGGAGCTCCCAGGACCCCAAAGGCCACGTAACATCTTACGGGATTAGCAGCATCATTCCTACCTCCAGATTCCCATGGAGGAGCTATTTAACCCCAGAGCTGCGTCCTTCCCCTTTCCCTGGAGCACCAAACATCAAAATGCACAAGAACCTCCCAAGCAACAAAACTACTGCAACAAGCAAAGGAAAAAGTTACAGTGCCATTAGTGGGACATTTGGCTACGAGGCCCTTGCAGCTCCATCTCCCCTTCAGACATCTCTGTGCCACTGCAGGGAAGGAGGTTTCAGCTCAGCATCTGCTCAAGGTCCCTCCAGGAGGGGAAACCTGATGGTTTTATCCCCTGATTGCTGCCTCCTAACCCTGTAAGCGAGGGCAGGGTCAGGCAGAGCCAGCTCCATCCCCCAGCTCCCTCTCTGCAGGGTGGGGAGGCTGCAGGAGGTCACACATCCCCAGGGCCCCTCTGTTTTCATCTCACAGGCAACCACACACAACACCAGCTTCTCTGCAGGAGAGCTCCTGGGAGGACCCAGAGCACAGAGGCTTCTGCAGATTAAAGCTAAAACTTTCCAGCAGCTTCTCTAAAATCAAACTCTGGCCCAGCCTTGCCTCCACCTTTCCTCCAAGGGACCAGAGCGGGTGACATTTTGGGTGGGTGAGACCCTGGAAGACCCGTCCTGTTACAAGGCTGTAACTCAGCCTTGGCAGTGCTGGATTAACTGTTGGACTCAATATTAAAGGCCTTTTTCCAACCTAAACAACTCTATAATCTCCAGAGTGATTTTAGAGCCACGTCTCAGTGTTAAGGCTTGGCTGATTTTTTCCAGAAAGGAAAAGTGGATGGTATCATCTATTTGTTGGTAAGAGTGGTCAAGGTTTCTGAAAAATAAATAAAACTCCATTTCTCCTCTGTATCGGTGCTCAGTGGGGTGTCACAAGAAACCACAATGAAACCCTTTTTCTGCCCAAAGCCAGGATGGAGCAGGAGTAACTGATAACGCTGGCTCCTGGGGAGGGCAGCGTGGGTGGGAAACGACTGCAGCGGAAGAAGTACAAATGAGGGCACTGTCCCCTTAAAAAAAAAAAGGGGGGTAGTATCAGAGACCTCCCCCACCCCAGGGAAATTAAACAAACCCACAGAAAAAAAAAAGCCCTCATTTGCTAAATTAAGACAATGTGGTCCAGATGTTGGAGGCAAAGCTGCTGAGCAGAGCTTGCACAGCTTGGCTCTCCGGGGGCCGGTTGCTGGCAGCAGGACGGCTCCCTCGCTGCTTGTCACGTCTATCCATGAGTGCAGCACTGGAAATATTTCCTTTTTTGGAAACCTTTGCTGATCTGGAGTTAAAAAAAAAAAAATGACAACGCAACCCATCACAGCTCCCACTGCCGCATCAAGTCACCAGCCCAGGATCGGCGGAGGGGAAGGAGCGAGCGCAGCCGTGGCAGCCGTTCCCCCCCTGGAGAGATGAGCGAGGTCCCTTATCGACACCGCAAATTTGAGCCACGCCTTGTGGGAGATAAGACAGGGCAAAGCCATCTTTTATTCACAGCAACATCCTGTCTGATGGGCACAGCAAGCAGAGGCATCTCCTCCAGCCGCCCAGTGACCCCAAAGCATCAGGCCACACGAGCACGATTCAACAGCGTTTTTCAGCTCGGATCACTTTTTCCAGTCCTGGGGGGCACAGCCCGAGGAAGCAGGATTTGGGAATGGAGAAGCAGAAAGCGAGAAAAAACTTGACAGAGGGGGAAGCGCTCCTGGCTGCAAAGCCCTGAGAGAGGTTTCACCACCCCATCCCAGCGGTTTCATCACCGCACCCCAGCCTCCACTCCCCCAGTCCCTGCCTTGGGGCTGCTCTCCCATCCTGTTGGGAAACTCCCTCCTCTCACCTCGCCAGGACCAAAGCCCCAGGCAGCATTTTTGGAGGGGAGCGTGGCAGATCTCATGCCCTCACCCACCCAAGCAGGCTGATTTCGAAGCCACAGCTCCGCTCTCACTTCCACTTGAGCTCGGTAACCAAGCTCAGACACCTCATCTTCCTCCCCTCCTCTTTCCAATGAAAAAAAGGCTTTTAAACACAAACCCTACCTTCTAATCGGTATTGTTTCTTCCTTTCACCAGACCCCCTTCCCTTTCCAGCCCTTCTAGCAATTAAACTCCTTCAGCCAGAGCTTTACAATGGGTTTGCAAGAAGCAAACCAAGAGCAAACTAAGTTTTCAAGCGTACGTTTTTTGAGCGACAAAGTGAATTCCCGGTGGGAATCCCAGTCAGCTCCTGCCAACGCATTCAGATAAGGGACAGATTTTTCAGAGCAAGGCAGGAACAAGCAGCCCGAGCCCCGTGATGTGCATCTCGAGCTGTGGTCAGAGCCAGACGCTGCCGAGGAATGTGTTTAGACATGGTGGGAACAGATAGAGAGCGATTTTGTGGCTGAAACACAGGCACCAGTACCCATCCCACAGCCCAATGGCCCGTCCCTTCCTCCGTGTCCCCTCTCCTGCCCAGGGAGGTGCTTTAGCCCTGCTCAACCTCCCCCCAGCTCTTACCTCGGCAGAGCACCAGGCGCAGAGGGGGCTCACGGCCAGGCACTGCTTGCAGGAGTTCACCCCGCGGGTGGTGCAGATGTTACCCCCTGAAACAGCAAAACAGAGAGTGTTTACAACTTGCAGAGCCCCCAAACCCACGCATGCTGAAACCTCAGCGCTCAGCCAGCAGCCTCACGAACAGACACAGCCCCCATCCCACCAGGGCTCTGCTCTAACCCCTTTCACAGCCCCAAAACCCAGGTGCTGCCTCCCTGCCCCTTTTATAACCACCTCCCCAGCCCTGTACCAGCTGGGCTTCATCCTGAGCATCATTTCCTTACAGGTGCTTCCCTGTAGACGTTTTGGGGTGGCAGGGAGGGGGAAGGGGTGAATTCCCCGGGGCACGGCGTGGTACCCACAGCCCTGCCAGCGACTGGGGAACAGCTGCCTCTTCCCACTGCCCCCGACTCAGGGTGGTCGGTCCCTTCTTGTGCAGACACTGAGCTCAGCAGCTGGTCTTGGCTTGAGTTCAAACACAGGGATGTGGGAGGAAAAGGGCACGAGTCCAGAAACACGCTGCTGGCAGTTTGTGCTGGTGCCCCGGGCAAAGGTTGGGCTTTGTGGGTGGAAGTGGTTCTGGGGTTAAAGGGCCCCAAAATGCTCACAAGGGCCCTGGGGCAGCCCCAGAATTTGCTGGGGCAGGAGTTGCTCCTCCTGCAAAGGCAGAACTGTGTGGTTCTGTGGTTCCCGCTGCCAGTGGCAGATGTGGCAAGCAGCTGCGGTGGCATCACCCTCCTCTCTTCCTCCATCCCCGGGTACAAACATCTTGGGAGAGTTTTAGGACTCTGCGGGCAGAGCAGACCACAGCCATGTGCCTGCCCGGCTGGGGGAGCGTGGAAGCCTGGGGATGCAAACGTGGAGGAGCAGGTGCCTCCTCCTCTTTGCCCCATGTCCTCCTGTCCCTGTCTGGGGCTCTCCCTGGCGGAAAAAGCAGCGTTTTCCGCCACCGCAGAAAATACAATACGGAGCAGAAAGAGGAAATGGTGAATCGTTGTCAGGTGTTTGGGCAGAACCACGGTGACACAGACCACTGTGGGCTTGTGCCTGCTGGCTCAATGGAGCCTGGGAGGCGTGAGTGTGCACACGTGTGTGTGTGTGAGCGTGCACACTTGTGTGTGTGCGTGTGTGAGTGTGCACACGTGTGTGTGCGTGAGTGTGCATGTGTATGCACATGTGTGTGCATGTGCGAGTGTGCACACGTGTGTGTGAGTGTGCACACGTGTGAGTGTGCACATGTGTGTGTATATGTGTATGTGCATGTGTGTGCACACGTGTGTGAGTGTGAATGTCTGTGTGCACATGTGTGTGTGCATGTATGAGTGTGCACACGTGTGTGAGTGTGCACACGTGTGTGAGTGTGCACGTGTGTGTGTGCACACGTGTGTGTGAGTGTGCATGTATGTGCACGGCAGCTGTGTGTGCGGCGTGTCATGGATGTGCACGTCTGTATGACGGTGGTGTCACAGGCTGAGCTGGACACGCTGTGGCTGTCCCTAAGATTGGCGGCTGCTTGGGGACATACCCCAGGGCACGGGGCTGGTGTGCCCCAGCGGTCTTTTGCCACCCGCTCTCCCAGCTTGTCCCACTCAGGGGGGACTAAACTTAAGGCTAAGCCCCACCTGCCTGGCTCAGCACCAGCTGTGGGGTGACATCCACTCCCTGACCTGTCTCCATACACTGAAATACCCGGCTGCGGCACACGAGCATGGAAAATACTTCAAATTTAGCATTGACCAAAAGAGCAACAGGTTTATCTCCGGTGCTTTCTGCACCAAGGACACTTAGCAATGTGTTAGCAGCAATATTGTGCCCTTGTGTGGGCAGGTCTGAGAGCTGGGGCTTGGCAGGGCTCAAGGCAAAGAGCTCTCAGAAAGCGGCAGCAGCACCGACACCTCCAGCTCCCATTTCTTACTTCTGCTCCTACTGCGTCCGTGTGAAAACCCTCCTGCCTTGCCAAGCTGCAAGCCCAGTGCCGGGGCACGTGCCTTGGATTTGTGCTGTGCCTTGTGGAGGATTTCCTCTGTGCTGTGACTGGGATTTGCGCTGTGCTGTGCCGTGTAGCTGGGAGCCAGCTCCGGCACAGCTGGCAGCGGCTCAGCTCTCCGGGGCAGGCAGCCCTCGGGGACACGGAGACAGGTCTGGCAGCTCGAGGTGCTCAGGATTAAACTCTCAGAGCTGCCAACTCTGGGGCCACATGCCCGAGCATGGTAACAGCTTCCAAAACTGCAGGTCCCTGGGGAGCCCCGATACCTGGACCAGCACAACGTCCCCTCCATTGGGGGCAGAGGTGCCTGTCCCGTGCCAGGGGTTTCATTGCTTTCCTCTCTCATGTTCCAGACACTCTCCCAGCCTGGGGACAGGAGCCAGAGCTCTCACCAGTATCAATGATGTGAGACTCACTGGTCTAAATCCTGCCTCTAACAGGTTTCCCTGTGACTTGAGCCAAATCCATCAGTTGTTCCCTGCCTCAGTTTCCCCTGTGCAATGTTAACCCTGGTCTCAGCGAGACCCAACTGCGCTGAAACACAATGTGGAGGATTTCCAAGCTGGTATCTGCTCACCAAACCCCTGGCTACCTCTACTTCGCCTTCTTATGACGTGAAACCTAAGCTTTGGGGCTAATGAGCCATCTCATCTGCCCCCTGGCATTTGGCACGAATTACCCCCTGCCTGTGCGCAGCCTCTGGGCCCTGGTGGTTTCCTTTCCTCCTGTTCTACCTCCACCCCACTGCCCAGGGACCCTTGATCTGGTGTCCCTGCTCAACACTTGAGATGTAATCCCAATTTCCTGGCTGATTTTGGAATTAGGGCCACAAACTGGGCTGTGCCTCCCGGGGCAGAGCAGCGGCCCCGTGGCTGGGGAGCAGCATGGGGGGGATAAATGAGGCGGCGGCACGGAGGGTCCCTGTGGAAGGGGTGCTGCTGTGCCCAAGATAGCCCTGGCTTCTGCTGTCACATCACCACATTGCAAGGAGCAGTGGCTTTGTCCAGGGGGTCCCCACAGGTGGGTACCTACCCCCTCAGGCTGCCCAAAGCCCTTGCCTGGGGGCGCCTGCCCCAGACTCGCCCAATCTCCATTGCTCCATGACCAAGACACAAGCCCAGGGAAGGAGGCCTGTTCTCCAGAGCCACCTTTGGCTGCATGGAGCCAGGCTGGATGGAGCAGGGCCGTCCCTTCGCCCTGGGAAGGGGCTGAAATCCCCCGGGCGCCGGCGGGGATTACCGGAGGGCCCTTATCACCATCCAAACATGCAGCTCGTCCTGCTCTGAGCAGGCAGCCTCCCCCATCACTGCAGGGAAATGACTCTGTTTTGGCGTTTCCAGCATTTCTTGCACGGCTGGACGCAGGGTGCAGTGTCAGGAGGGGTTTGGCAAAGGGAGGAACCCAGGGTGACGTAGGAGCACAGGCACAGGAGAGCGGATGATGCTGCAGCCTGAGCCCCTGTGGGCTGCAGCCCTGTGAGTGCCCCGTGGCGCTTCCCCAGCTCAAGATGCTGCCTGGCCCTGAGCAGGTTAATGAGATCTCAGCACAGTTTAAACTAATAAATTCTGTGTCTTTAGTTACTTTTTTTTTTAAAAATTTTTGGTGCTTGTTTTTTCAGCCATAGAAACAATAAACCGAAGTAGAAAAGCTGCATTTTTTTGCTATGAAAATAGCTGGTCTCATGTAACGATCTGATCCTGAAGAGTCAGGCTTTTAAAAACCAAAAGAAGTCCTAGCACATGAAATGTAGGGAAACAGGAGACAAACTTGGCGGCAGGGGAACCGGGCAGAGCTGCAGCCCGGAGCGAGGTGAAATGATGCTCTTGAAATACCCCGGACGTCTGTGGCTGAGCATCGCCCTTCCCAGGCTGGAGAAGATTACTCAGTCCCCAATCTGCACTCCAAGTAACCCCCTCTACGCACCGCATGGGCCAGCCACAAGCTTTGTTTTATCCCCCTCTGCCAAACTGAGCAAGGATGCAGGAAACTCGATAAAGATATTTTAGAAAAATGGATAAAGATACAAACCATACTTGCATCCTCTCTGGCTTTTCTGCTTGGCTCAGCGATCTCCTGCCCACGCCGTCCCGGGACTGTGTCTTTTCTCTGAACCTCCCTCTGTCTGCCCCAAACTGAGCTCAGCTGATTACAGGCACGGACACACAGGACCGGAGAAATCACCTGCACAGCCCCAAACTGCAACTCAAACCCTTCCAGGGGTTATCCCACGTCCTGTATTGATGACAGCTCCTTCCTGCAGCAGTTTGGAGCCTCAGGCTGTTCCTGGGAACTCAACAAAGTCTGGAATTCCTTAGACAGAACAATGTTGCCCCAAAGCCCCTGAAAAACAATGGGACTGATTTATGAATCAGGAGCTGAAAACACTGCACCGTTTTACAGTTGCAGGATTTACTCTGAGCCCTGGAAACACACCTGGAGAGGAGATAACGCTTGTGTAGGGTTCTTCTCCATACTTCAGACACTGGGAAATTTGTTTTAAAATACAAACTACACTTGCCCTGAAATCACCTGCCGCCAGAAATCAGATTTTTTAAAGAAAAGCATCAGAATAGCATAAGAAAATATAACACAAGACAGCTACGCTGGGATAAATGCTAAAATGACATGGACACAGTGACTACCTGCCCTGCAAACTCTCGTGGTGTATTTTCCGTTTATGAGGGACGGAGCCCAAGTCACACCCCAGTACTTCCATTACAAGCCAGTACCCGGAGCCAAATAACAGCGTAGGTAGAGAATATAAACTTGCCGCACCCAGTATGAGAACACACGAAACCGTGTCTTGACCCTGCAACGTCTTTGAGAAACCCGCCTGACCCCGACCCAGCTGGAGCGGCGCTTTGGATTTGGGAACCACGACAAGGTTTCCAGGCTCCCAGCTCCCCTTCCGAGCAATTTTCCCAGGAAATCACAGACCTTGCGAACGCAGAAAGTCCTGGAACAAGCAACGCAGTCGCTAAATGACCTAGCTTGGAGCAAGCGACAACCTACCCCAGCCTCCAGCGGCGCAGAGCATGAGGATCCCGAAGGTCACGTCTAGTTTTCCCATCTTCGCCGCCGAGCCCCGAGCACGGGGGGGCTGCTTGGACCGGCCCCGCCGTGAGCGATGGAGAGCAGCTCTGGGGCAGCCGGAGGTTTTGAGCAGCCCAGCAGATGAATCATGAGTCTGGGTGTATGACACACACGGCGAGCGGGGCCGGCCGGAGGAAACTGCGCTGGCTCGTCACTCGGTTTGGAGTCAGGGAGTGCCCCCGCCCGCTCTGCCTGCAGTTCCTCATGCTTTTTTTTTTTTTTTTTCTCAGCTCAGACAAGGACCTCATAAACCCTGGCAGCAAATACGCGGCACTGGTGACCTACAGCCCCGGGGCTGGTAACAGGCTCTTTCCCATAGGCTCTTTCGCCTGGGTTTAATTCCTTGCAAAATCTTGCTTACTCTTTCTTTTTATTAACTCTTGCATGAAAGGCAGCTGGGCTTTTAAACCCGGTCCGAGCTGCCTCTCAGTTCAAGGTTTTAAGGGGGAAAACACCAAATATATGCTCATACGAGAGTGTGGGTTCTCAGCTCCCATCCCCAGAGCACTGGTGCAAACGGGAATATTTCTGCTAAAACGGAGCTGACAGCTGAGTGAGACCCAGCCAAAAACTGAACCTTGCAAAACAAACAGTTTGGGTATAAACCTGGACATTGCAGAGGGAGGGAAGTTCAGCTTTGGTTCACATAATTTGGACCTGATTTTCTTCTCCCTTGTATTGTTTTTTTTTTCGCCCTCTGTGTCCTCAGAAATTGCTCCTGTACTGGGCACAGAGAGCTGGTTTCACACAGGAATTGTCCCAGCTGAAATGCTGGAGCTGCCTGTCTCCTGAAGGTGTTTTATAAACCTCTTGCTCCCCTGCAATACCAAGATCCTACTCAGCGATGGGGAAAGAGACACTCAAAATACAGGCTGGGGGGGCAAAAGAGAGAGAAGGGCTGTTCCCCTGGAGCCCTGGGATGGTCTCTGGGAGCGGGTGACAGGAGTTGGGGACAGGAATGACACAACCCTGGGACGAGATGATCCGACACACAGAAATGACACTCCAGGCAGTGGAAAATGAGCTCATGTGGGTGCCAGACGCCGCGGGGCGACGCGCAAGGTGCTGTGCGAGAACCGCAGCCCCGCGCCGGGATAACCTGCCCCAGAGCTGTGCGGCTCTCGACAAGAGGTGATGGTGTTGGCGAGGGTGAGGTGGAGATGGGGACTCTGCCTCAGGATCTGGGGGGGTTTCTCGGCTTTAAAAGAAGTTTTGAACCCTCTTTGCTTCCCCCTGTTCAGCCCCGTTGTCCCTGCGGGGAGCTGCTGCCCTCCCGCGGCTGCAGGGGATCCTCTCGGCGGGGGATCATTTTCCACCTGGGATCCAACTCCTTCCCTAAGATTTGTTAGGGAGGATTTGATAAGGGGGACTAGAGAAGCCCATTGACTCTCTCGTGCTGTCGAAAAAGGGCTGCAGGTTGGTTGGGACATCAATACAACCTCCAAGCCTGCTTTCTGGGGGGGCTCTAGGTCTCGCTCTGCTCCAGATCCCGGAGCCATCGTGTGCTGTCCAGACCCCATCAGCCACTTTTAGGGCATTCAGATTCCTGCTTGTCCTGCACGTGTCCTGCCTGGTGGCCTTTCCCCATCAGGTGGGGCTTTCTGGGCAGGCTGTCCCCATGTGCTGCACTGCATCGCCCTGTGAGCACGTCTGAACAATTTATGGGAGGGACAATGAATTTGTCTTTCTGCGCAAATTCTAGAGAGATTCTAGAGAGAAATGTGGGAGCCCTGCTCAGCTCTGCACACCCCACAGAGCCAACGTGCCATCCATTTTGCAGGTCCTTTTCACTGGGGGACTCCTCCTGCCCTGCAGCTGGTTTCCCAAACTTGCAAATGCTGCTGTCCTCCAGAGGGACACAAAACCCTGCATGTCCCAAAACTCCCTGCCTGGTATGAGCTGTGGTATTCCAGCCCTTGCTCGCAGCATGGTGCAAACACTCTGAAGAAGGAAAAAAAGTCACAAAACGAAGCATTTGACCTGCCTGCACTCTCACCCTGCCTGAGGACAAGGATGGCATGAATTTAATTCCGCGTGTTTTGGGCTGGATTTCCCTGCTGACTGCAAGAAGGTGCTGCTTGTCCTGAAAATATCGCCGTGGTGTTGCCTCCGGACACCACATAACAGGCAGTGGGATGTTCTGGGGTTTGAAGTCCCTGGCTGGCTGAAGGCAGAGGGGTATTTTAGAGCTGAGCAACCCCATGGCCCCAGTTGCCCCATCAACACGGGCTGTGCCCCAGAAGCAATGGATGCACCTACCCCAATCTGTGCCAGGGTGTACGGGGAGAGGAGAGGAGCTGAAGCCACCAGAGGGAGCAGAAACTCCTTCAGTCTGGGAGCGAGTCGGGGAGAGGAGCTCCCACCCGGGCTGGGGCACCAGAGATGCTTTGGTTTCCCCTGGCGATTTTTCCCGGCTCACAGGTTAATCGTGAGCAGATGCTCTTGTTCGAGCAGGGCTTTCCGCCTCCCTGCTGCGAACGTTTCTGCCCTTGCAGACTGGGCAGTCCTTCAGGGAGAGAAACGCCATGTGCAAAACGGGGAGGAAAAAGCAACAAGTAAAGCCCAAACCGAACAGGTTTTGAGTCCCTAAAACCACAGCAGCAGAACAGGGCACAGGTCCCAGCCGCCTAAAAGGACAATCAGTTGACACTCTCTCTGCTAAGGCACCCTCCATCCTCAGCCAGCCAGCCAGCTGCTGCCTTTAGCTGCAATTTATCAGTTCTCATTTTAAGTTTATTAAAATCCCCTTTCGGGGGTTGGGCAAAGAAAGCGAGCCACGATGTACACAGATAGATCAGGATGACGTCCTTACATCATGGCTTGGGGGTGATCTGCTGGTCTGTGCCATCCAGACACTTTTCCATGCAAATACCAATGGGAAAAACCGGGATATGGCAATTCCAGGGGCGCAGCCCCACAGCAAGGTCAGGGCTGAGCCACCGACTTGTGGTGTCACTTTTATGCAGACACAGAGAGGGGAGTGGTGATGAAAGATCCCTTGGGATGGCTTTGGTGGGGCCGAGGTCCTGAGGGAGAAGGTCTGTGATGCTCCAGCCCTGAGTGCAGCGGTGATGCTGCTGTAGGACCCAGAGCTGGGGATGGGGCAAGGTGGGGGTATCGGGTAGAGATCAGGGTGCAGTATTGCTGTGCTCCCCTTCAAAGGGGCTAAAAGAGCAGGAGGGGGAGAAGAAGGAGACAAAGGTTCCCCCAAGGAGGAAATCCCCAGGCAGAGGAAGATAAGGATGCAGAAAGGGGGATGGATCCATCTCTCTCTGGAGGCACAGGACAGGCATCACTGAGCAGAGCCGGGGGTGGACTGGGCTGGATTGGGCCAGCGCTGCTCTAAGAAGGAGTGGGTGGCACAGAGCAGCAGCCAGGGATCGGCGAGAGCAGCGCTGACCTGAGGCTCACAGGAGCCTTCGTCCTGGGTGGGGAGGACAGGGACCTGCCAGCGGTCCAGGACCAGCACGGACCACGCGGGCTGCTTTCGGGAACAGGTGGGGGGGTTTTGGGGAAGGATGAGTTAGGTGCCATTCCGCAGGGCCTTCGGGGTCACCCCCCACCTGGAGGTGGCACGGCGGTGGGTGCGGGCACCCGTGGAGGGCAGAGAGGGGGTGCACAGGCGTGGGGAGGGGGTGGGCAGCCTGGGTGAGCTGGAGGGGGAGGAAGGCGGTCCTGGGGGGAGGCTGGAAGGGGGTGGAGTTGCTGGGTTGTTTTTTTTTTTCCTTTGAACACGGTGAAGACTTAGCTTGGAACTTGCATTTGTGGAGCTCCCAGCCGGCAGGAATCAGCTCTCCCTCCTGTTGGAGAGCCCATCGGGGGAACAAGCTGCCCCTCTCCGCTGCCCCACGCTTCGAGGTGGCAGCTTCGGGGCAGCGGCGAGGGCAGGAGGCATGGGGTGATCTTCGCTGCCTTCCTCTCCCCGCGCCCCCTTTGCCTTTTCTCTCTCGCTTTCTGCTTGTTTGGGGGCTTGTGCTATCGCTGCCTGTGCCAGGAGGGATCGGCGAGCGAGCCGTCCCTCGGCTGCACAAATTGGCTTCCCACCTGCTCGCAGCCTCGAGGAAGTTTCCTCCCGATCCGAGGTGTTGCGAGAAGAAAGGCAGGAGGTGGCTCGCAGCCCGCCGGCCCGTGGTGCCGAGCCCTGGCATGTGAGGGGTGGGCAGCAAGCTTCCCTCTCGCTTTCCCCGGAGATTTGGGATCGTGCGGAGACCATGAATAGATCCTTTTTCAACCAGACTCTCTTAGAGCAGGGAGCTTACCCCAACAGGACCCAGGGCTTGGGGATGCTCATGGCCTGCTGCAACGGGACCAGCTCGGTGCTGGCGACTGACGGCGGCTCCTGGGTCCTGGCGCCCGACGAGAGGAGCCTTTACATCACGCGGGTGGTGCAGATCGCTGTGCTCTGTGTCCTCTCCTTGACTGTGATCTTCGGCATCTTCTTTTTGGGCTGCAACTTGCTCATCAAGTCGGAGAGCATGATTAACTTTCTGGTGAAGGACCGAAGACCTTCCAAGGATGTGGGAGCTGCAATCATGGGACTTTACTGAAGCCACCGGGCGTTTGTAGGCAAGTGAACTGTCTGGACGTGGTGCTGAGATGCACAGTCCCATGTGTCTGGGGCAACTGGGGGGGGGAGTGGGAAGGGGAAAAGGGTCTTTTACTATGTCTTTGTCCATGGGAAAGCAAACCCAGTCAGCAAACTCCGTCGTGGTGAGCGGGGAAATCTCTCCAGAGTTGTATGAAGCACAATAAACTACCAGCATCGTGTTGCATGCAGAAATAGCTTAAGTTTTGCATGAAACTTGCAGAAACAGCGATAATGTGCAGATCTGGACTCTTTTCTGCTGTTACCTTGGAAACCGCTACCTGGGATTTAGGGCTAAGAAAAAAAATAAAGGCAAAAAAAAAAAAAGGCAAATAACTCACTACAAAAAAGAAAAACACACTAAAGGGAAAGCAAAATGCATGGCACGGACCGCGTTTTTGACCATGGGGTAGGGGAAGGGAGGTGCTGCGTGGGTTGTACAACAAAGTCTCCGTGCTGCAAAATGTGTCACTCTGTTTGTATTTCGGACCTCCAGCATGCGTCGTGTGGTGGAGTTTTGTAACGGGCAAAGCATGTTCTTCCTTATTTTTCTGAGCTATCCTGTTAAAAACACTGGTGCTTTCTTCTTTCACGCTATGCTGAGGGAAGAAAAGAGCCCAGATGAATATAAAAAACCCCACTCCATCCCCTCCCAAAAAGCATGCTTGTTTTTGTACACCACAGCCTTTTTTTTCAAGTGCTATATTGTTACAGTCCTTGAGATCTTTTTGTAGTTTTTTTGAGAACTGGTGAACATTCAGAAAAAAAAAAAGAACCTGTTTCAAAACAATTTTGTGTTGTCTTCATTTTATTTCTCTGTGTGTTCAGGTATTTCAAGCCTAGTTCCAGATATAATCATCTCCCCTTCCAATTGATCTCTCATTAGAGGTATTTCTCTAAAGCAGGAACTAGCATACCTTTTTTTTCAGGCAAGTATTAGTAACCACTAGCAAATAAATTTGTCAGAAATGGCTTGTGTTAAATATCTGCATGGTATCGAAGCAGAGATTGATAAAGATGAACTGAGCACCTCTTGCAAAGCAAGATTTCAGCCTCTGAGTTAAAATCTCCAGCTTCTCTGAGCCCAATGAGTTGTCGAAACTAAATTACGTGAGAGGAGGAGGACTCCTGACCTTTGTTCTGTGATGGAATTACAGCTCTGCCGGTGGGTGTGAGATGGAAATAATTTGTGTTTTGTTGCACCAACAATATTCCTGCTGGGTCCGCTTCTGTAGTGGGAAAGCAGTCCTGGATTCTGGAGGAGCTGATGATTTGATCTACTCGGAAGTAAACCCAGCAGAGCAGCTCTCTGCCTTTCCCAGCTGGAGCAACAAGATTAGAGCACGTTTTGTAATTAATCACTGTTTGCTGAACACCTTTTTCAAAGTTTCCACGGGGTACCGGTGGACTAAAGCCGACGCAGAGCGGGACTAGCTCAGGTTGCTCCAACTAACCTGTTGTCTGTAACGCTTTAAGAGCCTTACAAAGACAACGTGGCAGCAGGACCAGAATTTGGGTTTCAGAGTTCTGAAGCGTCCAGTCAGTGCCAGTGAAATGGCTGAACAGGCAGGGCTCTGATTTTTATGAATGTTTTGCAGCTCCGCATACCTGAGCAGCCTTTTCGGCACGGAGGGCTTTGCCGCCCTTCACACAGCAGCATGGAATGGGGATTTTGGTCCCTGCTGCTGAAGGAGGTGTTAAGGCCGTTGATTTCTTTGCATATGGATGCAAACTGTTCCCACTGTGCCTGGTCATGACATCAGGGTGAGATCCAAATAACCCAAATCACCTCAATGTGTAGCTGCATCTTCAGGTTGCTTTGCATCAGGGGGCAGATGTACTCACTAAACTCCCAGTTCGCTTCTGCTTTAAGCTGGCATTTGGCCCCTCTTGCCAGTCCATCCACCCACGATGGCCCCAGCACAAGGGAGAATTCAGAGATGATAGAAGAAGCCTTCCAGCGTTAGCAATGCAAGCGAGGTACAGGAAAAGTTGCTAAGCCGAAGAGAATCTCAAAATCACCTTAATTATGACCTGCAGCAATGCCCTGAGTGAAGAAGCTGGTCAAATTATCTCAGCTGTCCCCATCTGCCTTGCTCTGCCAGGGGCCAGGAGAGCTGGTGTGTGTGCTGAGGGGTTCTGCTGCTCAGTGGGGAAACATGGCTCCACAATCCCATAGAGTCCCTAAAAGCCACTTCGAGGAGTGGGGCTCCCTTTTGTGCTGTGGAGTCTTGCAGAGGAAAGAAGAAAAATCAGCCACAGTAGGATCATGTGTAGATTAAGTGGAGGAGCAATGTAATGCCCAAGAAAGCAGAGCTGGGCACCTGCTGAAGCAGATGGAGTTTGCTCAGGAATCAGTTAGGAGAGGGAAGAATTTCCACTTGGCCCCTTGGGACAAGAGCCCAACTTTCCATTGGTTTATTCATCCTCTAGTTGTGGTGCTGTACCTCTTTCCTGGCCACAAGGGTTATGTCAATGTTAACAACTCTTGTGGACAACAGAAGAGGGTCTGCAGGGTGAAGCAGTTGGTGGGCATCGTCTACACTTGCCGTACGTACATACGTGTGTCCCCGTGGGGTTACTATCTGCAGTGGGTTTAAGACACTTGCACATGAGTCCCCATCCCGTTAGATTCCCAATAAAAGTCTGGTTGACCCCACTGAGAGGAGGAATTATTTGGGGAAAAGAAGATCTCTGGAGGGCTGATGACAGCACTGAGACAGCGAGGGGAGACCAGAAGGAAAACAACAGAGGTCTGGCATGGTGAGAGAACTCCTTGGGTTAGAGATTTGGTGTCTAAAGACCCCCCCAAAATTGTTGTTTTAACTACCTGATTCCTTCTCCATCCTGTTGGCACAGAGCAGATGCCAGTGCAGGTCATGCCTGGTGGAAGGGAGGGTGCTGAGGGCACCAAGATGCTCCCCAGATCTCAGGAGAAGAGCTGCCATCTCAGAGCCTGAAAACCCAGCTGCCCTGCCCCAGCGGCACGAGTCCTGCAGCCAGAAGGTGAGGTGGTTACTCCAGAGCTTGCATAAGGGAATCAGACCATAATGGCTCTTTCTGCTGCCTTTCCTCACAAACATCTGTGTTTTTTCATCTCATGCCTACTCATTTAGCTTAAGATCACAAGTGAGTATTGGCTCCCAAGGTAACTTAAGCTTTCTCTTTTTTTAACAAAGATGGTTTAATGTTATTTTGATTTATTTTTTTTTGCAATTGTTGCTTGTGGGATGTTAGCTTCCAGAACATCACTGCGGTGCCAGGAGCTGTACAAGTATGACTGAAAAACACTGTTATCTACAAAGTAGAGCGGAGAGACAGGGAGAGAAGGGACATGCTTAGATGGATCACCACATCGGTGGCAGAGTGAGAACCATCAACTGAGTCTCATTTAACATCATTTCCCAGCAGTGGAATACAAGATGACAATGCAATCCCGTGTGACTGGACACATTGGTCTGAGCCATCGGTTCATCTAGACCACATTCCTTCTCTGAAAACGATCACGATTTTAGGCAGTACATGGCCAGTCAAGTTATTCTACTAATGGGGAACCGCTTCTTGACCCCTCCTCCCCGTCAAGACCAACTCACATTGGACCTTCGCAGTTCTTCAGGAACAGCTCCTCATCTCTGGGCTGGTCCCCACTTGTTGCAATTCTGTTCCAGCTGGAATTTTGTATTTCTAGACAGGCAGCAGGGAGAGATCAGAGAAAGGGAAGTGTGAGAGCATTTCCCCCTGCTGAGCAGCCTGCAAAGAGGAATTGTTTACCTCTGTAATCGCTGATTTTTGCAATCGGAGAAATAAAGAAGTGGCTTGACCCACCTGAGAAAACCCTGGTCGTGCCATCCTGCCTGCAGTGGGGAAAAGCCTAAACCGAGTTCCAAATGACACCCACCTCCTTCTCCCTGCCCTGGCAGTCTTGGCTGAGGGCAATGAAGGGGTTAAACAAGATGAGACAGACAAACAGATTAGGGGGGAGAGAGGATCCCAACCTTAGCCTGGCACCAGATGTACAGGAGCGTGTGCACCAAACGTACACAGTATTTAATAATTCCTGAGAATTGCCATGGTAATGAAGCACAGAGTCAGGTTGTTATGGTAACAGCCTTTTTTTTTTTTTAGGCAGGGAGGCATTACCCAGGTTGTAACCCCAATCCAGACTGAACACATTTCAGAGAGCCCAAAAAAATAAAAAAGAAGTAAAATAAAATCAAATTAGATGAGTAGCAGTTTCCTGCCTCTCATCTGGCAGTTCTGGGCTCGTTCTGTAGGTAGGTGGAGGGAACCAGGTTGTTCCAGACACACGTTGCCCTGGAAAGCCTGGGGAACAGCTGGAATAGATCTCCACAAGTCTGAACCCGAGTGCTGATGGGGGTGAGAAACCAGACCCTTCCCATGGGTGGGGCTGGGATGCTGCACCACCATCTGGGCTTCCTGTCAGACCTCTGAGCTGGTGTCCCCAGCTGGCTGATGGGAAGGACACAGGTGTCTCTTCAAGTGTATACACACTAGAGAGCAGTCATGGACATCCAGAGAAGGATGCTGTGATCCCAGCTCGCAGCCTGCCAACTGTTACCTGCATCCCAAGCGATGAAGGTCCCAGAGCTGGTCTCCAAGATGAGGCAGGCACTCTGAGGGCTGGGAAAGAGCTAACAGACCACTTTTCCTAAAGCCACGTGATGGACCTAAGAAGAAAACACAGGTTTTCTGAGCTCTGGTGAGGTCTCCAGGATGCTCTGCTCCTTGAAGGGACACTCATCAAGCAAGAATGGAAATCTCTAGTGTCTCCCTCCTGTCCTCCCATCAGCGAGACAAAAAGCCACTTCCATCTCCCCTCCCAAGCCATCCCCTTCAGCAAGTGTGTCAGGTTTGTCGAGCTCATCCTCATATCAAATTTTAATTTAGTGCTGGTTAAATCAGCGGCTTTGCGAGCCTGTTTTCTATCAATGAAGGTGAGGCACTGCGTGTAGGGATTCACTTAGCAGAGATGGCTTGAAATAAGTTGTGCAATTACTCAGGAACATCGCTTCATAAATCCCCACTGCAGCTCAGCGTGGTTCTCTTGTATTGGCCGTGTGAGAGCCATTAGCCTCCAGATGAAGCCTCTGTAGTCCATTAGCTCTGCCAGAGAGGGAGAAATTGCTGCCATGAGAGTCAGGTGCTCAAGGGAGAACCGAGATCAAACAACGACGGAATTCAAGAGCCAGCATTGCCTCACACCTTCACAGACTTTGCCTACCAGCTTCTCTGTTTGAAAGGGAAACATTTCCCAGTTTCTGTGTCTTCCCGGCTGCTTTGCTGCTGTGGCTGCTGATGGCATTTCAGCCTGGAATTCCTCAGATGTCCTGTCCTGCCCTGGACCCATGCTCGAGCCTGCCTGGAGCTGCTGGTCTGGCACAGCACCCAGCACCCAACACAAACCTGGGGCACAGAAAGCTCCTCACTTCTAAATAAATGTGGGTTGTCCCTCTTGCTCTTGTCCAAATCTGAGCTGTTACGGGCTTGTGTGAGCATTTAGAGTCCTTAGTACAAAATATGGATCTCGCAGCTCCACCTGTATGAGGAAAATGAACAGTTCCGGGGAGGTTCCTGAGCACTGGAACTTGACTGATGATACTGTTAACTTGTGAGAATGGGTTTTGGTATAGTTCAGACCTGTGCCAACAACCCGACCTCAATAGTCCCTGGGCAGTGGCAAAACAAAGGAGTCAAAAGAGCACAGTGCATCCCAGGACATTGCTTTGGACTGTGCCGTCTGTGCAGGGTGAGCATCTCGTTAGATTTGATGGATTTACCCACAGATGTAGATGTGTTTAAAGCAGGTGTTTGGCTTTTTGAATCCAACTTGCTTCTCTCAAGTATGAATGAGGGATTGGAAACCCCTGGGTTTAGTTCTGGAGAATCATAGAATCAGTACGTCTTCGGAAAAACAGGGAACGCAGGGAAGCAAAAAACATCCTCAGCAGCCTTGACAACTGCCTGTTCCCTGGTGTTGGATACATCTTTGGGTTCACACTAGTTCCCCCAGTAAGATGATTTAGCCAAGCAATTCCCCAGCAGTCTGGTCACGTTTGCACTCTTCTGATTTTAGAGACAGGCAATTTCTTGGACTTGTTTGTTCCAGGAGCACATGGTTATGGAAAATTCAGTTAAGAGAAAATCAGAATGCTGCCAACAATCAGCATGGTTTGGCACATCCCTAAAGATATCACTGTCAACATGCTGGAAAGTGTTGGGGGCACTGGCAACGTTAAAAAAACCGCATGAACAGTGACTAAAGTGAATCTCTCGGATCTGAAAAACGCTGCTCATCTACACGTGTTTTGGGTTATGAGTATAAAAGAAGTCTAGCTTCAGAGATGCCTCTGCAGCTCTCATCCTTCCCAGAAGCTCGTTAGTGTGGATGACATTTTCACATCATTGATGTAAGGCAGGTTAATCAACAACAAAGCAAAACCATCTTTTTAATGACCAAGATTTTAACATGGTGGTGCAAGAAGCTGGGAGATGGGTCTGCATGGCCATCTTGGCTGCAGGTCACAGATGACTTCAAGGTGAAGGCAGCAGTTTTGGCAGTCCTTGTCAGCCTATGCTAGTCAGGTGGTCAGGGTCATGAGTCCTGACATGTGTCAAAGTGCTCTCTGTTGGTGTGTGTTATTAAATTGAACAATTAATGTTTTTGAGTTAATGAGACCTGCCCGAACATTGGGTCTCAGGTGAATGGGCTTCTCCTGCCCCAGCGACAACCTTTGAAGATACCACCTCTGCAGGTGGGTTTACTCTCCTAGCAAGGAGCTGTGACATTAGAGGACACAGCACCAGAATCCCTTGTCAGATCTGCCTTTTCTTTCCATGTGGGCTCACCGGCTGTTTGCGATTTATGCAGCACCAGCTGTGCCTTGCTGATATGTGCCTTCGGTGAACAAAACCACCTTTGGTTTTGCTCTGACTGTAGCAGGAAAGGAGACAAAATCCATCCCTCCTGTGATGCTCCAGTTCTTCTGAAAGGGTCCGATACTGCGAGAACATGAGTTCCCACCTCATTTTACCTGTGGACGTGACACTGGAAGTGGAGATGACCAAAGCAATAATCAACAAAAGGCAGGAGAAACATCCACAGTGTGGCAGCAGGCAACTAGAGTGACCTTTCTAGAACACGGTCTGGAACTGTAGAGCTACACAACTCTTGTTTTTTCATTAAAGAGCTGTTTTTTGTCACTGTTGGTGTTGTTCGAGGCTGGTACACAAGCGCGGGTGTGAGGATGGATGCAGAACACTGCACTTTCCAGAAAAACAAGGTGTGCATGAAAGCAAGCTTAGGACACTGTTCCCTTTCCATGACAGCTGCCTGGCTGGTGCTGGATGCTGGCTCTCTGCCCTGGCATGGCTCAAGATTTCATGCATGGGGGGTCAAATCCAAAGTAATCTTTCTGTCAGGCCCTACAAGTGTTCATGTCTTACAGGTTTCTGTGCAGCTGTGATTGCCCCCCTCTTGCCTCACCGCATCCCAAAATGCAGGTTTAATAGGACAAGACAGCTGAAGAAGCAGGCAAAATGTAATTAGGCTTTAATTAGTTAAGTTCGTTCTCTCAGATAATTGAAAATCGGACTAATTGGTTGCAATGAATTCCCAGTACAGACAGCCATCCAGCTTGGTGTGTGCTGTGCCAGCTGCCACAGCACTGCACAAGGACCAGCCTGGAAACTGAACACGACGACTCACTGACACCCACAACACTCTGCAGGGCCCAGTTCCTCCTCAGAGAGATGTTAAAACACTTAAACCCCCCCGGCTGCAGCGAGGGTGGTTTAGTGACCCACGTACACAGCAAGGCTCATTGTTCTTCATCCCACGCTTCACAAACCGGGGAGCCAGGGGGCTGCTAAAGCTCATATAACCTGGGCAGGAGCACATCAACAGTCCCAGCGTGACAGGACCTTCCTTGGGCCATTCGCAACATGCCAGAGGGTTACAGCTGGAAAGGACAACAGGTTTAATCTCTGTTTGCCTCCCTCATGGTTACAGCATGCAAGCAGTTGCCCGTCCTCAAAGACTGGCTGCGTATGGTCGGTGTTAAATCAATTGTGCTGGTTACCCCTTCTCGGGTCTCTGTTATTCACGTGTCTCTCTTATTCACTTTGTCTCAGCTGGTGGGTTTCTAGAAGCTCTGTTTTATGATCAAGGCTTCCCTGGGCTGGTGGAAACCTCTAGGGTACAAGTTAGAGTCAGCAGTGACAATTCTAGACCTGCCTTGGCAATGCTTTCTGGTAGAAAACCACAGATTTAGTAGCCTCTGGCTGTAGAGAAGCTCCTTTCTATCTGGTTAAAACTGAACATCCCCACCATAAACCTGATAAGGCGAAATGAAGAAATCGTTCTGATCAAGGAGCTTCAGGAAACAGCTTTGCCCAGGTGCACACAATTTTTCTAGCAAGTCCCTTCTGAGACTCTACATCCCTGTTTCATGGAGCAAAGACTTGGTGTTTGGTAGAGATGGCAGCTTCCCTGTGGCCAGGGATGGTTCAGGGAGATTGCACAGGTAGGAGCAAACATGATGTTGTTCTTTTCATCACAGTGCTTGAAGGATCACGCCTAGGAAAAGGCTGGGCTCACTCTGCATCC
Source organism: Trogon surrucura (assembly GCA_020746105.1). Taxonomy (NCBI): domain Eukaryota; kingdom Metazoa; phylum Chordata; class Aves; order Trogoniformes; family Trogonidae; genus Trogon; species Trogon surrucura. Next base: position 3,827,763 of record CM036639.1, read on the forward strand.
TTGGCTCAAGTCTCCCTTCTCTCTCTCTGCGCGGCATCGTGCTGTGTGCCAGGTGGCTGCATTTCATTACGGAGTTTATAAAGTGCCTGGGGAAACAAGGCATGGAGGGGATGAAAAATTACGTGCACATTTCACTCAGCCCTGACTGTTCATCATCTCATTGTACAGAAATGTAATAATCACTGGAGCGGTGCGGAAGGGAGGCACTAAGCGTGTTTGCACCGTTCCTGTAGTTTGTGGCTCTTTTTTCACACATCCGTCTACCTGGGCCCTATCACTAGGGATGTTTCTTTTGTTTTGGGGTTAAAATTGTTTCCAGCTTTGCTGGATGTTGCTAGTTTCGAGTCGAGACCTGACATCTCGTTTTTCCCTTGGGCTGCCAAGCAATGCCAAAGTGCTCCTCTGCACTGCCCGCATTTCACAGCGGTACGAATGGCTCTGCCCACTCCCATCCTCTCGTGTTTTGAGGTGCTGATTTCAAAGCCCTTTGCGCTAGAGATCAAGTCTGCAGCACTGCTTCTCCTTGGCCACCGGCGGAGCAGCAAAGGCTCACGGGAGAGAGAAGTTAGTAAGAACCTCAGCTGCTTAGGAATTTGCACAGTTACTTTAAATGCCTCAGACCTGCTGCCTGCAGGTGCCTTATTTCAGGGTTTTAGGATGACTAATAGCTCCATTATTCTCTGCAAGGAATGTACCAGGTTATCCTTTAACAGACAGGAGTGAACAACACCTGGCAACAAAACACAAAGAAATGCAGCTGGCCGTTGGGATGCACGGGGCCAAAATCACTTTTTATATCTCCCTCCGCATAGGTAGGAGGTTGTGGGATGAAGAAATTGAAGAACAGCAATGCCAAAGCTCGACACCAGCGCTCCCCTCTTTGTTCTGGCGGAAATGCCCAGCTGAACCTCACAGTTGTGGCCATTTCTGGAGGAGGGAATAGCTTAGGACTGTGCTTTCATGTGCTAAATCTTGTGGCAGCTACAGCTTCGAGCATCCCCAGCTCTCCTTGCATCCTTGCTGTCTCCCCACTTCACACGTAGGGGAGTCGTGCTGTGAACCAGATCAGGGAACCTGAAAAAAACCCCACAATGTAGTAATCTAACACTAAACATACGTTTCCATGTTGGTGAGTTCATGCTCTGGTTCACCGCGCAGCCCCCAGGAAACGCTGCTGGCACAACTAACAGGAGCCACGTTACGGGGAAGAGGAGGGAAAGGCTGTCACAGTGAAAGGTGTTTCTCAAGCTCCCTAAAAATCAGCTCGAGAAGAGTTCTTCCTCAGCTTTGGATCCACTAAAACACCAGAACCGTTCCTGTAGAGCTGCTGCCTGGCTCATTGTCCCCCATCCACGACTTGTGCAGCTGGCGATCGATGCAGGTTTGCAGAGCTCTGTGCTTGCTCCTAGTGAACCCCATCAGAGGGATTATTTCAGTGCTGTTTCTCTGTTTTACCGGGCTCCTTTCAAGCTCTCGTCTTGCATTACTCACACCTCTCCTCCCAGTGTGGGGTGTCTGCAAACATATTACACATCCTGGTCTCCTTCATTCAAGCCACCAGACAGTCCTTGTGCAGAAGCCCCTTGCTTTCCGGTAATTTCTCCCCTGCTCTTCTTTTCTGGGTGCGATGAGGCATTTTTGGGAAACGCAGGCAGCCTAGCACCAAGTCTGCCATCTGCAGCAGCAACAAACACCTTGCCCAAATCGTCTAACGTGGGACCTGTTGCTGCCTTAACGTCAAGTCTTCAGCGTAGATCAGTTCCCTGCAGTGGAGCTGGGAAGTTTTACTCCTGCTTCGAATTCGGATCACAATGCGGAGATGGTGGGAGTACGTGGCGTTGCTTTCCAGCTCACGGGTGGTTTTGGAGCCTGGGAAATATAACTGAAAAAGACAAAACTTTAAAATGTCACATTGAAAGTTGGGTTGTTTTGCCTCAGCCCAGCTGCCACACATCGTTTCCACTTCTCCGGCTTTTTCTCCCTTCTTTTAATCTCCATTTATTGCAGTGTGACAAGAAAACAACTTTTTATTACAAAATTTGCCCTCGTCATTCTGCCTATGTCAAGATGTTTAGCCTCCTGCTCTCGTCTCTTCCCCATTTCTCCCTCCTTCCCTTCCCATTTTCCTTCAGATTTGCTCCCTTTGCTCAGCTGGGACAATCCCCTTGTGAATTCAGGCTACTCCAAGGAAATGATTCCACTTAAAAATATCCCAGGGCGACCAAATCCGAAGCCATTCTTGTCATGGTTTGCTTTGTGTGGGTCTCTCCTGCAAATTATTGCCTCCTGAAATCCCAAGCTCAATGTGAAAGAATTACCTGTCTTTTTAATCAAGGAATAATTTCAGCTGGGTAATGAATTGCCTGAGAAATGAATATGGAAGGAGCCCAAGCCCTCCAACAGAACAGCCTCCAGTTTTGTGCTATTAATGCTCCTTATGAAATGTGTCAAAACTCTGCCAGCCTTCGCTGTGTCTGCTCTGGGGTCTCTGCCTCGTGACTAGGAAAATTAGAAAACAGTGCCCAGAGCAGGGCTTGAGGAGAACATCTCCCGAAGGCCTGAGAGCTCTGGCACAGCTGCTGTATTCGAGCTGAACACAGGGAGCCCGTTGTGCTGTGCTGGGGTTGAATTTGGCCCCGGGTACCTCGCTGCTTTGTGTGCAGGCTGCTGGGAACCCGACGAGCTGCTGAGAGCAGGCTCTGAGTATGCACAGTCCCTCCTGCGGAGCCCTGCTTAGCTCCATCAGGTCCTGCACTGACTGCACGCTTACACCAGCTGAAATTCCAGCTTCGGGATCGCACACCAGTCCAGGCAGCTGCCAGAGAAGGGGGTTCCCTCCTCTAATCCCCTCTGCTGTGCCCATCAGTGAGGCAGGTGAGCTGAACGAGCTGACCTGGCTGAATATTGTTGGGGTTTTTTTTGTCTGCAGTTCTCCGGATTGCCTGACTCACTGCAAGGATCCGTTTGTTGCCAGTGCCATCACAGGGAGACAAGTGGGACCATGAGATACTCCATCTGTGCATCCAGAGTGGCCTGCATCTCCCTGACCACAGCCTCAACTGTGGCTGAGTCTTCAGGTGGATCAACTCTCCCCATGAAGGCCAGTGGGGCAGAGGGAGAAGTCCTGCAGCTGGAGACACTTGACATGGAGCACCAAGGATGCTGGTGGCTGGACTAGATGAGCTCTAGAAGTCCCTTCCAACTCCAATAGCTCTGTGATTCTGTGACACTCCTGTGGTGACTGAACGGGTGGCTCAGGGTGCACAGGGTGCTCTGCTCCACCCCGGCAGCTCCGACGCTGAACGCTGCCTGCTTGCTACGGGAGATCTATCGTCCCACTCTTGCTGGATCCTGATGAACCAAAATAACTCCCTGTTTTTCCCAGCCAGAGCTGAGCTGGGATGTGTTTGGGAAGGCGACTGCGACACTGTGACAGATGGCCAAGAAAGCAAAAGCTGTTTTTTATGTCACCTCCGTGTTTCCTCCTCTGCTGTCTCCTGCACCGGAGGCGGTGTTTGGAGGTGGTGCGTGCTGCCAGCACGCGGCTGGCGCCAGAGCTGAGGAGACGGCAGAAGGTTGGAGCAAGGTGCTGGCCACCTCACACACACATCTCCCACAGCATGAGCTGTGTGACCTACATCAAGGCCCTCTGCAGGAATTTGTGCCAAAGATGGAGCTTGGAATTTGGTGCCAGTGCTTGAGGTGGAGCGTTGGCTTTTGCAGAGCCGCTGGAAAGTCACTCGCGACCTGACTGCTGTCCCAGTCTCTTTTCTTTTGCCCTGAAGAGCCAGGTAGGACAGGAAATCCAAGCCAGGGTCACCTTCTGCCAGCTGGTGTCCAATACTGGGTCTTCTTCTTACAGATACAACATAGACAACCCTGGGCTTTGATAAAAGCTGGTTTCTGAACCTCCTTCCTCTCTCCTCTGTCTTTGTGCATGTCCCTGAGTGTGTTTGGGCACGGGAGCACTCGTCTCTCCTCCTGGGGCACAGACATGATGGCAGCATTCAAGGAGGGCTGGGCTGGTGACAGATGGAGCCCTAGAACCCCTGATGTACAGTGGAAGCTCAGCAGACAGAGAAGCACGCTTCAGCAAGAGACGGGGAACACAGAGAAGCTGGTGACTGTTAACCTGCTGCTTCTTGGGTTATATCTTGAGGAAGGCAGAATGGCCCAGTGCTGGGACACAGGTACGAGCCGCACCAGCCCGTGCGGGTGGTTGCTGCTCCATGCTATGGGCTCTGTTTCCATGGCAGGAGCGAGCCGCTTCTGCCGCGGCTGCCAGGACACCAGCTCCTTTCGCAGCCTGCCTGGTGCGGAAGGAGTGACTGACATCTCTGTTTGGCACAGCGTCTATCTGCCTCCTGCTTCTGCCTTGTTGCACTTGGCAATTCTCCCCCTTCTCCCTCTGTTTTTCCACTAGGAGATCTCACACTCCTCTGCCTTGGCAGCAGGCAGACAGACGAGAAGGGGTGGACAGATATATGGACTCAGAACAGTAATGGCTTTCCTGGCTCTCCCTGCCTGTGATGGGGGAAGAGTCTCCCTGAATTCAAGCATCCCTGAGCTCAAGGATCTAGCTTTGAACGGTGGGGATCACTGGTGTTTAAGGCAGCCAGAGCCTCTTTTCCCAAGATCAGGAAACTGAATTCAGAGAAGCTGGCGAAGAACCAATGTCACAGTAAGTGCCAGAGTTATGAACTAGACTCATTTCCATTGTGGGCTGGGATCCCTCATGGGTCTCAGGGAGCCCAAAGGGCCCTGCACAGCAGCTTCCAGCCTCGTGGCCCTGAGGACCAGGAGACTCCAAATGAAGGATGAAGAGTTGCCTGGAACTCTGCTCTGGGTTACTGTGCTGGGCTCTCTTGCTTGCTGCCACCTCAAAGCTCTGGGAAGGATAACTCGAGCCCCATCTAAAGATAATTCAGGAAAATAAAGCAAAAGAGAGGGTGGCGGGTAAATATGAAGGTGAGGGAGCAAGGCAGATACGACAACAGGAAAATTCTGCAGAGAAGTACAAGGTAGGGCGAGGCAGAGAGGAGCTGGTCTGCACCCACACACTCAGACCCAGCCCTTCCCTGCAGCAGGAGCATGGAAATGGAAATGACTTGCTATTTACAGCACCAGTATCCTTCCTGCTCCCCCCACAGAGCCAGACAGGGCCCTCCCTGCCCGCCTGTGCCACAAACGTGTGCGTGTTTGGGGAGGGGAAGGGAACAGGGATGCTGTGAGGCTTAAGAATGTTGTGGGTAGCAAGCTCAGCTCCCTTATCCTCTCTGGACAGCACAAAATCTGTAACAGCGAAGAGGAGCAGCGTGCTCATGGTTAAACACTTTCTGCCCTCACCATCTCTCTGTGCCAGTCCACAGGCATCCATTGGCTTAGGAGCAAGGCAGGGTGGGACACACAGAGGCTGGGCAGAGCCAGTTTCCTCCAAGTGGCAGAACAGGTCAGGAGGTATTTCAGACTTTCTTAGAAGGCCCTGATGATTATTCTGCAGGATTATTCTGCTGTGCAGGGAGACACATGTGTGGGAGCACATGAAAGCAATGCCAGCCCATGATCTGGCTTCATTTACCCATAACATTGGCAGCAGAAAAGAAACTCGATGCCATGCTGCTCACTGCTCTGGCTGCACCCGTCTGTCCCCGGAGGGATTTCTCAGTGTTGTAAGAGCCAGGCACCAGCCCAGATCCTCTGGGTCAGCATCTGCTGACGGGTGCTGGCGAGCAAGAGCTGAGGCTGAGCTGTGCCTGGAGCCAGCACCGTCCTTCTGAGCTGCCGAGTTCATGGTTGTGAAGACCTCCCACCTCTCAGCAGGATCCTGGAGCTCGGCCTCCTAAGCCCACATGTTCTTGGAGTGCGAAGCAATGTCGAGGTCAGGCTTCCCACAGGGATGTGCCCCTGTGCTTGGCAGAGAACAGATGACAGGTCCTTTGAGAGCGAGGCTGTGAGGACACAGAGCTTCAGGACAGCACCCAGGTCTTCATCTCTCTCTGCCACACACCAAGGACAATTCCCCAGACCTGAAAAAGGTCTGTAAAGACAGAAGAAGTCTATGAGGACTGACCTCTGGTGGCCTGTGGGATGGTGGGGTAAAAACAGCCTTGCAGAGGTCCCTGATATTTCCCATTCTTTCCCTTCCTCAGGCCTACTCTAGAGTAGCACCTCCACAACATGAGCCTTAGACGTGACAGCTCTGCAGGCTGGATGATGAAGAGTTAACTGTCCCCTGAGATGGAGCTGAGGCTGGCAGCAAAGCAACTGTGAAGTTAATTAAGCAGAAAGCTCCTCCAACTATTCCAGGTCCCTCCCTCTCTGCTCTTTCCCACTAGAAACAGAGCTGGAGGATGGAGGCAGAAGAAGGAAGGCAGCTAATAGCTCTAACACTGGTATTGCCTCCTTGGGTGAAGCATGAGAACAGCCTCGTACAAGTCTTTTTTGGAAAAAAAAAACAACCCAACACAATAGAAATAGTGAATCTACAGACCTGGGAAGTAGGAGGTTTTCCAGCCAGGTATTTTCTTCCCTACATGGCACAGCCCAACCATCTCCCCGCTCTTATTCTTCCCTTCCCTTCTGCATGGTGCCCATATCTATGAGTCCGATGCAACAGATTAGCAGAAACGAGGTTCAAATAAGACCAGTCGGGTGTCTGTCTATTTTCTAGCTCTCCCTAGCCTTTCTGAAATTGCTTCCGCCTACACAGCTCCCACGCCGCAGCACAGCTCTCGCCACAAAGCCGACCACACGAAAAGTGCAAGCCTCTGCGGGGAGGGAACTGCCTGTCGCTTGGCCAAGGTGAGCATCTCAGGGCCTGATCCTGCAGCTTCTTGAATGAAACAGGGCAAATTTTGAACGAAAGAGAGGCAGTTTGTTACAGAAGAGCAAAGATGGCGTAAAAAGGAAGACATGGTTTGAAGCGATGCAGTCGCCCCTCATTGCAATGTTCTTTAATGCTTTCCTCTGTGCAGCACAGTCGTGATCCCTGTCTCCTCCTCCCTCTAGTATGGATTGGGCCCATGGTCCACAGAAGATGGTCTGGCTTTGCTGGCAGAAGAAATTTCTGGCTTCAGCTTTTCTCTCCCATGGCAATGCGAGATTGGACAGGGGGCTGACGCGGTGTCTGAGTTGCAGCTTCTGGCAGAGTTAAAAGAAATTAAAGATCACAAGTGTGGAACAGCTCCTCTGCAAGGATGGACAAACCTAGAAATCTTCAGCCAGTGACAGAAAAGAAACGGCTGAGGTTTGTAAGATCTTCAGACAGTGGCCAAGGAGCAAATACTGCTCCTTCTTCACTCTTCCAAGAACTAGAAAGGTGGAACTCTAATAAAATGAAAAATCAGCGGGTGAAAAAATAAACGACTGTGCTTTTGCACACTGCAGGATTCACGCTGATTTCTCGGAGCCAAAGCTGCTGACAGGCTTGGCGTGGGGTGAGATGCACTTGCTGAAATCTCCTCACCAGGACTTTTGAGCCTTAAAACAATCCCTCATCTGCTCCGGGTGAAGTACGTACAAGCAGAGCCAGGCTGACTATCTCTGCCTTATTACACAGGTGCTTCAAGAAACAGCTCTGCCTGTGGGCACCTACCAAGCCACGTGCCCTTTGGTCTGACCCAGCACGCCTGTTCTCATCCCCTGCGTGTTGCTCAGCCCCACGGCTGGGAAGAAGAGACAAATTCCGTGCGTGCCTGCCCGCCTTGGCTGACGCAGGGCAGACTCTGTGTTATTTCGGGACAAGATTTCCATGAATAACTTCCCTCATCTGCCAAACCCAAATTAAAATTTGCTGCCAACAGTCATGAGCCCTACCCCCCATTCCTCCCTCTGTTCTTCTCTTGAAAAATTTTTTTTTTTGGACAATTTCCTGCATTAAGATAAATCGGTGATAAATCCAGATTGCGCATTAAACACTGGCCCACGCGGTCTGGGAAACAAAGAGCACGAAGGAACACTGTGATTCCAACTGTTGCTAGCCGACACGCATTCGGGCATGGCAGCTTTTAAAGGATTTTCTCAGAACAATTCTTTCAAATTTCCTCATGAGTCTGTAACATGACGTTTTGTTAAAAAGCACTATAGCCTGCAAGGAGTCTGAGCCCCAGACACAGAGATGTCCTGAAGAACCTGGTAATGATGCTTTTCCATGTGCAGGGAAGAAATCTGGTTAAAGACTAGGAAAAGCTATCCCGGAGGATTCCTGTAGTCCACTCACCAATTTTTGGGCAGCTTTGGGAGGCTCCCAGCCTACTTTCCAGTGTAAAAGGTGCTTGCTCTCTCCAGCCATACTTCCTTCAGAGTGCTGGGGTGCCCAGGCAGAAAATTCCTTGGAGAAAAAAAAAAAAAAAAGGTCTGGTGTTTTATCTGACTGAGATTCCTCTCTTTACCTTTTCTCTAAAATCTACAGGAGGCCTGGGTGCAGTGACACAAAACCTCCTCCTTCTGCTCCTGAAGGCATTCTGCAGCCTTGGAAAAGTGAAAGGGATGGCTCAATGGGTGGCTTGCACCGAAGAATTAGAGTGGGCTCTCATCCAGCAGCCATTCCCACGTGGGAAGAGTTTCCCCTCTTCCTCACAGGAGCAGTCACAGAGCAGATCAGTGTAGCACGAAACTTCGCAACAGCCAGGTTCAACACAGCTCAGGAAATCTTTTCATGCACTGAAGCATTAGTAGTAGCTTTGCACGAGTGCAAAAGTCTGCAAACTAAAGGAGTGATTGGGAGGGCACCGGTGAAGCACACAAGCCAGGGAAGAAACCCACTGGAAGAGACCAGACCAAGGAATCTGCGTGTATCACGCACACCCCAACCCCTGGCAGCTCAGCCTGGAGGGCTGCGTGTCCACGGTGCTCATTTCCCTTTACCTCCCTCTGGTCTATTCTAGGAAAATCTGCCCAGAATTCCTGCGCTCGAGGTGTCACACTTCACAGCTCCCTTCCCACGCAGAGCTCAGCCAGCAGCTCGGAACAAACGTTGCCTCCCTGCAGCCGTGCGGCCAACGGGTCCTGCCCCACAGGCAGCCCCGGGGGTTCCTGCCTCCCCCGGCACCCACGGGACAGAATCACAGAATCACCCAGATCGGAAAAGACCTTTAAGATCATCGAGTCCAATCGTTAACCTCACACTGACAAGTCTTCAGCTAAACCATATCCTTAAGTGCTGCGTCTACACGACTCTTAAATACGTCCAGTAGAGATGAGGACTCCACTGCTGCCCCGGGCAACCCATTCCAATGCCTGATAACCGTTTCAGTAAAGAAATTCTTCCTAACAGCCAATCTAAACCTCCCCCGGTGCAACTTGAGGCCATTTTCTCTTGTTACTTGGTTGAACAGACCAACTCTCACCTCCCTACACCCTCCTGTCAGGGAGCTGTAGAGAGCAATAAGGTCTCCCCTCAGCCTCCCCTTCTCTGGGCTACACAACCCCAGTTCTCTCAGCCACTTCTCATACGACTTGTGCTCGAGACCTTTCACCAGCTTTGCTGCCCTTCTCTGGACACATTCTAGTACCTCAATGACCTTCTTGGGGCCCAAAACTGAACACAATACTTGAGATGTGGCCTCACCAGGACCAACATTGGCCTTTGGCAGCTGTGTCCTGCTTCCCACCATGGGCAGGAAGACAGGGTAGGGACAAAAGCCACACCAGGGCCTCTGGTTTTTGTTTCCAGATGGGGTAAGCAGAGGCAGATGCTGTCTGGTGGTGACGCCAAAAGGTTCAGTGCTTGGGGCCAATCTGGTGATCTGGCCCCAAGCAGACCCCAGCCCATCTCTCAGAATCACTCTGATGTTAGGCCATGAGCAAACGTCTGTTTTGAGGACAGCAGAAGGTTTGTGGCTCCCCCGAGAAGAGTCCCAACTCCTCTCTCTGGCTTCCTGATGCAAAGAAGGTTGGTGGTGTCCAAATGCCCTTGGTTGCTGCAGATTTTTGACCCAGTCCTTCCTGCAGTAGAAACAACGAATTTTCCTGAAAGCTCCCTGCCAGCAGCACAACACGGCACGAGGGCGAGAGACTCGGTGAACCACTGCTCCCCTGAGACATCTCGGAAGAAGCCACAGCCATAAGTTGAGAGCAAGTTCAGACTCTTGCCTGCTTCTAGGACTCAGACCAGTGCTCGCTAATGAAGGAAACATGCTGATGCAGAACACGGAACACCATCCTACTCTGAAAGGATGCATTCAAGTAAGCAAAGACTTGGTAACTGCTTCCACTGTGAAATACACAGAACTAATTTCTTTTTTTTTTTGGAAACAGATCAAGTACTGTTTCTGTGGGGACTGATGAGGGGTGAAAATCCAGATAAAAGGAGAGAACTGGTCATTTGGGGAGTGCACACATGGAGAGCCCAGCAAGCCCAGATACAGAAGACGACACACTTTGATATTACTATCACTAGAACAGAGTTAGATGGCGAGATCGTGAATACTTCTACTCCATCTCTGTCTCGCAGGAGTCGTTGGCAATACAAAGGAGCTCCAGTGAGCCCCATGTTCAAGCCTCACAAATGGGAACATCCAACACGCAGCCTCCTCCCAGGACTTCACTGATGAAAAATTCGTAGAGAACTAAATTCAGTATTTCACCTGCTTGCAGTAATCATCGCCATGCCAGACCAATGGCAGGGCAACAATGCTTGTATCCCTGTAAAACTGTTATTTTTATGTTATTTTAACACACTCTTGCATGAGTATTGTCTTTCCCAGTGGCCACAGGCAGATACTTGTATAACCAGGAATAACGCTTTCCTGGGTTCCCTTCTCCCAATTATTTTCAGACTTCCTGAGCTGGCTGTGGTTTCATTGAGTAGTTCTCTGTGGATTCTCCTTCCATGAATTGCCGAGTTCCTTTTTGATGTCGTATAAACTTCTGCCACTCTAACAAGGCAAAGACTTCCACAGGCCAACTCCCTTCATATGTAAAATTTCCCCCAATTATGTCCTCCTATTGCCCCTCTGTTTTGGTTCCATAGGACACTCTCCCACTGTTTCAATTTAAAAAAAACCCAAACCACACTATACTCTGGTAGATGGTCTGGAGTTTTTGGCAAGTGCTCCTTGAGGCAGCCGCAATCACTCATTTAAATCTCATTTATTTTTATTTTAGAAAGCTCCCTAACAACACAAAAGATTTCTTTCCTGCATCTCACTGGAAATGTGTGCACATTGCTATGGCAACTATACCAGAGATTTTTGTGGTCCCAGTCCCATTTTATTGGTTATTAGATATCTGTGCAATAAATATATATATATAGCTTTGTTCTCCCATCTGTCTGTTCCATCTGCTTAATTCCAAGTGAAATACAACCATTTGGATTAGCCACAGCTTTCTCTTCTTCCTCATGGGACTGGCTGAAGGCAACAGAGGTGAATCTGCTGGTGGTCGTGGAAGAGGTGAAGGGAAGGAGGAATGAAGGATGTTGCTGTGGGCATGAACCCGACCATGACACACATGGAAAAACCTGTGATGACACCACCTGCAGGGTTACACCAATTCTTCCTCACAGTCCAAGTCCCTGGCTACAATTCTGGGCAGCCCATTATCAAACATCTCCCAGGTGTGAAGGGGAAGAGAAGCTCAAGAGGACTGTGGCCAGCACAGACCTCATTTGCTCCTGGTGTGGCCCAGCTGCAGCTCAACCCTGACCTGTTGGTTTCCTGTCACCGGGGAAGTCGAGTCACACGTTATGTCACAGGTCAGAGAACAGAAAACTCACCACAGCTCAGCTGCATCCATGAAGAATCCTTTCTACCTTCCCAAAAGTGGAGAAAAGTGTTACCTCATCCCAGCACACGCTGTTCCATGGAATGGGAAAACACCAGTAACGAGACCTCTGTGCCAAACCGACTATCTTCCCCTCTACAGTCATCTGCCTCGGATGGGAACCCACGCCAGAAGCTGTTTGACATGCCCCTGTCTGAGGGAATAATGCCTTCTGGCAATGTTTGCCTTGCCTGCCCACCCCCACAGCCTCTGCTGGGAGAGAAGATGTGTTTCCAGCCTCCCAGCTCCCTTACATTATTTAAGCTGTCAGTTGTTAATTATAGTGCTACATTTCAACCTGATGCTTCCCAGGGGGCCAAACCACACTCAAAGACTAAAAGTGGTTCCCAGCTGAATATTTTGGGAGCCGGGGTGAGACATCCCCTAGCACCCTGACTGCTCCCAGGAGACTGGAACTGCACCTTCAGCAGCAGGATCCAAATCTGCACTTTCTTACCCTGCAGAACGAACATTCCCACTCACCAGATGGGAGCCATGGCTTCCTTGCAGGGGATGTCAAATTGGCCTTCAGATTTCTCAATGTAAATGTCTCCCCACCTGCCTCCCCACCAGCTTGGAACCAGTGCAGAGGGAAGGGGGCAGGGAGGATGCTCAGCCTTGTCTAGTCAGAGACACCTTCAAAGCAAAGAGTAACCCTCACTGCAGCCTCTCTCCCGCTTCCACCTGACCTGCAGAGCAAGGCCAGGATGACACTGTCCCATCAGCTGAGCTCCCCATTTCTCACAGGCTGTCAAAACTCTGCTGCCTTTCTGTTGAAGCAAATCAAGTCTCTCAAACGCACAACCGTGACCACCAAGCCTCAGGGAGCCCCCACACCCCTCTCAGAGAGGAAGGAGTTGCTAAGCAGTTGCTAAGCAAGCAGTCGGGCCAAGTGAGAATACACAAATGAAAAACTGGTGTGATGTTGATGCTTTCTAGTTTGTAGCAGTATCCTCCAGCTAAGCTGCCCTTTGCCTCGTGTGTCCACAGAAACATCTGCTTCAAACGCACAAACAAGAGCAGCAATCAAACCATCAGCTCGCTAAAGAGAGGAAGAAAGGTGGGGGTAGAGAGTAGCATGGGGAAAGGCTTGAGGATTCCAACCTGCCAGCTCCTGACACAAGAGTATCCACTTCCCTCAGCTGTGTTAAGGGAGATGCTGCTTTGCGGGGATTCGTTTCCAGGAGAATCAGAGCTAATGGCTCAAATGTGTCAGAGGAAACTCAAAAGCTGGTTCAAGAGTGCTTCAGAAAGCACCTGCTGCCAGCATCACCTTCCAGCTGTGGTCATGAGAGTCCACGTCCTGCCAGCTGAGCACCATGAGAAGCAGCAGAGCCCAGTGACTGAAACCAAGGGAGGTCCAGCCATGCGTGCTCTGCCACTCCCGACTGGTTGAAAGTGTTTTCCTCAACACCTACTGAGCAATCACCAGAAAAGAGTTCACAGCATGCTTAGCAGGACACAACTCTTCCTAAACACAAGAAAAAGCATGGAAGAAACAACAGATGAAAGAGAAGAAAAGACAGAAAGGAGAAAACCATATTGTATTGAGCCATAACTGAGAACAGCCTTTAGACCAGGAGGTTCAGGGCTGCTGTTCAGCTCCTATGTGCTTTGCCAAATTTGCATAAGCAACCCACGGTAATTATAATTTCATCCTGAATAGGTACTATTTTAATTGTGACTGCTTTTCTTGCTCGGCGCTAATTGGAGAGAACACAAAAGGACAGTGGAGCGGGAAGGCTGTTGATGACTTCAGCCTTTCCTTCCTCCAGCCAGCCCGCATGCTCCATCCCACCCCCTTTCTGCTTGACCCACCCCGAAGTTTTTCAAACCAAACCACACAGTGCCGAAATAATTACAGCCCTTAAGTGGCCGAGCAAAGAAGCCGAGCACCTTCCTGCCTGCAACGACTCTCGCAACAGGCTCCCAAACACAGACCCACTTCGACACTCGGGTCTGCAACTCCAGCTCCGGGCAGTTTCCCCTTAAAAAACTGTTGTGGCTCTCAGAGAGCAGAAACCCCTTCAGGTATCAGCTGCCATCAGCTGAGCCACCCCCTTCCCCAGTGCTGGGCTCAGGCTGTCCCCCAGATCCCTTCTCCCCCAGCGGATGCGATGACGAAGCTCTGGGGGTACTACACAGCTGTGTGGTTTCTAGCAAAGGCGACTATACCTCTTTCAATAACTCAATTCTCCATGCTTGATATCCAGCCTAAAGCCTTAAGGCTGTGAATGATGATGGTTTGCTTGCTTTTCAGTGGATGCTGACAGCCTTTGCTCAACACCATTTCAAGGACTAATAGCCGCTTCCTCAGCCTTCTCTGACCTGAAGCGGATACACTTGGCCTCTCACTTCTGTAGAGGGAGTGGCTCAGGCCTTCCAGACGTCATCTGCCCTCTAATTTGTCATTTGTTAAGGCATGATGCTCAGAAGTGGACAGTCTCCAGCTGAGATCTCATCAGCAGTCAGCAAAGTGCACTAATTATCTCCTGCATCTTGCATATGATAGTAAGCGTGTATCTTTGGAGAAGAAAGGGCAGACCAAGTGGATAGTGGTCTTCTGGGGCTTGAAAGATATGCAAAATTACACAGGAACACTTTTAATTAATTGCTGCACACTGACAGCAGCTGGCTCGACAGCCCTTTTGCCCATCAACATCCAGACAATTAAACTCTCTACTCCACCTGAGACAGTGGAGCAGCTCTGTACTTATTCATATTTTTGATAAGATCAAAGCAAATGACTTTCCCGATTTATTGTCCGCAGAGAAAAATCTCTCCATCTCATTTCTTCAAAGAGTGCAGTCTCCATCTGAGGGATCAAAGCACTGTCAGGGAGACATTCTCCTCCGGGGAGGGTTCATGACTGAACTTCCCTCTTCCTTGGTGCCTTTCAGCAGGAGCTGTTTGTGACAGGGAGGCTGTTCTTGGCTTCTCTCACCACAGCCCTTCAGCCCAAAGCCAGCTCGCTCGCAGTAGCAGGCACTACCACGACAGTTTATCCTTGGCATTGCCAACTAAGCAGCTCTTTCTCCTGGAAATCAAGGCTGGTTTGTGGTCAGGCAGGAGGAGCCCTCAGCTGCAGATGGACTGGGGACTGCAAAGGAAGCTAAGCAAGAGAACACAGGCTGCCAGAGACAGACCTGACAGCAGCGTCCTGCTGCCACCGCTGATCCTGGAGCTATTGCCACCTTTTGGAGTTCATCTCCAACTCAAAGCAGTTCTTGCTTAAGGCTGAGGCTACACAAGCAGGCACTGGAATTGCAAATTATAAACTGAACCTGTAGTTACCTTAAGATAGGAAATATATTGTCATAAACAACAGCAGTCATGGTATTTTTAATTATTTTATCTCCCCCCCGCCCCTTCCCCCCCACTAGAAAGTTCCAATTCTGTCAGGAAGTTGGTGATCAGATATATTTTAGAAGTGGTTTTATTCAGCAATCCCAAAATCCACAGGAGGTGTGGTCTGTCACCTCCAGCACCTGTCGGACTGGCATGGTCATGTTCTCCTGGCTTACCCTGCTGCTGGGGAGCCCCGAGGGCACGAGGAGCAAAACAGCAACAGCAAAGCCTGATGAAGGAGAGAAAACCAGTGCTGAAGAAGTAGCTTCTCCTTAGCAGAGGAAATTCCTCCTATCGCCTCCACCTCCACCATATCCATCCTGGCTTGCAAATGAAAACCTAGAGAACCTTGCGCGAGAAGGGGATAGCCTCATGGCATGGGATTTCCACTCCAGGACCTTGGAGAAATTTGGTGAAGGACCCACTGGGGACCTGTGTGCTTACTCAGATGGAGATGGCCTCAGTAAGGGCAAACGTGGAGGCTGCTCTCCCAAATTGGTGTAGGAGGCCATCCTCCAGCACAGGGAAAACCAGGAGGCCGAGAGGAGGAGGTCTGGATGGAGTTCACCCAGTCAAAAGTGTAGGAGACCCTTGCCCTGCCCGTGCCAGACTGACAGCTCCACCACTTACTTCCAGAAGGGCTGGTGTGTTAATGAGGGCACCAAGGGGCTGAGAACGATCACCCCAGCGCTACCATCGGCTCCACCCCCAGCAGCAAGAACAGCAAACTCCTCACACTGAAGATCACACCGATCTGGTCACAGTCATCCTTGACAGGATGGCAAAACTCAGCGTTGCTTGTGGCACTGAGAAGCCCTCGGCTGGCTCCAGGCTTTTCCCTGACCTAGTTCTACTGTTTGGTGACAAACCCTTGCTCAAACCTGCAAGAAAGGTCGAGAAAAGCAATTGTGCTAAACGCCTTTCTCTCTTGGGGTTCTCTATGCAACTAGAGAGCTTGTCACTGACGGCTGCACTGACACCAAACACGTTGACCCTCACTCCTACACCCACCTGCCTTTCCTTTTCTGGGCAGTGCCACACGCTAATAAAAAGCGAGACCTTGATTTTCTGCCTTCAGATCCACGCCATCACGCAGGGGAGGAGGGCTGGGAGCCAGACGGGGTCTTTCGTGTTTCTCAGCAGGGTTGGCCCCACTGAGTGGCCAACCTCCAAGGGCTTTGAGTTGCAATTTACCTCATTATTGGAGCTGACGTGCAGCCTCCCCGGAACGCGTCCTGTCCCCAGGAGAGCTACCTAACGAGACATCAGATGAGCCCAGTGGTCCTGTTTGTGTCACTTGGGGAAGGAAGCTGGGTTTCAAAGGATGCCACTGTCTTCCTTTGTGTGGAGGACATTTCCCCATGTCATCAAAACCTCTGCAGACATTGGTGTTGGAAGACAGCACAGCATTAACAGGGCAGGGCAGCCCTCCCAAGAGGGGTTTACCAGGGGCATTGATGCTGTTTGACACCAGGGTGGCTTCTACTGCACCAAAAGTCGCTCTGTGCTTGCAGGGCAGCTATGAGCTCCATAGGGGACACCAAGAGCAAGCTCACTTGCAGTCTGTCATGTCCGTGCCTACCTGTACTCTGCACTTGGGGGTCACAGGCAGTTGCAGGGATGGAGAATCTGTCCATCACCACTGATGCCAGAGCGCTGTGACGCTCACAGCCTTGGCACCCCGTGGAAAGTTTGCTGTCCTCGTGAGCATCGCACCCCTGCGCCATGTCCCACTCATCACACGTGTCCCCACTACGGACACTGCAGTCCCTTGGCTCCCTTAGACCTCCAGCAAGGGGGCGCAGTCCCAGCAAAGGGTGCTCTCGTGCAGGAGGAGAGTTTGAGCAATTCCTGCGAGCGAGTAGATATGAGAGGTTGTCATGGATACCAGCATGCAATCGAGGGCCCAATCCTGCACTGCTCTGCAATGTCTCCCCTCACCCTGTCGTGTGGAATCTGTGGAGGCCCCATTTTGGATCAAGGAGGTAAAAAAACAATTGAAAAATAAAATCTGCTATAAATATGGCTTTGGTTCCCATCTCTTATTCACCCAGCTGTACCTCACAGCTCCCATTCCACTGGGATGAGTCTGGATTTAAACAGCCTGCCTGAGGGCAAAACTGAGGCAACAGTTTAAACGCAGAGCCCCCAGCCTCTCAGACAAACATGGATATTCCAAAAATGCACAAAGTCAGCACGTATTTTGGGCTACCCAGTCGTTGATGGTGGAAAGGCAGATGAGTGAAGGGGTACATGCGAGGAAGGGTGCTTGGCAGCCTGGGGAGAAGACCCTAATCCTGGATTTACTGGCAAGATTAAACCTTTTTTGGGCTAGATACAGGCCCTGCCAGAGAACCGGGCAGTATCTTTACTCAGAATTTCCCTCTGGGCTGTGTAGGACTGACTTGGTGACCTCCAGAAGTTCTATAAATACAGGCAAGTTTCACCATGCTTTTGTTTGCAGATGAAAAAAAATCTTCCCAAATGTAAAACAGAGGTCAGATTTTTATCATGCTGAGCTGTTCTGGACTTCCCACTTGAAAGTACTCGTTCTGTTCATCCAATACATTTTTTGGTCTTGTTCATTGTGGCCAAAATTTCCCATTGCTCACCCACCGCCCACTGAATTGATCACAGTGTTCTAATTGGATTTTAGCATAAAATAAATTATCGATCAGAAGTTTTTTTTTTTTAAATGACAGCTACTGAGGGACCTTGAGAAGATGAAACTGGTTCCCGAGTTACTTCTGAAAAGCTTTTATTATGTGCACACACGTGCACAGGATTACCCCGAATTAGCAGAAGACCATTTTGGATTCAGCAAGACAGAAATCTGACAGAAATATTTTCGAGATGATTGCTTGCAAACATAAGCATCCATTAGTTATCTCAGTCTGGTTGAGTATCAGTGTGGGCAGATGATTACAAACGATTGCACTGCTGCCACTTACTGCCTCATCACCCCACGCCAACAAATCCCTTTGGTTTTCCAGAAACCAAATGACCTTGGTCTCTTCCCTTAGAGCCCTCTCCAGGGAAGCACCTAAACACATACTTCCACAAATATTCCCAGATGCTGAAAATAACATGGGGCGCTTACAGATTTCTGAATTAAACCCAGAACAAGGGCAGCTTTTTTTTTTTTCTTACCACGTTCACATGAAACGGCAGCACCAGGAAGGTAGTAGGGCATTGAAACTGTGACATATTGTGGGAAAGAACCAGGAGCCCACAAAACATAATGAACTGAAAAGAATTTTTGACCAACCCTGTGACAGAGCGTTCAGAGACACATACACTAGACCCATGCTTGCTTGGAGCCATGCTATCAGCTGGACATCATCTGCCTGTCTGCCAGCCCTGCTCTGCCCAAACTCCTTCCTGTGGCCCAGTTCTTTTGAACTCTCCTGGAGGAGACCACCTTCGGTGCAGAAAATTGCACTGCCAGGCTTTTCATTCTCTGATTCCAGGGGCAAAACAGCCTGTGGGGAAAGCCAGCATCCCAATCCCTTCCCCACCAACTCATAGCGCAGCCCACGCAGCTGGGGACAGGGGACAACCACAACCCCTGCCCATAGCCCCTGCGTAAACCTGCGAATTACCCTTGCCTCAAGATTAGTCAGAGAAAATCTGTTCCCTCCAAGCTGGGCTGCAGAGCTGAGTTGGGCAGCAGCTGCTGCTGCCTCCTCATGCCAGCCTCTGCCAAACGAGCAGTCTCATTGCTCGCTGCTGGGTCTCTCTGGCTTGTACACAACAACCTCCTGGAGACAGTGGGTGGGCATTAGTTTGCCTCATTAACAAGACTGTTGTTCGGGCTGCAGCCCCACCGGCACGCAGGTTCATTCAGAAGGGGGTTTGCAGCTCTCTTTGCAGAGGGGAGACGCTGAAAGCAACTGAGGAGCTTGAGCACAGCAGAGGCAACCTCAGTGCTCCTCAGTCCTCATGCTCAGTCTCTGTGTCTCAGGAAGCTACGTACAACCATCTCTCAGAAACTTCACCTCCAGCCTGGTAAAACAACTTTAAGGGAATCTGGCTGTTGCCATCATCTCATTTCCGCTGGCTTTGCACCAGGTGTCCACTCTCCCTGCTTCAGAGACCCTGGAAGCCAAGACTCCCATCACTAACATTTTCCTTACCTGCATCTTGCTGATGCCAAACCTGGCACAGAGGAGCCTCATGAGCTGGAGAAGAACTATGAGGCGAAGAACCGTGGAGCTTTATAGCTAACCAGTGGCCCTCCCGTCATGTCCTGCCTGCATCTCACACCTGAAGGCTCACAGCCCCTCCCCTCAGACATCACATACACCTGGTCCCTAGCTTGCCTCTTCTCCAGTTAGCTCTTATCCCTCCTCTCATCCCCAAAGCAGTTTCTAGCATTCCTGCCCAAGGACTGGCAGTGGATGAAACGCACCGTTTCTTCCCTCATTTAGCCTCAGCAACCAACTGCCAGCCCACACTTTCTGTTGAGTTTCTTGGGGCAGCTCAGTGGCCCTTAATGAACACCAGATCTAGAACTGGACCAACGGCCCTGCTCTGAGTCTGCTTGTTCTATGCCAAGAAGCAGAGCAAACCCTTTTCCCTGTTTGCATTTTGGATCCGGAGCCTTTATTTCTTCTAAAAAGCCACCCACTCGCTGGCCAGCCTGCTGAGCGCCGGAGCGATGCCTCTCGCACTGCGCTGCTGCCCTCTCCTGGACTCTCCGGCAGCTCAGGAATGTTGCAGCTGCAGGCACTACCTACTTCTTTGAGGCCACAAAGGTGGGAATTCTTCCCGAAGCCCTGTGTCCCTCGCTCGGCAAGGCCTGGCTCTGCAGATGAGGAGATTTGAGGCGAAGCTTTCTCCTACCCTGTTCTGTGTAACCGTAACCGCAGCAAATGCTCTGGCTTAAGCTCTTTCCCAGGGGCTGCTTTTTCAGGGGTGCGTAAAAAAGCGGTAGCGGAGGAAAACAGAGTCACTCCTTGGTGCAAGACTGACTGGGAATGATGCTTTCCACAAGACAAATGCTTGGGAGATGCAAATAGAAGCCAATCTTTAATAGCAAAAAAAAAATTGACAGCGGTGGCTGGAGGGATGCTGCCCCTCAACGTCATTGTGCTCCTGGAGAGAATCTCAAAAAGTGCCCTTCCTGTCCTCCAGCATCAGCACAGGAGGTGTCTCATCAGTCACAGTGGCAAGGTTGAGGGTCACAGCAATGGATGGTGCTCCATGCATGTGCTCCTCTGGGATGCCCTGGTGTCCAGGTGACTGGTGTCACTGGCAGGACCAGCCTGGGAGACCTGCCTGGGGATCCCAAAGAAATGGGTCACTGTCTCCATCCTTGTGGTGCTTCCTGCTATCTTGGAAGCTCTTGGAGATGACATCTGGTGCTCACAATAGAACCAGTAACAAGAACTGCTACAGAGACAGAAACCCTTAAGGAAAAATGGGAATCTAGTGTCAAGAACCAGCACCAGAGCCCCACAGCCACCCAGCACCAGCCCTTCGGGCCAGGATTCCCCAGGGCCGTACCCAAGTGCTCCCTATATGGCTGTGTGAGCTAAAGCCAAGGATCATCCCAGCTGTTGGTGGCCTGCACCCTCATTCTGGCATGCCACCTCACGCTGGTGTCACAGTGACGGGCTCAGGCTTTCCTTCATCTCCTATTCTAAGGAGGAATGTAGAGCTGGAGGACTCAACACCAGTAAACTTCCCTCCAAAAATGGCCCATGTTGGGAGAAGGACCTCAGATTTTAGGCTGAAGAGAAGGTTGATGGTTAGGGATGCTGGCAAGATGGTAAGAATCAGGCCTGGGATCTTGTGCACCCTGAGTTCCCCAAGGTTTGGCCGGCACAGAGCCTCCTGCCCCTGCAGCGTGGAATGTCCTGTTACCATGGCAATGAGGAATCTGCTGATTCGCCCTGTCACCTTAGTGATGGCTCGCAGGCCAGGCAGCATCTTGTCTCCTGCCCATCATGGTCACACTCACCAGGTCTGGGCTTTGGGGGAAATGTGGCCCTTTTTCTGGGGACCGTCTGGGCAGGAGGCACTAGAGGAAATATAGCTGGGGACATCCTCGTAGAAGAGACATGGAAGGAGGAGGAGATAGATGATCAGAGTGCTATGCAAGGCTGCTTTTTTTGGTGGAAATCCTAGCAGATCAAGAGGCAGGGAAAAACCAGAAAGCCTAGATTGAGGGTGAGTTTGCCCCATAGCTCAAGAGAGAGACTCTGGGGTCTCCAGCTGTGGAGGGTACCTGGAACTGACTGTGAAGGATATCTGAAAAGACATGGGAAATCGTGGGCTTGAGGAGAGAATGCATGCACCAAAAGTCTCAGAAGGAGAAATGACAGAGGTTGCTGAATAAAGCAGAGCAATACGTGGCCACTTACCCAGGAGGGGGTGTTGTGTCAGACTTTCTGCCAGCTTGGGTGTATCCTACACAAGAGCTCAGCCTACAGCTTCCAGCAGGAAGTTTGGAATCTCTTGGCTCAGGCTGGAATCTCTTCAAAAGGGTGTGTTTTCTTAATGTTCCTGTTTGTCCTGGAAATGAGATTTAGGTTCCTACGATTGTCCATTGAGAACTAAAAGCGAGTAGTTAAAATACACGGACAGCCAGAAATTCGGGAAGAGTAAAGCTAAAAACTCCTTCTCACTTGTACCAGGGTTTCTGGAGGCGAGGTGAGGTTGCTGGAGAGAGAAGTGCTCTTTGGGTAAATATGTTCAAATCATCCTACTGGCTTGTGAAAAAAAACGTGTACATGAGAAAACAGCACAAGTTATAAAAAAATAAAGAGAAATCAGAAAACACCCACCACTTCTTCTAAGATACGATAGAAACACAGAGCACACAACGACTTAAAGACAGCAGAAAGCACCAGCAGTTACTCTGGGGGAAAATCATGAAACAAGAAGGCAGCCCTCCCTCCCTGCCCTCCCAGAATGACAAAATTGTGAGAAAATCAGTGAAAAACCCCATGGCCAGGAGGAGTGGGGGCCACATCCAGCGAGGGCTGCCTCGCCCTTTCGTCCTGGCAAGAGCTGAAGGAAAGGGCAGGGCTGAGCAAGCGTCTCCGAAGGCTTTTTGTGTTCAGGCTGTGCCTGTGGAGAAGGTTTCGCCTGGGGAATAACGGCATGAATGAATCTTTAGTGTGTTTTTTTTAAAAAGAAAAAAAAAAGACACCTCCCCTTATAACCCCAGCTCTCCAATTGCTCTGAGTTTTCACAAAAATAAACCAAGCCTGGCCTGAAATTGCTTGGGGTAAAACCACAGCCCAGTGCAAGAAGAGCCAACGAAGGTTTCCGGCCGATGCACGGCATGGGGGTAATGCAGGCTGAGTCATGGCACAGCTGTGGCTTTTCTCCCCCATCACCTCTTTTTACTAAACACCTATCTGTTGACATCTCCACTTTGTCAAACTTCAGTGAAACTCGTGTTCAAAAGTCCTTACGAACAGGGCAGCCAGCCAGGCCAGACTGAAGGACTCCAGGGAGCTCATTTCCTGAGGGAACCTGGCTAAACACATACATGACCTGAGGCAGGTGTGACATTTCTGAAATTTCCTATTTTTGCATTCATTTTAACTCATCAGCTCATTAAGGGATTTTTTTGTGACTTCTCAGAAAATGTGTTTAGCAGTCACTAAGTGTGTGCCGCAGCATCGGGGGAGGGATACCCCTCTTCCATAGTAAAGAGCTTGGATCCCTGCTTGAAATGCAAAATTCAGGCTCACGTATGAAGCCGAACTGGGGTCATCTGTAGTAAAACGTGGAGAATACAGATTGACTTTCTTGCCATCTTACAGCATTTGTTATTCAATTGCTTTTCTCGAGGAGAGCACAGGCACTGCTTCAGTAAGGACAGAGAAAGATCACTGCCTGTATTGTTCTGACTCGAAATTAACCTTCCTCCCTCCAAAAAAAGAGATGCAACTTACACTCACATTCAAACTCCATTTATAAGTAAGAATCAATATGGAACAACTCAGTAGTTTCCGCATCCGTACATGGCTCAAAGGGAGGGATCTGGGATTTCTGGGCATTCTGCATCAAGGAGGTTTCATTTTCCCTCAGCTTGTGTGAACTGCAGCAATGCCCAGAGGTGGAGGAGCATCCTCTTGTGCTGTACAAACATGGAGCTACTTTCTGCCTCTGGCACTGTCCCTCTGTGCTGCTGGCAGATCTCACAGGTTCTCAGTCTGTACGACCTCACATTGGTCTAGAAATTAAATTAAATCTGGCTAAGGCTGAGGTACATCTAGATTCACACGGAGATAGAGGTGCCCAAAGTTGATTTCTGGTGGAGATTAGACTTGTCAAACACAACAGTCACCAGCTGCAGCACTGAATGAGAAGGTGCCCTGGTCCCTTGGGGACTCCCCAGGGGCATCCAGGGAACTGCTGAGGGCTAGAAGGGGAACAAACGCTCCATGATTGTGGCTGGCTCCCAGCCAGGACACCCCAATCCCTCCACGCTGTTTAGCACAAAGGGAACGTGCCCCTTTCTGCAGCCCTTGAGGGCCCGTGGAGGCCAGAGCTGGATGTCTTGAGATCATGATGCCTCCTAAAGAGACCCTTTGGGCTCCTGCTGAACCCAGAGCAACAAGAAGACCAGATCCAAGGAGCACCACCTAGAACGGTCACCATAGCTTCTGGGTGTCTTGGTCTCAAACTGAGACTGATGATTTCATGATTATGTTCTGCTCTGGGAACATTTTCTGCTCTGGTTATTGTAGGTGATCGACAACCTGTGTTACCAGCTCAGAGTCGTGTTTATCTCCCTGTGAAACCCTCAGCCCTTGGGACAGGCAGTGGCTTCCCATGGGAGAACGACACAGCTCGGCAGCTGCCGTAAAGAGCCCACAGCAGAGAAAGGGATTCCACACTTCCCATCCTATCAGGAGTCAGCTGAGCACGGCTCATTAGGAAAAAATTATGCCCCGATCTCTCTCCCTGTGATAAATAACCTCGGTGGTGATAAATATTCAACGTGGGCACCGAAGCAAGAAGGCTGGCATTTATCTCTTGGCTTGTTTTCCTCTGTGGAGGGTCAAGGGTTGTTGATAAGGGTGGGAGCTGCACTGATGCCACCGCTGAATTAACCCTGGGGATGCCAGGCCACTCTCTGAGACATGCAGGAGGGCTTTCTGTGCCCACCGGGTCAGAGTCCAGCTCACCCACGAGTTGCTTCTTATTTGTGAGCAATGCAGAGGGAGGAGTGGCACAAGAGTAGGGTTAGGGACAGGGGAGCCATCTGGGAAGCAGGAAGGACAGTGTGAAAAAGCAGAGTTACTCTGCGTACGGCGATGATAACGTTTGGGAGATGGGTCTGAGGGATTTGGGGGAGCAGATGGTTGAGGGCGGCGGCAGGCTCAGCCCAAAGGCTCAGCCTGGAAAGGCTCAGCCTGGAAAGGCTCAGCGAAGGGCGATGCCTCTCTGGCAAGTGACATAGAGACATAGAAAGAAAAATAGCAGTGGTCTCGGCTAGAGGGAGGTGAAATAGCAGGAGGAGGACAGCAGAGGGTAGCAAACGCCTGAGTTCTGATCCTGCCCTTTGCGAGGCTGGTGTGAGCCTCAGGCACGGTTGGGTGATGCAGCCTGGTTCAGATTCACAGCGCAGATCTGGGCAGATTTTTTTTTAAAAATAAGCCAGGGAACAAGGCGTTTTGATAAGATGGATGTGTCCTTATCTTAAAGGCTTGTTTTGAAAGACATTTCCTTTTGAAATTTCCTGCTGAGCCATCCCTAGTGACCCCATCACCGCCAGGGAGAAGGCGAGGCAGAATGTGATGCTTTGATTACAGAGTCACAGGTTTTGACCACACTTCTCTCATGTGGGGATTTCATTTCCCAGGAGTGGGAGCAACATTGCATTTTGGTCGCTGATTGGGCAGATTCTTCCTGGCTTCTCAGGTCTGAGCTTTGCCCAGCTCTGCGTGTGGATTGCAGGGGTGGAGATCCCCCATTACCCTTCCCTGGGTATCCTCCAAAGGCCACATCTGGCGTCTCTGGTTCAGAGGGGGAGCAGATTTCCTTCATGCTTATGGACACAGCCAGCTGAGCACAAATCAAAAGCGCAGCAGCGATTTGCACTCAGATTGGAAGACCCAAAGCCATCCCTGGTGCCTAAGTCCTGCTCACAATGTCACCACTGCAAACCAGCACAGCTGCTCCTGCTGAGACTTCACCTCTGGCATGTCAAGGTCTGCTGCTGCCCGTGCACGCTGCAGCTTCCCTGTTCAACAAGGGGGACTGGGCAGGGGGATGGCTGTAAATGCTTTAAGTGTCATCAACACGGCAAGGCTAATGATGAGGGAGATGGTCCAAATTATTCTCTGCAGATGTGAGCGATGTCTTATTCTCCACGTCAGACTCAATGCTCTGCATCGTCCTTAAAGCAGCTGCGAGATGGCCCCAGCTCCTGGCTCGTGTCATCACATCAAATAAGACCATTCATCTTCATGAGAGAGGTGGCGAGCAGGGCTGTGTGTGCCAGGCCATTCCCAGGCTCAGGGTTTATGATTTTCGGGTGGTGGAGACAGGCACTGAGCCCTGGGTGCTGGGAGGGGAGGAGCAGCTGCAGCAGCCCATCCTGGTCTGGTGGCACCTGCGGTATCCCAGGGCAGAGTCAAGGCTGTTCCCTGCTCCTCACAGAAATTCTTTTAAACCCTCACGGAGTTATTTTCATGACGACTGTAGGTGACTCTGCCAAGTGTGACGGAGCGGATCTTTCTCATTGCAGCGTGTTTAGTTGGGTGGATTCAGTTTTCAGGCTCGTGTCATCTGCCAAAGAGGCTCTTGCAGAGATACGAGAGCAGTATCTTCAGCGTTCATAGGTGGCACTTAATGAGATCCCCATTGCTTATTGCTGTGGTGAGTCTTTAACACAGTAAGTGGGCTATGGATGGTAGAGGAGCATTTGGGAGGAAAGCTCTTACACGCTGCTTGCGTGACTGCAAGAGTCTGCTTAAATTCTGGCCCGTGGCCATGGGGTCTGGCATGTCAGGCACATGGAGCGGGAGAAAATCACAAGCTGGGGAGCAACCGGGAGATGCATTTTTGGGCTTATGGGGTCCACATTGCTCATTTAGACTTACCCTCCTGCCCTCCTTGCACAGGAACCCACAAACCAAACACACTCCCCTGGTCAGGGGATACAGCACTTTCTGCCCAGCCGCAAAACTGGCAGCTTGAAACATCAGTTGGTGCAGGAAAGTAACAGTGCACAGGTGATTTTCTGAGTCGATTTATCTGGCTCTTTACTGACTTACACACCACATTTTATGCCCCTCTGTTGTGAATAACAGGATCAAGTATTAATCAAGTATTAACAATTAGAGGGAGGCAGCAATAGGTCTGGGACCAGGTGCTCAGGGGTATTTTCTCTGCAGCTTTTGAGCTGAATTCAACCTAGTATTGCAGAACTTTCAGCTCAATTTTAAAGAAGGATACATTTTTTTTTTTTCCCTTGAACAAAGGAAGAGATTTTCCCCTTGATTTTGTATTTCTGAGTCATCCCACATTATAGCAAATTGCTGGCAAAGTCGCAGTTACAGCTAAATGGTCACTTCAAATTTAAATCTCTTTTCTAGCAGCTTTATACCTTTTTAAAGCAAACAATTGCACTTCTCAGATGAAAATTTCTCATCACTTGGTCTCACTCTGGTGTCAAAATATTCTGGAACATGGGAAGAAAAATCAGTCTGAATCTCTGACATAGCTGATAGCACCTTTTCCTTTCCAGCTGGTTTTCCTCATGCTGATGGCTGAAGAACCCATAGTTCCTCTAATCTGAATTGTAATTATGGGTAATTTCACATCTCTGTGAAAGAAAGGGCAAACAAAAATACAGTGGTTGGCAAACAGGGTGGGATGTTGGATCTGTGGACTGGGTTATTTGCTCAGGGCTGGGAAGCGTGGTTTTCCATCTCTGGATGAATCCAGCCAAGTCACTTTTCTGTAACTCAATTCCTCCCTGGATAAAATGGGGATGAGGATCCACTCTTCTGCCAGAGTCACATATGGCCTTGATGCCAGCACGCTGTGTAGCAATCCCTAGGGAGCGTGGGGAGAGGAAGACTTTGGCCCTGGGAGACCAGAAGAGCAGAGATGGCTGTGGCATTAATGCGAACAGTTCTCTTAACATAAAGAGTTGAGGTCCTCCAACACCACCACCCACCAGGCAGCACCCAAAGCACTGGGTCTGGCTACAGCAGGGAGGTGATGCAGCCGTCCCTGCCAAAGGAGGGACCTAGAAGGGGCAGAGAACGTGGCACAGCCTAGGGACATGGAGTTAGAGGTGGGTAGGAGTCACACCAAAGTGGTATCAGGCTTTTATAGCACAGAGGTGCCCAACAGTCTCTGCTTTTCACAGGAGGGAGCTGCTGGGTAGACCTGGAAGCACTCTGAACTCCATCCATCTCAGCCGTGTTATGGTGGAGCTTTCTTCCTTCTGTTGCTTTTTCTGGAGGAAAGCTGGCAGCGAAAGCAAAGGGCACCTTCTCCTCTGCTGCTCACTGCAGGCTCATCAGTCAAGAGCTGAGGCTCTTATTTCCCTCTCTTTGGATGGTGAAGCTTTTCCTCTACAAAGATTTTTCACATCTGGCAGTGTCCAACCTTTGCCAGCCTTCCCGCTGTCTGCCCCAGGGCAGAGGTTTTAATCCTTGAGCTAAGGGGAAGCCTTTGGATTTATTTTCTGGCTCCTGCCAAACTCCTCTGGGACCTTCTATCTCTCCCTTCCTTTCTGGCTCTTTTTCGTCCATTCCCTTGGCACAATGGTGCAGGGTCCTGCGATGCCTGGGTGAGACTGGTGCCAGAAGTGCTTTGCTAGTCCTCAGACAGGTGACGTTGGAGCTGGTTGCAGTCAGTGGCACCGTTGTGGTAGCCGTGCCCCAGGAAGGTGACATGAGGCCACCTGCATGCTGTGAGCTTGGCAAGGGGTGCAGAGCCTGGGCATCCGATTTCTCTTCTTGCAGAGGTCAGACAGCCCTGGGAAAACAAAGCCCGCCTGCCTGGCAGGGCTCTTTTACAGCCTGTTGGCAGGAGGGTGTAGGAACTCGTAGCTGTGATTGAGGGGAGGCATCATGGGACCGCTGGGGACATGGATCTAATAATTTCCTTACTGACACCTGCAGTTATATGAGAAAAGGTAGTGAAATGCAGAGGTGGGGAGGCAGGAGAGATCTGTCTCAGCTGGTGCAGGATTGCTCCCTGGAGGGAACTCACTCAGATCTTGTTTGGTGTAATTTTGAGCATCCCAGATAATGGAGTTTCTACCTCTTCCACACTCAGGAGGCTAATTTCACAGGCTAATACTTTTCCTTGCTGCTCAGCCTGGATCATCCCACCTCTGTTTTCACACAAGCAGCTCAGCCATGCTGCCTTTGAACTCTCTTCCACCATAAATATTTCCTTTCCTTCCTTGGCAGCAACATCCCTTGATATTTGGAGATTGCAATTATCTCCCTGAAGCTGACTCATCACAAAGCCAGCTGGATCTGCCTCGCTGCAGCTCGACGTGGCTCCCTCCTAGAGATATTCCCTGCTCTCGATTTTAATCCCTCCACTGTGCCAAAAACTGAGACTAAAGCTCTCATTGTCCTGCAGCAGCTTTCATTGCCCCTCAGGATGGCAGAGTTAAATCACCTAACACTTGCTCCTCCCCTGTGTAACGGTTGAGTAAGACACTGTAGTAGAAACCATGGTGCATTACAGCAATGGACTCATTCCGAGGCTGGATGGAAAAAAATTCACCAGTTTGGATGTTCAAGGTATGCTAAGGCTCCAAATCAGGGTGAGAAGGCAGGACCTTTTCATAAACAGGGAAGAAGAAAAATAATTACATCAGGCCAAACAGTTCACTGACTCATGATGTCTCATTTTGCCTTGGTCCGTCTGCCTCTAAATATTTACTTTATTTCATTAGCTGGTAGTGCCAAAACATCTTTTGAAAGAGAAAACTAGCTTTACTCTTCAAAGCAGCTGAAACCACATACTTGGATGATTTTAAAGCTTCGCCAAATATCTCCTTGAGGCGAGAAATATGTGGAGGAGCCATCCGCTCCCGTGAAGAATCATAGAATCATAGAATCATAGAATGTTAGGGATTGGAAGGGACCTCGAAAGATCATCAAGTCCAATCCCCCTGCCAGAGCAGGAACGCCTAGATTATGCTACACAGGAACGTGTCCAGGCAGGTCTTGAATGTCTCCAGAGAAAGAGACTCCACAACCTCTCTGGGCAGCCTGTTCCAGTGTTCCGATACAGAGGGAGAAGCATCACTCAGTGGAAGAACAGGAAATAATAGATTTCCTATGGAGCCACTGGTCTGAAATGAATCACATCCATCCCGGCAGGGAGGGTTGGGGGCACAAACCACTGCTGCTGGGCCACTTGAGAAAGACTTTGCTGCGGCTCTGGTGTAACGGAGACATCCTTCCAAATCACAGGAAGAACAGCTACAGGTAAAGAGATAAAGATGAAGGAGGGAGACGTGGGGATGAGTCCCAGCAGGTGTCTGTATGTGCGTGCCATGGCATTTCTCTGGGATTTACTAGCTCTGAGCTCGTGGCAGAAGGGCTGCTAATTTTCCTTGCTGTTTCGTTATCGACTGAAGGATGTTTGTTACTGATCCCCGGGAAAGCATAAAGTGCAAGGTAAGGCTGCTGTTCAGAAAAGCCAGATGGGCCTGTTCAGGGAGTCAAAGCAAAACAGGGAAGAAAAACAAGCCAAGATACCCAGTCCTGAGTGTTTTAGTCTCCAGCCTCTCCCTGCTCATCTCAGAGTCTACGATGTCCATCTTAAGGCGTGAGCTGAGAATTGGACAAGCAGGTGACAGTCTGGACCTTGGCATTTTCTTACATGCTCCACCGTGACATTTGGGACCAGGTACGGTCACAGGAGGTGCCTGGCATGTGGCTTCTGTGCCGGCCTCTCTCTGGCAGAGGTTATCTTGTACTTCTTGGCAAGAGTTTTCAGATGATCGACTCCAAAGCTGTGCAACCCACAGAGGTAATTCTACATGTTACACCTTGCAAGGGAACATCGATTCTGTTAATTGACTTTGCCATGAACACAGAGCAGAAAATGTCACCTTGTCCCTTGATACAAGCCCGTGGCATATTGTATGAAGCCGTTGCTGCCAGGACCACTGCTGGCTTCCATCTGAGGACAGCAAAAAGGGATCAGCCCAACACTGCTCCGGTTAATGAGTCCCTGGAGGGCAATGAGCCCCAGATTGGGTACCTGCGGACCCTGGCCAAGCCCCTGGGTCTCTCTGGAGGGTAGCAGGTCTCTTCACAGGTCACTGCCAGGCCTGGCAAAGCCCCTGCTCGTATCCTCTTCAAACTCATGCTTGGTTTCTAATGTCAGTGTGTCTGCCTACCTTTCAACCATTCGGTGTCTTGCTGTGCCTCCTCTCTACTGGATGAAAAATCTTTTCAGAATCTGCTATTTTCGCCTTTGAAGATGCTCATCCGGTGTATGCAAGTCACCTCTTTATCTTCTGTGACAACTAAATTGTCTAAATCACAATGCCTGGAACCAACGCGCTTATGTTCGCATCACTTTGCGAACGCTTTGCTCTTCCGTACCTGACGAGCTCTCACAGGGACGACTGCATGACAACAGATTCAGGATGTCACACCTGAGGCTTATTCCAGAGCCCGAGTTTGATGATCTTCCTTGGTTGCCTCCTCACTGGGGTCTGGGAGGTTTGTCAGCCCAGGCAGAGCTGGCAAGAGTCGGGGCAGAAGGACCCTCAGGGGTTTGCAGATTGCAAGACACTTTTCTGCTAATAAAGTGAAAGGGAGGGAAAATACAGTATTTAGTGAACTTTGAGCATCTCTTGTTGTCAGCAGTTGTTACCGTTTTAAGTGGGTGACAACAGGAGTGACTGTGACATGGAACTGGTGCCAGGCCATCATTACGCAGTGAGCGGTGCTGCTTTTGCTGGCTGCTGCAGCCAACTCCTCTGTCCAGCAGCGTGGATTTAGAAGACTCTTTTTTTTTTCCCCGTGGTAATAGGAAAAATCCCCAATAGGTGATTGCTGCTACTCTAGGTGGGATGGGTCTCATTTGACCCACACTGGCAGCCACAGACAACCTGGTGCTCCCACACCCCTCTGCTGTCAGAGCAGACCCTGTTAATGGAACACTGATTCCCCTGAGGTTTTGTCTCTACCCCAACAGCCACCTAGAATAGGTCAGAGGAGCACAGAAGTGCTATGAACCTGTTGTAAAGGGATCCTCAGGATGTAGACACCCTGCAATTGCCCTTAGTGCTGATAACTCTGAAGGTCAGCACCACAGTATCTCCCTGAATCACCCTCATTTCACTACAAGCAGTGTTACATGCAGAAAAAAAGCTGTACTCACCATGACCGTCCATGGGTACAACGCAGATCGAACCCTCAGGGTTGGGCAGCAGAAATAAATCCAAGTCCTGCACTGGACAAGAGCTCAGCACCAGCTACCAGTGCACCCCACCCTGACATTTGTTTGCTTGGCATGAACTTCCCGAGTTCTTTAAAAGCCCTTCCCTGACCGCTGTGGAGGGGCTTCATAGGGCAGCACATCTGAAATCACACTCATTTTTTGTTTGTGGAGCTCTCAGTCAAATTGCTGCAGCACATAAGCACCTACCAGTCCCATCGCCGGGGGCTAACAGGTGGCAGGTTGGTTGTACACAAGGTATTTTTAGCTTGTAGAGACCCAGCGGATGGTAAAACTGGCAGCTGAGACAGCTGATTCCGGTGGGATGGGGAGGCAAACTCCCCCGGGGATGTTTTATCCCTGGAGAACAGTGGCAGGAAAAAAAAAATCCTCTCCTTGAAGGATTTGTTTGCTAAAAAAAAAGTTAAATAACCTTCAGCTGAAAGTTTGCACTGAAAATCACACCCTCATGATGCAACCATTGGTGGTGGAGCAGCAGGACTCTTCGGTTCTTTGCTGGGCTTCTGATCTGGTAACCAGCTCGTCTCTAATGCCAGGAGTCAATAGAAAAAAAAAACACCAAACAACCTCTAAAATCCTCCTTCTCATGTCTGTGGTTGGTGAAATGAGCAACACCACCCCCTTCATAAGGACTACTCCCAGTCACTGGTTTAGGCCAGCAAAACAGCGTGGTCATGGCAGTGGAGCTCCTCCAGCATCACTGGGAGGTCGTGGTTGAGCAGCCACTGGAAGGGCAAAGAGTTGCCGTGCGGGACCATGGGGCATCATTCTGCAGCTCTGCCAGGACCCACACTCACACGCATCAGCCCCATTTGCTTTTCAAGCTCTGACTCACATCTCTTGCCTCCCTGGAGCTGGAGTTTTCAGAAGCTTGAGGAAAAAAAAAGCAAAAAAAAAAGCTGAGAACTTTTTGTAAACTTTGCGTGTTTATTTATTTATTTATTTTTACTGCAGAATCGATAGAGGCAGAGAAAGACAGCTCCGTGTTATTGAAGAAAGCCTCACCTAATCTCAAGTCATTTTCAGTACATTTTTGTAACCTCTTCCTGTAAATAATTGAATCAGCTTCAGGTAGAGAAAGGCTTTCCTCAGGCAACCTCCTTGTACTGTTGAAAACCTGACTGCATCCTGGGTGATGGGGAGGAGGGATGTGCATTCACACTCTGCTGTTGCATGAAGCGCTGAATCCAGGAGAACATCAGTTTTGTAACGTTATAAAAGGCTCAAGGTCTGCCTTAAAATCTCTTCTGGAGGTGGGAGAAAGACAAAGACATGGGGAATTACAAGGATGGATGGTTCGGACCGGCGTCTGCTCATTGCATTGCTCTGAGCCACCTTGAATGGGGACATAGAGCCTTTGGCCTCCTTATTGGTGACAATTTCTGTCTTCAAGTGCAAATTGTGGCGTGAGGAATGGAGTGGGAGTCCAGATTCCATACTGCCACCTGCAAATGCCTTCTAACCTGCACAAAATGAGTTTGTTGGAGCTCAGTCCCCTTTAAAATAAGGTCCTGTGCAGCATGCAAAGAGCCACTGCAGCATTTAGCCTTGCACAGCACAGGGTGACGGCCAGCAGGGACCATCTGGAGGTACCAGGGTATGCCCCATGTATCAGGTGCTGTATGCTGAGCCCTGCTGCACAGCAGCTGGAAATGGTTCAACAAACCACCAGTGAGAGAAAAAATAAACCCACAAATGCCAAAGGAGAGAAATTGAGGACTGGAGGACTCAGAGAGCTACCAAACCATCATCGCACAGATGAGTGACTCATCCTCGTGTCTACATAGTACAGAGATTCCCCAGCTTTTGTACCTCATCCCTCCTTGGAGCTGGCAGTTGGGGCCAATTCTCCATCTCTCTCCCTTTACCCCTCTTCCTGGCTGCATGGGCTCATGCCAAAATTTCTCTTCGTCTTCAGCATTTCTAACGCTTGCTGGTTTGCAGGTGCTGTGCCTTAACGCCGGATGCTTGAGAGCACCAAGCTGCAAAACCAGGTTCTTCATGCTCTTAGCTCTGGAGGGTGTTTGGCCACTCATCCTAATTGTTGTCTGGTGGCGCGGAAGCAGTGAAATCTGGATGAAGGTTTATGATCACAACATCACTTAGGAGGACTTGATTGCATCAGCGGATTTGTTACTGAAGAGGTACTTGGACTCTCTGTGTGTGGTTTTTCTTAATGGAAAGCGATGAACTGAAATGTTCTGTTAGATATACGCTCCCTTGCTGCGTAGGGCTGCAGAGACCTCTGCAACCGAATGGAAAGAGGAGAGGTCCCTCATGTGGGTTAGATCTGGTGACCTCAGCAGTGCCCTTGCACTGAGGATGCTTGAGAGGTCATTCTTCACGTGTATCATGAAAATCCCGTTGTTTCACCACAAAATCTGCCCTCATTTGATAACTGCTTCCTTCAAAAGTCTTATCGTTTTGTACCAGGTAGCCAAGTGCATGGGGCAGCACAGATCAGGGACCAGTGCAAATCAGCCTTGCACCACTGACATCACCTGGGAAACATGGATTTATTGCATCCAGCCCTGGTGGCTTTCCAGGAGCTTGGGGATGAAAGCACACACACATGAAAAATAAAATTAAAGGTGAGCGTGACAGTTTTAACGAGAAACTGCTGCTGAACTGTTGCTGCTGAACAACCTCTGGATTTTATTGCGGAGGCAGGTAAATAAAGCGCAGCTTTATTCCATAAAGAGCCCAATCCCCATCATCCGTCTGTTGTCAGTAGCTCAGGATTCACAGGAGGGTGTTTACATCTAAATGACTGTTCGATGGAGATTGAGTATTTTGCAACTGCGAGATTTCGGTCTACCTTTGCAGCTTTTTCTCTTGCTAAATCAGAAAGAAAACGTTCATTCTGAGTAGTGTCCCAGCAGCAGGACTGCAGATGAACTGGAGCAGAGTAAAGTCAGGGCTGTGGGTGCAAGTTTTGCTGGGGAGCAGCCTGATGGAGGGACCCGGAATGACTTCCCCCCAACAAAAGGTTCCTGTTAACCCACTTTATTAGGAAGTTGTCACCAGTGCACGCCCTTGTGAAGATTTCTCCACCAGCTCCTGATCCTGCAGTTCCTCTGCAGCTGCACACGGGAGCAGGCAGAGAGCAGAAAGTGCAGGGATGCGCAGCGATGCTGTAGCCCATGGTCACCGGGAGAGCTGGAGAGAGAAGCTGTGGTGTGAAACTAATGTGGGAGAAGCCAGGGAGAGCATGGAGGTTATGCATGGCTGCAGATCGACAGGACCAGAGCAGGAGAGGCTGGAGGGAGACTCGTAAGTGCTGGCTGGTCTGGTCAACCCACTGTTTTTGTGCCTCAGTTCACGGTGTCACCCTGAGGCAGCTCCTGAAGGCACATTGTGCAGAGTGGCCCTGTGGAGCTTAAGGATGAGGATGGAGCTGCCAGCCTCTTCTTGTTTGGAGCCTGCCCAGAGAGTTTCAGGATCATATCAGGTGGTTTGCTCACTTCATCCACAGCACCTGCTCACCCCCTTGGGATGTTTGATATGGGTCCCTCTTGGCTCAGGCACAGCCCATTAGGCAGCCAGGAGGAGATGCCCATCAGCATGGTGGCTGCCTTCTGGTATCTCACTCTGCTTGGGCAGGACTCAGGTTTAGGCTGGCAGGACAACGCTGGGCAGGATGCACACACTCCCTGGGTCACCAGTAGTTCAGCTGAGCAGGGAGGGGCCTTCAGGCTGGTGCTTTCAGCCACACAGCTGACCACCCCCTTCTCATGCCTGGCTTGTGATGCATGAGCACCTCCTTGCTCTCCTCCCTCCCACTGCTTCGTTACCACCTCCAAACTATTGCCATGCATATTTGATTGATGTCAAACGCGGGCGCAGGATCTTTCTGTTCCTGCTCCTCACCATCTCCAGCAAGAGAAGAAAGATTGATCCTGTCTGTCTGAGTTATTGCTCTGATACCTGAAGACCTATTTACACCGGGAAGCAGATGCTGCTGTCATCTGCGAGTCTCTGTGTTGTTGTCAGAGATGTTCCTGCATCTCCTTCCTCCAGTAAACACAGGCTATGGCAGCTTCCACAGCCACAGGAGCAGCTTGAGCTTGGCCCTGGGATGGAGCAGCTGGCTGGGATGTGAGCTCAGGTCTCCCTGTCGCAGTCGTGCTCCTGCCCAGCGTACGACGGGTCACAGTGGAGATCCTTCTCTCTACGTAGCACATCAGCAGTGGCCAAAAGCTAGGGAGAGAGTCAGAGAAGCACAAAGGAGTGTTCCTAGCCTCCAGCCATTTGTGGCTTAGGGGCTCTGTGAGGTGGAGGTGGTTTCCCTGTGTAACAACTGTCTGCAGTTCCCTTCTGCATGGTCATCTGGTTCCCCTACACTTCTGCAGACGTAGCTGGATCTCCTTGCCACAAGCTCTTGGGTACACCAAGTACTTTTCTGATCTTCCCTACACTGACAGACAGCACAAGGTATGACACAGCTTTCATTAGATAAGACTGAGCTTAACCTCTATGCAAGTCTTGGCTTTGGCCCCAGGTCCCCGAGTGTTCCTGTTTGGAAAAGCTCTGGGTTTCTGTCAGAGGCAATGAGCCAAGCTCAGGTCCCTCCTGGCTGCTCTTTGCACCCATCCCTTGGCAGGAGCTAAGCAGGATCCATTTGCTAAAGCAGACAGCAATGGGCTCCTGTCAGTTAACCTGCAAGGCGATAAAATCAAGTAGGAGCTGGGCTAGGATTAGCTGTGTTAACGAAATACTTAATTCCGACCTGCAGCAAATTCCTGGAGCGGGAGCACTGGCAGTCTGAACCTGACTAAGGCTGACTCTTGTTTTGGACCCTGCTGGGAGTTTTGAGAGGATTTTGCGTAAAGGCAACTCTGCCTTCAGTGCTATTTCCCACTGCTAATGTTGTTTTGGGTAAAGGCGAGTCAAGCCCACAGATTAAGCCTTAAGCAGGGTGGACTAAGTGTTCCCCATGCAGAGGAGCAGGGGACTGGAAAGCCCCGGGGGAAGAGATAAGCAGGTGACTGCCGGGCTTGACAGATGATCCAACCTCAGAACAGCAAATTCTTTCTGAACAGGGAAAGACAAGAGTTTTGAAAAGCATTCAGCTGATTTTGGAGCTGAGTGCCAGGAGCTGGAGCCCTTCTCAGAGGCAAATCCCACGGCTTTGAAATCAGTTCCCACTGAAGGAAAATAAGCCAAGGCAGCTCTTCGGAGTCAAACACCCGCACATGTGGCTCTTTCAACAGAGCTTGTCTGTGGGAAGCTCTTTGTGGAGCGATTAGTTAAAAATAGCCCTGCAGGCTCAGTCTGCATCAGTTCAGGTGCTGGGCTCTGATCCCTCATCCCACGGAGATGGCTCTGGGCCATCACACAAGGGGTCAACATCCCAAGCCCTGGCTTGGTGGCAAAGGCATCCCTGTCTCCTTCCCACTGCAGCTTCTGTATGGATTTCAAATGCTTTTTTTTCTTTCTTCTTTTTTTTTTTTTCTTTTTTTTTCCTGAAGTTACACCTGTCCTGAGCTTGGGCACAGAGGAGCAGCAACCCCATTTGGTAACACAATCAGAGCACTGGCGGCAGCTTCCCCTAGCTATGAAAAAATTGTGATTAAAGTGGGACAATCTTAACCTAAGAAGTATCCCAGGTCTTTCAGAACATCAGCATGGATACGTAAACCCATACTAGGAACGACTGGGTATTTATTGCTGCAGGATTCCTTGATGGACGTCGAGGAGTTTCCTCATATTTCTGATTACGCTTATGGAATCAATTCCAGTTTAAGCCAATTTGTTAACAGCTGGTGAGTTCTTTGTCACGTCTATTAAAAATAGATAATAGGGCAAAAAGTAGGTAGGAGAGGCTATTATAATTAACACGTAGAATACCCCCACTGAAGCACACTGATAACAAAGAGGTAGGTGAAGGTAAATCAAATCTCTGCAGCCCACTGCTGCTGAAAACAGGCACTGAGTTCAACACATATTTGGAGGTTGCAGCCGACAAAGTTCTCTTCTGGGTTTATGCCTGCGAACAAAGAATCAAAGGGCACAAAAATTTCCACGAAAACATGTAAGGAAAAAGTTCATGCTGGAGTCTAAATCATTTGTATCTCAGGATGGAAAGGGGGAGCAAGTCTTGGGAAGAGCGTTCCTCTGGCCAGTGTTCCTGCTCCTGCTCTTTCTGCATTCATGTCTGCCTGAACAGTCTGGTTTAGGATGCTTCAAAGTTAAACTTCAGCTGTAAGAAGTGGAGAATGGGGAGTTGAAAATGGGGAATAAGTTAATAAATTCAGCAATTACTAGAGGAAGTTAAAGGTAGTAGTAAAATATCCTTAGGACTAAGCTACATGTGCTGAGTTTGGCTTTCTGCTCCAGCTCTTATTTATCAACCATCTAAGAGGTGTTTTAATGCTCTGTCACACTCACCCATATCTCTGTGAACGCCAGGAAATTCTTCACCCGTGTAACATGAATTCCCAAATGGATTTTCACAGGTTTTGGTTTCGGGGGATGGCATGGCTTGATTTGAAGATCCCTGCCATTTGTTATATTTAACCTGCTGTTAAAGACCCGGCAGCATCTTTGCATCACTGGCATCCTCTTGCCTGAGGGAAAAGGAGACACCAACAAAAAATAGCCCGACAATAAACATCATCTTGTCCCTGTGCAGACAACAGGACGACTGACTGCAGCAGAAATTTTTCTCAGTAAAGTTGTCAGGGATTCCCCTGTCGACCCCCTTACTGGCAGAGCGACAAGGTAATTTCTCCCTCTTCCTTCTCATCCCAGAGCATCCCCACCACCCTGGGAATGCAGAGGGTACACGGATGGCTCTGACCATGCCTGCTTGTTTGACACAGCAGTGTACAGCCCCTGGTTTGGCAGAGAGGTTTGAATACAGCACCTGTGGCTGGTCCAAGCCCGGAGGAAGTGTTGCGTGGCTCTTCCCATAGCTTGGAGATTTGTAGCAGCAGCTTCAGCCTGAAAGCACCGAGAAACCCACCCGCCAAAGCCCTACTTTTCTTGCAGGTGGAGACAACACCTTTCCTGGTGACAACCATGCCATGTGGCTGGGGTGGCAAGGCTCCAATCTACACTCCTCACCCCATCTCACTTGGTACCACGCTGGGCTTCCTTGGAGGCGTCACCCTCTTACTGGGCCACCAGTAAGAGCAAACCCAGTTGCCCAAATTGCTGCTGCTGTGCAATGTGGAGGCTTTTACTCTGTGTTAGGCTGGATGTGGGTGCAAGCATCCGTACGCCTTCCCTGGCACTTGGGATGCTGAATTAATCTGATGCCTTTAATTTTGCAGGTGTGCAAGCATGGCTCCCACCCAGGAGCTTGCTGCAGAGCAGGAGTGAGTTCATAGAGATCACCTTTGCATGTTAATGAAACGAGAAAACCTGATTATTCCATAGGGAGGTAATGAGTTACCTGGGGAGGCAGCAGGAGCTGGATAAAATCATGGCTGGTTGGGATCCTAGGGGGAATTCCCATCTGATGCCACCTCCATGAGTCTCCTTTTCGGCTCCTTTTCCTGTGCAGCTTCTGTCACCTGGAACTGCCTCTTGGCTTTGCCACCACCCCTTCTAAGTTTAGATCCCATCTCCTGGCCTGTCTCTCCTCGTCTGGCTGTTTACTCTGTTAATCAGCCAGGCGTTTCTGAGTGCTGCGTTGGGAGGAAAGATGCTCCGTGCAGAGCACGTCAGGCTCAGACAGCAATAAATGTGCCGGGCATTCACCTTCCGCCGATTAACGCTCATCCCCTCTACATGATGAAACCTCAGTGTGGGGAGAGCCCCCAGGACCAGGAGTCACTTTATTTCTGCTCTCCTCTCCTCAAAGCATTTGGGGAGGAACTGTCTGAGCTGCCTGAATTCACTGAGACACGTCGATCTCTCCAGTGCTTTAAAAAATGAGCAGGTCACTGACTCCTTTTGGCAGGAGCTCAACTGTTTGTGTTTAGCAGCCGTGGGTCAGCAGCCTGCCCAGCCTCCTGTTTTTCACTTTGAGCCAGCCACCAGCTCTCAGAGGCAACTGGTTCCCCAGTGT
Organism: Trogon surrucura; assembly: GCA_020746105.1. Lineage (NCBI taxonomy): Eukaryota > Metazoa > Chordata > Aves > Trogoniformes > Trogonidae > Trogon > Trogon surrucura. The sequence goes on from CM036639.1 coordinate 3,867,319, forward strand.
GAAGGTCCCAGCAGACATCAGAGGCTCTGCCCTGGGGATAAAAGGGTCACGGTGCTGTTGTTTTCCTGTGTATCCTTCTCCCTGGAGCTGTCACCTCCAGGAGAGTCTGGCAGCACAGGCACTATGACTCAGGTTGTGCAGCTGGCACCAGGAAGGTGTTTACTCCTGTTTATCCCTGTCCTGGATCCTCAGGTGTTGCCTGTACTGGTGCACATCATCCACGCCTTGTCCTGGCTGCTGCTGTTTCAACGGGAGCTTTGGCTTCAGGTGATGCTCAGGGACCAGCCAGGAGCTGCAGGACCGTTCCCATCACGAATCAAGAGCTGCTGCCACCAGCTCGGGAAACCCTCCTTGCAACAAGAGGTGCAGATAATTGGCACACAAATGTCCCAGAGAAGACCTTGGTATGCCTTGGGTCTGCCTCCAGCCTTTCCTCCACAAATAAGAGGCTTTGCCAGCAATTTCCCTTCAGGTGAAAAGAGCAGAGGGAGGTTTTCCAGGTGAATTAAGAAAACCCTAATTTTGTAAGAACTGCAATGGGAGGTGAAAGCAATTTACCACCTTTTCAGCATTCAATATTTGCTGGAGAAATCCCTTTAATGGAGAGCAACACGGTGACAAGAAGCCCCTTACACCCTGGTTTCATCGAGGAGCTGTGTAAAGCTCACCTTGCCTCTCCTTTTTGTTTTTGAGTAAATGAGGAGGAAATATCCCCAGCCCTGAGACACCGACATTTAGTCATTAGTTTCCTGTGTGAAGGCAATCAAGCCTCCCTGCTCTGCCGTGGCCCATTGCTCCGTGCCGTGCATGCCAAGGCCGGCGTCACACAAACAATTTCCAGCTATTGCATTTTTTTTTTTTTTTTTTTTTTTGCAGGAGGAGGATTGGAGGGCTGGGGATGATCGAGGGACAGGAGTGCTTAAATCGAATAAATCTTTCAAGGGAAACCAGCAACTCAATAAGTTAAACCCACTCTTGGGCAGTGAATGACAGAGAAAGAGGATCCAGCTGTGGCAGGAAGGGTCTGGGCCTTCAAAGCATCCCCAGGAGCTGCAGGGAAGAGGCAGGTCTGGCTCAGCTGCAGACAGCAGGCATGTGAGTCTCTGGATTTCTCTCTTCACATTTCATTTTTTGGGATTACTTTTGACTGCTGCTGTGGAGAGATGCCAGGTTAGAAAGCTGCCTCTGCTTGCGCGTTGCTGCTACCCAAAACGGATGCCTCGCCAATACGTCCTGTCTTGGGATTCCTGTTTGGGCTTAGGGAAGGTGAAACCAGCTCAGAGCTCCAAATCAACCCAGAAGTGACTGTGCAGGAGGACCTGGGGTGGGGAGGGATGCACCAGGGCATCCTCAGCTCTTGTCCTGTCACAGCCATGAGCACAGTGGAAGACATGACCTGAAGACAGAGGTGATGAATGCAAAACCCCCTCACTGCCTACATGGACTTGTTAAAAATAAATCTTAACCGAAAACCTATAAAACTAAGAAGGGTTTTGAGGTTTTTAAAAGTTCCGTAGAAAGACTTTCATGATTTTGGTTCCAGGCCAAAACATCTTACATTTTCAGCAACTGAAAGCTTTGCCAATAAAACAACGCTTGGAGTTTTGATCTTCCAGTGGGAAAGAAAAACAAGAAAGAAATAGGTTCTTTATTAAAGCAGAAAACAGTAATCGGTCCCCAAATAGTTCTCAAAAATAATAATACATTTTTCACAGAGAGCATTTGATGAGCCCTGACTAATTTTTTCCCTTTACTGTAGGAAAGAGATGATGGAGAAAAAGAAAGAAATGTCATCAACCTGGCCGAGGCATCAAAGGATATTGTACTAATTTATATTGTACATGAATGTTATTGAACTGCTGAAAACATCCCACTCCTTCAGGTGAAGGAAGCAGAGTAGGTGCTCTTTAAAGTGCATCTCGTTGGAAACAGGAATGGCTATCGACTCGAGTGGGGAGAGCGTGCGGAGCAGGGGTATTAGGGACAGATACACAGAATATCAGCCGAACTCCAAAGTCCACATTAATAAAAGCTCATACATAAATACAGATGACAGGTATCGATTTTCCTTTGCAAGCTGCATGCTCTTCCCTGGCTAACGAAAAGCAGCCCCTTCTTTAGAGAGAGGTCGGCGGCGTGGCGTAGCCACAAAGATTTGACTGGGTGGGAAAATAAATAACGTTCCACCAAGAGGAAAAGGCGGCTGCTCTGGCCAGGTCTGTACCCGCTGGAAAATGTCTGCTTGAGGCCAGAAATATGAATTCAGACAAAAGCGTTATGAGTAGTGTTGGCACACACCAAGACGTGTAGGGCTTCTGCTGGAATTTGCCAGGCTCCCCCTAAAATCCAAAATGACTTTCTTCTCCTTCAAACTTGAAATATTTTGCTGTGAATTTTGAAATTACATGATGTGAATCCCCCCTAGGATACTGATTTGGGTGGAAATTTGCTTCGAGAGCCTTTTAAAAATTGTTTTATTTTTGAATGGCTGCTCCCATCCACTGAGGAATTCCTAACCCCCAAACAAAGCCAGTGCTGGGGAAGTGGGGAAATAAATGCTTTGCTTGAACTTCCACCCCTCTTCTAAATCCCAGGGGTGTTCTTGATTTATGCAAATGTGGCTTGGCGGGGCCAAGTTCACCAGATCAAGGCAGGACAAAGTGGGAACGCAGCAAAAAGTGGGAACGCAGCAAAAATTGAGAACGCAGCATCTTCCCTGCTCTTTTTAAGGAGACCACGACACCGTTTGCGCACTGAGCATCGCAATGACAAAAAAAAAATGCCTGATTTCTCCCCAAGAGCGCTGCCTGCGCCCCTTCCTGCAGTGCCTTGATGCCTTCAGTGCCGGGGAGGGACTGCTGAGATGACAAATGCTGCTGCAGCCGCCCGCCGTCCCATTAGGATTCCTCTCACGCCGTGCAATCACCCTCTCCGAAGGCGGTGAGCCCAGCCGGGGTTTTCTCTGCGACTGATTTGCAGCACAGGAGCGCTGGCGGAGAGCGGCCCCGGCACTGAGCTGCTTGCTCGGGCTCGGTTGTGGGAAGGTTGCAAATAACAACGTAAGTTTGATGGGAAAAAAAAAAGCTTCCCCTGTTTGTGATGGTCTCACTGATCATACTTCTGCTCGTGGTTTGCCAGGGTACATCCCAGCCTTAATTGCGCCACGTGCCCTGAGAAGAGCGTTTTTCAGTCTCTTCCTCGACGCAGCTTTGCCTTGCCTCAACAGCTTCAGTGGGTTTTAGCTGGACCTCCAGTTATATGAAAATGGTGCCTCTAAATCCAGTTTTTCCCTCCTTCCAAAGTACGTTTTACTTTCTCGCGCGCTTTTGTTCCCGCACAGCATCACGGAGGCAGAGTTCAGGGTACCTGGAGGACGGCACCACTTTGGCAAGCTGATAGCAGTGTCTAAACAAGTGACAAACATCCCCTGAGCGACCTGCCCTTTGTTAACGTAGCGCTGTGGGTGGCGAAAGGGTCTTAAATTCATTCAAAACTCCAAGAGGGTGACTCATTTGCTTGAGGCTGGATTTCGAAGCCAAGCGTCCTAACACCCAGCTGCTTCCCACTCCCCGCTGCTGCCGCTCCTGGTGCGTTGCAGAGAGCCACTATTGCTGCTGGTTTGTCACGTCGTCAAGTCAAGAGACACTAATTACCCTCCAGTGAGGTGAAGAAAATCACAGAGCCCAACAGGGAAGGAGCGACCGTCCTGTTTGCTTAGCACCGGGCTGTGATCTCCTGGGGAAGAGGAGCCATGGGTGGGAGCGTGCGAAGTTTCCAGCTCGGTTTTCACGCTGGGAGCTGGAGGAACCCGAGGGATGGGTATTAGCAAGTGGCTGTGAAACACAGAGGGCGTGGGGCTGGAGTGGGAACGAGGTGTGAAATCCGGCCTCGCAGCACCTGAGATCACCGGAGCAGGATCAGCGCCTTCCCCAACTCCTGCTTGCTCCTTCCAGGCAGAAATAACCCATTTCCTATCCTCTCGCCAGGCACACTGGGTATCCCCAGAGTGGCCCCACTGCCTTTGGTCATACCTAGGGTACTGGTGGCCCGGGACAGTGAACACTGGCAGCACGTTCGTCATGGGTGCTCTGGGTACATTGTCAGAGACCACTGCCTATAGGTGCTCTCAAGAGAGTGGGAACACTTAAATACACCTCCTAGTGATGGCTTAATTTGCCCCAGGAGGAATCAGATGAGGCATGAGGCATGCTGGGGGTTAGAGAAGATGTGTCCCAAGACAAGCTCATCTGGGGCTGTGGCTCAAGCGTCCAAAGAACCTCAGGGCTGCCCCAGGGATGCTCCTGGCAGTGACCGCGTTTCCCCGAGATGGACAGCTCTGCACCGAGCACGGGGTCGCTGTCGGGTAATTAGCTCCCGTTCACATCCGTTAGGCGTGCGATTAGTCTCCTATTAATACAATTAGCACTGCGGCTTTAGCGTAAGTGTGTAATTGGCACAGAAGACAGCTGCAGCTCAGCTGCTGAGTGCCAGGAGGCACCTATTTTGGGGATTATCTGAACACGGTGAGATGGGACGGCTGGTGGTCGCCTCTCAAAGCACAGGATGGGCTGGTTTTCGTGTTGTGCACCCACATGTGCCCCCTGCTTACTTCAGTGAGCTGCAGTGCAAAGCAATTTTCCACCCTCTGCCCTTGCTTCAAACTGGCAGAGCTGTTTGGGGGGGCTGGTGAGGGGTGTTCCAGCCCCTTCTTAGAGCTGCAGGACTGGAGGAGCTGGGGTCCATCCTTTTAGGGTGTGAGAGGACCTAATCTGACCTTGGCTGGGTGCAGATCATCTTCCAAAGCCCTTTATTCCCCAGGGCCATGTGGATGTTGGATGTGACTGTTAATCTGGTCGCTGTGCTGGGGGAGTGTGGGTGAAGAGGGGGAGGAATCACACGTCTGCCCACCCCCAAGCCATTCCGTGGCACCCAGCTCATCTTGGCAGGTCATCAGCCCATGTCAAGGCTTGTCTCTTGGCAAGATGGTCTGACAAAACATCCTGCTGCACCACGGCGCTGATGGCAAATACCATTGGCCTTTTGGGATGACAAGGACATGGAAGGAGAAGGAGAAGTGTTGTGCAGGGTGGGGATGGGCTGCAGAGGGTCTATCTCCATCCCGCCTCACCAGAGGTGTCACCTTCCTGACCACCAGTGTGAAAACCCCAGCCCTTTTCTAAATAAACCAACAAGCCTCTGCTTTCTCTGGCCAGCGCTTCTGTGGTTAATAGTCAAATAGATGGAGCTCCAGCAAAGCGAAGGTCCCTCGCTCCAGCGAGGGTGTTTGGCTTTGGGAAAGCTTCTGACAATCCTGATTAACGGCCTCTTCATCTGTTCACACCAGTGATAAGCCATGGGAGCTCTGGGCCATTTCAGCTCTGTAATCAAGAGGGTCTGAAAGAAGTAATTTTCTCCTCTTGCAACCCAGTTAATTCTCATTTAATTGTTACCCATTTTGCATAGATTTTCCTCATGGTATTGGCTCCACACTTCCTACTCTCCAGCAGTGCTTGACTCATGTCTTGTTTTGCGATGCTTCGGATTATGTGGAGGCCTTCAAATCTCTCCACAACGTTTAGGTGTAACGTGCCTGAGATACAGCTTTTATGAGAGAAAATCTCTGGGGACTGAGCTAGGCTTTGTTCCTTGCTATCACACAGTGTATTGGGGCACTGTTTCTGGAAAAAGAAATAGAAAAGCAGGGGAATTACACACAGATGGGAAATTTTAGGGGAGCTAGCAATCAATCGGAGTTTCCCTTAGCACCGCCTGGCGCAAAGGCAGCAGCCAGAAAGATCCCTGTGTAGAAAGCTCTATGGAATGAGCTGCCCCCTGTTGAGCAAAAAAAGAGCTATTTCATCAGCTTAGTCAATTTGCAGTCTCTAGACACATTTTAACCATATTAGTGCATTAAAATATCGCTCCCATTAGACACCCAAATAATTTTTATCAGCATCATAAGCATTTCTATTACCATGGCTTTAGGTTAGTGATGCAGCACCGGTCAAACTTCAACAAGGACCTAATCATTCCAGCCTATAATCCAAGGCTTTTCCTGAATATCTCCTTTTATTTTCCTTTTGAACCAGCAGACACAGCCACACGGCTTTTTCCTGGCTTGTACTGAGATCCTACTTCTATGTTTGCAGTGTATTTCATTTCTACATGGTTATCAGTCTGTGGTTTTCCTCCTGCTATGCTGACAACCCCTCCACAATAAGGAATATTACAAGTGCTTAAGCCAGGGCTCCCCTTTTTGTCCCATAAATCACATACCCACAGGCTTCTCCAGAGCCACCAGCCCCATGGGACTCTCCAGCCACCCTGCTGAAGTCGTGCTCCTGCAAAGACCTCACCCAGCCTCCAAGACCTCACCCAGGACCCCCAGAGCTGCAAAGCACAGGCCAGGGGACCCTCCTGGTTGCGACACTGTTGGGTCATTTGTTTTTCTGAAGGCTGGTTTCAACCCAAGCAAAGCTGAAGCCCTTCTGGAAGCAGCGAGAGGCTAATAGTATCTGGCAGTCAGAGACAATCCTTTGGGACCGAGCCATGAACCCTGACACCTCGTGGTCGGAGCTCAGCCACGCTCAGCAGACAAACCCCGGAGACTTTGCACCAGCTGAGCCACGACGGCCGTGTCACCAACACCGTGTGCTGGAAAGGGCAGGTGAGGACCAGTCGTTTGTGATTTGCGTCAATGCAAAAAGCAAGGGGGCAGCAGATGAAGCAGCCAAGGACTGTGAGAGGCGATGGACCTCTGGATCTCAAGCACTTGCCACCAGCATTGCTGGGGGTCCTTGCTGGGCATTGCTCCCCTGGGCACAGCGCTGAGTGAAGGAAGGTGTGACCCTTCTCCTGCTGCACCCAAAATTAGGGTCTTCTGCTGTAAGAGCCCCAAAGGGCAGCTCGATACATCAGCCAGCTGGCTGGAAACGGTTGTTGCTGTCCAACCAGAAAGCAATCGTGTTTGAGGGATCATTGGTTGGGGTGGGACGAGGTACCTCCCTTTGGGGCTGTTTGCTCTGGGCAGAAGGAGGCTGCGGGCTGCTGAGGAGGGTCCCAAGCCCCCCATCACACTGATATTTCCTGAAGCAGGTCTCAGACCTGGATTGCTGGGGCTGAAGGATGCTCTGCAACAGAGGCACCTGGCAGCATGGCGCTCAGCAGGCAGAGCCCAACATCTCCGTGTGCAACATGGTGCAAATCCATGCCTCGGTTTCCTGTACTAGCAGGAGGCTCAGCAGCGCATTTGAGCAGCCTAAAAGCAAGAGTTTTCCATGGAAACTTTTGCCTGTCAAGGAGGAGGACAGGGAAGGAGTGTTTGGCCGGGGTGCTTGCAGGGGCTCTGCTGATGCTGTGATGGGAGCAGGCTGTTGGGGACTGCAAGGGGCCAAATTGCTGCCAAATAAACCTGGAAAACTTGGACAATCCTCAGTGCACATCCCTATGGGAGCATTGCTGAGGTCTCCAGCCAGGAGGATGGACTTGGGGTGTGAGTGGCCACCGTGGACAGATCCAGAGCCACAAGAATGAGAGACTCTTGGTCATGGGACTGACCCGTCACTGATCCTTGAAGATGCCCATCTCCAGCACAGCTCTGGGGCTCATCAAGGAGCAGCCAGAAAAGCCTTTTCTCCAGGGCTGAACAGACAGGCTCTCTGACAGGATCCGTGGGAGCCGCACTTGTGTCTCTGATCTTCAGATTTCCTCCAAACTAGAAAAAAAAAAAAGCCCTTTGAAAATTTCATGAGGGTGGCAGAGAGCTACCTGTCTCTCGCTGCCACACGCTTTTGAAAGCCATTTAACTGTGACTGTAGTGACAAATGTCAGCGGGAGAGCAGCGAGAGAGAGGGCATCGGAATTAAAGGATGAAATATTTATTTGGGGATTTGGCAGCACTGGGAGGACGACACGGGCGAGAAGCATCTTGGAGTGGGCAGCACTGAAAGCCACAAATGAGCCCATTGGGCCATAAACCGCCACAAGGTTCCCTCTCCCTCCCCACCTCCCACCCCTCCCAGGATCGTTGCTGAGAAGGTTAAACATCGAAGCATGGCCCAAAGCTCTGGACAGCCAGACAGAAATGCAGTGTCTGAGCCAGGACAGAATGCTAGTCCAGGCTGGCTTTAAATACAAGCTCTAAACCCTCCGACTGACGGGCAGTGCCTCATGGCAGAGCAGGGATTGGGAGGTTCTGGCCCTGGCAGTGGGGGCCTGTTTGGAAGGGTGGGATGAAAGCTCAGATCCTTCACAGAGGAACAGGATCATGGGCTTTCCTCTCCCACGATTCAGGCTCTGGATGACTGGTTTTCTCCTTTGCTGGCTCTTGGTTTGCTGGGGATGTAGCAGAGGGCAGTCAGGACCCCCAAGCTTTGGTGGTAGGGCTGAGGCTGGGGAGTGACTCCAGGGCTGGAAGCAACCTCCACGGTGGGTTTTACACATTAACCAAATAAAGAAGCTAAATTAAATTTCATCTTTCTGTGCTGGAGAGGCTCCTCTGAGTCTGCCTCACTCCCAGCCTGGTGATGTCCCACAGCACCAGGATGTCCCATTCTCAGGGTCCCACTTTGCTTCTCCCAGCCAGGAAAACATCAAGGGTTAATGCAGGATTATCTCAAGAGGCTACAACCTCATCAAGAGCACAGGATTGGCAGGTCATTAATCTCAGAATTACTTGATAACTTTAAATATAATCATGTAATCAGCAGGAACCTGTAATTATTATTTATGTGCATGGTGCTTACCAAATTACAGTGCTCTCCAAGGCTCAGTGTGATGAACAAATTAATTCCGCAGCGGAAGAGCTTGACCAGAAAGATGTTTGTGTCTGAATTTCACTCGTAAACATTGATGTATGAAATGAAATTCGAGTTTAATTGGCCCTCCCCCATGCTGTGAAGCAGAGTACATTTTTATTCTGCCTTAGCTGAGCTGGCGAGAGGGAGCATCACGGGAAACGTGGAGGAGTTTCTGTAGCCCTGATGGCGCTTGCATGAGAGAACCAAACAGGGTGTTCCTCACCCCACCTTAGATGAGGTGGGGTAAATACCTTCATGGAGAGCCTTTATCCCACCTCCATGCTATGGACATGTGGACTTTGGGGTAGAGAAGAGACAAAAAAGCCAGCAGGTACCCCAGGTGCCTCTGTGGCCAGGGGGATGCTGAGCCCACCAAGGATGCTCCCATGGGAAGTGGGGAGGGACCACGATGGGGTTGACTTTCCCAAATGATAAACATGCCCCAAACATCCTTGTGAGAGGAACTGAAGTGATTTTAATCAACCAAGGCTGAGAACACACACGTTTCTCCAGCTACAGAAAGCAAAGTCAGTCAGAGCAGACCACCAAGAGGAGAAGGAAAAAACAGCGGTGAGAACACAGATGCTTCTGTTTGGGTTTCTTTCTTTGGTTTTTCGATTTCCAGCTCCCTTTCCACCAAAAGTGACTCTGCTTTAAAAAATTCCAAATTGAACATGTAGCGCATCACTTTTTTGGTAACATCACTTGTTTGTGTGAAAAAAGCTCCCTGGGGCATTTCCCTTTCTCTGTAGCCAGCAGACCTTTAGCAGCTCCTGCCAAGGCACCCAGCAGAGAAATCAAGCTGACCCATGGTGGGAGGACACAAATCTACTCCTTGTGGGGTGTCAGCAGAAAGCATCTGTAAAGCTGGGAGCTGCCAGTTTTGCCCTTGCATAAGTCTGGGGAGATTTTTCTCACCCATCTATTGGACAAGGGGCAGTTTCTGGGAATGTTGTTGGTGGAGGAGCTTGTACAAAGACCAAAACCTGCCCCATGTGCAGGGTACAGTCCTCTCTGTGGTCACTCTGTCTTACTGGGAGCTGTCGCTGCTCCCAGTATGTTACTGGAGACGATGAAGTATTTCTGGTTTTGGCTGCACAGTAGATGGGCAGGTAGGAAATCTCAAGGGGAGAGAAATGGGAGGAACTTGCTTCAAACTACCGAACTTCTCAAATGTTCCAAGAACCTGGGGGTTTATACGTGTGCCTCCCTTTAAAGAAAAAAGGAAAGATTTTATTCCTTTCTGGTGGTGTAGCCTGAGGAAATCAAAGGGTATTACAACTTCAAAGATGCTTAAATCTCCCCAGGGCAGGAAATACTTATGCCTGCTCTTTATAGTGTGGAAACTGAGGCACAGAAGTGTAAAGGAACTCATACCAGACTCTGTAGGGCTCCAGTGGCAAAATTCCTGGGATGCAGAGAGCATACTCGGCTCACAACCACTCTGGCATCTTCCCCCTGCCACTGCATCCCCAGACCTCATATTTGAGGTGGCTCTGTGGAGGTCAAGACAAAACTCTCCATCTTGCATGGACCTCTCTGCTCAGCTGCTTTTGGTGACCACATGAAACAGGGCATCGGGGGTGAATCGGGGACTTGGCAGCTGCACAGGTGATGATCTGAGGTCCCCAGCACGGGGAGGGAGGATGCTGCTCCTCCAAGGCACTTAACCCCAACACGGGAATGATTTGGCCCCATCCACTGCCTAAGAGCAAGGAGCAGCTTTGGCACGGAGCCCTCCTGCATGGGTAAAAGCGGGGCAAGGAGGAGGGAAGCAAAGCCACGGCACGTCCTCATGGAAGCTGCCTTCAGGGAGTTCTGTCGTCGCTTCACTGTGGTGCTCTCTCACTTTTCCACCCCTGAGCAGGAGCATGGAGTCAGCCTGAGGTCCAGGAGCTTTGCAAAGACCTGTAGATCCATTTGGGTTGGGCTGGACCACAGGGTTTACTAACCCTCATACTTCTCTTTAGACCAAGCTCACTCCGTGAGGCTGTTCTGAGCCCCTGGGACCCATCCCCATCCCCCGTGTGGTTCCCCGCTCTCTCCCACCTCATTGCTCCACCTCACATCTTCGGTGCCAAGATGAGAAATGACCTGGTCGACTGAGCATCGGTTACAGGATGTCCCAGGGACCTAGCAAGGGGCAGGGTTCAACTAAGCCCAGTGGTACAAAACCACAGCCACATAAAGCAACGCCTGCAATCAGTCCAGGGCTCTCCATCTACCCTGCATCAACCCAGAAGGTTTTGCCCCCATCCCAGCAGCATCTCAGCGTGCAGCCATTGGAAGGCTGACCCAGCCTCCCATGGAATTAGCCTCATAAGCTGTCCCAGCAATGTCCCGGTGTCCTGTCACCTCAAAGAAGCGACAAACTTGAGGGAGGCAGCAATGGGACATGGGCCATCGTGCCCAGGATGGAGGCAGGTGCAGAGGCTGCTGCAACCTCTCTGGGCTTCTGCAGCAAATTCTGTCACACCAGAAGGTAGCGCCACTGCCAGGGAGGTGACAAAGCAGCATCTCAGCTGTCCTATCCTACAGGTCTGCCCCAGCAAGTGGGACAGGAGCTTCTGCAGGGTTTCCCGCAGCTGCAGCGAGTTTGTGTGCCCTCTGCGAGGCTGGTGGGTGCAGGCAGGACCTGGCTCCTGTGCTGTGCCACGCCAGGGATCCCCCGCAATGGGGATGCTGTCTCCCCCATCACGTACGGCAGCTCGCTCCTGGCTCAGACAGCTGAGGACTGCTTGATGCTGTGGAAGCTGACGCGGGTTGGGGAGGTGGGGATGGACATGGCCCGAGCCACGCGGGCGCGGATGGAGTGCTTGTCCTGCCACCGGTGCCACCTCTTCCTTACGGCTGATCGGACCTGGGGGTGCGAGACAGAGGAGAGGACATTTAGTGACTGCGCAGCTGTCTGGAGTTTTTCAGAGGCACCAGCCATCCTCATCCTCAGTCTTTCAACCAAAAATGCCACCAAAACCTTGCTTAGCTCCCTGGGGGCAGGAAGGATCCTGAGATCCGCTATCATTCCCCAGGGCACCCAGCCTTGTTTGATGCAGCCCTTGAAGCTGTGAAGAGAGTTGAACCTGACTGACAGCGCCTCTGAGTGCAAAATGGAAACAAGAGGGAGAAATAAATCTGAGCAGGTGAGCCAGTATCTCACATGCTGCATCGGATGCTGCAAAGGGCTGGGAGAGGTGCAAGTGACAGCCGGGGAGGTTTTATGGCTTGTCTGGTTCATGCTAGCAGCATTTCTTCAATATTAATTCTGCCTCTCAACAGCCTAAATGCTTTGTGTGGCAGGTAAATAGTGAAGAAATGCCTTTTCATCGCCTGCAGCGTGGGATGGCCCTGGGAGACGGGCACTGAACGCAGGCGGCTGAGACGGTGCGGTTGGGTGAACACTGAAATCTCCAGTCGGCCCTGCTGGGATCAAGAGATAAAGGACCATGAGCTGTGTGGTGTGATATGCTCCTGGGTCACCAGCTAGCCCTGGTCCAGTCCTTTTTCCTCCTGCATCAATTACATATCATCTGCTAACATAGCAAGCTTGTCTGGGGCGAACTCTGCTGAGCCAGAAAAGGTGCAAGAGAGGAGGCAGAGGAAAGACTTGATCGAATGATCAGCCTCTTCTCTTACACCTTTTGCTTTCTGCTCTCTGTGTTTTGGGTCAGAGCACAGGAGGTGCCCCTCATCCATGTGCTGGGTACCCGTGTGTGTGGGGATCACCCTGGGGAAGGATTTGCCAGGGATGGTTGGAGCCTTGGCTCTTCAGCTGCACCAGATCACACAGGTGCACCCCTAGAATATCTGTCCTCAGGATTGGATTTTTCTCCTTCAAAGGAGGAGACTGACAGTATCCATTCCCATCTGGGCACAGTTTGTAGCTGCAGATGTCCCTGGAGCTGGAGGTAATGCACCAACACCTTCAGCTGGGGAACTGGGTGTCAGCACCCTCCAAGCCCTGTGTAGGAGCAGAGCCTTGGGCTGGAATCACGTCTGCTTGCAAGGAAGGGTACAGACCTGCCCAAGGATGCCCCAGGCCCTGGTGCTCACCTCACTGTTCAGGAAGCAGTAGAAGACAGAGACGAAGAAGCCCTGGAAGGAGACAAGCAGCAGAGTCATCACGCAGCTACAGCCAGCAGACACCCCCAGGGTCAGAGACGTTGGAGCAACCCTGGGGTTTGGGGATGTCTGGTTTTGAGAGGGGGCAGAAGCGAGGTGAAGCATCAGCCAGGCTGAGTTCTCCACATCCCTTGTTGGGGTGGACTGGGATGGAAGCCAGTGCTGAGGACCATACCTGGAAGGACTCCAGAAAGGAGTTGAAGTAGATGAAGACGATCCTGGAGATCTCATCCTCACCGGGGTTGACAAAGAACAGCATGTAGGTGATTCCCAGCAAGGGCAGCAGCACCAGCGTGGCCTTGACTGCTTTCCTGGGGAGAAAACGTGGACCTGAGCTGCTGCCGTGCAGCCCTGGGCACGAGGACTCTCCCCATCCCACTCCCAGCACTGGTATGGCTAGGACTGGTCTGGGGAAGCCAGTGAACTGGGGGAGAGTCACGTTTTCCAGTGCAGCTCCCCAGCGGCTGAGCTGGTTTGAGCACTGGGCACCTTCTGTGGTTTCTCCATCCAGAAAAAGGCAGCGAATAGAGGAGGCCTGACCTTGAGCTGGTGTGAAATGATTGCTTGGCTGATTTAAGGCTCGATTAAAAAGGAATTAAGGAAGGTAAAATAATTTACCTCCTTCGACATGGGTTTATGAAAAACTTATCCCAGCTAATTAATTTAATATTTTTCCTTGATGAGATTACACGTGCAGTTGGTGAAAAGTAACAGTGTTGATACAAGAGGAGAGATCAGGGCTTGGCATCTCATTCGTTTGGATTAGGGCACAACAATGCCAAGTCAACACTTTTTGCTTAAAAAAATCCTGTTAATGGACAGATTCGAATATTAGTTGAGAACAGGACCGGTCATCCTTGGCAGGTCTGAGCTGGGCAGGGACTGAGCCCGGGGCTGTGCTGCATCGCTGACCTGGAGGAGAGCCACAGCCCCCAATACAAACTGGCAGATGGCAGGAGGAGCTGGAAATAACCGAGGACATGAGCGTCTTCAGGCTGGCAAACCATGGGACAGCACATGCACGGACATAGCTTCTCCACGGGAGCAGCCATGCTAACAAGGGATCCATCAGCTTTTTACCAAATGCCACTGTCTAAAGTGAGCAGGAGTTCTCCAGGGCTGTCCCTTGCCTGGTTTAAGCAAGACTTCACAGTTTATAACCCACCGAAATCTCCAAGTTATCCTGTCGCACAAAGCGTTCCTGGGAAATGAAAATGTTCTTCTGCCCAAAGGTGAAAAACCTTCCCTGCCAATATCAGGCAACTACTGGAAAACCAAAAGTCTCTCAAAATTGCTGACTGAGGCACATCAGTGTATTTCAATAACTTTCAGCTTTGCTCACCCTGAATTGTTCATCCCAGCTCAAGACCTCGTGATGAGGAAAACTGGCATTTCCCAGTGATAGCATCTGAATTTTTCCACTCTCTTCTGAAAAGTCACCCTTCCCCCCCTAAAATCCTGTTCCTCTTAACCCAGACCACAGGGAGATTCCCCGATTTCTGTCCAGAAAATGATCCAGAAAGAAGCACTGATGAGGACCAAGGTGGCTTCTCCAGTTCCGAGTCCTTTGGAGAGCAACAACCCCACATGGCAATGGCCATGTCTCTCCAAAAAGTGTTTGAGGTGCTCTTAGATGTCTTTCCACGCTCTCATTCCCTTAACACTTGGATGATGGGGCTGTTCCTATCCCCCCTAGTCATGCTAATGCAGTTTCCAGGTCTGCTTTCTGCAGGGTTGCTCCCTCTCTCACCTGTACTGGATCGTCTCCGACGTGGTTGAAGCTCGGAGCTTCGTCATGAGGATTCGGACGATATTGAACAGAAAGATGAAGTTGATCTGGAAGGAAGAGGGCACCTGCTTAGCATCTGTTCCCCCAATGCTTCCTTCCATTCCCTCAGCAGAGGCAATGGTCTGTGCCAGGGGAAATGGGAACATTTTCTCTTGATCCTGATCTGCTTCCTTCCATGCGCTGGAAAAGGACATCTGCGTTTGTCATTTTTAAAGCACCTTAGCAATAAGATTTAGGAGTTTGTTCAAGGGAGCAGGACAGCAGGGCACACCAGGAGATTGGCAAGGAAGGGCAAGCGTTAGAGAAAGGGCTGAAGGTGAAGAAGTTGGAGGGGAAGGAGGAATAGAAGGTGGCTGAAGGGATTTTGGGAGAGTGGCTGCCGTCACAGCAAGGAGCCGCTTGGCCGCTCTCCCAGTTGCCGACCCGCTAACGAGGACACAGGAAGGTGGCACTGGGACCTGAGCACGATTGACACAAATTAGAAGTGGCCTGGCTACCTGATGGGCTGGGAAATGAGAAGCTGGCTCAATTACTTGGCGAGGCTGATTAGTACTTGCTTGAGTTTTCTCAGCGTTGGGCAAGGAGGGAGAAAAAGCTGTGGGTCCTTGTGCATGGTTTTTCCCTCTGCAAATGCAGGTTGGATTCCCAGTGCTGCAGCTTGTGACTTGCCACCACTGCTCCTCTTTGTCCCTTCCCGAAAGGACAAAACCGCAGCAAATTATGCTCCATATGAGCCTTGGTTCAAGCATCGCTGCTCAGCCAAGGGCCAGGAGTAAAGCGATGTGATCAGGGAACGGAGATGAGGTCCTCAGGCTGCTGGGAATGCTCAGCAGAGCACCCACCTGCACCCAAATAGTGCCAGGGCAGGGACAGATGCACTTAATGATGCATGTGGGACTCTGCCCTATCCGAGTGAGGTCTCCACACTCCCTTTCTCACCCACCCCAAGCCAGCAGGACCCATGTAGGCTATTTCTTGTTGTGGGTTCAGTGCCCAAATTTGCTCAAGGAGTGGTTTGGGGAAGGGGAGCCGGGCTTGCAGGGCGAGAAGCATTGCTGCTGTGGGGCTGGGTATCCAGCTGCTGCGGGGTGAAGCTAAAGGAGGGGGAAAGACCCTGCGCAGGGGCAGCCTTTTCCCACGTGCAGACAGGGAGGACCCTGTATTTAGCAAACGAGGTCGCTTTGCTCTTACCAGAAGCACCAGGATCATGGGGCCTTGGTAAATGTAGTCAGTATAAACTCCCGCTCGCTTCCCAAACCAGCACCTGGAAGGCAAGGACAAGCGGTGTTGGGGACAAGTCTGCAGTGGGAGTGACTTGGATTTACTCCTGTCCTTGTGCAATCTCTGGAAGTCTCTGTGCATTAGGTGAAAGCGCCGCAGCTTAGACTGCTGTAAGAACAGAACTTGGAACGGCTTCCCTGGGGAACCCGACATATGCAGGGGCGTGGGGGCTTGTGGGGGTGTTTATGGGCCCCACGTGGATGTGGGAACTGGTTATTGTAGGATAAGCAGGGGTGACCTTACATGCTCACAGGTCCGGGCTGGCTCTGTCCCCGGCAAACCCTGCGGGAGCTCACGCTGGTGTCCTGGGAGCACCTCGCTGCGTTTTGTTAAACCAGGGCCGTGCCTGCGTGCGTAGCACAGGGCTGCTGGGGTCATGGGGGTAAAACTAGCACTGAAAAACAAGGCGAGCTGCCATTCACCTAAACAGGCTCCTTTTAACTTCCCAGTCCGTGAGATGAACTCTCAGGTGCCTGTTAAGTCCTCCATTAGCAAATCTCTGTGAAAACAGCTCGGGTGGTGGTAGTTTATATCTCTGCTGGTAAATTAAATCCCAGCTCCATTTAGCAAACACGTTATAGGAGCTCTGGCTTAGTCTCACCTTCTCCCCCTTAAAAATAAAAATCGCATTGTCCCTTTGAAGACTAAAAAGCAGTGATGGGCTCCCGCAGCAGAGCCTAAAGGTGAGGTAAAAGAACGAATGGAAGAGTATTATCTTTTTCCTCCCACCCTTTTCATCGACCCTGCCTCGTGTCAACCCTTCCAGCAGGATCCACGCCTGCCACAGCCCCTGGCACAACTGATCTCCAGGGAACTGGGATAGAAAGGAGAGGGAAAGCAATAGGGCTCACTTCTCGTTGTCGTAGTACAGCTTCCCAATGGCCCAGGCGACGATGATGGGAAAGGGGATACCTGCAGATGAACACAAAGATGAGTCTCAGCGCTCCAACGTTACCACCAAATTATGCTGCAACAGGGCAAACCACTGAGTGAGATGATATGGCCATGCAAATCCCATCTTTCTGCTCCTGGCAGCCTTTTTCCTACTATTTAGGTGCAACAAGAGCTGGAGCAGAGGATGGAGTTGGGCGTCATCCATCCCTGGGTACCCAGCAGGTGAAGGGGAAATCCTGGTTCTTACACCAGCCGATGCAGATGAACATCCACTTGCGGAGCTTGTCTGTGGAGTAGGTGAGCACGATGGCCGTGTGCAGGTAGCAGCCCTCGCCGAACATCCAGAAAAAGTTGGTGACGTGGAAATAATTGTAGGCAGCAGTGACCAGGCGGCACCAGGCCTGCCGAGAAGGTTAGGAGGAGACGTGGAGGGTGAAGAAAAGAGCTCTGTTACAGCCGTGAAACTGATGCACAAGAGCAACACAGACCCCAGCAGAGTAATGAAACCCATGCTTCTCCCAAGCCTCCAACCACCAGGCAGCCCTATTTTGCTCCTCAATCTACTTTTGTGGTCTCATCTTTAGCATCCTGAAGCTCCCCACACATCCCAGTGCTCAGGGCTGGGCTCAGACTGGCTGCCCAGCAGAGCTGCACCTACCACATTGCTCTCGTGCACCTCTGGGTTCATGGTGAGCTGCACCACGAACCACGTGGCGTTGCGCAGGATGAAGGCTGTGATCAGGTTCCAGTGGATGATGTTCCTCAGGCACCGGATGCTCCTGGAGAGAGAGGGACAAGGGATCACCAGAGGGTGGTAGGTGTCTGGGGGGCTGGCCATGTGTGGACTGGGGGACAGGGCTGTTTGTGGAGCTGAATGTCTTCGTTGGGACCCAAGGGTGAGCTGCTGGGACCATGGCCTGGGTGGTGTGGGCAAGGAGGGCGGGAGGTGGAAGGCACCAAGGAGGACCCTCTGCTTTAAAAAACCCTGGGACAGGAATGATCCCTCCAGACTGGGAAGCAACGAACATGGGGGAGGATATGGCAAAACTCGGGGGCCGTGGGGCAACCTCTGTGGGCTCGTGTCCCCAGCAGGAACAGGGCAGCAGGTTGGGTCACTCACCGCAGGCGCATGAAGAGGACGAAGGCCACGAGGAGGGCGCCCAGGGAGACACAGTGCCCCAGGTAGTTGATGATGACGGCGACGTGGTAGTGCAGCTTGCTCTTCTTCTGGCAGGGGGAGAGGGGGAGGGGGTCAGCAGCTGTGCCAGGTACCACCACAAACCCACCTTCTCCACCACATCACCTCTGAGAGCTGCACCGCAAATTTGGGACCCTCTTACCAGAAAGCTACTGCAGCCCACCTGGTGCAGGACAGTGGAGATGGGGCTGGAAAAGGTCGTGGCTGGTTGGATGGGGCTAATGCAGACAGGAGAGGCACCAATCTGGCCCTGCAAAGGGCTCAGGCACTTCACATCCTACCCATGCCAGGGAAGCTCACGGTTCCTGCCCCTACATCGCTCATACTCGGTGCTGGGACATCCCCAACCCACCCTCTGGGGAAATCCTGCTGTAATTGAGCTGAGTTCGCTGGCAACATGACATCTGATGTCTCAGTTCATTCCCCATTGCCCTGGGGGCAGCTTAGAGGCTGGGATGAATTTGGGCAGAGGGAGCAGAGGATCTCAGGAAGGTGTGAGTGATAATTAAATTAATTGATCACTCCTGCTGTTAGGCACTCATCCAACCTGTGAATTAGCAATTAACCAAGTGAGAAAACCACTCCTGACATGAGATATCAGCATCTTAAATACCAGAGGTGGTATCAGCTGCAAATGAACAGCTCATATCTCTTCTCCTCTGCTCTGAGGGGTGGCTTGACCTACTCAGGGGCTTGTAATTCTTGATCCCATTTTTTTTTTTATTCTTTTCAGTTTCCTAAACATCTCCTTTATTTCATTGCCAGCAGGGAGGGATGGGGTTTGCACTGAGTGCTTGTGTCAGGAGGGATCTGGAAAGGGGTGACGGGGAAGGAGGGCATCCTGATCTGCACCCTGGGGTCAGGGGACCTCACGCTGCAAATCTTCTAGGGTTTTCAACAGGGGAGGAAACAGTCGTGGCCTTATTTTTGGCAGGGAATGAAAATGCAAATCGGAAAGGGAACCATATAGGCTGCATGTAACCTTATATATGGGATGCTGCTCCACACTCAGCCCACAGCTCCCTTGGGCCATTCCCGCCCTGGGTGCTGTTGCCCTTCAAAACTCCATTGTCTCTCCATCACCCTCCCACCAAGAGCCTGGCTGAGGCACTACCAAGGTCCTACCTCTTCGCTGAGGATCTCCTGGCACTGGGAATAGTTGACCCGTGCTGCCCAGCTCCCGTTAGCGAGGCACTCCCTGTAGCCATTATCTGAAAGAGACGGTGCATGTCGAAGGGTTAACGGTGAGTGGGGACGAACACAAAGGTGTGACCTGATGATTGTCACCCATGCAGGGATCACTGCAGGGGTCAACAGTATGAAGCCCGTGACAGTTTTAATTTTGAAGACAGCTCAGGTGCTGCCTTGGTTGCAATTGCAGAAGCAAAATCCTGGGAACATTTCAGACTCGTTCAAGAGTTTTAGGTCTGCACCCGCTCTGCCCCTTGGCACTGGGGAACCCTGATGCCTCCCACCTCTCCGTTTGCTCGAGCGATCATGTGCAACGCTGCAAGCACAGCTGCACCGACAGTGTGGTTTTCACTTCTCTCCCTGCATTAGGAGCTTTCTTCACCTCCCAGCAAGGACATGGAGCAGCAAGGTTAATTGGGAAGGAATGGCCACGACAGCCCTGGAGCAGTCTCCGATTAACGTCAGTGTGATGCCAGCACTGGGGCTTCTGCTATTAACAGGAGAGACATGAGCCTCGTCAGGGCGATGGGATGGGACAGGGATGGGGATGGCTCTTGGGCAGGAGCAAGTATGGATTAATGCAAAGAGACTCATGTAACGGCCTGAGAGGCACCACGAAGCAGGAGCCGTATGTGCGCAATCTTCCGCTGCGCTAAAAAAAAGGTGTGGGATGGAAAAATGGATGTTTTTTGCGGGAGGCAAAATGTTTCATCGAAAGCAGGGCTTGGGTGGTCAGAAGTTCAACCATGTGCTAGGAATGGCTTCGGGCACTTTTCAGATTCTTTCACTTTGTCTCCTGCTCCCAGGATGTCATCAGCAGTGACAACACGGTCACCTGTGCCGGGAGGGGAGGAGCTGCAAGGTCCCCCAGTCCTTGCTCAGGGTTGCACAACTTTGCGTCATCTCCAACAGCAGAGCGGGCTCAGTCCTCTTCCTCTGCCCCCAAGACGGGGACACCAGCCCTCACCCCCTTCACAGAGCCATCTCCAGGAGGACCTGCTTATAAAGCTACGGCTGTGAAAATACCCTCCCTGAAATTTGGGACATAAGGGCTTTTTTTTTTCCTTTTTTTAATTGATGGATCCAACAGAACCCCCCAACGTACTCTGTATCCAGAGATGTAGCGTCACTTGTGCCCCCGCAGCCCCTGATGTTCTCTGAACTCCCCCACCCCTCATCCACCCTTGACCCCATTGGGGCTGCCCATCTTACTTGTGGTGTTGTACCGCACGCCATAGAAATATTCGGGGCAGGGACGAGCCACCAGCTGTCCCACGGCACTCCGGGGCCAACACGTGCCAATCAGGTCTACCGAGGCGTTGCACTGGGGACCTGCAAGAAAAACAAGGTAGAGGGTTAGCAGAGGTCTGTGGGCCACCATGGGCCACCTCCAGGCTATTGAAGGGTCAAGATCTGCCCAGAGAGCTGGGGCTGCCGTCCTGGCTGAGCTGATGGGTCACTGCAAGCTCAGTCCCCTGAAAAGCCTCATGGCAGACCCCAAACGGGGACTTCCCAAGGGCTGGTTGATCCATTCTGGCCATTAATGATCTGATCCAACCCTGGTCTTGTCTGAGCACCTAGGCTAAGTCCAGTTCTGACCCAAGCCTGCTTTCCTGACCTGGCTTCCCAAGTCAGCTTTGGGTTCCCTGGCTCTGGTCTTCCAGCCCCGCTCCTTTCTTCAACCATGATGTTGGCATCCAGCCCCCTCAACAGCCAGCAATAAGCCAGATTTTCTCTTTCCCAGCAGTGACTTCAGCCCAGTGCTGGTGGGACACTCCTCAGAGCCCCTCCAACCCTCTCACACCTCCCAGCTGCACGATCTCCTGCCTAGCCATTCCCGTTGGTCTCTTCCAGCCTTTCCCGAGAAGAAAGCTCCAAGCCTGCTGCTGCTATTTCAGATTTCGAGCAGGATTTGTGTGCTTTTCCCAGCTACACGAGTGTGCTAACGTAGGCATTAGGTAGGCCAGATTGCAGGCTTTTTTATGTGCAATTTGTATATATTTAGAACAACATGTACTGCAGCTAAATATGGCCCAGCGACATCTCAAAGCGAGAGAGGAAGCGCAAGGGCTGTAATATCTATATAATGCCATCCTTGCCGGGCAGCAGATGGATGGGCAGCGGACCCTGAGAGGGGCAGAGTTCAGTGCAAACCACTCCTAGGTAGCAGAGATGTTTGTGCTGCCGGCGCGGAGGTCGGCATTGCTGTTTCCTGAGGCAGAACACCCCGATTTGCAGCTCTCTGGGTGCGAGAACACAGCGTTTCCTCTCCACCCGGGCTCGGTGGTTGTTATTTAAATGCCTTTCCTGAAGCTATAGATAGAACTGGCTGAAGAGTGACCGAACAAAAATAAAAAAAAAAAGCACAATATTGTGTTATTAATATGATGTGGGTTTTAATCGGGGAACATTTGTTGTCATTGATTATCTCAAAAATGGGCTCCTTGCTTTCTTGGGATGTTCTCAGAGGGAATTTTCAGTTCAAAGAAAAGGAGGGTTTTTCTTCACCTTTTGCGAGAGAAAGCAACTTCCAAGCATGTGAGCTGGGGAAGCGTCAGAGCACGGTGAGCATTACCTTCTGCCTCCCATAGCTTGTAGTGAGAAATTAATTTTAACAGTGACCTTTGCTAGCTGTGTTAATGTGTATGGTTGCTGCGGCAACCTTCCCTTTAAGTTAACTGTTTTAAGCCTGCATTTCTTAGGAAACAAGGTGCATTCAATCACGTGTAGTTCCCTGCCTGTGCTAATCTGCAGCCATTAGCATTCGTTGAGCTCCTTAGTTGCTTTGACCCAAATTTGACAGATAAGTAGAGGGTCGCAGAAAACGAAGTCCCTGTTTAAAATTTTATGATAATATCCATCCAGGTGGAGAAAAGACAACTGGTAGTTGCTTCAGCTAAGGACAAAGTTAAATTGCAAGTGCTCTCCCCAGTAGCCACCGGGGAATCTGCCCAGGTGAGAAGCTGCTTGATCTGCAGTAGGAAAAGCTTCACCTGGAATAACACAGAACAGCAAAACGGGGCTTGCAGAGTGCTGATGCCCAGAGCAGCTCACGCAGTCATCAGAAACCTTCCCTGTGCCCAGTGGGCTGAGCACAAACTGTTTTCTCCCCACCCTTCGTGCCTCAGTTTCCCTCCTGCGTCCCAGGGGCTGTGCCGGGGGCACAGACACAGACTGCTCAGGGGGGACAAGCAAGAAAACTCAGTAATTAAAAATCAGCAGAGCCAGAAAGCAGCAGCAACAGGACTCTCCACCAGTAAAACAAAACCACTGCGATGCCGTTAAATAACCGAAACCAAGACAGACTCATGGGAGTTACGTGATCAGCCAAGGGTGGCATCATTCTGCCACATGTCTGCCCAAGTGTGGCTTTAATATCTCCATATTTCTCGAAGGCACTCGATTTAATGCTGCTTGGCACCCCTGTGGAAGCGTTATGGACACCTACCAGATGACAAACTGAGCAGAGGGCTCTTGCTGTCCCACCACAGCAGGAGTTGTAGGGTTAGGGTGGAGCAGCTCAGCCCCCTCCTGGTCCCATGGGTCGGGGGTGTGGGATGGGGTGACATTCGGACTTGGGGTCCACAGATGGGTGAGCAGAGGCTCGGGCAGGCTGAAGGAGGCTCCCAGGACCTCACCACGCTTTGCCCCAGCACCGCTGCAAGCAGCATTTTGAGGTCTGTCCTACCAGTTTTTCATCTAGTGGGTGGCTGTAATATTTTTCGCTGAGAAATGCTCCATGAAGAAAAGCTGCGGAAAGCAGATGTTGCTCTTTCTTCTCTCTCCAGCATACAGGGAAATGAAAAAAATAAATAATAAAAATCTCCTGCTGGGGAAGGGTTAAGTAAAATAGCAAAGGCGAATAGTGCCATGAGGGCTGTGATGTCCAGTTTGCCCAGCATGACTGTCTGCTCCAGCTGCTCCCCAACGGCAAGCAGCTCCCAGCATTTGGAGCACTGTTTAGCATGGAAATTATATGTATCAGTGCTAAATGCTTTCATATCTGCTTTGCAGCCCATCCGTATTTGCAGGGGGATTATTCTCCCAGTTTCTGCAGATGTCTGCTCCAGCTTTCTCAGCACCGCTGGCTGCACAAATAGGTTTGGTCTTTGCAGCAAGAAAGGTCAATGAATTTCCTACCCGCACCAAGTCTGCCCTGATCTGGCTCCCTCCCACAGAGAAACACGGCATTTGGGGTAGGAAAGAGCTGGACTTGCTTTGAGATGGGGAGCTTGGCACGAGGAAAGTCCCTCAAACCCCTTTTCACACTATCTCCTTTGGGCTGAGTTGCTTTGAAGTAATATAAAACATTTCATTTCTTCTGAAGAAAAGAAGTGCCTGTCTGGAGACTTACACTGAGACAACTATACCACAATGACTGTCTCAGGATAACTATAGCGATATTCCTCCTGTTTATATAAAACATCCCTCTCCAGCCTGCTTCCACCACTCGCAGAGGCCCCCGAGATGGCTCCAAGCTAAAGCCAAGCAGCCGTGTGAAGCCTGGCAGCTGAAAGCTCTTCAGTCCCAGCTAATCTGCCAAAAGATTTTGAGCAAATTTAAAGAGGATGGAGCATGTTTATCCTGGGCCAGCACCAACAGACGTGTGGCCACGGTGCTCTTGAGCCGATGCCAGGAGGTCTGAAGTGTTATTGTACCATCGAACCATTGCTAGGGTGGCACGAAGAGGAGGAAAGCAAACGTTGTGCTGATATAACCGTGCCAGTAAACACGTTCACATCTCACACTGGACAAAGCTTCGCACCAATACAGCACCCCAAATTCCTGCTGTGCCCCCGGTGATGCTACAGCTGCGCGAGGCGTTAAGCCTCTCTGTCCTTGTGCCGTGCAAAGAGGCCAGGAGAGACGATGGAAATCCATAGCACAGGCTCATTGCCGTGGTTGGGAGGGATGGGGTTATTGATCTAAGGTGTCTCAGGAGGCTGCGTAACAGCTGAAGGGTGTTAACTCTTGTTTCTACCTGTCCCAAGCTCTTATTCAACCACAGTTATTTCTGTCCATCACCGCCATCCCCAGTGGCCGCGTTGCTGCTGCTGCCTCTTGAGCAGGCTGAAGCCTCTGGCTCCACTGATGGTGTCCCTCCTGCACTCGGCAATCAAGGCTTCATCTCCACATCTAATAAAAATATACTCACTGGAGGTCATTTGTCCCTCCCAGTCCCTCTCAGAAGCAGCCAGAGCCTTTGGGCGAGTTGTCTCAAAATACTTAGATCCAAGCTCACACCGTAGCTCCAGCACTGCTTTCATTGGGTGTTTGTCTTTGGAAGAGTCCAGTCCTTAGAAACTCCCCAGTGATCCTCCCAAGAGTTCAAGTTCCATGAGCCTCAATGTCAAATAATGACACCAGCTAACTAAGCATCACGAGAGCAAAGTGTCTTGTAATGAATTTGCAGCTTGTTGCTATTTCCCCAACACTGCATGTTCCCTCGGGTCCCTGCTGCTATTCTGGAGATGAACAAACAGGAGGCATCAAACCCCGCTTCTGCCATCGGTATCTGATGCATCTGCTCAACGTTGTCACTGAAGACTCATCCATGTACAGCTTCTGTGGAGCACGTATATTTATTTAATAGCTAATGTTGGGCTTGGGGCATATCTTGTTCTCCTGACACAACCTGTAGAGTGGCTGGAATTGTGTTATTATGAAGAGTAGCAGCAAGTGGTGTATTCCCCGGTATCGGCTGGGCTTTGCTGGTGGGTGAGCAAAGCAGCACACTCCCTCACTGGCAGAGTTTTCCTAGCAAAATTTCTAGTTTGGCTACAGCTGAACACAGTAGCTGGCAGTGATTTTGCTGCATCCAGTCCAAAGTACAATTTAACTGCTGTAGCTGCCGCTCACGCTGAGATGTGCCAGGACACTGCTTCCTACCAGAAAACCTTCTTCCCTCTTCCGCTACAATAAAATCTGTGAGTATAAGCAAGTTTCTGTTGACACCCCAGTTTCCTAGATGATGGAGCAGAATGGCTTTATTGATACCAGTATACACTTAAAATGCTATATTTTTCCATAGGGGTAAGTTCACATTTTCGGTTCCCAATCCTGCCCCAGTATCACTGCTCTCCCTAAGTCCCTTCCAGGACTCAATGCTGCCTCTTTAGCGCCTGCTCAGCTCTTTTTCAGTATTTCTGCCTGGGTGGGAGAGATGCCCATGAAGATGAAGGGAGAAAGAGATGCTGATGTTTTTAATTTGTCCTTTACAAATTTAAATTCCAGTCTCTCCCCAGGGGAGCCAGTGAGTGAATGAAACAGCAGTGGCATGAGAAGGGGCTGCTGGAGCAGCGTCAGCAGTTTGGGGAGCTGAGCTGGAGCAGGTGGAAAGTGTCTTGGTCAAACTGTCACCCGCTGTGAAACACGTTTCCAAACCCGTCTGATAAAGCGCCCGCCAAGGAAATGCTCTCGTTGCTCACTGCTCTCCTTTGCTTCTGAGCCACAGGCTTCTGCTATATCTGCACCACCTTGATTTGCTTTGTTTAAATACAGAGCTAAGCTCCCTTCCCCTCCTTGAAAAAAACCCTCCAATTAAACCCCCCCACATTGCCCTCTCCCTGGAGGTGTTCAAGGCCAGGTTGGACAGAGCCTTGAGTATCCTGATCTAGTTGAGAGGTGTCTCTGTCCATGGCAGGAGGTTGGATTAGATGATCTCCAAGGTCTCTTCCATCTTGGGCCATTCTAGGATTCTATTTTACGATTCTATTCAGTTCTGTCTACCTTCAGTGTCATTTTCCTTTGCTTTAAGTGAACTTGCAGCGCACGAATCATTTCTTTCCTGGGAAAGAATCAGCTGTGCTTCCCTCTTTCTCTCCTGAGCAGGGGATTGAGGATAATAATCTATTGTGATAACAGTTTAACAGCTTAAAGGAGTGAGTTGCGCAGCTGGGATCAACCAGGGCTATTAGCAACTGGGTGCAAACTCCTTGGGTTGATCCAAGCTTGACTGTTACGAATGGCAAAACAACCCCGTGAGCACTCTGAGCTTGCTCTGCTCAAGTGCTTTCTGCTGGAGTGCTTCAGGAAAGCCATGTCTATTAATTAAGCAGAGGATTTCCCATCTGCTCAGGTTCCCCTTTCCTTCCCACAGCGCAAAGTGATCCTGCAGCTGGAGAAAACGACCTTGTTCCTCCCTGACGGGCTTTGTGGCAGGGCGAGGCAAGAAGCAGCTGCTCACAGACCCTGCGGAGCTGAAATCATCGGGAAGACAAATTCAGGGTCTGAGGCGATCCATAGGCTGGGAGCCCTGGGGACAGGCACCTAGCCATCCCGGACAAGGGATGCTGACCCTCACTGCATTCCTTTTCGAGTCTGATCTATTAATTTCTTGGCTTCCAGATATTTGGGGGTGCAGCCATCTGACTTTCCCTAATGCACCATGCTGACTTCAAGTGCAGCCTAGGGGACCTCAAGTGCAGCCTGGATTTCTGCCTGGAGGAGGGCAGGACAAGGGAGCCCTGTGGGGCTCAGCTGCTCCCCATCCCGGGGTGAGGGTTTGCTTGCAAGGCCTGCACCCCATGAGCATCACCCTGGGTCTGTCCCCACCACACAGCTCCAAGCAGAGTCCAGTCCAGCTCAGTGCATGCACCTCAGGGGATGCTGGCATCCTCGTGCCACGCATCCTCATTAAATAGCATGTGATTAAATAATGAAGGGACTGGTGACTCCAGAGAGGAGGAGAGCCTGTGCTGGGCTGTTTTTGGGAGGGGAGATGCTGTAGGGCCACTCCGTGCATCCAGCTGACGCCCTGCTGAGGACCTCTGGGCTCGTGTTTTCTGCATGTGCCGTTTCCCAAGCGTTATGCAGACGTTAACGAATTAAGTCTCATAGCCTTCACGCAATTCTCATTAGTGTCATCCTAACAACTCTCCATGTTAAATAGCCTCAAAACCGAGTTGCCAGTTTTGTAAATATCCCTCCCTAGGAATTGCTGCTTGAGTCAGGCAGGGCTTAAATGGACCCCAAGGACAAAAGCTGGCACTGAGCTCCACTTACCAAGCAGCAGAGAAGAGACAATTAGTTTCATCCTTACTTCTTGCTCTAAGCCCCCTCCTTGAGCTGGAAGTGGTTCGTGTATGTGCCAGCCCCATCCCAAACTAACAAGTAACTCAGGGATGACAGTTCAGCTGCCTTGAGCCACTGGAGATTTTGCAAATCTAAAGCCTGACGTGTTCCCCTGTCCCAGGGTGATGGGCGCTGAGGTGCTTGGATTCACACAAATTTATCCTTAACTGAGCAAAGCCCAATCCTTGCAGAAAGCAGCACCCACTGCTTGAGGGTGGCAGTGATTGCAGGGTGTATCCATCAGCAGAGCCATGGCAGAAATTCTGGGCTCAGGAGATTGCGGTGAAGGCTGTGAGCTGGGTACGAGGATGCTCTGGGACCTGCTGCTGCCCTAGGTTGTGCCATTGGCTGCTTCGTGCATCGCAAAAGGGTCCCGTGGTGCCTTTGTGGGTCAGAGCCCACAGAGCTGGACCCACGTTGCACTAAGAGAGGTGAGTAAGAAGAAAACAAGTGTCATTTATCACAGCCTAACACAGCCAAGGACAATCACCTTGCCGAGCAGAGTGATGAAACCTTCAGGGAGCAAAGCACATGAGTGATGACCAGCTTTCCTGTCTGCACCGTGCCCAGGCCAGAGACACAGGCTTTTCCATTTCCACTGCCAGCCTTGCTCTCTCTCGGCTTTCTGTCTCCATTTCTTGGGCTGGGGATGCTTGGGGGATGTTCCTTGCAGGACCGTGGTGACCTGGGCTTGGCCAGGCACTTAATCAGCTGGTGCCAAGCTCTAATTTTTGAAGAAGAAATTTTTACTGCTGCTCTTAATGGGAGCCGGGCAGCCATTCGTCAGCGCCACGTCTCCAAGGCCGTCCATCACCTTGATGAAGAGAGCTGCTCTGAGCAGCAGGGACTGGGGCAAGATGGGCAGTTACTTGGTGCCTGCTCTGGTCTTCATTCACTTGTGAGAAAACAAACTATGCAACATCCTTGAGCTGGGGAGGAATTTTCTCCTTGTCCCTGCAAGCTCTTCTCTCTTAGCTGCCTTTCCTTGCCCAAAACCTATCACAGAACCAGACCTGTTACTGCTGAAGTGGCATCCAAGTCACATCTTGAATATAGGCTAAAAGCCAGTTTTGGCACAAACGTATCTTAGGCCTGTGCTGGTTGGATGCAAACCCATGTACGGGTGCTGAGTAGGAGCAGAGTTGCCTGTGACCCTGCTGGCTGAGCCAGCCCTGGCCACGGTCACACTCCCAGAAGCTCCTTGTGGCTTGTGGCCCCTCAAAGTGCTCAATGGGACACACCTAGGAGTGCTGGGGGACAGAAGATGGCCAAGCCCTGAGCACATGGTGGCCACGCTGCATCAGTGATGTGGTCTCTGCAGAAAGTCACAATTCCCAGTAGTCACCCTGGGGCAGGGGGATGGCAGAGGGTCGTGGACATAGGTGACAAAGGTCCTGGTGTCTCTAGGCATGACGGAGAATAGGCAGAATGGGAGCAGGGGCTGGGTAAATGTCTCTTTGCCCACCACCCCCTTGAACACAGCCCAACAGACATTTGTTTTCTCTATTTTTAGCTCTCCTGAGCTCTGCATCTTCTACCTGCCTCGACTGTCACCCTGCAAAGAGGCTGCTGCAGCAGCCAGCACATGGTTGCAACGCAGCCTCAGCACACCCCGCCTCCCCACGAAAAGGAGCCAGGCAGCTGCAGATCAGCCCAGAGACACCCCTGACACCCTCTTCCAGCCACCCCTGTTGCCGGGGACCCCTGGGGATGGCTACTGTGAGCTGGGGATCCAGGACACTCACCGGTGTGGTTGGTGACGGGTGGCAGGCTCTCGCAGTACTGCTCTTGGATGGAGGCTGCAACTGGGCTGTCCCAGAGGAGAAACGCCTGCACGGGGAGAGAGCAGAACACAGGCAGGGTTATGTGTGCACTGCGCTGTTTCCCCAGCCCCCAACTCCTCCATGGACATAGCAGCAGGCGGGTCAGATCTAAGCTTGTCCCTGTCTTGGTGGATGCCACCACCTAAAGCTGCACAATTGACTCATTTGCAGGACGGGTTTCCCAGCCCGGAGGAGCTGGGCTTATCCAGCCTGGAGCTGCGGGACTGATGCTCTCTGCTCTCCCACCCACCGATCCTCTCCTGCCCCAAGTATCCCCCTCAGCAAACCATCCTGCAGCCCTGCACAGCCCCTGCCAGGTCACAGAGCTTCTGCTATTTAGCAGTTTAATCAACACTTATAGTTTTAGCATCTTTGCATCCTGAGAGCAGACAAGGGAAACATGATAAGCCTGACACCACGCTCAGATTTTCAATACCTTATAAAAATCACAGCCTTGTAAGCTGTCAGTGGGAAGATGTTAATACATGTCCTTAAGGAGATCTAATCCACAGTCAACTGGGTCTGGCTAAAGCCTTTTTTTCAGGAGAAAGGCTTGTCTGCAAACACTGACACTCCCATTGCATTGGGAAGCACTGACCAGGATCTATCCTAATCCCTTCTCCACAGCAGCTCCCAGGTGGCTCTGCAGCTCTGCTGCAAGTGAAAACCGTTGGCTCTGTCTGCGTGGGGAGTTATTTTGCAAAGCTGCTACAGAACTACTGTGCTTTTGCAGGAGTTCAGGGAAACTATAACTGGGGAAGGCACCTGCAAGTGGAAGATGGCAAAGGGATGGTGCCATTAGTTCCAGGACTCACCAGGGAGGCAGCTGGGGGAAGGACGGGACCTGTTGTTTTGCAAAGCACATTGAGTTCTACCAGAGAAGCTGCCCACTTTCTCCCCTGGCTCAGAAACGGGTGACATGGGCTGATCCCCTCTGCTCGGGGGACAAGTGCCAGTGATGGATGAGGCTGAACTCCGCTTCTCTTACCCCAAACCTGCCCTGCAAGGACTGACCAAACCCCTCGGAGGAAAGATCATGGCAGAACTGTGCCCCGAAATACAAGCACGTACAGATCCCTTGGGAAAGCTCAAACCTGAGCCTGGAGGCAGGAAAGGCTGCAGCATCCTCTATTTGCAAGCAAGCTCCCAGCTCCCCAGGGCAGTGGGCTCGGACACCATCCCACGCTGAGCCAATACATCAAGCAACAACCGCCACCTTCCCCACCGGCCTGATCAGTGCCTGATCTCCTTTCCCAAGTGCCATTTACCTTCAAAATCACTCTGGGTAGGGAGAAGCAGGTCCTCCTCTTGCCCTTTAGCTGTACAGACACTGGCTGCTCTTGCCGGCACACCCAGCGATCCCCGGCGCCTTACCAAGGCATTTGCAGGATTTATTCAGACACGGAGACAGGCTCAGCACCCACTTGCTCTTTTCTAAACAACTATTTACTGCCTTGGGAAGCTGGTTTTGACAGCAAGAGAGATGTCAGGCAGACATATAAATGGAGCTGAGAATAGCTTCCTTGTTATGACTGCTCCAGATGGCACAGGGGATCCGGCAGCAAAGTCCTGCCCCAAGCGCGGGCGCTGCATGGGGCTCCTGTTGTGCTGGTCCTGTGGGAGCCAAGCACCTCCTGAGTTTCCTTGCCAAAAGGTGAGACCACCTAAACTCCAGATATGTGGTAAGTGACGTAGTGGCATTGGCTCTTCTCTGCCTTGATGCCCACAGCTGGTGGCTGCCAGACTTGGTGGCTCTTTGCACGGGTAGCTCGGACAAAACGGTTCCTCCCAAAAGGGATGGGATGGTTTGCCTACCTGAACAGGCTCTCAAGTGTTAATTGGATGTGTTTCTCCTAATCGCAGCCTGCTCCAGCCTGGCAGTGCCCGTTCTCCTTCCAAACACAGGGAGAGGTCTTGGCACTGAGCAGCAACATGGACCAAGCTACAGTTAGAGGGGGGTATGGACGGATGGATGGATGGATGGATGCAGTGCCATCTCTGGCTCTTTGCAGGCTTTGTAAATGAGCTGAAACTGCTACAGGAGAAAAAAAGATGAAAAAAAAGTTCCCCAAAACACACCAAAACCTAACAGCTTTCTTAGCAGGCTCTAAGAGCTGCCTCACTGCAATGCAGCCAATGTTCTTGACAGAGGTGAAGGGTTTTTCCCATTCCTATCAGCCCCAGCTCGAAGGGGGAAAGCTGGGGAAGGTGGCAGCTGAAGGTGCATTCACACAAGCCAAAAGCATCCTGATTGAGTACCCTGACGGCCAGGCTCTCACCTGTTTTGCCTTTTGTGGGTTACTTTAACCTCTCCTCAGGCTTTGCAGGGAGAACAGGTCAAAGCTCTGTCCTTGAAGAGCTTTGCCTGCCAGAGCGTCGCTGCCGTCAGATGCCACATGGCACCCAGCAGGTCCCAGCCTGGCCGGGCTGGAGCCAAGCACGTCTCGACAGCCCTGAAACCATGGTGAGTCGAGCTCAAGCCAGAGAGGGGCCGTGTCCCTCAGCCCTCCTGGCCCTGCTTTGACATAGGCTACAGCAATGCTCTGCAGTGAAGAGCACCTCCATGACCTCTCTCAGGCTGCCAAAATCCTGGAGAGCTTCAGCTGAGCGTTCAGCTGCACAGGAAAGAAAAGCAATCTGCTTTTCTAGAAGCAGCCACTTCACACAGAGATCCCACTCGGCCCGGGGAACTGCTCCCATGCGGGCGATGGTTCTGCTGGGAGCTGCATGGGCTCCAGGAGGTCCCACACTGGCAGCAGCTTCTCCTCCATCAGAAGCTGACAACGCCATTGCCCCTGCCTCAGCATCCACCCAGCTCCCTTCCAAGCTCTGCTAACACCTGTTGTACATGCAAGGAGAGTTTGCAGCAGATGCCGATGGTGCTGGGTTAACTTGGACCTCACAGAGCCGTAAGCTCCGTCCTTTCATCCCCATGTCTCCTGCAGTGGGATCAGTTGTCCCCACCAGCCCTCACTGCGTGGCTCAGACACCAAAACCTGACGCTGTTCCCCTGTTTACTGCATCCCACACCCAGCAAACACCAGCTGCAGTTGGTTTCCACCAGCCACCAGGTCAAGGCTCTCGGAAGGGAAACTGAGGCATCACTTGCCTAAGGTCGCTCAGGCTGTGCTGCACGGTGTGGGGCAGGTCTCTCCTAGCTGGACCTGCTAGCCGTGTCCTGATGCAAAGCCGCTGGGTTTTTTGAAGCTATTCCATGTGAGGGGCACAGGGTGCCAAGTCCCCTCGCCAGGAGACACAGCACAGCGGGCTGAGACAGCATCAGCTCTTTCGCACAAGGAGGCTGGAATGAGTGTGAGGAGCAAGATCACACACACGCGCGTGGCATCAGTCTCTTGACCTGCCACTGACCTAGCAGCAAAATTCAATTAATAACAATTAGGAATTAATGTTCCCCTGCAGTGCTTTCCCTCTTCAAAGCAATCCACAGATATTAATTAATATATTCACATCAAACCCTGCACCGTACTACCCAGAGACAGGCTTGTCCCCACTTGATAACTTATTGCCTCAAACAAGATCAGATCTGCTTGGCGAGAAGGGCTGACAGCTCTGAGCAGTGAGATAGATGGTCCGTAGCCTAATTAGCAATCTAAGATGGGACTTGGGTTTTCCATTGCTGACAGGGCTGTAATTGGAGAGCGGAGCGATTAGCAGGATGAAGCGGAGCGAGCCAGTGTCTTTGCACAAAGCTGGAGAGGTCAATGGGACCAAGGGATGGTGATGGTCACCGAGACCATCCTGGGAAGGGAGGTCAACACCAGCCACCCTGGAGCTGTCCTTGCTATAGGGAATTTCTCACCCATGGGTTCTGCTCCCCAGCTTGGCTGGGCTTGCCAGCATTTGGGGTGAAAGAAGGGAGAGTTCTTGAGACACACAGGCAGGGGAAGGGCTGAGCAGTCTCTGCCCTGGACCTTTGCTGAGGTTCCCCAGGGTGTTCAGCTGGGATTGAGCCCACAGAAAAACACGCCAGACTTCGAGTGTGAAGTACAGTGAATGCTAAAAGAGCTGGATGCCGACCTCAGGTGGCAGAGCAGCATCAGCGGTGCGGGAAGGGAGGGCACCGTCTTCTGCAGCTGATGAGCTTCTTACCACCTCCACCTTGGGGGCTTTCCCTTGGGTAAATCCCATCCCCAACCCAAGCCGTGAATGGGAGCATCTGGCCCATGAAGGACCCTCTCTACAATCCCCTGCCTCAGCCCTGACAGTGACTTGCTTTGCAACCTCCCAAGCTCAAGGTTTCTCTGAGACCCCCAATTTACAAGTAAGTGCCCCAACGCTCCCTCACTTGTTTCTGCGCAAAGCCACACCAGGAGCCCTGTGAGCATCAAGGCAAAGTGCAGGCAGTGGAACGAAGCTCAAAGCAAGAGCCACAGAGGGAATTTCTGTGGCTGATATTACTCGGGGGGGAAGAGCAGACAGTGAGAACGTCTCCATCTGGCATTAAAATCTGTGAATTAACGAATTTAGCCATATTAGAGGGCCGGTCCCTGTTGTGTGTAGACAGAGGCTTTGGTGTGAGTATTTGTTCTGTTTGGAGCCTCTTTCTGAGCGTGCTGGATGCAGATCCTAACAAAAGAATATCAATCAAGGCTAAATGAATGCCCTGTAAAACCTGATTTATGAGCAATTAAAGATTTTCCTGGATTAAGCTCTGGCCTCTGTTGCTTGCCATAAATAATTCTGACTTCATTTATCTATCAAAAGGAGCATGGATTTTTGGGGGCAGGTGAAAAAAAAGAAAAAGGATAACGGCATCTGGATATTGGAAGCTAAAGGCACAAACAAGCTGAGGAAGGGGACAGGCTGTGAATGTGCAGCTTCTGTGGCATCTGGATTTGCCAGAGCAAAGGCTGCTAGAGCACAGTTGGAGTGATGGAGGCCAGCACAGGGAAGGGCTGTTATTTCTGTTAAACTCTCCTGCAGATGGTACGTGCGGGTCCCGTGTGCACTCACAGATATTTTCATTTGGGGGCTGGAGATTTGTTTTCCCCAGCTGCCTCCCAAGAGCCACATCTTGGCTGCCCTAAGCCCCCAGTACCCTTTTAGGGTCATACCCTGGGCTGAACATCCACCATTTTTTTTCCTCCGGTTTACCTGCATTCACAGCTAGTGAAATTGCACCAAAGCTGTATCTGCCATTGCCTTTCCAGGGCAAATAGTACAGGATTTCAGGGTGGAAGAAGGACTATGGTCTGCAAAAACCCCACACCCTTTGTCCTCTGCCATCTGAATGGAAGCGATTGCTTCTGGGCAGGTGACTCATTGACAAAGCAGGACACTGCACAGAAGGAAGGTCTCTTCTATTAGCTCGAAATATGGTTAAGTAAAAAAGGAAAAAAAACAACAGATGGGCCTCTGGGTATTTTATGCCATCTTCTGAGCCACCCGCTCATGACTGACAGCTCTCAAGTGTTGGACAACAGCTCCTGGGCTCTGCTTGTTGTGGGAACCCCATGGTAACAACTTGTGCTTTCCTTTGGGTCCGAATACTGTTCTCCGAGATAAAGCCATGGATGCAGCCTCTCTAAATGCTTGGACCTCAGCTTGAGCTTGTTGCTTGCAACAAACTTCTGGGCCAACCCCGTGCAGGATTTCTGGTGAGCAGAGCTATGTTTCAGGGCAGGGCTGAGCTGGCTACGCAGGCTATTCTCACCATATTTCTATATATTCATCCTATGGCGATAGAGCAGCTATTCCGGGAACAGGCTGTGCCGTTTCCATTCACTTCTTCACTGGAGATGCGAAACCGCGGGGATGATTTCATACACACTGAATCAACCCTGGCTTTTAAGGGAAGCAAGAACTGGAAGAGATCCCCAGAGCCAGCGTGTCCTGCTACTGCAGCTCCACATCTTATGCAAGGATTTGAGCAGCGAAGGGGCAGGGGCTGGTTTGGGGGTGTATTGCTGCTGGAGCTGATCAAGGGAGAGAAGAAACTACCCCACCCCCAGCATAAAACTCTTGGTTTCTTTTTTAAAAATGTTTTTGCAAACAGTTTTAATCAGCCCCAGAAATGTCATCAGTTCCTGACAAAGCTGCAGGTGAACTGTTTCGTTTTAACCACTTATTTGGCTTGTTCAAATGACTTGCAAGGTGCCAGAGAGCATTTTGCAGCAAGTTTGCCTGCCTGTCTCCTGGTCTGTCTGTCTGACCCCTTCCCTCCCACCAGGGATGTCCACCGAGCAAGGCACGGTGGACAAATAGAGCTGCTGGCCAAGTGTGTGGGGAACACCTCAGCTGTGCCAGCCCAGGGATCTGTAGGCTCCAAAATTTGCTCAAGCTGGGGAGATTTGTCCCTGCTCAGGTCTCTCCACTAGAGCTGGGCTGCTGCAGGTCTCTACCTGTGTGCAGGGATGAGCTCACTTCAGGTCCTTTTTAGCCCACTGGGATAGTGCTGGAAAAGGGTCTGGATTTTGGATCTATTTAGTTGTAAGAAGAAAAAAAAAAAAAATAGTTGGACTGCAAAGGGGTGTTTTGTAGATGGGGTGTTTTTTTGGAGCTGGCTGGGAGAGACTTCTAGTTACTTGTGCTGCTTTTTGTGACCCCCTCCTGGTCCCAGCCTTGGCACAGGGGTGGGTTTGCTCTTAAATTCTGGAAGCTTTTTGAGAATTTGGCCCCACCAAAGAGACCATCCTCGGGGAACACTTAGGCATAGCCAGGGAAATGTCCAAGCCTGAGGAGGTTTAGCAAAGAATGGGAGCTGTGCCTCAGCAGCTTTGGGCTTTTTTTCTGACCACATTTTTCTCACACAGTAGCTCTTGGGAGCTGCCACAATCACTTGGTTGTCCCCATCTCAGATGCTGCCCCTTATTGCACCGGGTCTGCGGCTTTGCCAGCGGTGTCCCCACGTACTGGCTAAGGAGGACCTGGGCTGGGACGAAGAGATCCTGCCCTGTCTCACCTTCATTTCTTACATCACAACCAAACAAAACCTAAACTGAGGAATATAACTGCAAAAGAACTGTAAAACAGGATTAGGGGTGTGCAGTTACAGGAGAAAGCAGCTGTTCAGGAGAAGAGCTTTTAAGAGCAACACCAACTTGGCAAGGAGGTCGCCTGGTACATGACAGCTCTTCTCATCACTTAGGTGAGAACTTCCCGTCCGAAAAAGTGCAGCTAAATACTCCTCCCTGCTCTTACCACCGGAGATGCACAGCGAGAAACCAGCCCGGGGGTGTGAACCGCAGTGGGGAGGGCTGACCCTCCGCTTTTTCTGCCTTTTTAACTCTGCAGTCACAACTGGGCCACTGAGACAGCATTTTGCAGAAAGCCAGGCGAATTTTTTCTTTTAACCCTCTTCAGCACAGAGGTTTAATCAAAAACCTGATCATTTTGTTTAACTGCCTGCATAGGTTTGTTGAAATAACATTCAACATTTCACTGGAAACCTTTTCATCTCCTCATTTCCCCAGGGTTTGGGATTTAAACATGCTTTGGGCTGGGAACCTTTCCTTTCTTGATGAGCCCTCGGGGAGGAGGAATATCGCTTCTGACAAAGCATTTGCATTTTGTGCAGAGCTGCAAAATTAGCAGTGGCTACAGTTCCACAGCGAGAAATTTAGGGAGGGAAGTCTTGTGCTTTGTGGGGGGGGGGGGAAAGGAGAGGTTTCTTTAGCAAATCAATTAAGGGAAGGGTACGATTAAGTATTACATTTATGTTGTCCCCATCCATCACACCCCCAGGGCTGCCGCCCCCTCCCAGCAGCCTAAGAGAAACTGGTGGCAGCTGGTTTCACTCGGAGGTGTGAGGTGGGGAACTGGGTTGCGCTGGGAAGGACCTGGCTGCAAGTCTCGGCCCCCCTTTAACAATCTTTTCACTGACTCCAGCTCCCTTCCCCCCCAGTTTTTGGGCATCGTGAGCTCTTGTCAAACCCCCCATGCCTCGACCGGCGGAATTCTCCCAAGGGCTCTTTGTGTAGCGGTTTCTCCTTTTACTTTCCCTTTCTTCCAAAGAAATGGAAAAGTCACTGCGGAGAAAGCGAGCGGTGCAAGGAGGGGTGCTGGGGAGGGAGGCAGAAGAGTCCTTCTGGCAGAAGAGGACTTACAAGCATCTTACCTGCAGGAGGAGGAAGAGGAGGAGGGCAGGACGTAGGCTGGGCACCATCCTTAACTCCCACAGCACCCAGCTCTCCGGGGCATGGTTGGCAGCGGTCCCTGCTCCTGCTGGGCTCCTTCTGCCGTCGGGGATAAAATCCTCCAGGCGAGGGAGAGTGCCCGGCTCCCGGCGGGGCCGCACGGAGCGGGGCGGTCTCCTTTCTCCCTCCCCTTCGCTCAGCGACCCGCTCCTGCCTTTTATAACCTCCCTCGCAGCCGGTCCTCTGGCTTCCCACCTTCCAGCTCGCCTGGCGATGGGCTACAGCCCTCCTCCCCAGCCTCCCACTCCCCCCTTCTCTCCCTCCTCCTCCTCCTCCTCTTCCTCCTCCCCTTTTCCTTCCTCCACCTCCCTCGTGCCTTCCAACAATTTCTCCCCCCTCCCCTTTTCTCATTCCCTCCCTCAGCATCTTTAGCAACTCAAACTTGCCCACCTGCCCCCCTGCTCCCCGCCCCTAGAGCGGACTCTCCCCTCTCTGCTCCGGGCACTCCCGTTTCGCAGCCGCTGCTGCTGCGGAGCCTCTCGGGGCTCCCGTGTCTGTAGCAAAGGGCTTGGGGCTGCAGTTTGCAGAGGGTGGGGAGCGGGTTTGGGCTCAAGGGTTTGGCTCCAGGGCTCTGGCAGAGGGACTGGGGGAAGGTGAAGCTTCCCCTCCTGCCGCCACCCTTTGCAGCCCCTTTGCAAACCTGCTGGTGAAAGCAGAGTGAGATGAACGCCCCTTTCTCCTTCCCAGAGGTTGAGGGAGGAGAGGAGGAAGGGGCTTCAGACCTGTGGGAAGGTCCTGAGACAAGGAGGGGACTCGAGGCAGGTGGATGTAGATGCTTGCAAGCAGTAGGGCTGTGCTGCAGGCACTTGCTCATAGCATGGGGAAACTGAGTCACAGAGGAAGTAGGGATGCTGCTGGGAGGATGTTTTTTCTTGTAGCGTGGTGGAAGGGGCAGAGGTGATGGGGCAGAAGAAGGGGGAGCTTGAACTGACAAGAGGAGGGGAGAACTGTTTTGGGGGGCATGTCCTGGGGAGGGTGGGGTGATGCAGGGGAGCCTAGATGATGCCTCTGGGGTCTTGGCTAATGAATCCCCCCCACCTAACCCCTCAGGTGTCTGGAGGATGCCACAGCTGGCTTGGGTCCGTCTCTGAGCTGTATGAATCCCTCCCTGGATGGGTGAAACCTGTTCCCTCATGCCAGGCCAGTTTCAGAGTCACCCTTCTGTACCTGCCTTGCACTTGGGGTGGGGTGATCTCAGCCATGGCTGCTGCACCCACCCAGAGCAGTGAGCCAGGCTCCACCTGCCCACAGTGACCTGGCAGCAGAGAGACAGGCAGAAAGTTATGGTTTCTTCTTTCCTTGAGGAAATAAAGAGAGCCAAGGTGTGTTTCTGGGAAGGGGACGATGGAAGACATGGCAGTTGGGACAACAGCGGATGTTGCAATTGGGGTCACCATCCTGGGGGGACCAAAGATGTTTCCCCTACCTGCTGTTGGTTCATCACTGGCAGCCTCTGACAGCGTGCTGGACCATACTCCCCGTTTCATCCCAACCACAACCTCTGCCTCTGCGACCACAGCATATGTGTTGCAGACGGATCAATAGGAGGGCAGTGTCTCTGGATGGAATCACAGACAAAGCTCCCATCCATCTTTTCTGCGCTGCTTTCTGTCTCTGAAGCATGGGAGAAGGCAAGAGGTGATCAAGGTCCTTCCTGTGTTTTCTGGACCAAGGTACAAGTGGGCAGCCAGGGCTGCATCCCCACACGCGGGTGCAACCAATGACCCATCCCAGGCCCCAAAGGGTAAATGGTCCTGGCCGAGTAATTAAAGGGAATAAGCAACACAGACATAAATCTTCCAGCATTAGCTGGATTTAATCAACTGTGTCATTGCTTTGGCAAAGACCTCTGAAAATATGTAAAGCTCTGGTAAATTCAGGGAACTCTTTTGTTTCTTAGGTCTCCTAACATCCCTACCCCTGACAAGTGACAGGATGAGACACACTCCAGAGCCACTTCTGCGTCACCTTTCACTTTAATGAGCCTAACTGCAAGTGCAAAATCTTGCAGAAGAGGCTTGAGACAACTCCCACACCCTCAAGTGGCCTGGATTCATCACCAAGTGCATCGTGGGTCCAGGACACAGCTCTGTGCTCTGGTTTTGGGGGGGCTGACGTTGGGCTTTGTGCACCCTGGGGCACAGAGGGCACCATTGGGGACACCATTTCCACGCCGCATCCCTGGAGCTTGTTCTTGGCCATCTCAGTCTGCCCGTAGCCACCGAGTGGGACATGTGCAGCAGCCACGGTCTTCTCAGAGTGCCCGAAGTGTGAGGTGACAGGAGGAAAGTAAAAGTGAACATCAGCTGGAATTGGTTGTCAGGGACAGGAAGATAATTCCTTCCCCGTGTATCAGGGAAGCGGCTGCTGTCTTACTTGAAAGGCCTAATTGAGGGGATTTATAGTAAAATGCAACTTGTCAGATGTGGCAAAGGAAAAATAAAACAGTCCCTGAGACAAGGAAATCAGTCCATTCGTCATGGTTAATCTCAAACTCCTCGGTGCGGCGCAGAGCCAAACGTGGGTATTAGGGATGGGGAGAATGAAGAGAAATATTGGCTCTCCAGGGAGGAGAGAGAGGAGTGATTTAGCCTGACTTTATCTGCCTTCGGTATATCATTATTATTATTTTATGTAACTGCATATGGTTTGACACTCCCGTTTCTGAGCGGCTTCGCTGTCCTCTGGGGTTGTTTGTGTGACTTACACCGTCGCAGTGCTCCCCTGCAGACACCCCCTCCCCTTGCTTGGGAGGAACCTGCAACTCTGTGTGTCCACCCTAAACACCGGGGTCGAGGCTGGGGCCAGTCCCTGCACAGAGGGAACATGGCACATGTGTCCTCTCTTCCTGCGTGGGGCATTGGTAGCCGTGTGGGCTACGGGGATTTGCTTCCGTGTGGGACATCTGCAAGAAAAAAAATCCTTGGTGGACATATAGATCAGGTTGATGGAAAAGTGGGTTTTGGCTTCTCAGCTGAAAACACAGCTGAGAACAGCCTCAGTTTCTCTATGGGTGTGTTGGGACTGTTTCTTTCCTCAATAAATTTGGTGAAGCTGAGGCTGCTTTTCAGTGTGATGCTTGGTGGAGGAAGGACTGTCAGCACATGGAGCTGCAATAGCGACTGCAGGCTGAGAAAAAAAAGAACCACAACACAACATGTCAAGTTTCTCCCAGAGGATTTGCTTTTTGCCCTGGTTTTAAATCCAGTTTCAAGCTTTCTGTCCTATGTCTGACCCTTTCCCCTCTCCTAGACCTGCAGTGAGGGGAAGAACACGCTCTCAACTCCTGTCTGACAAAAGAAAGTGGTTGCTGGGACCAGGTTTCCCTCATTCCAGGTCACTACATCATATAATCATGCCCTAAATTTGTGTGGCCCCGTTGTATTTGTCCACTCTGGACAGTATCCATGGTCCTAGCAAGCCTTACAGCTGCTCTGAATCAGGAAAACTTAAACCATAAACCCACTGAATATATTGCAGGCAGGGAAGCTAAAGGCTTGTTATTCAAGCCACAACCTCCTTTGACGGTTCTTACCCTAGAGCTGTGCTGGCAGAAAGATTTCTTGTTCCTGAAGACCTTGTGAAAGGCTTGGGAGGTTTCTGGATGCTTCAGACCCTGTTCATCCCACCAGCCTCTGCTGGAAATGCAGAAGTTGTCCATGCAGGGAGAGGAACCAGAGCCCTCCTGGGAGAAGGAAAACCCAACAAAAACGTGCCTTGGGTTGGGTTTTGCTCTGATTCATTCTTCCATGCAGCAAACAAGTGATTCCTTCAGCACATGGACGATTCCCTTCTGCTCTTTCTTCTCCCTTCACCCAGATTGTGTGCATCAGGAGGAGACACCGCGTTAACAAAACCAACAAAACCGCAAATTACCCCAAACAAATTCAAGGAAGCTGGAAACTCACGCAGATCTGGGATCTAAGTGAACAACTCATTTGATTTCTGAGTTTCTTAAAATAGCTTGTCGTGTTTTTCAGATTTCTTTTGGGAGGAAGTGGCAATTTTGAATCTAACAGGAACACAAAAGCTTTTGTTTCACAGCTAATTAAACCTCAAGGCGGAATGCTAAACTAATCATAATAATAGTCATAATTATTATTTTTCTCTGTCAAAGTGCTTTAGCTAAGTCAACTGAAATTTGCCAATAAACAGACTGGCATTTCCCATGAAAAAAAAAAACCACGCCGCGGTTTGTGGTTGTGGAAAAACTCCAATGTTTTACTCTGGAGACTGATGCCATCAATCCAAGCAGCCGAAAGCAACATCATGAGCATGGACATGTCATGGGCAGAGAAATGTCCTGCAGAGATTGTGGCAAGGATAGTGACTTCCTCAGAAGTGGCAAAAATACCTCCCCGCTCCTCAGGTCTGTAAATGCCAGTCAAGGCAGGAGAGATTCTGGATGTCTTTCAAATCTGGTTATTTATTCCCTGTACATTTGATGAAATATTAATCTCCTCATCTCCAAAAGGCAATCAAATAAAACCCAGAACAAATGACGCACAGAGCCTCGATGCAGACGGCAAAGAGGCAGCAAAATAAAAATAATAAAAAAAAAATCCAAACATAAGGTAAAATTCTATAAGAGGCATCTCTGTGGCGGCACGAAGGGCAGAGACAAAGTGACCTGGTGGCCTTGGGGCAGGTGAGCTCAGGAAGCTGAGTAAGACCCTGCCAGGAAGGGTATGAAGACAACTTGGATCAAGCAGTTGCTGGAGCAGGTCTTAAGTTTTCCTGTAAAGACTGTTGGTGGGATTTCTTTGAAGGTTTCCCCTTTCTTTTCTTACCCCTTAATTAGAGGGTAGGTTCATGCCAAGACACCAGCCAGTTTGGGCCATGGCGCTGGGAGATGGGAGGAAGCCAGACGGTGGAAGTGATGGAGGTGGTGCCGGCTGTCACTCGTAGCAACGGCACCGCTTGGCACGACGGTGACTGGCAGTCTCCCGATACGGGGATGTCTCCCTTCAAAGCTCAAGGCTGATCCAAGGCCCCGTCTCCATCTGCTTTCAGGGTAATACAACCCGAAATCAGACTCAGACATTGTCTGAGGTGGTTTTCATGACTACGTCCTCCAAAGCTACGCTCCTCCACCTTTCTAAGCCCAAGAACTTGGAAAACATTTGTGCCTACTGAGTCTGGCAAAGTGTTGTCCTGTTTTGTACCCTCCCAGCCCATTTTCTTTGTGTGTTTGGGGATGTTGGCACATCTTTTCTTTACAGTAATCTCACAGACAATCTCCTGATGTTTGGTGAGTCTGAAAACTTCCCGCCCTCTC
Source organism: Trogon surrucura (assembly GCA_020746105.1). Lineage (NCBI taxonomy): Eukaryota > Metazoa > Chordata > Aves > Trogoniformes > Trogonidae > Trogon > Trogon surrucura. The sequence goes on from CM036639.1 coordinate 3,909,919, forward strand.
TGTTTCTCCAGCTGTGTACAGATGAGGTGGTTATTGTGGGAAGTGATGGGAAAACCAGGTTGCCTACTAGTTAATTTGGCCACATAGGTAAAAATCCTCTTTCTATCAAATGCTTTTCTCCAGACACATGTTAACTATGATCCTATAGGTCCTCACTGCTTCAGCTGGGGAAAAAGGCCAATCATGTACTTTGTGTGTCTTTTGGTTGGCTCTTTTGTTCTATAAAGTCCCTTGGTCCATGAGAAGCACAGAGATTATTAATATACCTATAATACTTCATTCCATAGAGTTGAAGGTCCTTGGCAGTTTGCTAACTGTATTTCTCAGGCATGTTTTACTCCATCATTGCTCAACTGGGAATTTTCCTTCATTAGGAATAACTAAGTGTGGAGTAAGGGTCAACAAAAGGACTGCAGTTTGTTGCAGGAGGAAAGAGGAAATCACAAAGCTAGTCTGCAGAAAGGAATCCAGCTTGGACAGTGATGTATAGACATTCGTGTGTTCTTGAATGTCTTGCTGGTGGGCATCGTGTGTGCATGGGCAAGTCGTGCGTGGCAGCCCTTGCCTACCTCCATGCACATGGAGCATTGCTGTGGCAACTGCAGTAAGTGCTTCTGCAGAGCAGTTAATAACAGGGCAAGAGCTGCCTCTGGAGTACATTTTTCTTTTCTGGATTGAGAGGAGAGGAGAGGAGAGGAGAGGAGAGGAGAGGAGAGGAGAGGAGAGGAGAGGAGAGGAGAGAAGAGAAGAGAAGAGAAGAGAAGAGAAGAGAAGAGAAGAGAAGAGAAGAGAAGAGAAGAGAAGAGAAGAGAAGAGAAGAGAAGAGAAGAGAAGAGAAGAGAAGAGAAGAGAAGAGAAGAGAAGAGAAGAGAAGAGAAGAGAAGAGAAGAGAAGAGAAGCCTTCCTTTTTCCTTTCTTTCCCACCTCTGCAAAGCAGCATGTCCCACTTGCAGAAGATCTCCCTTCCTTGCAGCCTGACTCCCCCACCTCCCCTGTGCACATCCTAGGCTATCTGGGATGGAGCCAGGTAGGAAGCTAGAAGCGTCTTTCCCATCCAGGTTTCTGCATGGGGAGTTTTTGACCTCGGGCTACCAGGAAATGCCTGCTGGCAGGAATGATGCTCGCTAGTGAAAAGGCAGCTCTGGGTCAGGCTCCTCCTGTGCTGATGCTGGGCTGCAGAAATGCCTTATGTCCCAAATCACCATGGTCAGCCTTAGCCTGTGCAAGGCCACCAGGCCATGTCATGGTTCAGATATGTGCTGGGAAAGGGTGGTCCTCCCTTGCCATTCACTGGCAGTGCTGAACCACGAGACAGGGCACCATCCCTGAACCTCTCAGCACTGCAATTCAGTGGGACTGAACCGAGCAGCAAGAGCCCTCACGGATGCACTGACAGATGTCTGCTATAGCTCACTCCTCTCTCCCCATCCATCTCCCCGGCTTTTTTCCTTCCTGCTGCACAGATGACAGCCTCCAGGGTGCTGGGACCCCGGAGCAGGGCTGGGATGTGCGGCTAAGAGCCTCAGCATCTAATTTGATTCTGCAATCAATCCTGCTGCTTGTGTTTTGCCAGTTATCCAGAGAAGCAGCTCAGAAACCAGCCACTCAGATAACTGCAGGTTTACATCTTAAGCACGGGAAGGAAATGGGCAGCAGCTGGAGCTGCCTCTTTGTCCGTGTGCCAGCAGAAGGTGCATTGGCAGCTCTCTCGCCTGCAGGCAGATGAAACCCACACTCAACTCTGGCATGGACAGACTGTCATCCCAGCTCGTAAGCTTTACAGAAAGGCAATCACATCCACTCAAGAGCAGGGACATGGTCTCATGGGTCCTTTTCTACTTGGGGTTTTGTTGCTAAACAGGATGACTCAACACAGCAAAAGCCTCTGCATTCCCATTAACTTGAGCATAAGCATCTAAATTAACTCATTTTGCAAGGTTTGAGACCAGCTTGGCACTTCAGTGCACTGGTCTGCTCAAAGCTACCTCCAGCTGGAAGGTGCATTCAGCAAGATGCGCGACACGAAATTTGCCCCGTTTAAGGCTGAGAGAGCCTTTGGAATCACTCTGCACTTGGAAAACTTTGCTTTGTCTATGAATTCCTCCCCCACGGGAAGGAACTGGCTCTGCTTTCTCAGCAGAGGGGTGTCTCTGTTGCTCAGGTTTACTGTGAGCCCCAGAATATTACTCTGTGCTCGGGCTGGAGATCCTGAACCTGCAGAAATGGTTGCCTTCCATTCAAACAGAGCAATTAGGAAATGTGAGCCAGAAAACGTGAGCTAAAAGGACCCAGCCTAGGACAGCAAGAACCCCGAATTGGTTCTTTTATTTTTTATAAACCACCTGGAAATTTAGGCTTTTTTAATAGCTTGGGCCTTCCAGGCGGTTGGGGGTGACTCATTCAGCATCAGGTGAGAAGTTCCCCTGAAGGTGAAGGTGCCGAAACAGGCTGAGCGAGTCACAGAACTGCCCTTTGAGAAGTTCTGGTCCAGGCAATATTTTTCTTGGGCACTTCCAAGGGCAGATTGTAGGAGCTATGGCTGCTTCACGGGAAACTGTCACTTTTGCCATCCTCAAACTCTCTCTTTTCACTTCAGAAGCCACAGTGAGGAGACTCTGTTCTTGCAGAGTGCCTGGAGCGTACTGGAGGCTTGGCAGCCCATAAAAGGTCTTTAACCTAAAATTAGCCGTGGAGCAGCAGGCAAGGGAGTAGGCAGGGGGGAGCAGGTCAGACCGTGAGCGCGGCGGCTGCTCGAGCTGCTCACCCGGGTCTCCAGTAACATCATTTGTGGTTCTACTCAGTTCTTGGGACTTCCAGTGCTGGTTAATCTTTCTGACAGCACACCAGCTCTCTTACCATCCACTGCCCTCTCTCCTTAAGCTTGGCTTGTGCAGGTTCAGTGATTTAGTAAGTGGTGGGTTTGCCAAGACGTGTCTTTTCCTCCCCATGTACAAGCAGCTCAGGTCAGGGTGTCCTCCACAGATTCATTTTGCTCCTCTGGACTGAGCCATGCTTGCAGGGACCAGCGTAAAAGACTCTCTGGACTTTTAGATGATCACACTGAGCTGCAGGGCATTTGCAGCCTGGTCCAGCCTCAGAGGGATGCTCTAAGGTCTTGGTGTCCTTAGATGCCTGGTAAGGCAGATCCAAGAAATGCCTTAGCGAAGTAAAATATTTTGAAAGAGGATGTGTCCCTGACCTTGGCCGAGTTATGCCCGAACGGCTTCCACCGCAGCTGAGTCCTCAGGTCCTGAACGGTGCCACGTGCGACGAGGTCAGAACGAAACGAATGGCCAATCTGTCACTGCCTCCGGGCGGACATTCATTATCCCGCGTGGTGCACCCATAGGGAACGCGCATCCTGCGCTCTCAGCAGACAAAGCATCACAGGCAGGGAGAGCAGTGATTTATGTCATGCTGCCAACGCGCTGAGCCAGCGCTGGAGCCTGCTGCACTCTGACCCTTCCCAGGGCAAGCAAAGTCACACGTGGGCAGCACGTCCGAGACAACATCCTACTTTCCGGTGAAGCAATGTAGGTCAGAGAGCTGCTTCTCTGAGGCACCTCCATCCCTTCGACCTCCTCCAGGTGGGGAGAGGACAAATTCCAGGAATATTTTTCAAGTCCTGAAATCTGACGTGGGAGCGTTTAATCTATCAGATGTTTGCTTGCAGGGGTCTGAACTTGCCTGGAGTTTCCTCAGCTCCTGTCTTCAAAAGCTGGGTTTTTCCAGCGGTTCCCCTTTCCCCTTCCCAGTTTGGGCAAAGCAAAAAGAGGCAACTTCCAGTAGCCTCACTGGGAATGTGAGGGGGTCCCTGGCAGGTGCTGGCTGATGGGGACGGAATCTGAGGAGGCATGTGGGAAGCGTGGGGAGATAGAGGAGGAGGAGGAGAGCTGCCAAAACAGTGGAGGATGCTAAGGAGGGAAGCAGTGACAGAAGCAGACCGACAAGGCTGGAAGAGAACACTGCAGACAGATGGGAACCATTTGAAAATTGGGCTAAAACTAACTGGAGTCACAAAGGCTAGTCCATCCATCATGAGAGGGACCCAGACCAGCATCACCTCATGCAACTTCCTCAGCCTGCATCTGCTGGAGAGCAGCAGCAGTTTAGGTAATCAAACCCTTTCCCAGTGTTTTTCAGTCCTATGAGCAATCTGCTTGGGCAAACCGGGGCTTTCGTTGCCAAAGCTTATCAAACTTTGCCAAAGGAAACCAAGCTTAAAGTTTCACCTGGTCTTGGGTTTTATCGTGGCTGACAGGAATGGCACAGGCTGCCATGACAGGGATGCCCTGCCACATTCAGGGGGTGAAGGAGTGCAGAGACAGGTGAGTAAATAGCCTCTTGGCTGCAGAGACATGGCTCTGGTCTCTGCACACGTAATTTTTTAGCAAGGGAAGAAGAAAGCCATGCAGAAATATAACTAATGTGCATAGCCATTATGTTTATGCTGCAATGAGATAGCATCGTTGATACAATCTTGTCTAACCTGAGGCAATCCAGGACCTTTGTCGGCTTTTACAAGCTCAAGGAGCTGCAGAGGAAAATTGCTCCTTGGTGACAGACACCAGAGAGTGGAGGTTTGTTCTCAGAGCAGAGGTCCACCACCACAAACCAAAAAGCTCTGGTTTGACCTCTGCCAGTGCCCTCGGGTGCCCCCCCCCCCAAATGTTAATATTGTCAAACTCTAGCTGGGTTTTAAATGTTGCCTGGACCAGAGATATCTTGATGAGCTGTGTTTTTTCATTCAGTCTTCATGTGGGCTTTTTTCCTATTCTCACACTTATTATCATCATTTAGCCAGGGACCAGAAGCACTTGGCTTGGCTTGGTGGGGAGGAGGAGCCTGTGCATCTTTGAGATCAACCCTTCTTCCCTGCCATCCCCTCAGATCCCAGGGTTGCTCTGGTGCTCTCACACTGCTTTTATTTCATGTGAATCTCTGTACAAGCTTGGCTGTGCCTCAGATTTTACTCTAATATGAGCATTACAGGGCTGCAGCTCCCGTCAGCAGTCAGGAAGGGAAACTCTGTTGATGCAGACCAGGACTTGGGCTGTGGGATGCTGGGACTACAGCAATAGCTCGACCAGATTTCCATCCCTAAATCCGATGTCTGGAAGCTGAAATCACATCCTCTGTTTCCCAATAGTGGGATGAGCCCAGAGCCTGGATCTCCTCCATGCCATGTCCGGTGGCTTCTCTATTGTGCTTGTGCTGCTGTGATGAAGGTGCATGGGGAGCCCGAGCCACAAAAGTAATAGTTGTGAAATGAGTTTGTGTGATTAACCTCGTTATTCCAGCCAAAGGACCTGGATCAGCCCCAAGTCAGCTTAATGGCTGCTCTGTGGATATTACCCAGCCGATATATCTTCCCTGTAATCACCGTGCTGGAAGGATGAGACAGACTGATCTATGGATGTTTTTTTCCTGCCATTTAACCAGCCCCGTAATGGTGACTGGGATTATTTAACACAAAATGATTTCGAGGGCTGGAAAACACCATTCAGTGGGAAACAGCGATCATGATGGGTTCACTGGGGAAAAGGACTAAGGGCATCCCAGTACTGAGCTTTGGACACTGTTTATAAGGCACTGAAATATTCTGTAAAGCAATACCACATCTCTCATCTTTGTTCTTTCAGTTCATTTTGCTTTAACTTTTATATTGCTTGGTGGGGGAAGGTTGTCATCTGTCACCATGGAGGTCCCCACACTAGGGCCGGTCACCTTAATCTCTCTTCTTCCCACTCCAAACGAGACATCTGCATTAGGTCAAATGACTCAAGCCCTCAGCAAGGCAAAGCCAGAAGAGGGAAGAAAGTCATCGGATACAGGGGGAAAAAAATCAGCTCAAGGAATGCATCAAAAGCATCAAGGGAAGGACCGGCCAGGCTGTGTGAAAGCTCTGCAAAGCAAGTCAGAGCTGTTTGCTGAGCCCTATATAACACATACAAAAATTTCCTGAAATCCTCCTGGAAATGGAGATGTAGCTGAGCTGATGGAAGGGAATTATCCGGAGGTACCCTGCTAATATGTTGTGACAAGCTCCCTGCTGCGATGCATTAGGTCTCCACTTAAAAGCAGCCGCACAGAGAAAGCATGAATCAGTGAGAGCTGGAGAGAGGTTCCCTGTGCTCAACTGTGACACAGAGACACCTCAGAGAGGAGAAAAAAAGGCAAGCAGAGTCGCTGACACTGACACATGGCAGGAGATAGCGTGGCTGTGTCAGTAAATACTCTGGATCATGATTTGTTCTGAAACTGGGGGTTCCAGCTTTGATGCTTCATGAATGTTGAAGGTGAAGCCTTGATCCAGCCAGGCAGGATCAACCCCTGGTCTGGGGGATGCTGGTGAGCTACTGCACATCTTTGGGCAGTTTGGTGTAACCTGGAAGCCAATAAATCTTGGTCAGATCCTACCAGCAGAAGAGCTGGTCTTGAAAAAGTAATTAGATCTCTCTCTCTCTGCCTGTATGTGTCGCAGTGTGTACGAACTTATTTCCCCAGCTCCACTACTTCAATAGCAGCTTTTCCCTGGAGATGTAAGGGTTGGTACCAGCAAGAGAAAAAAGGCTCCCATTGCACAGTGTGATATGGGAACTGGAGTTAAAGGAGGCTTTCCTTCCGCTGTGATTTGCAGAGGTTTGCTCTTTCTGTCTGTGAGGGTTTGAAGGACCACAGGTGTGTTCACAGGGAAGATGCCTCACAGCCACCAGGTCATCAGAGCCAACGGACCAAGGAGGGGACATCTTCTGTCCGCCTGCACTGGCTGGATTCAGGTGAAATGAAGACACGGAGAATGACTCAGAGGGCCCAAGGAATGACGGAATGAAACTTTAACCGTGACACAGATAATCTTCAAGACAAGAGTCCAACCCACCTCTTGAAAGCTGAGGTGGCCAGGGCTGAGTTCGTCCCCTCCCTATGCCCCCAACAGTGTTTCTGGTGGAGGAGGTGAGGACAGGACAGGTGCCCAAGGTTGCCTCTAAAGCCACAGCTGGCATTTCCAAGGGTTGGACCCCAATTTTCTCCTGCACGCAGTGGGAGTTCCATGCTCTTGCTGTGAACCAGCACAGAGCCCTGGATGCCAAGGGTTCCCCCCATGGTGATGGGACAGTGTCAGGTTGAGCTTCACCGTGCAGGGCTGTCCCCAAGAGGGACTCGGGTGGAGGGACTTTGGCAAGCAGCTGTGGCTGCCTTGCACACAGTGCAGAGACCTTCTTTTCTCAGCCAGGCTGACAGCACAGCAGAGGGAATTGCCGGAGGCAAAGAGCAAATTTAAAGGATCGGATGGAAAAGACTGAGCGGTACCAGCTGGGCAGGCAGAGCGGGTCCAGCGACAGCGCTTGCAGCACGGGACCAGCTGCAATAACTGCTCTGCTCCCTCGGGAACTGCCTGGGGGGACCTTTGCTGGATTAGAAAGTGGAGTATTTCTGCACCTAATTGACTTGATAAAAACACGCCAGGCCGGAGGACATGAGGCAGTCCCAGGAGGAGGCTGACTGAGCAAGTGCCATCGCTCTCACCCCGGCCACTGAGGCTGCTCTGGACCTTGCTGTGGGCAGCGTTTCCAGCCAAGTAATTTCTGATGTCCGTGTATGCACGTCCAGTCAGTTCCCACACGCTTTCCTTCCAACGCTCTCCTTCAGCTTCTTGAAAAGGCTGCGTGGGTTAGATCGGTGACAGAACGAACTGATTCATTCGAGCATGCAGAGAAAGCAGCAGGGTCCTGTTCACTGCACCCCGCTGGCACACACGTCACCCCCACCAGACCCTTCAAGCATCACTGCCCTGATTTTAAGTGCTCTGGGCTGAAAAAGGGCAACTTGTGGAAGCCAATGGTGCAGGTTCATAACCCAGCTCTCATTACAGGAGTGGAAATCTTTGGTTTCATTCACAGCAGACTCACACAAACCCACAGGTCAGGATTTATTCCTACTCAGATCCTCTTCCAGCACCAGTCCACTCACTTCTGGACAAGGGTGAGCTGGTAAAACACTCTGGTCTTTTCCAGGCTTTCTCCAATGCCCTCGATTTTGAAGGCAGTTCCCAGGCTGAGTCATCTCCCTCAATTCTCTGCCCTTACAGTTCCCTGGTGGAGCTGGAAGACCAGCTAAGGGCTGCCACAGACACCTCACACATCCTTCTTTCGTCGACTCTCCCAGCTTCTGTAGAACATATGAAGGCTTGCAGACGTCATTTGCAGAACAGATAAATACCTTAATGGGTTCTAGCCAGAGCTTTTGTAATGATTCTACAGCCTCAGTGAAATCAATACCATTTTTGCAGCTTTCCAAGCTGAGTGCAGTCAAACAAAGGAATGTTCTTCCTTCTGATTCCTCCAAAGTGTCAGAATGAAGTCAGGCCTGCGTCTCCTTCCCATGAGAATTTATTAACTCCTAATGTTATGAGCAATGTTCAGTTAATACTGTTACTTTCTCAATATGCCAGATACGCGTGGAGGGGACATAGTGCCAGCACAAAGCCTTTGTTAAGGCAACAGATAACGTATGGGATCTTCTCTTTTCTGAAAGCGCTCTGGGCTGTGTTGTGTGTGTGAGAGCCGGAGTGCATGAGGGTGCTCGAAGGGGAATGGGGAAAGAAGCCATAAGCTTTATCAGAGAGATGGTAATTGAAATTAAATTGCATTTGATGTACCATGATTAGCAATTCCAGAGTGAATGTGAGGCAGGCAAAGTGATAGTGCTCATGTGAAATGCCTTGTTCAATCACTTCTCCGCATTATTCAAGTCACTTGGAAGCATCATTCCTTGCCATTGGCACAGACTAGCCTGACCCAGGAAATGTGCGCTCTGAAGACATCGTTTATGGGCCAAGAAGCTAAGTGGATGGGAAGTGCTTTGCTCTTTTCATCTCTTGCTCTGGGTGTGGAGCTATGCCTGAATTAAAAGCCTTGATCTGTCTGCTGGTGAGTCGAGACCTAACAAAAAGGTCACAAAGAGGAATAGGGGAAGATTTTGAAACAGATTTTTGAAAGATGGGGCTAGCATGAAGATTAGCTGTAGGTATACATGCAGCATAAACCATTTAACTGGAGATGCAGAAGAGACCAGCCTGGGAGTTCATTGGGGTTGTTTAGCAGATGCTTCCCGGTGCGACTGTGCAGGATCTCCTGAAAGTCCTCTGAGCTGTGTCTTCTGACCCATTCGGTCATGATGCCAGAGTTATTTTCTGTGGGGGCAGCTCCTAATTTAGCAGCTCCTGCCTCATCCTCACCGTGTTCCTCACTCTCACTTCCACTCGAGGCTCCTGGTTGTACTGGAGATGCATTTTCTGGGTCTGCTTAGCCAAGTGGATGGGGCAACCGACCGAAACTTTGAGTTGCCCTCATCTCTCATTTTCTTTCATGTACTTCTGCCAGCACGAGTGCAGGAGAGGTGTCCCCTAGGGCTTTGCCTTGGTTTCAGGCATGTTGCACCAATGCATGTTGCACCGAATGCAGAGCAGTAGCATCTTCTCTGTATTGTTTTCTTTTATACAAAGTTCTTTAGAGGCCGAAGGTTTTACACCGCGTTGAACTTGCAGTAAATGCAACACTCAAACAATCATCTCCTGAGAGTGAACTCGTAAATAATTCAGTCAGGGAGAAAAACGATTCCAGGATGTTTACAAGATGGATGAAGGGATTTTAATTAGCCAGCAAGATTTCATTTACACTGCACAGCACTCCGGAAGGGGGTATATTAGCTCTTTTGTGAAGTTTTGTGCTGTTTCTAGCATGTATCTGATGAACTTGCTTTCACTGCAGGAGTGACACGCATCTTTTTTTAGCAGCACCAGGAGTCCCTTAAGACCGGGAGGGCTGCGCTGGGCAAGCGAAGTGTGGAGAGCAGCAATGTTTTCCTCGAAACAGGAGGAGGCTGGTGCTGTCTGGCAGCTGTCCTGGATAGAGGCTGCTGGAATTTCTCTCTCATTACAGATGCTGCTTCCAAAAAGGTGGAGGGAAGTACACTCGGGAGCAGAAAAAAACCACAGCTGCAATAGCTGGAATGTGCTAAAGCAGTGTTTGAGTCAGCCCTGCCCAAGGAGGTCTTCGATATGCACGACGGCATTGAATGGACCCTCAGCAAGTTTACCGACAACACCAAGCTGTGTGGTGTCGTGGACTCACTTGAGGGAAGAGATGCCATCCAGAGGGACCTTGACAGGCTGGAGAAATGGGCCAGTGCAAACTGCAGGAGCTTCAACAAGTCAAAATGCAAGGTCCTTCACCTGGGTCGGGCCAATCCTAGGCACAAATACAAACTGGGCACAGAGTGGGTTGAGAGTAGCCCTGAAGAGAAGGATTTGGGGGTGTTGATTGATGAGAAGCTCAACCTGAGCTGGCAGGGTGCTCCTGCAGCCCAGAAGGCCAACGGCATCCTGGGGTGTATCAGGAGAAGCGTAGCCAGCAGGGCAAGAGGGGGGATTCTCCCCCTTCACTCTGCTCTTGTGAGACCCCACCTCAAATACTGTGTCCAGTTCTGGTGTCCCCACCATAAGAGGGACATGGAGCTGTTGGAGCGTGTTCAGAGGAGGCCACAAAGATGATCCAGGGGCTGGAGCAGCTCTGCTACAAGGACAGGCTGCGCGAACTGGGATTGTTCAGTCTTGAAAAGAGAAGATTCTGGGGGGACCTAAGAGCTGCCTTCCAGTACCTGAAGGGATCCTACAGGAAGGCTGGGGAGGGACTTTGTACAAGAGCGTCCACTGGTGGGACAAGGGAAAATGGGTTTAAGTTGCAGGAGAATAGGTTTAGATTAGACCTTAGGAAGAAATTCTTCAGTACGAGGGTGGCAAGACTTTGGAATAAATTGCCCAGGGACGTTGTGGCTGCCCCCTCCCTGGAGGTGTTCAAGGCCAGGTTGGACAGAGCCTTGAGTAGCCTGATCTAGCTGAGAGGCATCCCTGCCCGTGATAGGGAGGTTGGATTAGATGATCTCTAAGGTCCCTTCCAGCCTGGGCCATTCTACGATTCTATGATTCTATGATTTCGACGTATTTCAAAACTGGTCCACTTTTCCCTTTCATTAATGGATAAAAAAAGGTAAAGTTGTGCCTGAGTCACATCAGCCACGGATGCTGGGGATGGCGTATTCCTGCGCTGCCTTCGGACCTGCAGACACCCCCTGTTCCTGTGCTGTGAGTCATCCCCCCCTCTGATGCCATTTACTCAGCGCTTTCTCCCACTCGGGCTGAGTCACTCCCAGCCGCCGTGTGCTCCCCGGGGTGGCACCTGCTGCACAGGATTTCACCTGGCGTGTGGATTGTTGGAGTATAAACCTGGCAACAACCTCATGTTTCTGAGAGGAGGAAGCTCCTTCTACTCTGCAGAGTTTTTGGATGCACACATCCACGGCCGGTGCCCCGTACTGGGACCACTGCAACACACGTTAATGGTCTAATATGACGCTCCTGATTGCCTGGCTTTTTGTGTTTATTTTTTTTTCTGCAGAAAACCTAAACTCATATAAAAAGTGTGTATTTAGAACCTCGCCTTTCTGCCAAACAGCTCTGGGCTGCTCCAGCCACAGGGTCATTCTCAAAAGATGAGCCCGGGATTTCCAGCCCCCGCCGGGAGCCTGTTGCACATAGATGGGACTGCAAAGCCGCCGTTCGGTTTTGCCATCTTAAGCGTGATCATTTCTGCTGGACACAGCCTGTTTGCTAGAAAGGCAGGCAGCTTTGCTCTGGAAACAACAGAAGGATGGCTAGTGCCTTGTTGCACAGATTAGTCATGCTCGTTGGGGAGAAAAAAACTCGTGCCTCATTTACAATGCAAAGCTGCCCTGGTTCATATCCTCACCACTGACTCCTCCTTCTCTACATTCAAGAGCACTTGACTACCTTGTATTATCTCTGCGGGAAGACACTTATTCACTGTGATCAAATCACCTCTCAATCTGGCTGCTTTCTTTTTTTTTCTCTTTTTTTTTTTTTTTTTGTTCCCTTTTGATCCGCTAACCAGATTGAGCTCTTTAAATCTCCCACGGTATGGCATTTTCTCTAGGGCTCAAGTCCTGCCCGATCCCTGCTATCAGTCCTTTCTGATTTTTCACTTTGTCTTAAGGACCACAAGTACTGGCAACACTTGAGTTGTCTGGGCAAGCCCTTTTTTATTAGTTGGGCATTTCTGGCTCTAATCAGATACGTGTTGCATCCAGCACTTTCAGCAAGGCTGGTGTTTGGTGCTTGTGTAGCCTGGTTCATTTTCTGACTTGTCAAATTCCAGGTTACAGACCCCCATAGGTAAGGCTGGCTTGTACTTTGACGCAGAATTTTTTTTCTGGGGAAAGATGTAGGTGAGGAAGGGGTATGGACAGCTGAATTGGAAGAGGCATATTGTACAAGAGACTTGTCATCGCTGCGCTGTCTTCTCGTCTTTACTACTCACTAATTTATCAGACTTTGCACAAGACTTCATTGCATGTGTCTTTCTCTTTGCCTCACTGGTGGTGATGAAACACAAGGGAAGCATCTGGCCGGGGTTCTGCAGCACTGCCAGAAACATCCCACCCAAAGGTGAGTTCCTCCTGGCAGCTCTTTCTTCATGAAGCCAGGCTTTGTCAGGACAGGCAACATCTTTTCTCAGTCCAGTTGGGCAGACAAAGTCATTTTCAGGCTCAGTGCTAATCTTTTAACTAGTACGAAGCCAAAGGCCTTTCAGAAGTCAAAACCTGCTCTGTTAGAGCAGGTACTTCTATCACCCACAAGTGCGAGATGTAAAATCCACTCAGCCAGAGACAGCTTCAATCAATCAACCAATGGCAAGACGTTCCCAGATGCCTTTGGTTCCCAATTAACCGAATCTCATGAACAAATTCTCCATCGTTTTGCCCTTGGCCAGTACCCGTTAGTCTGAGACATCTTACTTGTCTTCTCTGCACAATGTTCCACCAACTTCTGCAAGTTCCCCCCTTGGAAGGATTTCTCGCTCATTAGCATTTAGTATCATCATGCTGGAGAACTCCTTGACTGGCTTTTTGAAGAGTGCTGAATAAAAATTATCTTGGATTATCAATTTCAAATTATATATAGTTTTGTTCCTATCAAGTGTTGCTTAACAACCTTCTCAGTTACTAATAGACTGAAAAAAGTATTTTATTTCTCTCATGTCACGCAAGCATATTTTTTTTTGCTCCTTTGCAAATACGAATAATAAATACTATTGGAGATCTTTTCAAGACTACCAGTGCCTGTTCCTTGGAGATGTACAGAGGAATGAAACCTCATCAAAGGACAAAACTGGAAATAACCCAGTTAATGTTCTTAGGGGAAAAAATGACCAGTGTTTTTGTGAGAGAGGAAGATCTTTCTTAAAAGACTTCGAAAGAAAAACCAAAGGCAACCTCTGACTCTTGTTCTGGATATAATACAATTACACAGAGCACATTAAAGGCCCAAGTGATCATTTATAGCACACGATGTGAGAAATTGAAGCCTCCAGGAAAAGCTAAATGAAAAGGAAGAAGGAAACAGAAGTGCTGGAGTAACTATCCCACTCTTCACTCATTTCTTTTGGGGGACATTGCACATCTCAGACACCTGCCAGCTGCCCTCCCTCCCCAGCAAGCAGCTGAAGGGGTGGAAAGGGTGAGTGTTCTTTAGACCCAAGGCTGCCAAAATAATTCCTGTGCTCTGGATAGTGAGACTTGCTTCATTCCTGAAACACCTTTCAGCTTTGAAATATGAAGCTGAGTTTCTTCGAACACCTCAGAGGTTTCCTCCCTGTCTCCATTGCTGACTGGAGCCAGATTTAAGGGCAAAGAGGGTGAGTCCAGCTACGCTGCTGGTGCTCTCTCAGGCTCTCTTGGTGGGAGTGTTTTGCTGAGGGTCAACAGAGCTGCGTGAATGGGAACTCGTGATGTAGTGGGTGTGCAGCCGGTTTACTGGAAAAAATCTTATTCTATCTTACTATTGACAGGGTCGTCATGGTCAACAAACCAAAAACTTGCAGGAGAAAGTACAAATTCCATCCTTCCTACCCTGCCCTTCTCCTTCCTTTCTCTCCCCTCCACCCCTTGCTTATATCCCATCCTCCTGACATCCCAAGCAAAGGCTCAGCCTCCTCATCATCCCCATCTCCCAATGCTTCTGTGGCAAACATTTGCCATTAATCCCAGTTCCAAGAAGGAGGGAGGAAGGATTTGCAATGCAGGGTGGGAGACGGGGGGAGCAGGGGTCCTTGCACACAGCGTGACTTTGGGTACATCAAGTGAGGGTGAGGGCCGAGCACCGTGCAGGCTGGAAGGGAGGGAGCAGGGCAGATACTGCTTAATAACAAATACACATACAGACACAGGAATAAACTAGCTCCAAAATAAAATGGAATTTTGCCCCCCAAAAGTGCGTTGTGATGTTTAGAGGCAGAATGGCTCAGGCGTCCCTGTCCAGCCCTGCAAGTTTCCAGATTTGAGGAAAAAAATTACTTTCTTCTTCCTGTCAACTACCTGCAAATGTGGTTATGGGAAGCAAAGTTCTCTTTAGAAACCCTGGGTGATGGCTGTAGAGGGATGCGTGCCTGAGCTGGGAGTCCCAAGCCTCAAGCATCCCTCTGCATCACTATCTTTCTCGTAAAGCTGCTCTATGTCAGGCTGCCGCACTGAGAGCAGAAAATAAAGAAAAATCTGTGTTGCTTCCTTCCATGAATCTCGATAGTCCCCTCAAACCAATTGGGGATGGTGCTAGAAATATATTATAGTTTGAAGCAGGGGGGTTATAATTTGTGCTTGCAATTTAGTTTGAAATCTTTACTTTTCCTGACTTAGAAAATCAAGAAGCAACTTGAGAAGCCGCCCGGAGTCGATTATCATTTCTAAAATATTGTGACTTGAATCAGTCACCTCAATTTGATGGAGAGGGTGGAAGGGGGAAGGATGAATCCTGATTTCTGAGTTTGCTGGGGGAAGGGCTCTCCTGTGTTTGAGAAAACCAAAATGAGACAAGAAGGAGGTTGCATCTTTGCGAGATGCCAAGCTCAGCCAATCTCTGGGTGAACTGCGTGCATACATAATCCTTATTACATATTCCACAAACAACTCCACTCCGCTTCCAGACAGCCGCCCACCAGCCATTGAGCACGATGATGTTCCTCGCATGACAACCACAAAGTTTGGCAGCTCAGAAGCCGTGGAGCTCAAACCAAGAAGGCGACTGTCCCGTCTGCTGTCACATTCCTCCCCTGGCTTCATCTGAGGCCAGCGGATCACTGGAGAGCGGGGACACACGTCTGGAGCCAGGGCAACAGGGTGTTTTCCCTTGCCCCTCTTTGAGGCTGGAAGGGCGCTGATGAAGAATTAGAGTATCTGGCAGAAAACGCAAGTATTTCAGCAAAAGCTCCAATCACTTTGGGTCAGGAATGCTTCCTTGGTGCCACATGGCTTTGACAGAGATTGCCTAAAATAGACGTACTGAATTCAGTTGCCTGAACACGGGCGGCCATTGCTGTCTGAGGGGCTGCAACCTATCTGTCTCTGGGGCTGGAAAATAGAATATAGAACTGGTGGAAATTTTAACACCCTTCTAAAGAGACAGCCAAAGGCTGAAGAGTACCCTGGTGCACCTGTCATGGGGCGAGACACCTCCGTCTAGGCAACCGGGAGAAGCCAGCGTGGCTGGTGAGCTGCCTCCCTCCACTCACTGTCTTCCTCCAGCTGAAGCTTGGGCACCAGCCCCAACATGAGTACCTGGTGCCAGCTACCAGCCTTGAGCCTTTGATGAACACACCCTCTCAAGTATGCTACCAGAAGAGAAAATCTCAAGTATGCCACCAGAAGGGAAAAAAGTCATTAGGAGCTCGTAGGAGAAATAAATGGACAAAATCCCTCGGCTTGTGTTTGGCAGCCAAGGCAAGGAGGATGACTCAGCCCTCCTGGCTTTCAAGTGCCTGAATTTGTGACATGAGCAAATGCACCAAAACACGACAGGATGCAGGTCCTGTTCCTGAGCGCGCTTCTCTTTAGTCCAGGACGTGGAGGCAGCTCTGAATGCTGCAGAGCTGCTGAAAGCTGTGCTGCTGAGCGTGCCACGAAGGCGAGGATGGGTTTTGCAGCGGAATAAATAGTACTTTGAGAGCAGTTTCTCATCAGGGCTGTCACAGGTCTTTGCCAGCCTAATTGGGATGGGGGGTACTTTCCTCCACTGATGTATTGTTTGAGCTGTGGAGCTGGCTTCAGTCTGGCAGCTGGGGGAGGTGCCAGAAATCATGCAAATTAGCAAGGTGCAAATGAGGAAAGTGTTGTTCTGGTAGAGCTGTACCTGAAATTGAGCTCTGGAGCAAAGAGCTGAGGTACTCTCTGCTTGGAGAACAGATAGTGCTCTTCACCTGATGAGCTCCAAACGTTGGAGATGCTCTTCACCTGATGAGCATTTGACAACGCTACTCCCTGCTGCAAGAAAACCCCTGTTGCCTCAACTTCTCCCCTAAATCAGTCATCTGCAGGTGAAAGAAGCTGAAAAGACATGCCGCTTAGCAAACTAAGACATCTTCTCATCAAACTCCTAAACCAAGCCCCATGCCACACAACATGAGGCTTCCAATACAGAAACACTTCTCTCTGCCTCACCTCACCGTGGGAGAGATCAGGTTGTGGCCACGATGAGAGGTCAAAACAGATATAGGAAGTTGATAGAAGAGACAATATTCTAAGTTAGACAGGTGAAGGGTGGGAAGAGGTAACTCTTTTCCCGCCTCTCCTAAGGAGGAGGGGCTCAGCAAATGGGAGGACTTGTTCAAGGCATTTGGCAAGTCATTATCTCGTTATACCTCCGCATTTGTGAAAGGAACCCACTGAGCTGTGACCTTTCTAGCCCCTGCTTTGTGCTTCAGAGATTTCCCTCCTCTCGGGAAATCAACAACAACAAAAAGAAACTTGTGCTTTTCAGTGGGAGCTGGTGTCCCTGCAAAATGAATGTGGCTGCAAAGAGAAACAGAGGAGAGTGGAGAGGACCTGGTAGGAAGAAGGAAGGAAAGCTCGTCAGACATGGCTGTGAGGAGCAATCAGGAATTGGAGTCATGCTGACCAGAAGCAAAAAGGAAGAAGCCATGAACATTTCAAGCATGGAGAAGCAGCCAAATTACAAACATGTGCCTCGTGGTACTCAGGATTTGCACCTTATTAAGGAGCACCCACCAGGAGGCTGAGCTCCTGCCTACAGATCTCAGCTGAATGGGGTAGGAACTCAGCAGTTATGGATTGTGGGAAGAAAAAGCTTCTTCTGGTTTCCAGTAATTCCCTTGTCCCTAAGGCTCTGCAGACCAGGAGCCTCAAACACCGAGTGAACCGTGGTGTGAGACACCGGCTCATCCAGCCCTGAACAAGCACGACCCCTCCTCCAAAGCTCTCTGCTTTGTGTGTCTCTCTGCTCCTGGTGCTATGGCCCTGAGGTCTTCAGAGGTGTCTTCATCCCTCCCCAGCAACGTCATGGACTTTCTTCCAGCTCCTGTGACTGGAACAAATACCCTGGCTCCTTCTGGCAAGGCTGTGCAAGGGTCTGAGAAACGCTGGCTGTAGCCATGCAATGGGAATAATAAGGGCGCCGAGAGTGAGTAATAAGCAATTAGATACTAGATTAGCAAACAACGCGACTGTAGACTGTCAAAGGAATAATGCAGGTCTCTGAAAGATGCTGTGTTGTTGTGTGGAGAAAAATGTGGACACTGGGAAACGTCCAAATGTAGCTTTTAAGGAGGACTAGTGTGAATTCAACGCACGCCTTATTGCTTGTGCATCTATATGTAGATTATTAAGCAGAAACATGGCAGAGGATAACCAGCTTCATACTGTGTCTCAGGGACAGGAGAGATACAAGCTATAGCTATTATCGAATAGCTTACACTTCCCTGCTGTTATATCAGCTGATAGCAGGAGAAAGCTACACTTGATGTTTGCTACCTGACAGAAAAACCCAGCTGAGGATTCTGCTGCTGGGTCTGGTTGTGTGTCTGTGCTGGGAAGCCTTGGGTCAGGGATAGAGCAATCTGTGGTCTTCCAGTGTGAGACCAACTCATCTTATGACCTTCCAAGAGCTGTGTGAACACAACAGAGATCTCCCTCCTATGGGTTTCCAGTTTCACACTTTCCCTATGGACTTAAATGCAAGTAAAATCATTCTGGCCACTGAATTTTGCTGAGTTTTCCACTGGAAAAGGAGAGCAAATTGTTGGGTTGTCAGACCAGCAGCCTTCAGATTGGACCATATCTGCACAGCATCTCTCCATGTCTCGATTTGGAGCAGATTCTCAGGCTGGACATTTAGTTCAGCATTTGCATCTTTGACATTCAACATCCCCGACTGGGACTCTCAGCAAGCTTCGTGACAAAAGCCAATCCCAACTGCATTTTTCTAATGCTGGCATTTTGCATTAATGCCCCTCAAAATTAAACAAATAAAAATAATATAATTATGCTCATGGTGACTTTCAACACCAATCTAAGCCTGAGCAAAAGATCTGAGGGTGTATGTCAGCTCTTGTTTATTGAGATCTGAGCAAGAGTCCTTTGTGTCTTGGAGTGGGCAGAAGAAATAAAGCAAGGGCAATAAATATTTGTTCTTTGTCTGCAAAGGACTTTCCCTGTAAGCCTCACCAGTCTCCAAAAATATCCTGACATGTTATTTTCTCCTTTCTCCTATTGATTCTTGAAGCTGTCACTGTGACAGACAGTGAAAAGTGCTCTGCAAACACCCTTCTCAACAGGGAAAGCTTTCAGCTGCCTTTTAATTTTTTGTTTAATTCTTATTTTCATACCTTCACTGTCTTTTCAGTACCAATTCTTCAATTCAGGAGGGGGATCATCTGTTTCAAGCCTGACTAGGTCACTGACTATCTGATTTCCTCATTATTGTGTGTTTCATAATTCCTCCCTCATATTCCTCTGGAAGCAGTTTTCGATCTGAGGATTAGGTGCTGAAAGATACTAATGGGCTGGTTAAAAATTAATTGTTCTCCTTTGTAAGGAGAATAAATAAATGCATAAAGATTAGCAGCTGTGCTACTAAAACACACAAAATAACTAGTGTCTTGTCTGAAAGCCTGCCTGGCGAGCCAGATGTTTTTGGTGAGCTCTTCGAGCGGTCTGTGGAGATAATACGTCAGATGGGTTTGCTCCATACCTCTGTCTTCACACAACAAGCAGAGTGTGCTTCCTGTGCATTAGTTAGCCTTCCGAAATTGGTTGAACATATTTATAAACCTATTGCAGGCCCCTGAATTTCAGGGCAGGCATCGCTGGCAGACTGCTCCTTGTTTTTTATCTTATCTTGAAGAGCTGCTCGATGCCTCTAAGTCCAGACGACAGATGTGATGAGGAGTTTCAGAGATGGTTCAGATCTGGAACGCTTCACTTCATCGCCTGGGAGAAATCTCCTCCAGAATGGGAGATTTTGGATACGAGATGTGAAGAGCTGGGCAAAGAGGAGGGATGAAGCAGGGTGGTGGGACTTGGCATCCCCGTCTCGTCGAGAGGTCGCTCCTTGTGTAGGTGACTCTTGCTGCTGAATGGATCTGAATAAATTCACGTGAATAGAATGAATGATTATCGGACATGATTTGGATGCTCTGGTTAACAGCTGGTGTGTGGATTTAATCCAATGTCTGCTACAAAATGAGTTGGGTTTCATTCTGGGAACAGTCAGTCTCAGTTTATCGACTGTTCTCCTTTCATTAAGATACAGCAAACAACCAGTTGCCCCTTCTGAATCATCCCAGGTAAGAAATACAGTAGGTCCATTTAACCCATCTTCATGGCTGTGTGTGATCAGATGCCATGGCTCAGCTGAGAGCTGGTACCACCTGAATTCAGTCTAACTCAGCCTTGGCTGACGACTATTCCCCTGCCCCACTCTGAGCTCTTCTAAGAGAAGGAACCAAAAGGCAGAGAGCAATAGCATGGGGAGAAGAAATAATCTGCAATTTTCTTTTACGCTCCCCCAAAATACTGCTGTGTTGCAGGGACTGATGGTTTGCCAGGGTGGACGTGGCAGGACCAGGAGAGCATCTGTCAGTGAGGTCTTTTCTGGCTATAAGGTGCCCATGGGCAGCCCTACGGGCTCCAAACCTCAAACTGAGGATTTACTCAAGCGTATCTCTCTTCTCATTCCCTCACAGTCAAGCTGAATATGCCTTGCTTCTGTAAGCATGATAAAGGGAAATGCTGAGGGACAGGAAAAAAAAATAGTAATTTTGGAAATGTCAAAATACTTTAACAGTTTTTGATTGACGTGAAAGATCTCAGCATTGTCAAAATGGAAAGGTCTCCTTTGCGCTCATTGCAAGACCACAAAAGGCTGTTTCACCCCTGCTCCTGTGAGTAAGAAGTATGAGATGGCAGTTACAGAAGGGGTACTAAAAAAGAGAAATGTCTTATTCCATGCGATTTGGAAGTCCCATGGAGTATACAAGGAAATGCAATAAGGGGCTAAAAATGTTCCATAATTGTAGGAGCCCTTTTGCCTCTTGCATCTTTTTTGCAGGTTGGTCAAGGTGGCCTCCAAATCAGCAGTTGTCCCACCTGCTTTATCTCCCACAATTGTGCAAAACAGACAAGTTTCAGGGATTGTGCTTCTGGATTTTCTGAAGCTTGATGAGTGCAGGGCTCGTCCAGGAATTCACGGCGAGATCATCTGCTGAGATTCTCCGGGTGGGTTTCTTGCAGCAGGCGCTGCCACAGAGCTCAAAAGCGGCGGCAACAAGCCCGTAAGGAGAGCAAGATGCCCTCCCTGCTGTCACGCCTGCCTCCGAGAGCAGCTTTGCAATGTAATAACCGGCTAATTGCAGCTCATTGTCTTGAGCAATGTGGATGTGATGTCCTGGCTCCAGCCCACGCGCTCAGTCCTGGTCTCAGCCCAAGCAAAAGCCTTGGAGGGGTTAGAGAGAGGAACCAGGAAAAATGTTGCTGCCAGCAGAAGATGCCTATTGCTTGCAGATAAAACCAGGCAGATGGCCTGCTGAATTTCAGTCCTTAATTAAAAGTGCTTTATTCTCTAAGCTAATTATAGAACAATTCCTGCTGTGGGAGGGGCTCCTTTGGCATGGAGAGGGTGGTAATGAACATCTTAGTTCGCCTCCTCGCCAGCAGGCTCAGCCCTTCATTGGGCTGCCTTAGGGATAAAGATACCCTTGGCTGTTAGCTCCGAAGTGGACCCTGTGAAGCAAAATAAAAGAAAGGAGCAAAAGGTCTCAGGCAGCCCCAGTATGACCAAATAGGCTCTCACTGGCTTGTCGGTCACAGCCTGGATAACCCAGGGAGCTCCCTTGTGAAACTAGACCCCAAACTGGGTTGTGACTGTCAGTGAAAGCTCTGCTAAAGCAGATCTGTTTCTTCCAAGTAACAAAAACCTGGGTTCGGATAATGTTTGATACTGTTCGAAGAAGTTCCAGGATTCTTTACTTCAGGATTCGCCCTTTAAACTGATTTCAGCCTCCCCGTGTCGCAGGAAGCTGGAAGTGCAACCTCGCTTCGTGTCCCTGTGCTCCTTCCCTGAGACCCCATGTGCATGCTGCACTGTGGAGAGAAGCTCAGAACGCAGATGGGAAATCATATGAGAAGGGAAAATTTGCACAAGATGTAAAACTTTAACAGCTTGAGCAACACCAAGCCCTTGCAGAGAGCAGGATCCTGGGATGGCCTTGCTGCCCCAGCAGCTCTCACCCCAGTGCTACTGAGCCTGTGCTGGTGCAAAGTGTCTCCCATCTCCCAAGCTTGTCATCCATCATTTTGATGGCTCCGCTAAGTGGCAAAAGACACAGCAGGCTTTTGCCTTCCTTCCTTGTCAGTCTCCTGTGACCCTTCCTAAATTAAAAGGCACAGAGGTTCACCTCGTCCCCTTCCCTTCCTTTGCTGAGCACTAATTCTCCAAGACAGCCTTCGTGATTTCCCCAGCTCCTCAGGTTTATTGCCCCATCTCTAGCCTTACCTTGCAAATAGAGAAGGAGAAAAAATTGATGCCTACAGCACCGCTCGACGTCTCGGCGTGGCTTGGACAGAAGTCAGTCCTATCGGGGCGAGCAAGCTGTGTCTTTCAGGCAGGGCTCAGGGAACAGAAATGCTGCTGATCTCTATCTGCCTGGCATTTCTCTCTCTTTCCCCGTCAAAATCAATGCGAAGGATCTTTTTCAGCCCCTCTTCAGGTTAAGGGAGGTGGGGGGAAAGGATGGAAAAATACTCGGCAAATGAGAAACTTTTCACTCAATTTTTCCTGCCTGCAGCTGCTATATATAGGTTTAATTAGAACGTTAAAGGCACCTCAGGATTATGCTGTGAGATTTGTTTCCTTAGCCCTGTAACTAGTGCCCTGCGGTTTTGATAACGCTGCCTTGACTTCGTTAGCCTCCAAGCAAATACCTGCCTATGGAAACTGCAGAATTGCCATCTTGGGTCAGCGCAGCACGTGAGCTCAGGGAAGTCAGCGGCTCTGCTTTAAATGCTCTCTAATTATTTCTAGCAGAGGTTACGGAGGAAGCAGTTTGGCACCTGTGAATTGAATTCTTGGGAGAGAGCCCCTTGAAACGAGCTTCATTGCCTGATACTGGAAAGTTTTGTCTCATGCTCCCCACAACGCTTGGCGGTGGAGGCAGGTTAACTCTTTATCACGCACCTGGAAATAGATAGAGCCATTCCTGACGATAGATAGAGCCATTAACCAGCTCGTTCTGGCTGTGAGGCCAGGTTGGTTTCCCCCTTGGGAATACTTCTTATCCTCTGCTCCAGCATCGTGGTTGTAGCTGGATGTTAGACCTAAAACTAGGAGAGGTCTTAAGAAGCACAGCCTTGTGCTGACGTGGGAAGCTTGGGGAAGACAAACACGGTTCTCAACGTCCAAGAAGGCCTTCAGAGAGCTCAGATGTTTGAAGTCAAAACCAAATTAGGCTTTTTCCCCTGCCTTTTTGTTTTCAAACTGCAAATGGATCAGAACACCAAGCCTTCCCGCAGTGCACTTTTATGAGGCACAGGCTGGTGTTGCACATATTACCGGGGAACCTTAAGAGTCTTTCTACCTGAAGCCTCTCTCAATTACTGTCATCAAAACAGAGAGCAGTACAGGAGAAAGACAGAGGGCACATCTAGGGCTGCTCCCTCCATCGTGGAGATGCACTTAGGAAAGCTTTTTGCACTGCAGACGAGCTCACACCCGCATTTCTTTTATTCCCCACCATTTTCTATATACGCAAAATGCCAAAACTGCTGCTGCAGCTTTTCCTCCTCTCGCCTAGGATTATTTTTTTTATTATTATTATTGTCGTTATTATTAAGGGCACAACAAGATTTATTTCCTGTAAAACAAGCCGTGTTATTGTCAAGACAGATTTAAAGGGCTGGATTAGGAAGGGGCATTACAATACATTTTGCATGAAAATGAAATACCACGAGCAGTTTCTTGGCAGACCGAATGTCTTTCAGGGCTGTTCTTTGGGAATAGCAATTCCAGGCAGGGTTTTCTGGAAAAAGTAGAGTGCGTTGGTATAATGAGAGGCTCTATCAGAATGGATATGCATGAGCCGGGCAGATTAATATTTAATGAACAGTGAAGTCTGCTATCCCCTAATCATTGAGTGCCTGGGATTTGCAAAGTGGCTAATTTTAAAGTATTTTGTATGGAATTATTCATGCATTAAAAAGTACACGACTCTCTTGCAGTCTAAGTCACTGAAATAGAATTGCGCTCCATGAAATTTAGTCATCAACATCTCGGGCGTCGGGTCGAGCCGAGACAACACCAAAGGGACGAGGGCGTCGCTCATATTCAAGGACCTGTGGGAGCTGGAAAAGAAAGGCTCAGGGCATTCAGCCTTCCTGCAGAGCAGGGTTTTCTGGGGAAGCCATAGCAGAACAGATCCCTCGTTGGGCTTTGCAAAGCAACGAAGAGCCAGCAGTGGGTAACGGGGCCAGAAAATCACTTGGATGTATGGAAACATAGCAAAAAGCTGCTGGGACTGGGATAGGAATAGGGCTGGGTCGAAACCAGTGGCCTCACTTGAGTGGCAGTTCTGACACCGTCATCATCTTTATTTTTGTTTGTATTTTGCCGAGAGTGATTGCTTAAAGTGTTCTTGTTGATCCGGAGTTTAATGAGACTTTACTTTGGCTTGAACAAGTGTTTTTTGGACCTCAGCTCAGACAATTCTTCTGGCACTTCTTCTGGTCTTTTCCTCCCGCGCTTCTGATAAAAGAAGAATGTTCCAAAGAAAATGTCATTTTCGCTTGGAAAACGGTTTTTTAATTGAGGGGTGGGGAGGAAAGATTTTGTTCCCTGGCATCTTTCAAAGGTTTCCACTCTTTCCCTGTTAGAAAACAGGTTGTCAAAGTTAATGTATCTTCTTGAAAGTCATTGTTTGACCAAAGTCCATGTTTTCTGTAGCAATATGAGGCAGAGGAGAATGATTCTCCCTCGCTGCACAATCTATGAATGCAACATTAAGCTCATTGGCTTAATGAGTGAAGCTAAAAGAAACCGAATAAGAAGTGTTTACAGCTATTTCAATGCTACTGATTATGACAAAGAGGGTTGCAGGGAAAAATATGGTAACAAATGTAAGGGAGAGGCAAACAAGGGATGAGCAGAAGACTCATTTGCTTCTTGTGTTCCTCTGGTGAAAGATCTGTGGCATCAGTATGAGCAATAACGATGATGCTGGTTCATTAGGAAGGGACAGTAGGCGAGGAATGAGAAAGTCACACCTGTGGTCTCGGCGGTGACCCCTGAAGTAAAATGACTTTTTTTTAATAACGAGAGAGAAAAACAAGGCGTGCGTGCACATGTATCTGCAGACTCTCTCTGGATTTGCATGGAAGCAGTTGGAGCATTTAATTTTGTTATTTTTGGAACAAGCTGTTGACTCAGAAATCAATTTATCCTTTCTCTGGATAAATTAAAACAAAAGGTGAGCCTGAAAATGAGGGGAAAACATTTCACGTCGGCTTGAGAAAAACGCTTTAATCAACCCAAAGTAAACAGTTTTTCTTGGTTTTGTTGTTGTTGTTGTTGTTGTGATGGACTTAGCAACAATTTGGCACAAGACCTGCCCAAAGGTTATTTATTCTTTCCTCATCTTTTTCATTTGATCTCTGAAAAGAAAGATCCATTATTTTCACAGCAATTATTCTAAGTACAGCTGGGGAAAGCCATGTAAAGTCTCAATTTGAATATTAAACACAATTAAAAGACTTTTCTACATTGTGAATTGCTCTCTTATCTGTCTGCCCATAAATGTCAACGTATTAACGGTCACAATTTGTCTCAGATGTAGGAAATAGCCTTTTCCTCCCACTGCCTTTTTTAAGCAGTGGGGAAAAAAGCACAGCAGGTCATGCCCATACGACCGTGCAAAAAAAGTTCCCGATACAGTTTTGCTTCAGCTTCAATGGAAAAGCCAGTCCCTTCTTGCCAGCTGATTATTTCTGCTCTTGAATATACTCTTTAAATACACTCTTTTAATATACTCTTTAAACTGAGCAGCACTATCTAGAAGCAGAAAGGGGCAGGGGTCTATTTGGAAAGTCTTTAATTTATTAAACTACAAGCCAGAAGGAAATTGGAGAAATTAATAACTCAGAGTGTGATTCATGTGAAGCTTTTTTTTTTTTTCTTTCATAGCTGGAAAGATGAGGGGGTAGAAACTCGATGCTTTCTAAGGATATGAAGAAAAGGTTCACGTTGAGTCTCCACTGCCAGATTCTCACGTTCTTGTGTTTGACCAAAGCTTTTGAAAACACCCTCCCACCAAGGGTCTTCACCTCGGAGAACTCTTGCTCCCTGTGGTTAATTTATGTGGACTTTGTGCATCATTACCAGGCTAATAGCATTTAGGTACTTAGTCCTTTGATTTGATTTAAAGCCTGGCTCTGGGCGACTGCATTTCTATTAAACGGATGGAACCGCCACATGCACGTTGAACTGTTACAACTTGGTGAGTTGCTGGGGAAAGCTGGCTCAAGAAGCTAAACGTATGCGTGAGAGCTGAATTTAAAAGTATTGAAGACCAGAAGCTACAGACCAAAAAAAAAAGGGGGTAGACAAAAATGTGAAAAGTGCAATTTTTCACTTCCTCGGCAAGACCAAAAGCTGGTTTAAGGGACAATTACAAATCAATGTCCTAGGGAAATAATGGGGCAAAATACACAAATGTTAGGCTTGAGCATTTCCGTGAACCAGCCAAGGAGCTGTGAAACCTGCACATTTTCAACATGTCCATCATTTCCAAACTTGACGGGTACAGGAAAGGCAGCTTTCCTCTGCTTTCCAAAGGAGTTTCCTCTGGTTTACACCACTGTCTAGAAGTCCTCCAGAGGTTCAGTTTTGCAGCTGAAAATTAGGATTTAAAGAAACTCAAATGTGTCCCTGAATGGACTGATTTTTTCAAGAAAAAAGATTGAAGTGTGAATTGAAGCCTTTCCTTCCACTTTTATGAAATTGAGGTGGAGAACCGAGCGGCTGCCGCTGGAGCGGACCCAGATGACCACATCGAAGTGAAGCATTTCAAGGTTTGTCAATACTCGTCACACTTTTCAGAGGCTTTGTTAATGAGAAATTTCAGCTTGCCCGCAGCGCTGGAAGATCAGAAGATGTGTTACTGGACATGTGAGCTGCAGATCATCGGAAAATGCAGCGGCCGGACTTTGAGCAGAGCTTTGATGGCTGGTGCTGGGTGCCACATGCCCACTCCTGAAGGTTCATCCTGACATGGTGTCCCCACTGTCCTCTGCATCCATAGTGCTTCTTCTCTTACCTCTGCATCCATGTACTCACGGTCCCAGACTCGATACTGCTAGAAAAGCATAGAAAACCCGTTCATGGATCTGTTGGGAACTTGGCTGAGCACAACCCTATGAAACCATCCGGAGTGCAAATGAGCCCAAGGGGTGAGTGCTGCTGTTGGGAGCCCTTTGCTCCTCTACCTCCTCCATCACTGCTGCCTGCGTTGGTCCCTCTGCTGCTCTAGAGGAAGGCAGGAGGGAGGGATAGCTCTTACATGGACATGGCGGTCCAGTAGGGGAGAATTGGAAATCAAAAGAGGTTGGAGCTGCCGTGGGAAGAGGGCGTGGTGGGACCGTGCCTACTGCAAGGCAGAAACTCCTCCACTGGCATCTCCGTGGGGCTGGCACAGCTCATCTGCTCTCCTTTCCCACCTGCCAGAGCTTCTCCCCAGGAGGACATTTGGTTCTGCAGTGTCTCGGTACTGCTGTTAGCTTGGCAGCAACAACAAAAGCGCCAGGTTAATTAAACACACAAGAACATAATTGCAATTAAACCCAAACAAACTGCTGAATCAGAATAGCAAATTGCCCGGAGACTGGGGGGGAAAGGCTGGTTTGCTTATTCTCTTCTTTATCATAAGGGCTGATGAGGCACAGAGCGGCCAAGCAAATGCTGCAACATGAGATGCGCCACTGGCAAGAACGTTTAGCCTGCTGAATAAAAGATAAAGCTAAAGCTAAAGCTGGGACTGGGAACAGCCCGGCTGCTCAACTCAATTTAGGTTGGTTTCACTCTAGGAAAATCCCAGGAGTCTGCATTTGGCAAACGCCTTTGAAATTTGGATGGAAACCCTCCGCAGCTGGGGCCAGCCCCACCAGTCCATTCATCTCTCATCTCTCTATTCTGGCGATGCCAACCCCCGGTGCAGCTGTCCAATGGCCAAAGCATCCTCTTGGCCCTCACCATACCCACGCCAAGGATGCTTTCCCAAGGGCTCTGCAAGAAGGACGTGGGACTTGCTCTGCAGCGTGTCTGCTCTTCAAGGAAAAACTCAAGGACACACCAGGCACCACCTGAAAATGAACCTGTGGGGCATGGCTGTCCTGCACCCAGCCAGCAAAGGCCACACTGAGGAAGTTTTTGCACCTTCCCACCCCCACTACACAATTTCTGCAATGCTTGTTTGCAGCAAACCCATCTATTACGCTCGCTCTAGGGTTGGTTTCCATCGAGATGCTTCAGTGT
This sequence comes from Trogon surrucura, assembly GCA_020746105.1. Classification (NCBI taxonomy): domain Eukaryota; kingdom Metazoa; phylum Chordata; class Aves; order Trogoniformes; family Trogonidae; genus Trogon; species Trogon surrucura. The sequence continues at coordinate 3,937,859 of CM036639.1, forward strand.
GTTGCACTCAAGGCATAAAGTTGAGAGAAACCAATGAATTACAAGGTCCCTGATAGCCAGACTCAGCAAGCAGGCTGCTGTTAATCTTCCTTTTGCTACTCAGTTTTTGTTCGCCTTGTAATAAATCCCCACGTCCTTTGCTGTTGAAGCTGCAGCCTCGCCACCAGGGAAAAAAGAAGAAAAAAAAAAGGGGAAAAAAAAATCCACGGTGAGATTGCCATGTGCAGAAATAAGGGATTCATGTCTTGGCCTGGCCAATACTTGTGCTTATCGAGGTCTGAGCCTTAGCGTGCTCACCTGGAGTTAAACATGACGGTAACTCACACAGGACTACAACAGACTGGAAAAGCTCTTGGATTAATGCAGGAAATGGGGTACGCGGTGCTGCGTGATTTCTTACAGCAGGGATGAATAGGCAGTTGGAGCCATTCCAGTTCTGGAGTAATGGTTTGCTGGGAATTTGTTGATGAAAGTCTTTTCCTCAAATGCCACCTCTGTGGATTTATAGCTGCTTGTGGGAAAAAGGTTGTATTTATTATAAAAGCTGAGGGAAAAGAAATTCAGGGACTAACTACTATTTGCTTTGATATAATCAAAATAGTAATTTCTGCTTTGGTTCAAAATTGCTCTCAGTCTGGGAATTTATATCAAGCGGAAGTTAAAAATGCTGGAAAAAATAACGACGACAGAATGAAACACTCGATAGCGCTCAAATTATCGCAGGTTCTTCATTTTTGAAAAAACTTGGGCTTTCGGCTTTTTGTCTGCAGCTGAAGCAGGGGAGGAGAAAAAAAGAAAACTTGGAGAAAAACCGCTTGAGGGCTTTGCAAATGTGTGCTGCCTGGAAGAAATGGGGCAGATCTCCTGGTGGGAAAAGCCATGTCTCGGTGATGGTTCGAACCATCCCAACACCCTTCCCAGTTCCCCGGCCCGAAAGCTGCTGAGTTTTGCTCCCTGTGGCTCAACAAATCCCTAATCCCAGAGCCGATTTCACGGTCGAGGGTTTACTTAATGTCTAGCCCTGATTCCTGTCGGTAACAAGATAGTTTTATATTACTCGTCAGGCTAGGCAGCGTTGAAGAGGGTGCAAATTTGTATTAGCTCCCGGGCAGCAGCTGTGCGAGATTGCTTTTGTGTCGTGGAGGATTGCATCTCTGGAGAGCAGGTGCTGGGGCAGCGCTCGTGCCTGATGCTATAGAAGCTGCGGTTTTTCATGCCAAGATTGTAAATGTTGCGACAAAGGTAGAGTATTTCCATCGGGATAATAGATTTTATTGGAATGACAGGGAGAGAGAGAAAATGAGCTGCCCAGGACTGGTGGTACAGGGTGGTTGGACCTGCTGGGAACCCGTTGGCTGTCAAACAAGCAGGGGGAAACCCAAGAGGAATCGTGCCCAGGCTCTGCAACCTGATTTCTTAGGGCAGCGTATAAATTATTTCTACGTGGATCTTGAAAATTTCCATCAGAGTGATGGAAAAGGGAAAGGTTTTCAACACCATACTTGCCTTCACTGTGGTGGAGAACACCAAGACCAAGTTATTTCTCCACCCCATCTAGTCCCCAGGAAGGAACATCAAAGCTTTTTTTCTCTGAGGACAGTTCTATTTTTTCGACAGTTCGGGTCTGGAAATTCTGTGGGTTGGTTTAGAAACTGCCCTGATTTGAAGAAACTTGAGCAGGTTGGTTTTCACACAGCTGAACTTTTTTAGAGTGGAAAAAAAAAAAAAATCCTTTTTTGAGCAGTGCTCCTGCTTAACTTTCAGCAGATGAGGAGTCACAACGAACTAGCCTTGAGTAGGAGTTGAATATGAAAAACAGACTCTAGCAGAGGAAGGAGAGATATGAACTTCATGAACTCACTGGCTCAATCACATAAAATTAAGCAAGAGAGCAAGTGACAATCGTGTTGCTGTTCCCAAATATTTATTTTTTATGTATTCCAACTATGCTAGCTAGTCTAATGAAAGATAGGAATTTGCTCCCCATGCTTTGCCCAGTTGATTACCTACAAATGCCAAATTTGGTATCGTGTCCTCAGCAGATACAAAATTAACTGGATTTGCCCCCATTTGCAAGTGCAAATCTCTTAGAAATGTTCTATAGTAACACACTGAGTTGGATAACATAGCGCAGAGAAAAAAAGTTTTTAAAAAATCATGTCGGCTTCCTCCCACAGAATGAAAATCCTTGCCCTCCTTGTTCCATTTACATTTGTACACTGTTACATTGATGCTGGTATTTGTGATACATTTTATTGAATGTACTGAAGCGCTTTTTAATATACTCAGATGTTTAAGAGCACTGAGTGTTTTGCTTTTTTTTTTTTTTCTTCTTTACCCAAACCTTTAGACATTATTAAAAAAAAACCCAGTGTGATATTTCTGAGGCGAATGTCAGGAATTTCAAAATTCCAGGAATATAATTTCTACGGAAGATGAAAAGCCCAAGCAGAGATTTGAGGCTTTCATACTCCGACTGTAACTGTGGGAATTGCCCGTAACTTGTTTTAAGGCCAAGAGATCCCTTTGCTGACCTGCTCAGAAACATTTTCCTCCATTTCTTCCAAATTGCTCCCTCCCAGCAAGTGCTTTTGGATCATTTGTGTGATGAGAAGGGACACAAGCTGTCGAGAGGCATCAGCTGGGTTGTTTATGAGACGCTCACACCCTGAAGCGTGTTAATTCCCATTTATTGCTCGTCAGAACTCCTGCCCAACACAAGTGCTGGTCTTTTCCCTTCCCAGATGGGAAACAAGATGTTCCCTCCGACTGGAGAACAAGATGAGGATGTCCATGTGGGTCCACTGCTGGGGGTCAGGAACATCAGGTATGAACCCCCATCATTGCCCCACCCGTTTCTTCTGCCCCATCTCTGTGGGACAGCACAAAGTTGCACCAGTTTGAGGTTAAATAAGCGACTTGGAGAGAAAATGGATGGGTTTGGTTATTTTTTTCCTTTTGCTTCTGTCCTCTCCAGATGCCCCAGAGCCTCAGGGGATGACCTAGAGTTAAGAAGTAAAAATGTTTTAAAATCAGGAAAAAAAGGATGGTAACAGAGGGTGACTGGGATCCCATTGTAGGGAAATGTTTGGCAAAGCTGACAGTAAAATATTGTTCTCCAGGTGAATTATTAATGTTAATGGAAGAAGGGATATTCCTTGGGAATTGGGTATTACTGAAATAACTCCTCCTTCCCCCACCCCATCCCACAGACTGGAAGGGCTGAAAGGCAGCAATATCTGTTGTTGGTTAGTGACTCCTGAGCAGACAAGCTCACAGTTTACAAGAGAATTTCGCCTGCCATTAACTGCCCCCTCCAAAACCTCAGCCTGTGCTGCTGGGGTCCAGCGGCTCTTGTCCTTTGTGCATCGTGGCCGGTGACAGAAGCTCGCGAGGCTCGTGCTGGCCCGTGTGACAGCATCAATACTTCCACCTCCTCAGTAGAGGATGGATAGATGTACCGGGGTTTCCTGTAACTGGATTTGGAGAAAACACCAGCACAACCCAAAGAGTGCCTCTAACTATAGCCTGCTGAATTTTTTCCATCTGCAGCTTTGTCATCATCTCCTGGGACACAGGAGATCATCGTTTCATTGCCAGGGAGGTAATTTAGGGGAAGATGTGACCCCCAAGCCTCACCTGTAGCTTTTTATCTCATCTGCACAATGAAACTCATGCTGTTGTGGTGCTTTGTGAAGACCTAAGAGGTTTAGTGCTGGAAGGTCCATACTTTCAGCTAGGAGGGTTTGAGATTATTTCTTGGTTGTTTATTACTCTGCAGGGTGAAGATTCTTTGCTCTTTTGCCTTCTCCTTAGATGCACGGTGCCGTTCGCTCTCTGAATGATGCTGGCGAGTTGTCTATAGCAGCACAGGACCAGAAAGGGCCAAATCCTGGCCCCTTGCACGCTGGGGGAATGTGCCTCTTTTGCATACCTCACCCTAAAGGAGGGGAAATGACCTGGAGGTGCACAGATGTGCTGAGCATCCCAGAGAGAACTGCTCTGGGCTTTTCTCTTTGATGGCAACACCATCTAGTGCAGCGCACTGGAATTTCATGTTTTCCCTTTGGATTTTATATTCTGCAATTGCAATCGATCCGTCGATGCTTGAAAAATGGGTGCTTAATAAATGAGCCACTGCACGGAGCTGTTTATTCTTAACCTTGCAAGCCATTCTCAAAGCAGGGATGATTTCTACAGCCGTGCCAACAGTCGCTGCTGGTCTGTAAAAAGGAGTTTGCAAAGTGGTCTCACCAGCTGTTCTCGCAGGAGGGGTGTTTTTTTGGATTTGGAAGTTGACCCAGTCACTGTCAGCACGACCTAGGCAGGCATGATTCCTGTGGACAAGGGCGAGCAAAGGGAAGAATCATCACCTCTTGGGAGGCTTGTGTGTGAGCCCCCCACCAAGCAAGCCAAGGGTGTGGACACTTCTCCAGAGAGCCGATGAGGGGTGCACCGAGCCAGAACCTTCTGCCCTGACAAGCCCTCTCCCTTGATGCTGTGATATTTTTACAAGCTCTCCATATTTTTACAACTTGGATCATTTTTTATATGAACCTCTACCAAAGGATGCAACGGTGAGATGGTGGTGCAGGAGGTCTCTGCTGCTGAGCCCCCACTGACTCCTCTTCCCAGAGCCCCACTGCTGGATCAGCTGCAGAAAGTCAAACTGGAAGGTGCAAATGAAGAGGTTCATTAGAGCCAGGAAGGCTTTTTCTTTCTTGAGAGATGTCAGTGCTAGTGTGGATCGTGCCAGGACTTAAGGACCTTCAGATCTAACACCTGCAAGGAGCACAGGCTAAGCTGGAGGGCCCACTTTTCCTCCCAGTGTGCTGGCACTTGCCCCCAAATCAGGTAAAGAGGGAGAAACGCGAGGTTACTCACCTACAGATTGAGTTGGTTTATATTTTTAATTGCTCTGTGATACTCCTTCAATACTGGTTTCAAATGGAAGGTGATTCTTCCCAAACAAGACAACAGAGAGACCCCCAGACATCAGAATTTGGGGTAATTGCCCAGTAAAGCATGATCTGAAGGTGTGGCACGTGGTCTTCCCATGGTGGCCCACCCATGGCCACAACCTGGTACTGATGGGCTGAGGTGTTTCGGGGGCTTGAACCCTGAGGCAGAGTGCTCCACACGTGTTTGCAGCACTGGTCCTTGGACGTGTGGGGCAGCCCCTCCATCCCAGCCCTATGCTCGCAGTCAAGCAGAAGTTTCAAGCGGTGGAAATAAAATGACATTATTCCAGGCAGAGCTGATTTCATGAAAAATGCATTGTCTTTCCATGGCTTCAGTGAAAATGTATTGGTTTCTGCCAGATTTAATTAGGAACCATCTATTCTCAAAACTTGGGGAGAACTGGCATGAGAGGGGAGGGAACACAAAAGGTTTGAGAGACTTTCTTGCAGGGACTGAATTAACCCTTTGCCTGCAAATGAAACTAAAGTAACGTTTCCTCCTCCTGAACATACATTGCAAAATAATCATGTGAAAACACTAAAATATTTTATTTATGATCTAGGCTCAGGAATTACTGATTTTGCCCTAAAAGTTGAACTAAAAAAAAAAAAAAAGAGTAAAACTGCTACCTAGCTTAAAAACAGGAGCAACGGTAAGTGAATCAGAAAGTTGCATTCAACAAAAACTAAATGTTTCTTTTACTTTAACGGGCCTTCACATTCTGGTTTTCCCAATACTGCGTTGTGACAGTCTTTGGGACGAAAGCACTGCGATGAGAAATCACATTTCATTGGGTGTCAAGACAGAGTCTTGACTTTTCGAAAATCCTTCTGTGTGTTTTCTTTTGTGATGAACTCAGCAAGGACTTGAATTCTCTTTTTAAATTTCCTGTTCAGCTATGACTAAAACCCTGTTTGCTAAAAGGTGCTGTGTGGATCAGAGGCCAAAGACTTGTATCATTTTGCTGGGCTTGACTTTGCTACGAAACAGCCCCAAATCTGTCTTACTGAGAAATAAATTGTCTTGGAATAACTCTGTTTGGATGCTCTCGAAGTGCAGCAAAGAGTCGTATTCTGGTTTAACCTTTGAAACCAAATTAACCTTTGCCAGAGCGAGGCATTTATATTCTGGAATAATTGTACTAGCACAGAGTTATTCTGAAATTACTACGCACTTTAAATTTGGTCTCACTGTAACATGAACAAGCAGAGAGGCAACGGGGTGTGCTCACTAATGAATACCAAGAGCAACTCCTGCAAAGACATAGGCTCTGTGTACTGATCTTCATTGATTTTTTGAATTTGATATTTGTTAAACAAAAAAGCGACCCTGGAAAGACCGACATGACCTCCCAAAGGTTTTGTGCCCTGGGAACCCCAGCAAAGTCCCTGTCAGGGCTTTTTACACCTGGTCTCTGCAGGAAGACAATGATTTTACAGAGAGGATGTGAATCACCATCAGAGGGCTTTGCAAGGACTCTGACTTTGGTTTCAAGTGGTTTTGTGTCAAATGGAAATGTGCCATTTGGACAGATTCATCCGAACACTGCACAGACTAAACTGGTTTTGTAAAACCCGAGGATGGAACATTGAAATGCTTCAACCTCCTAAATGCCTGAGTTGCAGCAGCACGGAGCAGCGATCCTGTGGAAAGTCAGCCAAGAATTCTGACACGCTGAAGATGATTTCGCCCACCGCCCGGGGCCATCCCGGTATCAGGCAGTCCCAGAGTGCTGTAAGTCATGAGTATGTCACGATGAGTAAACGTAAATGATTGACTCCGCTGACACATCAGACATGCTCTGGAAGAGGACGGGTTGCATTGCTCTGTCCTGGTTTTGATTAATGGGTGTCAGCCCTGCATCTATCCCAAACTTATCAGCAATTTCCCTGAATGGAGGAAACAAAGCATGTTTTGGCCAGGTTCACTCGACTAAACCACAGTTTTCTGTTTCAGGGCTTTTGCCACCTGCAAACTTGTCTTTCTTGAACTTGTAGCTGCTTCCTCGCTGAGATCCTGGGGACGGGGGTTCGCTGTCGGTGCCACAGCAGCGAGGGTGGGTCTTTGAGGGGTTGGACTGATGCCATCATGGAAGATGCTTTCAGGAGACGCTTCAGCCTCTCGTGCTGTCACCATCTCTGCTGCTCTCTCCAGCGGCTGCAGTGGGGATCGGACCCACTTGCTGGGCTCTGCTCTGCTCATGCTGACCTTCACTGAGCACCGGGTAAATGAGAGCCTCCCTGGCCACTTTGTTAGAGAGAAGAGCCTTGAAATGCTTCTGCATGGACAGCTGCTTCCTCTCTACTCTGACCAGCTTAGGAGATCTGAGTCTCAGCTCATTTTAGGCTGAGAGCAACCTCCCATTTCATCCCGCCTGGCCAAAGTCACGGCCAGACACAGCCACGGCAGTGAAACGAGCAGCCCTTCCTTTGTTCTTCCATTGAAAGTTGATTTGTTGCTGTATTAAAACGTGAATAACCGAGAAAACAAAGAGGGGACTTTGTTCCTTGCTCGCTGTTATTAAAGCTCTAAATCAGGTTGCCTACAGAGCCATCTCTGTTACTTTTGCAAATGAAAGTGGGGAACTGGCCTTCACCTGAAAATGTAGCTCTTGCTGAGACATGGCTGGAAGCACCACAGGAGGGTGGTGGGGGAAAAGGGATTTTAGTCCTACATTATGTTTAGCCTGATCTATTTTAATTCTTTGTTGCAAAATGAAACAAAAAAAAAAAACCTGATGTTTCTATTTGGATTTTTTTGTTGTCATTTTCTCATTTGATTGTTCTGGCAGCCTTTTTTTTTTTTTTTTCCCCCAGATATCACTCACCAGCTTCACTAGAAATAGCGCTGGCTGACCTGAACATGCTTTTCCACCCATTAGATAATTCGTCTTCAATGCTTTGCCAAGTGAGAGCAGTGAGTCACTCACGTCTCTGCAGATCTGGTAACAGCCTGCTTCACCAGCCAGGCCAAAGCTCATACCCACAGACAGAAGGGGTTCAGTGAGTTGGGCTTTTTTCCCTTCTGATGAGATTAAACCAGAGAAAACAGATCCCTCCTTCATTTTCTGGAATGAACTTTCTGTCCTTCTGTAGGTAGGAGACCAGCAAAGACCCCAGAGAAGAGAACTGGGGATGCATTTGCAGATGGTGTTAAGCAAAGATGTGCACACTTATGGCTCTGCTTGTCCTTTTGAAAATCAAAATAAAGCAAAGAGAGAAAGGCAGGAGCTTCAGGTGCTGGCAGGGGATCGGCTTCTCCAGCCCTGCTTCCCCCTGGGCTCGGCAGGGGCTGTGCCTGCAGGTCCTGGGGTCTGGGGAGCATCTGAGAGTGATCACCCCAGCACGTAGCCAATGTGTAAGGTCATCATGGCAAGGGGGGAGCATTGCTGTCTGGTCAGGTAAGAGTAAACTCTCCAAGATTTTTACTGCTGGGTCACAATGGCGAGATTGCACAAGTAGAGTTTTCAATAACTGATGCCAAAGAGAGTTGGGTTTTGCGTCTTTGGCAAGTCCGAATATCAGATAGAAAGAATCATCTGCAGATATAACAGCATTTAAATTTAGATCTTGAGTCCTTTGGGTTTTTATTTGTAAAGTGTGTTGCTTTGTTGTAGTTTGGTTTTTTTTTGGTAAATTTGGAGATGAGCCCAGCCTGCATTTTTCCCCACTGAAATCAGGCAAAAGTCCTTTAGCTTTTCTGAGCCTTTCTTCTCAGCAGACATCTCAGGTACCATCTCAGGGAACCTGTGATGTCTCTCCACAGGTGCAAATGGCTCATGGTAAAAGCATTTTCTGTCATTTCTTAGACAATTTAAAGGGCTCTGTTTAGCGTGGGCAGCTCCACAGAGCAACAAGTCCTCTGATGCTCAGTTCTGCAAAGGAAACTCTCTGTGCAGTTATTACTGTGTCGCTTGCACTAACTTAAATTATATCCCAAAGGACTACAGAAATTTCATGTACACGACTTCAGAAAGGGCAAGGATTTAACATGAGGCTTGTTCTATCAGTGCAGGAACAGCTCCTTTCTGGAGTGGATATAATCTTACTGAAGAGTAAATACCATAATCTGGTTGAGTTTCTGTCCCTACTGCTTCTCAGACTGTTGAATAAATATTAACTAACCCACCCAACATCCCCGAGGAGAAGAAAATATTAGGTGCATTCAGCACACTGGGGAGCAGAAGCAAATCAAACGACTCGTTTCCAGACATAGGATCACAGAATCAGAGAATGTTAGGGGTTGGAATGGACCCCCAGAGATCACTCAGTGCCACCCCCTGCCCGAGCAGGGTCACCCAGAGCAGCCCCACAGGAACGCGTCCAGGCGGGTTGGAAAGTCTCCAGAGCAGGAGACTCCACACCCTCTCTGGGCAGCCTGGGCCAGGGCTCCGGCACCCGCACAGCCAAGAAGTTTCTCCTCCCATTGAGGTGGAACTTCCCATGTTCCAGCTCACACCCATTATTCCTTGTTCTATTGCTGGGCACCACTGGGGAGAGATTGTCCCCTTCCCCTTGACACCCACCCTTTGGATATTTGTATATGTGTCTCAGCTGGTTCCCAGCAAACTTCACCCCTTCCTTATCCACAGCTCTGTTTTCCATAATGAAGGGTCTAACGATGTCATGGGATGCAGCCTTGGTGTCTCGATCAGTATCATCCTCACCCCAAGCATGATCCCACGTGTCGGTGCCTCCACTCCCTCTGCAGTCATTGGGTCAACCCAACCTGGGCCTTGGGTCAACCAACCTGGAGAGCCCAGAAGGCAACTCAGCTCATCCTGAAGCAGCTCCTTGCCATCAGGGCTTTACTCCTTGCTGGTGAGAGCTAAAAGAAACACCTCACACCATGCTGAGGACAAATGGAAATGACACAAAGAGGTCTCTCCTGGGGAGCACCAAGGACCATCTGTCCCATCTCACCTCCCAGGTTTGCGCCGTTGGCAGCAGGATAGCAATTATCTTTTAGATTGTTTTATTTTCTTGTTTTCTCAGTTCAGCCACCTGAGGAAGGACAATCAGGGTTGCCATGGCAATGAAAGGATGACTTCTTAATTTGTGGGATTCTTTCTCTTAATTATTCTGTGAATTGTAATCCCATGAAAGCTGCTGCCTTAGGAGAAATTCAGTTGGGAGCTGCACTGGTACTGAAGAAGAAGTTAGAAAGAAAGACAAGCCAATGAAGATATTTCTGGGCAAAAGAATGAAAAATATATATATTTCAGTGAATTTTCCTGGCCTGTTTCATGTGCTGACAAGAAAAAATGCCTGGCGTTATCCAGAAACAAGGGCCTGGAATGGGTCCTAAACTTGAATTATTCATGAGTAATTCAAAGTGCTTTTAGAGACCTTCTGAGGAACAAGAGTATCGGGCAGAACTAACGCGTAAAACTCCAACCAAAATTGGAATCTCTACGACGGGAATCTCTACGCCCCAGGGAAGCCTCTCCCCTCCATCACCAGCCAGTTTTGGAGGCTGGAGGCTCAGCTCTGCCGCCGCTGAGCTATTACCGTGCTGTAATGGTTCTGCAGTAAGAGGAGGAGGAGGAAGGCATCCTGGAGCATCCTCTTTGCTGCTGGGGGGATGCCAGGCACAACTGGTGAAAAAATCTTCCCCCCCAAATAGTTTTTTCACTGGGAAATGCTGATTCAGCTCTCTGTCAATACCATGTTTTTATTAGCACCTTTCTTAGCAGGGTAGGGGGATCAGAATGAACCATTTCATTGTTTTCCAACACCTTCCTTTAGCAGCCATTACAATATTTTTAGTTTTCTTTCAAGGAGACTTTTTTTTTTTTCTGTTTAATTGCTTTCATTTTATACCCAATTATAAATCCAAGCATAATATTAAATACATTGACGCCCAATCAAAATTCTAATTTGCTACATGTATTGAAAAGCCGTTTAAGGGCGGCAAAGCTACTTCGGAAAGGATGGGCTTTAATTTCAGGGGAAACATCAGCATTCCACATTAAGCTCCCGTTTGGAAAGGCACACTCATTTGAGTAGCCGAGCTCTCTCTGCTAAGTGGAGCTCTGGGTCCCCAACAGCTTGAAGATACTGGCAATAAGCACGGAGGTGCCAACAGGGTCCAAAAAGGTTGGGGAAAGGCTGAGAAATGGATGAAGGCTTGTGGGACCATCACCATCTTGTGCAAAGCCTTTCCAGGGGTCGTCACCATGGGCCAAGTGCTCTCTGGCCTGTTTTCCTTCTTTTTTTTGTTTTTTTTTTTTTGTGCAAAGCCTACAGAGATAAGGCAAAAGCAGCGTCCTGTGAAGCTGCAAATGCAGTGGGACACTGATGGGGATGTTTTCCTGGTGCTCAGTGCAGCCACGCAACCCATCCGCTGCCCCACGTTTCAACCGTTGTTGCTTTTTCTTTTTCTCCTTCTTTCTTTTTTTTCCTAGTCAAGCCCAGAAGGAGACGCAAAAAGAACAAATTGGCAGAAAAAATGTAGCGAATGCAGTGCTAACGAGAGGGCTCTGGCCCAGGGTGGTGGGGAACACGTGCCGAACCACACAGGGGGCCAAAGGAATCACCTTTTATTTTCAAACCAGCCCCACGCTCCGCCTGTAAGACCAGTCCTGACTTTCTCAGCTCAGACCCTTCCCCTGGGACACGCTTTGGGGGGCTGTGGAAGCAGAACGCTTCACACAAGCCGGGGGGAACCCTTCCCATCTCTTCTCCCTCCCCGAATCCCCCTTTTCCCACGTTTTCCAGGGCTGAGCTCCCCCACCCTGGGGGGTGCAGCGTGGGCTTGAGACACAAGAGGGCAGGCACAGGCTGTGCAATGAGAGACGTGGCTCCAACTCTGCTCCCTGGGTCCCTCAGCCACCCCTGGCCCTGCTCCCTATCCCCATCCCTGTGAAGGGGGGAAAAAAGGGACATGAGGGACACGTCTGCTGAGCCTGCCAGGCTCTTCTGCCCTTGCTTCTGAAGGAGATTTGAAGCAGCAAGGTCTGCAAGGAGTACACAGGGGCTGAGGTTGGGCTAAGAGCTCCCAAAGCAGCTACTTCACCCCCTCGCCGAGATGCACTGCTCTGCCCTGGGTGCCCCCAAGGAAGGGGAGTACAGGTGTCCTTACCTGGGCTCTGCCATCTCGGGGCTTTTACGGCATTGCCCAAGCTGCTCTGTCCTTCCTGTGCACCTCCACCCGCAGAGAGGCCGATGACAGGGGCAGCGAGAGGTGCCAACACCCCTCACCATCCCTTACAACCCATCTCCCCCATCCTTACTGGTGCATACTGGTCTATAGTGCATCCCTAGGCAGGACCAGAGCTGTCTCCCTTGGCTCTCAGGACACCATAGCCAGCTCTTAGGCACAACCTGAGCCACAGGTACTCGTCAGAGAGAGTTTGTCCCCCTGGCTTGTCCCCAACCCCACGAGCAGAGGAGCGGAGCCCGGTGAGCCACTGCTGGTGCTGGGCAGCGCTGCTGGGCGCAGAGTTTTTTTTTCCCTCCAGTCCGCAGCCAAAGCACTCCACATAGTTAAATAATCAAAGGCAGCAGATGGTATATGGTATGAATTACAGAAAACAGTATTGTAAAGGCAAACGCGCATGGTGAGCAAATGAAAGCATTAACGCACCAAGCCAAATAATGCAGACGGGGGCTGGGAGAGGGGGAAAGAAGGAGAAGAATTTGCAGATGGGTTGATTATGGGTAGAAAAGGGACACCATTCCTGCCAGGAAATTTTTAGTGGGGGGGGGAATGGGCTTGTCCCAGGCCATGGGGGGCGCAAGGGTAGGCAGGCAGCAAGATCTGGAACCCAAGAGCAAGGATGCTGCTGCTGCTGAACTCGGTTGCTTTAATTCTGGTTCTCACGTTGCCTGGGTCTGTTCAGCGCTGTCTTCTCCACCCCTCCTGGAAAGGGCAGGACAAACTGTGGGAGCTTTCAATTCTGGCTGAATTTCTGCTTAACAAAGACAGGACACAGCTCTGTTCAGCCACAAATGGGCTTGCAGTCACGAGCGGAGATGCAGGAGGAAGGACCAATTTCTGATTTGCAAGGCTGAAGAGGACACCAGCCTTTGGTGACAGCTCCTGCTCCCTCTGCACCCTGGTGGACTGGCTGTGGTTTCAGCACAGTCCTGGAGCCTTCTGGCTATGGAAAGAAGGTTCAGCCTTAGGGCAGCAGTCTGGTATGCTGAAAAGATCTACCAGGAAATTCAACTTACGACTATATTGCAAGCTTTCTGGGTGACTCATGAGTCGCTTGTCCTCTCTTTGCCTCAGTTTCCCTGCTGTAAAATGGAGAGAGTAGTGTTGCAGTGCCACATAGTGGTGCTGGGATGAGTGGCTCAGCCTGGGAGATGCTCCCATAGGATGGTCTATGCTGGGGGATCCACAGCTGGGCTTGCCTTTGGCTGCCAGGGCCAAATACAGCTTTGGAGGCAGAAAAAGCTGAAATTGTCTCATCTCTGGGTGAAAATCATGGGGGACGGAGGGGATGACAGGGTGTCTCACAGGCAGAGGACGAGGGAATCAGGGGTCTGTCAGTGGACGTGAAGCATCTGAAGAGCTGAAAGGGCCAAACAACTCAAAATGTAAAGACTCTTTCAGGGTCTGCTCCTATAATAATAGCACTTGGGGATATAAAGGCAAAAAACAGGTTCACTTAGTCCCACATAATCTCTGGATTTGTCCTTGAGATGACTTCATGGGTGACTGAGAGTTGCTGGTCATCATGTCGCAGACCGTGACAGGCTCTATCTGTGCTTCCACCTCATCCAAGCTGGGAAAGTCACCTCCAGGGTGCTACCATGGCCCCTGGGACCCTCACCTACCACAGTGCTGGGTGCTGTGCAGAGAGAGAAACTGGTTTTTTTTTCCCTCTGGATCTAAACAAAAGCAGGCGAAGACACTGTTTGGCACTGAGACGATATGGAGGGGAGCTACCCCAGACCCTGCGCAGACTCCAGCACCTTTCATCTCCGGGCTGGATCCCGCTCATTTCCACCTCCTGCAGCATTCGCTACGGATGTTTTAATGTATGGAGGCACCGTTACAGGATTTTGCAGTAGCTCTTGGGTAGGAAACCTTTCCCAATTCGCCTCCCCCCCCCACCCCCACAACCTCCTCCTTCCAAACCTCCCGGCTGAACGCACATCTGGGAGCATCTCCCCCAAACACATCCATCACAGCTGCCTTCCAGCAGCAAACAAAACATCTGGAGCTCCTGCTGGCCCAAAGTCTTCCGAGCCCTCGGTGGGTTGAGCTGGGGGGCTGCAGAAGCTGCTCGGCACAGCCCCCTCAGGGCCCCACAGCCCCCCATTCAGGAGCTGGGGGTCTCAGCCCCCTCTCTCTGCCCTCCCCAGGCTCTCGCTCTGCCGCGGGGCTCGGGATCGATGCGTGACTCACAGCTCTCAGCGCTTCGCCCTGTCAAGACTCCTGAAGCGAAGGGAAGCTCTGAGAGGGAGAGAGAGAAGAAACGAGCGATGCTGCAGCCCCTCTCCTCCCGTTGCCTCTCCCCACCGAGTCTTGCCCTGGCTGATTTTTCGCTCTCAGCCGCTGCGTGACAGAGCGGAGGCTCCATGCTACTGCTTTCTCCCCTGCTCAGTCTGCGTCTATGTGTGTGTATGGAGCTGAGCAGCAATTTCCCCCCCTTTTCCTTTTTTTTTAGCCTTTCCCTCCCCCTTTTTCCTCTTGTAATTCTCCTGCTGAATTAGCTGCCCACGTTTCCCTGAGAGAAGCCCTCAGAAGAAAAAAAACACCGGCAGCACAGGGTGGGTTTTTGGGGTGGTATTTCTTGGAGCCTTGCCCAAAATGGAGGGGTGGGGAGGAAGATGCTCGAATCCAGCAGCCCGCATCCCCGGAGCGTGGGCAGCATCACCCGCTCGGTCCGAAAGCCCTGCTGCTCTGCAAGACATCGGCTCTGGGAAGCGGCATCCTTGGGCTTTACGCACTAGTTAACAGGCTGCGAGCTGCCTCGTCTTGTTTTAAGCTCTCTTCCTCACTTAATCTCATCTCGGCTCGGCGCGCGTGTGTGTGTGCATGTGTGTGTGTGTAGGGGGAGGACTTGCTTTCCATTGGCTCCGCTTTCGCTGCCCACCCACATCTCTTCCACATCACCTTGGTGTCTCCCTAAATAAAACCAGCCCTTCTTATCGCACCGAGGAAATCAAGAGCGAGAGTTTGAATGGATTTTATATAAATATTTACCCCTACGAAGCTACTGCTGAGCTTGTGGGATAAACTCGCAGCAGCTGGCCTGAGACTCTCCTTCTCTCTCCCGCCTCTAAAAGGGTTTAATTACTTACGAGAGGGGAGGGGAGAGATCCGGATCCCAGTTTCAGCTACCGACTGACCCGAAAAGCAGTGCCAGGATTTAACTAACTCTCCCTGATGGATCTGAAGGACAGCACCAGCGAGGGCAGCATGGGCAGCCTGCAGCCTTCCAGCATCCAGATTTTTGCCAACACCTCCACGCTCCACGGGATCCGCCACGTCTTCGTCTACGGGCCAGTGACCATCCGGCGCCTGCTCTGGACCTTGGCCTTTGTGGGCTCGCTGGGTCTCCTCTTGGTTGAGAGTTCCGACCGGGTGGCTTTCTACTTCTCCTACCAGCACGTGACCAAAGTGGACGAGGTCGTGGCAAACAGCCTGGTCTTCCCTGCTGTCACCATCTGTAACCTCAACGAGTTTCGCTTTTCCAGGCTCACCACCAACGACCTGTACCACGCTGGGGAGCTCCTGGCGCTGCTTGACGTCAACCTGCAGATCCCCAACCCTCACCTGGCTGACCCAGCTGTCTTAGCTATTCTCCAAGAAAAGGCCAACTTTAAGCAGTATAAACCAAAAGTTTTCAACATGCAGGAGTTCTTGGCGCGGGTTGGCCACGACCTGAAGGATATGATGCTGTACTGCAAATTCAAAGGCCAGGAGTGCAACCATGAGGACTTCAAAACTGTGAGTATGAGCAGACACTCTGTTTTTCTCTTCTCCGGGTGTGTGGACGGTGGTTGCGTTGCAGGACCGGGACAGTGCTGGGGGTCACTGGCCAGCCTGTGTGGGCACGGTGTGATGAGTGAATGGTGTTTCTGGGCTGTGGCACTGGAGAGGAAGAAGAGGAGGCAGCCTGTTGAGTTGAAGTTTGTTTGCTGGAGTCCCAATGGAGGTTACGTAGGGCCAGCCCTGCAAGGGGCTTGAAGTGGGTCCAGCCTCCATCCTGCATCAGGCCCACGGCTCCCAGGAGGATGCTTGGTGTCAGACCAGGGCGTCAGATGGGTCCTGCTGAGCATCAGAGGGGGCCTGGGGGTCTCTCGCTGTGGCCAGTGGATGTTAGCCAGCTGAAGCAAGCAGAGAGGGCTGGAAAGAGACCAGCATGAAAGGCTGGCATTTGGGGATGTTCTGAGCGATGTCCGTCAGTCGTATTTCCCTGGGTGTTTGTAGCCTTGCTGACATCGTGGAAGGGGATATTTTTCTGATTGCTCCTGGTGGTCATGGCTCATAAATCCTAGTTTGCTGCACGGTGTGGGCAGCAGCTGGGTACTCTCCTGGTGCTGTGATAGAAAGGAGGGGAGAGAAAGAAGAAGACAAAAAGAAATGAGGCTCAGCTCTGATCCCAGTCTGCTCCTAGGCTGGCAGAGAGGTGGAGCAAGCCGGGCAGCCGGAGCATCTCTAAGGAGGAAGAGGCTGCTCAGTTTACAGCTTCTGGATGGCAGTGCAGGCTGGCCTGGGTGGCTTGGCTCGTGAAAAGTATCGGCTTAAAATGAAATTTAAAAAGTAGGTTGCCTGGGAGAAGCGATGCCACCCGTGTGCTGCTGGGGCAGGTGAGGGTGCTGGGCTGGGCGAGGGGCTGCAGAGGGGGTCTGCTCTCCCCAGTCTGGGGGTTTGAGTCATGTCCTGGTAGAGATGTGGGGGTGTGGGGACTGGGCTGAGCTGTACTTTGCTCTCAGGCCGTGCTGGCCAGTCCTTTTGCACCGACCGAGCTGGGGGGAGGTCAGTGAACCTGGAGTCGGTAAGGCCACAGCTTTCAGATGGTTGTTTCTCTGGGAGAGATACTGCTTGTTCTGCTCACTACTACATGCCCTGCAGATAGGCAGGTGCCGTAACAGGTTTTGTGATGGTCTGGTTTGTCAGCAGGATCTTTGTCTGGTTTTAGGAGAAGGGAATATTTTCTGTCTCTGCTGCTATTGCATCTCCTGGTGAATGAGCCCAACTGACTCCTGCTACAAAGTCACTGCCATCACCTGGACTGTGCTCTCTTTAAAAGTCTGAGCAGGAACATAAAATTTTATGCCTCAGTTATTGCCTGTGCATAACCTTGATGCCTTGCCCTGGATACAGAAAAACTGGATACCCAGAAAAACTGGTCCATCCTTTCTGCTCCTCGGGCAGGTCTGAGCAGAGGTTGGGTCACACAAGTTGTAGGAAGGTATCGATAAAGTCACAAGGAGAAGAGCTTGCTAAGTAAAAGGCATGTGTGACTTGGTCTGGAGAATGGGATAGAAGAGGAGAAACAGGTGCAAAAAGTCCAGGGGACAGAAGAGTAGGAGAATAGGGACAGATCCCAACAGCAGGACAGAGCTCCCCTCCACCGTGTGGGTGTGGGGAGAGGGAGATATTCCGCCTGTGGGCTTCCCAGTAATGCAATAAACACCAGCCAAAAGCAAAAGCCTCAAAGACAGCAGGCAAACAGCACATTCAAAACATCTGCAGGACTTAAAAAAGCAGGTTCTGTTCTCAGCTGAGACAGGAGCTCTTGGCAGCCTCCCTGGGACACGGTGGGGTGTCATCTCCCTGGCCATTTAATGTTTTGAGGTAGCTGCTTCTGAAATAATGATTTTTTTATTTTTTTTTTCCATAGCGGATACAGTAGTTTACAGAAAAACTAAACGTGCCCTGTCTGCCCAATAAATCCTTGCTCTGCTAAAACAGGTTAGAGCCAGCTAGGATATTATGGATTGACAGTGTTTCTCCTAAAAGTGTTGTAGAGATTCAGAAACAGGGCAGTGAAATACTTCAGCCCACACTGCAAAGCAGGTCCTAGATGATCCAGAAGCTGATATCTTCCCAGCACTGTCTGTTGTGCCTTTCTAACAGAGGCAGGTGTTTCAGTCTCACGGAGTCCAGGTAATCCCATAGGTTATGGAAATTCAGGGAACAGCACTCAAAAGTGACACAACAGCCCTGTTTTCCTTCCAGACTTTACGTCTCAGAGATATAAAGTAGCAAGAAGCGTCTGCTGGAAAGATGAGTAGGTCCTTCCACAGGGAATATGCTGTAAAGGTCTTTGAACTGCCTCCAGGCTGAATCAGAACCTCATGTCCTGGATGAATTTTGCATTCAATCACCAACAACCTGTTGCAACTGCATATAAGGCTCTGTGACAGCCCATCCATTCTGCTGCATTACCAGCCGGAAAAAGAGGAGAAGCATCATCACTGAAGCTTGATTCCTTGCCTGCCAAGAAACAGGGGGTGTAAATCCCAGTGCGGTTCTGTAACACGTCATCATGGTGAAGAACTCCGTCTCTTTTCCTGTACTCCCTGAGTTCATGCATCTGGGAGCAGAGGAGGCAGGAGTTTTGCAGTAGGAGGCTGCATCAAAGCAGTGAACTCTGCAATAAGGTACTGCTAAAGAAGTTAGTGCAGTACTGCCAGCTGGTCAGCCACCCCTCCTGATGCATACTAGGGGGGGTGTTTTGTGCAGCATGTCCCCTGAGTAAAGCACACTTTGCTTTTGCCACATGGGACGGCAGAAGCCGGCGTGGCAGCGTCCTGGCACTTGGAAAATGTGGCTTTACCCTCCTTCCTCCTCCACTTTCCAGTTGCAATTCTCTGTTGCTGCTTTATTAGCAGGATTTGAGCTGTGCTTTTCTTACACCCCCCGCTCCTCCTCCCCAGGATAACGTCTAATGCCTCTCAGACAATATTTCTGCGTATTATGGTCTGCTCCATATGGTCCAAGAGTGAGTCCCCTAAGCTTTTCTGCAGAGATACATCCAAAGGGAAATGCAAGGTCTTAGCAGAGCATGTGCCGATTCCTGAGCTGGCATTGCAATGCACTGAGCAGCAGATAAGAGAATGCAGACCTCTGCTGTAGGCAAAGCAATGAAGAATAGAAAATAGGCAGAACAAGCTTTAACGAACCCATTCCCTTAGAGTGTTTGGAGGAAGGAAGTCTGATAACAGCAGCAGCTGAGGAAATCCCCTCCTCTCTTTCTGCATTGCTCCTCCCAGGAGGTCTCGGTTGAAAATGACCTCACAGATGGTATTTTTCTGGAGGAGCTGTGCTCATGCAGCTTGACATGACATTAAGGTGTTCCCATTCTACTGCTGCTGAGTGTGGTAAAGCTCTGGCTCATCAATCAGTGTGACTGTCCGGGTATCTTGGTGGGGGTGCTGGAGCAAAGCCTCTGTCCTGAGGCTGTTGGTGTGGCTCTTGCTCCTTCACTGCCCCAGCACGGGATGAGCTGAGCGGTGGCAGGGGAGCCTTGCCGGAAATTTTTGCATGTGGCACAGCAAATACATGGGGCAACAGAAGACAATAGTCTGCAAAAACCCTCTCAGCAGAATGGTGGGAGGACCTGGGAGTAGGTACCAAGAAGATGGGCAGCAGGGGAACAGGCTCTCTCAGCCCCCCTTGCTGAGAAAATGATCCTCCAGCAGGCCAGCCCTACCAGGTGTAATCAGACGATGGCAGTGGGTGTGGGTTCCGGTGTGTCTCTTCCTTAATGTTTCTTTAGGAGGTCTGTGCTCTGTTCTGCTTTGAGCGGTTTCTTGACCAGGCACACTCCCCTCCCTCTCGTTTGAGCCGGGAAATAATCTAAAGATCTGAGACATCTCAGAAACGAGCACAGCCGGAGCATCAGAGACAGCTGGAGATCAGAAGGGTTGGAGTGTGAGGGGAGATGAGGCACAGGGAGGGCCCTGGAGGAGGAAAGAGTGTGTAAGAGCCAGCTGTGGGCTCAGCCTTCCCTCACCCGTGGCCTCGGTCTATGCGGAGCACCTGGTCTCTTCGTCGGAAGGCGAGCAAGAACCACTCTTGTCTTCTAAGTGACTCCTATTCATCACAGTTATTCATCAGGAGGCCAAGGGAGAGCTCCTCTGTCCCTCCCATCCATCCCACACCTGCTGAGGGTTTTGGCATCAAAACAGCATCTGGAGCTGAAGCAAAATGCAAACGTCATCCTTGAGATGAGGAAGAAATGCTGAGCAAGAAGGATGTCATTAGAGACACAAGGACAGAGGAGATGTTTGAGGGCTGCAAGGCTTTACCAGAATTTTCCTGGGAATTGCAGGAGGTTTTTCTTTTCACTGGAAATACCTCTGAGTCCAGCTTCTTGAACCTCAGCTCTCTTACCTGTAAAACGGGGAGGAAATAGCAGGACGCTGAGAACTAAAAGTGATAGAAAGCTGTGGAGAGGCAGGGAACAAGGATGATAAACATTTTTCACCACATCCTGGTCTTCCCTTAGCCCCTGGCTCTCTGTGACCAACACATTTCATCTCACAGGGTCTTCCTGACACCTGGTCTTGGACTGAGGTCTCCTGGGTACAGTTTGCTGTGTGCAGTGGGTGAAGGGTGGAACCACAGGAAGCGTTCAAGTGAAGTCCTGCTCGTTCTACATCAACTAGAATTAAATCCAATCATGCCTGAAACTGCAAATGAAGGCCAGGAAAGACAAGGAATGCGTAAAACACCAGCATGGTTTCCATCTGGAGAGGTAAATTGGAGCAACATAGCTTGTCCTGACCTTATTCCACACACCTCATGCAAGTGTCCCTTGGAGACTTCCTGACAAATAATAAATAACCTTCCAGATGTTCCCTCTTGCAGAATCTTTGTGCTTATCTGACTGAGTGCAAAAAAAACATGGTGTGGCTGCTGTAAACCACTCTGAGGCTTTAATCTAAACACTCTTTGCAGGGTCTTGACCACTATGGTTCAATGTCCATGATCTTCATGGAAGGAAATGGGCAAAAATCAAAACCTGACATCATAAAGTGAAACAGGAGAAGTTCTTGCTTGATTGAAGGAGAAAACAGGTCTGACTTCAGTGATGGCCCAGGTAGCCTCTTGAGGTCCCTTGCAACCTGAATTGTTTTATGATTCTGTAGTAAAAAGCAGGTGCATAGCTGTTGGGTCTTGTTCCCTTTAGCTGGTTTTGAGGAATCTCATGTTTTCATAGACTCATAGAATGGTTTAAATTGGAAGGTACCTTGAAGATCATCTAGTTCCAACCCCCCTGCCGTGGGCAGGCACACCTCGCATGAAAAATAAAAGCCGAGTTAGGAAGATGGTTACGTTCCCCTCTGTGAGCCTTGTGTACAACTTTGAGTTCACATTACTGACCTTAGGAAAAAAAAAAATGACCCAAAGCGTGCAGTTGTTGATAACTCTGTCTGCACTGAGCCTCTGAGGCATTCACAGCTCTGATTCCATAATGAGCCCGTCACAGTCTCTCTGAACAAGCCCCTGTCCTTTGCCATCTCCTGCAACCATCCCCATTCGCTGTAGAAGATAGCAGAGATTCCCTTAAAAAAAACCCCTCAAATACATCATTCAGCTCCTCTTGACTGAGAAAATGTGCCTCGCAGCTCCCAAGGACTGCAGCCGGCTGCGCGGCAGCGAGGTCATCTGAGGCATCTCCATCTCCTCTGGCAGAGCCTGGAGTCTGCGAGTCCCTCCTACGCCTTCGCGAAAGCATTTGTTAAAGGGATTTATACCTGGAACGGCAGCCAGCCTCAGCTTGGCCAGTGCAGCAGAATTAAGCATTAATTGGCTGTCAGGGGGGCTGCATGGTCAGGGTGTGGGCAGTAAAAGGCAATATATTGCTCAGATTGCAGCGTGCCAGATGGATGTGTTGCTGCTACAGCAATACCAACAGAACAGGGCACTTTAAAGGTATAGGAAGCATTTTGCTTACTGAGCTGATGCGACCCATCGTGTGGCTTTTCGTAGGAAGAGCTCCTTGGACAGACAGATCCATGATAAACCGTCTTGCCTTCAAGAAGATGAAAGCTATGAGAGACCTGGGTGGGGTGGGAGAAGGCAGGACAAGAGGGAATGGGCTCAAGTTGTGCCAGGGGAAGTTTAGATGGGATATTGGGAAAAACTTCTTCACCAGAAGGGTGGTGAAGCACTGGGATGGGTTGCCACAGGAGGTGGTGGAGTCGCCATCCCTGGATGTGTTCAAAAAACACATTTGTTGAATGTGGCACTTGAGGAGATGGTTTAGTGTGAGGGTGGTGCAGGGCTGTAGGTTGGACTCGATGATCTTAAAGGTCCTTTCCAACCTTTATGATTCTATGATTCTAAGGCAGGTTTTCCCTCGGGAGGAAAACATGAGCTGTGGCTGTATTTGCAAGTTGCAAAGGTCAGCGGCTATTTTGCCACCTGCATCTGCTGAGAGGTTAAGAAAAAAAGTCTTAAATGTCTTCACTTTATTGAGGGACGAGCATCACCTGAATGGTCCTCTCATTGGGACCTGCTGTGAGGAAGCCTCTTAGGGATCACAAGCTCAACAAGCTAAGATGGAAAATGAGCCAGATGAGGTGGATATGTCTGACTCCCTCTGCTGTGGATTAATCTATGAGCCCAGCACCAGAAAAACAAAATTGCCCCTTGGAGGTAAAACAGACTGTGAGTCATTTAAACAGATTGACACCAGTATGCTTAGGGCCCATCAAGAAACAATTTCCACCCAGCCATGAATATTTACAACTGAAGCGCATTCCATTATTTGAAGAAAAGCTGAATTGTTTTGATCATTTGTTGCTGTTGTTGTTGCAGAAAGGATTTAGCCTGTGTGTTAAGTCAGAGAGCGTGAAGAAGTGAACAGTAACGGAAAATGCACATATATTTGCTCAGGGTGAGATATACGAAAGGAGGTTTAATCTGCACTTGGTCAGATTTTTAGAGAGGAGCCCACTGCAGAGGTACTTGGGTCTTCACGGCTTTTCCACATGGAACAGAAGTTGCTCAGTTGTCTGCTCCTGTCAGATGAGCCAGTCCTGCGCCGTGATTTCCCCAGAAACTGAGCTTGGAAAAGAAATTCAGAAGTGAAAAAGACTCAGCTGGGTTTAATCTGCTCATTAGGTGCTTCTTCAGATCAGTTCGACTTTGCGTGAGATGGTGATTGCAGCCTCTGCCCAGGTGGTGGGAGCTTCACGCGGAGCCTTTGGGCTTCCCTTCCAGTCAGTCCAAAGGTTGCTCAGATCTCACCTCCAGTGTGAGTTTGCTGGGAAATTGAGTTTGTCCTGAGGGAAACCAATAGTTCTGAGTCTGCCTTCCTTCCATATCTGAAAAAAAAAAAACCAAAAAAACAAAACCCCAATCAAATAGGTTGAGGGCCAAAAATTTTAGTAGGTTGAAGTTGTAGCTGCTTTATAAATCCGAATCTTCATGATGCTGTTTCAACAATGTTGGAGATTGAATGTAATATAAAGATGGGCATGAAATGAAAATAATTAAAAATGTATGTGGGGTTTTTTTTTAAGTTTTGATGTTGTTGTTGGAAGAAAGTCAGAACAACCCAGTCGGATATTTTCTTGTTCCGTGTTTCATCTGTGATGTCTCTGAGCTTTCTGAAGTCCCACGCTTAACGCGGCGGAGGACAGTCATGCAAGGACTTCACTTTGTGAATCCCATAACAGTGACTCAAACTGCTGAACGTTTGAGGGAAATTAATCTCAGGCCAGGAGAAGAGGATAAATAAACCCAAGCAAATGTTCTTTAGTGACTTAACTGCATGTACTACGAGCAGGATAATTTAAGGGCTCAAATCTCTGCCACTGTGAGAAGTGACTTACTTCCTCCAGTTCAAAAAGAAAACGAGGAGCTGATGCGCTGGTACAGCAGGGAGGAGAATATAATTGTCGTGTGGCAGGCAAGCAAACATCAGTATGTCCTAGGCAGGACAATTTTGTCCTAGGTAGGACAATAAAGGACTAAACTAATTGCAGAGGAGAGTTAATGGCCAATGGGAGGAATTAATGTAAACTTAACCCTTAATTAGCTAAATTTCAACACTGCTCTGGCACTGAAATGCGTGTAGGGGCATCACTCACAGCCTCTGTATTTCCTCCACCGCCACCAGCCACGCTTTGGAGGAGCAGCAGGTATGATCCATCGCTGCCCAGCACGCGCGAAGCGGCAACGCCAGCCGTGCTCCTCACTCATGGGCAGCTTCTCAGCGATGGAGAAACCTGCGGCTGCTGAGCCAGGACACCAGCGAGGCGGCAGCTTGAGACGGGAGGGATTCTGAGCCGTCCGGAAAGTGATATTTCGTTTAAGGGGAGGGGGAGGCTCGGATTAGAACAGAATTTTTGTCACCAGATTTCTTGTGTTTTGTCTGAAAACACGAACCAGAAATGTTACTGTGAATTCTGCCAGGAACTATTCATCATACTCCTGTTTTTCTCTGGACACACATCTCTCAGAACATATTATATGGTCTCCTTTTTAGCTACAAAGGTAGTGGCTGGTTACAGCAGTCACGCAGTCCTGATGTTTTGTTGTTTTGGGGTTTTTTTTGAAGCATTTAATGTTTGGGGATTGTTCCTTTTTAAAAAAAAAAATAAAAATTAAAAGAAACAAAGTGTTTTCCCAAAAGTTTTTATCCAAACCACTGCTGTGGTAGCTTCTCAAAAAATATTCCCATCTAAACCAACCTCCACGTAAATAATTGAAGTGGTTTCTGCAAGTACCATGGCGAGACAGGGTGTGGGTATCATGCCCTCATTAAGAGAAGGAGTTGTTGTGCCAGATACCTGTTGATTGAGTGGCATTTTTTTGTACTCTGCCCTGGCAATGAATCCCACAGCCACCATTGCTTCTACAGATGCTCCAGGAATGCTCTAAATGGCCGTTAACCGATGCTAAATTATGATGGAGCATCTCCAGGAATACATGTGACATCCAGATGAATAACAAATTAATTTGTTTCTGTCAAGGCACTGACAATGGATTGCAGCTGAATTAACACGAGTGCTGCCTGAGCTCCGCACCGAACGCGACGAGTTCCTTGTAGGGAGGGTGTGATGACAGGGACTCGCAGGACAGCAGAGGGACGCCGCGAGCGAGAAGATGCGATGGTAGAGATGGCTGTTAAAAATGAGCTGTGGGAGAAAGCAAGTCCCAGGCTGACAAACCAACCCTATTTCTGTTGAATCCTAATGGAGTTTGCCTCCTAAAGACGTTAATCATGCTGCGACTGAGATCATGCTGTTGGCCCCCACCATTGCATCTATCTCTGGGAAAAAATCACTCTTCCCTCCTCATTACTTGGTAGTATAAAAAGACCCTTCGAGGTCAGTCCTGTGATGGCTTCTCTGTGCATCTCCATCTCTCCAAGTTAAAATGGGTCAAGAGGGAAGGGATCCTCTCAAAAAATTGGATTGTGTGCCCAAAGAAGGGCAGTGAAGCTGATGAAGGGTGTGGAGAGCGAGCTTTAAGAGGAGCAGCTGAGGGAGCTGGGGTTGTTCAGCCTGGAGAGAAGGAGGCTGACGGGACACCTTATGGCTCTCTAGAACTATCTTAAAGGAGGTTGTAGCAATTGGAGGGTCAGTCTCTTTTCTCAAGTAATAAGTGATAGGATGAGAGGAAGTGGTCTCAAGTTGCATCTGGGTAGGTTTAGATTGGATATTAGGAAAAAATTCTTCATGGAAAGGATTGCCAAGCCCTGGAACAGGCTGCCTGGGGAAGTGGTGGAGTCCCCATCCCTAGAGGTATTTAAAAGATGTGTAGATGTGGTGCTCAGTGATACGGATTAGTGGCAAACCTGGTATTGAGAGATTAACAGTTGGACTTGATCATCTTAAAGGTATTTTCCAACCCAAATAATTCTAAAATTCTATGATTTCTCTATGGTGTTCATGCATGATGCTAGCAATCTGTGTAAGTGTCTCCTATAGAGCCTATAGGACTCTCAAGTTTCTCAAAACTGCTTCTCTGCTGGGTGCATTAGTGTTCAGAAACTTGTGTTACATCTCTGCTTTGGTTGGTGTGTCATGTCATGTTGAGTCATGGCTCCCAGCTACTTGTTCTCGGTCTGTGTCGTGTTTCTTGAGGTTCTGTGAAGGGTGTGAAGCAGCGTGTTAAATGAGATGGGAAAAAGCGATAGGGGAGAGGAGGGTGGGACAGAAATAGGAGAAAACTGTGTTTATGGCACGAGGAAGCAGAACCCCAATGTTGGCTCGAAGATGAACAAATTCTGAGCAGAAGCAAACATGGCTTCTTGCAACACAGATTGACGAGCCTGGAATTGCTCTGAACGTTTCTGCTGAAAACTTCCCATTGGAAAATGTTTTCTGAATGCAAAATATTGCTTTCCTAAAGTTGCGCTGACTGGGATGAGGTTTTCCCACGAGAAAAACGAAAGCTTTTTGTCCTAAAGTATTTCTATTTTCCGTGAAATGAATTAAAAATAAATCTCCCAGCAAAATAAAATCTCGAAACCTGGGGATGCCTCATTAAAGGGATGATCTGATTTTCAGCTAGTTTTGAATGAATGGAGAAACTCACCTGGAGCTGGGGACCTTTCCTCCACGTGCAGACTCTACCTCTTGCACTTGTGCACCATGTGCACTTCAGGCTCTGTTTTACCTGGGTTTTGAGACAAAACTTGGTATCATCTGATGTTCACGAGGGTGAACCCTGAGTTATATACTCACATCTGGCTTTCCCTGAATAGAGGGATTTCATACACTGCTTTCAAATGAGTCTTCTCTTTCAAAAGGTAGGTTTCAGAGCAAGACGCTCTCTGATCGACCATCCTCTGACCTTTTTGGAGATTATTCAGTTTTAGCCTTATTTCCTGATAATAGAAGGCTTCAGCAATTGTATCTCCATTCAAGAGAGCAGGAGAAGCCTCAAAAACACACGGTTTTATTACAAAGATAATTTCTACTGTTGACTATTTTACCTAACCAACCAAATCGACCAAGTGCGACTGTTTTCTTCTGTTCAGTGGGTAGGAAAGACTTCTTCAATGGGAGTGTAAAAAATTGGGATTTTCCCAGACTACTTCTCCACAGAAGTACATGCTAGAATGCAAGTTTTTGAAATTCATTCTCCCTGATAAGTCACAACTGACCGACAACTGTTCATCCTCATCAGAAAACACAGTTCAGGCCACAGTGAAGGTTCCAAGTGTTAAGGAAACCAAGATAAGGAAAGTGCTTATTCCAGCACCAAGTGGTTTTGTTTCATCTGAGTAACCTGACTCTTTTTAGAAAGGGTTTCTGCAAGTTTCATGAAAACTAGCAGCTGGGAGAGACCCAAACTCCAGTCCACCGAGGACAAACAGGGTCAACGATGGTATTCTACATTGTGTCTGACAGCAACCGGCTGTCCGACCAACATATGTGCCCCACTTTCTCCAAAAGCAGCCTGCCAGGAACAAGACAGCTTACACCCTTCTGACAGTACGGGCAGCACAACAGAACGAAAATCGGACGCAATGGGCTGTGCTGTCCGTGGGGCATGGGAAAACAGCCCAGAGGTAGATGTGTGCACGTGTGAAGGCAGGTACGCGGGGGGGGACGTTAGCTGCTCCTGCCTTATTCTGCTTTTGCCTCATGGGGATCCTGAGAGATGTGGGACAGAACAGGGAGAGGTTCCAAGGTGAAATACTCTAATTCTTAGGAAGAGTCATTAATTCTTCTCTTTCGAGAACAACTTGTTTTACAGCAGGTGTGATATTTCACAGATGGTGTAAAGCATTCTTTTCCCCCGTTGCATTTGCTGGAGAAGTCCTGTCCTGCTGAACATGTGGGTAATTGAACATGCACGAAAGTGTCTGCCTGTATGTCTGGGAATGGAGCTGCTGGGCTGTTGCTGGGGTTCCTGCTGGAAGCACAGGTGCCGCAGCCTCATTTTTTTAACCACTGTGTTGTCCAGAGAGTCAGAGATGCTCCGGGTGGTTTATTATCGAGGTCTGGCTTTGGAATGCAGAGCTGTGTACACAATATGGGGTACACAGTGGGAAGACCAGAGCCTCATGGTGCCAGGTGGTTTATGCAGTAAATAATGCACCCCATCTCTCAGAAAGAAAGTGGGAATGTGGAGGAGAGACTGGAGGAGTGTGGGCATCCTTTTATTTACAAGCTAAGGCCGTGAGAAATGGTATGAATCTGATTCTTCCCTCCTAAGCTTGGGAATGGGTAGGGAAAGTACGAGTTTAGAGCATTTTAACACCTCTTGCTGGGCTCTGCCATTCCAAATAGTTCCCAACCACCCTTCTTTTGCACTTGTTGCTCGTAGCTTTCCAAAAGAGGTGGCAAAAGGCAAAGAGCTCCTGTATGGAGACCTCCAGCCTTGCTCCTGCTCTGCCTTCTCCTCGCTCCCAAGAGCAGGAGACTGTGAGCAGAAATACTGCTTCAACAACCGGGTTATTCCTTTGGTGCCGTTACATGCATGGTGGTTGGCTCTTGGTCTCCAACCTGAAGTGAGCCAGCAGCTAATTTCCCTGGTATCTTGTCCCGTTCAGATTAACAATAAAAATGTTAGCTCCTGGGGGCAAGGACTGTCTTCCTGGTTTATGTTTCTTATGAAACATTTATTGTTAAAATTGATTAGAATTTAAATAAGGGAGGGGATTTGGTTTTGCCTGCCTCAGAGAATGATGTGGGTTGTGATTTTTGTGCAGAGACAAGAATGTCCATCATTCTCGTTTGGAAGGAATTAGAATCAAATTTTTCTACAAATGTCTTCACTCAAAAAACCCCCATTTTTATAGCCTTGCTTACTCTATTTGCAAGTCAGGTACACGGTGTACCTGAGCATCCACAGCTATTCCCAGCTCTGCAAACCCCAGATAGCTTCTGCAAGTGCCTGCAGGCTAAACAGCATCCCTAAGTAAAACATTTGCCTCCCTTCCACTTTGGAATGCTGTTAAACGCAGAAAAGTATTTCTGAGCCTAAGATTACTCCTCCATTTCGCATGCTGTTGGCTGCTTGTTGGTACAACTAATTGCAGCATATTTTCCTCCCATGTTTCAAAACAATCTGTAACGGTACCCCTTGCAGGGGGTTAAAGTAAAGTGCAGCTACCACAGGTAAATCCACACAGCAAAACTATTTCTGGAGATCAAGCAAGGACAGTTTAGTCACCAGGGACAAGGAAAAGTGTTGTGCATTTATTTTGTTGTGAGTCAGGTAGGTACATACACAGTCCCCACTTGCAAAATAATCTCAGAAGCTGGGGAAGAGGTGAGGGTGAATTGTTAACACTGCTGTTGTTAGCCCTTCTACCTTCTGGATTCTGGTCCTTCCATGTTTTGTTTGGATTTTTTTTTTCTATTAGGAGGAGAAATTAAAGTGTGAGACGGGTATTTTCGTGTAATTGCACTTGTCTTTCAAAAAAGACACACACACACTTTCATTAAACACAAAAAAAACAGAAAACGGCACACAACTTCTTGGCTAAGAACAGTTTCGGTCTCTTCCTCCTCTAAGCTGTGTGCCCAAGCAGCCCCACCTCCGTGCGGTGTTTCATGGTCCCACTTGGAACAGTTACTCTTCACAGGATGTCAGGACACATCCAGGCTTGAGATTTTCCAGCCGTTGGTTGTGCAACCAGGGGTCCCTCTCAGGCCACATCAATATCTCAAGATGCTGGCTCGCTGTCTCACCACATTGTTAAGGACAGCTGATGATTTTTAAGCACTTATTGCAGTGATGCACCAAAACCCAGTTTTACACATCTGGTGATTGCTACTCACGGGGAACCCCACGTTCCTGAGTTCCCCATCTGGGCAGCCCCACAGGGGAGCTATTTTGCATCATGCGCCTGTGTTGAGAGACAGTTTGCAGTCTGGGATTCTTCTACCTGCCCAGCACAAGCTGGGAGAGGCAGGAAAGTCCAGGGGAAGGGGAGCCCACCATTCGGAGTAGTGCCCAGGCTGGTGGGCACTGGGGAGGCTCCGGTTTCTGCTGTAGGTGGGCAAAGGGACTTGTTTCTTTGAGGCACCAGGGAGCAGCCAGATGTGCCCGTGGTCCTTTCGACCAACCTGCGGTGGGTGTGAAGAGCCTGCCGGCGGCTGGGAGCTGGGCAGACTTGCTACTGATGGATGCAATGTGCAAAGTCTTTGGCTGAGTCCAAGGATGAAGAGGAAATGTGTGATCTCTGCTCTACACAGATCAGCAGGATCAACATCAAGCTTTTGCTCGTTACCACATTTTCCAGAGATGCAGGGATGGGTCCCCAAGGGCAGCATCACATGGTTGCACCTTTGGGAACCTGAGCTCTGCTCTTTGATGCATCTTGGGGTTTCCGCAAACCGTGCCACTTTGTGCAGCACAAATGGCCATGGAATAGCAGAAGCATTTCTAGTGGTGTTGGCTGATATTCTCCCAACACTGAGGGCAATTGCCTGCTCTGCTGCCTGTATGAGCTTGACACCAAGAAAGGAGTGTGGGACATTGTAGAACATTGACTCCAAGAGGGAGCGTGGGACATTTGTATGAGCCTCCGTTGCTGGAAATAATTCTTAGCTCTATTCTTTCCCGATATTTTTCATGACTATCATAAAAAAAAAATATTTCCGTGCTGAATTTCATAGCTTTCCTCCCTCCTTTACCAGTAGCACAGAATTATCTCCCTATTTCTTTAAACTTCTGAGGCTTAGGAAGTAGATAAATTACACTTCTTAAAAACCCAGCTCCAGCTGTGAAGCAAATATTCCTTTCCTCTTGGGGAACCATTCCTTTGACTTGTTATTTTGAGCTCCATCACAGTTGCTGCCATGCAATGACAACTTTGTCGAAAAGGAGGTTAAGTGCTGAGGTTAAAACAGGTTCAACCATAATCCAGAGTGCCCTTGGCAAAGACAGAAGTGTTTTAGTGGGTCTCATTCATCATTGCTTGACTGCTTGAAGTGGTGGAGTGGCTCGTAATTGTTTTTTTTATGCCTTTATGAGAGTTGCAAAAGAGCCAAAGAGAAAAGTACTATTTTCCTCCCTTAACCCACATTCAACTGGGAACAATAATATGTGTGACCCCAGGGTGCAGTGTAAAAGGTTTCCTCTTTCCCATCCATGAGCCACGTGGAGCGGTGTTGGTCTGTGGAGTTACAGGCTCAGTGGGTTTGTGGAGTTACAGCTCCAGCAGCATTTTGGAGCTGGTAGCAGGGAGCCTCTATTGCCAGACCTGCCTTCACAAAACCGTTGTCTGCCCCTACAGCCGGAGGCTTTTCTCCCCATTGATCCTGCCAAAGCTTTGCCAACCCCTGCCAACCCCCTGTGGGTTGGATAAACCTTCAGCAGAGGCTGTGGACTCCGCAATGTAGGGAAACGTTGCACCATCATGGAGCATTTACCAAAAAAAACCCACCTCTTTTGAAGATCACAGATCTCAAACATTCTTGAAGAAAGCCCTTCTTAGTGCTCCATCCTTGTCTATTTGTTTTGCTCACGCCGATCCCAGCTGATTCACACATTAGCTTAGAGTAGTCTGTACCTGAGAATTCTTTTTTTTGCAGATATGTAAACTACCAGAACGATAAGGCAGAGATCCTGACTAGTTTGGTCTTGTTTTTGGTGGTGTTTTTTTTTTTATTAAGTGGCTGCTTTAACTCTATGTACCTTGCTAAGGATCTTTAGAAAGCTGTTTCTTATGGAGAGCAGGATATGTTAATGCCCCTGGAGAAAGCAGTGGCAAACGCTGGTGCAGGGTGAATGGTTATTCCCATGTGTTCAAAAGCAGCTGAACCCAAACTGGAACAGGTACAGAGGGAGACTATGAGGAGGATTAAGGAAAAGAGGCACCTGTTCTAGGAGGGAAGATTATGAGAATTTAGCTTGTTTAAGCTAGCAAGGCAAAGACTGTGTGAAGGGCTGTGATTACTCTGTAGAAAACACGTCAAGGGGATAAGCACTGAGAGGGAAATGGAGCTATTTCAGCTAAATGATGATGCTGGCTTTGAAGCAAATGGTATAAATTGGTCATAGATAACTTTATGCTGGAAGTTAGAAAGGGTGGCTGGTTTTTTTTAATGCTTGAAGGAATGAAATCCTGAAGTAACTGCTCGGTGGGAATAATGGGGATAAAAAGCCTAGCAGGTTTTAAAACAGGATCATCCCTTGTGGATGGGATTGTACGATGTGGTTGCCAGTAACAGGAGGCTGTGTTCAAGGACCTCTCCAATTCCATGCACACCAAAATTTTCACTTACTGAAGGAATTCACGGGGTAAACACCTGGAGTGTGGGTGTCAGGCACATCCAGTCTGGGTCCAGCAAGGTGGTGGGGTGCCTGGGAAACCTGGAAAAGCATATTCATTTTCTGGAAGCCTTTTCCCCCTCAACTTTCAGAGACACACAGTGTGAATTCTGTGTTTCTTGATCATGGAAAGATTTTGATACGCAGCTTGTCAGATCTAGAAATTTTATTCACAGCATCTTCTGTGGTTGAGGGTGACCATGTTGCTACAAGCGTGAGTGCAAGGTGCCTGAACTGCAGCCATCTCCAGTCTGACAATCTCTCCAACTTACGTGTTAATGCCAAGTTGAGGACATCCCTGAGTGTTATTCAATGTTTTCACCTTCGAGGGTGGTAAGAACATCCTGGCCATGGCCAGTCGGGTTGAAATCAAGGCACTAGATCTGATGGGACTTATGTTTATCATCTGTGTTGGTGTAGCATCGATGTTTCCCCGGAACGCTGTTGTATTAGACCTTGTACAAAAAGTGGATGAGAAAGATGGTCTGTCCTTTCTATTGCTTAAAAATGATACAGTGGTGGCTCTGATTTAAGAGGTCTCTGAGCAGCAAGGGAGAAAAAGAGAGGAAAGCATCAGCTAGCTCAGTTTTGACAAATATCTTTCCAATGCTCATAATACAACAGAGAGAGAAATACAAGCCTTATTCGAAAAGGCAATAATACCCTCCCTCTGCAGAAATGAGTTAGTTGCTCTTGATTTTATCCACCTAGGAGCTCTGATTATTGTCTCATGAAACAGAGCACCTGGTCTATTATGCCATAAATAAGCACCGTGTTTCCTTACAAAGCGCGGTTCCCCTGCAGTGCTGCCGCACGCGCCGGGATGCACTGCAGACGAGGAAAAAAAAAAATTTGGAAGTTTGCCCTCAGGTTTCCTAAAGAGACAAAGCTGCGGCAGCAGTTAGAGAAATATTCACTCTGCCCACCGGGGTTTCCCTCCCGTGGCTTAAAAGTGGTTGTTGCTGCTATTAATTAGAGCTGGATGGAAACATTCACGGGCGAACCTGGAGCCACGTCAAACACGCCTTGCAGGGTTGTGTTACAGGCTTAAATTGCAAATCAACTCCCTTGAAAGATGCCCTGCGATGCCTGCCGGAAGCGAGGGAGCGAGCTAGAGATCTGGCAGCAAGCGGGAATGCGTTTAGGACACACCAAGGGCCAGACATGGACTAATTAAGACTCGCTTTCTGTTGATTTAGGGGATATTATCTAACAAATCTGGGACTGGCATCCCAGCTTTGTGCTGAATGTGCAGTTCAACCTCTTTTCTTCTTGATTTTAGTGGGATTCTCACTGGGATTTTGCTCTGAGTCCCTTTTGCCCGCTTTGGAATTGTAAATTTTGTGCCTGAAAGCTCCACTCAAAGTGGGGGTAGCAATAACCCTGCAAACATCACTTTTTGCCACAGAGCTAGTACAAACCCTTTGGTACTTTGCTGGAATCACACATCACCCATCCACAGAGAGATTACCCTGATGTAAATGACAGCTACAGACCAGGCCAGCTAGATCCAGGCTGGTCGTGCTGCAAAAGGAGGGCTGCTCTGTTTAGCCAACGCAGCCAGCAAGGAGAGATTCTTAATACAAATTATAATAAAGCTGTTTGAATGTGTGGGGGTGGCTTTGCCGGCGCTCCCTTGGATGTTGCCATCACCTGTCCTGGTCAGCAGCAAAAGGTTCCTGCGGGTGAAGGTGCGTGAGGGACCTTCCCTCGCCAGCAGCTCAGCATCACCCCCAAGACACGTGTCAGACTGGGACGTGAGAGAGTTTTCCATCTCTCGCTGTTGTGTTCCAGATCATTTGCTTTGACTGCGTGCGTATGTTGTCAATTCACCGGCACCTTTGCACAGTCAGTTATAATTCACATTTGCTGGGGTTTTTTTAATGAATGTTTGCTCACTGGAGCATTTTCCAGGGAGTGTGCGTGGTGCACAGAGCCAGCCCACATCCCAGCAGCCTCCGACACAATCTGAGGCGAGGAATCAAGCTCGGAAACAAATCAAGAATATATTACGTGACACGTGCCGCCTGCCGTGTGAGACGGAGGGGGACTCTGTGAATGGGAGTCTCGCAAGAAAGTCCTAGCAGCCACGCAGATCGAATACTTCTTGCCAAGGCAGCGGAAAATCACAGAGAAAATCATGGCCCTCCTGAAATTCCCTTAAAATCCAAACACAGTCTCAGTCAGTGCCATACTGAAGCACCTCACTGCCTTCTGTTCCTGCTGCAAGTTTGTTCTCTGGGTTGCTATTCCCATCATCCAGGTGGAGAATGGAAGGAAACCAGGGTCTGTGGGTTGCTTGGTGATGAGCAGCCTTTGAGAAACATCCCAGGAGACTCAGATCTTCAGGACCTATCGAGAGACAGAAAGGATGTAGGCAGAGCCAGGACTGTGGGTGATTCTTCTAAAGATGCAGGACTCATGGAAAAATGGAATGAGTGGGCTATGTGAATACTTCAGAGTGTTGGGAGCCCAGTCCACTTTGCCGACAGAGACAGCAATTCAAATTCATAATTACTGTAGATAAACATGTTCGAGTTAATTACTTCTCCCATTTGATGGTTGTGCAAATGATGCAATGACTAACAGCGAGTGCTCTCCTTCCTTCTTTGCTGTGAAAGCCAAGGCTACGGCATGTGCTTGGGAAGGACGTGTCAGGAAAGCCAAGAGCAGATGCCAACGTCGAGCAGCTCTGAATCCTGCCGGGGGCACGAGCCTGTGACCAGGAAAGAGGACTTGGATTTCAGAAGCTTTTACTTCTCTCTCTCTGCCCTCGAATGCAGCTGCTGCTTGGACAAAATCAGACCGGCTTTAAAGTAGGTCAGACACTGCAGAACTGAAGTCACCTCAGGATGCTCTGTAGACGGAGAAATACATGTCAGTGTGACACCACTCCGTAGAGCGGCTTTTAATAGAGTTGCTCTCCACTTACTGATCCATGTGATTCAGACAGCGGCTGTAACACAGAAAAAATGCTGCATCCAGCTGGGACAACTCGTGGGTCACAAATCCCACCTGAGGGGATGGGCTTAAGCAGAGACGAGGACAGTGCAAGAGAAACATGGGAGCGAAGGTTCAAATTCTCAAGCTCCTTCCGAAAAAAACATGGACCTGGAGAAGCCCCAGGATCCCAAGCCCCTTTTTGGCCAATTTGGGGTCTCAAAATCCTCTCAGACTCTAGCATCTCATTAAATAATGCCAGGTTTTGTTTGGATAGTTCTATAGCAATTCTGTCTGGACTGTCTTAATAGCATAAAGTCATCCTGGCCACTCCTTTTAGGTCTCAGACACATAATTAGCAGTTTAGGGTTGTGAAGAGCTCGTTAGCGTTTTGGGAATCAAAAAGGTGGCACCAATGAATCATGATGCCAGGCACCTGCTCAGCAGCTGTGAGGTTCGGATCCCTGCTGTCAGCAGTCCCAAGGAGCTTCAGACCTATTTGAGGGGAAGCATTTCCATTAGCCTGGAGAGAAATTCACGTTTCGTCTCCTGTCGTTCCCCAGCAGCCAAATCCTTCTGCTGCATTTTCCTGGGAGGCAGCGATCCCAGGCACCGCGATCGCTGAGCTGCAGTTTGCCCTGCTCGCTGCGCGCTCTCAAATCTGCGTTTAGTTTAACACATTAAACCAATCTGTTTCCCAAACCCAGCTGCAACGACAACCCTCCAGGGGAGCTTGGCAGCGCCGCCGATCCGACAGCGCTCGCCGGCAGCGCTTGGGTACGCAGCCTTTATCGGGAAGGCGGTGAAGAGGAGCGGAGAGAAGGAGGAAGATGTAAAAGCAGATCAGCACAGTCGCTCTGAGCGACTTTGCCTTCTCCCAGAGCCGCCCACCGTTCAACGGGAACACAAAGGAGAGGGGAAAAACAATATTTGCTGGCTCTCTGAGGAACGCAAGGCTGAAGCAAGCGCCACGTGAGGGATCTATGCATTATGTATGGTGCTCTGCGCTGCATCTTATCCCACGCTGCACGAGCATCATCTCAGAGAGATGCTCTTAACAGACAGTTCAAACCCTCTTTTCTCCACTGAGCTGAGACTGTGGGGCACGAAGGCATAACTTCATTCCCTTCAGCTCCCCACGTGAGAGCAACCAGAAGAATTTGTGCGACCAGCCATGCTCAGGATGGGGATCCACCCACCCACATCCTCTCCAGGCAGGGTTTGCTGTCAGTGTCCTCAGCAGCTTGATCTGAGCTAGCAGAGCCCTGCTGAGCCAGACAGCAGTTACACCCGGGTTTTCCCTGTCTAGACAGGCCTTGGTAATGTCTCTTCTGAGCTGAGATCTTCCAGCTGGGGTACAGTTCATTCCTACAGCCTCACCTGACAGCTTCCCTTGGAAATTGTGCTGCCTGGGGATGGGTTCCTGTCCTGCCCAGTCAAACCTGCTTTTCAAAGTGTGCCAGGACCAATTTGTGTTGTTTTGCTCTGTGGTGCTTGCAAAATAAGAATAAAAATCGGAGCAACATGAAGGTAACGCTGATGTGGGCTTGGTTGCATTTTACTTCTTTATTACTGTAAAATATGAAACTATATCATAGCATGATAAGTTTTTGTAGTGTGTTATGAAGAGTTTAGATTAAGTATGATATTAAATAAATTTCCAATCACATATATTAAGTGAATACTTAGTATAAATTACGTGTGTTTTCTATTACAAAATGCCATTAATATTTCAGTACAGCAACATGTTAAAGATAAAAGGGATTAAAGTGATAAGTTGGAACGGTCTGGTTTACCTACCTAAAAAGAAAGCACTTCAGCATTTCTGAAACTAAAGAAGAAAGTCCAAGTGATTCATTTAGATTTTTGTGCTGAAGTAGATTTCACTGAATCAGATTGACACTTCCCTGGGAAATGTCACGAACGAGATGAGTCCACATTTTTCTCCCGAGTGTTTTCTGATTGTTTCACCCACCCCAGATCAGCCTTCAAACCGCTTGGGTTCTAGGACACTTGTGGGAGAGTGGGGGCCACCAGATCAAGGTTTTGGAGTGTTTGCAAAGGAAAATGGTGAACACCTTGGGAAAAAAACGACTGGGTGTGGGATTATTCCTCCGCCTCCTCCAGCGTGGTCTCATCTCTTGGGCTCTCTGTGCTGTTGGCATTCCCCAGGCAGCAGCTGGAGAGCA
The DNA here is from genome assembly GCA_020746105.1 of Trogon surrucura. NCBI lineage: Eukaryota > Metazoa > Chordata > Aves > Trogoniformes > Trogonidae > Trogon > Trogon surrucura. The sequence goes on from CM036639.1 coordinate 3,975,118, forward strand.
GCAGGGATGGGGAGGAGTGTGCATGAGTGTGCCTTTGGGGATGTGTGTGTGGGTAGAGAGGGGCTCCCCAAGAGCACAGATGCCCCAAAAGACCCTCCCTTAGCTGGTGGCCACCTGAGCCTCCTGATACACGGGCACACACGGTGGAAATACTTGCCACAAAATACACAAACGTACGTACAGACCCTGTGGTATTAGTGACTAATGCCCTCCTGGTTGGTATAAACCACTCAGAGTGACAGCCTGGGACAGGAGGAACTTATTCAGCTCAGCTCTGTCCCTGGGTGTTTGGTGTCAGAAGAGCTGAGGGATTTTGCTGAAGTTCAGAGAGCCTGGGTAAATGGAGCAGAGGGAAACTCGGGGAGGCAGGCAGCTCTTTTGCCTCCCTGCAAAAACCTCCACGAGGCTCACGTGGCCTGATTCAGCTGCGGCAAAGCTCCGTGAAGCACCTTTGGGTTGAGGTGTGGACGCAACCACCGCGGCGGTGAGGGCTGCCTCTGCCAGCCATATGGAAATCCCGGCACAATCTGCTCTGCTGCCCGCCCGCTGCTGCTGCTGATGTCTCTGTTTATCGGGCAAGACGTGGCCCCAGGGGAAGCCTAAGGAAAAAACAGCAGCAAAGGAAGGAGCATGAAGTGCTGAGAGGCAGCTCTCTGTGCTGCCATGGCTTCCAGCAGGAGGAAGAGAAGGGTTGTTTTAGGAGCCATGAAGATGTTCCAAGCCAGATTATGACAGGTATGGGCTCAAGCAGCCCAGCAGATCTTACAGATGTGTCCTGCAAGGGGTGCAGTTTGCTCCTGGTGCCCACCTCAGCTTTGTGAGTTACCCTTATAGTCTGTTACCATCCACCAAGATCATTAAAAAACTGCATTTCTGGAGTTTTCTGGGGTTTTCCAGAAAAGATTTGCAGACCCTTTTTAGGAGCTGAGATGCTCTTGTGAGAGAAGCCAGGTAAGCATTGCTAAAGACATTCTTGCAAAGTAAAATATCAAGTAGATCCTCCCTTTCAATCTTGCATATTAAAAAAAAAGAAAAGAAAAAAAAAACTTGTTTCAAGTATGCTACAGCGAGTTTTAGAGTAACTTGCCATGAGATACAGCATCGTGTTTCCCAGCCCACAGATGCAAAGACACAGTGGATTGCTTTTCCCACAAAACAGATGTGCATGAGCTTGAGTCTCAGGTCATATCGCTGTGCAGGAAATGGTGCAGAGTTTTCAGCTGAACAGATCCTAATCCCAGCTGCACGTGCATACGAGCACAGGAGTGAGTACACTCCTGGATGGAAGGCACCATCGGGAGGTGGCAAGGCTCAGGAGCCTTTTCATGCCTGGGACCTCTCAGCATGAGAAGCAATTTCAGGCCAGCAGGTCCAAGACTTCTTCAAGGAAGTGCTTGATTTCGCTGCTCCTCACCTTGAAGTGGAGGTTCCCCAAACAGAACAGGAAACTCTAAATCTTTGTTGTCACTATTAATGTGAACGTGAGTTTTAATCAGTGGACCATAAACCTCCTTTCCAAGGACTGATTCCTTTCTTTTTATCAGTGAGGAAAGCTTGAAAGAAAATCTCTCTTTTGGCTCTGTAACGTATCTGTGATAGAGCAAACTGTCCCCTGAATCCCAGCCTGATGGTTTAACCACTGCAAAACCCCCTGGTTATGAGCTCCCGGAGAGGTGTGCAAGAAAAGAAACCACCACGGTTTCCAACGCAGAGATCAACCCCTGCCTGAGCTGGGTGTACTGGCATATATCAGGTGGGCAGGTTGGTGTCAGAGCTCAGTCTAAGCACCTGGAATGCTCCTCTCCTGAATCTCTGGTGGCTTCTCAACCACTGTGGCTGTGCAGGAGTTCATTTTCCTGGGTGTATTCATTAGGGGCTCCATGGCACCGTGACGAAAAGCACTGCAGATCTGTCAGCGTGGCCCTGGGAAGATATTTTGTAGGAAAACACGATTTTTCCTCTCCCTCCACGGATCTCGCACTTTTTATTCCTCCCTTATCCACACAAGGCAAGGGTCAAACGTGTGATGAAGAAGAATCACCTTCTTCACCCCTTCTAGGAGGCTTTCATCAAAAAAGATGCACTGTAAATAACCCCTGTTTCCACTCGCAGACGTGGGGTTTATGTTCTGAGCTGAAGAGATAAACCAACTCCCTACTCACAACAGAGAGCGTTTGCAGCAGTTATTTCCAATCCTTCCCCTCCTCACACCCACCTTGGCATGACAAAAAAGAGACTGTAATTCTCTGGGAGGCATGCTTTATGGGGAGCAATGCATTTTCCTGTCCAAGCAGCTAAATATTATGTAGCTCAGCAGTTGATACAGGGTTTGGGCAGTATATTCTCTAGCAGACTTGCCACGATTTTCCAGTTCACTGAGCTAATACGGGATGATTAAGAGAAGGCTTCCTCACTGGCTACTACTCTGATTTTGTCCTTGCACCATGCAATTGTTTCTCAACCTACTTTTGCACTAACTGGGGCTGTTTCTCCCTTCTCCATACAGGTCTAAGGTTTAAATTTTCTTTCTTGCACACCCATGGTGACCATGCCCCGTGGAGTCGGTTCAGAGAGCACGTTTGTGTGTACATCTCAGTCCTGGTTTAAGTTCACTGTTCTCAGAGCTGGGAAACTTGGAGAACACAGTCTACTGCTGTGACCTGTAACTCTTTTAAACCATTTCTGCATCAAAGCACAGGCTGTCCAGGAAAGGAAGATACTCTGCAGGAGACTCTCAGTATCCGAGACGTAGTTCTTTTGAGGACGGTTAGCCTTGTACTGAGGTTAGTCAGCTACCAACTGGTGATCTCTGCTGCCCACACTACAGAGTTTTGTTTAAAATCTACCCGGGTCCCGTCAGCCCTAGGGCTCTGTAAACATTCACACAGTTCCAGCAGGATTTATTGGCATGTTTGGCTCTCTCTGTATCTTCATTCGGTCTCTGTTGCTGATACTGGCATTTAGCTAGCTAATATCACTGTCTTGACACAATTTGGATGCTGTCCTGCAGTTAGCAGGTTGTAATACAGCTATTTTGCAGTGCAGATACAGTCCTCTCCTTCACCCTGGGAAATTATGTATGCCAGCTCCTACAGACATGGCATAACAGCCCATCTCAGAACATATTGGTGCTTGCTCTGCACTTCGTGACTGTCTTCACACTCTGTTGGTGGTGGTACTGGTGCCACTGACCCAGCATGAGCTGGTGACACTTTTGCTTCTAATCTCAGCAAGGCATAAGGAGCATAACAGAAGTACAAGCATGTCAAAGAGCAAAGAATCTGTTAATAGGGCTTTTTTTTTTTTGCTCATGGGAGAGAAAGTGTTAAAGATAGACACATTGCACTGAGCTCCAGAAAAGTTAAGCTTAACAAGGCCACTTTCTGCTTTTATTTTAGAGCGTAGATGTATCATGTAGGGGAATCAGGTACCTTGAGTCTCCTGTGCTTTTTACTCATTTACCAAATTTACTAGAGGATGTAGAGGGCAAGTAACTGAAGGGCAGGCTACACACACACTGTAAATCGGTGTGGTAGCACAGGTCTACGTATACATTCCCTCCTGTACTACAGGAGTGGGATAGTGTTGAACATCAGAGGCAATGGTAGCTACATAACAGCTGAGATACAGAACACCGTAGTATTGCCACTGTAGTCTTGATGCCTATCACTGAATTCAGAAATCACATTATCCTCTTATTCGTATTTTATGGCTGTGCTTATGTTTATGTTATTTCTGCTATATGGTGAGAACACCCGTTAGGAAAGAATGGAGGAAGAAACAGGGGTTATCACTGGCCTAAGGACAAGCGTAGGATATCACTTGTGATTAAGAGAGAAGAAAGGCAAAGCCAGACCAAGGCAAAGCACTTCAAATAGGGATAGAGGAGCATTAATACACTTGTACATGGACAAAGTCTGGTTGCATGAACAAGAGATTACAGAAAAAAAGAATTTCCCTAGATCTTCCTTAGGTTGCCTGTTGCCTGTCCTGGCAGCAAAACTTGAGCGATGGCAACACAAGACCAGTGCACAAAACGACCATTTTCCTGATAGGGGTTGTTTCCACATGAATAGGTAAATATTGACCCAGCAGTTCTCCTACACACTGCTGGTTGCTGCTGGGACAAACTGGCCAAAACCAAGGGTGGTGGGAGGGAAGCATTATCTTAAATAGGAAAGTTAGGAGACCCCTTAGGCATATAAATCACCTGTAACTGTGTCCAAACAGAGCCAGTGGGATGAAAGCTGGGACAGCTACTAAAGAAACAGGTTAGACAGATGCCCCTGGAACAGGTTTCCTCCTCCCTGGAAGTGTCCAAGACCAGGTTGGATGGGGCTTTGCATAGCCTGGTCTAGTGGAAAGTGTCCTTGCCCATGGCAGGGGTGTTGGAACAAGATGATCTTTAAGGTCCCTTCCAACTCAAACCATCCTGTCTCCTTTGATTCTGATGCTCACCACAGCTTAGAAGGAACCCAAAGTCCAAGAAGAGTGTAATCCCAGCAGAGGATTGACTTGGGTGCGGGCAGAGAGGGAAGATGGACAAAGTGTTTGGCGTCACTGCGGGGGCAGCAGGAGCCTGTTTGGGGAGCAACCAGGGGTGCTCAGGTGTCATTTCTTGCTGGGGCTGCTCCATGCTGGGCAGGAGCTCAGCTGGTGGATGGCACTTAATGCAGACTCAGAGGTGACAGCACTTAAGGGACCTTGAGCAGGGACCAGGCACCTGTCCTGTGCAAGGAATGGCCATGAGAGCCTATTATCCAGTGAATCTGCTTCAAGCCTTTAGCTAACGTAAGAGCAATTTATCTTTGTTATATTCTGTCCTTCCAAATACAGGATCACCTGCCCCTGTTATAAGAAGAGAGTGGAGACAAAGTCTCTTAAGTCAAGGCCTTAAATCCAGATAGAAGCCAAAGTGTATCCTTGGTTGTCCCATGAGAGGCCCTGGTCTTTCAGGAGCAATCAGTTCAGTTGGAGGCTGTTTCATGTACTTGCTCTGGAGATGCAAATTGCACCTGTTCATTAAATTTGTAGCTCTGGTTCCCTGCTAGCGCCCAGGTAGGATCATCACTTACCATTATTTATTAGTGCGCAGCATCTCTCTCCTCTCCAAAGGCACTTCACCAGCAAGACGGATGGTGGCTCTGTGATGAAAGCAATTTGTGATGGGACAAGAAGGTTGGGTTGGAGCTGCAGGCACCATGAAGGAAGCCCCAGTGTGTTTGCTTCACGTTTACAGTCAATTTTTCCCACAGCACAATGCCACAAGCCTTTAATTCCTGCCTATAGACAGGTCTTTCTGTTCGCATGCCACAAAAGGGTTGGGGTGGTGCCTTTGCCCCACTCTGGGGTTATAACTTGAAAGATGACACAGCTGCCAAATAGTGAGCCAGTGCAAAGGATTCTGTCATACTGGGGGAAAAAAACGTAATGGGTTTTCTGATACACGGAGAATGTACTCAGTTTCCTCTAGAATAAAGAGAATTGCTGTATTTTTGCCAGTATCCTGACCATAGAGCTAAGCAGCTCATTTCTGCCAGGTAGAAGCCATCAGAAAGCAGTGGGAGGAAGACAGAAAGAGTCAACAAATCACTATTGTAGGCTAAATTAAAAAAAAGCGAGAAAAGTGTCTTCTGTCCTTGGAGTCATGCCATGTTAGCAGCACTATAGCTCTAACAGGATGCAGGAAGGTATGAGATAAAGACAACAGAAGAAATGAATTCCAGTCAAGACGGGCTACGATCATTAAGGGAATTTTAACCTAGCCTGAAGCTGTGCGCTGCAAACGTTTTAAAACATAACCTCTCCGTGACCTTGAAAAAGATTTTTTCCCTGCTTGAAAATAAAATTCAGAAGGGGAGAAAGGAGGAAATTGATAGAATAAGCACTCCAGACTCAAAACAGAGACATTATTGAACATAACCCACATAAAGCTTTCTCAATCCCTCATGCACTTTCTCATGAAAAATCTTACCTGGTGTTCCACCTTATTTGCATTTGGGAGAGTGGCTGACATGCAATTCGAGCACTAGATTAAACACCAAGGTTTGCAATCCTTGGTCTAGGCAGAAGGCCTGGGATTAGGGGCTGTGCTCTTACTTGGCTGCTTGTAATGCAGATCCACACCCTCCATTTCTTGCCTCAAAGCTAAAAATAGCAGAGTTTCTTTCACAGTTGGCGTGCAGGAGGAACCTGAGTCCGGGGAGTGGGGACATTATGAAGTTTCACGGGAAAATCTCTCATTTGGCTAGTTGTGCATGGCCAGCTGGCATCAATGACAGCTGCAACGAGCAGCATCAGCTACTTGGAAGCATCGTGAAGAACAGAGTTGGCTCAGAGCCTGCAGAGATTCCACGTAAGATCTGAGAGGACAAAGTGAACCTCAGTGGCGCTCCTGTTGGGAGCATGATGTTAGGCAAGAAGCACAAGGCCTCTGGGCCCCATGGGGAAAGAAACAGTTCAGCTACCACCTCCACCCCTTCTGATTCACCTGAGTGACATGAGGCACCCAGACAGAGGAGCTGTGCCACGCGGGTTTGACTGCAGTTAAAACCCAAGGCAAGGGTCCCTGTAGTGCCACAGGTTGGGGAGCTTCATGGTGGCCACAGCAGGTGCAGCTGGGTGGGTCATGGTCATCTTGGGCCAGTTTTGGTGACCAGTTGTTGAGACTGATGTCTGTAGATTGAGCATGAGAAGGTATTAAAATCACTCACTCATGTCAGTAGCTACAACCAGATTTTGGTTTAGAGTAAGTGCCCGACAAGCCTGCCAAAAGAATGGTTGGCTGGCAAGGGCAAAGGGATTAACACCTATCACCACTACTACAGGGAAGGGAAGGTGACAAAGACATTCACACTCAAGGCAACTTTTATGCCTTATTCCATGAGCAATCCATTCTGCTGGGTCAATTCAACCACCTCCAACTCTTTAGCCTGGGACTGATCTGACTTGCCACCAACATGATGTTTCGAGGTGAGGTGACAGATAGGCAATTATGTTCTTGAGACAAGACTCTGCTCCTGGCAATGATAGGTACTGATATTTTGACTGCCTTCCCACCTCCTCCATCTCACTGTCCACAGCCATATCAGCACCTGGATTACTTGATCCCCAGCAGAGAAGGAAGCCTCAGGGCTCTGGGCACATCTGGGAGTCTTTCACCCTCTTTGGGACCTCTGCCACATAACAACAAACTGGATGATGTCCTGCAGTTAACAGCCCGCCGGGAAGAACAGGAAGGCAGCTTCACATCCTCTGACACTCATGAGCTGTAGAAAAATGACGACACCTTTTCAACCATGTCCACAAACACTGTCCACAAACCTTTCAAGGGGTGCCACAGCAGGTCTTTCTCAGCCTTGTTGAAGTAACTGCAACAGCAGAGGATTGAACCGGCTGCTTCAGAGATGGGTGGCAGGCTCTACTCCAAGCCTTGTTGGTAGGACCTTCTCATTGAAGTAGCACTGGTTTGGAGCGTTCTTGATGTAGTGCACACTGTTACAGCTTCACTATTTTGTCACATTCATTTGGGGCAAATAATTGATTGGGAATAGGTTTTATCCCTTTTGGGCTTACGCTAGGACAGTTCTTTCTGCATGTGTGTTAGTGAGAAGTCACCTCTCCTCAGTTACGTTTGTAAGCAGTGCGATCACAGTGAAATGCCTATTTACAGCCAGACTTACTCTTTTTTAACAGGTCCATGCAGAGCAGCTTTTGCTTCTGGCAGGAACAGCCAAACACCCCCTCAGCAAATGCTAGAGCCAGTAGGCAGCCAACCTCTCCACTTCCTTCTGAAGGTTCAGCTATTCTGCAGCTTGAGGTCCATAAGTGAGGTCCTGACGCCCACTGAGGAGGTGAAAGGCAGAGTGCGTGCGGTAACGTATACCCTAGGAGGAGCTAAGTCTTGATGTGTTTGACATTCTCTCGATGACGCGTCTCAGGGACGCGGTTGCAGTCCGTCCTCAATGTGTTAGACCAGAACGCTGCGGTAGCGTCAAAGCACTAATAAGATCAGCTTGAACCTTGTGAATGTTGTTTGCTCTGGAGGGAAAGGGGGAGGTGAGGTAGAAGAGATGGAAGGGACGAATGCTAAAGCCCTTTATGCCAAAGGGAAAGGAGATCGTGGCCCTTTAACTATGGATACCCCCCCAAGCCAGGCAGAATGGGATGTTGGCATGGGAAGAGCAAGGATTATGTCAGTGTCATGTGTTTCCTTTCTCCACAGCTGCCACTGGATGGGAGTAACATGAATCACCAATCACCACAGCTATGTGGTGTGGCCATGCAGGGAGAAGGAGAAGCATTGAACCTGATACTTGGCACGATCCCAAGCTTGGACCAGCCATCCCAAAGAGGGATGTCACTATGGGTATCTCTACCATAGGCATTGCCCAGGAGATACCACCTACTCAGTCACTGCCCTTAAGAAGAGGACAGTGGTTCAGGTGTGACTGCACAAGGAGGAGAGCACCCACAACATTGAACACCTCATGGCCTTTGCTTTCACAGCCTGTGTTTTAAGGAGAGAACATTAGACCAAATTTTGAATTTCAGACAGCCTTTGGATGTCATCTTTCCCTATTCCCTGAAACAGCTGTCATCTCTAGGTTAATAAATATCTAAAAAATACAATATCAAAGGGAAGACCTCCTCCACCAGCTTCCGGAAGACCCAGCTGCTGCGCGAAAGACTTAAATCTTCATTTGAAAACTTTTCCCAGGCACAGCTCCTCAGCTTCATTTTCTCTGGCCCACGTGGCCTCCAAATTGCAGACATCGAAGCACTCCTGATTGCACCCCTCTGCTCCTCGCTTCAATGGTTGTAGTAGCATCTCTTCTGTGGTTATTGCATGTTGGGTTGACGATGTCACATGTGCTTCAGGAGTAGTGTGCATAGGAGAAGCTGGTCTCCCATGAGACATCTCATGTGTTGCTGCAAGGTGCTGATATTTGACTGATGGCTGCAAGATCTGACCAATGGTTGGCAGGCGCATCTGGTTCTTGCTCAGGTTTCCAGTTCAGACTGTCCTCTTACTCCGTAGCACCATGTTCCTCTCTGGGTTGAGCATGCAGCCTGCAGAATTAGCTAGTAAAAGTGGCTGAGACTCCTTTGTAGAACAGTTAGGGTGCAATTTGCTTTCATTTCTGCTCAGACCCCTGTGGTATGTGCTAAAAGGGAGCAATTTAGTTTCCCCTGCTTCACGGGGCTGGATGTGTAGAATGTTTATCGTGGTCTTTTGCAAATGATACTTGCTGTGAGTGAACACTGACAGTAACTGCAGAGGACTTCACTAAAAATTCCCTCTCCTGGATGATGCTTGTGTTTCTCCCCACCACATACAAGCTACTTTTTTAATTGTGAGCAACATATTGGTTCCCACAGTCTGTTCTCATTTGCAACACAACCTGGGGATGTGGGCATGGTGCCTCTTCAGATCCAGAAGTCTACCCTTCATGATAGGCCAGATCTTTGATACCAGAATGGGCAAAAACTAAGGGTATTTGTCATCATTACCTGATATTTTAGAAAGTTGTGGAAATCAGGAGCACAGTTCTCATCTGGAGGGATTCTGCTGCAGAACAGAGACATTTCCCAACCCTGCTATATGTCAATGTGGTATTAGACAAGACGATGCAGGCTCGGAAGCTCATCGCAATCCATCTCAGAAAATACAGATCTCAGGGAGTGGTTTTACTTTACTCCATATGGATCCAACCAGCCAGGACAATCTTCACATGGACCCAGGCCAAGGACAACACTTGCTAGAAGGTGCTGCAAGGATCTCGTGTTCCCAGAGAAAGGGAGGCATCATCCAAGCACTCTGTGTGGTTCTTGTTGAGAAGGATAGTGTTCTGATTTACATCCCAATTATTTTAGTAGCTACATGGAACTCGTATCAAAAAATATGTCCTGCCACAGCAGTGGTCTTTGCATTAGCTGGACCAGATCTGGAAATTGAGCCAGAAAGAGACATAAACTCTTGCTACCAAGTCCTGGTTCTACAGCACTCACAGCTAACGCAGTCAGGAGACGTGAACACCACAAATTGCTGTGCTTGGAGGGATGCTGAGCTGTCACTCAGTCATTGAAATGCACTACCCTCGTCCCAGTTCCTTGGCAAACTTCCCAGGGAAGCAGGTCGGCTGGGTAACAAGGGCCCATTAAGTGGGTTTGCAAGCTGCCCTGCTAAACCAGTTTTGCTCTGTACTCAAAGCATTGCAAAGCTTTGCGTGCAACGGGCAGGAGAACTGGAGGGAGGCAGAGGGTCACGTTGGCAGATGGAGGCGAGTGGGAACATCCTACGGCACCAACAACCGCGCGCCCGTCTCCTCCCGGGGCAACGTGCCAGAGACAACACGGGCCGGGCAGCCCTAGCGAGGCTCCGCGGAAGGGAAACGCCACCGCTCCCAGATGAGGCCGTATGAACGTTGTATAGCAAAATCTAGCGGTCCTGGGCTTCTGAGGCTATCCTGTGCCAAGAGAGAAAACCATCGGAGCTGTCTGGGCTCTGGAGCCATCACGCTGCGCAGCTTTCATTGGCAAAGGTCCTCCAGTGCACAAGCAGAGCTGGCTCAGAGCTTTCCAGCTTGGTTAGGCTTTGTCTCTTTTATTGGGATCTGGGGCTAAGCGGTGATGTGCTGTTGTTTGAGAAAAGTCTTCTTTTTCTAAAGAATGGGAATATTCTATTCACCATTGGTACAGCAAAACCTTGATGGTTTTGGTTTATGGCGAGGTTAAACGAGCTTTTGCCTCCCCCTTTTTTTTTTCCCTTTTTAACCTTCATTTTATTTAAGCAAGCCCCAACTCAGAATAAAGCATCTCAAAACAAAACATTCCATCTCAAAGAGTTCTCTCCCTCTCTCCATTTTTTTTCTTTTTTTTTTTTTTTTCAGTTTGGGTTTGATTTTACGTTGCTCAAGCTTAGCAAAGAACAACTGGCAAAATGCTGGATTTCTCAGAGCGGGGGTGGTAAGGTTTTATAAACCAAAAGGCAGCAGCTTTCTGTGAGTTCAGGCAGTTGGTCAGCCCTGCCCAGACCCAAATCTCCCGCTCCTCCCTTTGCTGGGGCTGAAATTCCCTTTCAGCCCATACCTGAACTGAGCTGAGTAGAGAATCAATGGGATGAGAGGCCAGTGATTCTAGAAAAGTGGGGAAAAACCTGACCTTCAGAGTATCCATAAGTTGAAATAAAACCTTAAAAAATACTTCATAAATTATCTGAATGCGTCTCTTCCAATTCTAACGTTTCTTGAGTGATTTTCAGTTAAGAAAAAGTCCAGCTGAAGGAAGTACTGAAATGAAACATCGCTTCTAATGAAAAATAATCAAAGCTTTTTTCTCAGAGTACCAGACTGACACAAACACTAAAAAGACTGAAATGTTTATGTTCTCATTTTTTCCAATTAACAGCTTGAATTTACATCACGTATTAGTATCGAACTAATTTATTTTTTTTAAACTGGTAAAAAATTACTATATCTCCTTTTCTCCAGACTAACTGAGCTTTACCTCCTACTTCTTATAGTCTTATGCTCCTGCCAAAATTCAGACATAACGCCAAATTAGTGTTAAAAAGTAATCAAAAGGAAGGAGCAACCAATGTATGCCATTTGATCTGATGAAATAGTTGCTTTGCGCAGAAAACCAGCATTATAAATCAACTTGAAAATAACATTTTTTCCTGAGACATGCCTCAAAATTGCTATTCCACCTGTGGGTATCTCTCCCAGATTCCCTGCTGCACACATGGCACTTGCTGCCACCACGCTGCTGTGCTTGCATCCCTTTAACATATCCCCCTCCTTCTCCCCCCTCGTTAGTAGTGATGGGTGCTTTGGAGCTACAGGAATTGAGGCATGTTTTGGAAAGCATCCCCTCATCCTAATTCAAAATGTCAATTTTTGTGATGGGGAAGCTAAAGATCACAGCGTTACAGCAGTGGGACGGAGGGCTGGCAGGGAGAAGCCCTTTCAGGCTAGTCCCAGCTGGAGGTCTGTTCTAGAAACAACACTGAGCATCACACAAGTAGTTTAGACGGCTCACTTCTGGATACTTAAGGAAGAGGAGGCTGAGGGGGGACCTCATCACGCTCTACAATTACTTGAAAGGACATTGTAGAGAGGTTGGTGCTGGTCTCTTCTCACAGGTCATTGGGGACAGAACCAGGGGGAATGGGTTCAAGTTGCAGCAGGGCAGGTTTAGGCTGGACATTAGGAAGAAATTCTTCACAAAAGAGTGGTCAGACCCTGGAACAGACTGCCCAGGGAGGGGGTTGAGTCTCCATCCCTGGGTGTGTTTAAGTGTTGCTCAGATGTGGTGTTGGGGGAGATGGTTTAGGGGGGAACTTGTGGTGTAGGGTTAATGGTTGGACTCGATGATCCCAAGGGTCTTTTCCAGCCTGAACTGTTCTATGATTCTATGATTCTCTATCTAAAACTGAGCAAGAAACTCCAATCCTAGTTCCTCTGCTCCCCTCTGTTTGTAAGAGATAATGGCAATGCTCCATTTTCCAGAGATGTTGTAAAGATAAATATAGCCTTCAGGTACATAAGAGAGAACCATGAAGAGGAAGGCAATAACGAGTTCTCCTTGTCCATGGGGGATAACATGAGAAATAATGAGTTTAAGTAGTAGGAAGAAAGATTCAGGTTAAGTGTTAAGAAAAGCTTCCTAATGGAAAAGAAAATGAAACCGTGCAATGGGTTGCCTGGAAAGTGGAGTCTTCATCACCTCAGGTTTTTTACAATAACTGAGGTGAACACCTGAAGTGGTTTTAGGGAGAGCTGACAATGTGTGGGGCAGGGAAGACTGCCTGTGTAACCTCCTGACTGGGCTCTGCTTTCCAGTTTTTCATGAAAGATTGAGGGACTTGGAAGAATCTGGTAAATGCCTTCGACCAGTTCTTGCTTTGAAACAGCTGGGGATGACATTTCAGCCCACTCCTCCCATGCCTTTTCCCACTTGTTCACCGAAAACCAGTTCAAAGCTTAAAAACCAGTGGCAGTGCAGAGGAGTTGTAGACAGTCCCTCATCCCTGCTCTGAAGGCCTTGTGTCAAGAGGAGGAGAGCAAAAAGAGAGGAACCGAGCAAAACTCAAGTCAGCACCTGCAGGATGCCCGCAATCACACTCGCAGTCTGGGCACGGAGCAGTTTGCAATTTGTGTAGCTGTGCCCTATCGAGTTGCCTGGAGATCACTGTTTCAAAGCTTTTGAAGTCTGAGTTCCCCTGAATCCCTGGGGATTTTGACATTAAATGCCTTCAGATATAGCAGGTGTCTGAGAACCAAGCCAGCCCAGAGGCTGGGATCAGGTCAGACGTGGGCAGAGCGAGCTGCCTGGGCTGACCCGAGGGCTCAGAGATCCCCTCAGTGAGACTAAGGCACGGCAGGGAAGCAGTGGAAGGCTGAGGAGCATTTCCTGTCCGGAATCTGCACAGCCCTGCAGTGCTCCAACAGTGCTGGGAGGCAGCAAGGATGTTGGGCTTTAGACCCTGATGGGGGGAAAAAGCAGAGAAGTAGCCCCAGAAGCTGCTCACCCGGGGCTAACTCACCTTGCCAAGCAGTAGTGCCTCCTCTGGCATTTGCAAAGAGCTGAGTGAAATGTCACTCTAGCCTAAGTTTCACCAGCTCAGAATCTCAACAGGAGAAGGCAGAGACAGGGTTTTGGTTTTTTTTTTTTCACACCTATACATTTCCAGCTACTCTTTGGCTCCCTTCGTTCAGCCCAGGGCATGGGCTCAAGCAAAGCTCAGACAAGTAGGTACACGTGTGGGGATGCCTTTTAGCTTTTTTCCTTAGCTTTGCATAAGAAATGGGTTAAAATCCAGAGCAGAAAGGTGTTTTGCTCCTGAGGAGTAAGCAGAGGAGGAGAGGAAGGGTTAACCTCCTGCCTGGCAGAGGCTGCATTGTGTAGGTCTGTGCAAAAAACATCCAGCGACCTTTTACAGGCAATTTGAGCCAAAGCAAGCAATACACAGGCCACTGGATCCTGCACAAGCACCCAGCCGCTCCACACCCCCATGGGCATTTCATCTGTACGAAAACACCCATCTCCACATGAGCGAGGCTTTCTGGAGAGCTCAGAGGTGGCTGTGCCAAATTCCAGCATCTGGCTGAAGGCACTTTAGCATCAAGCTCACAGCAGCTTGTTTGTTTATCAGGTGACTGAGATGTTTCCATCACCAGCGGTTGATGCTGAGCTACTCTGGGTGTAAGCGATGCCCCCGATGGCTGCTGAACAGTCCAGCTCTGAAGGAGTTAAATGTTTGACACTGAAATCCTGAGCTGCTGTATTTTATTTCTGTTTCCCTCCAGTAAAAAAAAAACACCTCGTCTCTGAAATCATTTATTGGACATTGACAGAACATTTCTTTTCCTCCTTAACATGAAAAGATTTGGGAGGTAAGGATTAATCTCGCGTATAAGTCACAAGTTTGGCACAAAAAGCTATCTAGCTAGCTTTGTGCTCAGAGTGCCTTTCTCAGCATTAGTCCTTGAGCTGGAAAGCAGTGTGCCAGCAGCAGTGCCAGTTTTGAGCAAACACACAGGAAATCTCTCTGGGCCTGCTCCCTCTCTCTCCTTGCAGCAAGAACAGGCTGAGGCAGGGCTGAACTCCTTGGTTTGGTGCCTTTGGAAAGCTCGAAAGAGGAAGGACTGCTCAAGGAAATAAAAAATCTGGTATCTCAGAGCTGTGGGATTCTGGTCATTGATGGATTTGCTCAGTCATCCTGGTATGAAGGGTCTGCCAGGCAAAGAAGTACTCAGAGAAAATAGTCTTTGAAATGCTTACCAGAAAAGCAGCACAGGCAGGTACCTCCAGGGATACAGGAAAGAGAAACTGCCTCTGGTCCCATCTTCAAGCTCACCTCTGCACCCCTGTAAACCACCAATCCAGAACACAGCTAGAGCCATTTACAGCCTTTAATAGCTTTAATCCCATTAGCAGCTCCTCCCCGTGGCAGCAGAGTGCTGACACCCCCACTTTGCAGCTGAGCAAATCAGACCCAAGAGAGCTTGGCTGAAATTATGGGCCCTCTCTCCCATCCCAGCTTCACTTAAGCTTCATTAATCATTGCACGAACGCAGCCACCCTGAGCTGGCAAGAAGGTGCTGAGCTACTGCAGCAAAGCCCAACTGCAGCTGTCAGCACTGTGTTAGAAGAACAGTCTCGTGTTTGGGGAATGTGGTTTATGCTGGAGATTTTGGCTAGGAAGCGTCTGGACGAGCAAGCCTTGGACCTGTCAGAGCCAGGAAACTCGCAAAAAAGAAGATAATTTCATCTGTTTTGAGCAGGAGGAGGAGGAATAGGGGGTGTTTCCTGCCTTCTGAAGACCAGGTTTCCCTAGCAAGGCACTGACACTAACCCCTTGATGGAGGAGACCCTACACCTTGTCCCACAGCTGTGGTGGGATGGGGAAGGCACATCCCACAGCCCTGGGACAAGACGCAGGGGCTCTTCCCTTGCTGCACTGTGACCCAGGGAGTGACAACCTTGTGCGTGGGCTCAGACAGCTCAGCTGCAAGGAGGGGCATGCAGGAGAAACCTGCTCCAGTCCTTCAGCTGATCTGTGCCTCCTCCACCATCGCACCGAGGGCTTCACCACGTCGAGCCTTCATAAACCAGCCAACGCTCTGCAGCTCTTGCAAGAGGGAGCTGCAAGCTCGGCTTATCAGGTCAGAGCCTCAAACCTCCCCTTTCCCTGTTACCCTGAGCAGAACGATTCCACCTCTTTGCAGAGCATTTAGAGCCAGGACAGGGATCCTAGAGCTCCTGCTAAGACAAGCTAGGGAAGACTCTCCCTCTTGGCTCTCATCCAGGCTCAGCTTCAAGGAGCACTGCCCAGGGCAGGTCCCAGCTTCGGCTCTTTGCAGAAAGGCAATTTCCCTGTTACAGATAGACAAGCCCGTTGCCTCAAGGATTATGCACGACAGAGCTATGCAGTGACAGTAAGACCCTTTCACTCCCGAGGGAAGCAAAAGGAAAGACTTTAATTATCAACCAAGTCTGACAAAGCAAATACATCTAGGTTAATGAGCATCCCCCTGGCACGTACCTTCTCTGAGCAGGTAGATATTTCCCCCGTAATTGAAAAGAAAAGCTATTCACTAGGCAAAAGTTCTTTCAGTAATCCTAGGGACTTTCTCTATGCAATTAAACTCCTAATGAGACCTCTTAGTCCTTTCTACTCTTCTTTCAATATTTTCCCACCAAGGCACACCCGTGCTCCCCGGGTATATTAGACTCCAACGGGGGCAAGTTTCATTCCTTTGAGGCAGTTGGTGGAGTCTGGGTGGGCGCAGTGTTGGCAAGGAGGGTGCTGACAGGATTTTCCTACCCTGAGGCTCAGGGTCTCAGCTACAGGCTCTTTCTTAAATCCATGAATTCAGCTGTAGATGCTTATATCTAAGCTCTTCCTTATGGTGAACATCAATTTTTTTTAGTGCTACCTATCTCTATTTAAGGTACTTATTGTAGGTGCTCGTAACTATTCCTTCTGAGCTTCCTTCTTACTCAACTGCTGGGCACTGCCTGCTCCTACCTCATGGCTACAACAGTGGTAAAGGAGGTGGGTACTGAAGCAGGGACCTCTGTTGTCTATTCTCATAAGCACTGTGAGCCACATGGCACTGCTGCCTTTCCAGAATTAAAAAAAAATACAATTTCCTTTTGCCTAAAAAACAAAGCCAGGATTTACAGCTCAGCTGAGGGCCTGCACTTTCTGTTCCTCCTGCAATGAGTCTCCTGCTTCTTCCAGAGGCTGGTCCTGGGCGATAGTTTTGGGATTCGATAGAAATGTTACAGGGCAATTGCCTTACTCTGAAAAGAGCTGAGGATCGTGTGGATGTGACTAGGCTTGCAAATATTTAAGCTCTTTAGGGAAATTGCATGTCATACTTGGCTGGTTTACAGCTGTAAACATCATAAAGACAAGAAACACTGTAGTACTGTGCTCAGGTTGTACCTGCTCGTGCTAATATTTAAGACAGGTGGACTGCAGAAGAAACAGAAGCAGAATTCACTGTTTTCCTCCTCTTTCTCACCTCTGACTGGCAGTGAAATGCTTTGCTATGTGCCGTGCCCACTGCTTTTAATGCAATGCTAAGCACTGCAACAAAAGTGATGGGAACAGAAAAGAGCCTTTATGAGCCACTATTAGGAATGATTGCAGATCTAATTATAGATTCCCTCATATTTGCATTAAAATGTTTGGAAGCCCTGTTGAAGGGCAGAACACAGATCCACTAAATACAACCCACCAGCCTCGTGCCCAGAATCCTGCAGGCTAGGCAGAGAAGGCAAGAAAAAGATGGGGGTTGATCAACTGCGACCGGCCACGCGGTGCAGAAGGGGAATAGAGACAAGGGGGATTCAGACAAGCTGTACCAGGAGTCTGTGATACAGCTGAGAAGACAGCCCAGCTGGAAGGTTTAAGTGGATTCTCTGTCTAATCACTTGATTCCATATTCTTCCCAGTGTCCCCAGCATGTCAAGAGAGGAAATTTGAAATCATGTTGTTGTTAGCTGTTAAGGTACATAATTTTTACGGTTACCTTTTCTTATTCGGAGCATTTATTCTTCCTCTTGTCTAAAGATGGTGTAGAATCAGGAACTGTGTCAGGATGAGATAAAGGCTAGAAAGGTAATGAGTAACTCTGTGCCAGCAGACGTTTTTCCTCCATTGCAGATCCCTTGGAAGACCTTGGAGGTTTGGTTGGTTGGAAGCCTGATAAGCTCCTGAAAATCTGACTGCAACATTTCTAGGAGTGGATCATACTGTTCCAGGCATCTTCCTCAACTTAACAGAAAGCTAAAAACTGTCCAGTTTGCGGGGTGGCTGCATGCAACTGATTGCAGAGCCCGTGTAGAGATAGCATTTATATATGCAAATGAACGTGCATGTACGCTAATAACATCCATTTAGGAAGTAGAGGACTAGCATCAGCCAGCTGGGGAGCTCCGTGCTGCTGTCAATTATTGCCGTTGCTCTGGTCACTGGAGAAAGCTGTCCTGCAAGGGGAATCTTTGCTTTGTCATGGCCATAACTTGCAGCCCAGGAGGCAACCTTGTCATCTCCACTCAGGGTAATACTAAATACTTAAGTCTGAGAAGCAGCTTAAACTGGAGTACGGTAAAATTTGGTTAAGCATCCCAAATAGCAAGGAGCAAGAATCCTGGGCAGTTTAAAATGGGCTGCTTCAGTTTGCCTTTACTGCTGAATTTTGACGTGGGTGCAACATTTGCAGCAAGAGATGGCATCCCAGGAGGGAAAACGAAATGGGACCCCTCTTCTGTGCTTCCTCTCACACTCTAAAAACACAAGCAGACTTTTGCGCAAGGTCCCAGAGCTCAGGGTTGTGGGAAAACAGGGAACCACACCTGGTAGTCACCCAAGAAAGGGGACAGCAAGGGCAGGGAAGGACAGATGAGGGATAGAGAGGCAGAGGCAGCTGCTAAGGGAATTCCTCTGCTAAAACTCAGCAGATAATCAGCACATCTAATCACGCGTGATGGGCTCCTATCTCCTTAGCACTTCAGAGCCAGCAAATCTCTGCACTCCTATTGATTTTCTGTCTGGATCCTTAGGGGAAGGTGCTCACTGAAGATAAGGGCTTTCCCCCCTTGGGCTGCAGGCTCTCGTGATGAAACCGAAGCACCTCCTGCTCAGAGTTAGTTGCAGAAAAAAAGAACCATGTGCAAAAACCTCCTTGTCTGGGGAATGCAGCAGAAAAGACCGATCCTGGTGCTGAGCGTGGTGTTGCAGGGACAAGCTGGTCCTGGGGTATGGGCTTGAGAGGCCTGGAGTTGGCTGGACTGGGATTGCAGGTGCTGTCATTACATCTCTGATGTAATCATTCACCTAGGCTAAACAAGATGTTACTCTGATTCAAAAGGGAAAAAAGGTGGTTGTTTTTTTTTTTGTTTATAGAGCTTTAAAAAAAAAATTTGCTTCAGTTTGAAAGAAATCCTTCTTTGTGCACCAGATGCTGTCCTCATGATGTAAAAAAGCTTGGGTTTGATGACTAGACATTTTTTTTTTAACAGGATAAAAACTTGTTATCAAAAGAATTGCACTGTTTTTTACTCTCCTTGGGCAAGTCCTTGTCACTCCTCCTGAGTTTGTTTTACACTTGGCAGAAGGAGGCTGAGGCACCAGGAGTGCTGGCTGTTATCCTTCCCCACACGCTTTGGGGTCCCTCTCCTCAGCTACCATTTCATGTAGACCATGAACCAGCTTTGAACAGGTTAATAGCCCCCCCCCCCCAAGCTGGTTTTGCTGCTTTTATTCCTCCCGATGAGATGCCTTGAGTAACCTCACCAAGAGCTGACATCCGTGACTGGGAGGCTCAGTGCTGTATTACCAGGCTGAAGGAGGATTTTCCACCCTGAACATGGTGCCTGGAAGGCTCTGAAGTGGAAAGATTTAGCAAAGCAGGAGCCGAGGGGATGCCCATGGACCGGGGCAGCGCACGTCTACCAGCCCAGGAGCAGTCAGGTCACTCCCTTGGTGCATCACCACGGGAATGCCTTGCTGCAGGACGCTTTTTCTGGGAAATAAATCCCGTCCCTGGGATGTCTGGAGAGGGGAGAGGCAGTCCTCTCTTTCCCCTTCAGCAAATGTGAAAGAGCAAGCTAGAAAAATTGTGTGGTTAGTAGAAATTGCCTTCCCTTTAATCTTTCATGAGAAAATACAGGAATGCCTTGGGGAGGTGCATTTTAATGACATATTAAAGTGAAATCTAATGGCCATGCAACAAGTTCTACACTTCAGCCCCACTCCCTGGGCTCCCCTGTGATGCAGCTCATCGGAAGTTATTTACAACAGCATCTCTTCCAATTACACAAATGGTTTTCTTCTCCCCCATTTGGGTATATGGAATGTTCCTGTGGCTCAAGGGGTTGGCAGGAAGGCTGACCTATACTAAAAGAGTCAGCATAAAACATTCAGGAAAAGTCTCACGTTATTAAAATGAAAAAAAACCCTCCATCATGTTGCTTTTGTCACAGACCTAATTCGCTTTCCATAACATAATTGAAAGCACAAATTGTGTTTAATCTTACTGCCAGAATTACTCTTATCTCTATGCTCTAAGCATGCCAGAAATGGCAAACTTGCACTCATCCTTTTGAATTTTATTTTATTTTTTGGATTAGTGACTTGTTTGTAGATCCGCCACTGAAGTACTCATGTGTATTTGCTAAATAATCTGGACAAACTTTAGCTTTGGCAGTGAGTTATCAGCTTGACAGCTGTCTTTGCCAGGGAGAAAGGCTAGAAATGTACACTCCAGATTACATGGTTGCCAGCTCTAGGGATTTTATTACGAATCTTGCAAAATTGACTGTTTTCCTTAAAGCCTTAGCTGATGAAATGTGAATTTGCCCACCGATGTCATTACACAGCACGGCTCTGGGCTCTGAGTTGCAGAGGAAAGGTTGCAAGTTTAACCGGACAGGCTTAAAAGACCAGCCAGTAAATAAAAGGTACTTGTGTTCTTTCTTTTAAATCTCCTTCATTTGAAGAAAAATCTTGTTATTTTTGGGATAACCAGCTAGGTCAGCTATAGCAGGGCTTCTGGAGGGGCAGATTGCTCAGAGCCCACCCAGATAAAGGCAGACATATGTACACACGTAGCTGCAAATACGTGGGCACGCTGAGCTACTCGAAGGAGGGAGGGGGTAGGGCTAGCACATTGCTCACCCACAAACCCCTGGTCCTTGAGCCCTCATCTTAGAGGTACTCACCCTTCCACTCCCTGCAAGCAGCTCCTCGAGCCTCTGCAGTGCTGAGATCAGTGCTCTTGAGCAAAATCCTCGGTGTAACCTTTCTGGCTCCAGATGTCCTAACCTTTAAATGATGCAAACCCTGATGTTCATCCCTAGAGATCTTGTTGTCACAGCATTCTCTTTTCACTCTGTCCCATAAATCTGGAGAGCCAGACAGAGCAATTATTTGGCAAAATATAATGCATAACCCAGTACCCCCAACCTCTGCCAAGTGCTGCAGCCCTCTCTAAATCGTCTGTGCTGCTATTTAGAGAAGCTGTGAGGGCTGCATGACAAGACGGGAGGATAAGTAGCAATTTGTGCTTTAATGCAAGCTGGTAATCATGGGGTGTCTTCTAAATGTGCTTTGTATGTCAGCAAAGCAAGGGTCCCCTGTCCTGTGCTTCCCTGAGCTGTGTCCCCAGCCCCTCTGAGAGAGCTTTAGCAAGCAGAGAAGAAGTATAAGCACCGTGGTTTTGATGTGTCACATCCATCACTGGTTCAATCAGGAAAGATTGTGTAGATGCTGACAAGATGTTTTGTCTGTGAAACTATTTAGACTGATTTAAAGCGTGGGGACTTGCGCTTCCAGGATGCACGACTGCCTGGAAACGGTTGTTATGGCAAAGAGGGGCAGGCAGCGGTGCCTGTCAGAAGGGATGAGCTTCGGGAAGCCAGCAGGCTTGGGGAGCAGTTTCCTTCCCGAAGCCAAAATCGGAGGGGGGGTGGTCAGATGCTGTGCATGGCCTGGGAGAGGCAGGGTTGCTCCCTGTCCGGGCTGCATCCAGTGCCAGTGCACCAGGGGTGGACACATCAGAGTATTTTTGAGCAGACTTTCCTGCAAAAGAGGCGCAAAGATGCACTTGGGTCAGACCCCAAAGTCCTTCAGACACTTTCCTCAGTGACTGGTGAATAAAGCTGAGCTGCCATGTGGGTGTGCAACTGGCCAAGATGAGGAATCTTCAGCCCATGGCCTCACCAAGCACTGGAGAACTGTGGAAGTAACTCCTGGGTTCTGCCTCCTGGGAGCTGGGGACTCTTCACAGTCCATGTTTCCAATCCTTCTGTCCTGTGATGGCTTTTTGAATTTAGCTGCTGCTTTAACCTGCAGCAAAAGCAACTGCCAAGTGAGGGAGGAAGAGCCCTTGATCTGGTGGGTCAATGAGCAAACAGCCCATCCAAAGGGAAGAACTGGTCAGGAGAATATGATCTGTCAGAGTCTCTTCCACTGGAGGAAGGAGCAGATAATTTTAAAAGCAGCTGGGTTTCCATAGAAACCCCAGGAAAGGGTCCTGTTATCACGAGGGTGGTTTTTGTTCAGTCCAAGTAGCTGCCAAGAAGTTAAATGCTGAAGGTGATGCGAAACTCCTGTCCCAGAGCTGAGCTGGGAGGGGAAGTTGCTTTTCTCTTATTAAAGCCTTTACATCTGCATTCAAGTTGCTGCATTTCTCTTTGACAGTTTTAGATGCTTTCTGTTGCCTAGTTCCCTTCTCAAAAAGCAAATAACCCCCAAACACTTTGCTGTGCCTGGTGAAATAAAGCCCATCCGCACACGAGACTCCAGCAGGCAGCCCAGGATGGGTTGGATGGTGCTTCATCTCCAGATCATCTGCATATTTTGGCATCAGTTCAATTCACCGTCACTGCAGTGACTGAGCTGAGCCATGAGCTCACCTGGAGAGAGGGTGTGAAAGCTGAGACTGGGAGGGAGAGAGCAGAGTGCAAGGGAGCATTGACAGCAGATGCGTAGGTGCTGCCAAGGGGTTTCCCTCCATGCAACACGCTCCACGTGACGTGCTTTGCATGCTGTCCATGTGCTGTTCTGTGGGCAGAAGCGAGCTCACTCACACTGATGCCAGCCTCCTCTGCCCATCTTCTGAACCACGAGGTGGGTGAGGAGGTTTGGGTTTAGGATCAAGAAACATTCTATAAGTGCTGGGTTTAGAGGAAAGTTTCCAGGCTCATTAGTTCCTGCAGATCTGCTCCATCCTCAAGGAGAACTACTCCATCATCCCCCCAGTATCCCAGCTCCGACAGATTTCCTGGAGCTGTCACTGGGCTATGGCTCCACTCCATCCAGGAGCCTCTGAGCCTATCATCATCTCCTGAGACAACTTTGGATGCCTTAAATCTTGTGTCAATGAGTGCTGCAGCTTGGTTGTGTACTGGATGAAAGTGTTGCCACTGTCTTAGGTCTCTGGGGCCGTTCCCTGCCCCTCTGATGTTGCACTGGGGAAGCAAGTGCCCTGGCCATATCTGAGTGTCCACTCCCATTACTTTTTTTCCTCTGAAGCTGACCTGCACATTCCTGCAACAACAGTCAGCCTCAGGCCTCAATGAGCACGACCAGAACCTTTCCAGGTTGTCCCTTTGTGAAAGAACACGCTCTCCTTTAATCTCCAACTCCAAGCATTTTTAGCTGTGGTTACCAGAAGAATTTGATGCACGGCACATCCAGAAATGGGAATCAAAGCATTCACTCAGCCAAGCTGAGAGACAGTAATTGCAGAGGGAAGCTCAGTGTTTTCCACCAACCCGAGCTGCACGGAGGAGAGCTGAGCTCCAAAACACCTGCAGAGCTTCGTCACTAGAGAGGGAGGGTCATAAGGACGGTGCACAGAGGGGATGGGTCTTAAACTTTGGCTGCCAGTCTGGTAGATCCATCCGGTATTTACAGACAATTGTTTCTAGATCTTTGCCCACTGGCGCTGTACCCTACAGGCACAATTTGTGCAAGCTGGCTTTGGCGACTGGGATTAGAAGAAATTTCAGTGATCCTGGGATTTCAAGGTTGAAAATCACAGCACTCAAGCTAAGAGTCATGAAAATACTCTGGAAGTATACTGTTTCAGGGCTTTTTCTGCCTTTTGTGATATAAACAAGAATAAAAGGACATTTTGTCTTCAGTAAACTACAGCTGGCGGTGGTCCTTTCCCCTTACTATCCAAACTGAGAAGCTTCCTAAGAAAATGTCGATTACAGAAAAAATGTAATTTTACTGATGGCAAAAGTTTCACTCTTAGTAGGAATGGTAGAAATATTTGTGTCTCCATGGCCAGAGCAATAAAAGAATCACCAGGAGCCATTATATCTTGGTGTTTCTCTTGTGTTTAAGAGATGGAGTTACCATGGGCTGTCCTTGTGCTTTTATGTCTTTGCACCATCGCTAGCTCCGTGGAGCTCAAAAATAACAAATCACTATTCTGGGTGCCTCAAAACCTTTCATATCCATTAGCTAACCAACACTTTTAAGACCCCATAGAGCTGCTAAACATGAATACGGCTCCTTCATGGGTCTGCAAATGTGCGCTGCAGCCTCGGGAAACAGGAGCTTCTGCTCTGCCTTGGTCAGATGATAAGAACAAGGGGACTTTCTGGAAAATAAAAAGAGACAGTTTAAAAAAAACCTCAGATGTGCATCCCACAGCCTTCTGAAGAACAGATAAGTGCCAGGATCAGAGATGAGGGATTGGACCGGCAGCATTTATCAAGGGTAGATAATTTCCAACTTCTTAGAAATGCTTCAGCTGAAGCTCAGAGATAGTAAATAACTTGCCTCTAGACAAACAGAGCTGGTGACAGTGTGGAAAAATCATATTTCTTGTAGAATCAGATGATCTCATGCTTCTGCTGTTTGCGGGCCACAGCTAACAGTGCTGCTTTCCAATCAGGCCAGACGATCCTTCCAGGCTCAGGTGGAAAATGCCATCAGTTCTGAAAATCAGCAACGCCATTATCACTTTGAATTTGTCACGAGGCCAATCTGATTTTGCTGTCACTCTTTAGCATCATCAAGGCCACAGCAGTGCAAAGATGGATAATGAACTGCACTGTACTTCACCCTAATAATTCAGTTTTCTGCTTTAGTGAAGCACAGGAGCCATATTTGGAAAAAATCCATTATAGTCAAGCTACCTTTGCTTTGGGAGCCCAGGAACTGCCCTAAAAAGGTAAAGCCCAATGGCCCATCATAACTGATTATGGAACGTAAATGGTTTGGACCCAAGATACTTGCTGGATGTAGAAACAGTTTTTCCTAGAGAGATCTTTTTTTTTTTTTTTCCCTTTCAGAGCAGACAAGAAAACACGAAAATCAACTTTCCTCATGAAATTAAATTTCTCTTCATCCACAATGAAACTTTTTGCTTAAATCACTGTGAAGCTTTCACTTTCAACTTGCAATAAAGAGGAAGATGGAAGGATTTGGTTCACACACATAGACACCGAGAGCACCTTGATCTGGGTTTGAAATTATATTTCATTTCCAAAACACTTCAGAGAAAAATCCTTTTAAGTCTGAAATGAAACAGTTGATTTAAAGAGAATGTTGCAAATATTCCATTTCAGCAGTTTCCACATCCCCACTTCGTTTTCACAAAGTGCATGAAAGTAATTTTGAATTCTGCACTTGACCACCTTCCGACCAAGTATTTCATTGAAATCCCAGACAGGTCCCATAATTGTAAAACAGCTTTAGAGGGAAGGTACATTTGCATCAGAGCACGGTGCACAGTTCTAACACTGGCAATGGTGAATAAAATCCTTTAAACACTTGTTAACTCCACGAGAAGAAATGAGTTAAGCTCATTTGTCTCTTTCCCTAGGTGAATTTTTCATTTTCTCTTTCAAGCTCATTGACGTCTGCGAAATGATTTTCTGGCATATGTTCAGTCAATAAAAACTGCTGCTGGATTTCAAGTCACCACGAAGTAATGCCTGGCATTAGACACGCGGAGGGGTATCTGCGTGCATTGAGTTCTAACAAAAATCCTTGATTTTTATCTCGTTTGGATACACTTTGGATATTGGCTTTTTGTGTCTATCATCTTCAGGGTTGTCAGAGTGGTTTGGAACTGAGGCTGATAAATTGCACTTGTCTTCACCTCCGGAAAATGCAATAGAAAGCCCCCTTGGAGATGTAATGAAATCATCGTTGTCCTGATCCAATAAAGAAAAATCACCTCAGCTTAAACTCACAGACACTAATTTACACAAAACTTAGGTTTCACACAGTTCGAAATCTCAGCCTGCGGCACCATGTCCTGGCAAATGTTTGATCTGACTAGGTTCACAACACCTTTTAAAGTTTCAAAGTTTAGTTGCCACTTTGTAAAAAAGAAAAAAAATAAATCTGCTGTGACATCTCATGCATCTTCCCAAATGGGGAAGGTATTTCCTTCTTCCCTGTGCACTCTATCAGATACCATGTGGATAATAACTCTATTTTTTAAGTAAACCTTGGACTTTTCCTGTGAATTGAATGAAGCAGTTATATGACAGAAAAATAAGGCTTTTGATTGATTGACGCATCCTGTCAAAGAGTGGGATGAATTAAAATGAAACATTTTTCTTTAAACAGCCCAGTGCTGAAAAAAAAAGGTGAATTTACCTCTATAGACTTTGAATAGGAAAGCTGGGAAGGCAAGGGGGAAAGTTTCCTAACGACCAGCCAAGCACTGCAGGAATTAATAAGTGTGGATCATTTTTATAAGCCTGACCCAAAGTGCTGCGGAAGTCATTGCAAGTCTCATCACCGATTTCCGAGTACGTCAGGTTGACTAGAAGAGGCACAAATTGACTTTACAAAGTCAATGGGGATGTATCGACGTGTACTGCTAAATACCTGGCCCTATCTTCGCTGCTTCAGGATCAGGAGGCTGTGAAGTGAGCTGTCTTTAATTAGGAGGTGAAGCAGTTTGGAGCTCTACACTTCTATCTCCCCACTAATTAATCCCAGGATTAGTTTTAATGCTTATTTCCTTCTTTCTGAAAGTTTTTATTTCAGACATGCCCTACGCCGTGGCCAAGGAGACCTGTACAACAAGCTGACTGCAAAAGGCTGTTTGGAGAGAGACGGGAGGCAGCAAAGAGAGCTGAAATTTTGATTTTTAAAAATTGATAAATAACTAACTAAATAAAGTGATGTGTCAGTGTGTACGTGGAAAGAGTTCAGGTGTTTGGGGACATATCTCTGATTAGAATAAGTAGAGCTCGCCATCTGGAGACAAAATCTGCTTCCTTCTCGGTATGGCTGGGGTCAGAGGCAGTTCCACATACGCCACCAATAGAGAATTCTCTTCCTCAGACACCACCTGCTTGGTAATCTGTGTTTACCAATCAACAAGGGCTTAATTTGAGTCCCAGGTATCAATCTGATATGGCTTAGGTGAGGGGCTTGCTCTTCACGCAGAGGAAAACTCATGGTCGTCGAAAATAGTCCCCAGTGGTGGGTTCCAGGCAATATCCTACAGCAATTCTTCCCTTGCTGGCTCTCATGGGTTTATTGCCTTGTGATAATTGGTGATTTTCTGAATGCTTTTGTGAATCAGGGCGAAATGCCGCTCTTTGTTCCACCGGTGAGTTTTCCACTGACTTGGTTGCTAGGGGAAGCTTGAAACTGAGACCCGAGAATGACCTCAAAGTTCAAGCACCAGAAAACAAGTAAGAGAAGCCAATACTCATTCGAAAGTCTTGTGTCCCAGGGACAGGACTGTGGCTTGCTGTAGGGCCATACCGTGACTGCCCCATGGCCCAGAGCCTTGGGAACGAGAAAGAGATCTGCTGGTCTGAGATCTTGGTGCAAGGGGCAGTGGCTGAGCTGCCGGTGTCTCGGTGTGAGGGGATCACTGGGTTTGCTACGTGATTTGCACCGGGAAGTTGCACACACGTTGCTTTCTCCTCTCTAAAACAAGGAATACACTAGCTGAAGATGTTATTCTGGTCAGCAAGAGCTTTCACCGGGGAAAAACAAACTTTTTTTTAACACTATAGTAAGGAGTTTTCACACTCTGGTCCTGTAAGTATAAGAGAAACTGCAATGGGATCTCCTTCTCCTTGCCAAGCTTCAGGATTTGGCATGATCCCCTGTCATCAATATGCAACTAATGACTCAAGCCCTGGTGCCTTTTTCTGCTGAGTAGGAGGCAAATACTTGTAATGGCTATTTTGGGGCTGTGCATCTGTTTGTCTGAAAGAACTCTGAGCTTAGAGACATCAATGTTTCCAATTAAATTGCACTTGAAAATTTCCGAGGGGGTGGTTTCCTTCCCTGTAGCTGTGTCCCTGTCACAGAGGGAAGGTGGTTCCCTGGTTGCTGTCCCTCTCCTGACCTCACTGCCACGCAGCAACCCGGACTTGCTGGGGCACAGCACGACTTTGCCCTTGGTGTCTCCAGTGAGTCTCTTACCGAAGATGTTAGAGATCTCCATACTTGTATCCGCAATATGGACACGTGTCCACCAGAGCTGACATCCCAGTATTACTTGACAAAGACCCACACTCATCCTGGAGTTGGCAAAGGCTCTCAGTTGCCATTTAGCAAAGTGATGTGTTGATGGCACAGCAGAAAAATCCCATATTTTTGTCGTCTGAGTCATCCAATTGCTTGCCTTGACTTGGGGCTGGATTCGTCCTTCTTCTCTACAAAAGACACCTTGGGGAGTAGATGACACTGAGTCTCTTTTCTTTCCCTGGTTTTGGTCCCAAGAAATTGCCTTTCAAGTGAGAATGTTCATCCTGGTGAGGCAGAGCTGAAGTCCCTGGCACCGAGTTTTCTGATGTTTCTGTGTACAGTGTGTGAATATACCGACATCAGCTTGTACGGGTGTGAGGAGATGTGGGTTCATAAATGTCCATACATTCAAAATTGTACAGGCAGACACAAGAGATGGAGGTCTTCCATCACCATTTATCCAGGCAGAGTGCTCCTGGGTTTTGTCGAAGGTCTGATTGTCACTCCAGTCTTCAAAAAGGGCAAGAAGGAGGACCCAGGTAACTATAGACCAGTCAGCCTCACCTCCATCCCTGGGAAAGTGATGGAACGACTTATCCTTGGTGCCATCTCAAGGCATATCAGGGATAAGAGGGTCATTAGAGACAGTCAACATGGCTACACCAAAGGGAAGTCGTGCTTGACTAACCTCATAGCCTTTTATGAGGATATAACAAGGTGGATAGATGATGGCAGAGTGGTGGATGTGGTCTACCTTGACTTCAGTAAAGCATTTGACACAGTCTCCCACAGCATCCTTGCTGCTAAACTGAGGAAGTGTGGTCTAGACTCTCGGGTAGTGAGGTGGACTGTGAACTGGCTAAGGGGAAGAAGCCAAAGAGTTGTGGTCAATGGGGCGGAGTCTGGTTGGAGGCCTGTATCCAGTGGAGTCCCTCAGGGTTGGTACTGGGACCAGTATTATTCAATATATTCATCGATGACTTGGATGAGGGACTAGAGAGTACTAGCAGCAAGTTTGCTGATGACACCAAGCTGGGAGGAGTGGCTGACACACCAGAAGGCTGTGCTGCCATCCAGCGAGACCTGGACAGGCTGGAGCGTTGGGCGGGGAAAAATTTAATGAAATACAACAAGGGTAAATGTAGGGTCTTGCATCTGGGTAGGAACAACCCCAGGTTCCAGTATAAGTTGGGGAATGACTTATTAGAGAGTAGTGTAGGGGAAAGGGACCTGGGAGTCTTGGTGGACAGCAGGATGGCCATGAGCCAGCACTGTGCCCTTGTGGCCAGGAAGGCAAATGGCATCCTGGGGTGTATTAGAAGGGGGGTGGTTAGTAGGTCGAGAGAGGTTCTCCTTCCCCTCTACTCTGCCCTGGTGAGACCCCATCTGGAATATTGTGTCCAGTTCTGGGCCCCTCAGTTCAAGAAAGACAGGGAACTGCTGGAGAGAGTCCAGCACAGGGCAACTAGGATGATTAAGGGAGTGGAGCATCTCCCTTATGAGAAAAGACTGAAGGAGCTGGGGCTCTTTAGTTTGGAGAAGAGGAGGCTGAGGGGTGACCTCATTAATGTTTACAAATATATCAAGGGTGAGTGTCACGAGGATGGAGCCAGGCTCTTCTTGGTGACAACCACTGATAGGACAAGGGGTAATGGGCTGAAACTGGAACATAAGAGGTTCCGCTTAAACTCGAGAAGAAACTTCTTCTCAGTGAGGGTGACGGAGCCCTGGAACGGGCTGCCCAGGGAGGGTGTGGAGTCTCCTTCTCTGGAGACATTCAAGACCCGCCTGGACATGTTCCTATGTAGCATTATCGAGGTGTTCCTGCTCTGGCAGGGGGATTGGACTTGATGATCTTTCAAGGTCCCTTCCAATCCCTGACATTCTATGATTCTATGATTCTATGATTCTATGATTGACATCTTTAAGGAACATGTAGCTCGATGTCAGTGCTCCTGCTGCTCATTGCTTCCACCTCTGCTGTCTGTCTTGAAGTGTTTATTCATGCAGTTTTCTCAGAGCTCTGGCCTTGGGAACACCCTGGGATGTGTTTTATCTCTTCAGGGACATGGAGTTGGAAGCAAGCATCACTCAGGCTCTGTGAAGTTTAAGAAATTCTTTTACTGAGTGCAACAAGCCAGAATTCAAAACTGATCAATGCATTTCTCAGTTCATAACCTGAATTAACTTTGCTTTACAGAGCAATTGGTTGTCATTCTGGTACTGTCTACAAAAGATAAGGTTTGTTCTACAGAATGCCTTGGGAATTGAAAATCACTTCAGGAGTATATTTCTACCCTGATCTGACGACAATCTCACTTTTCATCACTACATCTAAATATGACTCTACACCTGGTCAAAATTGTTTTGTTATTTCTGGATGTCTTCATTTGAAAATAAGCAATGAATCTCTAAGTGTCTGGTCTCCAGTCCTGTTCAATTGGTATTTAGAGAACAAGGAAAATAAATTAAGGAAGAAAATTCTTCACCTGATTCCTTTGTGGCTTCAGGAATGGTGTTCACATTATCATTGGGATTCCTTTCAAAGCTTCACTGGGAGATTCGTTTTCTCTCTGAGACTCCCTCTAATGTGTTTTTTAAGAAGGACCCAAATAGCTAAAGAATAATCCAGATCTCACTGAAGCATTCAAAATGGGCTCTTTTAGAAAAGGAGACAAAGATTTATGGCTGGTGAGTACTTGTTGCAATGAGCGTGGAGAACTGTGGCTCTAATAACAGCAAGATTTATGGCTTCCAATCCATCAGTGCCCAAGTTGCGCGAGAGAATTTTATGACTGGAACTTTCTCAAGACAGTGCAGGCACCTGAAGGTTAAGTCTCTATTTTCATGAATAGAAGTCACAATTGGAGGTTTTCGTTTATTAGAAAAGATTCCTAAATCATCTGTAGATTAAAGGAGAAAAAATTCTTCTTGCAAGAGGATTTATTGGGAGGGAGGCACAGCTGAGGGCAGCAAGGCTGGTGGGACATAAGGATGTTGAAGGATGTTCTCAACCTGTTGCTTGCAAAAAGTTCTCCTTCAGGTTTGACCCCCCTTTTCCAGTGACCGCCAAGAAAGTGCTGTGGAAGATCTCTCGCTTTAAGGCTCTGCCGACTGTCACATCGAGCCTGACACAGGGTGCCTTGGATGTGACAGGTGACAGCTTCCCCCACTGCAGCTGAGTCTTTTTTCAATTAGTGCCATCACCACCTGCCGTGGTGGTGAGGAACACAGATCAGGAGTGCTAAAGACCTGTCCCACAGGCTCTCTGTCAGCTCTGCCCATTTAACTCACTGTCCCTCAGGCTACCGCATCCACAAAGGGTAGATCTACTTTTCTATTTCTACCCTGTCCAAACCAATTTGATTCCTACTCTATCCTCCCATCCATGGTGTGTTCAATCTCCATCCTTTGTTACCTTTTGGCTGAGAGGAGCAATCTTGATCTTCATGCGCCTTTGCACAATGATGAGTTTTATTTTTGAGCCTCCGTGGTCCGGCATAGCCAGATCTGCTGTAATCATCCAGACTATGAACAAGACCAGTGGAACTGATGAAAAATGGATTCAAAATATTGATGCTTTAATTCATTTCACTTGAGTTATCTTGGGTCAGGTTGGTGGGGTTTTTTTTGCAGAAGTCTTCTGTAGTGTTCTCTTTACACCTGTCTTTCCTAAGTAGCTATCTGTCTAGGTTTTTAGAAGAAATCTTTGCTTGGGACAAGCAAAACAAAACTTTTGCACAAATTAAATAGTTATCCATTCTGTTTGCCAGTTGGCCTAAAGGCAGGAACGTGTTAATGTCTCCTGCGCAGGAGACAATAGGGTAGGAATGCAGGCTTTACTTCTTGTATATAGTTCCTAATGGCACGAAAAATAACCAACTTCAGAACCACTTGTAAGCTGGAATCCTTGTAGTTGTGTTGTTTTGTCTCTCGGTTTCACCACAAAGCCCCTGCCCCTCCTGTTGGAGTTCTTCTGCTGAGCTGGATTTTGCAGTTTCCTCCCCGCCTCCCCAAACAAGGCTGTTCATGCCTGGAGGAGCTTCAAAGAGGAGAGATGGTCAGGTTTTGCCTCTTCGGTATGTGCACTGTTTGCTGAGTGAGAACATAGCCTTTATGCCAACCCAAAAACACTCCTAAGAAGCCAGGCCAGCTTGCACTATTCAAAACCACCCCAGCATACCCACTTTGCCAGTGTTTCCTTCCTCTGCCCCAGCTCATGGCCCCTAGGGTTTTAGAAGCAGACTATGCAGCTGAGCTGCTCCTTCCTGCATTGATCCTGCCTTGCACTGACTCTCACAGACTCTTTTCCAGAGTGCAAGATTCTTCTCATCTAGATGCAGAGGTGCAAGTCTGCAGAAGTCATTCTGGGCTTGCTTTGTAGACACTGAGGAGCAAGATGCTCCTAGAGGGCAATTCATCTTCCCTGTCCTACATCCACCTCCCCAGAGAGGCATCTCTTGTCCTTTAGGGCTCTCTATTAACTGCAAAGGTGGCCACTCAGACCTAGAAGGTTTTTTTTTTGGCTCAGCCAAAGCAGATTAATGTCCCCTCCTGTATAATTAACCAGAAAAAAAAAAAAAATCCAATCCTACACATGACATTGAATAAAAAGGCTGAAAATGTACAAATGAATTCCCGGAGGTCCAGTTTAAAAGTACACTCCACTCCACTTAAGTCTTGAGTTATCCTAAATAATTCCTTCTGGCAGTTTAATGGTGGATATTTTGCTCTAATGCTTCCTCTATGACATTTGCAATGACCTAGTTTACTGTTTTTACAAATAATAATTTGTCTTAATTTTCTCTTTGAAGTAGCAAGCAAAAGAATAAATGAGTGAAATCTAAACCTGGTAACCTTGCTAAGATATTTTAGGTCAATAAATTATCTTCATGCATAGCTTAGTATTTCAGCTTTCCACTCCAGTGGATGAGGGCTCTTTAATGCTTGTTAAAATAGCAGAGATAAGTGATTGCAGTCTGAAGATGGAAAACATTGAATAATGCAAAGATCTGTGGATTTTATAATTTTACTTGGCTGGGGGAGAAAATCCTTTGATTCTTTTAGGGTCAGAGATAAGAAAAGCTTTCTTTTCACTTAGGACTATCCACACTTTTGTGCCAAACATGGTTCTGAAAAAGTAAAAAAGGAACACTGATGAAAGTGTTCCAGTTGGGCTATGCCAACTGCTTTTCAGTTTAAAAATTCAGCACAGACTGAGGATTATTTCATTGGGAAGCCGGGAAACCTTGTAAGAAACACCATTTAGTGATACTAACACAGCTGATGTTCTGGATGCAGGTTCTGGACAGTCTGGTGATCAAAGATGTTGCCCAAAGTTGATTTATTAAATGGATACCCGACTCTAAGAAGTATTTCAAATCATAGAATGATAGAATGGTCCAGGCTGGAAGGGACCTTAGAGATCATTTAATCCAACCTCCCTGTCATGGGCAGGGACGCCTCTCAACTAGATCAGGCAACACCTGGGGACCGAACAGGAATAGGCATTACTCAGAGCAGAACGACGTTTCTCAAGAGAAAACCAGGAGTTTTAATGAGCCAGAGATTTTCAAAGAGTGAGCTTGACTTCTCTCACTGTATTATTTTCTCCAGACAAATAAAAATCCTGAAGGCCACGGACTTCTTTTAACAGTTCTGCCGAGAAACTAAAAAC
Source organism: Trogon surrucura (assembly GCA_020746105.1). Classification (NCBI taxonomy): domain Eukaryota; kingdom Metazoa; phylum Chordata; class Aves; order Trogoniformes; family Trogonidae; genus Trogon; species Trogon surrucura. The sequence continues at coordinate 4,008,789 of CM036639.1, forward strand.
TTTTAATGAAAACCAAGTTTACCACTTTTGTTATTTCCATTCCTCCCCACAGACTTTCTGACGATCTGTAAATTAGATTCTCCAGGGTCCATTTCAACTTCTCAGAACACCAGTTTCATTCCTCCTTCTTTACAGCGACCCTTTTCTGGGTCTCAGATCTCACCACATATGGCCATCTGTGCAGTCGTGCTGCCTCAGCTGTTGCCTCTTGTAAGTCTCACCTCAAATGAGGTCCATCACTCTCAATCTCAGCACCTTGCAGCCGTGGCCACGGTCTCACATTCTTGGCACCGAAGAGTTGCGCTATTTTTCCTTTCGGGTAAACAGGGATGTATTCAGCATTTCTAATATTGTATTCCCCTGTCAACATAGGAGAAAATAATAATTACACCCTGCTCTGCAGGACCGGGAATTATAATCAACACCAAAGAAGAATCTGTACATAATTAGAAGCTTGTTTTAGTTGCCTTTTTAGAATTTTTCATACAATAAATTGCCAGTGTCAGCTAACACGGTTTTAACCAAGTGAATCTAAAAATGACACATCATTGTTATAATTGCCATCCCAGCAGCAGTTAAAATCTCTGCCACTCTCTCCAGAACAATGAAGACCAAAGACTGTTGAAAAACCTTCCCAAATCAGTCAGAGGCACTGTCCTGTTGTCTGAAAAGTTTTTGATTTTCCACCCAGAGGCATGGGTTTTTGTCTGCACCCCGTTACTGTAAGGTTTAGGGTTCTTCATGCCACCCTAGGGGTCAAAGGAAAGTGCATTAGTCCTACCTGAAGTTGGATAACTGAAGCATCAAGAGGTACCACAGGCAAGTTTCTCAGAAGGTGATTTGGGAGCCTTGATCACAAAAGGGACATTTAGAAATTGAGTTGAAGAACTCCATTGAACTTGCGTTTCACACAGACTTGAGCCAGTCTAGGGTTGGGACCCAATCTCATAAGACTTTTTTAGCAAATACTTGACCATAGCACCAGTTTTCCTCTTCCCACTTGCCTGTGTTTCACAGGGAGTGGAGCATCTCCCTTATGAGAAAAGGCTGAGGGAGCTGGGGCTCTTTAGTTTGGAGAAGAGGAGACTGAGGGGTGACGTCATTAATGTTTACAAATATATGAAGGGTGAGTGTCACGAGGATGGAGCCAGGCTCTTCTCGGTGACAACCAATGATAGGACAAGGGGTAATGGGCTGAAACTGGAACATCAGAGGTTCCGCTTAAACTCGAGAAGAAACTTCTTCTCAGTGAGGGTGATGGAGCCCTGGCCCAGGCTGCCCAGAGAGGCTGTGGAGTCTCCTTCTCTGGAGACATTCAAGACCCGCCTGGACACGTTCCTGTGGGGCATAGTCTAGGCATTCCTGCTCTGGCAGGGGGATTGGACTTGATGATCTTTCGAGGTCCCTTCCAATCCCTGACATTTTATGATTCTATGATTCTATGATTTACCTCTCTGCTTCAGTTACCCCGTGGTTCTCAACTATGCCATGTTCACATGTCTGCCTGGCACGAGGTGTGAGGATATTGGCCATGTCTGATGTTGGAGTGTGGTCGGGCTCCTCTAGTCTTCAGGACGATGACTTTTTCAGGAGCATTGCTGGGCAATATGCTACAACAGAGGAAACATTTAAGGCTGTAGGAGCTGTCCATGCTAAAAGCAAGGTGGACTCAAGTCTTGGTGTGCTGAGATGTACGTTTGCACTTCCGCAAGACAGCTGGTGAGCTGAAAAAACATCAAATGCTTGGGAAGTCGCAGTAGCTGGAGGTGCAAAAGTACCTGAGATGAAGAATCCCATGCAAATTCTTTGCAAGAGAGGGATACTGATTACACGATGGCTCTTTAGCAGCTCCCTGCCAGCCGGACACAGTATTATGACTGTGGTCTTTTCTGCCTGAGCGTGGCATTTATTCTCTCACGGACTTTCAGTCTTCGAGCTACTGTTAATTTAAAACACTCCCTTGTTCACCTCTGAGAGAGACTCAAGAGCTCTTCTGGCTGAGATGAATTGGAATCCATGTAAGAGCGATAAAACGCCTTGTACAGCAGCGCGTTAACTGGCTCCTTGGAATCTTTTCTTCCGACTGCACGTTACTCTGCAGCTTAGATGCAATGGGTACAGACCCTGCAGCACTGCTTCAGGGCTGCACAGGCTTCATTAAGTGTACACACGTACTAAGTTGCTTTGATTATTGCTTTTTTTTTGCTTTTTTTTTCTTTTTTTCCCAAGCAAGCACCGGAGAAGTCTAGGCAAATGTGAGAAGACAGGAAAAGACCTTTTAAAAATGCATTATAAATCCCATTATAACTCAAGTAATTATAGCTACAGCATAATTAAAATATTGCGTAGGAAAAGAAAATAATCCTACCAAACTTAAATCCTGTGTGTATTAGTATATTGCCATCTGCAGACTTCTGTATCATTACATTTTTTTACCTTAAAGAAAAATGTTCGAGCAGCCTCTTTTGCCAGAAACATGGATCCTGCTGACACATCTGCCGGGCTTGCTGGGTCCTGGTCAGAGAGGGAAACATCTCTTGTTGGTGTAAACTTCCTTCTGCTCCCCTTCCTAAAGGTGAGAAGAAACACATTCAAATGTTGGCAATTCCAAATCAAAATGTCACGCCAGAAGAAAAACCCTTGTTACATACAATTTCTCATTTTATGTTGACTGAAAAGTTCCAGCAGGAGAAATGAAAAATGTTGAATTTGATTTCGTGAACACAGGTTTTTTCTCAGTTAGAAGCAGCAGAACAAGCCATCATGCCTGCAAAACAAATGCAACTGTTTGCTGACCAACTCTAACTTGGTAATTTCAAGAGTAATGTGTTTGCCGGAGGGGAAAAAAAAAAAAAAAGTATTACACTGAATCTTCATCAGTCACAGAAAAGCACCAGATCTGTCAAAGAAAGTTTGAGGTAATATATCTGATGTAAATGTACTCACATATGTCAATCAAATGCTTTCAATATCAAAGTGGTTAAATTACCGTGCTTAGTGATATGATGTGTTCTTACTGCAAAAAAAGTGAAGGGAAGGATGGATGTGTCTTGATGTCTCCAGCTGAAGCAGAAAGTACAAGGTACAGCACAGCAATCACAGGGTGAATTTCTATGTCCCGTGTTATGCTGGAGGTCAGGCTAGATGGCGATGACACTATTTCCTTCTGGCCTTAAAAAAATGCATCTGTGAAAATACAATCAGGGCTTATGGGCCATTGAATCCATGTGCTCAGAAATTATTTTTTTAGCAGTATAAATGACATTATCTGCAAGAACACATAAGCTGCATCTACCGGAGTCAGCAGTTGAGCCTGAAAATGGGAAAACTATGAGGAGTGAATCCCAACCTGCTTAATTGCCTCACAAATCAAGAGTATGGGCAATAACTCCTGTTTAGGGGAAATTCCGACGAGAAATCCGATTACTGCTCTCTGCAGGGGAAAGACACCACTTCGACAAAAAGCACCAGGGCCTGACTTGCCAAAACCCCTCGGGAAGGTCAAAGCTTTCCCACATTTCAGCAGTTTTGTGCAGGTCAGGGAGGATCTGCCAGGGAGGACTCGGGCTCAGTGCAGTTTCTCTCGTGGGGTGAGTTAATGTCATCTTCTGTGTGCCAGGCAAAACACAGGGCAGTTTATGGGCCATTTGATGGAAATTCAAATTTATATGGGAAAAATACTCTACACATATATAAAACTTACATTTCTTTCCAGGGAAGCAGCTTGAGATTTTATTAGTGGGGCAACTGATGAAATGTTTCTACATAAATAATATCTAAGTGAAAGTTGTGTTGGTGTTTGTGTGTAGTAAACTTCCAGAATGTCCTGCACAAAATATCTTTACTGAAATAATTTTTCAGTGGGAAAAAAAAACATGTTTTGCTCAATCCAAATATGATGAGTCTTGCTTAAATTTACTGCCAACTTACACGGGCAGATTCAGCCTTTGCTGGAGTAACATGAGGGACAACGTTTTATCTGATGTTTTGGGCTTTAGAGAGAGGAACTCGAAAGGTTAGGAACAATTCCACATATCAAAACAACCCAATATTAATATAAAACATAAAAACTGGGATGGATAGGGGTTTGTATGTCTTTGCACGGGGTTTGGTTTGGGCTGTTCTCCACTTGTTTCAGTGTCCATTTGCATCTGTTTGATGCATCCTTGTATGTAAGACCACACCATGATGGGAATTCAAACCCTGCACGTGCAGTAATACATCTGGCTGGAAGCAGGTGTTGTACAGCCTGTGTGCAAGTGCCAGCTCCTACCTCATCTTGTTGACTTGTGTCTCTTTTTTTTTCCCCCGCATTCCGAGCCCCAGAGTTGTCCTCCTTCTTCTGGAGAGGAAAAGATGCTCTGTCCTTGGCAGCAGTCAGCAGAAGGGCTTGCCCACCGAGCAGGAGAGGCTCATGGTGCAGCTGGGCTCAGCTTGAGCCATGAGCATGGCAGAGCGGTTACTCCAGCATCTTCATCTCTTAACTGGGAGGGCTGGTCCAGCCAAATGACACCAGCAGAGATGGATCTGGCTTTTGTGCAGCAGCTGGGAGCTGAGTGTGGGAGGCGACAAGTGACAGATGGCTGTGGAGCACGAAGGACGGGGTTAAATCCCCTCAACTGGTGCATGGTGCAAGGGTGAAGCTACTTACTTTTTTTCTTTAGTGTTATTAGAGGGATTAAGTGGAATTTAATTGGTGCTTTAGCCTTGAGCTGCCCTCAGCGTGGGAGCTGCAGAGCAGACGCGGCCAGTGAACTCCAGCCTCTCACCTTCCCCGTCCTCTCAAAAGCAAACAAACAAACACTCCGTTAATTAACTGCAGACGCCCCCGGCTGTGGCTGTGAGGAGTAGTGCTGGGAGGTATGATCCAGGAGAGAGAAGTCAGGAAAAGGAGGAGGCTGAAAAAGTCAATCCAGCACAATAATAAACCCCTCCTGGGTAGGAGGATGCAAAATTAATCTGGGCTCTAAATTCCTTGTTCTTTATCATCTGCCCAGTGCTGGTAAAAAGGGTGAGCTGGCAGGAAGGACCACTGCTCTAATTACCCACCTGAGGGCTTTCTTGAGCTTTTCTCCGGTACTTCCAACATCTGAACAGTGGGGCTGCAATTCTGGGCATAAGGACTCAAGTACATCCAGTGGTAGATTTAGACCTCATCAGCAGCTTAGTTTTCAACCAGTCTCACTGAGTTTTTCTTCCAGGAATCCCTAGTGCAGTTCAAGGAAAGATTTCTATCATGGCAGGGTCACCCTGCCAGATCTGCACAGAAAGTTTTTCTTTGTGCTTCCTTTCAGCTGAGTAATTTCTTTGTGAGAGTTTATCATCTGCCACTGCATGAAGTAAGATAGGCCAAGCAGCCACTGAGGCAGCTTCTGTTCTTAAACCTGTCATGTGCCAAGCCCAATGGCTTGATCCGGTGCCTCAGTTGCTCCATCTGTGAAATGAAGTGCTATGTTCCTCCATAACTTTCTGGGAGATGTAACCACAAAAAGTGATACACGGGAATTGTTCTTGTTCAGGCATAGTTTAGATGGGGAGTCTGCCTCTTCCCTGTCCCAGGATTCAAACCATCTCAAAGCACAACCAAGAAAAGCTCTCTTTAACAAAACTAATATCTGTAAGCTTCGTCGTTGGCTGATCTGTGCTCTGAAGGATTTCAGCAGACTTTATCCTTGCAGAATACTCAGAGTCCACCTAGCACAGGGCAGATCTCTTGCATATTCAAAAGAGGACACGTGCATGCTCCTTGCTGGTTCTGGGATGTGTGGGGAGATGCTGAAGCCAAACAGAACATACACGTTGTGCTGAGTTCTTCCCATGGTGGAGAGACACCACAAGATGCCCTGTTGGCATGAGTTGTCCAGTTAATGTCTTGACATCCACACAAAGGTTTGGATATACTAACTTATATTTTCTGGGACTTGCAAATTAGACGACTCCTGAGCCCATTGCCACGCCTGTGTAATGCCTGAACTGGGCAAGGTTTGGCCCTGGCAGTTTTTGTAAGACTTCTATAATTTTGTCATTTTTTTCCTCCATCTTGAATATGTCAGCTCTATAGGTCCATCCAACTAAAGAGTTTTACAGTATAACTAATTATCAGAGTTGTTATTTTTATTACTAGTTTTTCAGCCATGAAATCAATATTAAGGCCAGCAGGAGCTGATGAGAAATGCCAACTGCCATTATACCCCTCTGGGCTTATTTTTTTATGGAGACTTGCAAGCTGTAATATTTTTCAAGCAAAACCCCAAAAGGTACAGAGACCAATAATGCATTTAAGAGACCTCGTGGGATATTCAGGCATTTTGTGCTGTGACAGGGTTACAGATTAGGCAGCAGAAGAGCCTGGGTACCTACAGTATCCCATCCCTCCTGCTTTTCTTTATCTGGTCTTTCAAGCTTCTTTTGTGGAATTGCTTCCAACACCCCTGAAGGTCCAACAAAGCTCTCCCAGAGTTGTGCTGCTACCGAAGGCTGGAAAGCAGCAGTAAATCTGTCTTGATTTAATCGAGCTGGTAGCTTTGATTCTGACCCTGGCAAGGAGCTGCTGTGATGAGCCAGAAGAGTCTTCTGCATTTATATGTTAGCTCAGAGCAGTACCTGAGGGCCTCCACCTTTCTGCACTGTCCCAGCATGGAGTTTGCAAAGCAGGTACCTTCCAGGCTCACAGAAATCACTCCCAGTAACAGACTTTCACAACCGTTTTTCTCACGGGCCACAGACCATGTTTGCCAAATGTAAATGAAGCTGTAGAGGGTTAAGATCCAGGGAGTGATGCTGAGAAAGACTGAAAACACTCTATCATGGTGGGAGTGACCCCTGAGTTCATGGAAGGTCCCAAGAAAAGTTCTCTAAGTGAGCTGGAAACTGAATGTGAATCTGTGTGCGTGGTGGCTGCTTCATTGTTAGGATAAACGAGCACAACCACCTCTTTTCCAAACATGCAGTTCTTACAGACTGTTTCTGAGTTGCTTAAACTCTTCACTGTAAAAGTATATCATGTCTGTCACCACTTTTGAGTATACTCCAGATGCCCTCTTAATATTACCTATAAATATGCTTCAACAGATAATGTCAAAGTAACGACCATCACAAGGTAAATAAATGAAAGTTGTGCCTTCATGCGTGCTTCAGAGAGGTTCTGTCTCACGTCCCACTCAGTGATTCTGCAGAAGGCTCTCATCACTGGAGAAGACCTGGAAATCACTCATACTTCCCTAGGGAGCAATGGGGAAATGGCAGAGCTGCGAGCAGCCAATAAAATATTGCACGGCTGAAACACGTTACTGGCTACAAATCTTGAGGAGTAGATCTGAGACTTGCACAAATAGACAAACAACCTAAGACTTTTCTCTCCTCCAGTTGCCTCTCTTTTTTGTTGTGTCCAGCAGTTAACCTTCATGGGACAGAACAGAGAGAAGTGCAGAATTCATCTCATTTTCCTTCACTGACTGTGGAAAGAGCCTATAACGAGTCAGCAGGACGATGTTTAGATGGCCCACAGGGGGTGTGATGTCTTCAGCACAGAGAAGCTTCATCCAGTGCCTATCAAGAGAAGTCCATTGTGTCATGGAGTTCATAAAGAGCTCTGGATACAGGGAAACAGTTTTGCCAAGGTAGCAATAATCTTCCTCCAAAATGCATATTATTGGACTATCGTAAATGTCATAGGTGAATTGGGTTTCCAAAGGTCAAGGGACAATTGCTTTCATCTGTCTGAAATACACTTTGAGAGCCTATTAGTACATCATGTTTAGTGTTATCCTGGCTGAATTAATTCAGCCCCTCTGCCGAAGTGCCACGACATAAACGCCGCTGACATTTTCATTTTCATTTCCAGCAGCCCTTGCTGGCAGCAGACCCTCCCACTCAAGTTCTAAAAACTTTGGATGAATCTCTTTGTGCCAAACAATTTGATCTTCTTTCACTGTCCAAGGAAACACACTCTGGCAGGAACAGCACTGAAAAATCTGATGCAACCAACTCCAGTGGATTTTGGCTGTTTATTCCGTGTTCTCAGCCAGCGCCTCTGCAAATGGAGACCAAATCAGGAGAGAATGAAGAGCGAGTTGGTAGAGGTCTTTACTATTTCTCTGTGTCACCTTCAATGATTGGTCACCCGGAGTCGTAGGAAGGGTCCTTGAACATCTGTGTGAAATGTGATGAATTGGGTCCTGTGGGTGACACTTTTTCTCCATTAATTGTCACAGGAATCAAGATAATTTGTTCAGATGGAGACGTCGGCACTGTAGACATGTACACTTGAACTGAGAATATCAGTTCTGAGTGTCTGAGGGGTGAGATTCATCTCCATCACGCTTTAGGTGTTCAGAGAGTGGCTGTCAACAGCTGAGCCAAGACATCTAGACTTTTTTCTTCCTCAGCAGAGACGACTCATCCTCAGATGTTCAACAGAGAAGATGACTCATCTATTCTCTGGCAATAAAAGGAGTCACTGTGGCTAGCTGAGGTGTCAATATATAATTTGCAGATGATTCAGGGTTGGATTTGGCTGAAGCACCTCACGGAGTTGCAGAGCAATGGCTGAGTCTGGGCCTATGAACACACACCATCATTTGTCAGCAGTTCCTCTTGCTTTTCTCTGCCACTGGTGGTTTAGGGAAAAAGTATCGCCTGAGTTTAATCCTTCTGAATTTCCCCAGACTCTGGCAACAGTAAGACCAAAATCCAACTCCATTTTAAACTGCGATGTCCTGTCACTGCAGTGTAGCACCAAACAGATCACTCCCATCAGCATCTGTATCTCTAAACATGCAAATAGCTCAGTCAGAAAGAAATAAGCCTCTGAGTGTGCTGCTGGGGGAGGACCCAGGATAGAGAGGGAGCTGATGTTGGCTGTTACCTTAGCAACAATCTCCATCTGGTAGGAATCTGAAGCAGGCGGTCTGACCCCTGGCAAAAATGTTTGAACGTTTAATGACTTAAATAACTGGATAATTCTAGGCTGTTATGAAAGGAAGTAGTATGTAGCCCCAGTTGAACATCACTTGTAACCATAATGGGTGAAAGTCAACGTAGTCTCATTTCCCATGCTCAGACTTTGGCGAAGAAGGTGATACAGAAGCACCTGCAAGATACTGTGTTTGAAAGGAAACGGGCCTGGTTTTCCACCTTGACCAAATTTATGTTATTCTAAATCCACAGAGAATTAAGCCAGTATTTCTTCCTGAAAGGAGACTAGGTGGTTTAGGGTATTGGTAACATGGTAGTATCACGCTGTTATACAGCATTATTAATCCATAGATTTCAATACCAATTAATGCCACAGAAGGGGAGGCTACAGTTCCGCTTGCATTTCCCTTAATAACATATTTTAAATCTTTTTTTAAAAAAAATTATGATTTTATTGTGTGTTTTGGTGTCTCTGAGTAATTCTAGATTGATGCCCTGGAGAGTTTGGCTTAGCCCTGAGCTTGTTTCATGGGCAGCCCACAGGGCCCTTTTCTGCCACCTGCTTTGATGGTCCTAAACCCCGGCAGCTTTACGATACATTCTGGAGTGTCACCTGTTATTTCTCTGCAATTAACAGAGCTTTGCTCTAGGGGACACTTCTTTCTTTACATGCATTTATTTGGAGTGTTCTTTCTGACTGAGAAGAGGAAGATAAATTGCAATAGACTTATTTTTTACTGTGTTCTGCTGGAACCTTGTACTGCTAGAGGCCACCAGTAATTGACTTCTTATAAATTATAACGTCCATCTCACTGTTCATGCCTCATTCTCTATTGCGTCACAGGAATGGCTATCTTGGAACTGACTTTTCCCATGGTACAAGCCATTTCATGCAGCCCAAGGGAAATTTGGGCAACTAGCACCAATTTCAGCCTTATCCTGTGCCTCTCATATTCTTTAGCACAGAACTAAGACTCTTCCAGGGCTTCCTGTCATGGAATGGGCTTTCTGCAAGATGCTTTAATCTGCTTCAAAGCTTCCTTGCTCTGGAGGTGCCAGTGATGACTAGTGCTTCTCAGGTTAAAATCATCGGGGTAACATGGAAAAAGAAACAGAGGTGACAGTCAGGCTGTTCTTTGACCTACTCTCTGTTCTGCAGTTTGCAAAAGGTGAGAGGACCGAAATAGTTCTTAAACTAAGGGAAGCAGCCAGTTGCCACCCCCCAGCGCTGGAATTTTTTATTTCTTTGCGTCAGGGATTCAAAACCTGCTCCCTGGAAGCTGGCCTGGGTGCATTCACAGATGAGGTGTGTGATGTTTCCCTCATCTATGCACGAAGTCCAAGAACCTGATCTGGTTTGTAGCAGTTGAATTATTTTATTTGTTCACGCAAAGTTTGTTTTATCTTTTTGTATGTTTATAAATTATTTACATGCAAGGAGGTCAGCACCATATGTTAGGCTTTAAATGAAATGTTATTTAGCTGGCAGAGCCATGCCTCGCCCTCATCATACACCCAAAGGCTCCTTAGAGATGCATCACTTACTGATTTTAATAGGAGGGGAGGCGAGAGGTCAGGACATCTAAATGAGCTTTGTCAATCTGATGACAAATTTAAGGCTTGGCAAGACTGAAATGCTGTGCAGGAGCTCGATTTTGCATTTTATAACTATATGAAACACAAAGCTCATGCTCACAGAAAGCTGGTGAAAGGATTTTGCGCTCTGTAGGCAAAACAAATTTTGGATTTGCACAGAGGAAAGCAAAACTCCTCTAGGGTAACAAGGTGGGATGGGCTTTGGAGAGCTGGATTTTCTGTCAGCAAAGAAGTAGAAGCATTGCTGCTGGGAAAAACATCACAGCCCCATGCCTTGCACTCACTTGTGTATCTGTGTCCTGTCCTTGTATGAAACACATGAATCAGTTCTTCTGTGTGAAGATTTGGCTACCACTTCCTTGACACAAATAAGGAGAAGAATAAGGTCCGGGGGGGAACTTTGCCACTCCAGACAGCTGCCTACTTTGCCTAAGGTCAGGTCAAGTCCTAGCCTTGGAAATGGGTGTTTGGGAATCCCAGTGCCTAGGGTATCTCACTTGCACAGATGAAGTCTGACCCGAATCGCTCAGTTCTGAATTGCTTCTCTCACGCTATTTACAGAATTTTCAATTCTTGGCCACAGATCAGTAGGAAAATGCGCACACAAGTCTCATTCACTCGTGTAATTGAGATTTTGCGGGGCAGTTTAATGTTATCTCTAAATGCCCTGCTAGTATTTGTGTAAAGGAGAACAATCAGATAAAAATCCAGTATCTTGAAGATCTTGTGACATGAAAAACCTTTGTAAAAATTGTGGGTTTCTTGTTTTGTTTTTAAAGAAAGGACTCAGTTCAGTACAGGTTTCATATTTACATAAGGATCAGAAAATTGAGATTTCTTTGCAGCAAGCAAGTAGACAATCGCATGGGGAAGGATACAGAGGCAAATGTAAGCTGAAAAGAGATAAATTAACTAAAAGCCTGGATCTTGCGTCTGGCTTAGAGAAAGCCCTGTTAATGAAAATGTAAAACTTCTTTGCCTCATTTCTTTTCACCAAGTCTAGCCTTGGAAGAAGTCCTTGGTCAAAATGGTGAAAGATTCCCACATCTGTGTAACAAATATTGCAGCATTTGGGGCTTGAGGCTCGGAGGGGATGGCACCGTGTTCAAAACACTCAGTACTTCAAGGACTGTGTTTTCTCAACGCATTCAGAGCAAGGGCTCCATGCGGAGTCTCCCACTCCTCAGCTGAGCACCCCAGTGCTCAGGCTGCTCATCGTTCTCAGACAGATTGGTCTTTTTCTGACCTTAAACTTTTCAACTCTTTTGATGCAAAATGAAAACAAAAGTGCAAACCTCAAATAGTTTCACAATTCATCTTTTCCAGCCGTGGCAGATTCTTGGTGTGTGCCATTAACCTTTTCAGTGGGATAGCTGGGTTTCTTACTAGAGATTTGTGTCTTGCTTACTTTGGACCTATAAGTCTCTTGTCTTCTCCCACACTTTCCATCAGTAAATAAGAGCTAGTGCAAAGACCACACCTCTGGCCAAGCCCTTGCGGCTGCTGCTCCTTAGGTCCTGCCTGCCCAGTTCTTGGTGGATAAACCTTCATCTTGTGAGAATTAAGGATGCCAGCTGTGACATCCCTTTCCTGAATTGCAGCAGTGTCATGATTTTCACAACCCTGTTCTTCAAGGGTTGCTGGTTGTGGCTTTCTCATTAAGGAAGGGTCTCCCTTCTCAGCTGGACACGATGCTCCCTGCCAACCCATCCTGCCTTTATGAAAGGCTCACATACACATCCAGTTAACAAACTGGTCTGGGAGCAAAGTTCTTCCACAGCTGTTACAAGAGCAGACAAAACATGCTTGTAGAAATTAAATGCTGCGTGTGTGTTTGAGTTACTGCTAGGGCTGTGGTCTTTGTCTAATGGAAGTAGAAATATGTGGACATAACAGAAACTGAAGGCATTAGCTGGGCTCCACGGTTACTAAGAAACAGAAGGATGCTGGTACATTGTAGTTATTTCATTCGCAGATGAGGAAGGGATGCTCAAGTTGAAATAAAAGTTTTATGTTAAAAAATGATTGTGTTTCTGTAATGCAAGAGCAAACACTCCTATTTAACCTGCACAGCCAGTAAATGGTCCTGCTTGTTTTGCACCCTCTGTCCTTTCAGCAAAATGTGATATGCACCTTTATTTACTTAATTAGTTTTTCTCTTTGTTGTATTAAACCACCTTGCCTTCAGCAGATCATGTTTTATTCTCAGTAGGTAAAAATAATGGAAAGGAATTACTCCAGATGAAGCAAAAGTTCCCACCTCCATTGCAACTTAAGCTTCAGAAAATCAGCAAGACGAGTCAGAAACCGAAACAAAGGCGAGTGTCAGGTTTGGCAAAAATAGTTGTGTGTTTAAAAGAGATGAGGACTTTTTCAGCCGGTCTCTACTCAGTCGTCCCTCTGCAGGGAACACCAGACTCAGTAGGCAGCCAAGGGAGTAGAGGAGAAACACCGCCGCCTCTTCCTCCTGCCCCTCAGATTTCACAAGCCAGCTGCTTGGGGAACATCCCCATCGCCTCAAAACAGCTCGGGGAAGAAGGGCAGCAGCCTGCACGGTCAGGATAAGCAGCACAAAGCTTCCCTTGGGTAAGGCTTTCCCGCTGCCACCCGCTCCAGCTCCTGCGGGCTCCTCGCTGCCTCCGTTAGTCATCTCTGCCCACCCGCTGACGTTCATCCCATCCTTCTTGCTTACAGACCCTTTCCTTTCTCTATGGTGAGCCCTGGCAGGGAGTTTCATCCCATTCAGCTGTTAATATTTGATTACGCCTCTAGTGAAGTGAACACTCATTAAGTTAATTTCAGCAACAATATAAACATCAAAGGACTGAATTACTTGTAATAGCGGAATGTGACAGGCTGGCATCAAGGCTTATTTATCGCTTTCTGCCACTTCCCAACGGTGCTGCTGGTGAGGACAGAGCATGGCTCTGGGGGAACTCGCTGGTGCCGCATTTCAGACCTGACTTACACGTCCTAAATTGCGCCTCAGGTAGAGGAGGGCAAAGGTTTGCAAGACCTGGCATGAGTGTGGGGTTTGACACTCCTGAAATAGGTCAGCTATGGAAATAATGGACATAGGTAACAGTTAAGATGCCATTATGCTCCTTGGATCCCTCTAGAAGACTGACAGCTCTCAGCTGCCTTGTGCTCGCTGCTTCAGACGAGAACTGGAAAATCTGGGATAATTTCAGCTCACTAATTTCAGTCTGCTATTTCTGGTGGAAAACTCTGCGTCCTTTTGTTTTGGCTTGCTTTTCCCTTTCAACTCCTCCAATTGATTTCCATTAACATTATACATAAATTAACATTTTGGGTGGATGTTTAGATGCTGGCTGAAGCATACTGAAATGTACACTCTGACTTTTCATTTTTTCTCTTGCTACTGGTTCGCTGCAACAAGCTAACAGGCTACTTGCAAAAACAACTTACATTCAGTTAAAACCTAAATGTTGCCATTGAAGACGAACGTTGCGTAGTTACTGTGAGCATCGACAATGTAAAGCAATATTGTGATATGCAAATGTGGCCATAAAAAAAAAATCCTATTTCAACGAAGTTTCAAATGAAACAAAAATATTTACAGAGTCCACACTAGCTCCACAGGAAATGAGAAATATTGACCTTTCGAGGCTTGTTTTCATCCCAAGTTGCAACAAGTATCAATTACCCTGGAAATATTATTATTTCTGGCCATCCTTGTTATCTTCCCTTAAATAACAAACCTGTCCACGTTTTCTTGTGCTGCTCTGCACCTGGATTCCCATTCGTTCATTCACTGTTGATTACCTGGTGCTACCAAAACCCTGGCAACTTGCTGGTTTCTCAGACTTCCAGTAGCACCGTTATGCTCTTGATTTTCACAGCAGGGCATGGGAGGACTCTGCAATCAGCAGAACTGAGCTAATTGATTATCTCATTTAGCTCTCTGAAGACTGAAACAATTGCACTAAGTCTCTGATCCAGTAATGGATGAGAGTTTAGAAGGTGACAAAAGGCTTTGCTTCTGTTGGACATGACATATAAATATAAAAATTGTTGGTTTATCTCCTCTAAGTATAATTACCTAGTCAGATGAGCAATTACAGCACTCACATTATTTGCTCTGGAATTAAAGCACTCGCAGGGCTATGAAGTACCATACATGCTCCGGTAAATCAAATCAACTTGAAAATGACACCACGTATTATTAAAGTCAAGAGCAAGAACAGGAGGCAGGGACCCCGAGTCACAAAATATTTCAGTGGAATTCACCTTTTTGAATGGTTTCATGGGTGTTGACTTGGTTATTCCTACCCCTCTCTTGATTTTGGGCCATTCTTATCCCTCCCAGGTCAGTGGCGCTTCCTGCAAAATGAGATTTATCAGATGGATGAGGAGATGTGCAACCATCTCCTACAGCCCTCTGGTCCTGCAGGCACCTCTCCTCGACCCCAGCCAGGCTGTAGTTCTGCAGCTCGGTACAACCTTCCAATTCTCCCTGTGCACTTCCCACGCTGCGTGTCCCCCCGTTCAGATGCTGGAGATGGGTTGTACCTTCCTCTGCACTGGAGTTTTGCCCTGGTCTGGCTGCTGTGGTAGTTACAAAGTCATTCCTCAAATCCAAAATTCATTTGAAGAGCATGTAGGAGAGAGGAAAAAGACCATTTACTCCCTTTGCCTCTTTTCTTACAAATATCTTCATATTTTCATTCTCTTCGAATGCTTGGCAAAAATTCTTTTCAGACATTCCAAATATTCTAGCAGTTCCAGGTAGCAGGACAAGTGTTATTGCCTCACAAATGGAACTCCCTGCTTTCTTTCCCCTTCTGTAGGGGAATCCATGAGGACTGGCTGAATGGTGGGTATGGCTCGTGCACTCTCTATCAGGTTATTTCCATTTAACATTTTAACAACTCTTGGTAAAACGGTCACGCACTTGCTAGAGTCCTATCTCCAGCTCACAGAGCACATGTACAGAACAGAATTTTATAACTGCTGTCTTCACTGTAGACATATTTTAAATCTTTTATGCTAATATGTGATGGCTGCTCTATACTTGACATCTCAGAAATCCTCTTAAGAATGCCTGGCTAGACAGGAAAACAGTCTTGTGAAACAGCACGGCTTTGGGGATTGCACCTTAGGGGTCCTGTTCTTCACTTACTAATTAATTTTGATTTCTTGATGCCTCAGTTTACACATGTGAATATTAACATATTCCTGACAAGGCAGTGAGATACTTGGTTATGGAGCCTTGCCCAGCTAAAAATGATGCTGATGTTTTTCTTAAGCATCTGATTGGCTGGCTGAGAGGCTGCAGCATTGATCAGATCAACTCTGATCAACACTTCTTAATTTCTTTTCATTGCAACACGGTAGTGTTCTCAAACGGTGGTTTTTTTCTGATGCTCACTAGCAGAGAGGTGCATCTGAGGTGCACTGAAAAAAACAAATAAAATACAGAAAAAAATAATTGCAATGTTGTATTAACTCATCCACTGCCACCAGTTAAATCCAGTGTAACCAGTCAGTCCGATTAATTAAAGCAGGCACTATAAAACGCTCATGCTTGATTTCTTCTTCCTCCCTCTTCCTTTCCCTCAACTATTTAATAGCAGACGGCAGGTAAAAGTGAACACACACTCTTCATCTCCACCGTTTTGCCAAAACACACTCGAGGCTGTTGCATGTGCTCTAAAGTGTTAATGCTGAACACGGCTTGTTAAGTAACTGAGCCCCGATCCCTGAGGGTGCCTCCTCCCTGTTTCTCTTGAACTTGCACGGACCCCCAGGTGCTGAGCATGGGGCAAGATCAGCCCCTCTCCGCAGGTGTGAGTCGGAGGGGTCTCATCAGCACTCCCAGCCTGGCACTGGGATTCTGGCTGCAGAAGAAAAGCGGTTGTCGCCATGGACACCGAAACAGGGAGGACTAATCAGAAAGTATCGACAGGGTGAAATGTCAGCAGCTGGAAACTAAACCAGCATGTGATCTTCGAAGGAGAACAGTGATTCATCTCCCAGCTGTGACAGGTGAGGTGATCTCTGACTGCAGGGAAGCTTTGGCCTCAGGGAAATCCAAGGGGTAATTTGCATCTTTCATTATTATTAATAGCAGTGTTACAGGACTGGAGCAGCACCCCAGTGCGTTCAGATGCTGGATTAACAGCAAACAAACCCCATGTCAGGTCCTGTGCATTTGCTGTCCCAGTACCAGGCAGGAACTAAGAGGGGCTGCAAAGACTGAGCTCAGACCCAGGATCTCTCCGGTGCCAGACTGCTGAGCTCGGACACATTCAGCGCCAAAATTAAAACTCAGGCGAGGGCACATCCCCAGGCCTTGGAGCAGTGTTGAGCTGGGTACCAGCCATGTAGTGACACGGGAAGGCTGCCGCTTCAGCTCCTGCCTTGTCTAGCCCGTAATTGCAGCATTTGCTGCGGTGTAACACAGCCCCCATGTCCCCGGGGAGCTAAAGCACAGAACAAGATCTTTCCATCCCTAACCACAGGCTCGGGCCAGCTGTGATTTGGGAACAGAATGCAGTGAGCTCTTCCAAAAACTTAACAAACACCTTACAAGTTAGCCCATTTATCATTCCGGAGGGGAGTTCTCTCATCAGTTTTCAAATCAGGACCTCCTCAAATCCCAGAGCTAATCAGACACTGATTTACCGCTTGCTTTTGCTTTATAATTTGCAAAAACACATCCACAGGCTTGGCTGCAATGGCAGTGCCTTTACATTCCGTAGTTCTCCGAATGATTACATTAGCCAGAGCGTTGAAGTAGTTGTCAAATGGAAAGGGCAAGTTCAATAGACCCAAGTTTACTGCTTAGAGAGACCGTAGTAGGAGCAAAGGAATGCAAGTCATTCACCAGCTAATGTAATTTTTGATTGTATGTATGCCAGGCATAAATAGGTACCTTGCAAACAGAGTTTGATGTGTTTCTGCTTTTCTTGCAATATTTAAAAGGCCTTAATTTTTTAAAATTGTACATTATCTGTGTCACATTGAGATCTGTCTCCAAAGTGCTCAAGAGAAATGTCCCAGAATGGGCTTTCCTGTAGCATAAGATATGATCGAGCAGAGACAGGATCTGAAAGATTAAAAAGCATTATCTTGTCGTGAAAGACAAGGGAGCTTCAAGAGGTCTCTTCATCAATGTGAGTAAGCCTGCAGGTACAGTTTGATGCTCTCTCAGTGTGTCAGGTATGAGTGATAGGGAAGGATAAGGTGGAGATCGGGGTTTAGATCGGATCTCCAAGAGTCCCTTCTAGGAAATCTCACGAGAACAACACATTGAGAGGATTTATTGTCAAGGAGAAGAGCAAGACAAGCACTTCTGTGGTAATAGGGCCGTTCCTCTTCAGAAACTTCAAGGATGAAAAAGGACCTTCTTGAATTTAGAAAAAGGAGAAAGGAAAAAAAAAAAAGAAAGAAAAAAAAAGTGCTTTGTTTGAGCTTTTTAGAAAAGTAATTGTCTGCTTTCCAGTTCCAAATGAGTTCTTCTCTCCACATGCAAATGGTTTACACCCCGTACCTCTCAGCTGGGCTGACTACCAGCTCGGGCAGAGCCCCGTGCTCATGCAGGTGACTTTTCCCCTGAAATTATTAAGATCACACGCTCACTCTGCAATCTTACTGCGGGGCACAATTGCTGTGAGAACGGGAGAAATGGGTAACAAAGGAGACAGCAGGGGAGAGGAGGGACCGCAAGTCACCGCAATCGTTTCCCAAGACCCCGTGAGACAACTGGTCACGCAGAGAGCCGGGGTCTGCAGCTCGCAACTTGAAAGGTTCACAAGACAGAGCAAACATGAACTGTTTTATTTTCCCCATTATACTGTTTTAACAACTTACTAGTGCCCATTACCACATTGTTACAAAAAAGTGTGGCAGACAGAAAGGATATTTATGGTTAGACAGTTGTGGTAGGATTTCAAGTCGTTATTAAGGCTGTTAGCTTCCATTCCGATGCAGACATTTTGGTCGTTTAATCAGGTTGAAAAATATTTTTTCCCCTTTAATTTCAGGGGATTTTCAGATCCGTTCTTCAGATATATAATGTATGTGTTAAAACAATGGTGGTCATTATCCTGCCAGGCAGACTCTGAGATGACCCTTGAACTCCTTTACGGTTGTTGCATTGCTACTGCTGGATGTTAGACGATTATTTTTTTTAAAAAAAAAGGACTAAAGCAATGAGTAGGAAGTTAGTTCGCACGATATTATAATTAATGCAGAATAAATCTGACTGTAATCAGGATGTTTTGATTGCAGCCTAGTGGGACTTCTGGATGTCCTTTTTAGCCATGACATCATGCAAACCTGATTTTGACACCACTAGAGGTAAGGAGTCGAGACAGTAACTGAGGGTGCTGGAAGCAGTCAGGTACAACTAAGCCTAGAGGAGAAGACTACTCAAACCCATGTGGCCCATTCCTGCTCACAGGCAGAGATCAAGCATCTGAGGGAATAGTTTAAGGGCCAGATTTCCAGATTCTGATTCATAGTCAATGAATTTACATTCAGGGCTATGATGAATTTTCCCTACCAGCATTTCCAACAAAAAATTGTAAGTGCCAGAAAATTTTAAAGATTACGTAGGATGAGCCAGACCATCCTTTGTTGCCTTAAAATCTTGGAACTGTCTCCTTTTATAGAGCTAACAGAGAAGAGATTGCTTTGAGACATTTCTCATCATCCTTATCATCAGTTCTTAACTGTTGCAAAGGAATGAGGGGTCCAAATTATCAGCAAAATTGTTATGAAAGAGTTTCAGTTTTGACGTGAAAAAGGCAGGCTAATTAATCAGTCCAGTGACAAGAAAAGATATAGTTGAGTTTCCATAGAAAAATATATCTGAGTATAAATCCAGGCTGTTTATTCAGGCTTTGTCTTCAAAAATGTCTCCCTCTCTCATCCTAATAATGTCAGCAGGTTCTCCAATTCTTTGTTCTCAACGCTTTTCAGAGGACTTTTTTTCCTGACAGCCAACAAACACAATGATGAAACACTAACTCTGCTTGCTCATTTACAACAAGTATTCTTGGCAGCTTAATGCACGTACACATGTTTTCTCAATGCATCAAACAGAAATATTCGAGATGTGGGAGAAATCTACAGTGTCGGCACAGATTTGTTCCTGACAGATAACACAACAAGCATTTGAATAATTTCAATACAAAATATTTTCTAGTGGACTAACCTAATTGTTCTATCTAACAGCCATGGCAGGTGCCCCAACTATTCAAACACAGCAGAGTTTAGCTCAGCTTAGCCTTTCCCTTGTCCCATATTCACCGTGTTCAATTGTTCAACCAAATCCTGGCTAGTGGTCTGGTGGAAGTGGACAGAAGCTAATCAGTACTGAAATAAGCTAAGCAGTACTGAAATAGAGACAGGTACACCACAACATTCCTCAGTGATAAGAAGAAAATAGTTATATGTGTTTAAGTGTCGCTTAGATGTGGTCTTGGGTGATATGGCTTAGGGGTGAACTTGTAGTGTAGGGTTAATGGTTGTAGTGTAGGGTTAATGGTTGGACTTGATGATCCCAAGGGTCTTTTCCAACCTGAACTGTTCTATGATTCTATGATTCCATGATTTGGGAGGGAAATGAGAGCTGGACCTTCTCAAGGTGGTGATTCCTTCTCAAAGTGTTGCTGAACTCCCGTGATTCACAGTCTCCCCCTGTACCATAGCTTTAATATTATGAGCTGTAAAGTGGAGGACCAGGAGCAGCTCCCCACCCACCACTGCTGCTCCAGCAATGCCCGAGAGTGGTTCAAGCATGTAGCGGGGTGGTGCAACCACACGTTGAGTGTACTTTGTCAGCATTGATGAGCCAGTGTTCCCCCCAACCTGCTGACTGAAAGCACATGATCAAGCTAGCCCATTCCCATGGCACGGACATCACCAGTCTCTGTAACAAAACCTGACAATTTCTGTTATTACTTTTCTGCTCTCCGAAGAAAGGCATTTTCCACAGGGTCAGGAAGAGGGTATTTCACATATAGCCTTCATCATTGCCTTAAATTCCTTGGTGATTTTTGTTTAGCCTTTGAAAGAGAAGAGAAGGAGCGCTGCGCTGACAGGGAATTCTTCCTTTTTACCCTGGCATTGGAGCATAAATGAGATATGACAGAACATCTTCAGGTTGCCTTTGGCATAGTTTTGTGTTAAATGCTGCTTTAAATTGAAGGTTTTCTGCATGGCAGTGGCAGGATGTACCAGGTCTCTCCTCCTTTTGTGCGTAGAGAATTTCCTTTTTTTTCCAATTTGGGTTGAATTTATATCTAGGTGTCTTCTGTCCTATTTTCTGCTGGAGTACTAACCTAAATAAATAGGATTTAGATGATTAGAATCCCTAGGTGCACATTTGAAGCATCTCACAAAGCCATTAAGGACGGAGAAGAGCTTATTTAGGTTCTGATGAGGTCCCTACGCTATAGCCTACATAGCTTTGATAGTTTTGCTTTGATATCAGCACTCAGATGTGTGTGCTCACGTTCCTTGACCCACAAGTTGAATTCATCTGTAGTGTCCTGGACTGCAGTCAAGTTTGCTTATTAGGGGAAACACTTGGTGCCCCACGCCTATAGGAAAATGGGGAATTTGGCCTCCAAACTACACCTCTCATCCAACGTAGCCTCACAGTACAGAAAACCCTCAGCAAGGCTATTATTTTGCATGCTCGGCAACCTTGACATCCATACTTTATTCATGCGTAGTCGCCATGAAACATATTAAAAATGCTGCACAAAACTCCCATCATTTAAACAAAGCTTCTGGAGCACAATGCCTCTATTTAAAATCGAAGACAACCACTGAGGCCAGAGCTAAGAGAGAGATCTGCGACGTCATGGCAATTAGCAAAGACAATTACATTCTTGCAATGAAGAGATTTTTTAAAAAACTAAGTGATTCTAATTATAATTAGGCACTCATACATATACATCTCTTGTAGGACACTGAATTGCATTTAACACTTGCAGTAACCTTTTGTGAATGCTTATGCACAAAAATTTGTGAAATCCTGTCCCCAAATACTGACAGAATTAATTTTCTTTGCCTGATTCAGTGACTTCTTTGTTGCGCAACAGACCCAGAATTTAAGGCTGGAGTTGGACACTTTTATGAAAAAATATGAAAGAGTTTCTGATTCAACTTGTACTGGAGAATCTGCTGGTGTCGGGGAGTTTCATGGTTCTTTTGGAGTTCATTCACAGGTTCAAGAGCTGCTCTGAACGAGATTTACGTAGGGTGCTTGTGGAGGTTGCTTTCTCGGGAATTGTTTCACAGTTTCATATGAGGTGTGGCACAGGAAAAGAACATTATGGTCTCTGTTAACTCATTACCCACTTGTTTGAAAATATTATTTTAAATGAAGTTTAGCTTTTTTAACCTGCTTTGGAAAGAGTGAATTAAGAAAGGAAAACTCAGGAGTACAGCATTTCCAGGAAAGGACATCCTGCAGTTGCCTTGGTCATGACCTCTTCATACATCCCTGACCTACCCAGATGAAAAACATCTAAAGGGGAATACAACTCCTCTTCCTCACCCAGCCCCTGTGGTCTTCTGGCAAGTGTAAGTACCAGTCTGGTCTCAGAGCATCCCATCTGGTAGCGATGTGCCCGGGCATATCCTTGGTCCAGCTTTCTCGGTGACAGCATCCAAGCCAACGGCAATGGTGACATGTTTCCACAGGCATCACCACATTGCAAGAATCTCCTGGAGAATCCCCATGGAAAGGCTTTGGATTAACAGCAGAAGGAAGAAAGGAAGGTTTCTTGGCTGAAAAGCTTCTCTCGCTGTCATTCCTCCCGCTTGTTTTTCCAAAGCCGGGGTCATTCACCGGGCTAACTCCGTTCCTCACAGCTCCAGGCTGCTGGAGGGAGAAATAAATGACAGCTGGTTTTACAGTCAGCTGCCAGAGCTGCTACAGCGAGAGCAGCCACGAGACTGATGAATGCTCAACGGCAGGCAGCCTTGTGAAATCCCAGTCATCCTCCTCAAGCTGTCCCAGAAATGGAACAAGTTTCACAGCATCGCTCACGGTAATAGACACCTAGAAGTGACTTTGCCCCAAATGAGTAGTGCTGAGTGCCCGGCTGCTCCTTCTCTTTATAATATGTTCATCATGTCTCACAAAAAGGTCCTTCATTTACCTAGTATTGTTCTTTGCCAGGTGCTGACTCTGCACAGAGGTTTGCTAATTGTAATTCAAGTTATTCATCGCAGTTCAGATGAAGGCAACAAATTAATCCATTAGAATGTGAAAGATCAAAGCGTCTCATCCCTTGCTCGGTCTGGAAGGGAAAGCAGCAACCCAGGCATCTCTCAGAGCAGGAGCAAAAGGCAGGAGAAGCAGCTGCTTTAAAAATTGGAATTTTCCTCCCACAGAAAGCAACAATATTTTCTCCCTTGTCTGTACTTGGGCAAAAAAATGCAAAATGTCAAAGGACTTGCGCTTAAAAGACTTTTCTGACACTATCACATCGAATAGCTTCCACATTAGTCAGTTCAATTGTTTGTGTTTCCTTCTAGAATTGGTACTCTGCACCTTATTCATACTCGTTCCTGCCTTGAACTTGTGGTCTTCTTTGGATTCATGCATCAGTCCTGCATTGCCATTATGTTTCAAAGGAGAAGTACGTGGTATCCATGCTGAAATTCTGGTCAGGTATCTGATGGACCCAGGATCAGCCCAAGTGCCCCATCTCTACATAGTTTTGCTTCCATTTCCCCAGCCGAAAATGAAAAATTCAGCATTTCCCCTGGAAAAGAAATGTTGAAGCATTGAAAATGGAGTAAAGCTGGTTTTGTCCTGAAATGCAAATCCATCTTGACACACAATCCCCATCCTCTCCTAAGCACAGGGTTGAGAGCTCTGGGAAACAAGTCCCTCTGTTTTTAAAGCAGAGCACTGGTGGCCATAGGAGAGGAAATAATTCCTCCCTATCACTCCAGGCCCTTTCCTGGAGAAAACCTCCAGCAAAGTTGGCTGTTACAGGAGTCTCAGGTGGCTCGTAGCAGGGCTGTGGATGTCTGTATCAGAGACGTGTGGTTAGATGGATTTGTCCCCCATGCTGAGCATGGTAACAAGAGGGTAACCCAGTAACATCACTTTGGGGAATGGGCATGGAGCGATTAACAGCTCGAGTGAATACGTCTACACCAATACCTCGGCATCACACAAAAGGGTTGTATTACTGGGCCTAAATAATGTAGGAATAAACTCCTCTGTCCTTGAGACTGCAACAAATGGGCACAGGGACCTCCCTTGTAACTGCTTATTTGTACATGCCCAGGCAGTTGTACCAGTAAGTGCCACCAGTAAGTGGTGGGAGGAACACAGGCTGCTGGGAGCAGGTCAGCGTTGATAAAACCCTTGCAGCAGCCCAGAAAACTGCTATTTCACTAGAATAAAACAAGCCATTTTAGCAGTATAAGCCATTTCAGCACGGGCCACTGAAGCTCACAGCTACCAGTGACCGCTGATAAGTGCCTCCTTGCATGTGAGAAGCAGGAGGGCAAGTAGGAAGTGGCTTTTGACAATATATTAAACTCAGTTTGCAGCAAGGCTGATGGTTTAACGCCGCGTGTGGCTATAATCTATCCGTGGCCCAGCAGCTGGTTTGCTCTTAGTCTCTGAACTGACTGCAGCTGGCTTCAGAAAACCTTCTGAAAGGCAATAACTATTTTCTGGCAGATCAGAGAGTGGATAAGAGCTAGAGGATGGTATTTTTTCCTTCTGTTTGCTTTCACTCACTTTAATAAAAGAATAGGAAAATTGTGCCTTTCAGTAACACAAGGGACCGATGAAAGATGCACATGAAAGTACCTGTCATTGAGGACTTCTACCACTACCCATGATAACATCTACGATACTTCCATAGAAAATAAAGAGAAACATCTGCTTCCATCATCTACCTTTCCTCAAATCAGTTTAGCTCTTTGTCTCCAACAAAAGACTAATTTCACTCTGCCAGGCTGTTCTGGCTCAAGGTAAAGTCACTCTGGCTGAGGGTGGGCAGTAGAAATGACAACAGCCTGAAAGGCTGAAATTGTGAGCTTCAGGAGAAAACAAAATAAAGGAGTGCATGAAATAATGTCGGGGTAAAGATGTTAGATTGGCCTTTACTATTTATCCTTTGTGCTGCCAGGTGGAGTAGGAAGGCACTCCACGTGGAGGGTCACTAAGAGATTCAAAAGTGTCTTAGGCAAGTGCCTTTTAGTTACCTTTTGTTCTGAGAGTTGAGGTGTCTGAGGGCAGAAAGCAAAGAAACGGAGAAAAAACAACAGAACAAAAGGACTAATTCTACCAGCCTCTTGAGATCATCCAGATCCACACAGGCAGCCTCAGTACTTTTACAGGGATGTCCACACTTGAGCTTCCACTCGAATCCCACTCTGTCCAGTGATTCAAAAGCTTCGTATCCACCAGATATTTCTTAGTCATCTTAATACACTCATGCACCCACTCCCTTTTTCGTCATTTCATCACCTATTACAGCCATGGTACCAAAGCTGTGGCCTTCCCATGGCCACTGCCTCCCGGAAACCCTTTGGAAAGCTTTGCCTGGAATGACTTCTCAGCCAGAAATTCCTGGCGACGGGGATGAACAGTTGACCAAGTGCATTTTTCTCATGGCCAACATTTAGACTATCGTTACGGCGCTGAACTTTCTTCCTGGTTGGTAGCTATCTCCAGGATGGAAACTTGCTTTGGTCACGACTTTGTGGCTGCAACGTGCTAGAAACGAGGCAGATTCTGAGCGACTCTACACGTGTGTCTAAGTGGGCACCCCCAGCCGACAATCTGTCCGTCTGTCTGACTTATTGCTACCCGTCTGTGAAGCTCTTTCTCCCAGGAAGGCTGATTTTTGTGGCACCTGGGTGCCAAAGCTAAGGTTTTACTCTTTTCCTGCAGTTGTGACCAGGGAATAGCTCATGTATTGTGGCCTTGGAGGCCCCATGAAGACAGGTGGACTCACAGTAAGTGAGCCAACTGTTCTTACCCCTGTGCCAACTCAATGCCTTTCCCTGCTTTTTGGACTTTATTTCTTCAATTAAGATTTCGGCCCTACAGAGCAACATGGATACCTTTGGGCTTATTTTCATTGTTACCAAAAGTGATCGTTGTTCTTGGTCAATGATTTTCTTTCCTCTGAGGCGAAGGCCAAGATACTGGAGGTGGGGACAACCAGATATATGGATGTTGTACCCTCACAAGCCTATCTGCCCTCTGTCACTGTCACTGCTCCGACCTGGAATTGCTCAGCAGGGGACAGGTTGCCTGATGTGTTTTAGCCAGGGATAGTGGCAGGGACGCAGGAGGGAAGAAAGAACATTGCTTGCTTCTTTGCTCTGGAAAAACCCATATTTCAGATGCCATAAGCGAACGTACATCTCTCCTTGGCCGACTCATCTGTCATCCCAGTACAACAGCTTGACAGCTTGATGCTCACGCCTGTGTGCGGACACGGTCACTAGATCAAGGCACAGAGGGTGTGCATGTAACAGAAAGAACTCCCAATTTGCTTACTGCTTCTTTCAGCAGAGCCTCTCCAAAGGGCTGGGATTTTTTTCTTGCCTCTCTAGATACACTTGGAAGTTATCTTCTCCTGGTAAAGGACACAGCAAAGTGAACTCAGTGCGAACACAGTGCTGGTGCTGGCAACGGCAAACATGCCCCTCAGATGATCGGGGTGACGACTGAGGACTTGACAGTGGAGGAGAGAAAGAACAGGACCTCAGGGACAGATACTTATCCCAGCTGCACCGTTACAAATCTATTGTTGTTCCTTAGGTGTCGAAGGATGTGCAATGCATTTCTCAGGAAGCAAGTCAAGTGGACTGAAAGCTGCTGCTCTAGCGGTGCTGACGGCACACCCGGGGAGCAAACAGCTTGCGAGTGAGAAAGCAGCAGAGATGTGCCCGCTCTCCGCATCTCGGGTGGGCTTGGAGGGGAGCTGGGTCCCCACCGCTGCACAGGATGGGAACTGGCAGAAAGCAGAGGTGACGCTGCTCTGCCAGCCTTTTTCTAAAACATACGCAGGGCCTGCTGAAGTGCGTTACCCCTGACACACCGCATGCCAACTGATTTTGTCTAGCCAGACTTTTGATTAAGTCTGTGCGTGACATATTGATCATGCAATTTCACCAGCCACCTAACCAGAAGGGGAGGGAAGAAAGAATAATGAACTACTGTATTTTTCCGCCTAAGGGAAAGACAACTCCATAACAAACCATGTCTCTAAGAGATGTTAACTACAGTGTTTCCCCTGGGGAAGACTCTGTGGCATCCAGCCTTGTGAGGTGCTTCAGATTAGGCTCTTCTTCCTCCCCCTGTCCACCATGACAGTCTCACCAGATATTTAACTGGCTCTCCTGCCAAGGGAGAGGTCTTTCACACCACTTCCTATCATCAAGGGCATATGGACTGGGGATTGCTGGAGCTAATTTTCCTTGGGTTTAGCTCAGTGGATTGACTGCTTGGAGAACAGCTACGAGTTGAGAAGCCCCAGCCTCCCCGCTGCAGGCCCTTTAGCTCCCACTGTTCCAACATGCGATTTAAGAGGATTCCTATAAAATTCTTAATGGGAGCACAATGTACCATCCTGAGTGTCTACATCTGCATGCAGGGGATGAGCACCCCCAACCTACAAACTTTGAACTGTGAATCAAGAGAAAACCCTAACAGTAGGGTGTAATTCTGGGGGTGTTACTAGAATTTATCCTCATTCCCATGTGCCTGGAGGCAGGACCCCTTCCATGCCTCTGAGCTGGTCGCAGCCATGACGGTGGCACTTGTTGAGTCTGTGTCTCCTTGGAGGATTAGAATTGAGTGGGCACTAAATTCTATGCACACACACCGCTGTTCTTCATGGACCTTTCTCAAATGCCACTCAGAAACTCCTCATTTGATGTGCCCTTAACAAGACTTAACATCCTTTGTTGCGCTCTTTTAACAGAGCTTCGTTAGATATCATCTCAAGCTGGTTTTTCTTCTGGTGGAAATGTAGTGCCTATCCAAGAGAGAAATCTTGCTGCAATGCAATTAGTTGAAAATTGCGCATGCAATAAGTGCATAATTGAATTTTTATTAGTACACTTTACTTGCATTCTTAATTTCTTTGCATGAAATGTTTAGCTGTTATCTTCTCTCCAAGAACTAGAGCAACTTTTTTCAAAGGCCGCTATTGTCACACTTCTACTAGGAAAAGTTAAAATGTAAAATTTCACATCTATCTAATTAACTTTCTTTTGCTCTGTAGTTAAAAGGTAGTTAAACCCCTAAGCGTTCATTCAACTTTAATGAGGATGGGAAAGTAATTGCATATGTATTTCTGTATAATTATGACTTAATTGCATTACCAGTAGATTTATCTTTTGCTTATTTAGCCAAGCTCGGAAAATAATGTATCAAGGATGAGTTGATGTTTGTTTGGACGGTTTCAAAGAACAACACAATTAGGAGGAAAGTACTCTTACACATAAGTACAAATAAAAGGAATAAGTAACAGGATTTTTTACAAGTTGAGTGCAAAATTTTCCCAAAGGCCAGCTTTAAATGCTTATTATTGGCTGTGGAGGTGTTAAAACTCTTCAAAGAGTGCAGGAACTCAAATCTTTCTAGTATCTGTTTTCCTGACTGGTGTGGAGGACTTCAACTTTGAAGAAGAGTTTTGATAATTAGTTGTCACTTCTAACTCAATTCAGCCATTGAGAAAGTCAATTTTGCCAGTCCAAAGAAAACCACTTCATGTTTGAAGTAACTGTGAGCTGCTGAAAAATGCTTTCTTCTCACTTGGGTTCTCCTGTGGTTCCACGTTGCTGTAGAGCACACGGACGCTCCCTAAGGGCTGGCAGGGCAGAAGAGCTGTCTTGTTTAACACCCAAGTCAGGGAAATGGGAACCTGTTGTGCTTTTCAAATGAGTTTACAAACCGCTATCATTTCAAGGCGAGTAGAAGGAACCATTTTAAAGGGATGTTTCAAGGGGCAATAAAAGCTACTAACTGCGAAAATAAGGCGGTAGCTACACTGGTAAATTCAAGACACTCATAGGAATAAGATCGATTGTTCCTAAACTCGGGGAACAGTCTCTGGAACAAATTTGTTCCATGTTAACTGATGCTCTGTATTTCTTGTGTGCTCCTCTGAAAACGATATTGATATTTCCTAATGCTCTTCCTTAGAGTATCCGGCCTTCGGCTGCTTGGGAATGTGATTCTACATTTCACCAAATATTTTTCATGTTATATGTCTCCTTCATATTTTTTTCTTTCAGGAGGATCTGTACAGTATTTTTCCATGCAGAAACATAGAATAGTGTGTTTAGGTAGTGTTAGAAATACTCTGTGAAGGCAAACACAAAATGAACTTCTGGTGGATCACGTTTATCTTGTGAAATATTCAGGCACCTGTGGATTAAAGTTCAGGGCAAAACAAGTGCCTTGTATTCTTGTACAAGAAAATAAAATAAAAATTCTCGGAATGAAATGTTAGTCTAAAATATATACCATTTATGCTAATAAATACAAGCAACATGTACACTGAACGTTCTTTCTGAACACATTTTTGATACCGGTTTTGTTATAGTCAGAAATGACACAGTCACTTCCCAGAGATTCACAATCCTTTGTGAATGGCTTTTCCATTCTCCACACAGCTTAAATATCTGTAACTCTTTTCTGGAAAAGGCTCTCCTTACTCAGAACTTTGTTTCTGACCTCGGGGAAATAATAATGATGAAAAAATAAACCAAAAAAGCTTTAGCTGCAATCTGTCTTTTTATTGCTACGGTTATGGAAAATTCAGATTTTCATTAAAAAACCAAATAATTCTCAATCGCTGCCACCACAGAAGATCAACTCCACAAAGTGTTTAAATGCGTAATTGTCATTGATTTTTACTATGACTTGGATAAATTTTTTTGGATCTATGCCTGAGTATTTGGGTCTAGAGAGAGGGTCACCTCTGAGTCCATTACAACAGACTCCTGCCTCATATTTCTTGGGAGAAGCAATATCCTAAAAAGCCAGGAACGTGTGGGAAGGTTGCCCGTGCTCACTGCGTATAGCTAAGCTCTACCGCTGAATTCAGAAAAGGACTGAAGGTTCATGATAGCAGGAAGACGAAATCAATATGTGCCGGAATTGGTCTGAAGTGTCTGGAAAAGAGGATCCAGAAGGACCATGAGAAACACCAGACATGAATATGGCACCTGCTGTGCGAGGTGCGACATAAACCAACGCCGACACCGCAGGTCTGCTGGCTGCAGGGGGCTTTCCCTGCGAGGGTGGGTGTCTGCCCCACAGGCTCTGATGATTAGAGCTGGGATCACAGTCATGGACCCTGTTTCTCCAGCCTGTTGCCTCTTGTGCTGGTAGAAAAGGAGCCAGAACGAGGAGGGGTCTCACGCTGCTGTGGTAGTAACCCCCAGTATCAAGCTGTGCCCTTGGTTCCCACCGCTCCTTCCCAGATTCCGTCCGTTCCCTTCCCACGTGTGCCCCAGCACCGGGCTGGGAACAAACACTCACATGCATGGAGAGGGCTGGGCAGCTTTTTTTCAGGCACACTGCTGTCTCAAAACAGCTTCAAGAGTCACAAAATGAGGGTGCAGTAGGGCATTAGCTCTGAGTGGGAATTACTGGCCTGGCCAAAAGCCCCCTCAGAGATGGAGGGAGATTGAATGTGCTTGGGCTGAGGAGACCAGAGCCTGATGAAGCAGTAATGAAGTGCAGCGGAGCTGTTATGAAGTGGGTATTGATCATGTTTACTCCTTTCCTTCCTCTCCCACTTGGCTGCAGCCACGTCAGAGAAGGCAGCAGATTTTTTTCAGAAGAAAACATTCATAACGCTATGAATTCTGAAATAAAAACTTGGCAAATATTTGTTCAGATTGCCCATTCATTTCTTTTTTTTCTCTGCATTTTTCAAATTTCATTGCCTTTCAGGTGGATCTGCATCTTTGCACTGTTCCTCACTGCCATTTTCTCTGCACACACTTCAGTGTGCCAGACTGCTTCTGCAAACCTCTCTAAGCGAAGAATTCACTCAGTTACTCAGTTTGGGGCAATGTGTTCTGCTTTCATGCGTTTTCACAGCGGTCAGAGCTCTCAGAAAGGTCTCTAGCCAGAACTAAAGCTGGATGGACTCAGGTAACGCAAGGTTGTTAGCAAACGAGGTAATCTGGCACTTGTGCCCCGGGCTAAAATCTACTCCTTAAACTGTAGGTGCACACGGGAAAGAGTGTTGAAGTATCAGAAGTTGAAGTATTGGAAATCACCTTATCCAGCGTTTTTGCCTGAGGTAAGAAAGGAGCCTCAAACCCACCTGTCAGCTTCCTTCTAAGCTCTGCCAGGGCTCTGCTCTCCTGCAGAGCAAATTGTCACCTGCAAGCTCTTGGGTTTTCGGCACTCGGTCAATTAAAGCAGGCAACGCAATCCACCAACTTGCCCCAGGGCACTTTGGGTTCGCTCATGCTCTGCTGATTCCAAAGGGGAGCAGATTCATATCACTGAACTCAACATCTACCTTTGGGGAAATGCAGGACACCCAAATTTCCTAGATCTGCAGTGACTATAGAAGGGCTTCTGCATCTGGGCTGGTCCCCCAAGGCTGTGCAGGTTGAATCCCATCCTTCAACCTTCCCGCATAGTCAGGGTAAGGCAGCTCCAGAAGAAAATTAATCCCACATAACTCAGACGCCTTCAGAAGGGGAGATGTATTTTCCATTTCCTTTTCCCACAAAAAAAAAAGCTATAAATAAAGGTGAAAAAGTCGTGGAGGTGGGAAAGTTGTGCAGATTCTCTTTGGAGAATAAATGTAAAGTTCTATTTGTTTTCTAGCTGTCAGTCCTTCTCAGAACATTTGTGTGATATTTTCCTACTTCCTTTGCAATACAAAGCTACAAATACTCTTCTAAGTGCAAACTGAGATTCTCACACAGTTCTGTGATTCCAAGAGCTGCGCCTGAAAAAAAAAAACCAAACTCGCTTAACGTGATTCTTATTTAAAAAGTGAAGAGTGCTAGAGACATCAACACAACTGATATGTGAATACTGATTTGCAAACTATTTATAGAGTGAAAAAAAAAAGGAGAAAATATAGCTGAATTCCAAATGCTTTTAAAGAAAACTGTCATTTGCACTTGGATTATTCCTGAGGAAAATAATCAAGATATAAGCTATGTTTGAGGGAAAAAAAAATAAAAATCTCAATAACGAATCATGTAGCTTGGCTCTTGGAAAGCGAAATTCATCATCATGCTGAGAGCTACCACGAGGCCGACGTATCACAGAGTCTTCACACTGGGGGTGTTGGAGATCACACAGCTCTTGAGACAGATCCCCAGAAGAGATGAATTTCACTCGTACAGAGCAGATGACTCCTGGCGTCCTTTTGTTTGGGAAATTTAACAATTTTTCTGATTATGGTTATCGGCCGCCTATTTTTGCTGCAAATGGGTACCGAAGTGTGACGGCAGCTATCAGCCCAGGTGAATCGCTGTTCACTCCCAGCTCTCTATAAATACAGAATTTCTGAAATAATCTTGAGCACGTGTTGGTTAAAAATTCAAGGGCAGATGAATAATGAATACCAATGGACACTCCTGCATTAACATTTAATGCTAGCAAAGGCAAATGGAAACAAGACATTTTCCAGGTTTCTGCAGAACAATTACAAGCACTATCATTTCTCTCTAGAACAGGCTTCGTCCGCCGAGGTCTTCAGGGATTTTACTGGGCGCTCCTACAAACCGGCGTGTGTGTGGGATTCTGCGATCGCAGCAGATAAAGGCGCGGGGTGCTTGGGGCAAAGCACTGTGCTCCCTTTTCTTTATGAACTTTCTCACTGTGGAAATGTGTCAGTTTTAGAGAACCACGTATTTGAAAGCCAGAAATAAACATTAGAGGCATACTGAATAACACAGGGCAGCAAATATCATTCCATTGGTCTCCTCTTCTAGGCCACAGAGCTTTTAGAAAGACATTTAATCTTGATTTCAAGACTTCATACAGTACGAGGCAGTAAGGCCAAGAGGGACTCACCGACACCGGTTCTGAAAATCGGTGCTCTACTTTAAAGAGGAAATAATTACAGGAATTCCTTCACCATGGGGAAATGCCTATGAGTCTTCAAAATAGTGTGGCTTTTCATATAGCTTGACAGAAGGCTTGTGTCCTTAAAACACTTCCGAGGCTCTCTTTGGAGGTAGTTGTAGGTTCACAGGAGTGTCCTGGAAATGTGGATATCTTTAAGATAAGTCAAGCCCTAAGCCAAATGTATCGCTAAGGGGTGTTCTCATCCCTGGCAGCGAGAGGGAATGAGTCAAATTTTGGGATTAAATGAAGTAAAATATTAAAGTAGAGACATAGTCACTCGATTTTATTATGCAAAAGCACAAGTTAAGATTATGACAGGAGACAGCTTAATTCTTTTTTCAGCTCCTCTCTGCTGCCTGGCAGAGCAGTGGGAAGTCAGGTATTTCAACACTCCAGCTTGCTTGGAGAACTGCATTTTTCCATTTACTGTCTTTTCTTCCTCCTCCTCTTCCCTAAGCAGTTTGATTCCAGCTGCCACGCTGAGGTGCTGTTCCTTTTAGCTGTGGCTCCTAAAGAGGCTGAAGGTGCCTTAACGACATTTAGCAGAGTTGTTTAGCAGAGTAGATCAAAGGCATGGCAGTAGCCGATTGAGGCTGATTTGGACAACAATTCAGAAACCTTCTATTTACAACAGAGAGGTCCATCCCTTGTCTTCGCTCTGCTACAGCCCCTTGATGGGTGCTGTAGAGAGTGACACACAGGTGATCCGGGATGGGATGTACAGGGTGAGCGTAAGAGTAGTTACTTCCAGGCACGGGGTCAGTTGGACACATCTGATGATGTGGGATTGGATGCAGTCTATTTCATTATTTCCTTGGACTACCATTTTCAAGCATCCTTCTGCTACGCTCTTTCCGTGCCCTGTGCCAGCAGTGACTTTGGTTCACAGCTGAGTGATATAATTCCTGCCAAAGGATAAGGTCAGGCCCTGAGATCCTCACTAACTACTTAATAGGTCCTCGGTCTGGGTTTTGATGCACTAATTAAGAGAAATACAGTCCTGCTGTCAGTTTAGCCCTTCCCTTCAAGACTTCCACTCTTATTGCAAAGGAAGTTTGTCTTGTGAGACAGACACCGAGCCCCACAATGTTTAGCTCAGTACTAGGGTTATTTTTCTTTATTGTTCTGGAATGTTGTTTACAGCTATGAAGCGGGAGCCAGAATTAAGAGTGGATTTAGTCCACCAGAAGATGTAAGTAGGCATCTGGGGTGGTATTTGCAAAGGTTCGAGGCTGAAGCTGGACTCCTACTGCCCTTCGCTGTGAGTTAGATGTTTGTTCTGCTGAAGTGTCACTGGGTAAAGCTAATGAACAGCATTAGGGTTTTGAGACCTGCCAGTGTGGCAAGAGGAAAATGCATCATGCAGCAAGGTTTGATTTGGCTGAAGTCTTTGGGTAACCCTGACCCCTGGCAGCACTCATGGAGTTTGTTCTTACCTGCACTTCTGGCTGTTCAGCCTCGACTTCCCGGGGCTGCCAAGGATTTGAAGACAGATGAAGCTCTCAGGAGGCAGGGGAGTCTCTGCAGCATTTAAAAAAAAGACTGTAGCCCACTCATCATGAGTGCCCACTCATCTCAAAAGTAGGAATTCAGAATTCTGCTGCGCTGTGTCAAGAGATGTGAGAGTCTAACAGTGCTCAGTGCCGAGGCACGGCATCAGCTGGGTATGAGGAAAAACAGGATTCTGGGCCCCATCAACTCAACAACTCCTGCAACATCCTCTCGGTGTCAACAGGTTGATACAGGAATCCACGGGGGGAAAAAAGCCTCCTTGAACTCAGCAGCAATTTGTTTTGCTAGCAAAATATTTTCAAGTGACTGTGGCTGTTAAATGAGAATGTAGGTTGGGGAAGGGGGAAGAGGAGGGTGGAAAATGAAATATTTCAGCAATTACACACATGAAACCAGAGACTGGCTGGTTGTACTGCAACACAGTCCAGCTGCCTGACTGTGTAATTAAACTGCAGCCTGTCTGGTTGAAATGCAGGAGGCATTTCTGCAGTGAGGTTAAATTCAGAGTTGGTGATGACAAGCAGACATTATGGAAATGTCAAAATTAGCATGTGCTGAATGAGAACGCTGTATGGCCCTAGCTACAGTCCAGTGGCTCAGAAGGAGCAGGGAAAGGGAAGTCTGAGGAAGGGAAATAGTCTCCTCACTGTGGTTGCTCCTACCCGCTCTCTGCAGAGCAGTTACTCCATCATATGGACAATTTTTGCCAGAGCTGGTACTTTTTCAAGATGAATAAAATGAGAAGAGAAAGACCAAAAGTTGGCTTCTGCTCTGAATTGCCTTGTCGGGGTGTCCTCCTTCCCCCTTCCCTGATGGGGGAGCAACATCTCCTCAACAAAGAGTACATTTTAAATTTAAGACAAGATGAAGGTTGTCACACTCATTTTCAGAACTCTTGGGTTCCCCCAAATTAGTGAAGGTTCCTTTGTGTTCAGTTTCCAGCTGTTGACTTAACCATTTTCATTTTCACCACGCCTATATTGTATTTAAAATAAAATGAACAAAACAACTCCCAACTGGAACATGATTCTATGATTCATGCATGGTATTTTGAAAACTTTAGAGCTGGTCAGGGAGTCCTTCCCCAAACTCTGGGTGGTTTATCGTTTCTACCAAATGCAGTTTTGTAGAAACTTACTGGAAATGATTCAGCCAAACTCTTTGGCAAAGGAAATTTAGACTAATGGGCCCTGATGGGATGCACCCACGGGTGCTGAGGGAGCTGGCGGGAGTCATTGCTAGGCCACTCTCCATCATCTTTGGTAAGTCGTGGGTAACAGGTGAGGTGCCTGAAGACTGGAGGAAAGCGAATGTCACTCCAGTCTATAAGAAGGGCAGGAAGGATGACCCGAGTAACTACAGACCGGTCAGCCTCACCTCCATCCCTGGAAAGGTGATGGAACATCTTATCCTTGACACTGTCTCTAGGCATATCAAGGATAAGAAGGTTATTAGGGGCAGTCAGCATGGCTTTGCCAAGGGGAAGTCATGTTTGACCAACCTGATAGCCTTTTACGAAGACATAACTAGGTGGATGGATGGTGGCCATGCAGTGGACGTGGTCTACCTGGACATCAGCAAGGCCTTTGACACCGTCTCCCACAGCATCCTCATAGGTAAACTGAGGAAGTGTGGTCTGGATGACCAAGTAGTGAGGTGGGTCGAGAACTGGTTGAAGGGAAGAAGCCAGAGGGTTGTGGTCAATGGGGCCGAGTCTGGCTGGATGCCTGTGTCTAGTGGGGTCCCTCAGGGGTCAGTGCTTGGGCCGGTGCTGTTTAATATATTCATCAACGATCTGGATGAGGGATTAGAGAATGTTGTCAGCAAGTTTGCTGATGATACGAAGTTGGGGGGAGTGGTTGACACACCAGAAGGCTGTGCAGCCATTCAGAGAGACC
Source organism: Trogon surrucura (assembly GCA_020746105.1). NCBI lineage: Eukaryota > Metazoa > Chordata > Aves > Trogoniformes > Trogonidae > Trogon > Trogon surrucura. The sequence goes on from CM036639.1 coordinate 4,044,804, forward strand.
TGGACAGGCTGGAGGGCTGGGCGGGGAGAAATCTGATGAAGTTTAATAAGGGCAAGTGTAGAGTTTTGCACTTGGGAAAAAATAACCCCATGTGCCAATATAGGTTGGGGACTGCCCTGCTGGAGAGCAGTGCAGGGGAAAGGGACCTGGGGGTTCTAGTGGACAGCAGGATGACCATGAGCCAGCAGTGTGCCCTCGTGGCCAAGAAGGCCAATGGCATCCTGGGGTGTATTAGAAGGGGAGTAGCAAGTAGGTCAAGAGAGGTCCTCCTGCCCCTCTACTCTGCCCTGGTGAGGCCGCATCTGGAATATTGTGTCCAGTTCTGGGCCCCTCAGTTCAAGAAGGACAGGGAGCTGCTTGAGAGAGTCCAGCGTAGAGCCACAAAGATGGTGAAGGGAGTGGAGCATCTCCCTTATGAGGAAAGGCTGAAGGAGCTGGATCTCTTTAGCTTGGAGAAGAGGAGGCTGAGGGGTGACCTCATCAATGTTTATAAATATGTCAAGGGGGAATGTCAGGAGGATGGAGCCAGGCTCTTTTCAGCGGCGTCCACTGACAGGACAAGGGGCAATGGGTGGAAGCTGGAACACAGGAGGTTCCAGAAAAATATGAGGAAAAACTTTTTCACTGTGAGGGTGACTGAGCACTGGAACAGGCTGCCTAGGGAAGTTGTGGAATCTCCATCTCTTGAGACATTCAAAACCCGCCTGGACGCGTTCCTGTGCGCTCTAGTGTAGGTGATCCTGCTCTGGCAGGGGGGTTGGACTAGATGATCTTTGAGGTCCCTTCCAACCTTTAACATTCTGTGATTCTGTGATTCTGTGTAATGCAGAGCCTTTCTGACAGGAGGCATTGCTTCAGATCTCTTTGGACTTGAATGTATCTCCAGCATGACAGGAACATCTGTGAGCTGTTGATATGCTAACTAAGATTGGGAAGCAGCAAAGGACTGTTTGTGCTTGCTGGCTTGAATTCTCCTTCACTTAGCAATGCTTCTGGAAATAGAGCTGTCACCTCTGCTGTCTGGACAGAAGCACCAACACAGATTTGTTCAAAGTGCCCTGGGGAGCTTCATCATGAAGCCAAACCTCTCTTGCAAACCTTTAGTTGCAGTTACACACAGCCAAAGGGGAAGGCCCCACTTGTGATCCCTCCCTTTCTCCAAGAATGCCTCTTGAATGCTTATACTGCCAAAGAAAATACAGAAAGAGCAAAGGTGTTTTTTTCTAAGACAGACAGAAGTCTGACTGGCTCACAGAAATTGCAATGATTATCATAGAATCATAGAATGGCCCAGGCTGGAAGGGACCTCAGAGATCATCTGACCCACCCCTGCCATGGGCAGGGATGCCCTTAACCAGCCCAGGTTGCTCAAGGCTCATCCAACCCGGCCTTGGACACCTCCAGGGAGGGGGCAGCCACAATCTCTCTGGACAATTTATTCCAAAGTCTTGCCACCCTCAGACTGAAGAATTTTTTCCTAAGATCTAATCTAAATCTGTTCTCCTTTAACTTAAATCCACTTCCCCATGTCCTATCGGTGGACACTTTTGTCAAAAGTCCCTCCCCAGCCTCCTTGCAGGTCCCTCCAGGCACTGCAGGCAGGGATAAGGTCCCCCCAGAGTCTTCTCTTTTCAAGACTGAACAATCCCAGCTCCCGCAGCCTGTCCTCGGAGCAGAGCTCCTCCAGCCCCTGGATCATCTTTGTGGCCTCTGAACTTGTTCCACCAGATCTATGTCCCTGTTGGAACACTCTTTCATGTCCTTTATCTGAAAATAAAGGAGTAGGCTCAACTGTGCAGATCCATATGTTGCCTTAACTCTGCGTTGTAGTAATTGGCTTGTTCCCTGACAGCACGGGCGCAAGTTAAAGCGAAGGAAGCCAAACTTAGGTCTGTGGGAGACAGATCATTAAGCTTTGAGTGAACACTTGCTTGTGTCCCAAACACAAACTGCCGTGGATCTCTGGGTTCTGCCACCTCTTGGGGTAAGAGAAGACGCAGGAAGAACGCACCTTTTCCGTTTGTCAGGAGGAGATACTTGACTAAGCTAATTTGAATTTAAGACTGAAGTAGGAAGGGGAGAAACAAGGGATACAGCTAATTTTCCTGATGAAGCACTAAAGGGATGAAAGGGACTTTTTTTTTTTTTCTGTTACTTTCCACCACTCTCCTTGAATCTGAATTAACATCGTTAATTTCTTTACACAGCTCTATTTCCCACATGGGGCTAAAAAAGGAAGCATAGTTCTCCTCCTCCATGGTTCGCTGGGGAGGGGCTGGGAAATTAATTCCTGCATGCTGCAAATTCTGAACCTTGCTGGAGGCAGGGGAGGAAAAAGGAGAGGGAGAGATTAGTCTTCTAGGGAGCCCAGCATGAGGATCTGCTTCTCGATATTATTAGGGAACTCGCCAAGCATTTCTTAATAAGACTTTTTTTAACAAACTAATCAGCAATATTGGGTTTTCAAGGATTTCAGAGGGAATTCTTGCTAATTGAGGTGTTTTTTTCCATTAGCAGCTCCCAGCAGGAGCCTTGCATGCAGGTGGAAGAGCATCATGTCTCTTGTAAAATCAATAGTGCAGCCAATTAAAAAAAAAAAAAAAAGCACAATTAGTGCGGCTGATTCAAATTAGAATTGCAAATTCCTAATGGATCCAGATGTCAAGGCTGGGCAAAGATGCAGGAGTCCGGCGCGTTTAAATTCAGTGAAGAGACTGGCATGCTCTGTGCCATGACGTGAATTCTCACGCCATTCCCCACAACAAAGCAGCTCCATGTTCCCTGAAAGTGACTCGTGTTCCCGTATTTCAGAACATTTCAGGAGGATTTAACGACAGCCCAGTTCCCCGCACTGCTGGTAACACAATTCTTTCTCTCACATTCGAAGCGAATAGTCAAATGTGGCTCTGTGTTCTTCCCTGAGCCAAATAAAATGATAATTTGTAACTGAAAATCCAGTCCCCTCAGCTCAGCGGTATTTATACGAACCCGCTGAGCTTCAGTGACGCTACTCCTCCCTCTCCAAACTGTTCTTTAATGTGTAATAAGTAGATCAAACTTGATCCCTCTGGAGGGCAGGGCTTGTGGGGCCAGGCTTTCCTAAGTAAAAAAGAATGAAAGCTGAGTAGGACCATGTGTTTGAACCCTTTGGGCCACAAGCTGTTGACTTGGCCACACTCTTTCATGCCTGGCCAGAAAATGCAAGTGGTTTTGGAGCATAAATTCAGCAAAGCACTGCAGGAAGAAATTGTACGAATCACAGAGAAGATAGGAGGGAGGGGCTGTGGTGCACGGAGAGTTACAAGAGGCAGGAAAACAAATCTCTGTTGGCTTTAGGCAGTTGTACAAGGACCACGTTTATGCTCCAAGCCTCTCGTTGGCCTGACAAATCTTCCTTGCAGAGAGAGTAAATGACTTTTTGTATTGTGACTGTGAACAAACCGTTCACGCTAGTCCTCAGCTAAAATGATCAGCATTGTTATTTTTAACACTTCTTACATGCCTGGGCAACAGCTGCGTTTATACATCCGGTCATGTTTGATTTTATCTGTATCATTCACCATGAATAAAAATGGTACCACTTTGAAAATGGGCTCCAGTCTACACCAATTAACTAACATTACCAGGGCTTTAGCAAAAATACTCTTAAATGTACAATTCAGCCCTTTTGGGGCTTCTCCGTTGCTCCCGTGAAGACCTAGCACTAGCACTGTGAGGGTCTGATCACAGGTTGAATGGCTCCGTGTTGAGCTTGGAGATCTTGCCCTGGATTTCCAAACAACGACAGAAGTGTCACTGCTGTGATTTTAGAGCAGGTTAAAATTTACCACTGCTACTACTTGTCCCTGTGCATGGGCTGCAATGAAATAGTCATAGAAGTAGAGAACAAACAGAGACTATCGTTTTGTGATGGTCACAGCCTGATCGTGTACTCTCTTTCTGAGAGTTTGGAAAGCACAATGGAAGTTGAAGCAATGTAAAGACCTCTTTATTCTACACATTTATACCATTTATTCTATACACCAGAGTCCCCAGTATGGCTCAGTCATAAGATCCCTCTCTTCAACACTGCATTAATTATTGTTGTCAGAGGTGCCTGGAAAACACACTGACAGAACGTCCTTCTGTTTAGAAAATACGGATTCATTTAAATCAAATCATTTCACGAGAACACGTTACTTTTTTTCATAACCATTTGTTAAAGGAATAATCAGTGCAAATTGTTCCAAGTTTTATCTTTGACTTTACAGTATCCAAGTGTTCTGTATAGAGTAAAATTATTTCACGCCATTCATATTGTTTTTTATTTGACCTTCACCCTGTATAGGATTACTTCAACTTCAGACTAATTTTGCAGCAAAATTTTGTTGTTAGGTTATTTTTTATTTTAATGGCACATTCTCAAGTTTTCCATGGCCACACGACTCCAAAATCTGGAGCTTTGTGACAAAGTTGCTCTTGGAGACTTGTTTGCTTTTGGGAGGGCACAATCACAGACTGGCTAGTTAGCCCTGCTCGCTGGTCAGCACCAGAAATGCAGCAGGTGTAGCTCTAAATTCTTCTTTCTCTAACTGGCAATATTTAATCCTTTAGATTTGCAAATAGGGTACCTGCAAGAAGGGATATTTTAAGCTACTGGTTCGGAAATGACAGATAACCCAAAACCAGAGCACGGAGGATGAACAGAGCGAGGTACCAGACCTACCCTGCATGAATGCAGGGTGATGTAGCATCAACGTGTTTTTCAGCTTCTACAAAATGACAACACACATTTTCTGTAGGCAGGCAGAGATGGCACCAGAGCAGCTCCGCTCTGGTACGAGCAAACACATTCCCCTTCCAGCAAGGGAGCCAGAACTGAGAGACGAGCTCCTGCTTGTTTTCCTGAGCTACTCACGGGGCTACGCGGCTCCCTCTCTGCTCAGGCAGCTGCTGAATCTGTCAGCCCAGGCTGCCCTGTGTCAGCCCTGGGGGTGCTCTGGGTCACCCATCCAGGGATTTCTGCTGTGAGAAGTCAACCCAAAGCCTCTGGGAGTTGGGGGCTACGTCACTTGAGGCACTCTCTCTCTTTCCGGGGACAAGGCGCTGGAATTCAGATACTGCAGCACGTTTTCAAAAGCCAAGGTCACCCAATCACTTCCTCTGTCCCCTCTTTGCTTCCTCCATCCCATTTTCTCTGCTCAAGCCCCCTTTCCTCCCCTCCTCTTTCTCAATTCCTGTGGTGTTTCTCAAGGTGTTTTTTCAAGTGGCAGGAGCCTGCTGATACCCACACTGCTCAGTGCAGGGGCTCTTTCTGATCAAATGACAGCCATAGTTCCTAAGAATGTAGGAGGAACAAGGGACCTTTATCTTCTGCAATAAGCACACAGGGGAATGAGAACTGCTGGTTAAAACTGTGCTATAAACTCTTCCTTAGAAGCTCATTTGAAAATTCCCCGTGCAATTAATTCTATTTTGTCCCAGTAATAACATGTGACTGTGTGACCAGGCAAATATTATCCATGTTACAAACTCGGGTCTGATTTCAAGAATTAAGAGGAGAAAACTTGGGACTGCAGTGGGAGTTGATGAGAAGTGGGGGAGGAGCTTTCTTCCCAAATCATCTTTTTTTCTTTAATGCTGCTTCTCGAACGGGGGTCTTCTGGGAGTTGTGTGTGAGTAAAAAGGTAATAATGCAGTAAATGGACTGAACAGAGCCATTGCTAATGTCATTCTTGCAGCTGATTAAGCAGTTGGAGACTGATGCTGCAGTTTGCCCGGCTAGTGTTGTCCAGTGCATGGTTTTAGCTTTCTCTCCCTACTCCTCCAACAAAAGAAAGGATAAGTCTGACAAAGCTGCATAATGGGAGTCATCTTCTAACGAGTGGAATAGCTAAGGTTTGCAATAAAGCCTTGCCTTGCTTATTTTCCCTCTGGAAGCCAGCCTTGTGCCTTGTCACACTGATCCTACCATATTTCCATGCTTGCTTTTTCTAGACATGCTTTCTGTTTCCTGCTCCAAGGATCAACCATCCTGTATCCAAACAAAGCTTACTTATGAATTTCTAATGGAAAGAACAGTATTTCATAAAACTCTGTTGTGGTATTCTTCCTCCTCCAGCTGAAGGAAGTTTAGCTGAAAGAAGTATTTTCTACCAGGATTTTCTGCTTTTACTCACAAGTTCTTCATTCACCAAGTCTGCAGAATTCAATGCAGCATTTTCTTTCTGCTCTATGGAGAGCAGCAGAGCCCGTTAATTGCATTTTAAATGATGCTCTGCAATGTCTGGCAGTTACCGATGATGCTCACAGCTTCCCTGAGTCCTGCCAGGTCAGCGCCATGAGACTGGCTACCCAGCAAACTTTCAGGGCAGGCCAGGGCCATTTAAAGCTGCGGAGCGAAAGGAATAACGCCAGTCTGTTCCCAGACATACACGTGCTCAAAAACCTTTTTCAGGTCAGGATCTAAATGGTTTTCAGGAGTATTGTGAACAGCCCAGTCTGTTTAGGGTACCTGGTTAGAACACAGCTCAGGTAGAGTTCCTGAATAGATGCCAATAAAAGCATTTGCCCAGCTTTTCAGTGGCCAAAATCAGGGAAGATCATTGTCACTGTAATAGGAGGTTTCCTTGTGGTTGTCCCTCTTCCTGTAAAGTGGGGATAACAGCATTGTTCTGCTGCAGAGCTGGAAGAATACATGAAACAGTGAGCCCTGGACCTTGATCAATAATTGCCAGATCAAAGAAGCGTATTTTTGCCAGTCTTTTAGTAAGAATTGCCAGGAAGAGTTATGTAATCTGATTCCCTGTTTCTCATAAATTCCTGTTTACAAAAAATATCATTAACCTGTGGGCCAATTATTTTTGACCACGTAATAAGCTCATCTGATACATCGCCTAAAATAGACAAGGAAAACCTATGATGCTGTTTCCTCAGAAAAATTATTTAACATGAAGCTGTACACAAGAAAAATCTCACAATAACCATCTATTAAGAATGTCACAGTAGTCTTGGGGCTGTGTCCTTGACCAGTGAAAAGAAATGACCTAGGATTAAAGCAAGTGTCTGCTTCTAGATCTGAGTTTATGCTGTGTGCTCCTTGAATATCAGACTCTCTACAGAGATGAGGCTCCTGCAGTGTAGGCATGGGTAACCCATTAGTGTAAGTAGGAAGGAGTTAGTGAGTCATATACACAGATTTATTTTAGGCAATGTTACCCTGAGTTATACAGATCTGGTATTGTGCACTACAAAGATTTCATTGCTTTGAATTCAGAGGCTTTGGGGCATTCAGCCTTTAAAAGCCTCCTTTGGTGGCATTACATATTTACTGCAGACTCCTGACACTTTGGGCTACAGATTGCTATAGACAGATCTATTCTCTTTATGCCTTTGGGCTTTGTACAAAAGCTGCAAAGGAGAAAGGAAACTTTCCACTAAATATAGAACCACACTCACTGTTTCAAATTCTTTTCACACATACTGATTTTCAGCTTTTTTGCTAGCTGATTTAATTGCATTCACAAGCTGTCCCTTCCCTTTCCCTTCTCACTGAAGTAAAATATAGCACCTGGGTTCTTTCTCTTGTGTGCGCACTCTTTTTTTTTTATTTTGCTTTGTTTTAGCACAGCACACAGGAGAGGGATGACCAGAAGAAAAACTTCACAAACTGTATTGTTCAGTCTTTATTTTCAGATTGCCAAGAAACACAAACCGATTGATTGAGCTGATTTAGGTTACAGGATTTTTTTCTGCCTCTTGGTTTAAATAGCAAACAGCTAAGGTGCTAGAAAACTGTATTTAAAGAATGCAACTGTTCTTGAGGCTTTAAAAGAACTGAAAACATCCTTTTTTCCCCTCCCTACTACAAATGACTTCTTTGCGGATCTGAGCAAGTCCCAGGGGTGGGTCAACAGCACTTGGGTCTGACCCAGACGTGCTTGGATTCAGGGTTCAGCTCTTCCTTCACAAAAGATACGCGGTACCATTTTTCACCAAGAATCACATTTCCTTGATGTTACTGATGACTGCTAGGATAACTGTCACCAGTATATTCGTTTAGTTTAATACTAGCTTGTGAATGGTAGATCACTGCATTTGGGAATAAATGAGGAATGACCATCACCAGTTTCTGTACCTACTGGCTCTGAAATGCCCAGTTCCCTTCTTTGGTGTTTATGCCTCATTCCCCAATGGGGTGTCACTAATAAGTGGAAGAGCATGAAGTACGGATTAATCTCAGAGAGCTGTGCTTGCAAGGAGGAGAGGATTAGATACTTTAGACATGATTTTGAATTCAGGAAATTGATATTTGCAGCAGAATTTGGCTGGTGCAACTACATTAGCTAAGAAACGCAAAAAAAAACCAAACAAACCAACCTGCTGATGCCAGCAAAACTCCCAGCATATACTGGCAACAGACCACTTTTGTCAGCTCAACTCATGGCACTTGGGGGCATTGTATAATGAAGCTGGCAACAGCCGCACACTGAGTCTACGCGAGGAGAGTCTGAGGGTGTAGTTACGCCAGAGAGGATCTCTGTCGAGCACTAGCCATTATCTGCTTCCTGGGGCTGTTCTGAACTTCGAGCATTTACTCCTATTTACAGCCATGCAGCGTGTTCCTCATGAGTGGATTATCCAGCTTTAGCACAGCATGCTTGGAGGCCGTGGAGCATTTGGCCTCTGGTTTCTTCTGCAGCTGCTGGAGCAGCACAAGGCAGCAAGCCCATTATGAATTTCACCCTCGGCCAATCCACCCACGGGAGCGGTGTCAGTCCAAAGCAGCACACGCACGTCAGAGGGCACGAGTGTGCTGTCCCGTAACTTGGCATTTCTAGGCTGTGCAGTGACTCATTGGAGCTGTAATCACTTAAGACTAAACAAAAAGGGCCAAGGCTATTTTGGGTTTCTGGCTGACCTTAGTGTTGGAGAATAAACGGAGGCTGCGTTCCCAGTAGTAGCCAGCGCTGCTTGCAGGGGTTTGGAAGGGTGTTCCCTGGGAATATCAGAATTCGTGCCATCAGCTTCAGTCCTTCCAATCCAAGCTGCAGAAGGTAGAATAGCAAACATCAGCCTGTTCTCCTTGAGGAGGTCCTGCAAGAGACTTTCTCCAGCAATTCCTGCTAGTTCTCTCCAAATTTTCCTGCAAACTCCCTGCTTGGTATCAGCGTGTAATAATTGAGGGTGACTGCTCACATTTATGTTCCACTTTGCAGCTAGTTGCCATAACTTTTAGTGCTTGCTGGGAGTCACCCATGGGAATGTATATCTCTCTTTGGTTTTGCCCAGTAATTAATTGGTTGAGCGATTAGATGCCCCAGCAGTTCCTTAGTGATGACTTTTTTTTTGTGTAGGGATGCTGCCAATTAACTTGCAACCTGTGATAACACTGACTTCATTCTGCAGCCATGTTAAGGACAGGAATAATGATTCAGCAGTTCCATAATTGCAATTTTTACATGCAACTATGCTCCCACTACAGGCAATCTTCTGTGCAGATGAATAGTATCATGGCTGGGAATATAAATACCCCAGCTCTTCAATAGGAATAGAGTGTCTAAAATCTTGTCACCCTTACCGGGTAACACTGTTACTGACTGTTAACAACTGTGGTTGCATGAGAACTACGGTGTCCAGGGAGTGTTTCCCAGCACTCCCAGTGATGCAGAGCTCAGCAGCCACAACCCTGGCAGCAATCACATCTCCTTTCAGAATTTGAAGGAATTACCACTCCCATGAGCACTTCTGCTCCTGCTGATGTGGTTACAGTTTAAGGATTTGGGTTTTCCTACTTTTCTGTACAGCTGCACAAGGTTATTCTTCCTTCACACAAGATCTTGCATTTGTTAAACTTTGTGCCCTTCTGGCTGGCCTGTTTCTGCAGCCTGCCCTGTAGCACATCGCATCACAGAATCTCACAGAATCAGAGTGTTGGGGGTCAGAAGGGACCTCCAGAGATCACCCAGTGCCACCCCCTGCCAGAGCAGGGTCACCCAGGGCAGCCCCACAGGAACGCGTCCAGGCGGGTTGGAAAGTCTCCAGAGCAGGAGACTCCACACCCTCTCTGGGCAGCCTGGGCCAGGGCTCTGGCACCCGCACAGGGAAAAAGCTTTTTCTAATATTTTTATGGAACCTCCTGTGCCCCAGCTTGCACTCGTTGCCCCTTGTCCTGTCACTGGACATCCCTGAGCAGAGCCTGGCTCCGTCCTCCTGACACTCCCCCTTGACATATTTATGAACATGAATGAGGTCACCCCTCAGGCTTCTCTTCTCCAAGCTGCAGAGCCCCAGCTCCCTCAGCCTTTCCTCACCAGGGAGATGTTCCACTCTCTCCATCATCCCTGGGGCTGCGCTGGGCTCTCTCCAGCAGTTCCCTGTCTCTCCTGAATGCTCCGCTCCGTGCGCTGTCACCTATCACCTAAGCTAGAAGAGGCAGGGACAGGGACGGGGACGGGGACAGGCACAGCCCCGCGGCAGCCCCCCGCTCTCTCACCCTCCCCGGCCTCGGCAGCGCCGCAGACCCGCAGGGCCCTGAGGAGAACCGAGAGCCCACCAAAAGGGCTCAGCCAATCACCGCGCGCCTCCTTGAACGGCCTCGCCAATCACCTGCTCGAGTCCTTGAAGGGCCTCGCCAATCGGTGCGCGCCTACTTGAAGAGTCCCGCCCGGTTCGCTTCAAGCTTCACCGGGCCGCGGCAGGGCCTGTGGAGCCGCCTCAGCGGGAGGAGGCCGCGGTCGGAGCCCCGCGGGGCGAGGCCGGCCCCAGCGCCCGGCCCCGCTGCCTCAGCGCTCGGGAACCCGCGAGTCCGGCCCCGCTGCCTCAGCGCTCGAGAACCCGCGAGTCCGGCCACGAGTCTCCTCAGCGTTGCCGGTGTTGCCGCCCTCTGGGAGAACACACAAAGGTTGCCCGTGTTAAATCCTTCTGTTGGGCTTTTCTCTCTGGGCCTCTTTTTTTTTGTGTGGTGTTGAGAGAAAATGCAACTCCAGGCTGAATTTTGGTCTTAGAGCTGTGAAATGTCTCTCAAAGACCGGCAAGTGCTGTCATAAACCACTTGTTTCTGGAAGGTTCTGCTCGGCTTTGCCTGACTCCTATGAGGGGCTCCTAAAAAAGAGGTTTTTCCAGCTTATTGGCACAACCAGATGGACTTTTGCCTTTACTCAAGCATCATCTTCCTGCCGCTGGATGGTTTCCCCTGGACAACTTGGTTCTTATTTCCAGCATCACAGTGGACAGGCAGCTCACAGTGCTCATCGCAAGTTCCTGACGAGCTCAAATGCTGGAAACTTCTCCACCTGAGACCTCCAAGCAGGAGCAAACCTGCGGCTCTGCTGCCACCTGTGCACAGAAGCAGCTGGTGAGTAGCAGGTGATGAGGCCAGATGGGAAGGAGGTGCCAGTGTTTGAAGTGCTCTGGCACCACGTCTTTTGCTGTAGCTCTCTCTCAGAGCTAATGAGAAGTTGTAATGAACTGTATCCAGCTTTATTTTCTAATATGCTGAATTGATTGCTAATAGTGTGGTAGCCAGAAATTGTAGGGAACCTGAGATTTTATGTTTAGATCAGATGTTGTGTTTCTCTCAATTGGGCTCTATAATAGTGCTGGAGCCTTGGTGCTGCAGAAGCATGTCGGGGACAGTTTTAATATAAAAGCCTGAAGAAACAGGCCAACTGTGGCAAGAAGGAGCAAGCCCCAGGCTGGAACTCTGGTAAAGCACAGCTTCCAGATTAGTTGTGAACACGTAGAAGGCTCCAGAAAAAGCTGTTACATACTGTAACTGGAACAAAATCAGAGCAAAGAAACGGGAAGTTTGTTTGGGTATTCTGACTACGGTCTGCACCGGAGATGTGCCCTGGGTACACAGAGCTCTGCAGAAAAACAGACCTCCTCCCACATGGAGTTGTTTGCAGGCTCAAATAAGGCTGGACTAACTCACTTGGAGCACTGGGCCTGTGTTTTCCATGCTGCCTCTTCCTAGAATCAGGGTCTTTGGATTCTCTTGCCTGAAGACCTGTGTCTGTTTAACAAGGCAGATTGTATTATGGACATTTTTCACAACACTTTCAAAAATCCAAATGCATAAGCCAATCTCCTGTACATTTCAAGCGCTCAGCAATGATTTAAGAGGGCAGCAGTTACTCGACACATCTCTTTGAAGGCTAAACAGTGCAATATGCCAGTGTTTTAAGTCTGATTCAGGATGCATCATTTCATGTAAAAAGCAGGAAACCTAATTTTGAAGGCTACCAGCTGCAGAAGGCACCTCAGGACCAGTTAAAGCTGCAGGCTTTATCCAGCTACTGGCTGTTCATGCAAGGCCTTGAAGCTGACTGAGGAGGACGGCTGGATTACTGGTTAGTGTTTGGTGTGTAGAGTGACTGAAAAGGTGGAGGAGGAGGGAGTCAGGGAGCACTCTTGGGTGTGGAGCATTTTGTCGGGGAGTTGTGCTTTGCCAATTCTTGCCTACATATAGACTATATTGGAGACTCAGTTTGGGGCTTGAGAAATTATTTGAAGAGGCAATTATGTTGAACATTTATGAGATTTTTCCAAACATCACAACTGCTTCAGCAAATCTATTCAGACAGTGAAAATCTGTTTGAAGTATGATGACTTCATTTTCTCTTATGCCCATAAGCACTGGTAGAAAGTACCAGATGGGCAAGCTGGATAACCAAGGGATAGGAAGATTTGTTGAAAGCAAACTCAAGACACTGTTTTCCTGATGGGCTTGGTGATTTGGTTGCAGTGTGTGTCAGAAAAGTTTCTGTGTGACCTTTGATAAATGAAGATCCCGAGTGCCTGAGGTCTCTATCAGATTAGTTACACTCAAAGGGCTGAAGTAGTGTATCGCTTATTCCTATATGGTCAGTGGAGGGTCAGATGTTTCCAAAATGTGATCTAAAAAGTGTGTATTCTGGGAGGGTTTCTAATCTTCCTGATGTGGCCAATAGCAATATATTATTGTCATAATCTCTGAATTTCTGTTACTAATGGTAGAGCAAGAATCCAGCCGGGGGTCTCTAAAGTGCATTAAAGGGTGCCTTTTTTCTTTGGAAAAAGGGAAAAAAAAAAAATGAACTGAGATGTAGTCGAGCTGATTTAATCAGCCTAGTGAACGGTGTAATTGGGGTAGAAATTTTATCTGGAGCAGGGATAGCCTGATATTCAGCTACGAATCTTTAGGACTCCCATGAAAAATAACATTGCAACTGCATTATCTTGTGCACAGGTTTGATGTCTGCTTTGGAAAACACTGCAGTATAGGCATTACTTTAGGTAATCTTTTCTCCTAGAGTCGTGCTCCGATTGTAGAGAGATTCCCCATGTGCTGTCATTTAGCTCATGCTCTGCAGGTGGTTGTAGTAAGCCTTACTAACTTCACTGGCCACTAGTTCCTGTGTTTACGTACTACTTTCCTGGCAGCTTGCATTTCAGAGCTGTTTACTAGGTTTTAGTTGACATTTGGCTAAAACTGCAATAAAACCAAAATCCTAATTTTGGCATCTGTCTTGCTTCTGTGCCTCACGTAAGACTGGGGGCTGCAATTCCCAGTAGAGTGCTCAGTCTCAGAGCAAGCTAATCTCCCTCTTCCACACGTTTTGGAACCACTTAGTACGGAACAATAAGCCAGTGGCGGAACTAATCCTTCCAAGCACTTTCTTCTTGGAAAGCTGCAGGGAGCACAGAGAGTTGAAAAAAAACAGTGTCTTGAACAGATTCCTCAGAAGTAAGCTTTGTAGCGGACCTGGAATGAAAATGGAGATGCAAGGTAATCCTTTTGTAATAGGAGAGATGTTTTGGGTGAAAATTAAAGCTCTCCCACCCCTCCCAAAATGCCATCTTGAGGAGACTGCTGAAGGCCTAAAACAGCATAGGCAGTCCTGGCTCTGCTGGTGGTGTTGGAAACCCGCTCCGCTAGTTGGGGGTATTTCCATTTCCTTCTGCTTTGCATATAGATCACCTGAGGTGAGTTGTGTCCAGGAATTGCTGGACTCCAACATGGATGGTGATATTGTAGGCATCTAACCTTAATTGTGAGAAATCCGAGCCTCAGCATGAAGACAACTTTGTTGGTACAAATGCCTTTTATATTGGAGGAGCTACTGTGATGTAGGAATAAGATTTACTGGAAATATGCACTTTCTGTTGAAATAATTCTTGACAAACTAGGGTGATGGCTTGCATGCCGAAGACAGTCATCCTAGGGAAATCATGGCTCTGAATGTAGCTAGGGTACCAAAAGAAATTCACTTTCACAGGTCTGAAATAGCTGGTAGGCCTGGATTCTGCCTAATATTTCTGAGCTGATTGCTTGGTTCAAAAGGGGGTTCTGGGTATTTCTGTGATCTTTGAGAATGACAGTTGAAGCCACAATTCCCTGTTCTTGGTGACCGAGACTGGAAGCCCACCAACCCACATAGGCAGCCCAGGCACCACAAGGGGAGGACAGAGACCCACCGATGTGAGGCAGATGATCACAACAGTTCCAGAGGAGTGGCAAACTCGAGCTGTCACCCCATTGTGTTCCTATCCAAAGCCATCTGTGTTTGCAACCCTTTTAAGGACGTGCGCTGCGATGGAACCATATGTGTTTTCATTTGGTAAGACAGCTTGTGGTGAAAATAGATGGGGTGTTAACAAGACAGGCAGATGGCAAATTTGCTGCAATATCATGATTACTGTACTTCAAAGAGATAATCAATAATCAGGCAATTAGGTTCTTGTTAAATCAGAAGCAGACTCTGAGACATTTAGGAGGATGCGTTTTCAAAGCATCCTTCTGAGATTCAGGGATGTAGCTTCTGTGCCGTGGAAGAAATTTCTGCATGAACCTCCTACAGACCACTTAATATATACCTCATAATCACAGTTAATTGATCATAAAAGTAGCTGATGGGCAATATGCTAACATTATATGAACTATAAATTTATTGTGTTTCAAAGTGAGTGTGTCAGCTTCTTCTATGGTTCCTTTCCTCTTCTTCCTTTTTTTTTCTGATTCATTTTGTTTTTAAATTTCTAGAGTTCTTTTGGAGTATTTTGTCTGAGATCTGAAATAACATTTCTGACTTCAGGATATAATTCAAAAATGAGAGAAAGCTTGGCTGAAAAGAAATAAAACAAAACACTCTTGCAAAAGGAAATGTTAAAAGCCTTGGAAATCAGGTCTCATTCATGCAAGACAAACCCAGGAGGAAGTGGAACAGAGGAGCTGGAACTCTAATACTCAGACTTTAAATGTTTAAGCTTAAGTGTGTGGGCATAAAACTTTCACGGACTACTCGGCCTACCTGGCAAAGTCATAAGGAGACCAAGCATGTGGAAGCTAAGCCAGACAAATTTAGACTAAAACATAAATGTTTAACAGGAGGTTAATCAAGCTTTGGAAAAATTTGCTAAGGGCAATGTTGGATTCTCCACTACTAGCAAATTGCAAGTAAAAAATAAATTGCTTTTTCCCAGAAAGATATTTTCCAGTTGAAATACAAAAGAATTCAGGCAAAGCCAATGACTTGCATTATGCAGAAAATCGGATCTCTTGTTCCTTGTGATTCCTTTTTGCCCCGAAGTCTGACTTGCTTTGGAAGAACTTGGAATGTGTTTCCTTGCCAGCTGTTACCTATGAGATTTGTAGCTTGAATTGTTATTTCTCTCCTGTTGAGATTGCTTGGTTATGTAGGGAAACTGAGTTTTCTATGGGCTTTAGTGTTTATCCTGCAACCTGTGCATTTAGGGATTTTAATAGTGAGAAGAAAATGTCCAGTTTCTGAAAACTGGGGCACCTGACTTTCGAACAGTCTCCCATAAGCAGTAACTCTTTCAGTAGGGTAATACAAATTGCTGCTGGACTCCTTCAGACCATGACACTTGGAACAGACAGGCTCGAAATTCTATTTTGGTCTGCAGATGTAGTTATACCCTAGTTGTGCGATTTATACAAATTTTCAGGGCCTGAGTTAAATACTTTTTCTTTCTCTAGCTCTTGGTGAACTCTTTTCTCACCTATGGCAGTATTTTCAGCCACAAACTCTGCCTCTTTGCTTTTAGGATGATGATTTGAATTATGTCAGTCTGTTGTGTTTAACCAAAGATAAACCCATGAGCTCAACAGGGAGAATCCACGAGTCTGGTTTGTCACCATCCCTGGAGGTGTTTAAGGAGCTGGAATGTGGCACTTAGTGCCATGATCTCGCCGTTGTGATGGTGTTGAGTCATAGCCTGGACTTAATGATCTCGGAGGACTTTTCCAGCCTCAACAATTCTGTGATTGTCGCAAGAGTCAGGGAGCAGCACTTCTAACGAGATTACCTCATCATTGACCAGGATTTCACTCCCCATCAACATGTTTCACAATAAATAGGTTTTTTGTTAAACACTTTGTGCCATCTTGAACCTGTCACTGTTGAGAGTTCAGCTTGCACTTACTTTTATGAAATACCTAATTTGCCAGTCAGAAAATACATTAAACCTCTTACTCCAATTAGATACGCAGTAGGTGCATTATTGGTGCAGCAAATGAATGGTGAGCTTTGCATCCCCAAAGAAACCTCTCTTCTAGCGAGTCCTCCTCGCTGTTCCATATTCATCACGGATAATGCGTGCTCTCGCTGTGAGATACATTTAAACAGACTACTTGTAACTCCACGGGCAGAGTATATCTTACTCTCCAGCCTTTAAAAAGCAATTCCGAGAGAGACTCATTGCATCGCAGCCTTCCCACGTTCTCTGCGCCCTGTCTCAATGGCAGCAAAGCTCTATAGCACAAACTGTGCATAAAGTGGTTTGGAATCTTCAGTCAGAAACTGCCAACTCATGAGTGTGAATCACTGAAGGCAAAGATGCTGATTTTGCTAACGGTGGTAAATGGCAATCTCTTTTCACTAATCTGAGCTTACTCTTTTATGGGACAGCTTTTTGGTTTTCATTTGAAATATGCTTGGAGAGGAGGAGTGAATATACACTTGTAAATTGAAATACTGAACAATAATATCCTTAATCCAAATGTTTTGGTATTTTAACTTGGATTTTCATTCTAAAACTTCAGAGTTTAATTTTTCTAAATTCTTATTTAAAGAGATGCTAAAATAGAGGGGAGAATTTTCAAGTTTGTAAGTTGTCCTGCTTTAAATGAAGAAACCATGCCAAATCTGAACTTTTCATTTGACCTAATTGTAATTATTATTATTTCTTTTTTATTTCTAAAGTACTGAAAAGTTTTGCTTTTACAGAATCAGAGAATTTTTGAGACTGGAAAAGACCTCTGAGATCATCAAGTCCAGAGGTTTGTTTCATATGGGAACAGTGCTTTTCTGTTGTAAAAATCACCATTAATTTTTCTCCTCTGTTTAGTGCATTTAGTTGGTATTATCTCCTGAAGTACGCAGAAATGAAGGTGCTTTTTCTTTATTGGGATATATGAAGGGCTATGTTTGCAGAAAGCCTTTTGGGTAGTGCCACAGGGAGAGAGGACCCAGTAACTTATCGCTGGTCACATCCGAATGCCCAGTGGTGCAGTGCTGGCTTTTGTTGCAAGAAGGGCCCGGGACAAGCTGCTCTTTTACTGCAGGGGGCAACAGAAGCAAGACCCATCTATGCCCGCCTGAAAGCGCAGTCGGTAGAGCGTTCAGAGGCGGAGTTCGTGTCTTGTCTTCACCCGTATATCCCTGCTTCCCAGTGACATCTGTGCTTGACAATGTGCAGATATGACTGGTGTGCTGAGACACACAGGGGAAGCCCTGAGGGGTTTAGCACCCTTCATTCTTCATTGGCAGGCCCAGCCGACTGGTTTCCATAGTGACTCTGCGCTAAGGCAGGAGACCTGCAGGTTGCTCAGCACTGTCTGGTTCTTGTTTGCCCAGTCATTCCGATTCCTCTCAGCCAGCTGTGATTTTCCGGAACAAACATTTCTCACCGAGCACCGAACTTGCTCTTTGCGCTTCCTCATATAATTGACACAGAACCTCCCCCCTGTGCAGAGACTTGTTGTTCTGAGTGATACAGGACCTCCACCAACACGGAGGGCCGGTTTAGCTCAGTGGGTTGAGTGTTGGTGTTTGAAACAGCAAAGGTCGCGGGTTCGATTCCCATTCGTTTCTCATGTGTTGCCTGACCTAGTCAAGAGGTGGCGTCCCTGCCCACGACAGGGAGGTTGGATTAAAATGATCTCTAAGGTCCCTTCCAGCCTAGGCCATTCTATGATTCTATGATATGTCCTTCAACCATATAAGAAGGCTGCTTCTGTGTGTGTCTTGTTCTTCTCAGCCTCATGGTTATGCCAAAGATGCTGCTGTCCCTTTCGGGTGACCAACAGTTCACTTGCAACGCATCCTCTTGCCTTTGTGAGTGACCTAGAGCTGCCTTTGTGCTGACTGCTCTCCATGCTGCAAGTGATTAAGGTGCCTGCAAATGCCTCTGACTCCATCCAAAACCCGCTTGTTCTCTGAACAAAATACCCCTCTTCCTGGCTGCTGTTCTATGATAGCTCTAGAGATCTGTGTATGAGGAGTTTGGGGCACAGCATGTTGACAGACATGTCGTTCTTGGGAAAGGATTTTCTTCAGTGTGTATGGGAAGTAAATGAACAGGAACTGATGATTTCACCTCTGGTAGCAGTGCTGACTTTCAGATCCCTGAAATACAGAAGGTGATGGCTGTTTGAGGAAAGTGTTAAGGAGAGCTGCAAAAGATTAGAAGTCTGGTGCTGCAGGAATCTTCTTCCAGCAGAAGGCACGATGCATCAGTGCTTGCTGTGACAGCTTCAGGAACTGTAAGAATGGGCCTAGGTGAACCTGTATTTATTTACAGAGCTTGTGTTTCTTCAGATTCTTTGCAGGTTTCCTTGTAAGGCTCCTTACATGCATTGGGTGCAAATGAACTTGGTGCATGAGCAGTTTCTTTGATAGCGGGACAGGTATTGACTAATGACCTAGCATTGACTTAAAGGTGTTACACTGATGGTTACCTTCTCTGGGGGGCTTTCCTGTTTTACGTGTCTGCTTCGATTATCTCCTTGATCTTTTGTTTCTGTCAGCTGAGCATAAGCTCTCGACTGATTTGGCGATTTCCCACAAGTGAGGAAGAAATGAGGTCAAGTAGCTGACCGGTTTCTCTGAAGCGGTTACCCAGTTCAGAGCACAATTGTTTCACGCAGCTGTAGCTAGCTGAATGCTTTTTCCCAATATAAGAGTCTAATTTGATTAGAGTGGAAAATTCCTATAGGAAAATATTGAATAAATGTGTGTGTTTGTGTAAGCATTCTGACTTTCTTTCGCTTTTCCGGCATTTATATTGTGCTTTTTTTGTGTTTATATTATTTTGTATTTCATTGTTTGTCAATAGTAGAGCTTAACAGATACTACTATTAATATGTGATACTATTTAAAAAGTGTATAATACTTCTGGTAAGCGTAGCAGTTACTTAGCACTGATTGAAAATCTCATTTTTTTTTTCTACATCCAAATATCTCCTGTTTATACTGTAAGGTGTCAGAGTGTTTGATTACACCAAGCTGCAGACATTTTCATCTAGAAAGAGATGAGACATTTCAATCAGTGCTGAATAGCAGCAGCGCTTAATGATGTGACAAAAATCTAAAAAAACAGACTACATTAACTCTTCTATGATGTCATATTATCTATGCCAGTGGGAGCAGTGCCATTTCATGAAACTATGTGGAAATAATAAAACTAATATAAACTGGAACGTGATTCCTTTCCTGAATCTAGGGAGTATTTTTAGAAAGCTGGTATCTTGCAGAATTTCTGTTTGATGAAGTATTATATCTTGAAGATGAATTGTCAAATGGTAATTTCTGGTGAAATAGGAATTCTGAACTTCATAAGACTCTTTTTGGATTCTTTAGCCCTGCTTTCTAAGAAAATGAACCTGATGTCTTTGGGCTGCCTGTGCATGAGTCTGTCGTTCTTTTAGTGTGTTTTGAACCCGTCAGTTAAGTTCAGCTGAATTTGGCGTGGAATTAGAGGGTTCGAAGATAATAAAAGTCCTATGAATTTTGTGAAATCGGAAGCTAGACGAAGGCAAAAGATCCAGGAAGGGTTTCCACTGAGGAAATAGCAATGACATTAATTCTGTTATGAGTCATAAAAGGATTCTTAAGGGATAAAAACTTGCATGAAGGTGTGTTGTGTGATTGCTAGAAGCCTCCACTTGTGGGACTCCTACCCATAGGGAATCGGGCTTATTGCTTGTGAAATGGTTTCATGGTTGATTTTAAAAATGGGAAAGGGGTTCAGCTTATGGCACTTCAAATGCCAGGAGCAAGCCGTCTGCCTCAGAACAATGCTGTTTTCAGAATTAGTGGGAACAGACCCTTCCAAATCCAGTAGTTCTTTTAGCCTTATGTGGATGTATAATTAAGGAGGTGACAAAATTAAAACATAAATTTGCAGGTCTTGGTACATCCTATGAAAGGTTCTAGTCCTCTGATAAATGTTCAGGTGCTTCTAAATTAAGGCATCCTCTTTGCTTCCAGTTTCATGGACTGTAAAATGGTTTGAGTTCTATTAGTTCCAACAGAACTGCTCGTTCAGGGAAGACATTGCAGGTCCAGAGACAGCGAAGTTCACTTTTCACAGGTTGCTTAGCAGAACCAGAGGTATTAAAAAAAGGTGTGCCAAAAGTAGTCTGTTGGAATATTTTTCCATAAGAGGAACGGCAGTTCTGTGTTTCATGACACGACATTGACATCGATCAACTTCTCTGAGAAATCATGAGGACGTGCTTTTGCTTTGTTGTAGAGTGTCTGTGTTATCTGTGTAGGAGGAAACAACCCAAGCATAACTTAGAATATTTGCATAGAACTTTTCCTGCACTGGGATTAAAATAAATGTGGAAAGTTTAAATTTCAGGGTGAGAATCCCACCAATAACTTTAAAACCTGTCTCTGCCATTCTGGCAGTAGGGTCCCAAAAAGCAGACGCTGGTTCTTACCTACCTACGTACAGAGATACTCAGGAGTGGACTACACAGCGTGATGCTACAGGTCTCCATCCGCCACGAGTGTGATTTTCAAGCCATATGTAAGAGCATTGGATCAAACTATAAACACAACAGCTATTCTTTAAATGACGGGTGTAGCATGTGTTCCTCATTTGCAGTCCCTCCAGGATGGAGACATTAATGTGAGTTATAACTAACCTTCAGGGGAAGGATCTGCGTTCCTAAAGCTGAAGCAGCAAGCAGTGAGGCCAGTGGCTGTTCAGTCAGAGCATGAGTAGCTGCAATTCCTCTTCATGTCTGAGGACACAGAAGGGTGTGTGGGAGGGACTGGGCATGCATGTGTGAAGCTGTTTTTCACTTTGCCATGTCGCTTCTCAGAAGTGACTTTATGTATTCAACAGCTGGAGAAGCGTCTCCTGCCTCAGCAGGACTTTAAGGGTCATCTCTTGTGAATACTTTCTGCATCTGTGGAGCCATGGGTGATGATAATTCAAAGTGACAAGAGCGTCTTCTAGCCCACGGCATTGTCAGCAAGCCAAACTGCTCAGAGATGACAACCCTGCTTCCTCAACAGGCTCGGAGCTGTCGCTCTCCGTTTGGCTTAAACCAGTGGGGGCTGTGATGAACTGATTTTGGTGAGAACACATAAACTGCAACCAGTACAAAGGGTGCAGTGGAAGTGAGATTCATAGAATCATTTAGGTTGGAAAAGACCTCTAGGGTCATCGAGTCCATCCACTAACCTAGCAATGCCAGGCTGGATTCTGTAAAGACTGGAGGTGTGAAGGGAACCGGGTCAGGACACAGAGCTCACTCACTTGGATCTGAGGGTGATGGATGTAGTGTTGGGATCCTGACTGGAAGTCTCCTTGATGAAGGAGTACCAAGAGATTATTGCACTTTGCTTCATCTCTGATGAAGGGCCGTCTGCTGCCCCGTGGCACACGCTCACTGCCGTACGCTTACTGATGGGTCTTCGCAGCTGTGAGCGGAGGCCTCCTGTTTTAGAGATGTGCACTTA
Organism: Trogon surrucura; assembly: GCA_020746105.1. Taxonomy (NCBI): domain Eukaryota; kingdom Metazoa; phylum Chordata; class Aves; order Trogoniformes; family Trogonidae; genus Trogon; species Trogon surrucura. The sequence continues at coordinate 4,066,766 of CM036639.1, forward strand.
ACTAAGCTGTCCAGTTTGCCTTTTGGAGAAGAAGACGGGCTATGCACAGGGCCATGTAAAAGGGATTCTATGCCAAGTGTAGGGTTGCATAAAAGGGGCCCATCTCGTGTCTTTGGGTTGTGAAATAAGGAAGATATATCCCTGTGATGGGAGATGCAACCTTTATATCTTGGTTGTAGAATGGGCCCGTGTGCTTTGATCATGGCCAACTTTGCTTCTGGGGAGTATCTCTACAAAGAAAAGGCTGGGTAACTTAGATCCTCGTCCAGGAATGCCACTCAAGGGTGTGAACTTGTACCAGAACTGGAATGGTAACTACAGGTTTACATAAATGTCCAAACAGCTGCCAAACAGGATAATGAGGAGGGAGAGAAGTCTCTGGGATATGCACTTGTAATGCACAGATATCGGATGTTTGCTTGCTAGTGCCTGTTCATCTTCTTCCTGACACTTGAAGCGGTGGTGTTTGTATTGAGATTTTTGAATAATAAATAGCTTTACTCTAATTTGACATGTGCTGAGGGGGATTTTGAGTGACTAGTCAATGCGTGCGTAGTCAGTGCAGCTCAGGGTGAGGACTGTGTTCTTGTAGAGTAGATGTCTGCATTCGGTCACGTTGCAGACATCCCTGTTTGGTCGTCACCTTACTGATCAAATTCAAATGCCAATAGTATTTGAGCAAAACGTGTGAGTCTCTTTTCTTTTGGTATTTTGAGTTTCCTACATCTAGTATTACGTGAGAGAAACTACTATGTGGTAGGGAAAAGCCCCACGAATAAAGAGTGTGAAGCTCTTGGCTGGAAGTTCTGCAAAAGTCTGGGAAATTCTGCTAGGGCCGGTCTTCACATTTTTCAGATAGCTACAAATTTTTGTTTAGCTTGAGAGAAGCATTTTTTGTGTGCTTGTTCAGTTAAAGTGTCTGGCTCCTTGGGAATCACTCAATACCTGGTTTAATGCAGACATTTCAAACGGAGACTAAAATAGCTGTAAAGACCCGAGTGTTGAGACAGGCTGCCCTTGTGCTGCGTTCCACAGGGTGAGGTCAAGTGTGTTACGTTAAACCAAAAAGCATGAAAACTCTTGTGGATTTAACAAGTGCACAAGTTGTGTAGGGAATTTATCTGTATTGATTCCTGCAAGAATCTTGGCACCTTTACTTGTTGCGTTTACCTGCCTCCCTGAGAGCTATGCTGGAACTTATTAATTAGTCCTTTGCAGAGCACTTTGAGATTTTCAGATGAAAGGTAGTGTAGAAGTCCAAAGGATGTAGAATGCGCATTACCAGCTGAGAGCTACATGAAGAGTTGGAGAGTGTTGAAAGGATTCCTGCCAATTAATTTACACTTAAACAGAAGGTTGTTTTTTTTCCTGAAAATTAAAAAAAAAAAAGGTCAAACAACAACAAAAAAGTAAACACTGGAAAGTTCAAGATCCTCTGGCAAAAATGATGCTTTTGGATTTGGTATTTGTTCAACTTTGCTAGTCAAAGCATTAAGACTTGAAAATTTTTAGTGATTGTATGATTCTCAAGAGTAATGCGTATAAAATATGTAAAGACCCATTTACCTGGCTTTCACAGAAGCGAATGACAGTTGTTAAAAACTGAGGATGCTGTGGTGAGACAGACTATATAGGGAATGAAAAATGGTTTGTCTCGTTTCTCACCTGAGGTGGCTAAAACGCACGAAGCAGCCAGACAACCCAGACACTTCTGAAGATGTGCTAATATGGTGCTACTTAAAGGTGGGGAGAGAGAAAGGAGTCGCAGAGTAGAGGGAAGAGAAAGGATTAAACTTTAGAAAAACAGTGAAACTCCTGAATGATAGGTAATTTTACATGTTTTTTTCAGTTTTAAAAAAAAAGTTTGAAGAAATGAGCAATGAGGGGTTCATGCTGGTAGATCTGAGGAGGGATTAACACCTGCTATTGATGTTACTGCCCAGGGAGGGTGTGGAATCTCCTTCTTTGGAGACATTCAAAACCCGCCTGGACGCGTTCCTGCGCACTCTGCTGTAGGTGGTCCTTCTCTGGCAGGGGGGTTGGACTGGATGATCTTTGAGGTCCCTTCCAACCTCTAACATTCTGTGATTCTGTGATCATTTCCTTTAAGATCATGTTTTCTGTTTTCCTGTAACAGGCTGTTTTTGAGGTTGCTGATCAGGCAGTGTGCAGTGCCAGCATCATGCATAGGTAGAGCCTGTGGTACCCCAGCACCCAGGTGCTGAAAGGGACTTTTCCTGCCATTATCTGGGGCATCAGTTCCAAGAGCAGCAGAACTGCCCTGTCCAGTGAAGAGCCTCAGGAGAAATAGCAGCTGGTTGCCTCAAGTGCCAAGAAGTGAGGAGCAGAGTCCTGGGCAGACACAGTTGTCAAGAAAGAGTTGTCAGGTGGAGAAGGAGCAAAGGGTTTATAAGCACTTCAACACATGAATTTGGACTGTGCAATTAAACATAGGGACCAGGCTAAGTGTAATTACCCAGACAACTACTATTAATTTTTACCAATGGTCCAGACAGGCAACTGCTTTGTGCTCGGATCAGAGCACCTCTTCCTGAAATACACAAACTGTCTTGTCCTTTGCTCTCCACAGAGATCTGTTTCTATTCTTGCAGAGCACAATCCACGCAGTCTGCCAGTATAATACAGTGATGTTATGTGGGAGGAGGAGTGGAGGATGTTACTATATTTTTTTTATTGTTTCTCTTTGAAAACAAAAATCATCTGAAGCCTCTAGCTAATGAGACCTCTTGGTTGCATGCAGATTACCTTTGTTTGGATGCTGATGGGCTTAAGAAAATAAGTTCTGTTTGTCAGTGAATTTTCACCCCTCAATAAGGACATGCCTCTTCCCAGAGTTTTTGTATCCACTGGTTCTGCCCACCTCCTAATGCTGAATGATTTGTGGGTGTTCTCAATGTTTGTGGTGTTTTTCCTCAGAGAAGAAGTAGATGGTCCCAAGGCAGTGATTTTTTGAGGAATTTTTTTATGACTTTCTTGAAGTCCCTCTGGCTTCAATAAATCTCTTATTTCTAAGAAAACCACAGGATAGAAAAGGTTTATTGTTTCTTTATGCATAAACTTGTCTTTGATAGATTTTTCAGGACAGGCTTGATCTTTGCCCCCTGCTTTCTTCAGGGCTGCTGTCATCAGCTGGAAACGATGAGGAGCTCTCTACTCAAAGCATGGGCTGAGAGAATGGCAAAGGCTGGAAACTTGGCAAACGCACTTTACAGATAAAGCAGCAAACAGATGGGGTGAGCAGTTCCAAAGAAAGCAATGCACAGCCCATCTCGTTGCCCAGAATTAAACAAGGGAAGTGTCCTGTTTTCTCTGTGACTCAGCATGGCAGAAAATCTCATCTGGAAACTCTGTAAGTCCTTTTATCCTGAATTCAGATATTCAGACTTTCACATCAGTTCATAATCGCAGCAGAGGGCTTTAGTCTCATAATGAAATTCTGATCTGAGGAATTGCTGACCTTAGCTCCCCTCTGCCCAGTGGCCAAATGAAAAATCTAAGTTACATTCTGCTTCCAGGTATGTCTCATTGAGCTACCTTTCTCCTCTGCTAGGTCAGCTTCTGCCTCTGCAGTAGAGATGATGTTATACTTAGTGACACTTTCCACCTGGTTTCCTGAGAAAGTCTTGAAAGTATCTATCCATCAACTCTGATCTGAAACCTGATAGTGATCAGTTCTAAAAAAAAAAAGTGCTTGCTCTGAGGCTTTCTTGAAGTCTGGCAAGAGAGGAAAGGGCAAACATCTCTGCCTCTGCAAGAGCAGAGGTTGTTCCCAAAGAGATTGGAATGACCTGACAGGATGTATCCAGAGAATGGTTGCTTTTATTGCACTATAGGAGGGGAGAAGTAGTTCCCCTAATTAGGGCCTAGTTCTGATCTGTATTTTAGACAGTGTCCTGTCCTGGCTTTTTCTGTGTCTTCTTCCCCATCTGTTACGGTTGAGGATTGAAGGAAGGAATTTTTTTACGATGATCCTCAGGTGCCTGGGACAGCTGGAGCCCCCAGGGTGTGTCTCAGTCCAGCAGCCTCTGCACCCTCCTGCCTTTGTGTTTATTTATTGTTACGTCCTGTCTTTCTTCTGCTGTGATAGACACATTAATAAACATAATCTGGTTAGCTGTGACAGAGTTTGAGCAGGCTTAATACCAGAGATCATGCAGGTGCTGCTAAAGGCCATAACAAATGGAAACAAGGCAGACCTTGCTTTTACATCGTGTCTGAGCTATGGCATCTTTGATAGCACAGTACCTTCTAGCTCTGTGTCATAGTTTTGGGCCAGCTTTGATTCCAGTAAAAGACTATTTCTGCACTCTTGTAAGCACATCCTGTGGCAGCTAGAATGGTCTTTACAGTCAGAACCACCTCTGACTTGGTCCTATCCAACACAGTTTCAAAGACCTGAAAATGAGTTAAGGTAGGAAATGTGCTGGAAAATTAACCCCACAGAGATGGAGTTTTAATGCACTTAAATCCCATTCCAAGTATTGCCTGACCTGACTTCTTTGGGCTTGAGATCCAATTAGGTGAAGCACATTAGTGCAATCAAAGCAGTTTGCTGTGAGCAAGCAAGGGGCTGGCTCAGCGAGCCCCAAGCCTTGTGCGCAGCTCTGCAAACCCAAACTTTGTCTTGTAAAGTGAAGCTCCCACTTCAGGGTGTAGTGCGGGGTCCTCGTATGGATGCCAGTTAAAAGCCCCGTGCAGAGTGGAACAGCACCTGAATTTTCAAAATCAGACCTCCCTCTGTCTAGTCAAAAGTCTCCCGAACTAAGTTGTGAAATAAAAATACTTGTACAAGATTATTTTCTTCTGTTTTCTGTGGATACTGGGTCTGTTGTCCAGATGGTGGATCCGCTCGCCATATTCAGTACTGACAGCCTGTTTCACTTACAGTGAGTTTCTGCTAATTAAAAAATACAGTTTTACTGGAAACAGAATAAAAATATTTGGAACTCTTACAAAATTTTGGAATAAAGTAAAAATACTGGGAAGAAGGACAACAATTGTATCTTTCAAAGAAAGAGAAGGTTTTTTTTTTTAATCTTAATTTCTTAGGAGAATTGGGGTAAACTTATTTTTGAAGGCAGTGTAGGATGCTGCTTTTCTTTTTAGGAACAGTATTTTAACTTCCTGAAGTACCGAATCTGACTGGTATTGAGTGGTGAAAGTGAGAAATAACACTTGCAACAACTGTTGAGTGTTTTCCAGCTCAGGGCAGATGCAGACTTGATGCGACTAACAAAGGGAGGGAGAAACAAATCCTTCTCCTTGGCTGCAGAGACTCCTCACCACTGAGCCCTTTGCTTGTTGTTAGGCCATGTCACTGATACGATTCGTGGTCCTGGGAGTGGTGCCAGTCCTGTGGCAAGACTGGGAGGTAGGAAAAAGAAGGAATAGGGAGAAAACGGACCCCAAGCACTGCTGGCAAGTCCCCGTCTGCCTGAGGAGTTGAAAAGCATCCAGGTCTGTCAAACGTGCGCTCCTCTCTTGCTGATGACCAGTGGAAACCCAGCCAAAAGGGGTGGCCTGAAAGCGAGTTAAGGAACCACTTGTTACCATTCGGTGTCATCTTCTAGGCAGCCAAAAAACTGCAAATGCTAGAAAAATATGGGGGAAGGCTTTGTTCTTTCTCTGTGCTTTCCTATTTGACGCTTCAAGTGGGCTGTTCTCTCCCAGTGGGCAAATTCAAATGATAATTTCACTGGCAGGACTCTAGAGGGAGAAACATAACAACACCCTTGGTCTTACCTAGCAGTAGTTCTGACTGCCTGTGTTCCAGGTACAACGTTCTGCTGCTTCCTAAGGGAACTGAATTAATTCTGATAAGCAGTATTTCAACTTTTAAGACAGGTTTCTTTTTCTTTTTAGAATCTGATAGGTTTCTTTTTTTTTCTTTTAGAATCTGATATGATTTTTTCATTTTTTTCGCTCTCCTTTTCATGTTCACTGAATTACTTTGAAGCCTGCCTTGGTTTTCACCAGAGCGTGTCGTATGAAACCCATCGTCTTGATCAGATTAAGTTGCGATTTGCGGATATAATCAGCAAATTGCACAAGTCAACAACAAAGGCCCATGACAAATTGCAGGACCCCTTAATAATGGATCGTTGCCAAGCATCCAGCTGCTGGAGCAAGTGAGCTCTTGAAAGAACCAGCTCATAAATCTTTGTGTTCAGACTGAAGTAAGAGGCCAATACCATTTTCCAGTGCATGTTCATGTTCAGAGGAAAAACTTTTGTTAACAGGCCTAGCGCTATCTAGGAATCAGGTATTTCTTTCAAAAGAAGAGCCTCGTTTCATGCGTTTTTTGTTTGTATTGAAAGAGAATTCATTGGCAAAGCGATAGTAGGTTTATTTGTTCTCAGTTCTTGGCATCTCTCTGGTTAACTACTGCCTTGCAAGCAAATGAAACTCATATCTTATCCGCTGTTTACAATATACTGTTTCTTTGGAAGCTGGAGTGTAATGAACTTGCTGTTTATTACAATTAACAAATAAATCCCTATACCTTTAAATTAGATCATAAATCTTTCAGTGAAATTCAATACTGCAGTGATTATGTTTGCTTTCCCATAAGAGATTCTTCAGTGATAGAAGCCAGGCAGCTCCTGTTCCAGATAATACGACCCTGAGGACATTCCTTGTGACACGTTTGGCCTTTTTCTCTGTGGCTCCCTTCTTTGATAATCATCTGAGATACAGCTTAAACACAGCAGTGCTAGCTAGTGAATTATAAACCAATTTATTTTGCAGAGAAAATTGCTTTCTGGTGTTTTAAAATCAGTGCAGTTTAGGCTGGACTGGGCTGGGAGCTGCGTGTGCAGTGCTGGCACAGCGCTGCTCTGGGGAGCGCTGGGGAGGTGGTGGTGGTACTGCAACACAGAGACATTGGTCAAGTTTCACTCCCTGCAGTCTCTGCGTAGTTGTAGGTAGAGCTGAGGTGCTGAAGACAGCTCTGTGGCTTCTCTTTGAGGACAACATCAGACAGGTTTGTGGTTCTTTGGCAGAAAAAGCTGCAGAGCCGCAAGGAAGCGTCAGATAAAAACCTTCCCAGTCCCACACTTACAGCACGTTCCCGGTTACAGCTGTGGATTGCGTCGCTGTGCATCCTGTAGGACCCGGTGCTTTGGCCACTCATTTCTTCTCTGCCTGCGCTGACCGACTGGGCTCAAGGAATCACAGAAACCAGATAACTTGTGCAGAGCTGACTGTCGTAGTGGACTCAGAATGGGTGGGGGCCAATTAATGCAGCCTGCCTTTGCGTCAGAGCGGCTTGTTGTCTTTTAAAGTGAATCGTATTCAAATTATCACAGTCCCAATTTGATTAAGCATGTTACGAGGCGAAATCTTTTCTCACTAGATTTAAGAAAACAATTTAAAAAAGCAAAACCTGTTTGACCTTTCTTGTACCCTGAACCTGCTTAAGCTGGCAGAAGAGGAGGGTGGAGAAATGTTAGCATTCTTATCCTGGGGACGAACTATTTCTCAGACTTGCCTTTTCAAGTTCTGAAGTAATGACTTTGTATGTTTAATATACCGCAATCATTTGGACTACTTTCGCCCTGCTTGTAGATTTTTTTGAATTTACTAGAAAATGGTCAAGCATCCTGTCAAGGTGATCTTTCTAACCTGGCAACAGCTTTCAATATGTGTGGGGTTTTTTTTCATCTTTTAGCTTTCCAGTACTCCCTCAGTCTCCTTTCCTCCTTCCCGTCCACCAGGAATTGTTTCCTATCTCTAACTTGCAAATAAGGCCGACAACTTCAGGGTGGAATGAAGCTGAGCTATTGCCAGCTTATATGAAAAACAGTGTCATGATAGATGAAAAATCAGGCTCCAAAGGGAGCCTGTCTTCCCGGCACAAGAGCTTCCACTGAAACATCAATGGTGGCTCTGCTTCGTGCTCCCCGTCCTGCCTGGTGGTGATTTAGGAGTATTTGTCATGCTTCTTTTTCTTTGCCTCTTGTTTTAGTACTTTCAGGGATATTAAATCCTAGTTGTGATAAAAGCCAGTCTTTTGGATTGCTGTATTGGAGGCAAAAACAAGAGTGTGAAAAAGATGCTAGTGCTAATTGATCCAGAGCGTCTTCTGGTTTGCCATCTTTTGTGAACTGGGCCCTGTGGTGGAAGCTGCCCCTTCCCGTGGGCCTGACGCAGGATTTGGAAGCACAGAGCTCTTCTGCAACCGAAGGGGTTGGACAACTCCCAGCACTAACTTTACTCTCCCCACTCTTGGCTAATCTGGAGCACTTGGAGATGAAATTCAGACCCTTTCAGTACGAAAGGACAAAAGATGTGCCCTCCCTTCTGAGCTAACTCATCAGAATGAGGATTTGTCTCTTCCGTCTCAATTCCAAAAACTTAATTAAACATTTGTAAAAGACTGTAAATCTTCAAAGGTTTATTTTCCTTTCCCGTCCCAGTTTGTGACCTGACTGGAAGCAAAGCCGAGCTGTCTTCCTGAGTCTGCAAACAGCCTGAAACAACAGCTCTGGGACATCGGGAGCACATTCTTCGAGTCTGTGATGAGAAACTTGAGACACCCACTTCCATTCATTTTTGTATCTGTTTTGCAAAGTTCAGTTCTCATTTGCTTTGTGTGATTCCAGGAGCTGGAGCATTAATAGAAGCACCCTGGAACCACTCATGAATTGTAAAAGTTTTTCAATGCTGAGCACAACCCCAGGGCCCTGCAGTGGCTCCGGATGCACGGCTGACTCACGCTGTATGTGACAAGAGCAAGCGCTGAGAATTCTTGATCAGGTATTTTAAAAGCACACATGGAGGCAGCAGCTGCTGTTAGTGGAGAGGAAATACAGGGTCTTAAAAAAAGGATATATGTCTTTTTTCTTCCTAGTGACTCTGGTGCTGGGGTAGAGCTGGCCTTATTCCATCCTGTTTCTGTCTGGATTTCAAACCTCCTATGTGCTACATCTCCACTTCCAGCAATGCTTGATCTCCTCAAAACGGAGCCAAACCCCTTCACTCAGATTTTGTGGAAACGTTCCAGTTCAGTTGCGTGGAAATTTAAGCATGAATGTTGCATGAGGAAAAGTATCTCCACTCCCAAACGTAACGTCATGGTGTGTAGGAAGGACTAACCTTTATCTCCATACTGCACTCCAGCTCGCTTTCCTTCCTCCTTTCCTACGCAACCAGGAGTTCATGTAGTCCTGGTTGTGATGATTTTTCCATCTAGAGCTCAGCCACTGTCTCGAGTATCCATCGATTGGATGCCCTCCTGCTTTCCCCTGATGGCAGCTTTGCCGTTGGCTCCTCCCGTGATGTTTGGCAGAAGAATCACTCGAGAATCTGTTTGCAAAGGGTTAGTGCCACTTGAAGCTCACAGTAATCAGAAATGCTACCAATTATTTGCAGTGTAAGTTAAGTCATTTATCGTTGCCTTTCAGCAAATCAAACGATTCCAATTAACAATAATAATTCAAAACAATTAAGCAGTTACTGATGAAGTAATTTTCATCTAAACTGGAGTGAAATGACCCTTCTCTCCAGTAGGGCTTTAGCTCCTGGGTAAATGCTTTCCTGAAAAAAAAGAAATAAACAGTAACAACTATATGAAGAGAAAAATCAATAAGAGATCATTTGCAACTTGTAAAAGGTTTGCAGATCTGAGCAGGAATACTAGATTGTATTTAATAAAGCCTTCACTAGTTTGTCTGTTTACAAGGTGGAATTTGAAACAACCTGGCTTGAGGTTTTCAGAACAGTCTATGGGGATTTAGATTTGACTAAGCTGAATGTTTAAAACCACAGTGGCTTCTCTCTCTCTTTCTTTCTATAGTATTTTTTGGCAGAAAATCCCAACTGAATCATTATAGCAGAAAAGTTAACAGTTTAGCTTTTAATATATAGAAGCTTTCAAGTTTTCTTAGTTTCGTTATAAGATCAGAAATTTGGTAGTGACGGGATGGAGGCAGAAAGGGGCCAGGAGCGGTGTAGACGCTATTTTCCAACTGGCTGCAACTCTGTTTCACCTCTACCATTCACATCTGAAGAAGATCCCCTTTGTATGTGCCAGATTGCTTTGAAACCTTATGCAATTCTTCCTTTGTACTTGCTTTAGAAGCAGCTGAGAGAGGCTTGGCAGGAGGGATAAGACCAATTTGCACTTCCCTTGCTTTCTGATTTTCCTGGGTTTAGATTTGTGATCTGAATGTTGTAGCAGCTGGAGACACTGGCCTTTGTCTCTGTAGCTTTGGTCGTTCTGTCTGAACGCTGCCTGCCAAACTGTCTTTTCTAGAAATTGCTTAAAGATGGTGCATTTTGTCATATTACAAACAACTGTCTCTGCTATTTGCAAGAATATGCATGCAGAAAAAAAATTGCAGTGTGCCTTATTTCTAGGGGTAAGTTTGTAAACCTAGAAAGCCTGTAGGATCCAGGAGATGCTGGAAGTTTTCGTTTGGCTACGAAATGTCACAGTTATACTTTAAGTCCAGTGGAGGGAATATCTTTTTCCAGGACAGCAGGGCAAGGATTTAACTTCCTGTAAATGAAGTTTCCCTTTAAATAATCCTGAGCTGACAGGACCTGTATGGCATCTCATTTGAATAGTATTTCCAGCATCCCATTGCCTCATAGGTTCCTGATCTGAGCAGCTGCCAACACTCTAAAGCACCAAGCCTCTCACTACCCCACCTGGAAATTGCCGTGCCACTAACTTGGTCATCTGAATCAGTGGGATATGATGCCAGCTCATTCTGTGATTGCCATAGAAGCTGATACTGGTGCTGTATCCTTACTCCAGGTGGAACAGCATGGCACGTGTTGCCAAAGAAGTCCTTGTAATGAAATTGCTATATAATGAATATAGTGATTAATCTGGGAGGCTATGCTAATGAGCCCAGTACAAAGTCATCTGGAATCCCAGAGGGTCTGCCATTCTACTTCAATATGTACCACTTTAATATTAGGGAAGGAAAGATTTTGCTAGCGGAGGGAAGCATGAATAATGTATTGCTGTGGATAATGGTAAATAGTCATTACACATTCCTCCTTTCCTTTAGATGTACCGTGCATATGTTGAAGACAGTCTTTGTTCAGACGAAAGGATTATTTGAAACGGGGAGGTGATACACGGTGTCTTGCAAATTATAGTCCTGTGAATGTGGCAGATGGTACCGTGGTGTCTGACAGTTGCCTGCAACATCAAGTTACTGAAGTCAAGACGACAATTTTGGCTGGATGTGTCTGTGTTTGCAAGGTATAAACAGAACAAGGGAGGCCTGTTTGCGTGTAGGAAATCCGTGAAGGATCTTGAGTAAAGATCCTCAGTCCGCTCTCTTTGGACGTGAGTAGCTGTTAAGGTAGAGGGCTTTGGGACCATGTCTGCTGTCCCCAGACAGCTGTGGAGATCCGCTCACCACGGAGCTTAGCTTCGCAGCAAACCACCCACTTAAAAACCTGTGACTCCTCGTGAGGCTGGCACTGGAGTGAAATGGAGGGATTGAAGGAGTCATCTTGTGGAGCACAAATACTCGTGCTCAGCTAGGACTGTCTGTGAGGCTGGTGTCTGCACTGGCACAAACACGCTCAGGTCAGAGGCCCAAAGGAATTAAGCCATGTCTGATCCAAGCACTGTCACAGCGAGGTCACTGCTGTGTGCTGATGATCACACGTGGCTAACTGGAGATTGTTCAGCAGCCCGTCTGGATGGAGGTTGCTATTAGTTGGAAGTCCCTTGAGGATAGAGTCCTGCACTGACCTGCCAGCTGGTAACTGAAAGTCTGTCCACAGCTGATGTAAGCTTAGCTGCTGGGAACTTGACACTTAAAAAAAAAAAAAAGTATGTTGGCATTTCTGATTAATGCACAGCCAGAAATCTGTTCCTGAACTCTGTGCTTCGGTGCCCCATCTGCAAATGGGAAAATATCCCCTACTCATTTTCTCCTACCTAGATTGTTAATTGTGTGAAGGATGTCCTCTCATTATAGACAGATTCTTTATTAGTCACTGTGGTGGGAAAGGTTGAGCTTCTCAAGAGGCATCACCTAGATCCTGCAGAGCTGCCGATTCAGTCCCGGGCAGTATGCGGTGATCTGCTTGAACTTTTGGGTGGTATCATTGAAATATTGAATCATTCAGCCCTGTGGGCCAAGGGTGAATCATTGCCAGAATGCTATTGTCACCCTGATAACGTCTTATAAACCCTACGTTAGAACAGTGTTCGTGGCACGGTTCGTTGCCTTGTCACAGCCACACATGCGTCCCGGTGTACTTGCTCCTGGCCCGTGATTCCTGCTGGCTGAGGACACTCCAGTGCTGGCTTGAGGGGACGAGTCAAGGTGTATGACCTGTACTGATCCCGTCAGATCCGTCAGTCCTGTTCTACCTTAATTTAGATGCAGTCTCCACTGTCTGTGGAATATGCTTTGCAGCCAGCTGGACAGCCTGGGGTTTGAAAAGGGGCTGTGTGAGCAGCCCTGTCCTTCTGTGTGCTCTTTGGAGCTGCTGAGTGAGAAGTTACAGGTCTCTGCCCTTCTCCACCTGTTCACTGCTGTGCCCCTTGCCAGAGGTTAGCACTTCTTCTGATCTGACAGCTGGAATTGTTCGCTAGCCCAGTTCTATCAAAACGATCTGGATTAGCTTAAAACATTGCTAATAGTAGGTTTTTGTTTGTTGAATTTTTTAAACCCGTTTTGACAGAACCAGGTTAGACAGCAAGTATACGATCAGTTATGCCGACTGATGGCAGGGGCTGGTAAGCTTTTAACCCACCTCAGCTGAACCCAGAGCAGCACATGTCAACAGCCTGCAGGGTCTGTTACCTGTCTGTGTCTCTGGTGGCAACCGGTCCTGTTTCGAGCACGTGTGGTATGGGGCTAAGCAGAGGTGTTAGGCTTTAACTTACGTCCTCCTTGAGGAAGGCTTCTGGGGAGCAGTTTTTGGGGGGTGAAGAGCAGTCTGGGAGAGTACAGGCCTGCTTTGTGCAGGGGTTGGAGCTCTTACATCATCATAACCCGCTCTGCGATAACTTGTCTTCATGCAGGATGTCTGTGCTCAGTTTGCCCTCTTGGGGCAGACAAGATGTCTCTGTCCCTGTCCACCCAAATGACATGACGATGTGCAGTGGCTTTAAAGTTGAGTCTGCAGAGGACATTAAAAGGTTGGGTCAAAGCGCCTTTGTTCAGCTGTACTTTTCTGCTCAGAAAATTGGCCTGGCAGGAGAAGGACAATCACCAGCAAGGGGCTGGGTCTAGAGCAAAACATCCACCTGGAAGAGCTGAATTCTTCCTAAAAGGTCAGTGGAATTAGCTTTTTACTCCCGAGAAGCACTGATGCGTCGCAGGTGAAAGCCGGCTGCAATGTGTCAGAGTGAGAACAGAGGGAAATGTGGGTTTTTGCAGAGGTGGATTCTGGTTCGTTAAATAGTTGAGGAAACTTCTGAAAAGAAACGCACCATCCTTCAGGATGTCTCTTAATGAACAATTTGATCTTCAGGGTACCCATACTCCAGAGTTATGATCAAAACCAGACTTCAGTTATTAAATTCCTACTTTTAGGCGCTTTTAAGTGCCTTCAGTTATTAGATTCCCAGCCTCAGGCACTCAGGTGTTGAATTTTCTGCAATAAAGTTTATAGCTCTGAAGGATCTGGTTCAAGAAGTTTAAAGATGAGAACCAAGGGGCAAGTTTTGTTGGTGAAACACCTTCCTCTCTTGTTTTTAAGATGTACGTTCTTGAAACGGATTTTGGAAGCAGGTGCAGTGCTCTCCATGGATTTGCCCTTAGGTTGGAGCTCAAGACAGGTGCCTTCCAGGATGTCTGTCCCCAGGGCTGATAACCTACATCTTCTCATACTTCAGCTTTAGATGTACCAAGTAGTGGACTAAAGCTTCTTTTCCCAATCTCCAGCCCTTGACCTACCCACTGAGACTACTAGAGATTCACATCAAAGCTTTTCAGATTCGATGAACTTGTGAAGGTGCATTTCTTCGCTTTATTTTGCTGCAATATTTCTTGATGTGTTTTCTCTCCAATCACCCTTTGCTCAGGTAAGGCTGGATTTGGTGTTACGAGGAATGTGGTGAGGCTGGGAAGATGGAACACTGAATAAATAATGTCAACAAGATGTTTCTCCTCCCCTGTGGAGCTGTTAATAACCCTTTGTTTATGACACTGTGCCAAGCTGGGTTGCCTCAGCCAAACCCAGGCAGAGAGCAACTCCTTTGCTTGTTTAATCACTTTGGTTGTCCAGTTGCAGCTCCCCGTGTCTCTGATGCAGTTTCCAGAGCGCAAGGAATACAGTCAGTTTCAAACAGCTGAAAAAAAGAGCGGAAAAAAGGGACATAATGCCAAAATCCAGAGCAACAAAGTAGCGTCTCCTCTGTTGGCACTGTTAGGCTGTATTTTTGAAATCACTTTGGAGCCGGTGAATCTGAAATTCCTCATTAAAAGCCAATGGTAGATACAGGCTGTGCTTCTAATCTGTCTATGAGGAGATCATTCCAACCATGACCTCCCTCTATCCACTTGATACAACATTTACTTCAATCGCAGAGGTAATTAAACTCCTGAGATGAGAAATCCTCGCGGCTCATGTCCTGAATTGAGCGCAGCAAAAGTTCTTAAGTAATAAAACAGCAGAACCTGCAGTTATTGCTGGAACCACACAACGCCTAAGGCATAAGTAGAAGGGAATAACTTTTGTCAAGGATGTTCTGCTTGCCCTAAAGCATACTGCAGGAGCCCAAGCCCTGGCGTGCCAGTCAGGGCTCTACTAAATGTAGTTGGTAAATGGCAGGGGAAACCGTACGGGTGGATATACGAGTGAAGCAAGGTACTGGGACTGCAGCTGGTTCAGCTTTTTCCCATTCATTAGCTCAAACGCTGATCCAAACGCAGAGCTGGCACACAGCTGCAGAGAAGCCAGAAGGAAAACTGTCAGTTGTCATTTTTTTCATTAGAAGCTGCAGATTTGTTTGTTGAAATAAAAGCTGTTCAGGGGAACGTGTCAATAGTGATCACGGTTAAGGAATCCTGTTTGATCCCAACTGTGCAGGGCATTTCACGTTGAAACGGTGCAGCGTTTTGTGCAGGGACGTGCCAGTGCCATCCACTGGAAATGGCTTGATGACTCCACGTGGGACAAAACAAGCCATTTCTTTTCTTCATTAGAAAATGCTGGTTTTCCCTTGGGTTTGAGATGAAAGTAGCGTTTAAAGGACTTGCATTTCCTGCAAAATAGAAGCTTGGTTTCTGATGAGTTTGAAGATGTAGCTTGAGAGGGGAAAGTCTAGAGCTGGCTGTGAAGACCGGAGAACTTGATCAGAAGTCAAGACGAGTTGAGGCTGCTCAGTACTTTGTGGATATAAAACATTTCAGATCCCTGGATGCTTTAGAAAGGGCTGGTCTCTGTTCCTGATCTAAAAGAAAAGAAGCAGTGACATATCCTCTATAAAGAACCTTTCAGGCATCTGGAATGCTCATGCTATCCTGCAGAGTGCTACTTGGCATATACAGCAATTCCAGCGGTAAGCACAGCATCCTTTGGTTTAAGAACTTGTGTTACACAAGTTAAAAAATGCACGAGTTTCTTATCCCATTCAGTTTTATTGTGTGAGATTTCCAAGAAAAAGACTACCCACTGAAGTGGGTAACACTGCCCGTTTCCAGCCTCTCAAAAAATTAATTTTTCTCTGTAGCCTTTCTTCTACCAATAGGACCCACGATTTCTCTCATCTGAGATTCCTACTACAGCTCTCCCTGGGGCTGCCATCTCCTGAATTCCCGTTTTGCTGTGGATAAAGCAGATTACTTTCAAGTGGATCAGTCCAACACATTCATCATTTGATTGGTTTTTTTTTTTCCAGTCCACACAGGCGGGAATAAATGGCTGGGTCATCGACCCCTTGCTGCTCTGCATTCGAGCATGGTTGCATTTTTACAGTTTTCTCTTGCATCAGAAAATGTCGCTCGTTCTTTCTGGGGCTGCTGTGGCTGTGAGACTCGTGTCGGAGACTTTCCACGCCCTGGCTAATTACGCTGTGTGCGCCGCCGCAACGGGAGAGCTCCTCTGGATACCATCTGCTGATCAGCTTATGCCTTGAAGCAGAAAAATTGGGTGCCCTAGTAATTATGATCCTAACTCCTGTCATTGCACACGCTCTGCTTGTTTTCTGCAAATGGCTGATCCTTTCTGAGTCTGCATAAATGTGTTGGTTGTTTTCCTTCTCCTTCACCCCAAGGCAAGGGATTTTATGCTGCCTCTGGAGGTTTCTGGGTATTTCCTGGCTGTTGAATCAGGGTCATGTTTCAGATCAGGGGTTTCAGTTTCTGTTGTTTCTGGTTAACAATATGTTTGTCTTTCCCCTGGCAAACATGGTCTTAAAGGGACAGGCTGGGAAAAAACCCTCTGAGCTCCTTTGTTAAATAAAATTGCTTTAGTATGAAAAGCTCCAGGCCATGCTACGCCTGCACGTTCCCGAGCTCTGCTCTTCCTCTGCCCACTTGCAGTGCTCAGTGTGGGAGAGGTAGTGCCATGTTCTGTGTCTTCTTTCGTTCACCTGCATGAGAAAAATTTCCATCTTTTAGCCTCAACATGGAACTTCTGTGATGCTCTCTCATATAAGATATGTGCTGGTCTAAGGGAGAGTCCGGATAAGGGCAGAGGACCAGAGCCAGCCTTGAGAGACAATGTAGTGGGAAAAAGACCACAAAAAGATAAAGCCTCTAAAGGTGAGCTGCAATAGAAATGAGTTAGCGTTAACCTACAGGTACCGTAGCTCTGAGAGATAAGTTGTACTTTGTCACAGTCACGTTTATGTTTCATACAGCGGGCACTTCCCAAACCACACATACACACTTAGACCTGTGATCAAGTTCAGAGCTGCAGTATAAACCTCTCAAGGCCATAAACCCCAGCATTCAGCTGTGTCTTTTCCTCTTAAGTGCAAGGAAGTGCTCAAGGATTGATGGTGACCAAAGGTGTTAGGCACTAGAGAAGCATCAGTGGTCTGGACAAAGCGTTTATAGTATGCTTTGACCTGGTCACCAGCCCTCTGCCTGCTCATCCATCTCCTCTGTCGCTCTCCCTCTTCCAAACGCATTCAGAAACTTCCAACAGCCACTTTTATTTCAGCGGTCAATCTGTAGAAGAATTTCCTTCTCTCATTTTTGCCTAGCAGTCCCATATTGTCCTAGCTTCCTCCTGAAGCTCAACACAGACAGCACATAGCTGGGACAGAAGCTCGAACCTCACTGGCGTGTGGAGGTGGGAACAGGTATTTAAGCTCACTGGAACGAGCCAGCTGCTGGCTTCCTAATGAGGTGCATGGCCACTTGCTTCCTTTCCTGAAATGTCTGGAGCTATCCAGCTGTAAAATCACGCCGTTGTTCTGATCAGCAGAGCTGCACTTTGTCATTCGAAGAGGTTTTTATAGCTCCTTGCAAACCTAGGGTAGTTTTCTTGGTGATAATTCAGGCTCTTGGCTTTATGGATGAATAGAAATGGCAAAGCTCAAAAATAATCTTGACAGTGTAATTTCAGAGAGCCAATAGATTTTCAAAGTGCCCTTTTTCTGCAGTACTGTACCTGCCACAGAGAGCAGCTACGGTACCATATGGAAACAAGACACGGGCAGCTCTGGGACAGCTCTGCAGCAGCAGGAGTACAAACCTTACGCCATCTGGAGCTAGAAGAATTAGTCTTTCGAGTCTGGCCCTTTTAGTCCAGTCTTCTTTGGTCTCTGCTGATGCAGAGGAAGACAAGACACTTTTTTACATGATAGCTATAGGGGCAGCATGTGTAACTCCACTGTAATTGTCCCACAGGGGTAGTGCAGCCAGCACGCTGCTCTCATCCTCGGTCACGTGTTCAGATTCACAGGCTTTCTGTCAGACCTTCCACATCTGGCACTGCTCCTCTTCCTCGTCATGTCTGCCAGACAAATACTAAATGCTGCCACTCCTTTTAGTAAAGGTAAAAGCCTGTAGAACTGTAGGAAGAGTGCTGTCTGGATTAGCAGATAGACCTGGACAAGCCCCATATATGAAGGGGTGGAAAACTATTTGTGGTTGTAGAACCCTGTTGTCCCAGATGGGGAAGAGGCAGCTCAGCCTGACGTGCTCTGGTTTTCCCTGGGAACCAGCACCAGAGACTGAACGGGGCCACAGAACCAAGTACCAGCCGTTTCCAAAGCCAAGAACTGGACAAGTTGTCTCTCTGCTGTCAGCAGCTCACAACTTCTCTCGGCAATTTGTTCTTGTTTCCACCATAGGCTAAATAGCCAGTGCAATCCCTGTTTAAAGAAAAACATGGGATACAAGGCTCAGAGCTTCGCCTTCACCTCGGTCCTTGAAGTCTGAACTTCCCTAATTTGGGAAACAGCACAATAGCCCTGGCCTCTAAAGTGCCGAATGGATTTGTTTACCTACAGAAGAGTCTTTATGCTCAATAATGATCCACTTGTGCTTCTTATACATTATGTATTTGAGAGCTGCTCTCTAAGGGGGCTTTTACAATAGATGAAAGCTCCAGGATTATTTAAACGATGCATCTTGCCTCCACAAGCCACAAACCAGTAAAATTCTTTAAAGGACTTGTAGAAAACCCTGAAATTATTCTTAAAACAGAGAAAAAATGACATCTGAAGTAGGAATCTGTGTGCCTGATAATCTGGAATCTCCAAGGGTTGCTTTGGTTATCTTTAATGTCTGCTGTGCCTGGCTTATGCATAGGACTATGCCATCAGAGGAAGGTTCGGAAAAGGTTTTGTTTTTTGAAGTAAAATACTTAGTTTCATGTATTTTCATGCAATTTCGTTCTAATTCCAAGCTGAAACAACCACCGTTTCTAATCCTCCACAATGGGAACATAAGGACTGGTTGTACTTACAAGTGCAGGCACCACCAAGTCTAGCAAAAAATTAAATGGGATTAATTTGACCATATTATATCCTTGTATCAAATGCTCATGGCTCAGAATGATAATCGCATTACCCCTGCTTGAAATGAATTGTGTGTCAGCTGAGTTGTGGTAGCTCCAAACAGTTTTCAACCTGCAGCAGATACCAGGTCATAAAATACAATTTAATCCCTTTTCATTGCAAATTAAATGAAGTTGCTCCATCTCCCCTATTCTGTGTCTTGAGAGAAGGCACACGGGGCTGCTAACACAACTGAGCAGGTGCCGGGTCGCTTGCTTAAACCTTGCGCTTCCCTTAAGAATTGAAGTGGCCTTGATTTGCTTTATCTTAATTTGCTCTAGATAAACTCAGTCACTTCAAAAAGTTCATTTTAGACACTTGTCCTGAGTGTTTTGTTGAAGACAAGCCCACAGCATATTAAATTTGTTTTTCTTTTCACTCTACGAGAATTTTTTTTTTTCTATAATGGATCAACAAAGAGCAGTCTCTGTTGAGAGTGGGTAGCAGAACCAATGCACCCTTATTTCAAAGCTTCTTCTAATTTGTTTCCTCGGCTTCGATCCTGACAGCAGTTGGGCTTCAGTATCTGCTTACATTTAGCTCCAATAACATAAGATAATGTACTATTAACTGCTAAACTAATGATCCTAGACCTAGCATTTCCATCAGGACCTTGCCCCATTGAGCTGACACACCTCAGATCATTTTCTCTCTCATTAAAGTAATTAAAGTCAACGTTGTCGGAAAGGCCTTCAGGCAATCAAAGGCAGAGCTGATCCTAATAAGCAAAGCAACATCCACAGTTATGGTTCTTTTGATCTGCAGTTTAATTGCTGGTAAGCCAGGCACACAGTCTCTCGAGAGAGGTTTTCTGTACGAGCGTTTAACCTGCTTCGAGGGAAGGCACCAGGCAGCTGGAACGGAGCTGGTCCCCTCCAGCAGCCGTGGTTCTTCGCTCTGGGGAGGCGATTCTGGCTGACAGTGCAGTGAAGATACCCTGCTATCCTCTCTGCCTCTGGACCTTCTTGTTACTCCACTGCAGCAGCCAAGAGCTTCTGAGTGATTTTTCTTCACTGTAATAAAGGATTTCATGGTGAAGAAGGCAGAAACATAAGAGGGAAGGGGGATTCTTTTAGGCATGTGCTTCTGCTGCAGAGGAATTCAGTGAGCAATTTTACACGGCGTGATCAAGGGCTGTGTAATGAGTGGGTGATGGGAAGAGTCTTGGTAAACTTCAGCTGTAATCTAAATTATCTTGGGGGATCTCACCTACCTTGCCCATGTTTCCCCATTTGTGAAGACCATTTTGTAGGAGTATGCTTTACAGTTCCCCTCAGATAATAATACTGTACAAACATGTCACAGGACTTCTTTTTCCTGTGGGTCTCTCCCCACCAGCTGACTCTCTGAACACACTCAGCTAGCAAGAACAATATCACTACTCTTTAGCTCCACGCACCATCACTTCTGTGGGTACTGGCAGTCCTGCTGGCCTCTGCCTTCCTCACACCACAGCTGCAGAGATCCTGCAGCCACAGAACATCACTTCTGAATAACAAAAAGCTTATTGTAACCATCTCTTATCTGCAGCACGGATAAGATGTTCTCTGCAAACATAAAAATAAATTTTGAGGAATAATATTGAGAATGTTGGACAGTAGCCTCATAGCTTCCGTGGATGATCTGTTTCTTGGGTTCCTATTGGTGTGCATCGCTCACCCCAGCACCACCTTCTGCCCTTGCAGCACCTTGCATGGGAGAATCTGGTTCACAGACGTCTGGGCTAAGCTCATGGCTCTTCCAATTGAACGCCGTGCTCTTCCTTCCTTTGCGCTGGTTCTGGTGATGCTCATTAACTGTCTGATGGGCCAATGCAGCCAGCTGGAAAGAGACTTGTTGTTGGGTTAGGGAGATGAGCCTGCTCAGGGATGGGCTGCTCCAGGCTTGGGGTTGGTTTGATATGAGGGAGACATGAGAGGTCTGGGAGCAAAGGGAGAAGGGGAAGCAGGGGCTGTGGTTAGGGGCTGTTAGATCAGCTCATTCCTTCTGGTAAAGCTGAAGCTTTCAAAGCACTTAAGTACTGCAATGCTGTATTTTTCCCTGCTGCTTTTAGAAACTGGGACTATTCTGCTGCTTCTAGAGCTCTTGTGTCTTATCTTTTCTGCGTGTTCTTCCACGTGGAATAGCCACCGTAGGCTTCGCATTTCATTTCAAACGCTTCAGCCCTCAGCTACCAGGTAGGTGATTGCAATGTGTGCTGGAGAGATTTGAAAATCAGGTTATGTCTCTGTGCAATGCACTAGATCCACTTGACCCATGTTTGTAGAGAGTACCAAGAACAAAGCCAGAGGAACCAGCAGCATAAACTACACTTGTAAATCACGTACAAACCTTGCACGACGTCTTGCATAGGTTCCTAACTGGTGGATTTGAAGCTTGGTGTTACATTCTTGGCTCAGACCTTGGAAAGGGTCCAGAGTTTGGTAGGAGCGTTGTCCTTTTGTCAGTCTCCAGTTGATCACCTTTCTATTGAACCCAAAAGCCCAGGAGAAGCTCAGTTAATTATTTTCAATTGTTTTTTGGGGCCGGCTGATTACAAGTGACTGAGACCATAATGAAAGCTGATCAGCTTTCCAAACTCTAGATTAAAACCCTTTCGTTTTATTCCCTTAGGCTGGAGAGGTAAAATTGGAATTAAAGCTAGGGGAAGAGGGAAGAGCAATTAACAAAATTTCTCAAGAGGGACAATTATGGGAATAAAGCGGCTTTATTGTAGAAAATCAGTGTTGTTTGTGAAACGCTGACCTGAGCAGAGCATGGGGCAGTTTGTTATTTTGTGCTGTAAATCAATACAGTTTAAGTATTTTGAAGAACTGATCATCTTATTGTTGCTGTTACTCTAAAAGCAACTACTGTAGTAAAAGCAGTGTTCAGAGGCTGTTCCCAACGGATGCTGCCAGCGTAACCTGGAGGAATACAACTGAGAGGTCTGCAGTTGTGTGACAAAGGTTTAATTCAACTTTACACAGACCTGATTTCAATTTACACAGAGAAATCCCGCTCCAGACACTTGGTTTTCTTATCATGGGAGATTACACGTTTGCTGAATAACTCTTTCCGAATCTTTCACAACTGCTTGAAATCGTGGCTCAGAGACGAGCTCCTGTCTTCTACCAAACCAGAACGGACTTTATGGCGTTTACGATAAACATCTCCAGAGGTCCTGAAAGCACTGCTTGTTATCGCTTGCGTGCAGTTGGCTTTTTCAGCAGCGATGTGGAAAATAAACAGCTTCAGATCCTGCGTACAGGTTGAAACAGAGATGTGTTGTGGCCCAGCTGGTTTCAGGAATTCAAGGAAGCAGAGAGGAAAACAGTTTGGGCTTTAAAGTTTGATCTGACGTGAACTGCGCTCTTAACTCCTTGTTTGCTCTTCTATTCTTCCACTTGACTCTGAAAGCAACACTTGATTATTGGGGCTTCAGAGTACGCCAGCAGCCCTAGAGCACATCTTTCTTTCCTTCTGGGAAATGGAGTGTGTTTTTCCTAATAGCTGGTATTTTTTTTTTTCCGTTCTTGTAGTTGCTCCATGGAATAATCCCTTTCACATTTTAGAAGCTTGCCTTTCCGAGACCGGTGTAGAAGGAAGGTGGACTCTGTGTTTGTGGAACACTGAGAATTAGGATTGCTCTGCTGCCCCTTTGCCATCTGCGTCACAAGGGGAAAACTGCTGAAACGCTCGGTGCCACGGTTTAGAAATGGAGTCAGTGACCCCTGCAGTAATTGCCCGCTGTACACGGAATTGGTGGATATTTCAGGTAGTTTGTACTACGTGACAACACTTGATTTACACTTACTGGAGTTCCAGTTATCACTCTGCCAAACGCTTTTGAGTTAAAGTTGTGTGTGTGCCTGCTTCCACCTGAGCTATTTTGAACACTTTCAGTCATTTCTGGGAGTGAGACGTGGAGAAAGTATATCATTAGCGAGCTAGAGAGGAGAGGGCGGCCCCAGTGACCTTACTGCTAGCATCGATCAACTTTCAGCGTGCTGCTTTGGAATATTAATGTTTCTTTAATGTACTGTTTAGTATGGAATTATCCTTGTATACCGAATGCTTTGCAGAACACATTATTCTATTTCTGGATGCATACGGTGTAATAGTTAGCGCAGTGAACTGGGAAAACTTACCCAGGCGTCACTGAAGGTCATACACTTTAGGTTTTTTCACAACTTGCTGCTCTTATCCCTTTTGTGATGATTCATTTTGGGGAGGGATATTTTACTCTTTCCGTGATCCAGAAAAAAAATGATCAGCAGCTCAGCTCCTCTGGGGACTAGAGGCGGGAAGGTGAGTGGTGGATTACAGGTTTTAGGGGAGTTGTGAGTGACTGCAAACAGTCATTGACTGAGCAAAGGCAAAGTCAGTATCTCCTCAGAGGAATGATAAATCTTGTTCACTGGCAGAGAACTCCACTGTTCAACCTAGTTAGTGTTATGTTAGTTCAGACAGTGTGGTGGGGAGGAAAAGATTTCTGGCCAACCACACACATTCCCACCAGCATCTGGCCGGGGACGGGTAAAAAAGAGGAGAGAGGTAGATTGTGAGGGAGGAGAGCTACTGAGCTTCTCACATCTTGTGGTAGCCAACTGGGATCTGCGGCTAGAAACAAACAAAAAAAGCTGTCAAAAAGAGGTCTGTGATCCCCAGGGTATTATATTTGATAAGCAGCCAGGAAAAAGAAGGCAATAGCAGAGGCTGTGTCACACACCTAAGTTAGAAGTGTTGCTTCTTGGGGAGGGAGCTTGGGCACTGTTGTGTTCCATGTTTGGGTGAAAAGCAGAAGGCCAGAGTTAACCATTTTTTTTTCTGTCTTTCTGGCCTCTAAGGAGCAGTGATTAGTCTGTTCAGGTTTTGTTGTACTTTTTTTCAGCCAGTCATAAAATAGACTTTCTCCTGTGATGATTATAACAGTGCTGAGCTCTCGACATGAATGCTAAGCTCAATTAATTTGTTAAGTGCTTTGCTCTTCGTATGAAATCTGCATTTTAAGTATTGCTCTGTTAAATTCAGTCTTTCTTTACCATCCATGCTGAGGGTATCCAGATGCATTTCCGACTGATAGATTCTCAGCGTGTTTCTTGCTGTGATGTGCTGTGTGGATTATTTTTACATCCTCTTAATTCCAGCACTCCATGTGCTTCTTGTAGAGTATCTGCAAAAGCTGCAGAGACCAAGAGAAGAGATTCCTTGGGTAAATGTTGGCCTTAATTAAAATGCCAGAGTTTCTTTTATGTAGGAATTTGAAAGTAACAGATTATAGCAAGGGGAGAGGAAGAGGTCAAGTGAATGCAGTTCAAGAGGCTGAGCTCCTGTTGTCACCGTGCGATACCTTTGGGTCCAACAGTGAACAAGTCACTGGGCCTGTAATCCTCCTTACACAGAGGGGAGTGTCCCACTGTTTGTTCAGATGATGTAAAGCTTTAGATAAGTACCAAGTATTTGCTATTAACATGAAATTAGTTCTTTAGTTCTTCCTGGCATTGCCCTGCAGCTTTTGTCGAGGAACTGGGGGTTGGGACTGCTGCAGAGGCAGCAAACGTCCGGCTGCAACAGTGTCCTGAGGTAACCCGCAAGCTCATGGCTTCCTTTCTCAGCTCACAGCTTCCCCCTGATATTTCACCTGGTTTTTGATGATCTAATTATTGCATGTCTGAGACTGATGCCCCTCCTATAGGCAATGAAGAATCATAGCCTCTCTGGGGAGTGCTGTCCCTTACCTACCCAGGACACCTCAGAATCCCTCTCTTAGATCCTGACCGTTCCATTTGGGACAGAAATTTGACCCATTGTCCCCATTAAGACCCCTATAATGTTTGGGATGAGGCGGGGCCTGGCTTAATCCTACAGCCAACCTCAGAGTTGCACAAGGACATGGAGGCGTATGGCGGTTGTAGGTAGCTGTGAGCGGGAGTGCAACACTCCTCCGTGCTTATTTGCCCAGCGCTGGGTTATTTCCTGCCCACAGATGCCAGAGCCAGCTTCCACTGCGCTCTCTGCGTGCGTCGTGTGGTGTGTTTGCTTGGCAGACCTGATACCCCGCTATGATAGTGGGTGGAAGCTGCCAACAAGCTGTCATCCTCATGCTAACAGATGCTTCCATTCTTTAAAAACCCATTAGGCAGACAATTGATTGTTCTCTCTCCCCCGGTGGGGCCCGATTGGAATAGTACAAACTGGGCAAACTTTGCTGGATGTGTCTTCCAACAAGCGGGGTCTTGGCAGGAAATTCCGCACGATATGGAGAGAGCCTGAATAGACTTGTCTTTCAAGAACAGTGACAATGCTCAGCATCCTTGTACCAGCTTTGCCATTCTGTTGGCTACTGGTGCTTGTTGGGCTGTAAGACCTTAACATCTGGCTCTTCTCTAAAGACCTGAATCCTATGTACCTCATCCCCTGGGGACTACAGATGACCTATGGCTCTGTTGGGAGGTTCCCTTATATTTGACATCTCCAGCAGCCAACAAACTGTGAAAAGGTTGGGGTTAGGAAACCAAATCAAGGCTGTGGTGCTTTGCTTCGATAAATTCTGCCGTGGCAGACTTGCTGTCTGAGAACTGACAGATTTACCTTCTTTACTGGACACAAATAGAAGAGAAATTTCCCCAAGTTAAGATGTCTAAGGTGTCATCTGGACATCTCCTTTTGTACAATCTTGGAATCTCTTCATTGCCGTGGGAGGGAATACATGTGTTAGTTTGCAGCTCATCTGACCCGCTGCAGCATAAGCTGAACTGCACCCTGTGCAGTTTCCTTGCACTACAGATCGTTGTGGATGCATAAAACGGGGATTACCCCTGCCCTAAGGGCAGCAAGCAGTGTTACCTGACATCTTGCGTGTTCTTTCTCATCCCCAGGAGCAATTTATAACCGTGGCTCTAATTCCGCATACTGCTGAGTGACTCCACTGATATCTTTAGAAACGATGTGTGGAAAATCTCATCCTTGGGGACCGTGGTTCTTTCTGCCTTTGAAGAGATGCAAACAATGGAAATAAAGAGGAATAGATGTAGGTATCAAAGTTACAATGCAGTTATTAAAGACCAGAATCTTGCCAGGAGTAGGTTCTTTGTATAGAAATTAAGATGATCACGGGAACACCAAGCTAAATGGAACAGTCATGAATGAAGTCTCACAAAAGGAAGACATCTGTATTTCTACACCTCCCCAGAGAAGTAAAGAATTAGGAGAGTAGATAATCTGCTAGCCTCGTTTTTCTATTGCTTCCTTCTCACCATCCCACTGCCTTGTCTGAACGTAGAAAAAAATATTCTCTTTGAAATAACAAATGCTGCCAAAGCGGTGATGATATCTTAAATAGGTTTCTGAGGTGCCCTGGGTGACAGAGGGAGAAGATGGTGTTTGAAATGTGCGAAGGGAGGCGGCACACGAAGCGTTTCTGGGCACTGCTGGTTCTGTCTTGCAAATGGACTCAAAGGACCGTTTGGTCACGACTGAAGGAATTGGCAGTTTGCTTCATAATTCTTCCTTATTCTTGGACAGCAGAGTTTGTTTTTATCTCGTGCTGTAGTCTGTTGTCTGTCTTTGCCAACTGCCAACTGTCTCTAGCGTCAGGGAGTTATAGTTAAGACAAATGATGTTTTGAAATGTGTGCAAGGACAGAGTTAGAAGCAAAGAGTGTGGAACTGCTGAAAGATGAGATTTAAAACTGTGATGTTGAACCTGTGGTGGATCTGCTGATATAGGTCTGCACAGCTCGTTACCTGCTTTGTGATGCCCAAGTATCTTTCTGTAGAGACTAGACTCCTCTTTGTGCAGAACAGTGTGCATACAGAAAGGGGAAGGAAAATCACAATCCTTGGTCGTATATTTAACACACCCAGCTTCATTTGAAGACTGAAAACTTTAGCAAGTTAGCTCAAGGATCATATGTTGTGAAGCATAAGCAATCCTGTGATGCTCAAAGAAGGGTTGCTCAGACTGGTTCATTTGTATCCAGCAGGCGAGCAAACCATCTGGAAGCCTCATCCAGAAAAGTGTCTCTCCCATTCCCAACGGAAAGATGTGTTATATAGCACCAACAACTCAGTATGGATGAGATGTATTGTTAATTTGACATATTCTTTTGCCTAACAAGGAAGTACAAGCTCTACGTTTAGGTCTTTTTAGTTCCTTGAGTCTGTGCGACCCAGGTGACCAGCCTCCTTCGACATGGACATCCTTGTACTGTGCCGTTGAGGTCGTGTGTTGCTTCCCTTCCACTAAAGTCGAAGCACCCCAAAAAAACAACCAAAAAAGAAACAAACCCCAACATGTTGGGACTTGTGAAATGTCTTACTCTTCATTCTAAAAGTTGACGTGAAATTTGTGGTCACTGGAAAACGTGCACGAATTGCATCTGTGTAGATTCTAGGAAGCACCTTCCACGAATTGTTTTTACATTGAACTATTTGGGTTTCTAACTTCTCAGCTGCTGCTCAAATTACTCTGAAGACAAATGTTCAGCAAAAGCAGGTGCCTTGTTCAGGAAGCTTCTGCTTCCTGGGAGACTATTTATATCTTGTCAGTGGGCAGGGACTTAAGCCGTGTTTTATGAACCATCGAAACAAAGTGGTGTCCATTCATCCCTCCTTGGTGTGGCAAGTGCACTGCTGAGGTCAGTTCTGGTTTCCTCATGATATTTTTGCTGCTGGTGGCTGCCAGACGATTGATTTGTGTATGCTATGAGTGTGTCGAAACGGGCAGAAAATATTTATTATTGTTTTAAGTGCCAAAAATTTACTTGGCTCTAGGAGAAGAGAAATCAAGGTGGTGCCTGAGCCTTTTGTATTCGTGTCTCTATAGTCAAGCAAGAGCAGAACACGAGTAGGAAACGAACTCCTTTGGTAATGCCACTTGCCAGAAGATAGTAGTGATAGGGCCAGATCTGGCAGTGCACACTCTTCAGAGAGATCACAGATCTGGGAAATTAATTTCCCATCCTCTACAAAGGGAAACAAATTCAAGGGACAGGTCAGTAGGAGACAGCAAGAATGGGAGACAGAGAATGTTGTTTTTCCATGGGGTGAAATAGGTCTGAGGTACCGCACTGCTGCTGAAACCAGCCTGTCCAGTGAGTACGTTTCGAAGAAATGAAAAGTAGATGGTGGGGTGCTTCCCTAGAATTGACTGATTTCTCCAGCAGAGCCGTGTGCTTCCTTTGAGCGGTAACTGTTAGGCTTGCTGCTTTCCGTGTTGATGCTTGCGAAGCACACCCAGCAAACGAAAGCTTTTGGGAACGTGCGTTAGATTCAGAGACGAACGAACAGTCAGACAGGGCCGACTAATACCTGCTGAGAGGAGACTGACCTGAAGCACTGAAGCCTCGTCACACAGGAAGGATGCAGAGCACAGCTGGAGAACGTGGATTGATCTAATCGGACTCCGTGGCTGTTTCTGCGTGGCAGAACCCTGCAGGTTTGGTAGGGGACTGCCTTGCGTAGGTGAGTGTGCCTTGTAGTGGGGGGTGCAGAAGGTGTCACACTTGAAGAAAAAGGTCACTGATGCCTTTTGAAACTTCATATATGGTGAGGTCGATTTCCAAATGAAAATCAGACCCAGCTCTGCGCTTTAAACTTTTTTAACTGGTGTCCCTGTTGCTTACCCTTTGTCATGTCAAGCGCTTCCTTTGACGGTATCACCTTCACATGAGCTGCCTACACTATGTCTATGTTATCTGATATTTAAAGTGAATATACTATTTGGGGATAGTTCTCTCAGTACATCAGACTATTTTAAGCTACAGAGATCCTATGAGAAGTAGAACTGAATATTTCAGCTCAAGTATCACTCAGTCACTGGGTTCTTATTGTAAATATCCTTTCCTGTGTTGTTGTATAGAGAGTGAGATATTAAATCCTTTAAACTCTTGCTGCTGGTAGCTTATGCCTCGTCATAAATTGGCCTTGGTGTATTGAGAGTGCCGGAGGATGGTGCAACTATGAACATAATGTTGTCATCTTATTTTTTGGTTTAAGAAAGAAGAAAGCAAGCAGAGCTTGCAGTTGTTTTCTTTGTGTCAAGGGAGCAAGATAGATAAAACCAAATCCTTTATTCTGATTTTCATCACTGAAAATGAATTCTGAAGGTCAGAAGATTAGTAAATACTTGAAAGATTTGAGTGTTTTCTAGTTAAAAACCTTTAAATTATAGAATTGTTATTCGCTGAATCCAAAACCACAGAAGAGGAGGTTAAAGGATGAGGGGGAAAAAGCAAAGCACTGGCTTTTTTGTCCTTTTTTGTTGTTCTTTTTTTGTTCTTTTTTTTTGCAGTGAGGAGGAGGGTGTTTGTAAAGTCTGGAGATAAATTTCTGGGTTTAAGTCAAGTCAGACGAGAACAATAAAGAAATCCCTAACTAGGTCGTGAAGTGCAAGTTTGCCTCCTCCAGCCGTGACGTGCAGCAGCTTTGTGTGCAGGGCCTGGGCTCTGCTGGGGGGCTGGAAACAGCCCCACACCTGGGGGGCTGCGAGATGCGAATTTGAGATCCAGCTCTAGCTCTCCGATAAGAGCTTGGAGGTGCCTCGATGTGAGATGGGTGGGTTTTTTTGCCCCCAACCGAGAGTGTGAGGGTCACAAAATGCACTTTTCTGGCAGAGTAATAATGTCAAGCAGGAGGTTCTGCACTTCAATCCTGGTCAATAAATGTCTTGCAAGTGTGTTCCCTAATTCCTGGAGTCTAGGTGGCTGGAGGGAGTGGGTGGGAGGGATACAAGGGCAGGGGAGGGAGCTGTCTTTTCAGAAGTTAAGGTCTGAATTTTTACTTCATTTCATTTGGAAGAAAGTTTTAGTCCAGGCCCTTGTTTTATGTAATTTTTTTCTTTTGTTTCTAGTTGGCACAAGAAAACATTCTTGAAAGAGGCACTACCTTGAGTATCTTGGAAGGAAATGTAGCATTAACGTTTCATTTATGAAATAGTCTGTATTCAAGGTGAAATAAAATCTTGTAGGAGAAGCAGGATGCAGCTGCAGAGCAAATGGATGGGTGAACTCCCTATTTTCAGTAGGACTCCTCTCTTCAGGAGAAGAATTATTGCACTACTTGGTTAAAAAGAAATCTATATTTTAGTCTTATTGGAAGTTTCTCGAAGAGGCTGGAAATATCCCTGGACTCCAGGGTTAGGAAGGAAGCCTGGCTGAAGGGCAAGCTTGGCCAGCTCCGTCTCCTCACTTTAAAATTGTTGCTTGAAGCGGCAGCCAGGTAACAAACACTAATGACACGGCGAGTAGAAACTTAGAGAAGTGCATGAAAACTTCATTAAAGTCGTACTTAAACAGTTTGGTAAAAAGTGAGGATTTTCCAGAGGGAATCAACCACTTTCAGAAAGTTCCCTCTGCAGAACACGATCCCTTCTTTTCTGCAGGCAGATTTTCCCCAGTGAGATGTGTGTGGGTTTTTCTTGTGTGTCTTTTTCAGTGCTTTTTTTTTTTTTAAAAACAGCTGCAGGCTTCTTCAAAAACATTGCTTTCTGTAAAGAGCTGTTACTGCATAAGACCCTGAATGTTTGCTATGTTTTAGTCTTGATATTTTACTTTTTACACCTTTTTAGACTTTTGACTTTTGGTAGAGGGAGGAGGTCAAAGAAGTCAAAGATAGGCAGAAAATAAAGTATAAAAATGCAGAAAATGTAAATTCCCTATTTTGTGGAAATGGTAAGAGGGGAAAAAAGCCATCAAAACTTTCCATATATAAACTGGAACTGCTTGTCAAAGACTCTTAAAGATGCTTTTAGACACGCTAGCTCTCTGGCAGCAAGAATTCCCACACAAATACACATGATGAGAGGATAAAAAGAGCTATGAAACCTATTCTTTTATTCTTGCACATCGTGCAGTCCACATTGTTGCTCACCTGTCATTCACAATTTAAAAATCGTCGATTTATTCAGTGACTTTGGGCTGTTATTGCTGTGTGCAAATTGTACCTGTTGCTGAATATCTTGGAGAAAGGTACATTAGAATCCCAGGTGGGGTAGCTTGCACTTCTTTTAGCTCCAGGAAACTGTCTGGTCTGGCTTTACAGCTTATGTGCAGAACTAGAAAGGAATTGCCGGGGGAAAATGTCACAGAATTGGCTGTTCCTCGCTGCAGCCCTGGTTGTCCTGAGCGGAAGACACAGACGTGTCTCGGAGTGAAGCAGGTGCACGGAGGAGTGTGTGCAGGACTTCTGCTCCCCTCCCTTAGCTCCCAAACGTGAGCTTTATAAAAAGACATAGCCTGGAATAAACCAAGGGCAGAATTAAGCGACAACCTGCAACACGCCTTGCCCGTTGTTTAAGGGGCAGATCTGCCCTCCCCTGGCCCAGAGAAGAGCGTTTGCAGGCGCGTTGGGGTATGAACCTGCCCCAGCACGTGAGCTCGGCCCTCAGAGAGACCCTCTCCCAGCCCCCCTCAGTCTTCTTCCCCCGTAAACTGCTTTTCCAGCACTTTGCACAGGCAGTTCACGAAAGCGCTGAACCGACACAACTCAGGTGAGGGGCAAAATAGTAAATGCACCGGGCTGGAAACGTGACCTGTGTTAGACCAGCTCTCAGACGCCACGGGGACTCCTGCTTCCGCATCCAGAGGCTGCTGGAGCCAGTAGCTCAGATTCAGTGGCTGGTGGCCTTTGGTTAAGTTTCAGAAGCAGCTTACAACTGCAGATTTTTTTTTTTTAAATAGTTTGAGGGATGATTTTATGTACATTCACCTGGCACTGGAGGAAAGAGACTCGTCTTAGTTATTTTGCTCTATCAGCCAATTATATAAAGAACATAAGGCAGTGACGTCCTCCTGTGCTTCCTGGCCCTAGTTCTTCCCTTACACACCCCTTGCATAAACTGACGCAGCTCTGCTTTGTGCATATGCTTGCTGGGAGCTACGCGTAAGAGCAACATTATCCATCAGGGAACTGCATCCTGGTAGGCAGGAGTTTAGAGGCTCAGTGCCGGCCAACAAACTCGTGAGCTGTGCCACTTTCTTCCTAGCCTTGGTAGCAGGAGACATGAAGGACTGCCGGGCTGCCTCATGCAGAGGAGAGAAGGGGTAATTTCATGTCACAGCCATGGTTTTTCTCCATGCCACGAGTTCTGGCCCTGTGCTGTGTGACTTCCAGCTTTTAATGAGGAAATGTAGCAGAACACGCAATGGTGTAACTAGATGGTATGTTTACATTGGTTAATTGAAAGTACTTTTCCCTGAAGACTAATTACAGTGCAAGCCATTAAATCACAATTAGGATTTGTTTGAATATCCAAACCATTATGAATATCATTTCTGGAAAAAAAAAGAAGTGCAGTAGTTACGGCTTGCCCCAGCTGGGTACTTCCATCTCAATGTTGTGCACGAAAGCAGAATCTGATCTCTTTTTTCAACCGGTGACCGGCTTCGCAGATCTGTTGTCTGCCACCACCTGTGGCTGATGCCTGATACATCTGAGAAACTGAATTCATTCTCTTGAATCTGAGGATGGCAGTAGTAAGCGTGCTAACAGAAAACCATAGATTCTTTTGTCTGCCGGGCCAGCTGATTCTTCAAAGTATGACGCTTTAAGGAAACAGTTTCTGACGCTGTAGAGTTCTGTAACACTGCACCGCGCTCTTGGGTTTGCAGCCTTACCTGTGTGATTGGACGTTGGAAAAATTCTCTCCTTGACCTCGTGACACCGCAGCTTTTAGTGATCTTCTATTTCTCAGTTAAGCAGTGTCCTGGCATACAAGTGCACTGAAAAAGATGAGTTTGACCCTTTGGCTCATCTGTGTTTTATAAAGATTTCTCTCTTACCGCATATACATGCTGCTGTCTGTGTAGGCCAATGACTGCTGATGAGCAGGAAAGTTATGGTTCTTAAATCATAGAATCATAGAACAGTTCAGGCTGGAAAAGACCCTTGGGATCATCAAGTCCAACCATTAACCCTACACTACAAGTTCACCCCTAAATCTGGTCTTCCAACTCCACATTTGACATCCCTGCAAAATTCGGTGTGTACAAGTTAAAATCTGACAGTTCCTTTAGCCTGAAGCGAACCAAGGAACGTATGAAATCTTTATGCATGACAGAGATAAGGCAGCACCGCTGCGTTCAGCCGCAACCCTGAGTTACGTGATTACTGGGTATAATCAGGGCTAGAAATGTCTGTCAGATTGGTGTGTGAGTAGTTGAGGAAGAAGAGATGTCAGTGTGTGTAGATCACCACTGGCTCTTGCTGTGGAATATTGCTGTTGTGTCGTATTAAACCTCAAACACGCTTTTTCCACTGAAAGAAGCTCAAAGATACGGTTGGACTCAGCTTCAGGTTGCAGTCTGGTGTCTGCTGTGAAGTCAGTTCTGTACCGACCTAAACCACTGCAGTTCCACCGAATTGTTAACGCGATGGCTCAGCCTGAGGTCTGGTACTCAGCTCTTGTGTTTGTGGTTTGGTGTGGTTTTTTCTCGGTGATCCCTCAGTAATAGGTATTGCAATCAAGATGTTAAATACAGGGCGTGTGACTTCAAAGGTTCAGCTGAAGCAAGAATGTCTGCAATGCAGCATTTCCAGTTGGAGATATAATCTACCAAGCTGGCAGGTATTTTTTTAATTAAGAATACTCTTCCCAAACTAAGAGTCACATCCTAAATCAAGTAGGAATATAGCATGGAACAACTACTCCATGTGCTTTCTTTTGCCCTAAAAAAAATTAGTTGTCACCTTTGTTTTCCAATCGTCTTATTTTAGCATTGCTGAGCAGATGGAGTGGGGAAGACAAGGGGTGCACCCAGTTCCAAAATCCCACTGTTCCGGAGCTGAAAAGCTGATGGATTTGAGTCGGGGTTTGCAGTGGTTGTTGTGAAGGTTGAAATGCCATCTCCGTTCCCTGGGCACGCGCTGTGGAGAAGGCAGGCGGGCAGGTCACCTGCGCTGAGGTCGAGAGGGAAGACCCAGAGAGGATCCGCTCGCCAGAGGGTTCGTGTGAAGCGGGTCGTCAGGCCAAGGTAGGACACACCAGGCCATCTAAGCTGCTACCCTGGCTGTCACCTGAACAAGAGGGTGATGAACTTCTCTCGGAGGTTTCTAGAAAGGAGAACGAATGACTTTTGAATTTTGGAAGCTTTCTTTGAATTACAACCTTCCTTTCTATTTGTGTTCTCTGCTGACGACTGTAATTCTCTTTTCTCTTTATGTGAAGGGATAATTTGATGGTTGGGTGTAGAAAGTTAGGAGTGACATGCAGAAGAAGTAAACAGCAGTGGTGACGATATTGCGAGCTAATTTCCCAGCAATTGATGGTGCTGTGCTTCAGCACAGAGAAAGTTTGTTTTGTGTGGTTGTGTTTTATTTCACAAACCATAAGTATAAAAAGTTACCAGTGTTCTGGAAACCAGAGAAATAATCTAAGCTTGATTTTTTTATTTGTGACTGTAGTCGGGAATAATGTAATTGTGACAAGTGGTTTACGAGTCAGACTCTTCCTCCGAGCTCTGCTCCTATTCCTGGTATTGTCTTGGTTTCCCTTTTGGACAAGGTGCAGAGCTCCCCCGAGACAGTTCTCCCCCAGATTCTTCTGCTCACCGTGGGTTGTTATTCCTGACGGTGCATCATAGTTACTGCTGCCAAGAAGGCTCAGCCCGGCCCTGGGGTCGGCTGCTCTGTAGCACTCAGAGGTCATGGGGATGTCCTTCAGGCTTGTCTGTGCCGGTGTCACAGATGAGTAGCTGAAGACAGGAACCATTTGTGCTTTCAGTGGCAACAGAAAGCAAATCCTTTGCGTGAACCCAACTGAATTTCCTAGACGTGCGCTTGGTGAGTGTGGAATTGGGATTTCATTTTAATTTTCTTTGAGTAACTCACAGTACTGCTTTATCACAGGCATTGCTATTAGCCAGGTAATTACAAGACCGTCAAGTAAAAACAGCATCTTAAATCCAGTTTAATATTAATCTGTGTCGAATTTACAGTGGCAGCAGGCTTATCTCACCGAGGAATATTGATGTAATTATCCCCTTGCAAGAACACAGTACAAGCAGACATTTCCTTTGGAGGAAAGGAAGGATGTAACCAGCTCTAGAGCCACTGCTATTTTAATAGATTTTGTTTAAACCTGCTGCCTGCTGGCAGTAACATTCCCTTGGTTTTCATTTCACTGACAGTTTCAGATTTGAGAAGGAAATTTGGAGGAATGAACCGATACTTTAAATACTGGGATTTGAGGAAATTAACTCCTGGATCATCTCTGTATCACTGCAACTCCTGATTTCTCCCTTCTTGCGTCTTGTCTCGCTTCACCCTCCGGCCTCTCTGGCAAAGAACGTTATTTGAGTCTCGGGCACAGGGGGGCTGAAGGCAGCTCCCCTGCTCCATCAGAGTGCAGGAGAGTTGGTTCTTGCAAAACGGAGCTGTCGTGTGGGAAAATATCAGTGCAGCCAAACCTGACGGACTAAACCAGCTTAGATTTTTCTGCCAGGAAGCAATCGAGCGAATCGATCGTGTTGGTTTGGACACCAGTCTGGAGCTGAAGTGTCTCAGGAGCGGACGGCAGTTGGAGGGTTTGTGGATTGTGTGCCTCCTCATCCTTACCTACTTACTTATTTATTTCTACACCTGCATTTCGGTATAACTTCTGCCTGAGGCCGTCTTCTGCCCTACACTGCGCTCACGAGATGTCCGTGATACGATTTAGTCACCAGCAGGCGTTGTGATGAATAATACCATCTCTAGGCGGTTCTCCTGCTGTGTTTGGCCAGGGAGGAGAAAGAGACAGCAAAGCCAGCGTGCGCCGGCAGCCCTGGACACAAATTGGCATTTTGAGCTTCTCGTCACACCGGGAGTTTTTGCATTTTTAAGACGTTAAAATCCCGCCGCTCTTTGCACAGGAAGGGAACTTTGCATCTTTGTTTACGGCTTCTTTCGTGTTGGTTTGTTCACTTTCCTGCTTCCTGGTGGAATAAACACAGCAATGCCGAGCTGGTTCTGCAGTCATGGAAAACCAGTGAGACACAGACCATTACCAGTCCCCGGCACAGAGGCCAACTGGACCAGGATAAATATTACCCTCAGTCAGTAGGCTCTAGGCACTGTTACGTATCTTTCTGGAGCCTCTTTGCAGCCAAATAAATAAGAGAGAATAAATAACAGGAAAATAAATAAGTGGGAATAAATAAGAAATGGCATAGGCAAAATTCTTCAGTAAGAACTTGGATAAAAAGTGAAATGAGGACTTTCAGAATGTTCGTGGAAAACGTTTGTTTTTCTCTCTGAGCATCAGACTCTTCTTGGCGTTGTCATTTCCACTGGGTCTGTGTGACTGCAATTCTTCCGTCAGGGGTTTCTTCGGTGATTTCCATTGCTTCCTTGAATCTGCGTGTCAGGAGTGAGCGTGCAGCTACAGTGAGAGTGAATTTAGCACGGTACCTAAAAAAAATCATAAATTTATTACAATCGGTTATTCTGGTTTTCAAAGAGGACATTAAAAGTAAATCTCATAGAAGACTCACAGGGTACCCAAGTGCCAGATACCTGTAAAATATGTATATTTCACAGCTGTATTGAATAGAAAATGTCTTTTTAAAATGTGTTTTCTTTTAACATACAGGATACCAGTCAGCAGGCCTTTGGGTGGCTTAGAAGTAGTGGGCTTACAAAAATCATCCCTCCCATTCAAACTACAGAAACAAGGGAGTTCTTAATGATGAATATTAATGCAATTATTATTCATATTACAAACCCATCTGCCCTTTCTTGTCATAAGACCATTATTTCCCTGTAAGAGCTCCATTGATGGTGTCCTAGCAGCTGCTGAGACCCAGCCTAAGCCAAATAATTTTCATTATAAATGTCTAGTTTATAATGGGGCATAGAGCAATCTGAGTCCTGGAGCAGGTAATGTTTCAAAATAAAATAACAGAAATTAAATGCAATGCAGGTGCAAAGGGTGATAAAGAGCTTTAAGGAAAACAGAAATAGGTTAACACTGTAATGTTTTGGAAGGATCCTTCCCTCTCTGGTTGTTGAAAACGAGTTGATGTGTCAAGGGTGCCGATGGAAACCACGCTACCTACCCTACCGTGAAATGAGGTTACCCCGGGCAAAGCAAAATCATTTTTTATATCTCTCTCTAGAGACCTGCTTTAGGCTTTGCTAAAAACAAGGTTCTCGGGGAAGCCATAAATATTTCTGATTTCAGGTTACAAGGTCCCCAGGTTCAGTTCCTGCTTCTAGAAATGCGGTCACAGTCAGCGTCCCTGCCAGCGCCCGTCGCTAAACGCGCAATAGTCCAACCAAAGCCTTCAGTGACTTCAGTCAGTGCACTCAGGGCAGGTACGTGGCTTTTTCTCCGTTCTACAATCGCACATGCGCTGGAGCGCGCCGAGACACTGGCGTGGTGTTTGGATCGCTGCCCTTTTCTTGGTCTTGAAGCTGTGTGATATCGAAGGAGATCCTGTCCGTGCCTTACGGGTAACCCTGCTGACCCCAGACATCAGGTTGCTCGCCCCAGAAGGACGTTCCTGGTGCTTTGTGTTCCTATCGATTCCGTGAATAAGTGATGGGCTCCTTGTAATGATGAAGTGGTAACTATAGTTGCCTTAAGGGTGGAAGTGCCGAGCTAAATATTTAAAGCCTGCATAAATAATTGAAGTATTGGCCTCTCTTTGTCAGAAGGAGATCGGGGTTATAATTTCTTTTCTCCCTGAATGATCTCCTGCCTTCTTGGTGCAGAAAACTCATCTGGGAAGCACAAATTATTTAGAAGGTTGCGCCGCAGTGTTTATTTTTGCACAAAAACCAGGTTTGTGTTACTTCTGCATGTGTATAAGCTAAGGACTTGAGAGTGTTTCTGACACACAATAGCGAGTGGCTGGGTTGTAAACCAGGGGGCACCTTGCTAAGGTGCAAATTGTCAAGTCCTTGCTGCTCTGCCTTTTGGGCTTTTTATTTCTTTACGGATTTTGTCACAGGTGGGGAATTTGAGGGCTTTAAGAGTGTCATCATGGTAGCAAAAGGTTTCCTCAATTATTCCTTAATAAGCCTTCTCGAACTTAAAGGAAATATCAAGAAGGGAGTCTGCATCCCAGGTGAATCTGCCACCCCCTGTGAGTCAATACGCTGGCTCCTAAATGCTTTTAAAGCCACATACCTCTGCATAAGGCAGAATAAAGCATGAACAGTAAGCGGAAGGTCTGCAGGCTCTGGACAAGCACTATTCTTTTACTTCCCGCTTATTAGGGGAGTTCATTAAAGCGGTTTCGGACTCGGCACTGGGCTCTCGCTAGCTGAGCCACAGAAAGCTCCCCTAGAAATGTTTTGTCCCATCCATCTGCTGGTTTTTATTTGAGATCTTCTGAGAAGAGGTTTTCTCAGGGGGCTTGCTAAGAAGCTGTGCGTAACTAGAGTTACACTGAAGGGTAAATACCCTCATTATGCTACCATTTGGCAGTGCTTTGCTAAGGAGAGCAGGATATCTCATGCTTTACTGTAATAGGCCTAGAAAGAGAAAAACTGTAAGCCTGCTGAGGTTCCTCCCTTGCAGCTTATATAAATTCTGCAAAGGAAACGAGAATTTTGACATTTGGCTAAATCAGTACAGGCAACCTGTGAGAGGTTGCTATTGTAGAGGTCGGGTGGTTCTTGCTGACAAAGCACTTTGCAAGAACATTTATGCGAGTGGCTGATTGTTCGTAGTGTAGGAGAGAGGGATGGTTTGGTGTCTAGTGAGTGTCCTCATCAGACATTAGTGAAGTTAAGTTGTGTTTTCCAAGTGGTGGCCAAGTTAATCTTTACTTTTTAATCCTTCACCACCGCGTTACCAGCCACCCCTCCAGAGCTGTGACGTTTCTGTTTCAGGTTGAACTCTTAATCTTCACCTTTCCCATTTCAGGTAAGTGTGGACTAAGTGAGATTTTTCTTACTCTAGTGAGATCTCTAAGTGAGATGTTTTCTTACTTTGAACTAGTCACGAAATCTGTAATAGGAAACTTGATGAATTTCTTTAGTACGATTCAGATCGTTTTGATTTCTCTGGAATAGACAGTCTCCCCCAAGCAACGCTCCTGCCAAGGAACACAACGTAAAAAACTATGGATAATTGATTTTGGTCATGGAAATTCTGCATCCTTTGCCCAACTCCGAGAAATGGAACCGTGTTTCTTGTGGATACTCTAGATCAAAGGCTAGAGATTGGCTGCTGGTGGCTGTGGAGCCCTGCCATGCTTGGGAGTGCCGCCAGCGAGCCCAGCGGGGTTTCAAAATCTACACCTCCTTCAGGTATTGTCAGTCGTGGGTTACACCGCGCAGTTTTTAGTTTTCCTCTTGAGTTGGGAAAGAATTAGTTTCCAAAACAGACGCACGCAATTCCGAGCAGGAGTCATTAGGCGCTGCGCTCCTTTGGTTTTGATTGTCTGCCGTTATTTCTTTTATGTTGCTTTGATTTGATTATTCCAGCTGATGTGGAGCTGGAGATTCTTTATTGCTCTGATTGCATGATGTTGTGGTTTCTCTTGCTTTAATAAGAGGCTTGCCAATTTGTTTTTCATGATTCATCTCTGGATGTCTCGAGGCCTCTTATTTTTGATGAGAATTTCACAGCTTATATTTTCGCAGTGTTTAGGCTGAATGCTTATTAAGCTTATCGTGATCCTTAGGCATCAGCTCAGCAAGATACCTGAGCATGTGCCTGATTTCTAGCATGTGAGTAGTTCCAGCGATTTCAAGGGAATTTACTACACGTGTCTTTAATAATAGACTTAACCGTATGTAAAGTGCTGAACTGGGGCCTTTGTTTTTTATAGAACAGCTTCTGAAATAACGAATTTCAGCTTTGGCATTGTCTGGGGAGTGGTTCCTTCATGTGTTGTTTGAGATTTGTCAGACTTTGTCACTCAGAAACCACAAGTCTACGTTACGTTCCCCTTCCATTCGTGACGTGGATTGAACAACCAAGAAATACTTTAAAAGATAAACTGTTGGAATCTTTCTTTCAAGGATTGTGTTTCTTTCAAAATCATTAAGTATAAAAATTAAGCATTTGAAATGAAATGCAGAAGACTTTATTTAATTTTGTATCTCTAGGAGGCAGGCTATCAAGAAAAACACAAACTGTGGTTCTCAACAGAGGGGATTTTGTCCAGGTTCATCTCCAGAGAGGTTTAGGACTTTTTTGGTGAAATCTCGAGTTGTCAAAAAATCCACTTTTCCCAGAAGTGTTCTTGTTTTACTGAAAAATTGTCAATTAAGAGAAGTGGTCGCCTCTAAGTTGCGGAGAGTGTTGTACTACATCTAAGTTATATTGTAGATAAAGGTATTGAGGCCAGACTTGCCAAACACTCAGGTTGAACCTCAGAAATATCTTTGGGGCAGGTTTCAGTGAGCAAATAAGGAATCCATAGAGAAACTTCAAATACAGCCAGAATATGCAAGTACATGTAACTGTGTTTCTGCCTCCGTAGGGATGTGTTTCCCGTCCCTCTGGGAAGGGGAACCGGAGAGTTGACAAGTTGGCTTGGAGTCTGCTGTAGAAGGAACCAAGCATCTCACGGGGACAGAGATGGTCTGTGGCATTTGCAGGGGGAGCAGCACGGCCTCAAGCACATCCAGGCTTCCCCAAAATTAACACTCGCCGTGGCAGCGTGGTTCCGTTCTAAGTTCTCGAGATGCCCGTACTGTTAAAACATGCTCAGTCTTGCTATAATCACGTGCTGGTGTCCCCTGGCCTCGTAACAGAGAAGAAAACAGCTTTCCCATCCTGCAGGAATTTTGGGAGCTCAAGAGTTACCTTGTTCTATGTTGGGATGAACACGAGTGTTCTAATTTCTTTTTCTTTTAATGGTGAAGGACGTTCACTGAGCCCAAAACAGAGGAGGTTTCTTTGAGATGTGGGAAGTTACCAACCAGGGCCATAGCGTGGTAACAACTCTGACACTGGTTCCTCTCCAATGATTTCCACTTCTTCCCCACCGACAATAAATCTACTCCAGATAGCGGAAGAATTTCCCTATGGCTCTTTCCTTTCGCCAGTCAGAAAGCTCCTGAGTTTTCTCTAGTGTTGTACTGGAATTATCAGCTAGCCCAATGCTTTTATCGGTGAACTGAACCTTCCCCTTTTTTTGGGTGGGGTTTGGCCCCTTCAGCACCCCTCCCCTTTCACTTCCATAGGCAGAAGTTGGATTTTTTTACCTTTTCGTGTGATTTATGAAAGCTGTTGGGATTATTTTTGCTGTAGCGGAAAAAAAGGAAAGGAGAAGAAAAAAAAGGAAATTGAAAAACACAGAGTAATAGATATGACAGAGCTTTAAAGAGAAAACAAAAGGAAAGCAGATGACTAAAGAATTGTTAGTTGACTGACAGCAATTAGTTATCTTGTGTGTAAGAGAAACAGCCTTATCAGTGTACTTGGTTTAATACAAATCCCCTTATCTTTGCCTTTCTAGGGATGGAGTGTTTAGAACAACCACATGACAACAGCAGTAATAAAAACATCCCCCCTCTCAGCTGCTCACAAACAAAGGGCTGGCGACTTTAATTGCACTTCAGATGTTTCTCCTGATTGCGAACGAAACAGGATCTGTGAAAGTATTTGAAATATCTCCCTTTTTGATGCCACAGACCTTGGTGTGGTCTTGGCAGCTGGGCTTTGCCAGGGGTCATTTCCATCAGCACAACCTCTGGATTCATTTATCCCCCCCCTCCACCTAATCCAAAATAAACCAGAGCCTCCTGGGGAAGTATGTGGCAACGGTCAAAAGAAGTCTCCATAATAAGAATTCTGTTTAGAGCTAATGAGACACTAATTGTGGTTTAATTAAACACCAGCTGATTGCTACCCCTGCATGATTACTGGAGCCAATGGCAGCTGCTCAGCTGCAGCTTGTGAGTTACCGGCTGGCCCCAGGACTAGCCCAAGTATCACAATTCTTGTGGTTTATTTCATTTCATTGTACTTTGTTTAGATTTAAGCTCATCAGATCATGGGGCTTTTCCACTGGTCTGGACATCAGTTGTTCCTCGGATTCTCAGCACCGCTGGGGTTTGGGAAGGCTGAGATCAGTGGGAACTTCCCAACAGAATCGGCTCGGGGCCCCCGGCACTCCTGGAAAACTGGCAGTCGGTTGTGAGAGTGTTGGAAAGCTGGGAAGTCATGTCTGCTTCATTGGGCTAGGCATGACTTTGGCCCAGTTTTCTCCTGTTTCCCCTGAAAGCCTTTCCTCACATTCCAGCAACGAGGAGTCCTGTGGTACTGGGAGTTGGTGGAAGGAAGCAGTGGGGGAGAGATCCCGAGTCCCTTCCTAGGAAGGAGAGGTCCTGTGCCCTTGGGCGTACAGAGGGATGCTCCAGGCTGCTTTTCTAAAACCTGCACCAGGCTGTTCTAGTACCTTGATGTTTGTCATGCTGCGAGACTTTACAGATCTCAGGTGTTCCCTTCCCTTGTCACGTTCTGTCCATCCACCGAAATGCCGCGTCACGACCTTTCCATCGCTGTGGGAACCCGTGGGTGCGCTGCCGGGCGCTCCGAGTCGTGCTCCCCCGCAGCCGAGGAGCCAAACCTGCCACCGCTGCCCCGGCAGCGAGAGAGCCGTGTGTGGGCTATGGCAGGGAGAAGCAGCTGCGTCAAAAAGACACAACTTCCAGGGAGGTGATGAGTGAGGGGGAAGCAAGGAGTCACATCTGTGGGCTGAAGCTGAGGATCCTTCTACAGTCGTGCTGTTCAGGCTGCCCTGTGGTGAAGATGCTTCATGACAAGTGACAAGTGATTTTTTTTTTTAATTTTGTTTTAAATTTTTTTTTTATTTTCTACACTTTTTCCCCATTTTGAGTTAGAGTCTTTTCAGAGTATCATGGAGTCCTTCCTGGCTTAATTTACCAGACAGGCTGGGTCCATCCTGGGTGCTGTACAGTGTGAGGACTTTCACAGCCCCAGCTCCAGGGTGAATTCATCTTCTCTTTGAGACACCGTTAAATGTGCAATATTCCTCTATTGAATGAAGCCTTTGCTATTCTCTCCGCTGTTTTTCTGCCTCATTAAGCACAGACCATCAATTAAGCAACCGTGGCAGACGGGAAAAGGCAAAATGGCTTGGAAGTAATTGGCCTCTCTTGAATCTTGGAGGAAGAAGCCATAATCGTCTCTAGCAGTGATGCCTCTGTCTGTCTGCCGTGCATTTCTGTGTGCAAGGAAACGTAAAACTGTTCAAAATTCAAGGACTTTTGCGTTCTGGAATACATTTGAGAACAGCTCCTTGTCTGAGGAATAATGTTGCTAAGTTACAGAGAGACTGTTTTGGAACAACAAAGTCCATTTCTGGGGGAAAATGAGTCCTTGGTTCTTCAAGCAAAGCCAATTTTCCTGCTCTGGCAGGGGGATTGGACTTGATGATCTTTCGAGGTCCCTTCCAATCCCTAACATTCTATGATTCTATGATTCTATGATTTTCACAGTATAGTCACGGGAGGAGTGTTAGGCACGAAGAAGCGTTCTCAGATCCGAGCAGCACTGACCGTTGTACGACGTTGTTGAGCCATTTTTAGTTCCGTCTGTTATTATATCAGTGCGTGGAGAAAATCCAACTCCGAACCGTGTCTGCGTCAGAGTGTGTCAACGGTGGATGGGCAGGTTGCCTTGATTCTTGATGTGTTTGCAGTTGGACCAACTGGAAAGGGATTTTGACGTATAGTGGGAGGGCTTCACTGAAGGGTGCTGTGTCAGGAGAGAGGGGTCTCACCTGAGCTGCTTGTGGAGAGCAGGTGGAGGCGTAACAGATACAAGGAGCAGAAGAAATGCAAAGGTAGGGCCAGATTGGGGACGGCAGAGTTGGCCAAATGGCCAGAGAGTGTCGTGAGGAGGAGAATGGAGTATTCTGTTAA
This sequence comes from Trogon surrucura, assembly GCA_020746105.1. Classification (NCBI taxonomy): domain Eukaryota; kingdom Metazoa; phylum Chordata; class Aves; order Trogoniformes; family Trogonidae; genus Trogon; species Trogon surrucura. The sequence goes on from CM036639.1 coordinate 4,110,539, forward strand.
ATCAGGTGCTTCAGGAAAAAAAAAAAAATTAAGAAGAAACACAATGCATCTTGTCAGATCACCGACCTGTATGTAGGGAGGCTGCTTGCAGGCTTGTCACTGGGACTGGATTTTTAGAGGTGCCATAGTTCAGGCGCTGTAAGCAGGTCTCTCTCTGAGCACTGAAATCCATCGGTCAACGTATGTCCCCTCTCCCACTGGAGCAGGTACTCCCTGGAGGCTCGTGGCCCCAACCAGTGTGTTGGGAGTGAGCTCTGGATACAAACTCCGTCAAAAATCATCAGTGTTCAGTGAGGATCGGTGCTGCAGACTGAAAAGGTAGGTCTGGGTCACGCTGTTAGTAGCTACTGTTGGAAAGAGCAGAGAAATAAATAACCTCGAACTTGAGAACATAAAAAGTGATAGATGATCTGCATCAGGCAGGAAAGGCGGGCAAAAACAGACTCGAGAAACACAGCGGTGATCTGGGGAGAAATGTAAATAGTGTCTGAGTTGTGGGCACTGACAGGAGGAATATAAATGCTTGCGGAGTAAGAAAAGAAGCTGCTTTGCAGAGGTGTGCAATCAATTACTAGGATAGGTGAGTAAGAAGAACTAGTTGAAACTACTTCACTGAAGTGGCTTTTTGACAGTTTGCTGGATTTGTGGCTGAGCAGATGCCTTTGAGAAAAAGTGGCAGCTCTCCATAAAAAATCTTTTCTTTTTCCTATTGAAAACTTCAACTTCTGAAAACCGAGCATTTCACATAAGTTTTTTTTAACACTGGAAGTTCTGCCAAGCAAACTCCCAGCTACTTTTCATGGCAACTCAAGGCAAAACATCTCTGGCTATTTTTTTATTCTTTTTTATTTTCTGTGAGGATAATGGCCAGGGCCACCGCTGGCTCAGGGTGAGCAGGATGAGCGTGTTGCATCCCTGCACAGAGTTTGGCTTCGTTGTGCTGTGGGACTGCTAGTGTGAGGTGCAAAAGGAGATTGTTTGTGGAACTAAAGCTTCAACATTCACGAAGACAGCCAGCTCAGATGTTGCTCCCTGTCAAACTGACAAACTCTGTCTCAGATGTGAGGAGCATGAAGAGCTGCTGCAAAGTTTGACAGCGTAGCTCTCCCCAAATCACTGGAAAGCAAATCCAGCTCAAAACTGTTCTCTGGCTTGGATGAGAGGACGTAATCCCCTGCGATGCCAGGGCTGCTCCTTTCCAGCCGGATGCTTCCTGCAAAGAAACAAATGCTTTGTCATTTGTGGGGTGCTTTTTAGAGGCCGTTGATGTCTCCCAAGGAAACATCACTTGGCAATTACCACTCAAGCAAAGCAACAATACAAAGGGTGGGTACTAAAGCCAGGTCCTTTCCAAAAAATAAATGTAAGAAGAGATTGAGTGTAATCCAGAACAGGCTCGTCACTGACGGAATGAAACAGCAAGAAAATGAGCTATTAAAAAATGGACAAGCTTTGCCTATTCGTTGACCCTGTGGAGCACAATAAAGCTGGAGAAGACTCACGGTATCTTTTCCAACAAAGGAAAATTCCTGCCAGGATTCACAAAAGCTTTTTCAGCTTTAGTTGCCAAAAATCAGTTTGTGGCAGGTGAAAGTAAATGAGTACCAGCTATGTGAGGACTGCAACATCTCATCTTTGTGTAAACAACTTTCTAGACCGGCAGCAAGCTTATAACCAACCTGTTGTCAGCTGCCCAGAGCCCTGTTATAGTCAATCAAGGGCTCAGCAGGCTCTTACGGAGACACGGGAACTATTTCCAATATTACAGCTTTGTTGGCTCCAGCAAAGAGACCTCAAAAGCACTTTTGACTGGACCTAACTACTATTTTCTGTTCATTTCCATCTGAAGTACAGGAATATAAATGAATTCTAGTCAATCTCTGCTGGTCTTTTGGGACTCTATACCCCAAAGTCTGATCAAATTAGCTTAAAGCATTTTAGCACACGAGTGTGTTTGCCTCTCCTAATTTAAAATTCATATAAATTCAAGCACTGAATCATAATTCCTGAGACTGGAGTATCAAAAAAAAGCTAGAAAAAAAAATATTTTCTGGATTTACCATTCACCAGCAACAGCTGGCGCTTGCCAGTGACAGTCACAGCCCCATTCTGGGCCTTGGAGGAGCGCGTTGTGTGAAGAGAAGGAAACCAAAAGGATTCACAAGTGCCTCAGGAGCATCAGGGCTGTGCAGACCTGCCTCTGGACCCCACGAGCAGGACATTTGCTGTAGGAGATGGATGTGGGGCTGTGAGGCTGTGCCCAGGGTTGCCAGCGGCCCTTCCCATGGGCTCGGCGACATCGGAGCAGGACGGCGGCTCTGAGTCACAGCTACGGAAATTCTGGTGGTGCCACCAGGTTTTTCAATTCTGTTTGATCATTTGGGCAAAGGAGCTGTGAGCCTTCAGGGCTGGTGACTGGGGGGGAAAAGATCTTTGTCCCCTCTCCAGCCTACCTCCATGCTGCTTGGTGCAGGGTGTTGCAGATTGTCCTGGGAGCCCTCACTCACCACAGCAGCCCATGTTGCTGCCATGGCAGTGGTGTCAGCGCCTCCTCATTGGGACGTGAGACCCCATCTGGAATATTGTGTCCAGTTCTGGGCCCCTCAGCTCAAGAGGGACAGGGAGCTGCTGGAGAGAGTCCAGCACAGGGCAACTGGGATGATGAAGGGAGTGGAGCATCTCCCTTATGAGGAAAGGCTGAGGGAGCTGGGGCTCTTTAGTTTGGAGAAGAGGAGGCTGAGGGGTGACCTCATTAATGTTTACAAATATATCAAGGGTGAGTGTCACGAGGATGGAGCCAGGCTCTTCTCGGTGACAACCACTGATAGGACAAGGGGTAATGGGCTGAAACTGGAACATCAGAGGTTCCGCTTAAACTCGAGAAGAAACTTCTCAGTGAGGGTGACGGAGCCCTGGCCCAGGCTGCCCAGGGAGGTTGTGGAGTCTCCTTCTCTGGAGACATTCAAGACCTGCCTGGACACGTTCCTGTGTAGCATTATCGAGGTGTTCCTGCCCTGGCAGGGGGACTGGACTTGATGATCTCTCGAGATCCCTTCCAATCCCTGACATTCTGTGATTCTCTGATTCCACTAGGTCACACTTTGACCTGGGCTGTCACTGTCACCTGTGCGTACAGATCAGCGGTACAGATCTGCACGGCAAGCTGTCCTCTGGGAAGGACCTTTGCAGTTTTTCGGTACCAGGCTGTGTGATAACAAAAGATGAGAAGCAACAACACATCAGCTCAGCCACCAGGTAGCAAAGTGAGTGACAGCTCGGGGAGGCGAAGTTGTGACAACACCACCTTGTCCCTTGAGAGTGCTCTGATAGGTAGTTCTGCTCCAGACATTTGTGTAAGGAGCTGACACCCAGATTTAGGCTCCAGCTTGGGACCAGGGTGGGAAAAAGACACAAATAATGTGCGGAGTGGGAAGGGGTTTCTGGCTGAGCACAGCTTTGGGGAAGGAGGAACTCCTTACAGGCAGGCTTTGTAACCGCTTGCGCTGGGAGCGTGAGCACGTCAGGTGATGTTTGCCAGCACGTCCCTCCTCTGAGCATCTCCGCTACTCCCAGTCAGATGAGTTCAACTGATGTGGCAAAACATTTCTAACAACCGGCAAGGAAAACGCATCGTGAGATCAGAAAAACAGTAATAGTAACTCTTAGTCCTTATACAGCAATTGGGAGCCTTCAGAGCGCTGAACAAACATGAGCTAATGAATCAAGCTGTGCTGCTTCCCCTGCCCCATCCCTGGCAATAAACGCTCCAAGATTAGAAACTCGCTGACACGTTGGTGCTGAGGGTGCCTGAGGCAGAGGGTACTGTGGCTCTGGAGCTGTGTTGCTTTTCTGGTGCTGACAGGGGTAAAAAACGGTTCGTCGTGTCAGCAGATCCGATCAGGACGTGTGCAGGGTTCATCCTTCCTAGGCTGGTGTAAAGGCAGAATAAATCTGCTGGGGGCTGGGGTGATGGTGCAGCCGCCGCTCCAGCCAGGGGAAGCCCAAGTGCTGGGTGAAGCTCCAGCCTCGCGGTCCTGTGGCCAAAACCTGCTCGCTCAGTGGCGCTGGGCTAAGCGGGAAAAAGCTCTGAGGGTTTTAAGTGCGGTTTGAGATGCATTTCTAACAACCAGGAGCAGGATGCGGCCCTTTTACCCATTATCCTTGGGGTTTTCAACAGTTTGTGGCAGCTTCCCTGTCGCCACGGCAGGGCGGTGCCGTCATCAGCTTTTGCAGCAAGGTCTGAAGGTCTTCCTCGCCTTTCGGGATGTTGTCCCTCTGCTTCTGAGACACTGTCTCGCCTTAAACACCAATTCCTGTCCTCTCCCTAAGAGGAACCAGACAGCTGCAAAGCAAAATGGGAAATACTAAACATCTGCATTCCTGTAGTCAGTCCTAGTGATTCTGGGGGACAGGATGCTGGTTTGAGAGCTTCCCTCAGAGCAGAGGCTGTTTACTCTGAAAACCTGGGGCACAGCCCAGGGGAGAGAACGAAAAGGCAGAGCTGAATTATAAACCTTCTTTAATCTCATTAACTGGAGTGGTTTGTGGCTCGAAGTACTCGCTGTATTTACAGCATGATTAAATGCTCGGATAAATAACAGCTATTAAATGGGCAGTATCGAGATGCTACTGAAATGAGATAACACATTGGGTTTTTTCCTTTCTTCCCTTTTCTTCCTTTTTCCTCTCCACCAATTGCTGATACGTAGCAATAGCAGTGACAGGGCAAAAGCCTGCATCTCTGACAGCTCTTTGCTCCTGCTGGAACAGATGAAGGGAAAAAATACCCGTGTACACCCCCCAGTTGTGGTTTTCAGGCTCTTTCCAGGTATCGCAGTTCCCTGGACTGCTGGACTGCACTGCAGGATTTGTTTGTGGAAGGAAACCTCATCTGGTTGGGCAGTACTGCTACCTGTGTGCTCGTACGGCTTGGCTTAAATACTCCCATGATGTCTTTTAATATGAATGAACGATGCAGAGGAAGAGAAATACTGCTGAAGGTAATTATTACAGTGCGTTCCCAGGGATTCAGCTGTGGGTTTGTAGCTGCATGGTATTGGAATTTTTAATTGGCGCAAGAAAAGGGGACGAGGGAAATGGAGGAAATTGTATTTTATTGGTGGGGGGAGTTGCCCGGCTTGTTCGAGTGGTTTGGAGCTACGGACAAACCTTCTAATTTATCAAGCTTCAGGGTGGGAGAACAGAGATACCTCCTACCTCCAGTCGTCCAAGAGAACCAGGTCTGGAGTGGTGGAGTCCAAGAGGGTTGTCCAGAGCCGGACCTTGAAACCACCACCCTCCCTCTGGCCTCAGACCCTGTCCCCAAAGTAGTCAGAGATGTTTGAGTAGAGGTAAACTGTTGGAGACAAACCCGTTAGGATGGTAGAGAAGCATTAGAAAATCTTTATAGGCCTTTGCAGTCCCTCTCTGTGAGAAGGGGCTGGGGATCAAGAGGTTAACTCCAAAATGTGGGATGAAAACGAGTCGGAGCAATTCTGAAACTTGAGAATTCAGATAGTCATGAGCTGGTGCTCCTCATTATTTCAGTTCAAAAGAGCTTTTCTCTCTAAAAATTATTCAAATTTAATTAAGAAATAATAGGCTAAAAAAAATTTTTAAAGGGAAGTCAGGGTTGAACCTGAAAAGGATTTATTTTTATTGTCAGTTTGTAAAAACAAACAAAAAAACCCCCAAAATACTTCTTTGGAGGTTGAGCAGAAAAAAACCAGCTTGCTTTTCTCTCTCCTTCTCTCTCTTTCTGTCTATTTTTGATATGGCTAATGAACCGAAAGTTGTCTTTGTTCACACGGCTCGGTTCTGACGTGCCCTCTTCCTCTTGGACAGGAGGGAAAGGTCTCCTGAGTTAGACAGGGAGGCTGAGCAGGGAGAAACCTTTCGGAGGAACAGAAAGCACGAGCAGGCGGGGCGGCTGTGGGGGCAAGGTGAGAATAGGGGAGATGTGCGCAGGATCTGTAAGCCTGGAGTTTCTCTGCCCCCTCTCCTCGTGCTGACAACTTCTCTCTAATTCTCACGTTGGTGTAATGTCTGATTCTCTTCAGTTTGAACCCTCGCTGTGTCTTTTGCCCTAGCGACCCAGACAGACGGTAGCCCTGAGGCAGCCCGCAGGTTGCAGGAGAGGGATGGTGAGACCCCATCTGGAATATTGTGTCCAGTTCTGGGCCCCGCAGTTCAAGAAAGACAGGGAACTGCTGGAGAGAGTCCAGCACAGGGCAACTGGGATGATGAAGGGAGTGGAGCATCTCCCTTATGAGGAAAGGCTGAGGGAGCTGGGGCTCTTTAGTTTGGAGAAGAGGAGGTTGAGGGGTGACCTCATTAATGTTTACAAATATATCAAGGGTGAGTGTCACGAGGATGGAGCCAGGCTCTTCTCGGTGACAACCACTGATAGGACAAGGGGTAATGGGCTGAAACTGGAACATCAGAGGTTCTGCTTAAACTCGAGAAGAAACTTCTTCTCAGTGAGGGTGACGGAGCCCTGGCCCAGGCTGCCCAGGGAGGTTGTGGAGTCTCCTTCTCTGGAGACATTCAAGACCTGCCTGGACACGTTCCTGTGTAGCATTATCGAGGCGTTCCTGCTCTGGCAGGGGGGTTGGACTTGATGATCTTTCAAGGTCCCTTCCAATCCCTGACATTCTGTGATTCTGTGATGCTCGATGCTTTCCGCTGTCTGATGCTCTCCTGCAGCCTGAAGTACCCTGCCAAACCTGCTTGAACCGAGCTGGTGACACTGGCGGGGAGCCCCCAGGTGGGCGAGCAGGAGAGCACCCGCTGTCCAGGGGCTGGAGCTCCAGGAGGCTCTGGGCAGGAGAAGAAACCTGCTGTGATAATCCCTTGTTCCTGAGTTGGTTTGTACTGGAGCGGAGGGATCAGAAATTTCTCAGAGGGGTTCAGGGGTAAAATATAAGATGCTGAGAGTAAAACTCCTGGGGATTTCCCAGACCCTACGAGTGTCTGTAGTCCACTATGAGAAAACCTGTGAGGAGGCGCATGGTGCCCAGGAACAGGTTTGTGTGGCTGTTAGTGATCTGTGTAACCAGCTTTTGGCAGGGCTTCCAGCTCCCGCCAACGTGTCTGTCTTGGAAGCCAACCCACAGAGATACCAGCTAGTAACCGCAGACAGGGGCTTGGAGCTTTTTTTATGCAAGTTGCACATGTTTTCAGCTCTGGAGATCTCCTTTTTTTAAAGGGAGAGTTAGTAGAACAGCATAAGGCTTCTAAAGCTATATTAGGAAGCAATTTTGGTTTGGTTGGCTGGTAAATGTATCTCATACACAGTGTTCATTTGCTCAGGAGCTGAGCAAGCTCTTAGTACTCAAAACTTTCACCTCTTGCAAAACAGCAGCAGCCACCTCCTGGAGAGGGAAGCATGTCCCTTGCTGCATCCGCTTCATTTTCCCCTGAACACAGGACTTTCCTTTATTTAAGGAGCAGCCTTTATCTATAAGCCCGTGCACTCCACCCTGGTGACTCTGCCACTGTTGAAAAGGTGCTGTGAACCTTTTTCTTTCCTCCTGCCGTGGGTCAAGGCTGACAGGATTGCAGGGAGAAGCTCAGCGTGGGGAGGTGAAGAGTGAGATGGCAGCAAGCTTAGAGGAAAACTTGGGAGAGGAAGAGGAGCAAACGTGAGAGAGAAGCCAGGACAGTGGTGCTGTTTAGAAGGGACAGGACCTGTCCAGCTGTCCGGGATCCTGACCAGTCCCATCAGCCTTGTGCTGCTTGGAGGAGTGTTTAAACCTCAGTGGGCAGGAAGAGGCGTCTCATGAGAACATTTGCTCCGGAGCTCCCATGTTCTGGCTTTGCAGCAGGTGTGTGACAGGCTACTCCTTTCTTTACCAAAACTTCAAGCATCCTGGTGAGGGCAAAGGTGGTTTTTATCACTGGCACCTCGGAGGCGCTCTGTAATCAGGAGGGCTGGGCTGTACCTGGAATCTTGCTGCTGCCCACCTGGGAAAACGCTGTGGAAAGGGAGTTAGAGCTCAGCCAGGAGCTTTCTGGTGATCCTCTGCTATACTTAAGAAACAAACCCTGCTCCGTGCAGATCAGCTGTGCTGAAAGAGACCTAAGAGTTCAGCCCTGAACAGTCTTGTGTGATGGTTGTCGGCTTTAATGACATCAGGGCCCACTGACACAGCAAACTGCCCGTCTCCTCGTCCTGCGCAGTAACCAGCTGCTGCTGCTGCCTGTGCGGGGCAGTAGCTCTGGCAAAACCTCCTTCCTGTGGTTGCAGTGAGAAAAAGGAGAATTTTATTATTTTATTTTTTTTTAAGAGAGATTTAACTCACTGAGCAATTATTCATTTCAGTGGCTTTACTGCAAAGCTTGCTTTGTCTCTGCTCAGGTTGTAGCTGAGAGAAGCTTGAATAATTTAGAGCCGAGAGTTTTGGTTTTTTTTCTATTTGATCTCTCATTTTCCTCTTCCTTTCTCTCGCACTTCATTGCAGTCATACATCTTTTAACTCAATTTCTCTTTTCTTTTGTTGGGATGATCTTGCTTTCACTGGGAGAAATATCTGCTGCTTTGGGTGGAATTCATCTCTTTAAACTGTAGCTACCTGAAGGCAATGGGAGAGAGCGGCACCAGCCTCCAAATTCATCCTGTCTCTGCAATCTCCACTGAACTTCTGACACCAGCATCAGTGTTACTCTCTTCCTAGATGTGTAGGTGAGGTTCTTCTGCAACCTATAGACGTTGAGAACGGTGCAGGAGGAAGATGCATGGTAAGCTGCATTCCACAAGAGCCTCAGCCCTGTTCAGGAGAAAGAGGACAAGGGACAGCAGAGAGCTTCCAATTGCGCCCAGAGGAGGCAGGGAGATAAGGAAGAGCATTTTGCTGATCTGTAGGTAACTGTTCTCTCTTCTCCTTTCCTGCTAAATGGGGGAGGTCTGCCTGCTTCCATCAGCGGCGGCTCCTTCAGCAGTGGGGCCATGGGGCCGGCGGCAGCAGGACTTCCCTGGAGCAGGGATCGTGCTGTTGCGGAGTGAGTTGTGTGAGTGGCCTCTGCTGGGCGCAGCTGGGTCTGCTCAGGGGACTGGCACTGCCAAAGTTCTTGCTTTAGCATGGTGGCAGAGGGCTGTGCCGTTCAGTTCCTGGAGCAGTAAAAGTTATTGCGAGAGGAAGGAGCTTGGCCTCCAAAACGGGGCAAATTATTTGCCGAGAAGGAACAGTCGTTTTTCCAAATGGATTGTAGGAAGCCAAGACTGGATTGGTCTCTGCAGCTGTTCAGCCACGCATGCAGCTGTCCCGGTGTCGAGAAAGAGGATCTCTGCGTGTGTAGAGCTGAGCACCTTCCTCTGGCTGCGCACTGCTGTGCCCTGGCTGCTGCTTTACGCTCCAGGAGCAGGTGTGTACCAAGGCTGAGCAGGTACTGTCCTCGTTGTCCTGGACCTTGTGCTTCTTTGGCATGAAAAGTGCCAAGTCAGTGGAAGTCTTGTTCCTTGCTCACCGTAGCCTTGTCACTACAGGAATGGAGGTGGTGCAGGCAGCCCTAGCAGAAGATGTTTAGGTTTCAACCACGAGATACTTGAGCTTTTAATCGGACTCTAAGTAATACACAGTGGGGAATGATTAAATTACTCCTGCGTATCAGCTGAACCAGAGGAAGTGACCCCACGAATTTCCCTTTAACTTCAAGCCAAACTGCATTGGCTTGATCCAGTGATTAATTTGTCTTCTTGCTCAAAAGTTGGCGTTTCAGTGCTTGCGCGATGGTTCGCTTCAGCCTCTGGGATCGGAGTCTGTTGCATATAAATGGGGGAGTGGTCAGGAAAGCTTTTTAATTTCATCTTACCGATATTGTATCTACCCCAATCCCTTTGGATTCCTTCCCCAAAAGTAGAGCTGCAGATACCGAGTGCCTTTTTTTTGGAGGTCAGGTATGTCCGTGCTGGTACGTGTGAGCTTGAGTTCACATCCAGCCTAACCCAAAAACGTGAATGTTGCCAGTTTGCTGGAAGCTCAGCTGAAGTGGCTGCCCTGGCTCTTGTTTTTTATCCTTACTGAACCCAGCTGGATCTGTTTTATAAAAAGCTTTCGGTCAGTACATACTATTTGAAACATTTGCAGTAACACAAGTTTTTACCTGCTGTAAGAAATAGCAACAGCTATTCTTAATCCTTTGTGCGCTGTACTGCATTAATTTAACAGCACCTATGTGTTTGCTTTGCTATTTAAAACAAAAAATGCACTTCGCTGTTGCCATCAATTATCTTATTATGGGGTATTTATTGGCAAATTTCCTTCCAAGACTTGCAATTTGAAATTGGGTGGCGTGTACATCCTAACCCAAGTGCTCGCGAGCAGTCGCAAAGCAATTTGCCTCCTGCAGACCTGTGAGTGCAACACATTTTGGAGCCTGTTTGAAAAGAAAATTAAGCAAAAGCTCTTTTCTAGCAAAATTCACGGTTATATTCCTCATTACTACAGTGCAAAGGAAACGTAACGAGTATAAATTCTGGGTATAACCTACTTGCAGTCTCCTCTGTCTTTTGCAAGAGTTCCTCTCACCTCTTTCAAGGGTGGAAATCTTGAGGGAACTTACTCGGCAGCACTTTACCTCTTGAGCAACACCTTCCTGACTCTTTTTTTGCCTGCAGGCTGCTTCAGTTATACCTGGAGGTTGTCTAAACGCTGCTGCATGCAGATGGGTGTTCGAAGCGCTTCTGCAGGACAGCCTGCCCTCCCTCTCTGCTGCTTAAGGAAGACTTATTGCACGGGTGCTTTGACCTCTCCTTGTCTGTGAGAATGCACATAAACCAATGGTAATTTGCCTGGAAATGATTCACATCAATACAAAAATATCCTTCAATATTGAGTATTTCCCTCTTTAGATTTATCCTTCTGCTTAGGAAGTAAATTGAAGTACTTTTATGACTTCATCCTATAACATGAAAGATTTTATTGGCTTTATAAGACCTTGCAGATCACAGGCAGAATACATTTTATGACACAACAAGCCGTGTCTCGGTGTTTTTCAGAGCCTGGCGATATGGATAGGACTGACTTTGCACGTTTCAATCAGAAGTTTTCAGTCTGGGGGACTCAAGCGATCAGTTTTAATAATGTCCTTTCAGCAAAATGGAAACACTTGACTTTATCACAGAATAGACTGATATTTGCCTGTTTGGGGTAGGTCATTCTGTGGAACTTCTAAATCTGGACTGTTGTTTTTTTACTTGAACTTAAATTATTCTAAAGGTTAGCGTTTTCCAGGGAATGTAAATGAAGTAATCCAGTGGACTCAAGTCTTCGTGCTTCTTCTGAAAATAAAAGAAATCTGATAGTAAATATTCGACCCAAAATACTGAAAAGGTTGTGTTGATAACCTGAAAAAAGTTCAATTTCCAGCTAAAAAGTTGACATCAATCATGCCTCAGTGCTGAAAAATGATGTTTTCTTACATGGAGACACTTCCATGTTTTTCTTACCCATGCCAAAGAAATCTTAATTTCCCTTCAGATAAGAGAACAAGAAACATATATTTCAGTTCTGACTTTAAGCTTCTTTTAAGCTCCAGGCTAGAGCTGGAACTGGATAAGTTTTTATCTAATCCTGACACGAGAGTTGAAAATGGGAATAAATCCGCTGCCTGGCATGAAACAGGCCCATTAAGAGATTCTTCCCAGGTAGTTTAATTAAAAGATTAGATTATAGATTTCGTTGATCTATTAGAGAGCGGTTTCCTAGAGCATATTTCAACTCATGGCTGAAAGCTGTTAGGCATTACCCGTAAAAAAACCCCAAAGACAGTTTGGGAACAGCAACGTGTGCCGCAGAAACGCGCGTTTCCCACCCTCTTGATCCCGTAACGGGTGTTTGGGAAGGAAAACCGAAGCAGTTCAGGCTCTTGTACCCGATCCAGTCGCATTTGTCTCATCTGATCAGATGGTTTCTGTTTTTTTTTTGTGGCTTACGAGACTTTTCTTCTTGGAAAGTGTTTACTTAAACCACGGAAAGGAAGGATCGAACAGAAGATGGAAGCAGCGTTTGTTTGAAATATTTGGGTTAGCTTGAAAAATGAATGTGCACTCACCTTTCTGTGAACCATGAGGGTAAATCGTGGCACTGCAGCAGGCTGGGTTGTATTTATGTAGAGTGGCAGCGACCTTCAGTCCTCAATCTGGTGTGCAGAAACGCTCAATTAATGTCACTACCCTGAGGGCTACAGAGGCCGTTCTTGCTCTCGTTCCTTCTGATTTCCCCTCCCACCCTCCTTTGCTCCTAATGGGCAAGGAGGGTAAAAATGAGATTTTTAACTGCTTAAATATTTAGGGAAGAGCGGAAAACTGATGCAAGAACAAGTTCCTGGATATGCTTTGGGACGTGGAGAGGCAGGAGCAACCCAAGAGTAAAGCTGGATTCTCCCTTGTAGAAGAAGAACCTGGTGAAGGTGAACACAGAGGACAGCTGGGGTGAGAGTGAGGGGGAGAAGGAAGAACAATGGAGTGACAGTAACTCAGAAGCAGGGGGTGAGATCTCATGGGGAGCAGATCCAGGGGGGAAGGAACTAGGGAAAGGGCTGGGCTTTTTCCCTTTGGTAGCAGGGAACTATGAACACAAATCATCTCAATTTCCAGGAAGAACAGAAGGTTCAATAACAGGCAGCTCCGGAAAATAGAAGCTTTCCATTGATTTCTTGTTTCCTCACCGTGTTTGCAGAAAATGGAAAGGAGGTTCAATGAGAAAAGCTGGACTTTTAAAAGTAGTCAATGTGTGGAGTGACACAACCAGAACAGACAACGCTAAATAAGCTGCAGGAGGTGGGAGAAATCCCAGGTTAGATGAAATCATGCAATGAATATTATGAGGTGCCAGGGAAAAGCCTTTCGTAGTGAGCCCCACAGTGGTAACGAGGGGCTCCCTGGAATGCTCTCTGGGAGAAGGGGTCGGTGTAACTCACATGGCAACAAAGCAGAAGGCAGAAGCAAACTGTCAGTAGCAGTAGTTAGCTGGGGTGCCTTTTTAAAAGGCTTTTTTGGAAGAGCAGACGGGTTTCAACTTGACCTCAATGTCTGGAAAATACTGAATAAATAACCTTAACTGTTTGTTGAGCATATGGAAGGTGGAAGTTTAGCAGCGGCAAACTTGGATTAGAAAAGCATAAATCATGTCAAATAAATTGAATTTACTCCAAAACGAGAGAAAAGCTTTTTGGATGGTTGAAAAGCAGATGTCATGGGAGGCAATGTACTTAAGTGCAGGAAATATGACATTTTCATAAGCGTGTTAGAGAAATCTAGTCTAGATAAAACTACAGTAGGGTGAGCCAGAGGAGGTTGAAAGAATTAAGTCAGGTTTCATTAGGAATTGTCCTGTGTCCAGTTCTGCTCAGTACTTCCATTAACTCTCTGAGCCATGTGATACTGGATGCATTTATTACATTTTCAGAACGCTGAGAGGAACTTTGTGTGTGTGATCTTGACAAATAGCCTGCTGGGGAATGGTTTCATTAGAATACAGATCTACGGCAACTACTGCTAAGCAGAATAGCCAGTGCTCATCGGGTGCACAAACGTGTATTTAGGAATAGAGATTTGGGACAGGAGTTTACAGCAGGTATTAGTGTAAAGGAAAGCTCAGGAGGGAGATACCACAATCCTTCAGTCGCTGGAAAAACTGGTTCCAAGGGGTTCTCCACCCCACCAAAGGTTCGTTTCAAGGAACGCCAACAGAACTGATCATTTCAGAGGTGCAAGCTGGAGAGACCTCTCAAAAAATCTTTAACGACAAGGCAGCAAATGCTGAATGTGGCCACGGGAATACTGTGCCCGCACACGATGCCGTAGCTCTAAGCCTGATGGGAAGAGAAACTGCTCAAACCTGGCGTTCCCAGGCAGTGGCGGTGGTTCAGGCAGCTGCCGGGGTTATCCCTTAGCCAGGTGCTGTCACAGAGTCACAGAATGGCTGGAAGGGACCTCAGAGATCATCTGACACAACCCCCTGCCATGGGCAGGGATGCCCTTAACCAGCCCAGGTTGCTCAAGGCTCATCCAACCTGGCCTTGGACACCTCAAGAGAGGAGACAGCCACAACTTCTCTGGACAATTGATTCCAGAGTCTTGCCACCCTGGAAGTGAAGAATTTTTTTCCTAAGATCCAATCTAAATCTACTCTCCTTTACCTTAAATCCATTTCCCCTATGACTTAAGTTACAAGGCTGCGAGGGCCTTCCTACATCTCAAGGTAGAGACCTCGATATCAAGACCCCGGTATCAAGAGAAACTGTGCGTCAGAGGAAGAGCAGCTCTGGGCAGAGCCTAAATGTAATTTGAGTGCTGATCACAGCTACAGAAATGCCAGTTTAGCGAGCCATACATCACCTTCAGTGCCACGCCACACACCGGTTTCGCTGCCTTCCAGCCACCTAATTGCGTGTCCTGCAGTTAATGGGTGTCACACTGGGCTGTGTCAGGAGTTCAGTTTCTAACACTTTCTTGCATAAATCACCTTCCTCGTTCTACACTCCTTCAACCCAATTCCTGGTGTGCATCGTGGCCTGACTAACCTAAGGTTTTTATTGTTTTCTTGTGGTCTTCGATGGAAAAAAATCTCATCTCCCAACCTGTAGCGAACCGAAATTGCGGCGCAGTTCAGCTTCGACACTGGCGAAATCTTTCTAATGCTATGAGTAGTGGTGCACCAAAATAAATTACTCGATGAATTTTCTCGTCATTAAAATGGCAAATTGATTTTGCCCTCGATGCATTTCTGCAGAGGCAGGCAGCTGGCTTGCAGTTCAGTTTACTGCAGGCTGTCAGAAGTTGTAAACATACATTGCTCTCTCTACTGGAGACTACTTTTGTTACTTGTTTCCCTCTATTTTCGGAAAGCCATTCAGACTAAGAGGGTCTATTGTTTGTGTAGGGGAGCAATTATGCTAATAATAGCGTCGAGTTGTGCTTTAATATTAATTTTGGTAACTTGGATACGACAGCAGTTTGAATATATGAATGACTAAAAGAGGCAAAATGTTTATGGAAGTACATAAAACTAACGTTATGCACTTCATTTTACAAGTAGCTTGAAATGGGTCTTTAATAAGCATTTAAAATGATGTATTCGTGTCTGTAAAATGTCATAGCTCATCTTAGGAACAGTGATTTTAAATAGCTCTTGTAATTAACTATTTATTTATTTATTATTAAATTATTTATAATGATATATTATTGCAAGCAGTGAATGCTTTTGTCTCAGAGAGCCTGCCCACTATTCTTATGGTTGGTTATTCCTCATTGGATGCCATGGCTGAGCTAAGGCAGAAGCTGTTGGAGAAGCAGGACCGTGCATCTCTGTGCTGGCAGCTCATGTTCTTCCTTTGCTTCTTCTTACCATCTGCTGCCTCTGTTTAGGATGGAATCTGTTGATTGTGGTCACAGATCCTCACCTAGCCAGACTGTTGGCTGCCATGAAACACTTGGGGTGATGGAGACTTGTTTTAGAAAGACCTAAAAATGATGACATTTTCCAAACATTGCATCCCGTTCATTCTCCGGAAGGTCCAAAGCAGGTTTAGACCCACGGATTAAATTTAGATAGTGAGGCGGCTGTTGGTTCTTGGGAGAAGATACATCAGGAAGAGGTCTCCAGAGGTCATTTAATCTAATGTACTTTGCTCTAAACTTCCATTATCTCTACCCAAAGCTTAAACTCCAGTGGCAGTGATTCCCCAGTGTCTGCTGGTGCTGACCCATCCTTGGCGTTGGATCCAAGGTCGGGTGCTGTGTTGAAGCGAGAGCTCCCTGTGCCACACCTTGCTCAGCCTTTGTAGGCTCTTGGGAAGGGAGCAGCTGCAGAACCTTTTCAAAGCTCTGCTCTTGGCGCTCTGAGATTGAGGAATCCAAGTCAGGTCAGCAGCTGCACAAGTGCAGAGCTTGGTGCGAGGGTCTGACCAGCAGCCACCAGAGTCCCAGCCCTTCAGCGCTTTTTCTCTCGCTGTGGGTTTGTTTGAGCTGGTGGATAAAGGTGAAAGGGAAGCATGCACTTTTCCCATGAAAAGATTTATAGCAGCAATTAAGGGTATTAATTGATATTTAGTCGTTTAAAAGCTCTTAAAATCAAGACTCGCTGATTGTCTGCGTTACTAGGCTGGCGATGGCTTTAGCACCAGTTCCCCAAGGACATGCTGCAAACATGTACCCCAAGGAATCCAAACCAGATGAGCTGCAGTAGAGGTTTGATGTTCCAGCTCTGTTTCCAATCGGATGGGGAATGAATTTGTTTCATTTCCATCTCTTCGTGTTTTCTAGTCACAAAATAAGCACAATAAACGTGAGAGATCCCAGAGCTAGGGCTTTAGAAACTCACTAAGGAGGATGAAAAGCTTCTTGGACCGGTAATTCAGACTTCTTATAATGCTCACGTTCTTATGTCTCTTTGCTATGCTTAGAATCTGCATTTACTTGAGTGGGTTTTGTTTATTTAAGAGTTCCTGCTGGCACAACAGAAACTCCTGGTAAGCAATATCTTTGGATGCTTGGAGGTCCAGTCAGTTCTTGATGTTTAGACCTTGGCTAGCGTGAGGCTTTGTACCCCAGAGCGAATCAGTGGGGAAGAGCTGAGCTGCAGACATTGTTCTCTAGCCTCGAGGGTCACATCCTCAGCTGCTACAGCAGGAGTGGAGCAAACCCAGTTGCTCCCAACTCTGCCAGTGGAGCTGTGCTTCCACATCCCACGCTGAGATGGGAGGGACAGCAGGCACGGTGTGTGTGAGGCACTCAGGTGATGGACATATTGGCCCATCTAGCGACTAAACCGTGACTTCTTGCAGCTGGTGTGGGCTGTCCAACGTGTTCCTGCCATCACCCCTTCTCATATCCTAACCAGCTTGCGAAGAAACCTTTCTTATTCTGATAAACAGTGCTTCTTCGCTCGGCACTTCCTAACTCAATTGCACCATCTAGGGTTAGCAAGAGAACTGCAAAACTACTCCTCTACGAGGAGACAAAAGGAAAGCAGGTGCAAGAAACCTGCCTGGAAAAAAAAAATACTAGAAACGAAAGGATCGGAGTTTAAAGCAGTCATTTGCACCTGGAGATTCAGGGCCTGGAGATCCAGCTGTGGATGCTGGGAGCAGCTGGGAACCAGCGTCAGGTTTGACTGATCACAGGGCTGTGCCTGATCTGCACTAACTAAACTGGTCAGGTACACGCTGCAGCGTTCCCTTACCTGCCTCTGCAGTTTCTCCGTGCTCTTTTAGGCTTTCTAATCCACAGCACTTCTTTTCAGGCACCTGCATCAGCAAAGCCCTGTAGTCTGACCTGCATTGCCGGGCACATGATGCAAAACTGAGCAGCTCCTACCAAGAGCAGAGCCAGGTTTGGCCCTCAAGCCTGTGTGTGCACCCTTCCCTTTTCCCTTACACGCTGCAGCGAGAGGCAGGGACTGAATCTGCAGGGGCTTGGTGAGCGCTCTTGTCTTGCCTGGTGTTTGTTTGAATGAAATTTTTTATTTAATCAGCAGAATCCCCAGTTGGAGCATCTCTTGTCATGCTGGCAGGCTGCTTTGGTCTGCAGGCAAGGTTGATGGAAGCTGATCTAAGCTGAGCTGGCAGACACCAACTCGCTGAGATACAGCCCGTCCTTCCCCCGCTTGAGCCAGAGGGAAGCGGGAGCCAAAGGCTCCGAGTCGCAGAGGTCACAGGGATGAATTCCGTAGGAGGTGGTTCACTTCAGCCTGCCTCTTTCTTTTTTCTTTTTTTTTTTTTTGCCAAGACCTTTGTGTCACCCTGTTAGTAGGAACTAAGAAACTGCACCTCCTAGATCCCTGCAGCTCTCTCAGTCAGGGCTGCACCATGTCCTTTGAGAAGGGGTCCAGCAGGTTTCTGGGCACTGTGCTCTGCTCTGGGATTGACACCTGCATTCCCACTAGCACATGCAGCTGCTAAAAAACAACTTTTAAAGTGAGTCAAGTGAGATTGCTTTCCTATGGCTCCCAACACTTAAATATAGCAGACCGTTTTGTTAAACCAAACCAAATGGAAGTGGTAGAAAACCAGTATAATCAAGAGGGGGACTGGATTGGGTAGAGCTGAATTCTTGCAACATCCTCCAAGTGAATTGCCAGGTAAATCTCAGCAGAGGGGCAATGGACCCAGAAGGTCAGTAAAATAAACCCCAAACCTGTGAAGCAGCTGGAAAAAGGGAATAGAGCCAGCTAAATACCCCGCGTTTGTCCTTGGCTCTGCCAGGAGGATCGCTGCTTCGAACCCGTGCCATCTCGTGTAGGCAGTTCCCTGTTCAAGTGCCACAGAAAATCAAGGCAGTGGCTTGTTTCTTGCAGAGCTCTCAAAGTCATTTTTAAAGCATCTCCTGGGATGTGCTCAGCCTGGAGTTGTCCCCAGCTTGCAGATGTCCCTTTGGCTGGTCTCCATTGCAGGCTGTCAGCCTCTGTGGGAAAGAAGGGAGGGAGGGAGGGAGGGAGGGATGGATGGATGGATGGATGGATGGATGGATGGATGGATGGATGGATGGATGGGGAAAGGAAGAGGAATGCAAAATGCACTTAGATGTCTTTGCTCTGGTCTGCTGCTGAACATGCAGCAGCAGTAATGAATTAAAGATCTCCACAGTTAGTTCTTTGAAAAGATTACAAGCAGTCCAGATCTTGATTCTTACTTTCAATCTCCTGTAAATTATTCACTGTTTTGGAAAGAAGACCCCTACACCCAAATTAATCAACTGTGCTCTGAGAGTTTAATAAGCTGAACAGCACACACGTCGCTTTCTTCTCCTGCTGTGCAGAAGTGCTGACAACTGATCAGCAGCTGACACGCAGTCACTAATCGCGAGAGGGTGCAGTAATTGATCAGCCCAGGAGCTGCGCTCTCAGTGCTTTGGAGACCCCGGAGCACGGGTTCAACAACCTCTGTGCTGTTCGGCCCCAGGAATGAGGTGTACTGGCAAGGCAGAATTGTAAGGATATTTGTCTTTCTTTCCACTTTTGCAGTCTCCTCTCTGCCACCTTTGCAGCAAATTGGCCGGTTGCAGGTGCATGGGACTGCAGAATAGAGGCATAAAGATGATCGTGTTCCTGCAACTGTAGAATTTAGTGTTTGAGCAGGAGGCGGGGACCTCGTACATGCTGGAGTTGTGGGGAGAACAGCTCCGTGCTTGTTTCCTCCAAGAGAACATAAGAGTCTAACCCGTCTGGTCCAGGAAACAGGAGAGAGAAAGCATCAATCACAGCTCCCTCCTGTTTTGATAGCAAAATCAAAGGGCTGCACAGCAGTGGAAAGGAGGCTGCGCCGCATGACGTTTTTCCAGCAGAATGTTTTGCGCTGAAAAGCTCGATTTTTCACACAATGAAGAAAGGCCGTTCTGCTTGTAAACTTGATATTTTGTGATGAAAAATGGAAATTGTAAGTTCTGTGGGTTTCGAGTTCAAAGCCAGCATCTTCCACAGGAGACAGAAGAAGCAAATGAACCACATCTGTAGCTGTCGCCTGGAGATAGCAGAGTCCTTTGGTCAAAGATTGTCCCAATATCTGTTGTGTTGGGTGGTGAAAACTGTTCTCTCGGTTTTAGTAATGAGGGAAGACCACAGTCTCCAAGCTTGAAATAGATCCAGCGGCTTCTGAGTCCAAGACTGCTTCTCCCATTGGAGTTGTAGAGCCCAACAATCTGTTTCTCACAAAATGACCGATCAATCCCGACAAGCAGCATCGCCCGGCACCCGCGCAGCGTGACGCTTTCCGAGCAGTGTTTATTCTTCCAGCAGCCCTTGGGGGTCCAGTAATTTATCTATTTCTGTGCAGCGGGTACATGACCTTTAATGCAGAGCAGAAGCAGAAAAGAACTTTGTAGTTCTGCTAATAGAAATCGCCCGGTGTTGCACATCTCTCTTTGTCAAGCTACTGATGAAGAATATTGTTTCTGGCTGTGCATCCTGTGTGGGAGGAAAATGCTGGCTTTTTGGCCCAGGAAACCACCATCTCCCATGTCCCTGATCAGCCTCCCTGGTCCCTGTGTCCACTGGCCATGCTTTGTAGTGGGAGTTGCCCCCGGAGATATCACCCTCCAAAGCGGTCTAGGCAAAGACCCTTTCGGAGGAGCCTTGTGTTGCAGCTACTCCACGGTTCCGTAACGTGAGGCAGGGGACCGGGCTGGCATCTGCAGATCCTTCAGACCTGACAGTAACACCCCTCCTTTCGTTAGCTGGCAAAACGTGAGTTTGACAGCCTCACGATAATGTTTACAAATATCTAAGGGGTGAGTGTCACGAGGGTGGAGCCAGGCTCTTCTCGGTGACAACCACTGATAGGACAAGGGGTAATGGGCTGAAACTGGAACACAAGAGGTTCCGCTTAAACTCGAGAAGAAACTTCTTCTCAGTGAGGGTGACGGAGCCCTGGCCCAGGCTGCCCAGGGAGGTTGTGGAGTCTCCTTCTCTGGAGACATTCAAGACCTGCCTGGACACGTTCCTGTGTAGCATTATCGAGGCATTCCTGCTCTGGCAGGGGGATTGGACTTGATGATCTTTCGAGGTCCCTTCCAATCCCTGACATTCTGTGATTCTGTGATGTGCTGAAGCTCTTCCGTGAACTGAGTTTAGCTCTTCTGTTTCATGGTTTTCCCTGATATCTGCAAGACTGGTTGGACTTTGGAGAAAGGCTAAGGGCCGCTTTGCTCGGGGAGACAGCCTGGCTCGGCTCTGGGCTGGGACCTGCTGTTGGAGCAGGCAGCAGGGCGCGGGACACCGAGCAGCCTCCTCCCTGCTGCACCATGCGGACTCCTTTCATCAGCAGAAGTCTTTTATCCATAACCTGTTTCTTCCCTCTTTGTAAAGATGGATTTGAATGCGGGTTATTTGCAGCAGGGAAAATTACCCTATTACGTAATTTGCACTAAAACATCCATCCCACAAGGCGCGATGAACTTTTAGCCAGGTAGAGTTGACAGATATTAGCCGAGCGATGAGATGGGTTTGAAATTATCTCTCTCCACTCCCTTTCCCTTTCTTTTTGGAGTGAAGAACGGGGATCAGAAGTTTCTTTGAAGACCGTTCCCAAGCAGCTGCCTCAGCAGCCTTAGCAGAATTTCAAAGATGTTGCAGGCGTAGAGGCTGCTGTGGGCAGCCTGTGTGTTGGGCTCTCTCCCTGCAGCCTCCTCTCTCGGTGGGATACAGAGCCCCAGAGCAGCAATTCAGGTGCAGGCGAGGCTTCGTGTCCTGTAAAGGGGAACGAAATGTGCCCAGTTTGCTTTTTTGCCAAGACACTGGGTACATGGTGGCTGCCTGACTTCCTGCCAGGGAAACAGTTACTGTAGCCCATAGTGGATTTAACTTGGGTATGCGTAAATATATAGAAAGTTTATAAATATGTAAGAATATATAAATATAAAAATTAGATATAGAAGAGCATGTTTCCAGTGCCCAGATCACTCACCCAATAACCACGTCTTCCTCTGACCTGATGGTGCCTACGAAGCACGACAGCTTCACAGGGAAGCCTGGAAACGGTTTCTCCGGGGTAGCCAGTAGGTGATCATGAATTTGGCTGTGGGTGAGTTTGTAGCAGGTAAACTCACTTTCCTGTTCTCCTGCATTAGGCCATGTGTGAAGGAGGGCGATCCCCTCTCCTGACCACCCGTGCTTACAAAACTCCTGTTTGCTGCTGTTTGCTGGGTTTCGTGTTCTTCTGCGTGAAAACGCCTCCAGGTCTCTGGTTTGTGCTGATGTGTGACTGAGTTTTCTGGGAAGATTCTGGTTTGATCTTTAACTTTTTTTTGCTGGAGTGACAACTCTTGTTTCCTGCCCAGTTCCTCTTACTGCTTCTTCCTTGCTTTGAAAAGTGAGAGACCTTCTTGGCAGTCCCTCCAGCCTCCAGTTTGGAAAGCCGCTGTTTGACAGGTGAAGACGGCAGCCCCAGCAATATGGTGCTTTAAGTCTCCGACTCTCAGCTCTTAGCTCGCCCTATCGAGTGACCCGGCCGTTCCTCTTTGTAGCAGTATGAAATCCCCAAGGGGAGAAATCACAGATTTCAGGTGCTGAGCTGGCAGATCCATAAATCTCGGCACCGAGACAGATTGTTCCCTTGCTGTCTTACAGCCTCGCCTCCTCTGATGCTCTTCCAGCTCTTTTTCATTTCTTTTTCTGAAACAAAACTCTGAGAGTGCAAATTCCAAACCGCTCGCTGGGCAGCAAACCCAGCTGTGAAACAACAGCACCATCCAGGGGCCACGGAGCTCCCGTCCATCCCTTGGTGGCTGCAGATGGGACATGGGAACTTGGTCCTTGGCACCTGAGCAGGGCCTGGCTGCTGCCAGCTTTGTTTTGCTCCTGTCTTATACTAAAACTGGGCAAATATTCACCTTCTTCAGCTGCTTTTTGACCTAAAAATGGCAATTTTGGTTAAATTTGTGTCTGTTTGCTATAGAATTTGAAAAATAGCGTTTTTCATTTGAACACCGCACACCATAAAATTGATACGTGTAGAACTTGCTGAGCTTATGTAACCTGGTGTCCGTGGAATAGTCCTGCACTCCTGCGCTGCTGACTCCGTAGCCAGACTAATTTCCCATCAAGTGCTGCAGCCCGTGACAATACCAGGAGCTGAGAAATCTCAGGAGGAGAACGGGCTGACCAGAAATGCAGCCTGTAATTGACGGTTCATTCTCTCTCTGTTGATGAGAAATCCCTTTCGGATCCAAGGAACCTCACTGAAGACAAGCTTTGCTTTCAATAAATTGAAATTTTCTGCTGAAGAGATATAACAACAAACCCCAAACCCAACAGAAAAACCTCCTGTGGAACCTGGAGTGAAAGGCACGAGTCAAAATGCAGGTGCTGGGGCAGGTGTAGGTAGCCGGAGCTGACTAATCCGCTGCTGTACTCACAGCAAAGCTCAGCTGTGTTTTTCGTGACTCGCAGAGGAATTGAGATGCCAACTAGACCTTTGAATATGTCACTAAGCCTCCAGTGGAAAGACTTCCATTAACTCTGTCAGATACTGGATGAGCGAACAATAATACTGATGGATCTTGTGATTCAAGCTCCTGAGCTGCTACCCAAATAAGCAATTATTCGTTAAATTAAAATCAGATGCAGGAAATTCAAAATAAAACTTAGGAGTTTGTGTTTGTGACTTAAAACTACCTTTTGAATCATGCAGAGGCAACAGGATAGAGTAGGAGTAAAATTGCAAAGGAAAAAATATTCTGATCGGATCGGCGTCTTTAAAGTGAAATAGCAGATTAAATAATTACAGTTGGTATGATATGATATGGTTGTGATGTGGTTTGATTTTTATTTTTTTTTAACTGGTGTGTGAAGTGAAGATTCTCTCAGAATAAAATACCTTGCATTTTTTGCGGTGCCTGCTCGTGCGGGTGGCTGGAGGTGGCATTAGGGCACTTGAGGCGAGGAGATCCAGGGGCTGGTGCGGTCTGAGGGCAGGCAGGGACCGAAGTTAAAAAGGGAGCGGGACGTCCTGGGCTCGGCGTGTACTGGGTCTGGGGTTTGTGCCTGAGCTGCCTCTCGCGGCTCGCAGCGTTTCGCCGAGGGTTGGGGCTGCTTGTTTGTGCTGGGACTGTGCAGAAGAACTGGAGAAATGACGGAGCCAGCTCTAGTTCCCTCGAGGCAACCTGGTTCTGTCTTAAAATCACGGTGCTTAAGGGAGGTCGAAATTCCTTTCTGCTTCCTGACATCTGGGGAGTTGTTTTGTTTATAATTCCCGAGGGATCTTTGAAACTTATGGCCGAAAGATTTCTTTGGTTAATAGCTCTGGCTCCTGGTGCAGAACAGTTTATGTGGCAATTTTCTGACTGGCTTTGTTCTGTGGCACTGCCTGAGCAAAAAAATTCCTGATAGCTGATGAAATTGCGCGTGACATTACCGAGCTGGCTGGTTTACGGCAAACTTGTGTGTGTCTACGTGATCTGCTGCTATAGAAATCCTTGTTCCTGTATCCTACAGATACAAGATAAGCCTCTTTGTGCAGCCTATTGTGCCCTCCCTGGTGACACCACGTGCCCCAGTGCCCTGTATTTTCCTGCTATGAGCTGGAACAGTCCCCTGCATTTATGAGGTTGAAACCCACACTTTTCTCCCGGCCTTTTCTCCTGCGGGAGAGCGGAATGCTGACGCGGGAGCTGTGTGCTTGCCATGCAGAGAGCCCCGTTAGGATGCAGCCCCGGTGTCGTGCTTTTTGCTGCTCTGAATAAATCCCATTTGTTCCCAGGACACCCTGCGTAAGTGTCAGGATGCATTTCAGAAACCTTTGCGTAGAGCTGATTCCACATATCAAAAGCCGAGGGGGCTCCTTGAAACCTTAAGGTGCCGCATACCCGTGTCTGTCTTGTGATCCTGAACGTGGCTTTTAACTACCAGTGTTCCAGAAATCCTTTGGGACAGCGCATTCACGGGGGGGACTCATTTTCTTTTTGACTGGGGGCTTCGGGCAGGAGGAGGTGCTGTCTCTGTGGAGGGACGAGGCGGCCGGTTCATGTTGAGATCCCGTTTGAACTCCGTCGTGTCTAGAAAAGGTTGCAGGTATGTGGATGGGTTGGTCTCTTCCCTTGCATCTGAAGTCCCATCTTCAGCAGTGACTTCTCCTACTCTTGGAAGGAAACCATGAAACCACGTTGTGCAAAGGGTGGCTGAGCCAGGACTTAATTGTGCATGAGGTACTGGGCAAACTGGTATTCAGACTGGTATTCGGACACCTAAACCAAAGTGTTTCCAGTTGACTTGATCTGAACTAAATGGATTCCTGTGAGTTTCTGAGGGGGTAATTCGGCATAAAGAGCAAAATTGTCTTTGATTCAACTGAAGTTCCCCCCTCATAGCAACATTTGGTCTGGAAAATATCTGGTCCTGTGTAGGTCTGAAGAAGGACCCCTGGGCCCGTTTTAGTGCCAGACTTTGGAAGAAAGATCTTTTCCTTCTAAAGATAATTTCTGCTATTCCCAGCGTGGCGAGACCGCTGGCATGCCCATGGGGGCTGGGTGAGTTAGAGACTTTGCTAAAAGCTGTTTTATAAAAGTGTGACTGCTTTTGAGGTTTGGTTTGTCTTAGAAAGGGGTCAACAACATACAACATTTTTACCCTTAGTTACCTTTCTTCTTCAGTCAACCTCCTCAGTCACCAAAGCAGTGGGTCAGCGTACGGCTCCACTGCCCTGGACCCCAAACCAGCCGACAAAATGCTCCCTTGGCTGTGGTTTGTCCCTGTTTCCATATTTACTGATGCTTGCCTCTGTGTTGGATTAGTCTCATAAGATCTGATGGAAAATGCTCCGGTGACGCGACTAGAGCACGTTCATGAATAAATCGTGTCGGTTTGGAACATGCTGAAAGATTTGAGGTCTGAAGTAAAATGCCCAAGAGTGACTTAAGAGTCTAAGCTGCATTTTCAGGGTGACTTGGACTCAAGAATCTCCTGCAATAGCTTCACAGGTTTTGCATCTCTGCTGCCCTGAGGCATTCAGCTGAGGCATTTTTGAAGATTTTCCTTTCCCCCACTGTCTGTTCCAACTCCAAGTGGGAAATTCCTGCTCTCTCCTTATCTTCATCACGGAGCTGGCAGAAGTGACTTTGCTTTCGCTTGGAACTATTTGCATAAACGCACTTTTTTCAGCAGTTTAAGCTCACACGTCGGGTTGAGAACAGCAAGGCCTGTGGTGCGCAGACGTATTCCCTGCTGTCAGCTCTGCTGTGAGGAAGAAAACTTCAGCGGCCGTAGCGAGAGCTGCTGGAGCTTATCAACCCTGGTCACCTCAGAGTGACACTCTGGCCGTCCTTTCTAGGAACCGAACCCTGCTGGCTTGAGTTCTGAGGTTGTGAGATCAGTAAAGGATTCCAAGAGCTTCTTTGCCCAGGCTGCCACCCGTGGCCTTTTTGTACAGCGGGTGGCGAGTGGTTGTGATGCTGAGCTGGCAGCTTGCTTTGTGTGCTCCTGGGCTGGGAGAAATGGGACTAATGGACCTGGGGAAAGGGCCCTGGGGGTGCTGGTGGGCAGCAGGATGGCCATGAACCAGCAGTGTGTCCCCCGTGGGCAGGAAGGCCGAGGGCATCCTGGGGTGTGTTAGAAGGGGAGTAGCCAGTAGGTCAGAGAGGTCCTCCTGCCCCTCTGCTCTGCCCTGGTGAGGCCACATCTGGAATCTTGTGTCCAGTTCTGGGCCCCTCAGCTCCAGAGGGACAGGGAACTGCTGGAGAGAGCCCAGCGCAGCCCCAGGGATGATGGAGGGAGTGGAACATCTCCCTGGTGAGGAAAGGCTGAGGGAGCTGGGGCTCTTTAGCTTGGAGAAGAGGAGGCTGAGGGGTGACCTCAGTCATGGTTATAAATATGTCAGGGGGGAGTGTCAGGAGGATGGAGACAGGCTCTGATCAGGGGTGTCCAATGACAGGACAAGGGGCAATGGGTGCAAGCTGGAACATGGGAGGTTCCATAAAAATATTAGAAAAAACTTTTTCACAGTGAGGTTGCCGGAGCCCTGGCCCAGGCTGCCCAGAGAGGGTGTGGAGTCTCCTGCTCTGGAGACTTTCCAACCCGCCTGGACGCGTTCCTGTGCGCTCTGCTGTAGGTGACCCTGCTCTGGCAGGGGGCTGGACTAGATGATCTTTGAGGTCTCTTACAACCTCCAACACTCTGTGGCTGTGACTCTGTGGTTGCTTTCACAAACTTAGGGACCAAAAAAATCCATCTTTACCCATGGTCCGCCCACTGGTCGTAGACCATTGGGCGGACCATGGGTAAAGATGGATTTTGAGTTAACATTTAGCATCTGTACTCATTTTGGCTGGGGTAGAGTTAATTTTCTTCGTAGCAGTTGTGCTGTCTTGTGGGTTTGTGATGGGAACAGCCCAGGACCTCTCACGGCATGAGGTGCAACTCTGGGAGGTACATCCCCTCCGGCACACCAGCCTCTCCCTTGCCTTTTTGTTTGAATTCCTTTAATCTAAAGTAAAACTGTCATTAGTCGAGGACTGAATAGTTCCCCTAAAGGCAGAAAACTATTCTGCAACACTTCCAGACAATGCAGTTTCCAGCTTAGTTTCCTTTAACTCGATATTTCTTTTCATTTTGGTTTTCTAGCTCAGCAGCTGGTCAGACCTGCCCTGCTCAGACCACCCAGAAAAATGTCGGTTTTGGCAGACTAAAATTTCAAATGACGATTCCGAAGCTTCTAGGAAGTATTCCCATCAGATCTCCCGTTTCCCCTGCGTTGTTCATAGCTCTGCAGCCCTCCAGGGAAGAAGCCTCCTTGCAGCCACCACCACGCAGGCTCTCAAAGGACTTCAGGAAGGGTCTGGCTCCTTTGGCTGTCCTGCACAAAGCCGTGGTTTTTGAACGTGGCCGTGCAGATTCCACATCTGATTGCTTTGCAAGCCATTCAGCGAGCAGAAAATAAAAGGAAAATAGACTTTGGTGGTAAAAATCACAGCTGGGAAGCTCCATGTTCTGGCCTGGGATTGCTTTCTGCAGCAGTGGAAGCTTACTCTAGTTATTCTCGTTTGTGCTTCGGTTTCCATCTCTGCCTTTAAGCCAGAACTGTTTTGTTCTCCTCTGTGTCTGGAGACGATTTCTGAAGATACGGGTTGTCTCTCACAGTATGTTTGTACAGTTTAAGCAACAAGGTTCCAGTCTGCACAAGGAGTAAAAATAAAGCTCAGTCTTAGCGCTAAAAACCCCTTTGGGGGTTTTCATGTGCTTTCCAGATCAGATACATCCCCTCACTTCCAAAAATCAATTTTCACTGTCATGTTCTGTTTCGAATCTTTATTTCATTCTACATTTCACATGTTTCTGCTTTCCTTCCTGCAAATCAAGAATAAAGCCCAGACGGTTTGGGTTTCCTCTCAGTTTCCATCTCTGGTCCAAGGTGATTATCTCTTTGTATGACCTGAGGACTTTTCACTGATCACCTTCATCACTGTTGCATTTAATTAGAGGTGCAGGACTGTTGGTATCAGGTGGTATCATAGCACCACCTGGCACTCATCTTTTCCTGATGTGTTTTACCCGAATCCCCCACTAGATGGTATGAAGGGACTGGAAAGAAAATTCACTCCAAACCAGAAAATTGACTCTTAAAAACCCACCAAACCTCAAACCCCTGAAATATGTGAGTGACAGCCAAAGATGGCAGAAATGAGGCTGTGTTGGCCCAGGGGCAGTCAGGGCACTGGTCCTGCAGTGCCCCCCAGAGTTATACCCTGTTGTAACTAGAGGGTGTGTGGTGGACTCCAGGAATGCCCAGCCCCAGGTGATCTCAGTGCAAACGGGGTGTCTGAAGGAGCTGGGGCTGTTGAGTTTGAAGAAGAAGAGGTTGAGGAGGGACCTCCTCACTCTCTACAAATACCTGACAGGACGGTGTAGAGAGGTTGGTGCTGGTCTCGTAGAAAATCAGCAACAGAACGAGAGGGAACGGCTTCAAACTGCAGCAGGGGAGGGTTACACTGGTCATTTTTTTGACAGAAAGTTGCCAGCCCTTGGCACAGGCTGCCCAGGGAGAGGGTTGAGTCCCCAGCCCTGGAGAGGTTTAAAGATCGTTTAGATGTGGGGTTGGGGGAGATGGTTTAGGGCTGAGCTTTGTGGAGCAGGGTTAATGGTTGGACTCGATGCTCCCAGGGGACGTTTCCAACCTGAGTCATTCTGTGGTTTACCCACAGCTTCAAGTCCCTTGGAAAACTGATCCTCAGCTCTGACACTGAAACATCCTTTGCCCCCAGGCTCTTCATTCTGCTGTCCCTCACTCAGGAACAAAAAGGAGGTTATTTTAACTCCCCCTGGAAACGTGGGCTCCTGGCTGCAGGACGCCTTCCTCCTTTGCCTTACGAGGAGCGACTGAGGGAGCTGGGACTGTTCAGTTTGAGGAAGAGGAGGCTGAGGGGGGACCTCATGCTCTACAGTTACTTGAAAGGACATTGTAGAGAGGTTCGTGCTGGTCTCTTCTCACAGGTCATTAGGGACAGAACCAGGGGGAACGGGTTCAGGCTGTGACAGGGCAAGTTCAGGCTGGACATTAGGAAGAAATTCTTCACAGAAAGAGTGTTCAGACCCTGGCACAGGCTGCCCAGGGAGGGGCTTGAGTCGCCATCCCTGGGTGTGTTTAAGTGTCGCTGAGATGTGGTGTTGGGTGAGATGGTTTAGGGGGGAACTTGTAGTGTAGGGTTAATGGTTGGACTCGATGATCCAAAGGGTCTTTTCCAGCCTGAACGGTTCTATGATTCTATGATTCACAGGCGTTTCGCCTCCAAAGCCCATCAGGTCGCTGGAGGGGAGCGCAGAAGTTTCCACATTTAATTCGTCGCTCTGGCAGAGGAGGCGAATGCTGGGCAAAATTGTCAGCTGCTGGGGACACACCACATCTCCAGGCCTCATTGGAAGGCAGCTGTTGAGTACCTAATTACCTTCAGCTAATTAAGAAGCTTGTGGGAGAAAGGTGGAATTCAACAGGCATCAGCTACGCTGGGAACACCTGGTGCTTTGGTGGGTACTAGATTTCTGCTGAGGGGATGGGGGATTCTCTTTCAGGTCTGTGGGGAAAAGTGGACGCTCACTTTTCACGAGGTCTTCAGTCACAGCTGGACACAACTGGAAAACGGGGGAACTCCTGTCCCTGGAAGGGAAGCTCCTCTTTCTCTGAAGTCCCAAATTTAGAGACTGGGAAGTGTCGCTTCTTTGGGTGTGGGAGAGATCTGGTAGAACCAACTTGAACAAAATCTTCAAAGGACAAATGATCAAGCAGGTTGGGTTGGTTTGGGGTTTGTTTTCTCTTTGGTTTTCTTCCTCAAAAGCTGCTCCCTGCCCCCCAGCCCCGTACAACAACATTTCCTTGAAAGAAGAGGGGCAGGAAAAGAAAATGGTTGTGAGCTAATCACGCTGGGAACAGATCCAGAAAAGATGATAATAAAATATAAATTATCTGAGAAAGGAGAAGAAGAAACTTCCTCTGACTCGCAGTGGAAACATGTGGGACTATCAGCCCCACTTTCTCTCGCTCTTTCTTTTTCCCCTTGAGAAAAGAGGAGAAATTAGAAATACAAGGTGGAGGCAAGGGTAGCTTAAAGGAAACAAAATGAAGAAAGGGAAAAGAAGTGCTTAATTATAAAATACTAAAAGAGCAAAAGAGAAATACGAAGTGAGATAATTGCATTTTTCCATTTAAAATGTTCCCAGTGCTGGTCTCTGGGATGGAGAGAAGATGCCGCTTCCCATCTCTCGCGTCGAATACACGGCACGTTCCTGCGCTGCAGTCAGCACCTGATGACGAGTGCAAATTGCTGGTGAAGACAGTGGTTTGTAACATCCACCAGGGGCCCGGTGTGCAGCCGGCGGCTGGCGTGCAGCCTGCAGCCCGTCCCGGACTCCCGGCCAGACCCCTCGCTGGCTCTCGCGCTGGAAAATATCCCCATCCGCTGGTGCTGGCAGAATGTGTCCCACTGACCAGGCAAAAGCCACTGTGGTGATCACCTTCAGAGCCTCCGCTCTGGCTGGGAGGAAGGTCACGTATCCTGAGACACAGCATGGGGGGCATCACCCTCCCTTCCTGCTCCTCTGCCCTGCGGCTCTGCGACTGTGCTGGGACGGGCGTTCAGAGGAGCCCTGCAGGAGGCAAGAAGGAGCCGTGCTCTTACACCTCCAGGGAAAACTCCCTGTGCACACACTCCTGCAGTTGTACGGAAAGAGCCCGTGGTTCCGTCGAGCCCTCGTCATCCTCTGAAAACTGGAAGATCTTGCAAAGCATCTTTTTACTGTTTCGCAAGGTAATTACCTTGGGAGAGCTGGACCCTTTCATAGCGTCGCGCGACACCCGTGAAGCAGTTCGGGAGCAGAGTCAGTGCCTGCCTGAGCACTAATCTCAGGCCAGGTGTCCTGAACCAAGAGGTGGAGCCCCTCAGTCCCCGTCCTCTGGATCGTTAGAGCTTCGAGGGCACAAATGCCAAGTGCTCACTGGAGAAGCTCCCTCTTTTCAGACAGAACTATGTGTTTGTGATACTTCACCACATTGCTTTGGCTGCCGAGTCTCTAATGAGCTCTGGAGGAGAAAAGCCACTTGGCTGGATAAACCTTCCCTCTCGTGGAGTTTAGACACCCCAACAAAATGTGTCGTAATTTTCCCTTGGAACTCGTTGGATGGTCTAAAGAAATGTTTCCAGGAGTCCTGCTGGTGAATCCACAGAGGAGCTGTGGTGGAGTTATCGTTCAGAAGAAACGAAAAATTCCTAAGGTCGAGGATGGGATTTCAGCTGCTTTGTGCTGCTGGATGATTCACACCGAAGGATGACCATGTCCACGTTGCCAGAACTCAAGAAGATACTGTCAGGCCTTCCCTGTGCCTCAGCAATTTCTCTGAGATCCGGGCGTCCTGTGGTCTCATCCCACAGGACTGGTAAAGGAGAAGATCAAGTCATCTCTGCAACTCCTCCTCTCCTTTACCAAGCCTCCCGAAGCACGTTCCAGTGAACTAAGCTCGAGTTTCCGTGTTCAGAAAGCAATGTGAGAGACATCGTTTGAATTAGGAAGGAGGTTCCGTGAGGGACAGGCATTGAGCAGAGGTAAATGCCTGTGAAGAGAAGTCACCGCAGGTGTGACAGCGGGTAGAATGGACACACACAGAAATTTGACGCATCAGCAGCAAGGTGGAAAAAATCCTCCTATCTCCAAACCCAACACCCCTCTAAACATACAAACATGATCTCTAAGGTCCCTTCCAGCCCAGGCCATTCTATGATTCTATGATTCTATGATTCTATGATTCTATGATTCTATGATCATTAGTCTGTCTCTTTGCTCTGTAAGCATCCGTATCAGTTGCAGAAAATTAGGTCCTTTACCTAGGAAGGTGAGGGGAGGAGGGAGCCTGGGAGACAGACTGAGTCTGAGCGCGTGTGCGTGTACGTGGCTGCCCGTGGGTACGTGTGTGCCAGAGTATCTTATCCTTGGGGAGAGCACATGTGGATGAAAACAGACTTTCTGGTGTAATTTCAATCTGGAGCTGTACTTGGTGCTGTGACAGAGACGAGCAATTTGAGGTTTTAAGCACAGCTCTCCAGCTGAGCTGTGTGGTGCTTGGGAGCTGCTTACTTTGACTCAGGGCGTACTTACAGCTCGGATTCAGCCACCGATAGACGCAGATTTGCACCAGTCCCAAAAGTTCCTTCTTACCCCCGTTGCTGTGACGGAGGCTCCTGTCCTTTCCGTGGTGCCAGCAAGCCCTGCCGAGGCTCCGCAGAGAACCCACCCGGGTTAAAACTAACCCAGTGGAAAAAGAAATGGTTGATTAAACTGAAGTTTAACAATCTCTCTCTTTTCCCCGTCTGCCCTGCATCTCAAGAAGTGTTTTGCCCTCCCTTGTCATCCAGAGGGAGGAACACTGTTAGGCTCAGTGGTATTTTCCAGACGTCTCTGGGGAATTTTTGCCCCCCTCCTAAAACCTCAGGGTCTAGTCCCCAGAGTCTCTTTGGCACAGGGGAGCCCCCCGGCGGGCTGACGCCTTCTGTTCCTGCAGGGCCAAAGTCCTCAGCAGATGTAGAATTCAGAACCGGAGGGAGTTTGGTCAGGGAAAGATGCTCAGCTGGGCTCTCTCCCCTTCTCTCTGCCGGAGTCCTTTATTCCAAGCTAAAATAAAGCGAATGATTGTTTTACCTGGTTGCACAAGAGCCTTACCTCCAAAAAAACAGGGAAATACATCACCTTGTTTTTGCTGCAAGAGGGAGCTCTTGTCCCCAGGGCTGCCAACAACGTCCATCACCGAGAAGATGCTTAGTGAAAAAAAAATGTAATAAAAAGGATTTTTTTCCAGTGATTCTGTGCAGGACAGAGGACTGTACTGTATCAGTTTTCCTCTGTCTGTTGGCTTTTCTGTCTATCTGAGATGCTCTGTCTTTGATCCTTTGTGCAAGCTTATTATAAAATGAAAACTTAGAAGAGTAAGCTGGGACCGCTTCTCTTGGTACCGTGCACAGGGAGGTCACAGAGCAGGGATTAGACACGTTCCCTGGAGAAGCAGGCGGAGTTTAAATAGAGTTTTTTTATGGCCCTTGACATTCCTTTAGCTTTGAGGCCCTGATGTAGTTCTCATAAAAAAAAGAATTTAAAAGGAAAGGAAAAAAAGAAGGGAATGAAGAATCCATCTCTGCCTGAGACACCCAGTGCCTGTGTGTATGTGGAAATGAATTCCCATTGAGCTGCCTTGAACATAAAATAAAATGCTACAGGGCTGGGTTTTCAGACTTAGAAAATTGCCATCGAATGATTAAAATCTCTGTCTGGGCAATTAATAACATATCTACTTACATATGGATTTTTGATCCCTGACTTCCTCCTTTCTTCCTCCTCTTCCTCCCCCAAATCAGTGGAAGTTTTAGAATAGTTTTGTTGTTATTGTGCCTTATCTCGAGGGCTCGTGTGATTCAGTGTCGTCACGTTGTCCTCACTGGTGACAGCAGCGCTCGCCTTGATGTTGCTTTGGCGAAGGACGGAGAAAGTAGCAAACGAGTCCAAAAACTTGCAAGGACCAACTGAAACTTTCAAAGTGTCCTTGATTCGTATTAGGAGAGAAATCAACCGACACATTTTAAATATTTTTCTCCACATAAAAGGTAGTATTTCATTAAAGTTTTATTAGACTTCACTAAGCTTAAATTTTGTGGAAAATTTTTAGATTGGTTCTTCACAGTTGCCAGTTACAACTTTCTTATTGTTATCAATCTTTTAATACAGGGCGATTGTTTGTTTGTTAGTCCCTCTCTTGAAATTCCAGGATTCAGCCTCTCCCCTTCCATACATTTCTAAATGCCAGTGGAGAAAATGTTGACAACATGAAATATAGACCTTCCTAAATGGCCAGGAACCAGATTCCAAGTGAGTGGAGCCTAAAATGTGTTAATAAAAATCCCCCAAACCCTCGTGATCCTGACGGACGGAACAAGGGGCTGGGGCATAAGTGTGTTTATGCCGCTGGTTCGTAGACAACCACAACAACTATTTCTAACATAATCTGGTCCTTGTCCCTACGTACTTACCTCTGAAATATCTGAGTGTGTGTTTGCTCCTCAGGATCCGGCCACCAAGTGGTAATTGCCCTTCAGAGTCTGAGGAACATGTTTTCCAGCCTATATCCTCCTCCAATTTTAAATCCCCACCCGGGGAAGGAGCTGAAATCAATGAGGAACAATTTGTTGTTCCTGCAGTGAAGCTCTGACAAGTCATATGCTTGGGCAGATGCCTGGTGCCAGCTCTGGTGAGTCTGTGTTTGAAGGCTGCAGAAGAAATTACGTTGTCTGTCATTGTCAGCATTATCAAAAGCAGACACCAACCAAAACACGTTTGAGGATGTTAGATAGATAATTCTTTGGAACAGGGGAGCAGGTAGATAAAGCTGGATCCTAGAGCAGAAGAGCCAACATTATACATCATTACTGGCGTTAGTATTACTTTAAGGTGTTAGACCTACCGGAGAGCCATCAGCTCTAGGTTATAAAATCTGAAGGATTGATTAAGATGGAGGAAAAAGAGAAAATTGCATCCAGGCTGAAACTGCTGCACCAGCCTGGACGATGGGGGAGTGAGTGGAGGGAGATTTATGCACCGCTATGTCTGCGTGACGCTGACGCAGAAGCAGCGTTGTGGCTGTAGAAACCCGGCTGGGACCCGTCGTACGCCGGAGCCTGGATCTCCTGGTAATAAGCTGAATTCACTGGCAAGGATGTGTCACCCTTTTCGAGTCTGGGCTTCTCCTTGCACAAGGGTGAGTGTAACCCCTCCGGGTGCCCGAGGCGTTCAAAGCCCCCAAAGCAACTCGAGCAGCTCTTGCTGCAGCCAGGCCAGGCAGGGCGGTGGGAGAAGGAGGCACACGGGGGCTGTGCCTGGGGACCCCTTTGGTGAGCGAAGAAGCTGGCGGAGAAGGGTGTTGTGATTCCTCTCACCACGCTTCTGCCCTCTGCTGCGTAAGCGTCCCCACCAAAGGCTGCATTCCCTTCTCCCCACCAAAGGCTGCGTTCCCTTCTCCCCACCAAAGCCTGCGTTCCCTTCTCCCCACCAAAGCCTGCGTTCCCTTCTCCCCACCAAGGGCTCCGTTCCCTTCTCCCCACCAAAGCCTGCGTTCTCTTCTCGACCGCAGGAGAGCAAAAATGAGGAGCCCCAGGTTTCTCAGCTGTGACTGCACAGGGAGGTTTGGTGAGATGAGCTGTGCCTGCGAGGCGCCGGCAGCTCCGACTCCGAGTGTGCGTGTGTGTGTGTTTTACATCCCATGGCAAGGCACCAAGAGTTCTTCTCTGACAGAAACGAGATGTGATGTGACACAGAATCTACGAAGAGTGGATAAACCCAAACTTTGACAAGCGTTGTCTGCAAGCGTCTCCGCACGGTGCTGTTTGGGCTGGTGTCTGTCCTGCTGATCTTCTGTTAAACACAGTCAGTGAGTGGCTACCGTGGCTGCTGCGTGCTGGGTGAAGTGGAGAACTGGAAGGGAAGTGGGAATTTTCAATGGCTGCTTAACCTCTTGTAAAGTGAGATTGGTCTGACAGATGTTAGTGTTGGTAGCACAGCTGAAAACCTGGAAACTGCTCCAAGCCTGGGCTGTAGAGCCTGGTGGGAGCACGCGGGGAGCCCTTCTAGCCTTCCGACCTCTGGTATTAGCGAAGAGCAGTGGTGGGTGAGGGCTGGATCGCTCCGCTGTGGCCAGGAATCGGTGAGACACAAGCAGAATTCTTGATGGGACTCGAGGCAGCTACAACTTCTTTGTAAAAAAGTACGGGTTGTAGCTGGTCTCCCCTCCTCAGCCTCCACTCCTGCTACCCTTAATGTCGGTTCTGCTTTCAGGATAGATGAGTCTGTTATTAACACTTTCAAAAACCCTCAAATTATTTCCTGTCAGAAGCTTTGAGTGAATTTACTGAGCCGAATATTACATCCCAGCGTGCTCGCTTTCAGAAGAAAAAAAGGCAAGTGTTCATTAGAGCTGGTTGAATTGTCTGGTGACGTCGCTGAGAATATTTGTGTGAGTAAAAAGGAGCGAGTTTGTCTTTTTTCTGTGCCTGGAGCCCTGTGACCGGTAAAGATTTGCAACGGTCTCGAGAGAGGAGTGTCACTGAATCCAAGCTGAGATGTGTGCAGTGTAGGAGTTCAGTCTGCACCAATTGTCTGGACTTATTTGAAAGCTGAAAGAAATAAGCATGTCTTCTTTCTTCTCTTGGGGTCAGTATTGAAAGGTGCGAAGTAAATCATGCTTGAGAGCTGCCTGTCTCTTCAAGAGACTACAGATAATTAGTTCAGAAGGGAACATTTTACATTTTGCACCACCACACCGGTGAGTGAAGGATCCCACTTGAACTGACGGGAAGAAAATTTCCCGATCTTGATTTTTTCGTAAGTGGCTCGACGTTTTTTTTCCGTGAGTTACTTGAATAAATATGTAAAATATATCATAATTTTTTTAACAAAGATGGGGTAATATACTGTTGAAACCTGGATGTGTATCCATGGGCTCGCATGAAAATTATAGGCAGGGAACAGTGACGGAGGGTCATTTGTCACGATGAAAAATGGAAGTGTAACATTTCCATCCACCCGGCCAAAGCACCAGTTCACAAATGAAGTCAAAGAATTCTGCGCTGGGATGATTGACTTGGGTGGGCTGTAAACTAAAAGCTTCCAACATTCACAGCGAAGTGCTTTGCTTTCTCTTACTAGTCTGAATATCTTTACTACTGCTTTACGTCCGGCTCCTCCTGTTCTCGTTGAGGGTAAAACCAAACACAGAATCACAGAATCACAGATTGTCAGGGATTGGAAGGGACCTCCAGAGATCATCAAGTCCAATCCCCCTGCCAGAGCAGGAATGCCTAGATTATGCTGCACAGGAACGTGTCCAGGCAGGTCTTGAATGTCTCCAGAGAAGGAGACTCCACAACCTCCCTGGGCAACCTGTTCCAGGGCTCCGTCACCCTCACTGGGAAGAAGTTTCTTCTCGAGTTCAAGCGGAACCTCTTATGTTCCAGTTTCAGCCCATTACCCCTTGTCCTGTCATTGGTTGTCACCGAGAAGAGCCTGGCTCCATCCTCGTGACACTCACCCTTGATATATTTGTAAACATTAATGAGGTCTCCCCTCAGTCTCCTCTTCTCCAAGCTGCAGAGCCCCAACTCCCTCAGCCTTTCCTCACCAGGGAGATGTTCCACTCCCTCCATCATCCCTGGGGCTGCACTGGGCTCTCTCCAGCAGCTCCCTGTCCCTCTGGAGCTGAGGGGCCCAGAACTGGACACAAGATTCCAGATGTGGCCTCACCAGGGCAGAGCAGAGGGGCAGGAGGGCCTCTCTGACCTACTGGCTACTCCCCTTCTAACACACCCCAGGATGCCGTTGGCCTTCCTGGCCACAAGGACACACTGCTGGCTCATGGCCATCCTGCTGCCCACCAGCACCCCCAGGGCCCTTTCCCCTGCGCTGCTCTCTAATATGTTAGAAGAGCCGCCTTTCGGGCAGTCGGACACGTGGCTGTTGTGTTTCTCACGTGGGCTCGGAGCAAAACAGCCCCAAGACTCTTCTCTTACTGAGGATGGAGCCGCGACCAGCGGGGCACAGCGCGGGCGGGAGGACCGATCCTTGCAGGCACCCAGCACACACCCCCAGGAGGAGGAACGGCGCTCGCTGAGCTCTTACACCTCTCACCAATCTCCTTGCCAATAAGATGCACAAAGAATCTTTGACAGCCTTGTTATTACTGTCAGTTCCGTTCTCTCCCTCATCATTTCTGGACCACTGAGAGGCTAAAATACTAACCAGGACGTTGATGAATTTGAGACTGAATTCTTCTAATTCATTCCTGGCTGAGTTCCTACTTGCAGCCGTAACTCCGCTCTAGTTAATTCAGAAAATTTATGGCTTTAGCCCTGTCAGGTGCTTTGAAAAGTCTCTATCGGTTCCTCATTAATGGGACATTTTTCCCCTTACTGGAGCCTATTACCTAAATGGGATTTTTTTAAATAGGGAAAATATATATGTAAGTAGTGCAGAAAGTAAGAGGCCTCGATGCTTTCCTCCAGCCTTTTATCTCGACAGCGACGGGTCAGGCACAGAAACCTCCTGCGAAGACAAGGCCACTACAACAGCGTGATGTGCTCCTAGCACGGAGCTCCCCGTCACTCGGGGCTTGCAGGGAATGTTTTTAGAGTCACCTGCACTCTTCAGAGGGCTTGCTCTGGCAATCTGACAAGGCCTTGTTTCTCTTAATCTCATTTTCCTCCTCTGCTCGCCTGCCAGTGGGTGTGACCTTGCAGCGCCGTGTCAGGAGCTCACTGGCGCTGGCTTTGGAGAAATAGGACTCCGCATCTGGTGTTGTTTCATAACTTAGCACACATACCTATCTATCTATCTATCTATCTATCTATCTATCTATCTATCTATCTATCTATCTATCTATCTATCTATCCATCTATCTATCCATCTATCTATGTCTGTCTGTCTGTCTGTCTGTCTGTCTATCCATTGAGGGAGCTGGGACTGTTCAGTGTGAGGAAGAGGAGGCTGAGGGGGGACCTCATCATGCTCTACAGTTACTTGAAAGGACATTGTAGAGAGGTTGGTGCTGGTCTCTTCTCACAGGTCATTGGGGACAGAACCAGGGGGAATGGGTTCAAGTTGCAACAGGGCAGGTTTAGGCTGGACATTAGGAAGAAATTCTTCACAGAAAGAGTGGTCAGACCCTGGCACAGACTGCCCAGGGAGGGGGTTGAGTCGCCATCCCTGTTTAAGTGTCACTGAGATGTGGTGTTGGGTGAGATGGTTTAGGGGTGAACTTGTAGTGTAGGGTTAATGGTTGGACTCGATGATCCCAAGGGTCTTTTCCAGCCTGAACTATTCTATGATCTATCCATCCATCCATCTATCTATCCATCTATCCATCCATCTATCTATCTATCTATCTATCTATCTATCTATCTATCTATCTATCTATCTATCGATCGGTTCATCCATCTATATCTATATCTATCTATCTATATCTATCTATCTATATCTATCTATTCATCCGTCTATCTATCTAATCTATCTAATCTATCTATATCTATCCATCTGTAATCCATCTCTCTCTCTCTATTGTTCTGTGTATCTATTTACACTTATGCACTTCCATAGTATCAGAGCATTTTGCTATTATGGGCAAAAATAATAAACTGAGCTGTTTTCGCTGGCCGAGAAAAAAACCACATTGCCAGGGGGGTGTGCTTTTAGTCAGGAGTGCTGTAACACCCTTTTTTTTTGTTTCAGGACGTGACAAATTCAGGCTGGAGGGCTGAGATCTGAGGGTACCTGTGGACAGCACGGGCAGTGGTTGCTCACTTCTTGCGCCAATTCTTGCACTCAAATCCCACGATTGCTCTTCTTCCGCTTTAGACTGTCGTGTGTGGTGGTTAAACCCCTTGTGGGGAAGATCCTTTCGTGGGGATCGATATTCCCAGTGGCTTTTCCTCCTCCTAAAAGCGTGTGACCTTCCTTCCTGAGTGTTGAGTAGTGAAATGAGCAGCCTTGGAGTTGGGAGTTGCAAACCGTGGCTGGGTCTGTACCCCCGGGGCCAGCACGCAGCCCTCCCTCCGTTGGGGCTGGAGCACACGTAGGGCTCTTGGGCTGCTCAGCCACCTGTAAGTAGGGCTGGACAAACCAGTTTCTTTGCCAGATTTCCCATTTAGAAGCAAACAAACCTTCCTGTGCATTTGTTTTGACTCATCTCAAAATTGGTAAATATTTCTGGCTGCTGTAAATAGGCACAGGAGTGGGAGTGGGATTTCTTTTGGAGAAGCTGAAATTATTTTATTTTGATGTTTCTGCCGTGAAGCACTTTGAATTCTTCTGTTAAACTGTTTTGTCTAGAAATTTAGCTTTCCGTAGTGATTTTGAAAGATTTTCAATAGCTGGAAATTAGACATTTAATTTAACTCAAGCGTTGGAAGGAAGGAGAAAGGAGCTACATTGAGCAGAAGAAAAAAGGTCTCGGGAAATGTTACTTCCTTTAAAAGAAACGATAGCCAGGCAAACTCAAATATTGCCAACAGCTGCGGAGTTGTCATCCTCCTAATCTTGGGTGAAGCTATTGCCTGGGGGCAATGATGTGAATTATTCCAAGTCCAACTTCCGACTATTTATTCCGTTAAAGGATCAAAATGAGGCTCTTGCCTTGTCATCTCAGCTTCCCTCCTCTCTTTAATTCTTTAACCCTCGATGCTTTTTATCAATCCTTTCAGTTTAGGAGGAGAATGAAGCATCATTCGCATCTTTTCCCTCCTTGTTCTCCCGTGTCCATCAGGACACCTTGCAGAGACGCACACGAGGCAGGAATTGTTCTTCTCTTCCCATTCACCTCCGAGTCTGAGCAGGCTGCATTTGTATTTATTGGAATATGGAGTTCGACCAGCAGATTCCAAACACCAGATACGCTGCAGAAAATGCTGGTGAGAACCAAGACGCTGTTGCAGGGTTGGGCTTCACCACGGGCTGAGTCCCCGGGGGCTCTGCTGTCCCACTGGAGGTGTCCCCACCTGTGCCCAGCAGCTGCCTCCTCGCTGAGCAGGAATAAAGGGCATAAAGGGCCCCAGGTCCAGGATAAGAGGACAGATATTTGGCCAGAGTGTCCAGTCAAACAAAAAAAGCATCCAAGGTACACCATCCTTGTGGCAACACCACGCACTGCCGCTAGAAATACTCCGTTTTACTCTGTAATTATTTCTTTTCTTTTTTTTTTTTTTGCATAGGGTACATATCTGTGGCCGGTTTTTGGCAGCAAAGGGCAGGAGGAAGAAAAACGTCAAAAGATGTCTGTGGGAAGCAGACACTTTTTGCAGAGATTTCCTTTAAATGCTTCTGAGCAAATATTTCCAGGTGTAGTGAAAAAGAAGTTGGGGAAGAAATAGAACTGCTTTAAAAACAAAGAGAGACTTTCCTAGTCCTCAACTTCCTTCGTTATTCAAATCCAAAGCTGCTCCCGATGAGCGGCGCTGGGGATGCTCATTTTCAGGTCCCGTGCACAACCTCCCTCGGCTCCCGTGCCCATGTTTTCCACCCTCCTGCCTGGTGAGTCCCTTGACCCTGCTTCTCCAGAGTGGACTGAACCAAACCGCGGAGATGCCTTTCCCTCCACGAGGCTGACGGCTGCACAGATGAGTTAGCTCTGCTGAATCTGATGGAGGCAAAGGACAAATAGAACCGGCTTGTCTGTCAGCCGCTCTGGAAGGAAAAGCCACCCTCCCTCCCTGCGGCAGCGGCCAGGGGGGCAAGCAAGAGCTACCGGCCAGCCCGAGGTGCGTGAAAGAGGTTTCCCGGGGCTCGGGATTGTTGGTCGGCTCGTGGTTGGATTTCTGTCAGAACGGAATGTTCTTTTTATCATAGAATTATAGAATGGCCTGGGCTGGGAGCGACCTTAGAGATCATTTTAATCCAACCTCCCTGTCGTGGGCAGGGACGCCACCTCTGGACTAGGTCAGACAACACGTGAGAACCGAACGGGAATCGAACCCGCAACCTTTGGTGTTTCAAGCACCACGCTCAACCCACTGAGCTTATTCGGGCTTTATTTGTGTGTTTATGCCCCGCCTTCCCTTGTCTTCCGCAATACGGTGGATCGCGTAAGAGCCGGGTCTTTAATGGGTGGACAGGCGGTCAATTTTTAGTTTGTTAAGTTTGAAAATGAAGTTCCTGTGAGGGCAAAAGGAGGCAAATTTCACTTCCTTCAAAGTGTTCTGTTAAAACCCCAGTCTTTTCCTCGCAGCTGATCCCGATCCTCTGCAAGCTGGCGGGAGAAATCCCTTTTGTCTGTGCAGAAGAATGACAGTGGGCAAAGCAAAGCCCGTGGCTCTAATTAGTGCTTCTGCCGAGGCAAAAATCAACGCGATAGCGACGCCCGGTGGGACGCGCTCCCCGCGTCGTTCCACAGTCGAAGCAGCCGCCGCTACCTCGGCGTAACACGGGGGTGTGCAGGGGTTGTTCACACCTCGTGATACGCGACAGGAGCTTCTGTTTCCTTTCTGCCTTGAAGCACTCTCGACGTCGGTGCCGTAAATAGGCAACTCGAATCCTGCGCTGGAAACCTTCAAGGGAAATAGCTGTTACGTATCAGGAGAGCACAAGTTTAAGCGATCATTAAACAGTGGGAGTTACTATTTGAAATCTATATCCTCACTAACCAGACCGTTCTGTTTCACCCCACGTAAAATCCACCCCTGAGAAGAACAAGGCCAAAGCGTAATTTAAGCTCCAAGAAACCCTTGAAAAAGAACTTCCCCAATTCTGAGCACGTGTCAATTATTTTTTTGGGGTTTTTTTTAACACAGAACATAAAAACCCAACAAATTGTAACAGGGCTCCCATCAGGATGGCTTCCCTCTGATGGTAAAGCCTGTATTGTATTTCTCTGCTGGTAGCAAGCTGGGGAATGTGTTGTGAGCAAAAAGAGAAGAGTAAACATATGTCAAACTATTAAAATGAGAAGAACGCTGTTTCACAGATGCTTTGAGAGGGGCGCGATAGCATTATCCCTGTTTTAGAGGTGGGAAATGGGAAAAACCTTGTGGCTTTCCCAAACTGCCCTGGCAGGGCAGCGGCTGAGCTGACCCCACGCCCCGATTCCAGCCCCCGGGCACCCCCCCGAGAATTGAACAAAGTGAGGGCCAGACCTTGGCATCTCTAACCATCAGAGAAAAGGGAAAATTACAATCAGGAGCGTCTCTCCATTGTGTCCTTCTCCGCAGCCAAGGAGATCTCTGGTGGTTTAGGGGAGCAGTTAATTAGCCCCTCCGTCTCGCTTGGAAAGGGGAGCATGGTCAGGGCTGGGAATTAATAGGTGCAAATTGATCAAAGTAATCTGGTTGCATGGAGGACAGGAGCCAGAAGCACATGTAAACCTCGGAAAACGTTGTGGCAGACACACGGCCCGAATTTTGGGACTTTGACAGTCTCGGATTGTGAGTATTGCTCGAATCGTAGCTGGTGTCGAAGCAGTGGGAGGCTGTTGGGTCTTTGCCAGCTGACTTCACTCGCAGGCGCTGTCTTTAGCCGGCGGGGGAGAGAGAAGCAGCCTCCCTGGACCTGCTTTGGAGCAGGACCTAATCCAGGTGCTCAGAATCTTTTTCTGGCCGAGCCGGGCTCTCACTGTGACTGCAGGAGGAATCAGAGAAAATGAACCACTTGTGTTGACCGTGGCAGATGGGGTGAGCGCTCTGCCAAGGGTTTCGGGGAGGATGAGTAGTAGCAGCTCTGCAGGAGACCAAGGTGATTGTTTTCTGCGTGGGGACTTTGCGTTTTTGTAGACTTGGCAGCCTCAAAGACCTGGTTTTATCCTAGACTGGAATTTGTCTCTTTGGCTGTGAGCAGCAGAAGGGACCGACTGGGCACGGAGCAGTATCTTTCACCCCTGGATTTTGTTCTTGTTAGGTGGTGGTCTCGTATTATTTCTGTAAGCAGCAGTAATGGTTAGAAATACCAATCCTTAAAACCACAAAATTGAATTAGTCCCTTTTCCAGGCTAATTTTAGAATCCAATTAGGATCAAGAAAAGATTTTGAAAGAAAAAATAACAATAAAAATTCACTCCAGATATCTAAAGAAGATAGAGCATGAGCAGCAGCTGAAAGGGGCTTGGCTTAATTGGGAAAAAACCCAACCAGTTTATCTTGATTTGCCTCATGTGAAGACTTAGAGATAAGAATGAATAAATGCTTGCAAAACCCAGGAAACTTTATTTCTTCTTCAAGATCTAATAATTCTGACAAGTACATCGAAAACATATCAGAGGAGAAGATCTTACTGTCCCCAGATGGAATAAGAGTGAGATTAGCAAATGGCACATTAACATATTTCTGATTATATTCCAGCCTTCCTGCAAAAAGAAATGTTATGGGGAATTAATTAATGAATTTGTGTGGTTTACAAGACACCTAATTTTTGCTTGAAGCTGAAGACAGTGAAGAACTTCTGCATCTGAGACAGAATCCTTTCAAAAAGGGACGGAGACCTTCACCTTTCAGGTTAGTCCTGAACCAAAGCTTGGGACCCGTTGCTGCGTCCTTTCTTCAGAGGCACCTTGGGCCATCTCTGCGGAAAGACGTCACAGGAATCAGGTGAGAAGTGGTTTTCACAGCCTGACAGAGTCACACGTTTTACTCCAAGGAGTAGTTGGAGCTTTGTACAAAGTGCAGGAAGAACAGAGAGGCACCTGATCTTCTCCTCACCCGAGGCACTGGCGTGGCAAACGGCACACACAGCTCCACCCAGAACAGCTTCCACCCGGGACTCTCAGCCAAAAACCTCCTCAGAGCTGAGGGAAAATCTGCAGAAAAGCAGAAAGCTGAAAGGACACCGCGTGTGCCGTCTGGGTGACCTGCTCAGGTTGGGGGATTAATGCTTCTTGCACCATCCCAGAGAGCTGTATCCCCCCCCACCCTCCTCCTTCGAGAGGTGGCGTCCCTGCCCACAACAGGGAGGTTGGATTAAAATGATCTCTAAGGTCCCTTCCAGCCCAGGCCATTCTATGATTCTGTGATTCTATAAACCTCAGATCAGGAGAATCTGAAGAACAGATATAACACACATCTGTCCGGGACAGTCTCGTCCTCGGTGTGAACAGACTGAACTTTTTTATTGTCCCTCCAAGGCTGTGTCTTTTTTTTTGAATTTTAACCAAGAAATCCACATGGTGCTTG
The DNA here is from genome assembly GCA_020746105.1 of Trogon surrucura. NCBI lineage: Eukaryota > Metazoa > Chordata > Aves > Trogoniformes > Trogonidae > Trogon > Trogon surrucura. Next base: position 4,155,183 of record CM036639.1, read on the forward strand.
AAGAACTTCCTCTGAGAAAAAAAAGGCCGTGAAAAACTCAGTTTTGCCATAATGGCTTCTCTAAAAGATCTATTTTTAAAGTGTATCAAAAGTACTTAAGGATTCTAATAGCGATGATACTTAGAAAATCATTAGCATGACAGAAGTAATAGTGGAGATCTGCTTCCAGAGCTCTGAATTCCGCAAATATTTTGAGGAAGTAGAGAAAGATGGACTTGGAGTCAGTAAAGACGGTCACCTGTATCATTCTGGAAACTGAGATCTGTTTTCCCAAAATGTTGAAAGGCCGTATAATCCTTAATTAATCCAAGTTGCATGAATAGCATCCTCGGGGAGCAGCACAGCCAAAAAACCTCGCGGCAAAGGGAATTAAAATAAAGGGTTTGCTTGCAAAGGGAGTGGAAGAGTCTCCAAAAGAAATGCTCAAATATCCTCCTCTAAAGTGACCGTTGAAGTTGGTCTCTGTGGGGAAAAAAACCCACAAACCAAAACTCCTGCTTCACTGAAAGCCGGGCTGAGCAGCTGCTTGGACAAGAGTTTGACCTGGAGGATAATCCTACACCTAACAGGGCTCCTCTCTGGCTTTTGAAACCGTTTACAGAACATCAGAGAAGATGTTCTGATAGTCAGTGCTAAAAACATCTATCGTTCCACACTTTTTCCAGCGACTGCTCCCAGCCATACCCTGTATTATTATTTTTCCAGGCTTTTGCAGCGCTGAACCTCCAGATCAGTGGGACGGCGAATGCGTTATTACACGTGCTGCATTTGATATGTCGGAGAAGACAACCTTGCTCTTACACCGCTTGCCGCGCGGTGTTCTCATTAGCTCTGTTGCCGAGAGCCAGGCGAAGTCCTGGCAGAATTAAATCACACATTGCTAAAAGTCAGGCTGATTAACCTAGCTGGAACAAACTAACGAGGTAGATGTAGTTCGGGTGCCCCGAAGTTTTTCAATTAGAACTTTGTGCGCCAAAAATAAAAATGCATCACAATTACCGCTTTTCAAAGGAAAAAAGGCCATTTTTCTCTTTTGTGAGAGAGAAAAGTGAAAGAAAAAAAATCAACAGTGTTCTCAAAGTTCAGGCTTTCCATTCGAAAGAGCTTTTTCCTTAGGCGTGTGTGGTATGTAAATAGGCAAAAGCTTTTCAGAATGTTCAAAAATGAAGCAAAACTCTCCAAAATCACTGATATAAAATAGTTACTTTATGCCTGAGTAATATTAGTGTATTTGGGAGTGATATTTTAGCTTTTTCTATCAATCTATGAGTTCATCAGGTTTTCTTTCTGTTTTAAAGAACATTTTCTTTTTCATCTTGATGTTTTCCCTGTAGTTAAAAAAAAAGAAATCTTAAGTGGCATCTTCCTCATCTTATATAATTTTTTGAATGAGGATGAGAAGAAATAATTTATCTTTGGCTTCATGGGATCGGGCTCAGTGCCGGACTTACTCGCTGCACCCGGAGCCTGAGTGTAGCAGAAGTTCCTGCAAGATGCCACAGGGACCTTAAAAATCTCTAAATGTGTGAAAAATCAAGCAATGGGAGTTGGAGTATGGGAGCCAACAAAGGTTAACTTGCCCGATGGACTTCAGATATTAATTTTTTAATTCATTTTGTCAATTGCTCTGTGTAGTAAATCCACTGAATCACTCTAATTACTTATCGATCGGCTGCTCTCTCATCGCAGGCTCACCGCGGCGTCCGTCTGTAATGAATGGGCTCCTTCTGCCTCTGGGCTGCCACCAGCCTCTCAGCTGCTCCGCAGCACGATCTGCCCCACGTTCTGCCCTCCAGGAGTGAGGCAGTAGCTCCCACCAAACTCCTTCATCCTCCTCTGTCTGTTCAGGCAGGTTTCCTAGTGCTGAAGGGGCTCGTTCAGTGGATGCAACCTGGGATAATCCTTATATAAAGCCTTATTTTCTTAGTTGCGTGTTTAAATCAAACTGCGGGACTCTGCTCCCTGAACACCCTGCTCTGACCTCGACGGGGACGTAAAGGGTCTGGCTTCCCAGCCAGTGTTCCTTAAGCACGTCGGGCCTCGGAAGCTTTCCCCTCCGTGTGGAAACGTCACGTCTTTTGACCGTCCTCCGTCCAGGCAGCCTGTGCCCTAAGGATGAAAAAGGAAAGCTCCCCTGCAAGAACCAATAACTCTGAGAGCTGGGACTCTCGCTGATTCTTATTTTAGACCTGAGGAGGTGCTGAGAAGCCTGAGCTGCTCGTCGCTTGTGTGCTCAGCGGGTGTGATGTTCCACCGCGCAGCTCCACCGCCCATGCCGTGCCTCTGTGCAGCCGGGGAGTGACAAGCGGTTCAGGAGCAGTGACCCCGTAGACGTCCTCGCCTCCTCAGTCGGGTTTCTCTCCTTTCAGGGTCAGTCTCAGAAGAAATCTGGGGCAGCTCTGCCCAGGTCTACAGCTCCTCTGAAAAGGTCATTCTGTGACCCCATGTGGCAGCTACACCAAAGCTGCTTAGGAATCAGAATGAGGGTTTCTGAGGCCCGTTTCTTTTGTTAGAAATCTTGAATTATTTGTTCTATGTTAATAAAGTTCATCTAGGTCATCTGAACTGTCTCTCAGATGTTTAATAAATTACTTACTGAGGGCTAGAATTGAACAAAAGTAGGGAATTATTTAATGTGTTGGTAACTGACTGCTATCCAAGCGAGAAAAAAATCTGTGCAGTAGGAAACAAGCGGTCAGGAGGGTAAGAGAGAGCTGGGAGGATCCGTGTGGGGTAGGATGGAGCGGACTCTGGAGATCAGATACAGGGCAAGAGTGTCTGAAGAATACAGGGGGGTGAGCGTGACAGCTTAGCTCGTGAGATGAGCCCTTGAGCAGAGGAAACACGTTGTGAAAAACTCCCGAGTCAGATCTTGTCCGAACTGGAGGAAGCCACCCTGCCCGCCCTGCTGGGACAGAAGAAGTGAGTGCTGGGGCGAGGTTGAGGTTTCCAGTGAATCCCCGCGTGGACCTGCCTCCCTCCCCCGTGGGGTGTCTGTGCCTTTCTTGGCGGGGTTCAGCTGCCAGCCCTGGGTGTGTTGAGCTTGCTTGTGGAAGATGGGGAGATGCAGCTCACCCCAGTCCTGCTTCTGCAGTTTTTTCTCCCACTCGGTCTCTTTGGCTGAGCTCTGCTGCATCTGCCTGCAGCGTCCCTGGCTCTTCCCTCTGGGATGTCGAGGGACTGGGACAGTGAAGAAAAGAGGGGCAGGTTTTGATAAGTGATGTCTTTTCTGTCTGAGACGGAGTCCCCAGTCCTTTAGAAATCTGGATGATGGAGAAAAGGAGGAGAGACAGAAAAAGACTGAGTCAGCATCACTCTAGGAGAGCCAAGTGTCTGCTGATTAGGTCGTTCCCTTAGGAGACTGAAAATCCAGGTTTAGAACCATCTTATGCCTGAATCAGATACCCTGCATACACAATTTCTCAAAAATTGTAACGGTTTCTGGAACGTTCCTGAAGTGCTCCTCTTAATTCTCCTACATGTAAGTGATCTAGAGCTGCGGGTTTTAAAATGTTTGACTTGAATAGCTGTTGTTTAACATCCTCTTTAATTATATTGAATTCTTTCTGTGCAGTCAAACATTGCTTAAGGCCATTGGAAAGCGAAGGATTTCATTATCCTTGTACGATACGAATACGTCATCCAAATTCTTTCCAAATACAGAAGTGAGAAGTGTATTGACTACTCCTGATTGTTCTGTGTTGCGAAGCTGATTTTCCATCCTGGCTAGTACTGGACCCAGTGGAACTGATTCAGTCTGAAGTGTTTAGGCTCAAGTCAAAGCGCTCCCAGCAGCAAAACAAATGTGTTCGTTTGTTGTGCCATGCACTGCTTCCCTAGGAAGAGGATCAGAGAAACCCAAGGATTTCCACTTTACCCTCAGTATTTTTTCTAAAAAAAAAAGTTCCTGATGAGAGTAAGTGACTAAAGGGGAACATTTAACCCCGCTTTAACTAGAAGTTTTCTCTTGTAAATAGACACAAAGGATACTTCTTGGAGTAGCATGCTCTAAGAATCACTCCTGCATTTTTCTTCTAAAGCTGTTCTGCAGGTACTGAGCACATCGCTCAGGGCAAACTGCTGGGAGAAAGGAGATGAGGGTTGTTTCTGAGGGCAGACTTTGCTCGTATGAGAGGGTTTTAAGGAAGAAGCGAAACACTCGGCTCCTGCCGGTCGGAGTCGTCTCTGTGTGTGTGACCACTTCTGTTCTGCAAGGGCTTGAGCTCTCATTTGTCTGCAAAACAAGAACTATTCCCGCTCTCGCCTCCTCTGAAAATCACAAAATGCTCTGTAATGAGTTTACCTCCTCCTTTAGCAGTCGATTTTTCCACTCATTGCTTCAGCTTGGCCTCTATCCTTCTCTTCAGTATAGGAAGAGGAAAAACAAACACCTCTGTGTTTATTCGCAACGTCTCTTTGACACTCACTTGCCAAGAGGCTGGGAGCTGTCAGAGCTGTAGCGCACGTCAAATTAACATTTATTTTTTTCCTGAAATGGTAATTATACCCTTTCGTGCAGTGCTGAGCTTGTGTTTCTTGAAGTGTAAATGTGAAAGTTACATCCAAGTTGCATCTCTGAGCCGTCAGTACGGGGGCATTTGTCCGAGGGCTGGGTGGGAAAACTTCTGCAGTCCTGGTGGCTCACAAGCTGCCCATGACCCAGCAAAGAAGGGCGGCAGCATCTCGAGCTGCGTTACAAAGAGCGTTGTCAGCAGGCAGGAGGCAATCCTCCCCCTCTCTCCAGCACACATAGCTGGTCAGATACTGGAGATACTGGGGCGACTGGTGAAGGGCCTGGAGAATAGACCTTACGAGGAGCGATTGAGGGAGCTGGGACTGTTCAGTTTGAGGAAGAGGAGGCTGAGGGGGGACCTCATGATGCTCTACAGTTACTTGAAAGGACATTGTAGAGAGGTTGGTGCTGGTCTCTTCTCACAGGTCATTAGGGACAGAACCAGGGGGAATGGGTTCAAGCTGCGACAGGGCAAGTTTAGGCTGGACATTAGGAAGAAATTCTTCGCGGAAAGAGTGTTCAGACCCTGGCACAGACTGCCCAGGGAGGGAGTTGAGTCGCCATCCCTGGATGTGTTTAAGTGTCACTGAGATGTGGTGTTGGGGGAGATGGTTTAGGGGTGAACTTGTAGTGTAGGGTTAATGGTTGGACTCGATGATCCCAAGGGCCTTTTCCAACCTGAACTGTTCTATGATTCTATGACTCCAGCAAGGAGCCATGAAGATGTTTCAGGGACTGGAGCCTGACGTACCAGGCAGGGCTGAGCACTGGGATCGTTCCGTGTGGAGAAGAGATGGCTCAGGAAATCTGTCAGTGGATGTAAGTTGTTGATGGGAGGGAGGGAAGAAGACAGACCCAGAAATGAAACTCTGGAGCTCGGGTTCGATCAGAACAGGGGGAAAGGGGCCGATGCCTGCAGGGGGCTGCATGGGGGGGCCTGGGGGCTTCCATTCAGTCTGTGCTGTCGTTAACACACGAGCCCTGCCTGGAAATCTGTCAGCCGCTCGAGGAGCAGGTGGTGGAGACCCCTGATAAGGTAGAACAGACAAAGCCATTAACCTGAAGAAGCAGATTGATGTTCTCGTCCTGCTAAAGCCTATCAGAGCAGACGACAAAGAGGCACAGACATCTCCTGGTTGCAATCTCTAAACTCACGGAAGAGAGACATCACCGTGCAGTGCTGGGCTGACTGTTTCGGTAGCAACAGGCTTGAAGGAGAGCGTCTCTGCCTACCTGCAATCCGTGCAAGGCCTCCATCAGTTTAATCTCTTTAATGCTGGTACTCACAACAGCTCCGTGAAGCTGAGCAGAGCTGTCAGTCCCCCATCCCAGCAGGCAGATGAAGTGCCTGCGTGCCGTCAGACAGTTCTTCTCTCTGCTGTGGCTGGATGTACGAGCTCACAGTGCAAGAGCAGGAGAGATGCACCCCGGCACCGAGCTGAGCCCGGGGCTGAAACGGGAGAGGTGGGAAAGCCCCTGATGGACCACTTCGTGATGTGCAGCTCCACCAACCTAAAGAGAAATGTATTAGCTCCCCTGTGAGCCCGGGGACTCTGACTGGTTGCCGAAGAAGAGGTGTTTTAAAAGAGGATCGTTCTTTCAGGAGCATGCAGAGCATCCTGTCATCAGAGACACTGTAGACACACACACAGGTTTTTCTACTCCTTTCTCCTCTGCATCTGGCATTTCCAAGCTGAGGGCATGATACATTCTTTCTTTGGACCTTGAAGGGCAGGCGATCACCTGGCTTTCAGGTAGCTGTCTCCTTCCATCAGCTGGATATCTGCCCTGTGGGCATCACGTAAATCCATCCCTGTCTGATACGTCTGCAGAGCGAGTCACAGACATTTCTCTTCCAACCTCTCTGCATCGTGTGAATGTTATGGTACAACTGTATCCCAGAACCTCACCTGCCAGTTTTAAGTTCCTCTCAAGATTTGTGAGCTATCGGACTTCTAGACACTTATGATGTGGCTGTAGCTACTAATTATTAATAACACCCTGTAATGAAGGCTAACAGCTTCTCTGTCCACACAGACTAGCTGAGGAAATCTCTCTGTCTTCTGGTGATCAGTGCAAGAGCAGAACAAGATGCCTTTGGGAGTTGTAAGGAACCAGCATGATTCAGGGGTAAAGTATTGTAAAATACTTTGCCTAAGGCTGAAAGGAAACACGTCTATTGTGGGCATAGAGGGCTGATCCAACGTGGTCTGCTTAATTGCACTTCTGACCCCTCCTGTCCTCTCTCTTTCTCTCTGCTCAACCACGATTACGGCTTCCCTGGCTCGGTGTGTCTCCGTCTGTCATGTCATACCGAGCCCGTGATGTGACACAGGGGAATAGGAGGTGACAGGGTAGGAACAGCCTGATGGGCTGCGAGGCTGGAAACAGAGATGAAGTGAGTTATTTTAGGATGGGATGCCAGCGGTTGACAGATGATATAAAACAGTCCTGACAGATGAAAGGGCCAAGCTGCTGTTTGCAGCCTTGGCAGAGGAACTTACTGACCTTTAAAGAGGGTTTGGCACATCCCCCACTGCTGAGTCACAGCGACCCAGCAGCGAAGGGGTTGGCCTCGCTGCCTGCGGAGGGCGGGTGCTCTCGCGTTCCAGGCACGCTGGGCTGGAGGAAGAGTTCAAACCTCGGCTCTTGTGTCGGCCTGCAATAGGCCCAGGAGCAAGCTGCTCCGAGCTGGAGTCACCTTAGATCTACATGCTGAGCAGATGTCGAAGACAATGATTTCAGCTCCTCTCTAGTCAGGAGAGACAAGCGTGCCTGGGGGTGGTGCATCCGAGACACCTGCGGAGGAGCTGCTCTCTGGAGCTCCCCCTTCGCGGTGCAGCCGTAAAGGGGGCGGTGGTGGAGGACGGGTGGATGGAGACATTTAACAACGAGCTGCCTGATGCTGAGTGGGGTGAATCCCACCCTTCGTTTCTCTGCACGTCATTTCCGAAAAGGCATGAATAAACTCTTTTGTCTCTTTAAAACCTGCACGTTTTGTGTGATGCTTGTTTGGAAGCATGGGCTGAGCCGTGGCTTTCAGAGGAACTTTTACTTCAAGTTGGAATTTGGGTTTGCAGTAAACCCCTGCTAGCCTGATCTGTCTTTGTACTGTCCTCCCCAGTGTCCAACACGGCATTTTGAGGCCCAGTGAATGAGCTCTGCTCCCACTTTAGGGAGGAAAAGTTTCCTTGCAGTCAGTGGAAACCGTAAGTGGTGAAGCAGGAAATCGGCAATGCCCAAGTGAAATCAGAGAAAACTGAAATCATAGAATCATAGAATCATAGAACAGTTCAGGTTGGAAAAGACCCTTGGGATCATCAAGTCCAACCATTAACCCTACACTACAAGTAAATGAAGCAAAGACAAGCAGATCCTCTATGACTTAGGCATAGTCTGAAGTTGTTTTCTAACACAAGCTACTCAGAACCATGGAGGTGTGCTGTGAGACTTCGAAAATCTATTTGCCTTCTGGCATGGAACAATTCCGTTCACTGTTAGTTGTATTTTCTCTGAAATTATAGCCGTAATACAACTTCTGTAGATGCTGTTGGGATGATACATAATACTCAAATCTGCCCCGGAGTAAAAAGGATTTTCCGTAGATTGGCAAAGTGCCTGCTCTTTATGACATTATTCCTGCTAAACGTGGCAGGATTTTATTGACACGTTTCATTTCAGCTGCCATGATAAATAAAACCAAATTAACTGTGAGGAATCCTGCTTTGCCAGTGTCATATTAGCCAGGGCAGATGGTCCTATCGAACCAGCTCTGGATACCAGTTTTTTCCCCTCCCTGCCAGAGTGGTAGGGAAAGGTGAAAGAATCCAGAATTTTGTTTAAGGGATAAATTTCTTTACCTGTTTGACGTAAGATCAGTCCTCTTGTGAACTCAGCCATCACAGGAAATTCTGGTAGTTTTTGGAGTTTACTTCCCACTGCTAGTTTGGACTTGATTTTTTGCAAAGTGAGAGCACAAGATGTTTCCCGAATGGAAAACTTGGTGCTTAGTCTCAGAGAAGGGATTTCTGCGGCTCTTCCCCATCCCGGTCCGCGGGAGAGCTCCGTGCCTGGTCCTTGCGCTGCTGGTGCTTGTGGGATCCAGACGTGCAGCGCGAACGCTCATCTCCAGCACCCTCCCAGCAGAGCGATGCCCCTTTGATGGGGCGTGATGCCGGAGGAGATGTTGAGCTGTGACAAGGCAGGATTTGGGGGTTTTTTACACCTCGTGAGAAAGGAGGAGAGCACCTGCCTCCCAAAGGCTGCCTGGCGTCGTGTTTGTGGTGGATCTCGGGGGATGACGTCCTTCTCTGTAACTGCCTCCCAGAACTCAGGGTCAGTAAAACTCTCGTGAACCCTTCCCGAGGGCACGTCCCTGCGTGGTTTCGTGTCTCCCCGTGACACAGTCTTGTGAGCATGGTGCTGTTTGAAAAGGGCTGGGTTAAAGAAAGGGTGGTTGAGGCAGCTCTCTGCCTGGGGGGCGTGACGGCAGGAGGAGATGACAGTCAAAAACCACATTTCATTGCTGCTCCGTGGTTTTTATCTTGCGTTTCCCCGTTGTGCCTGTAGCCATGGGAACTGGCCAAGACCCACCAAGTTGCTGACCTCGGGGCTGCGAGAGCCCAGCCTGTTTGCTGGCAGGTTCCCGAGGGGTTGTGAAGGGTGAAGATGCTGCTTTTCCTCTCGCCTTCTGAGAACTTTGGGTAAGGGAGCCCTCACAGCGCGCTGCCGAGACGGACATCCCAGCGCTGAATGAGGAGCAGGAACTGGTTTGCAGGTGGATGCCAAAACCTCGTGGTGCAGCAGTTGCCTTGAAGCCCAAGATCGGGCTGGGACCACGTCCTGAGAGACCCCCACAGACTTCTTGCCTGCTGGCTCTTACTCAAGCATTACCCACAGTAGTCCAAATGTAGTTTATTGGATGTATATTGTTCCCCTGCTTGTGGTTTTGCTAGGAGATACTACTGTGTTTTCCCTTTGAAAGATGACCGAGAAACATTTATGCTGCTCCCTTGGGGTTCCACATGGATGTACCCAGCCTCACGTGTAGTTACTGTGTTTTCTGAAAAGACAAAACTTCCCTTTGGGCTTCAGCAAACATTTGAAACGAGTTAGAGGAGGATGGGGAGTGTAACACTTGCTGTTATTGCGTTGTTATATTCTTGCTGAAGGAGGCAAGACTCTTCTTGTCGTGTGCGAGAGGGAAAAGAAAATACTGTAATGATGCCTCGTAGCCGAGAAGAATCCCAACCAGGACCAGAGGGTAAGGGCAGGGCAATGCCTGTGGGCTCTGACATTTCCCTTGCTGGGCTGTTGGAGGTGTGTAATCGCTGGAAGCCCAACTTTTTAATAGTGTGGGGGCAACTCACAGCAGGAAGAGGGGGAATGTTTTTCAGGGTGGGAGAGCCAGGGCTTGGCCCCGGCGGGACGCGACGGGGTTGGGCTGGGGACTGGGTATCCCTGAGCCCTGCCACGGGCGGGCAGAACCGCGTGTGTGGGTGTGTGCCTGTGTACGTACAGACAGACAGAGAGCAGGATCTTCGCCGCTCTCTCCTCCTGGGCCCTTCATCCGCAGCTGCCGGCGTAGTTTTGCCCCCCTTGCTCTCGGCGTGTTTGATTTTCCGCTGCTGTATCCTGTTGACCCAAAGAAAGACGCCTTCAGCGTGACGGAAAGCGCTGCCCTGGCAGAGGGGTTTTTAAATTTTTTACTTGCTTACTTAGAAGAAAAACAATGCTGGGAGCAATGGGTTTTGAAGTCCTAATTTTGCTTCTTGATTAAACATTTAAAAGATTGCATAGGTTCGACAGAAGACCAGGCTGCCTATTAGCTTGCAGTTGCATTAAATATATCAAGCTAATTTAGCCTTGGCAGCCTGCCAGGAACAAAGCGCATGATTTGCTTTAGAGACAACCTAAAATCCGCTTTTTTTTTAAATAAAACTTCAGAATAATCCACTTTAACTAAACTATTTTTTTAAAGAAAATTGAAGAAATGAATTCTTTCTAGTTTGTACCACACCAAGTGAACGGCGATGCCTCGCTCCCCTGCCTGCGATTCTAACAGTGAGCAAGTACTGTGTGAAAATGTTTTTTTCCCAAATCTGTGTGGGAATTCGAGGTAATTGATGATGAATGTGGGAAGAGCTAGATCTGCACAGCGGGTTTGTTCTGAAGCCAGCGTTGTGGTCTGGGCTAAGGTGAGAGGCTTTGCTGTCGGACGGCGCGAGGGGCTGCGGGTTCTGCCTGCGGCTCCGGGATCCTGTAGAGCCGCTGCGGGACGAGGGGCAGCATCTCAGCTGATGGGCAGCCCGAGCATGTGCAGCTTGCCTGGCATTTAGAATAACTTTTCCTGGGAGCTACATCGTGACCCGTGCTGACGCCTGGAAGAACGGGTGGGAAATTATGCTCCGTTTCACTGGGTCCCTGTGCTTGGATGTTTTCCCCCTGCTCTTGCAAAGAGGGTGTTTTGTGCACCGATACGTGTCAGGCGCTCTGCGGGGAGACACTCTGTGCTGTGTGCCCCGGGCAAGCAGAGCACACGCTGCTGTAAATCGGACAAAAGCTACCTGACAGAGCCATCCCTGTGTTTTATGGTCGCTGCTTTCTCTTGCCATGAATATCAGCCGCCGATATTACCAGAAGTCAGTGATCTTGGTCCCTGCCCGAGGAGCTGACTGAGCCGTTCAGCAGGACTTGAAATCCTGCTGGAAGAGGAAACTCGAGAGCAGCACGAAACTGCCGAGTGGATCTGAAAACTTCTAGCTGTGCCTTTAGGTTGGTGCAAAGGGATGGCGGGCCAGAAAGTGAGATGTTTCACCAGAGGCCTCCCTACATCCCAAAATCCTGCTGGATGCCCACAGTGGGAAACAAGCAGGGTGGGCTCCGCGTGTTGCAGGATTGAAAAACTCCTTTTCTGAGTCCCAGCTCGAGTGATGGTGACCTTTCCTGGCGGCCACAAGTCCAAGTGGCTTCTCTACATGGTAGGGAAGTTCTGTTCACAGAATCTCAGAATGTCAGGGGTTGGAAGGGACCTCAAAAGATCATCCAGTCCAACCCCCCTGCCAGAGCAGGGTCACCTGCAGCAGATCGCACAGGAGCGCGTCCAGGCGGGGTTTGAATGTCTCCAGAGGAGGAGACTGTTGACTGCATTAAGCCTTCAGGAAGGGTCCTGCTTTCATTCCCAGCCAACAAATGCCAGTTCTAATTTCCCTGGTGACATGAGCCTCCCAGAGCTTGCGCCGTGTTGTCGGAATCGAAAGACTCTTACGTGAACCAGAGGAGCATCACGCTCTTCACTTCCTCCCCTCTCCCTTTGAAGGTGACAATAACTTTTCAGCAGCAGAACTTGTTCCTGAGACATCATTTTCGATTTAGTTTTCATGCAGGGAAGAATGAGCAGGAAGTGACTTTCCAGCTGGAGCAGCTCTCCCCGCGGCAGCGCACACGGGCTCACGGAAAGTCCCGTCTCTGGCCGCGCGGTGCTTCCATGCGCTCTGCTCGCGGGAGCCAGGGCGTCAGCTAGAGGCAACCGCTCCTCTGCACACAGCAGGGTGACTCTCAGAGTTTACACCAAAAGTAGATTATTTCCTACATGTGCACAAGTAAAACCCTTACAGTTTTCCCCCAGGTTTGCTTTTTTTCTTGCTCTACGTTCTCATTTTTCTTTTTTAATCTTGAAAGCTTGATGAATAGGAGAAGTGAATTGCGTTGGTTCCAGTTTGCAAGGAGAGAGCAATTCCAATTGATTTAAAGGAAGGAACAGTTCGGGTAATGATCACAGAAAGAGGCTGAGATTAGTCAATAAATAAAGTGCAACGTCTCGTTCTGCCTCCACTTTCATTAGATCAGATCCTCTTTGAGAGTAACTTCTTGGGCGACAAGACGTTCGCTGCCCATTTAGAGGCAGCCTGGAGTACCGCGTCCTCGTTGTTCGGGGCATTTGACCAGCACGGCTCTGGCAGAGGATGTTCTGCACTAAATGCTGAGCTTATATGTAGACTGCTCAGGACTTTATTCGAGAAAAATTACTCTGCTCACAATGTGAAATATCCTGGAATAATATTAACTACCCTTTGCTGTTGACACGAGCAACTCTGCAAACAGAAGTTATGTCTAACTCGTTATTTGTGTTCTTGTTGTACAGGGGGAGGTGGTTTGTGGAGCAGCTGAGTGAGCGGAACTGCTTGAGGAGGGGGCAATTATGGGTTAGAAACCAGGACACCCTGAATTCCCTGAGAGACCCTCGTGCTGCTGGAGCGCGTTCTCTTCCCTGCACCTGGCGGAGAGAAGGCACCGCGGGTGTGGGGAAGGGGCTGTCACCTTTACGAATCACCTCGGGACATACCAACCTTCAGGCACAGTTAGAACTATAGGAAATCAATATTCAATACAGTTCATTTAAAATTCACAGACACCAATGTGTTAGGGAAGGAATAGATTAACATTCACTATATACCGAAATCAGTGTTCTTCAAGATCTTTAAGAACACATCCTCTGGAAATGGCAATTTATTATGTCGGGTATGGGAAGGGGAAGGAGGAGTCGATGGGAGTTGGAGTTGTAAAGACTTTTAAATTTTATCTTTCATTTATTGAAGCGATGTGCACCTTTCCTCTACGTAACACGTGGTGCCACAAGGTTTTTGGGTGGATCCGTGCCCCAGCGGTGTGGTCAAACAGATCTGAGCTGCTGGATGCTCTGATGTGAAAACGGTGTGGCCAGACCTCAGAGCTATACCCCACCAGGTTTTGTCAGCTTGCTGGGATAACGTCTGTAAAGTGCTTCTGTGTGGGAGCTGTCCTGTGTCTGGCCAGCTCGATGGGTGGGCAGAGGGACCCGGCACCCCCAGGGCTGTCCCGTGCCAACCAGCTGTGTGCTCAGTGCGGAGCTGCAAGGTCTTCCAGGGCATGGTTAGTTCCTCCTAAAGCAGACCCGTTTCTTTCTCCTGGGCGTGAAAGGGGTGAAGAGCCGAGGACATCTGCTCTGGAAATAGTGCAGAGTGGCTGGAAGCCCACCTCTCCTCGCACACAGGGAGGGGGAGGTTGGATTCCCAGCATCGCAGAAAAGGAGAGGTGAGCTCTGCTGCGAGTCCGCATGGACCCAGAGGATGACTGGGGAGAGTGCCCAAAGACAGGTTGTAGGAGACTGAAGCACACCCTGCAAGGGAAAGATTGAGACATGACTTTATTTTTAGAGGTACATGATTTAGATTTTCCCCTGGAAGGCTCGTCTTTAGGTTGAGCAAGGCAAGTGAAAAGACAGTGGGTCATCTGGTTAAAAAAATCCCCAAGAATGAAATATGAAAGATGGAAGAAGTTACAGTATTTTCTGTTCATATTTGCAAAACAGGAAGTTTCAATTTTCTATTTCTGTTCGGAATAGTCTCGGAATTTGTAAAAAGAGTATTGAAGAGCTGAGACCCCAAACGGAACATTTCATTTTGAACCGTATGAAATTGAATGCTTCTCTTTTGTGTTTTCATGCTGTTGTGTGGTGTTTTTTTTTCTCTTTTCTATACTGGTTATCTCAGAAACTTCTCAAAATAGTTTCTATTGTAAGTTGTCTCCCCGCCCACGACCAACAATTTTATGTCTGATTCCTCTTGTGGAAGAAAAAACCCAACCCGAAACAAAACAGGGGTGAATCGGGCTTTGTTTGTTCAAAAAATCCTGACCCGATAGGTTCTTCACAATGTGTTACACCTGCAAATTAAACAAACCCTTTACAAGAATAGCTCTTCTCATTGAAGAAGCCCTCAACAAAGCAATTAGGGACTGTGCAGATGCACCTTCCTCCTTCTGAGATTCCTTCCTTGCCTGCCCTCCTCATCCTCCTCGCATCGCCTGCAAGCTGTCAGCAAACCCAAGCCGTCACACTCGAGCAGCATAATTTTACCAGGTTTCCTCTGCTCTCTCTAGAAGCCCAATTCTGATGGCAGAAGGGCACAGCTGGAGGTAAATCATAGCTCCAGGGACCTGTTAGGGGGGAGGTGAGGGGACCTGCTCATTCCCGTGGCAGCAGTTGCCTCGAAGAGTGGCTCTGGTCTCTCTGGCGGTGCGGGGCTCAAAGGTGTCACCTTGTCATCCACGGACCGGGCTGCTGTGGGCTTTGGTGACTGGCATCGTGAGCTGCTTTCTTGGGGTCAGTCGTCTTCATAGAATCACAGAATCACAGAATCATAGGAATCATGGAATCACAGAATCATGGAATCACAGAATCATAGAATCACAGAATCTTAGATAGAATCATTCAGGTTGGAAACACCCCTTGGGATCATCGAGTCCAACCATGAACGCTGCTCCACAAAGCTCACCCCTAAACCATCTCCCCCAGCCCCACATCTAAACGACCTTTAAACCCCTCCAGGGCTGGGGACTCAACTCCCTCCCTGGGCAGCCTGTGCCGGTGTCCGACCACTCTTCGATTCAGGTCTCTTTGGCTGGGGATGAAAGGGGTTCACCCTGTGCAGTGGGGGGCTGGTCCAGCTGCTGTGCTCCTCGACAGACTTTTAAACACTGTTAAGCAACAGGACAGCTGAGGTAAAGTTTGTTTACTGTTATGTTCACAGCTAATTTTATCCGATTTAGTTTTCTGCAGAGCGCTGTTGTCTCTCGTGAGAAGACTTGGCCCCGTTTCTCCTCTCTCTTGGATGAATTACTGGAACCATTTGGACGTTTTTGTTCAAATGCGGTAACGTTCAAGTTGTTTTCAACCCTACCAGTGGTCAAATAACAGCCACTGTTTAGCTCAGCCAAGGCATGTATCTTCTGCTTGCCAAATGTGTTACTCGCAAATCTGTTCTTTTCTCATTTCTCCACCTGTGATGTTGCTGGTGATGGAAGAAAACTTTTTTAACTCTCATGTCTCCCTGGTTATTATCGACTTGGCAATGCGGGCAACTTGATCTCAGGAATGCATAAATAGTTCCACAGTATGTGAAGTACAAGGAGCTCAATATACCGGCTTCTGAAAAACCTGCTGGTTCCTCTCCCGAAGGACTACGAGGACTGGAATGACCTGAGAACACTGGGCACTAAGCCAGGCTCCCACATGCTTGGGAACAGCTCCTTTTTGGTTGCACAGATTCCTACGTGAAGAACATCGTTCAGAGGCTGGTCTGAAGAAGGTTTCTCCCCAAAAGCCTCTGAGGAACGTGGCAAAACATTCGTTCTCCTGCTTCCTCCAGCCCTGCTCAGTAGTGCTGAGATCCTGGCTTAGGGAAGGCTGAAGATATCTCCAAAACAGTGGTTCTTAAACCTCGGATGAGTAGCTTGAGAAGTTGTTGTAAGCGGTTTGCAGAACCACGTTGGATTTCTCGCTGAAGTGTGCTGAAGGGAAGTCCAGCATCCTCAAGGCCTGAAAGGGATGGCCTGGAATGTCCCAAGGTGCTCCCTCCTCCGGAGGCATCTTGAGGAGACCTCCCCTCCCTAATTTGCTTGCCTGGGGAAATAAATTCATCGCGTCCTTACTAACACAGGCGTTCTTAAAAGTTGATAAGCTCTTCAGAGGTGTTTTCAATCCCCTCGGATTCAGAAACAAGACAAAACCTTGAAGCGCGTGTGCTTTAGCGTTAGGGTGGTGCAGGGCTGTAGGTTGGGCTTGATGATCTTAAAGGTCCTTTCCCACCTTTACGATTGTATGATTCTAGATACGTCTCTCAAACTCGGCAGGCCCTGCAGGCATAGTAGCACTATTATTATTGCCGTCCTGCCTTTGCCCACGTTATTTCTTCACACCGTTTTCGCCGTGGGAAGAGAAAAACTCGCAGCACGCCCGCAATCCCACCTGAAGAAGCTGCTCTTTCTATCTGGGAGTGCTGCAAGGTGAGGTGCCCGTCGGTTTTGCGGCGTTTCCTCGATGACCGCCCAGCACCCTGCGCGCGCGGCTGCCCCTCGCCAGCGTAAACCACCGAGGGAGGGGGCGAAAGAGGACGCTCGAGTTCGGGAGCAAGGAGAGAACCATCGAGAAGGATCCTGTGGCTGGCTGGAGAGAAGATGCGCTTCTCTGCTTGTCCCGATGGAGACGTCGCATCTTACCTTTCTTCACCTCCAGGCGGTTGAGAGTAAAGTTCAATAAAATTATTTTAAGACATTCAGGTGCAGGGTTTTGACCTTGAGTTAATTTGTAACCAATTAACTCAAGGTGGTTAACGGCACATTTGCAAAAGGTTGGTTTGAGCGCGCTCCTCCCCGTAACTTCTGTTCCAGGCGGGAACATTCCCTCTCCCCAGGGCAGAGTGCACACGTTCGGATTCTGCTCTTAATGTGCGGGGAGTGACCAGGTTTTCAAGTTAATTGGCAATCAATTAACTGCAGGTTAGAAAAATGCTAGCAGAAAGGAAAAAAAAAATAAGCCTTTTCTGTCTGGTGTGGCCTTTTACCAGCTGGCTTCTGTATTTTGTAGAGGCTCTTTTAGTAGAATCAAAATAATGTGAGTGATGGAGACTTGGTGCTGCAAAATCCCCTCTCCTGATGAACCCAGCGCTCTCCACCAGTAAATCAGAGCCTGGGGCTGCTTTGCCGGTGCCAGACAGCTCCGAGAGCACTTTTTAACATAAAGCTTACACCACACAATGGCAAACTCAGTGAAGAGACAGAAAGTGTGAGTTTTTCTACCAGTTGGAAGTTCGGGTTTAGTGAATTAGCCCTGTGATGGCAGAAGCACAAGAGAGCAGAGGAGAGCCCATGAGTTAGACTTCGAGAGGGAGCCAAGGAGCCGATTTCAGCTCTGAAATCAGACACTGAATCAGTTCTCCCGGTCCTGCCGTCAGCCCCGCGCTCTGCTCCCTCTGCAGGGACTGAGGCAACTCAGCCCGAGTCCGCTCCCTTTGATCAGAACTGGCTTGAAGTTTCCTCGCAGCGGGAAGGACTTCAGTCAGCCTCGGAGAGGTGGCTGAAATCACAGCTGCCTGTCACTTGGCACAGAGACCTCGGAGGAGCCCTGCGGGCTCTATGCTCAAGGCAGAGCACCTCTCCCTCTCGTGTTGCTACAGCATGAACCCAGGAAAGCTTTGGATGGGCACAGGCTCGAGCCTTCACCTCTGCGATTCCCTTCCCTCCGTTGTCTCCCAGCCTGCACTTGCAGGTCATCCCAGGACAGACCGTCCCCACCACGCCAGACCCAGCTCCTTATTCCAGGACTGCAAGCGAGACGGGAACAGCCAAAGAGTGAGACAGGAACACGCCTGGAACGCAGCCTCCCTCCCAGCACAAGGTGTAGATCAGACCCAGAAGCAGCTCGGGAGCAAACTGGGGAAGGGGCAAAGTGACCCTGCAGTGCCTGTGTCACCCGTGGGAGCCAGGGCAGGCTCAGAGCGCTCCGTGCTCTCACCAGCAGTCAGCTCCCCCGCAGAAAGGGCCACGCGTCATCTCCAGTGTCCAACTATGAAATTCAACACTGGTTTTGTGCAGAAAATTGTTCATGTGTCTCTAAACTTCTATTTCCAAGTCATTAACTGGATCGATAGACAACAGTTATCTTTAACCTTAATCTCTTTGCTGGTCTGTCTATAATTTGCTTTCTATTACACTCACTTTGGCTCCTGCTGGGTGGATTGAAACATGCAGACCGTGGTAGAGTCTGGGTAAAGGACCCACTAACACATCTCAGGCTCTGGTTTCCCTCTGAAGAATTCAACCCCGTCCAATTTGAGGTGTTTCTCCCGGCGCTCAGCCTTCGTTCCACACACCACTCCAGCCGGTGAAAAAAATTCCCTTGGTTTTATGTTCATTTTGACTTATTTCAGTTTAGCTGCCTGATGCAGCTCACGAAACAGCCCGTGATGGATCTCCTGTGGGGTGGGGATGGGCAATGGGCAAGGCAGACCTGCTGGTGGCTGAACGTTGGGTGCCATCAAGTGTCACCATAACTTGCCTGCAAGGTGACACAACTAAGACTGAGAGATAAAGACTCTTTTCAATGTCCGGCTTCTTTCTTAAAACTTTTAGCAAGAAGAGCCAAGAGTGAGTCCAGCTATTTCCAGGTGAGGGAGGTAAGATCAACCCCATAAATACGCTGCAGGGCAGGCCCCAGGGTGGCAGAGGAATTACAGGACAGACTTGGCACAAAAAAACCCCAACAGAGAATGAGAAAGGAGGCTGTGGAACAGCTACCCAACCAAAGCAGCAGAGATTAAGTAATATATATAATTTAAGAATGAATTTTGTTAGGCTCATAAAATGGTCTTAATGATTCTCAGGGTGCAGTCGGCTGGAATGTCCTTTCCAGTCCTACATTAATCATATTTTGTACTGCACCCCTGAGACAGATGGTCCCTAGAACAGGTGGTTTAGTTATTATTTTTTATTGTGCTAGAATAATGTCATAGTCTTGAAAACTCCAGGCTCTGAGCCAAGGAGAAGTCACAAAGGTCTGGATACATCCAGCCTAACTTAATGCTTGTAGCTGAGGCACCTGAGTGAGAAGCCTGGTGAAAATCAGGAACAGGAGATCACTGTGTGGCCCAGGGACTGAGCTCGAGACCAGACTCCCTCTGGAAGGACCTACCCTGGGTGCTCCTGCTCTGGCAGGGGGTTGGACTAGATGAGCTTTCGGGGTCCCTTCCAAGTCCTGACATTCTGTGGTTCTGTGACCTCTCTGTGTTCTGTGACACCAGCTCTAACCAGGGCTCCTGCCTGAACCACTGCAGGTGGGGTCAGATGCTCGGCGGGGCACATCCGGACCAAAGTATCCCTCATCCCTAGGTGCAGTGTGCACGTGGGGGGTTTCGTTGTGCCCTGGTTTTGGTCTGCTGACTAGTGAATACCTGTTCCCACTTGCCACGTTGACATCTTCGGAAGTTCTTCAAAGGTGAAGGTGCTCAGCCTGTTGCTGCGGGCTAATTTACAGAAGTTTTGTGTAGCACAAGTACTTAACTTGGGGTGTTTTGACACCCCCCCTTGTTACTGGAACGAGTTGCGAGTTGACTGCGCCAAGCTTTTTGTGCAGAGATGCCCACCCCTGGAAAAGGCAGGTTGTAAGGGACCAACCGCTGGAGAGGACAGGTTGTGGTGCCTGGAAAGCTTTTAGAGAAAGGGTCAGCAGGAGGCTTTGGGAAATCGTGGGTGTTCAAGGGTTTGCAGGGAGCCCACAGAGGCTGTGTAGTTCTTTTTCCTGCTCGAGGCAGGATTTACTGTGCTGAATCAGGGTGTGTTTGTCAGGCTTATGCTTATGGCTCTGATGATGGAGACTCCCCAGGCAATCACTCCAGTGCTTACTGGTAAGATGATTTAATGCTGTTTAACCTGGTATTTCCAGCTGCAGCTTTTTGTGCTGTTCCCTGGCCCCAGCAGCTCCCTGTATATTTGCAGACTATTATTATCTCTGCTCTTCTCTTTTCATTATGGTAAAGAATCTAATTGATTTTTTTTTATTGTAGGTTAGTTTGTAAGAATCCTAATTCACACAATTCTCTCCTGGATCCTCCTGCCAGTCCAGAGCTTTCACAAGGGCAGAGCCCAGAATCACAGCCAGAGCTGTTGGCTGCTGACACAGCGGCAGGACACACGGATTTCTCTTTGCTTTGTTCTGCTGGTGGTGCCTCCCAGGAGGGTTTTTGCCTTTGGTTGTGCCCTTGTGGCCAGGAAGGCCAATGGCATCCTGGGGTGTATTAGAAGGGGGGTGGTTAGTAGGTCAGAGAGGTTCTCCTTCCCCTCTACTCTGCCCTGGTGAGACCCCATCTGGAATATTGTGTCCAGTTCTGGGCCCCTCAGCTCAAGAAAGACAGGGAACTGCTGGAGAGAGTCCAGCACAGGGTAACTGGGATGATGAAGGGAGTGGAGCATCTCCCTTATGAGAAAAGACTGAGGGAGCTGGGGCTCTTTAGTTTGGAGAAGAGGAGACTGAGGGGTGACCTCATTAATGTTTACAAATATATCAAGGGTGAGTGTCACGAGGATGGAGCCAGGCTCTTCTCGGTGACAACCACTGATAGGACAAGGGGTAATGGGCTGAAACTGGAACATAAGAGGTTCCGCTTAAACTCGAGAAGAAACTTCTTCTCAGTGAGGGTGACGGAGCCCTGGCACAGGCTGTCCAGGGAGGCTGTGGAGTCTCCTTCTCTGGAGACATTCAAGACCTGCCTGGACACGTTCCTGTGGGGCATAGTCTAGGCATTCCTGCTCTGGCAGGGGGATTGGACTGGATGATCTTTCGAGGTCCCTTCCAATCCCTAACATTCTGTGATTCTGTGATTCTATGGTACAACAGCATGGCACCGCTCATTCGCGGTCCCCCAGGGATGCACTAAACCCTTCACATTCTTCTGTGCAGAGCTTCTGCCTCACAAGTTTTATGTAGCACGCGTTTCTGCGGTTGACGTTGCAACGTAAGCCTAAGTAGTACCAAGGGAAACCTCTTCTTGAGTGTCATCCTGATTTTATTAAGTTAATTTCTCTGTTTTTTTCAACACTTTTTTTTCTGGAGTGCCTGTTTTCCCCTGAAAATATCAGAAATGCTCAGACCAAGGGTCACTCCAGCCCAGTATCCTGCCTCCAAAAGCTGCCACACACTGGGGGGGGTGTGAGAACGGGACCTTCCCAGCCTCCAGCTGCTCGAATGTCTCCTGAGCCTGATGTGATTTCTGTCTACACGTCTACACCTCTGCCAAGAAACTTTACAGGTATGACACCTGTTCTATGAAGAACCATCTCCTTTTGTTTCTTGACTTGCTAGCACTTTCGCAAGCCTCTTCTTCGCTCTGTCCCCTGGTTATGTGACAAATTCTAAATATGGTGCTCAGCACAGACCCTTGTGGAACAGGTCACCCAGTCGATGGGTCACCCGGTCGATGCAGCCTTTCATTTCGATGGTTAGTCATTGAAAGCTGTATCTCAAGTAGAATAATCATGGTTTCACCTCTCTACCTTGGTTTGTTCTACACCGTTTTCTCACTTACGACATCTGGGAAGGCATTTCAGAAATTGGTTCTGGGAAAAGATTCTCATTCATGATTCTGCAGCCCCAAGGGCGCGCCGCACGCAAGGGATGTGATCCTCAAGGGTCAAATCATAGAACAAAGTGTCCATGTGAGGGTCTGGGGTTGTTTCTTCAGTTCATTGCGTGGCCAAATTCTCAGTTAGTGTTAAATGCTTTGAAGTCACTGGGGTTACATCAGCAGAGAATCTAGAAATAGAAGTGAGAAATGGTGTTTCATGAGTAATTTCTAAAGTGCTTGGGCTGTAACTTTAAAAAGAAATAATGATCAAATTAACTTATGACGCAGAAGTTGAAATAATGCTGCTAGTTGGGTGGGTTTTTTTCTCCTCCCTTCTTGTACTGTGTTCCAAATTAATGTCCCATAAAAGAAAACCATTAATGGAATCACAGAAGCTCCTGAAACCTGAACTGGACATCCCTGCCAAAATCTCTGGCAATAATTAACTTGTTACAGCTCCAAATCAGTAGAAGCATCTTGAGACATTATGAAAAGGAGGTTAAGTCTATGGACCTCCAGTCCCTTCAGATAGCACCAGCTCAGGGTTTTTATTTGAACACACACATAAAGTGTCAAAAGAAAAAAGAAAAAAGAGTGGCTTTTGTGGCCCGTGGACTGTCACGGAGCCTCGTCTGGAGTCGCAGCTTTGCTCAGGAGAGCTTCCCTGCCAGCCACTGCTTCATAAAAATGTTGGCTCTGAATTCGCCTTACAGAACAAATGATTTAAAAATGGAAGTATTGGCCAATTGATCATAGTACCTAGGGTGGACAATCACATTTTGCTGCCAGTGAGCCCTCACCAGGGTAACATTTAAGCTGACAGTAATTTACATTGTACTTCAGACCTAGACAGCCTCTTCCTCTAATTCCCTGAGTGACTGATCATCCCGGGCTCAGGGCTGTCGGGGAGTTTGCAGCTCCGTGTCGGCTTTCCTGGGCTTTCTGTGTTTGTAAAGCTGCGGTTGCACGGTCACAACGTGCAACAACCTGTTGCTGCTCTTTCCTCATCCGTGCTTCCTCGATCTGCACTAACTCTCCTTGTGCTGCGGCACAACGGGTCCCCGGTTGGACCTTCGGTCTGTTCCCAGCCCTGGGTCCCAGCGCAGCCCCGCGAGCGTTTGCCCGGCTGGGGGTGCGCGGTGGCTGAAATGTGGTTTCCCTCTGACCTCTTGGTGGGTCCCGGCTCTGGCTTTCTGGTGTGATTTTTGAGGAGCTGCCGTGGTTTGGGATGCCTCACTGCTGCCGTGATATCCACACTCTTTGCTTGGGGCTTCGCGACATCTCTGAAGTGGCTCATAAGCCACCTCTTCGCCAAAACCACGGCTTGGGGGAGCTCTGAGGTTTTCTTGGGCTGCAGCTGCTGGAAGTTTGTCTGATACCCACCGCTGAGAGGTGGTCCCCTAACTTGGTGGCCTTGCTCATACTGCAAGTACTGTTGCCTTGGTCCAAATGTGGAAATGGAGAAGCCGCCTTTAGAATCTGAATCCTCATCAGGTTGGAGAAGACCTCTAAAATCATCTAGTCCAACCATCTTCTCATGACAGACGAAGTGTCAGCCGAGTGTCATCAGCCTTTGGGTGCGTACCCACCGTGCCCCCTCTGGGCGTCGTGTGTGAATGGTCCCAGTTTACCCAGAAGGGATATTGGTTGCAGCAACACTTGTTAAACAGACACAAAGCAAATATTTCCTTCAAGAAACTAGACCAGGTTGGATGAGGCCTTGAGCAACCTGGTCTAGTTAAGAGCACCCCTGCCCATGGCAGGGGGTTGGGTTAGATGATCTCTAAGGTCCCTTCCACCCTGAGACATTCTAGGATTTATTCTAAATGACACCCACCTGCTCCCCGGGTCCAAGAGATGCCCCAAACCCTCTTCCCCAGTGCAGGGCTCGCAGCAGCCGTTGATGCACCAGCTGCTGTGGGAAGTTCTGCTTCTCCAGCTGACTTACTGTTAAGAATTTGAAGTCTGGGAGATTGTTTTCAAGAAATTATACCTTATAAAGCAATACCAGAGGGTCGGGGAGGGGTATAAACAAACAAATAATTGAAAAACCGCTTCTGGCCCGGAGCAGCTGGTTTTAATTGGTTGTTCAGCTCGGGTTGGTTTAGTGGTTTGTTTAGCGGCTGTGGCTGAAGTGAAATAAATAAGCTGGGGTGGAGAAAACAGGGAAACTGTTGGAGGGAAACCATTCCCTGTATCTCAGAACAGCCCGTGGTCTAATTTTAAGGGAGTTCTTTTTCATTTCCGCAGTGGCCGTGGGCACTTAGATCAGAGTTTTAGGGTGGGGATGCACTCGTATCTGCCACTAAAACCACCTTTTTTCTGATGCTGCTCTTTGCAGCAAGAGAGCAGCTCCGCGGCCAGGATTCAGGACGGGTGGTGGGGATGTTGGCAGTGCAGGTGATCTTCCTCTCCTTCCACCCCTGCCTGCACGCTCTTCTCCAGCCCGTGGCTTCCGCGGTCGCTTGCAGGGCAAAAAGGATGCCTTTCCCTCCTGAGAGCTCATCTTCCAAGGAAACAGTCCTGCCTCTCTGTGGGGGCACGGTTCTGTAAATGAGGACGGTCCTAACCTCACAGAGAGCAGCTCCTACTCTTTGAACGCCCCCAATATGCAAAATATCTCGTGAAACATTTGCTTGAAATATTCCTAAAGTTCAAGTTCATTCTGATTTTTTTTCCTTGCAACGCATTAAACAAATTGGGTTTTTCTTAAGTAGTTGCTTTTCCTCTCAGTCCAAGCACACCATTTGTCACCAGGTACATTGATTTCTGAGTGATCGTGGGGGAATTTGAGTTCGTGGGTACCCTGCCCGGTGTCGCAGCTCTGTGCTGATTCACGGTCACTTGTTGGCTCCCAGAAGGTGAGCCCTTCAAAATAAAAGATATATCCACCTGAGGGATATCTGCCTCAGCAAGAACAGGAGCAGGCAGAGAGCAGAAGCACCATGGAGAGACCAAAGCCAAAGAATATTTTGTTGAGCAGTGCTGAGCGAAAGAGCAGAGAATGCAGCGAAAAGGAAGAAGCTGTGACAAGTTTCAGCAGAAGGAGTGTGTTAAATATAGCCCTTGGATTTTCTCATTATTAGAATTGGTAGCTGAGCTAAAGACAATCAAATCTCATGCTTCAATACATAAACTGCTGCAGGCGGCTGGAACGAAACCCCTTCTCCCTCTTATGTGGCACCGTACAGTTAATCAGAAATGTTAGTAACAAGAAAGCAATTTCCAGTAGTTAAATTCAGGAGACCTGGCTTCTGTTCCTAGTCTGTCACTGATCCTCTCTGGCCACAACCAAGTCCTACCCTGGCTCTGTGCCTGGATTTCCCACTCTTACGGCAGGAGACAGGGCCACCCTCTTGTCTCCAAAAGGCATCAGAGCTGAGGGTCGGTGAGAGCCACTGCTCGTTACTGAGGGGTTATCAAGGGTCAGGATTTGCTTCCTGAGAAGCCCGTCAAGCGTTAGAATCATAGAACAGTTCAGGTTGGAAAAGACCCTTTGGATCATCGAGTCCAACCATTAACCCTACACTACAACCATTAACCCTACACTACAAGTTCACCCCTAAACCATCTCCCCCAACACCACATCTCAGCGACACTTAAACACACCCAGGGATGGCGACTCAACCCCCTTCCTGGGCAGCCTGTGCCAGGGTCTGACCACTCTTTCTGTGAAGAATTTCTTCCTAATGTCCAGCCTAAACCCGCCCTATTGCAACTTGAACCCATTCCCCCTGGTTCTGTCCCTAATGACCTGTGAGAAGAGACCAGCACCAACCTCTCTACAGCGTCCTTTCAGGTAATTGTAGAGCGTGATGAGGTCCCCCCTCAGCCTCCTCTTCCTCAAACTGAGCAGTCCCAGCTCCCTCAATCACTCCTCGTAAGGTCTATTCTTCAGGCCCTTCACCAGCTTTGTTTCCCTTTTCTGCACTCGCTCCAGCACCTCGAGATCTCTCCTATACTGCGGTGCCCAAAACTGAACACGATGCTCAAGGTGCAGCCTCACCAGTGCTGAGCACAGGGGGACACTCCGAGTTCTTCCCCTTGCGTGGAAGGAATTATTCACCTGGTGCAGCTGCTTCTGTGCGGCTCTGCCCTCAGCTCTGTGCCTGTAATCAAAGCCATTCAAACAAATTAGTTTTAAATTGAAAAAAAGGGAGGTAAACCCACGCTGAATAAATTGTATCAGTTTAGTGAAGGGATAATTACATTCTTCATCTGTCAGGAGACGCTGACATTGTGATTTACACTCACTGACTCCAGTCTCACCCCGTAATGGGTGCACTGATGTACAGTTCACCACGCTCGGCTTCGCCGCGGCTCTTTCGGTCACCGTCTGCCTGTTCCTCCCCCGAGTTATGAATTGCGCCGGATGCGATCGTATCGTTAGTCCCGAACACGGGCTGGAGATGGCAATTTGCTTCTCATTAGGAGTGCGACTTCAGATTGTTTCCCGCTGTCTGCCCTACGAGATGTCAGGTGACATTACGGCATCTCCAAAGGAAATTAATACAATCAGCAGAGCCGGGAACGCTCCAGGCGAGGGCATGGGGAGGAAGAGCTGTTCCTCAGCTCACCGCGTTCAAGGTCACTTGCTGCGATAAACGCCCGGGAGTTATTCCTGTCTGCTGCCGGCTCTGGGGAGCAGCTGGAGGGAGCAGAATCAGAAAAGCAGCCCCACCAGGCAGGGCAGAGGGAACGAGGAACGATTAACCCCGGAGAGCAAACTCCTCTTCCGTGCCTGCCGGCTTCTGCGCACCTTGGCAAAACTTGGGTGGGTTTTTGGAGGAGTCGCCGTGCCCCGATGCTGCGCTGGGCTCTCCCAAGGGCTGTGCTGAGCACGTCGGGTATTTCTAAGCAGACATTGGGCAGCAGAGATCCCGGGCTCCCTGGGGTCAATGGGGATCCTTCATTAGTGAGCTGAGCACCAGCAAAGGCTGAGAACCCTTTAGTCCGTGGGCTCAACGGGAGCTTGGTTGCAGGGTTCCCAGCTGCCCTCCTGGAGAAATAACTGAGAGAAACGGGCAGGGAGAGGAATTCTTGGCTGGCAGAAGGGTGTGCGGAAGGAAATGGAGTCCTGTGGAATCTTTCTCGATCGGTGGGTGCCTTCATTACAGCAAATCTTGTGAGAGCAATTGGAAGTGGCTGACAGAGCTTGACTGAAAGAGCTCGCCCTGCTATGGAGTGCGTGGGAATTAGTCTCGTTATGTTTCGGGAGGGCATCCCTTGGATTCAGAGGGCGATGTGCGGAGTACGGGGGGGTAGAGGAGGCTCTGACTGAAGTGAGACGAGAAGGACTAGCGGGAGGAACTTTGCGGAGTATAATTGCCAGGAAAATAACTTCCCTGGGAGAACAGTTACACCGTGTGTTAGTCTAAGAAGGAAGATGCAGGGGCTACATTGCTCCACAGTGGAGCTCTGGAGAACAAGCGTTGTGAAACGCTCTTGCGGCGTCTGGTGCAGGAACTGTCCGTCCTGCGGTTCCTACGGAGGAGGCAGCAGAGAAAGCCCGTTTGGCCAGTGGCCTAGTGAGATGCAGCCTGGATCAGAGGCTTGTCAATTTATCAATTTACGGAATGCGTTCCGCTGTTGCGTTGCCCGGGCACGGAATCCATCATGGTAATTATGACAGGGTGTCGGGGGGGTGCAGTTGAATGCTGGCCGTGCTCAGGGTGAGTAGGGGCTGGTTCACCACGTGGCAGAATTAACAATAACGTGGTCAGGGCAAGCAGACTTTGGGTCTTCTGGGGGCTCCTTGTCCTTAGAGCAGCCTCTGCCTGCCAGAATGGTTCTGGACCCCAAGGTGCTACCGTGGTCTGAGAGTTTGAAGTGCAGCGTGAGGGAGAGAATAGGGGCACGAGCTTCCTAAATCAGGTCCTCCCAGCTCGTTTCTGCTATTGATCCCTTCTGCGGCACCGAGACTGGGGACTTGCCACTCTCATGAGGATGTTTCCCTGCAGCTGGGAAGCAAAGGCCCCAGGGTCGGTGGCGCAGTTTGGCTCCGTCTCCCCACGCTGAGAGCTTTCCTCCCAGACTTTCTGGACTTGGTTATCTGCCCCGTGGCTGTCTCTGCGGTCCGTTGGCCGAGTTGGATCTGTGCCCCTTTGGCTGCCCCAGCCCAGCTGTGAGGGTTGGACCTGCCGCTCCGCTGCCCCGTGCCTGCCCCGTGCCGGGCGCTGCGTGGCAGAGAGGGACGTGTGCTGCCACAGGGAGCCTCTGCATGAGCCTCTGATAGATGGGCCTCTTGAATACTCCTGTCAGCATCAGCTTGGAGCAGTGGCCAGGCTGCTTCACCCTAAGGGCAGATGACCAAGCATCTCTCCCCAGCTTTCAGGCGTCTGTCTGTGGAGTTTATGAGCCCAGCACAGCAGGGTCTGGCGCCTTGCTGGGCGCTGGGAAGTGGCCGTACCTCAGAGTATGTGGCCAAGTGTGCATTAGCTTTGTCTAACCTGAGCTGATCTTTGATCTGAGGTCTTCCCTGATGACTTCGATAAAATCCCCTGGGAGCACAAAGCCTGTTAAGTCCTCAGACCCCAGAGCACGAAACATTGGTCCCCTGATGTATTAGATATTCACTGACCGCACGTCTCCTGTCCCATTGCCGCACGGATTTTAATAGGTGGGTACTCACTGAAACTGCGGGTACAACTGTAACGCTTTTTATGAAGGGTTTGACTTTCTACAGTGAGACCAGGCTTTTGGGTACGAGTATTATCTTTTATTAGATCGAGTGTGGTTGGGAAAAGCAAAGGAGCTTTCAGGCGCACTTGCCGTTATTCAGGTCTGGAATAGAAGCGTCAGATTTGAAAGCCAAGTACAAGTCGAGGGTGATTGCTCAGAGTTTAATTAGAGACGTATCAGTTAGTTCATCTCTGGAAGAAAGGGTGGGTGGTGCGTGTGCAGCGCGGCGGATGTTGGTTGTAGGAAGAGATGTGATAGCGTGCTTATCTCCTAGGATAAAAATGGAGATAGTTAGCGTATAGCCTGTGCGGCACAGAAGAGGCATCGGGGACGGTTGCCTTGCTGCAAATCACTGCTTCCCTTTGATCCACGTTTACTCAGGTTTCCTGCTGCACGTGTGGGGCTGGAAACTCGACTCCTGTTCTTGGGGAAACTCAGTATCTACGCTGCGTGTCACCGGGTAATTCGCGTGCTGCTGTCCTATTTTATTTCGCGTTGCTGCTTTGCGGAAACAATTTCACCGCTGTCTTCATGCTGCCTTAAATACTGTTTTATCCATGCACAGTTTCACAACCTCGCCTCTTCGTTTATCGGTTTGCTCGTGAAGACAATAACCTTCCCACTGCCTGTGTTTCAGCAGTGCTTATTTTGGGAATATGTTCTGCAGAACCGAGCAGGAAATGATGGACTGCCTGTAGGAAGAGTGACATCTCTTTGATTCCTCCAGAACGTTTCATAAGAATTCCCGAATGTTCTGCTCAAACTACCACACAATGCTTGTCGTTAGGATCCTTCAGAAAAACCACACGCTCGTCTGTGTGTGCCGCTTAATGACTTACGCAGAAAGTTCTTCTTGCAGGAATAGGAGATATTTTACACATGAGTCACTAAAAATTCAGTTTTCAATTAAAAAAAAAGATTCAATCTGCATTCTTGAGCCAGACCTGCCAGGTTAGTGTCCACACGTGCTGCTGTGTCCGTGATGGTGGGTGATGTGTTCCTCTAGACTTTCACATCGGAGACAAGCGCTGCTTTGGGGACATTTCCAATCCCGTTCCTTCACATTATCAGCATAAACCCACCAAGTCCCGTGAGTAATAACGAGGGAAGAACCCCACGTGTGTTTGAAGCAAGCCTCTCACATCTAAAAGAGTTTTTTAAAAATTAAGGTCCAGCATTCGCTGGCCATTAGCTATTCACTTCAGATTACACTTGCCTCCTTATTTTTTGCACACGGCTTCTGGATCTGCTGTGAAAAAGCAAAGAATTCTGATGCATTTTTTAGCACAGTTTAGAATCTTGTGCTAAATTAAAAGTGACTCCTAGGTTACTGGCTTCCCTCTTGCCTAGCACGTAATAAGAATAGCGTGGATTTTGCTAATGTTTCCTTATTCTTCGTTTTGTCCCTGATTTTTAGCAAGCTACCTCACCTTTTGTTCTCTGATTTCTCTGCCGTTGCCTCTTCAGCAGATAATCTACCTCCTTGGGAGCTGACCTCCCTGATGAATTCTTCTCTGCGGTACCTCTTGGTCTGCCCTCGACCCAAAAATATGATTCTGGGTTTATCCCTGGAAAACAAAGTACAGCTCCACTTCACCAACTCCTCATCAGGGTGGGTTCTGGGGAACATGCTTCATTATTAGTTTGCATTTTGTACTCGGTCTTCCTTAAGAGCACTTTCCTCAGCTTGCCATTTCTTAGCATGCATTTTCAGACTATTTCTGGTATTTAATTTTATCTCTGTTCGTAAAGGCTTTGTTTTTCTTCTTCTTCTGTGTAATTTTATTTTTTTTCCTCCCAAACTTGCGCTGAGCTGTAGCTTGGCTGTGAATATTCTGGGTCAGACACCAGCACGCAGCTAACGCAAGCGTCAGGTCCCCACTTTTGGAGCTGAGGGGGAAGGCCAGATGTCCACCCCTGGGCTGGCTTCCAGCTCCTGGGCATTTCACACCCCTCCTGTGGTTCTTACCCATCCTCACGTGGTCCTTTGGTTGTGCCTCTCCCCGTGAAATCACTTCTGCTGCCCACTCTAGTGTTGTCTCTAATTCCACCACGTAACAAAATGCTAAAGATCGAGTGTAATCAGACAGGACTGGGTACCCCAGTGGGCAGGGAGTTGTCCGTGGGACAGCAACAGGCCCTTGTGGCCAAGAGGGACACTGGGAGCCTGGGGGGCACCAAGAAAAGTGTGTCCAGCAGGGCCAGGGAGGTTCTTCTGCCCCTCTGCTCTGCCCTGGGGAGACCACACCTGCAATCCTGCGTCCAGTTTGGGGCTCCCCAGTGCCAGAGAGACAGGGACCGACTGGAGAGAGTCCAAGGGAGAGCTACGAGGGGGATCAAGGGACTGAACATCCCTGCTGGGAAGAGACACTGAGAGAGCTGGGGCTGTTCAGCCTTGAGAGGAGACGGCTGAGAGGGGACCTTCTTGATGTGCAGAAACATCTGAGGGCTGGGGGTCAAGGGGAAGGGGACAATCTCTTCTCAGTGGTGCCCAGCAATAGGACAAGGAATAATGGGTGTGAGCTGGAACATGGGAAGTTCCACCTCAACAGGAGGAGAAACTTCTTGGCTGCGCGGGTGCCGGAGCCCTGGCCCAGGCTGCCCAGAGAGGGTGTGGAGTCTCCTGCTCTGGAGACTTTCCAGCCTGCCTGGACACGTTCCTGTGTGACGTGCCCTAGATTTGGTGGCCCTGCTCTGGCAGGGGGTGGCACTGGGTGATCTCTGGAGGTCCCTTCCAACCCCAACACTCTGTGATTCTATGATTCTGTGATTCTGTGATCCTGATGCCACTTTGGCAACAGCTGCAATCTCATGCTTAGATCCCCGTTGCACGTTCCAGGCTGACGTGAGCTGTGGAGCCAACCAGAACATCAGGGCAAACAAAGCTGATCCGTGGGTCCGTGCCACAGCAGCGCCGGGGCTGGCTGCGGGTGGAGGGAGCGGGCTGAGGTGTGTGCATCTATCTCCCGCTTCCGAAAAGGAAGCACTGGGTTGTTTTGGTTAAGCTTCTGGGTGACAAATATATCAGAGTAAATTCATTAAGATGGGGAACATGGTGCAGCTTGCTGTCAGCTCATCAATTAGTTCATCCAACCCATATGGTCATAATATAAAAAGTAGCAGGCGCGTGTGCAGAAACAGAGATTCAAGAAGAGTTAAGCGGGTCTGAATTACAGCCGCTCGCCAAAACATTTTTAAAAAGTAACTGCTGGTCTAACTTGCCTCGTTGTTAAATTCCAGTCTTTTCTCTTGATTCCAGCCTGGGTTCTAAACGTTTATCCTGGGTTGATGGTGGGTTGTAATTTTCATTTGCACTTCGTTTCCCCAAGGAAAGCTCAAATGCAAGCACGGCGCGTGGCTTGCTCTGAGTTGCCTGCTGGATGGTTTTGTGTGAAGTTTTCCAGCTGGGTTCACAAACACGTAACAAGTTAAACGATTCGTTTAAGGTCACCTAATGAACCAGGGCCCTTCACGGTACTAAAACACGGTGTTCCTTGACAATAATTGTTTCAGTCCCACAAGGCGAAACAAGAGCGAGGGTTTTGGTTACCGGTCTGTCTGCTCAGAACCAAAGAGAAGCGTTTACTGGAGACTAAAGGTGTCTGATAATTAGATTATGTATTTGCACATACATGGCCATAAGTACTGTTTGGGTATGGATTGCCCTTAGGAGATCTAGAGAAGCGGCCTCAGTAACGCCGGCATTGTCCCACCAGAGCCCCACTCGCTTGGCGTAGCGGTCAGTGGTGCAGAATTCTCCTTCTAAATGATTTGGTGGAAAAGAAACAAAGCAAAGGCTCCATCTACTTTCGAAGCACAGAAGAAGTAGGATGAAACGCGCACGACGCTTATCAGTATTTCAAGCAAACACACAGAATTGCTGCGCACGCGTAGATCCTCAGCGCTGAGGCACCTCGCTGAGACCGAGCCTGAAAATTTTATCGCTGGTGCCCTCACGTCTCTGCAGGGAAGAGGCTCGAGGAAGCTTTGGAGTGGGAGAAATGCTTCGAGAGTTGGTACCTGTCTGTTCCTGGGGCCTGCCGACAGCAGTTGGTGTCGGAGGATCTTAATCCCGAGGCTCTTGGAGTAGGACGAAGCAGCAGGACGGGCAGAGCTGAAGCAAAGAGCTTTGGATTCCAGGCGCTGCAGGATGGGGACCCGACGTTGATCTGGTTTCCATCTCTCCTTCAGGTTGCTCAGCGTGGCAGCATGTCCTGAGGCGAAGCCTTCCTTCCAGAAATACAAATAGTTTGGAAATTTGACAGAGATCAGACAAAAACGAAGGCAAAGAACAAAGAGAAATGTGTAGCTCAAGTGTTTTGTTTGGTAACAATTCAGGAGTGGGAACGATTAAGTGCATTTGCACATGTTAAATTCATTTCACAATTCCAGTGACAGGGAGACTTAAAAGTTGAAGCTTCCCATTTCAGCCTTTTCTAAATAATATTTTCAGTGGATGGTGTCCAAAGTCTTCCCATTTGTACATGAGAAAACAATAAGCAAGCAATGGAGCTGCAATTTGAAATCCACATGAAATAATTCATTGCAGACAATACAGAATATTTCATTTGACCTAAAAGAAATTTTGTTGAAGAGCTCATCATACCAAGAAAAATAGAAAGGAAGCGAAAGAAAAAAAAAAAGACTATTTTTTCCCCAGTTTGGGGGTTTTGGTCAGTGAACTGAAATGTCAGTTATTTATGCAGCTCTAATCAGAGACCTCCAGACATCCCATTGCCTCAATCACACTGATTCGCTCTTGTTCGCAGGTGATGCTACTCTGTCATATGAAAGAGCGATGCACTTAGCAGCCTGCCGGCTCGAGCAGGCGTAGTTAAAATCTCGATGTCAAGTGGAAGTAATAACACTCCCGGGTGCATTAGTTACTCCTCTCCCCGAAGTCAAAGGGATCATTTTGACTCTTCTTCGCTGTTTCCTATTATTGCCCAATTACCGGAGTCTCAGCTCGGCTTCGAAAGGTCGTCCCTGCCTTTCTTTCCAGCTCGGAGGCTGACGAGGGTTTGTCCGTAGGCAATCAAGCCTGGGCAGCGGTCGCTGCTGAGAAACGCTGGTGGCTCGGGTGGCGTGTGCCCCGTGCGAGGCGTTACTCTCATCTCAGCAGGGGTATTGAACACAGAATAAAGGCGTCCAGATCAGGCTGGAATTGGGGCAATTCAGGAAGGAGAGCTAATTTGCCTGCTTTCTTCCCAGCAAATCCCAGGCCACATGGCAGTCGGTGCCGCTCGGGAGGGGTCGGTCCCTGTGGCAGGAGGGGCTGGTAGTGAACGCAGCCACGGTTGGGGCTGGTGGTCCTGGTTGCTTGTGGAATCTGCTAATTGAGTCTGTTCTGCCTCCACCACCATCTATGCATTGGTGATGTGAAGGGTGAGATACCTTCTTCCTCCTTCAGAAGACCGGCTGTACTTAAGCTCGCTTGGGAAGGACGACGGTAGGAGGAAGCTTTTTTCCCTGACACCACAGCATCTTAAAGCACTCGGTTGGGAGTCGCTTTCTGTTGTCTCGAGGAGAATTAAGACAGAAACTGCAGTGAAGAAATTTGAGGAGTTTGGCACTCTGTGTGGAGTGAAGCACGTGGCTCAGAGAGTGAGAAAAGATGGGGGAAATGGGGGATAAAAGTCACAAATCCAAGAAGCTGAAGAACCGGCCTTGAAACTTAAAAGGCTTGAGTTCCTCATAGAGAGCACAGTGTGTAGGATGGCCTGACTCTGCCTTTGTAGGTACAACCGATCGTTTTGACTAGATCTCTGATGACTCTGTGATGCTTTTAACAAGGGTGGCACCACACTTACACTGTGGACATCAGCCTTTAGGTGAGTGACTCCTCATTTTGTCCAAGATAAAGGGTATATTGAGTGAATTTGCCTCCACTTAACACCGGCTCCCTATCGAAAGCAAAAGGCATTGAATTAGACTCTGATCTGGATTTTATATTAATACATTTGAGGACATAACGACTGACACATTCATTGCCACCCGATGGCTTTTTATTTAGCAGAAACCTGTAAACAAGGTGGTCTGACATTCTCTGATGCAAGAATTCATATAAACTGATGCTAGAGGCTTGCAGGAGGCAGCTATGGGAAAACAAGTATGTCAGGAAGATTTGGGGGTCTGAGAGTTCAGGAAAACATTTCCCTTTTGTGGAAAAGTG
Source organism: Trogon surrucura (assembly GCA_020746105.1). NCBI lineage: Eukaryota > Metazoa > Chordata > Aves > Trogoniformes > Trogonidae > Trogon > Trogon surrucura. The sequence continues at coordinate 4,189,483 of CM036639.1, forward strand.
CTTGCAAACAGCAGAGATTTTGCATGACAAGCTCACCAGGGAGACAGCAGGTACCTTAGAGATGGATCCTTGGGGGGAAAAGGGAACCTTCTCTCCCGCTCTGACAAGGCGGGTGAGGAGAGCGGAACAAAACAGCTCGTTCCTCCTGCCGGAGCCTTGACAGGATTGCAGGAGCAGCAGCTGGAGCGCCTGCTCCCGGGCACATCCCAGCCAGAGTTCCTGGGCTGAGCTTGGCCTGGCGGTAACAGCGCTGCTGGCTCAGCAACGCCCCGTCCTACTGCTCAGGGCACCTCCGACATGAGGAACTCGCTCATTCACTGAGCTTGACAGTTGGTCTCATGTTCATGCTGATTGACAGTTGTTATTTCTGTCATGTGAGGAGCCAGACCTTTAAGAGGTATTAGGGGCACTTGGAATCAATGGCTTTGTCATCTGGAGACTCATTTTTTGCTGTTCTGCTCAGTCGGAGCTCGGACACTAATGACTGGGGCTCCCTCCTGAGCGCTGAGCAGCTGCTGAGCCTTGCGGGCGTTACAGGAGGAGGGAGCTTTGAGGAGGATGGAGAAAGTTGAGGAGGTTTTTTGAGGACTTTCCCTTCCTAACAAGGAGGTTTCCAATGGTTTGTCATGCAGCTGAGTTTTCTGGGTCAGGTCTGGATTTCTGGATCCATTACCAGATATTGCACAGCTTTAATTCTCTCCTGGTAGGAAAATGGTTTTCTCTTAGCCTTGTTCCTCGAGCATCCCTACTCCACAGGAAGCCAAGCTGTCTCTACTTCTGTCTGTGGTGTGGGATCTTTCGAGGTCCCTCCCAACCCCTAACATTCTGTGATTCTGTGAAGGAGAGTGCCCTGGAAAACAGAGAGGAAGAGCTGAGGTGATTTCGTAGGCTCCGTGTCGTGTGGAGCGGTCGAACCACCTTATCAACGGAACCTGGGTAATAGCCCAAACCGTGATTTACGGCAGCTTCATCAGCGGGAGGTTGCTTTGACAGACATTACCCGGCCCTCAATGTGCCGCCTGTGCAGAAATGATTCGACTAAAATCTTGGAGCGTGCACAGGACGACGCGTTTATCTCATAAAAACACCCAGCGAAGAACCGTCATAACTCACGAAACTCCTAGTTTTTAGCAATAGGAAGAAAGGCTTTGCAACGAGAAAGGGATAAAGAACAGCACTCAGAAATTATTGTAGAAATGTGTCTCTTTAGAGGAGTTGACAATAATATTATTTCTGAAGGAGCTTAGCTGGCTTTTATACCCAGATTCCATTCAAAATGGATAATTTTCCATCTGAAAACATGTTTTTCCCCACAGTGAGTAGGAAATGAAACCGAGTGAGTTTGTATCCTTAAAGAATGTTTCATCCAGATTATCTTTGGGGAGATTTAAAGAAAGGAAACCAATCTCTTTGCAGCAGGGAAATTTCGAAGCCTGCGAATTTTACTGTGACGCCTGGAAATAGGCAATTGAATTCTTCAGGTGTAGCCCTGTTGTTTGGTCCTTGCTTCAGCTCAGGTGCTTCTGAAAGGCGCCGGAAAATAATAATCCTGTTCCCTTCTAGACACGTAGATCAGACTCTCATCAGCAGCAGAACTTCAGATTACAAACGTAGAAGTCGAGGAGGAATTTCACCTCGTGCGGAGAAGGTCTCCCTCCAGTGATGTCTCAGCCAGTGCTGACCTCGCAGCTTTTTCCTCCACCTTGTGTCTCCTGAGCCTCGCTTCGGGCTGGAGCACTTCTTGGAGGCAAGTGGTTAGAAAAGCGCTGCAGGAAGGAGGATTGCTCGGCAGGCTCTTTCTCATCTGGAGTCTGTCAGGGCAATTACAAATACCAGGAAGAGGTCGGCAGGCTTGTGTCTTCTGCTTACAAACAGGTCAGGGGAGGACAAAAACAGTTTCCTGCCTCTTGTCCAGGCTGAGTCGATGCGGCGCTGCTGCCGAGGGGAGCGGGAGTTCAGCCTCGAGCCCAGTCGTCCTCTGACTCCCACGGAAGCAGCAGAGATAATCCAATAACGAAAAAAATAGGGAGAAAAATTGCGACTGTTTCCATAAAATGCGTATTCTTTTCTGTTTCGTGACTAACAAAGCCCCATTTTTGCAGGCTTCATTTGTTGCTTTCATCTGGAGATGTTAATGTACAGATATTTAACTCTTCTGTCCTCAAAGGCACTAAGACTTCTCTGGTCTCCTCAGAGCCTGGGGGAGGCTCCCACGCTTGTTCTGCGTGTCCTGGTGACAGGAATACGGACGCCTTGTTTACCTCAGGCATCCATCCGTCACGCTGAGGGAGGAAAGGCACCGTCACAGAACATGCCAAATGCCCTTGATGGAGGTGAGATGCTCCCTTAGTTTGGAGGTTTTGGAGTCCGGGCACACGTGCAGGCACACATCACAGCGTGCGAATCCCGTTTCTCCTCACGCTGTGTGTTCAGACTAATCCTGTGAAAGTCCTGTGAGGAGAGGCTGAGGGAGCTGGGGGGGTTCAACTGGAGAAGAGGAGACTCAAGGGGGATCTCATCACTCTCTAAACTCCCCGCAGGGAGGGTGCAGTCAAGGGGGGGTCGGGCTCTTCTCCCAGGACGAGAGGGCCCGGCCTGAAACTGCCTCGGGGGGGTTCGGGTTGGGTCTCGGGCAGCCCTTCCTCCCGGAGAGGGTGCTCAGGCACTGGATGCTCTGCCCAGGGCAGGGGGGAGTCCCCGTCCCTGGGGGGGTTTGAGGAGAGGCTGGATGTGGCACTGAGTGCCCTGGTCTGGCCCAGGTGGGGGTGGGCCTGATGGTCTCTGAAGTCTTTTCCAGCCTCAGTAGTTCTGTGGTTCTGTGAAAATAGATGCCATTTGAAGAGCCTGGGCAATTTGAAGAAGGTGGAAATGCTTACATACCTGTGAGTGTCCATCTGCTTTGTAACAGTTTCTAATCAAAGCCTGGGGACTGTGAAGAACAGAGAGGTAGGGGTCAAGGGGAAGGGGACAATCTCTTCTCGGTGGTGCCCAGCAATAGGACAAGGAATAATGGGTGTGAGCTGGAACAGGGGAAGTTCCACCTCAACATGAGGAGAAGCTTCTTGGCTGTGCGGGTGCCGGAGCCCTGGCCCAGGCTGCCCAGAGAGGGTGTGGAGTCTCCTGCTCTGGAGACTTTCCAACCCGCCTGGACACATTCCTGTGGGGCTGCCCTGGGTGACCCTGCTCTGGCAGGGGGTGGCACTGGGTGATCTCTGCAGGTCCCTTCCAACCCCAGCATTCTGTGATTCTGTGATGAGGTCTGGCCCAGTCCTGTGATCAGCAGCACGTGGCCTTGGGTGACCCCTCTGCCGGTGCAGGGTCTGCTCTGTGCTCTCTGTCTGGGCTCCAGGGACTGCTCCTTGCAGAACCATCCCCTTTCCTTCACCAGTTCTAACCTCAAACTCACGACAGACATGTCTGACCTCAGCCTGCTCCTGTGGTTGGTGATGTGCTGCCGGGGACTTCACCAGGTCAGATCAGATTTACCTGCCTTGTACTAGAGAGAACAGGGAGAAATCAGTGCCTCTGGATTCTGTGGCGGAAATAGCGCTGTTCATTCAGTTAAAAAAATACGTTCTTTAATAACGGTCGGTTTGACAATAAAACCAGTTGTAGGAAATCTGGAAGTTTGAAATCAGAGCCATACGGGCTCTTTGGGAGCACAGGATATCAGATTTGAGACCAGTGGTCCTGGAGTCTCCTATTTAGCGGATCCCGATGGATTTTTGCTTAAAGAGGCACCTGTCTAGGGATTCAGAGCAGTTAGATAACTTTCCGCTGTTTTATCTTTCACCTGCAATAACAGAGTTTAGTTCAAGTCCCTGTTCTTCCCAGGACAGAGCAGCTTTAGGGCTTTCATCTCCTAATCCTGTGTTCGATTCACGGAGCTATTGGAAAAACTGCGAGGAAAAAAATCATCACATCTCATAGATCTGCTCTGTCTAGAGTTCCTCCTTCCCATTCTTAGAATTTCAGAATCACAGCCGTTTTTTCAATGTTCCTCCTTTTACAGTTCATAACCAAGCACAATACCCTGCGGTCAGAAAATCACAGTTCAATTCCAGTTGGAGTTTTGCTCACACAAAGAATTTAATAAGTAATCCCAAGTCATGAAAAAACTCAGAGTGAGCACAGCTGAAGCGCAGATCAAGCAGAAGCTGTAAAAAAAAAAAGCCTTAAACTGGCAGAACTGCATGAAGAGAAAACTTTGGGACTAATGTTTCTAAGTTTATAGCGATCTGCCTCTAACCTCAGAGCTGTCTTTCGTGGCCTGGGAGCGCAGGTACAGAATGTGTCACTAAAAGCTGTAGCTTAAGGCCATCAGACACATTTGTTTGCTTTTGTTTCTGGTGTCTCGCAAACAGCTCGTTAGGTGAAGCCCAGTATTTCCCAGGCATGGGTTGAACCTTCTAGTTTGAGCCAGGGTTTGGCTCACATTTCGCATTGCTCGCCCTTGGAGCACAGTTTGTTCCCTCGTTGCCCTTTCAGGGCTTTCTTCTCCAGAGAGTGGAAGAATGGATGCTGTGAGGCAATGCGAGATGCCTTATCTGCATCCAAGTTCGTTTCTATTTGAGTGGAACGGGATCAGTGCTTTCTCTGTGCTCCTGCCTGCGGGTTTCTCCTCCCTAATGCCGACACATCCCGAATGCTGGCACATCTCTCACTGTGCCCGACTTTCAGAGTGTTCTCTGGCCTCTCCCAGCCTTGGATACCCGGAGATGGGGCTGAAGATGATTCCTCAGTGCGGTGCCTCCGAGCCGTTCCCCAGCTGAGTCCCACGGGCTGTTTGGAGGAGTTGATCCTCCCCGTGCTCCCCTGTCCTCTCTGAACCCCCAGAAGCAGGCTGACCAGGGCACATTGTTATGCTGCTTCTTCTCCTGAGTGGGAAAATGGTGAGTGGGAAGAGCTCTATCCAAACATTTCTTCACATACTTAGAGGCATCTTTGCTTCTCTGCCCTGGTATCCGTGCTGTTGAACAACCTTCCCCTCTCCTCCTCCCTTCTCCTGTCACGAGTACCTTTGCTTTGCTGCCGACCTTTCAGAGCTGCCTCAGCTGAGGTGCCTTCTCTCCGGGGCTGCAGCTTTCTAAAAAGTTTCCTTAATGCGAAAACTCCCCGTAGGGATAAAATCATTATTTGAGGTTTCCAGCGTCCCGGTTAACCACAATACCATTAGGGCAATTTGCATCGGCAGCATCACTTACACAAAATAGCAGCTACTTTGTCTTTAAAATCCATTACGGCTTTGGCTGCTACCCAGCACTAGAGCAATTGAATTACAATTAATAGCATCTCCAGCATAAGGCTTAGAACATCATGATTGGGCTAATGCTTAACATTCAAAGTTTCCCCTTCTTGAAGGAGGATTGACTGAGCTGACTCTTTTTCCTTCGTTTTTTAATGCGTCAGTCCAAATCTTCTGTGTTGATATATTTGTCCAGTTTCTTTCTGAAAAACGACTTGTCTTCCCCAAAGCAGTTAGAAAAGCTGAATGGAAAGGAATGTGGAAGGCTAAGACTGCTCACACCGAGCTGACAAGTATGATTCCATTGTGGCTTTGATCCTCTCCGTCGCTCTGTCTGAATTCACAAAGGATTTGTCTCAGGGACTGGTGGTACCTACCGCACGTCTCCAAAGGAGTGAGTTGTGCTGAGTTCCCTGGTGGTCACTGAATCCAGGCAGTGGATGACAGAACATCTGTCTAAATACAGGTGTCATTTGTAGAAAGGGATGAAATGTGTGTCTCTGTGCGTGTCTGACGTTAGTTCAGATGATCCCCGTCCCCAGATCTGGATGAGAAGGATTGAACCTTCATGTATCTGCTTTTGTGTGTCCTTTCGGAAACGTGTTGGGGCAGAACAGATGGGCTCAGCCCCGAAAGAAGACACCCAAACTGTGTTGATCACATGTAAGAGCCAAGAGCCTTTTCTGGTGCCTAAGCTAATGCCACAGCCCGAGAAAACCCAGGGCTTCATCGAGTTGACCAAAGAGTGCCCCTCGAGGTGGAGATGTCTGCGTGAGGCTCTCAGGGGAGACCTACGTGGATGTTGGAAGTCAGGAGTGCACTTCCAGAATTTGGCCAAGCCCCTGTCTCACGTGTGTGCACTGAAGTGTTTTGGTCTTGAACTGCAACGCACCCCAGTGTTTGGTGGTTCTTCAGGATCTGATGCCACAGAGGTGTTCTCCGTCTCAGGGATGTGGAGGTGGTGCTGCAATAAAGTGATAAACATGAACCAGCAGCCCCGACTGCCCTCCTGCTCCCCGGTTAGCTGCCATTTCTTCGTTAGCAATTCGCCTTCTGTAGCGACAGGACGAGAGCACCCGGTCTGAAACTGTGCCGGGGGGGGTTCGGGTTGGGTCTCGGGCAGCCCTTCCTCCCGGAGAGGGTGCTCAGGCACTGGATGCTCTGCCCAGGGCAGGGGGGAGTCCCCGTCCCTGGGGGGGTTTGAGGAGAGGCTGGATGTGGCACTGAGTGCCCTGGTCTGGCCCAGGTAGAGGTGGACCTGATGGTCTTGGACATCTTTTCCAGCCTCAGTAATTCCGTGACTCTGTGATTGTGACTTCTGGCTGGTGTCTGCACAATCCTGAGCAATCGGGCTGGAGAATTAGTTCCCGTTGTGTTCAGCAAAATTTACTTTGGGCTTTGCATCGCAGGGGCAAACCCGCAACGTGTCAGACACGCATTGAGACGGCGACGACAAAGAGGGCGCAGGCAGCCCCGGGTGACAGTCCCTGTCACCGCGCCGTGACACTCCGCGCCAGACCCTGCCTCTGCTGCAGAACTCGCCCTGGTTGGTGACCTGAGGAGGTGGGGACGTGGATTCTGGCCCTGGCCGAGGCACGGGGACGCCATCTGCCTGGGCACCTGCGTCCCCATGGAGAGTACGTGGTGGGAAGAGACGCGGGGTCTCGCTGATGTCGAGGGTTTGCGGTCACGGCAGTCGCCGGTGGGGGTCCGAGGTGGTTTAGTTAGTGCAGAGTGGGTGGGAGGGGGGCACAGCCCCTACTCCTGCCTCTTCTCCACATTAGTTTGAGTCGCTGCTTTCTGGTAGATTCTAGAAATTACCTAGAATTTGAGGGTATTTGTGTGCTGTTTGTGTATTTTCCCCCAGCTGTTTTTTTTTATATCCCACCTCTGCTCTGACGGGGATTTGGAGCTTTTTTGTTGCTTGCTTTTTTTTTTTTTTTGATCATGGCTTGTTCCCTGACAATATTGATTCATCATAAAAAATTCAACAGCTTTTTGGCCCCGAAATAACATTCTTTAGCCAAGAAACAGTTTTTCATTTTCAGAAAAAACTCACAACCCTCTGCTTGGGTACAACTCACATTTTGTGAACTTTTTTTTTTAACATAAAAATCCCCACTTTTACCCACAAAAAATCGTTTCGATGGATAATCTCTGACCAGTCTCATCGGGAACATCAGGCTCATAGTGCCTAACTGCCTCCTTTGGCTGCTTTTTTCTTCGGGATCGTTGGAACGCACCATTTATTTTTCTTGCAGCTTAAATGAAAACATGGTGCAAAGCACAGTTCTAGCAGACACATCCTTTCTTAAGTTCGTCAGACACTGCAATATAAATCTTGTTCTATGTCTCTTCAAAAGCTTTTAGCCACATCAGACTCGGAAAAGCTGTTAATTCCTACATAGCTTTCTTCCCTTGTATCTTCCAGAGTGGAACGCAACGTTATTCCTTGTTTTATAGGTGAAGAAAATGAGAACTGGGGAAATTAAACTAAGGCCAGTGGCGGAGCTGAGTCATCTCCAGGCCCGCGTCCATGTCTTGTCCCATCTCACAGGGCGTGTGACACCGTCGTCCTCTGAGAAGCTGCCAGCTGTGGTGTCACCCGGGATGTTTTGGTTAGACCCACGGCAACTTAGAGGTTGTAGGCTGGAGAGAGGGTGGTGCTTTCAGCAGGGGACTGAAGTTTGTGTCGTTAGAAGAAAAGAAAAGAAGAATTCAACGAGCGTGGCCGCTTCTCAGGACGGCTTTGGCAGCGAGGAGGCTGCAGCTCTGCTCCTCAGCGCCGGCTCCACTCCCTCGGTCCCTGGCACAGGGACACCCTGCAAACAGTGAAAACGCATCTCTTCAGGCTGCTGTTGCCATCCAGTGCAACTCAGCTAAAAGAGCCTTTGAAGTGAGATTATGCAGTTTATCTCCTTTCCTCTTTTCTTCTGTGTTTGGGCATTTTTGCTCCAGAAGCCACTTAGACATCAGAGGTCTAGTTTGCGTGAGGCTGCTTTGCACAGCATCAGTCCCATTGTCCAAGGCAAGGCTGGAAAGAGGGTTGTTGGTCTGATAAAGGGTATTAGCTCTCCCCAGGAGCCTTCCTGTGAAAAGAGAATGATGACCCAGCATAGCCTGAAGGTGAACTTCAACCTCTAGTCACTCTTCCCTTCTCCTGAGGAGGTTTTCTCTGCCTGAAGTCGTAAAGTGATAGCTTCGGGGCGCTGAACACACCCACACTGCTCCCTGGTTGCCTGTGAGTGAGCAACAAATAAAAAGCTTCCCAAAAAAAGTCCCTCTGCTTCCCCTGGATGGAGAAGCCTGGCCTGTGAAACCGCTGTCCCGAGCCTGATGCTTAGGAATCCGGTCTGGACGTTATGTCCAAAAATACTCTGTCAATATATTTTAGGTGGGAGTGGTTTTGAGCTTCCCATGGCACGAGCACAGCCTGTGTGGCTCCAGCTGCGAGCGTGCGTGGAGACAGAGCTGGGGATGGGGACAGCAGCATGTGGCACTCGGGGTGTCCCCCTGCACCCTGGCAGACACCCGGCTGCCCTGCAGTTGGGTTCCACCGCTGGCCTCCAACACGGTGCCAGCGCTCGGCTCTGCCAGCCCCTTGTGCAGGCTGGAGGTGGGCACAGCTGGGAACGTGCTGTGCTCCAGGATCGCTCCTCAGAAGCAAATATCGATGTGCCCTTGGCCTCGAGGAGCGTGCAAGCTCTGCCGCCGTCTGCCGCTCGAAGCGCGAGCGATGCTGCTGTGCGCTGAGAAGCAAAACACTGCTTAACAAAAGGGCATCTTCAGCCAGATCCTCCTTTTCCCTCCTGCTACAGGAAAAATGTCACACGAGAAATGGTAATCAGGCTGTTTAATACACTGCTGAGAGATGCTGGGCTCCTGCAGCGATGCGGAAAGGGCAGAGCCTTTGCGGAGCAGCTGGGGCTTCAAAGTGCTGCAAAGTGGTTTTTAGACCATCTTCCAGGGTTAATCTCTTTCAGGGGTTGTCCAGATGGAGCTTCCAGTTGAAAGCTGCTAAGAATCGGGAGATCTGGATCTAACATCCTAACTGTGCCGTGGGTTTTGGCTGCATCTTTAAATGCACTTGTGTGGCTTTTTCTTCCAACAGCTGCTCAGTTCCATTAGTCTGATGTTCGAGAACTCTCAAGCCTGTACCCGTGGTACCAACAGTGCAGCTGCTCCCCCAGCTCTGCCCAACGTTGCTTCCACCGGCTGCATCTTGCGTGAAGTGAGGAATGAGCTGACCTCTTGGTCATGGTGATTCTTCATTCGCTTCTCGACCTTGCCTCGGTGTTTTGGGAATCTGCTTGGGGAATCTGGCCTGAAGCTGGAAAATGGTGTTAAAGCAGGGTCAGATCAGTTGCTTTCTCTTGGCACATTTTCTCATTTTCTCGTATTCGCAGGCTGTTGGGCATTTCAGATCACAGACAATTTGGGATGAGATAAAGGGCATCTTGGCCTTCACTTGAATGTGTTGACCGGTTCCCGCAATTACAGAGGATTTTCTCAACTTGCCCATTCTTTACGTACTAGGTATTATTTAAAACATACGCTGTATTAAAAGACCCCTCTGACGCCACCCACGGGTGCTGTCAAACCCACTGGGAACCAGCACAAGCCTAATGCACCCCTTGCCTTTGAAACAACTTCTCTGGAACTTCATCCATCCTTGGATGAGGTTTGGACGTGGCAGGTTTTGACCAAGTTGGACGGGCAGGCCACTTGTTTCCAGGAAATTTGTTTCAGTGCCTGATAAGCCTTGTTTTACCTGAAAATGGGAACAGTTCCTATTTCTGCAGCTGGAAATTCAAGGCTGCACCTGCCCGCCAGCCCATGCTGAGCACAAAAGGAGTTTTTGCAAAACCCCAGACGACCACATTTGCAACAGAAATAATCTCTGTCGGTGCTGAATCGGCCTGATTCAGTACACGGCCAAGGAGCTCGGTGATGGAGATAAACAGGCACATTACTGCCACAGCCAGGGGCGCGTGGTTACTGTCCTCATTACCGCTATTCACACACAGATAATGAGCCGCACAAAAAAATGCCCCCAAACAACAGATCCTTTTGTGGAGTGGGAGAGACTGGAATTAAACTTGCTGCTGTTCAGGTATTCCAGGAAATCCTGGGCACCTGCACTTTTTTTTTTTTTTCCTGTGTCTCCCTCTTCTCCAGCCTAGAACATGTTCCCTGATGGGCTGGCACCTCGCAGGGCTCTGAGTTTCAGGTGTGATTGTCACATTCAGAGCCAGCACTGATGCTTCCATGGAGAAGTTCCCTTCCGCAGCCGCGTCCCCTGGACTGAATGCGAGATGCAGCCCGGCACTGCTTGGTGTCCACGGGGAAAGTGCGTGCAGATCCTGTCTTCCTCAGGACCTGTTGGTAGAATTTGCCCATTCTGTGAACAGAAAAGACCTCTCCATGCAAAACAGGGGGCAATAATCTTACCTCTGTTGTACTGCCCCGTACCTGGGGGCAAAACAACCCTGTTCTCACCCCTGCTGACCTGTCTCTCTGCAGTGATGGCTGTGGGGCTGTGACATTTTTGGCTGTGCGGGGAAGGTGACTGTTTGGATGAGAGCTGTGGGTTTTCCATAGTACTGAAACACATGACAGCCTCGGATAGGGAGAGACGCAATCCAGAAAACTGCCGAGGTGGCACCTCTTTGACATTAAAGTCTGCAGAGCGACACCCCCAAACCAGCAGTGCCAGGACCGGTGCCGGGTGCGCTGAGCTGGGAGGAGAGAGATGCTGCTGCGGGGAGGGAGGCTGGTGCAGGGAATCAAGAGACCTCAGGCCTGAGAGGAGACTTCCAGTTACCTTTTTTTACAGACATAAAATCAGGGCATGAACGGGGATGAGGTGTCCTTTGGAGGTTTTCGAAACTGTTGCAAACCTGCTGCAGAGCACCACTTACACCTGTCCTGAAAATATGAACTCAAGCCTCAAAGTATGAATCAAGTCTTGAAAGAATAATGAGATATTTGGGGGGTTTAGTTGTATTTTAGGGTTTCTTTTGTCTTTTGCTCTCAGCTTTATGGAACCTGATGGTTCATTTAGGCTGCATTTAAGAGACTTTCCTCGAAAGCTGCAGGATTCAGACTTCTTGTTTGTTTAATGTTATCTGAGAATTTCACAGGGCTGCAGAGCTGAGGCTTTAATATCGCTGCACTCCTTATAAACCAGCGAGAACCTCGCAATGCTGAATACCTGTGCTGAGTTTCCTGCTGTAAATACATGGCAATATTTCTTGTCTCCTTGCCAACTTAGTCCTTTCTTCTGGTCCCCTTAACCTGTTAACGGGACAAGCAGTCTGGTACTTTCCTGAGACCTCTGTATCTCTGTGCTCTCTGTCTGGGATGAATACACAGAGCCAAAGACAGAAAGATAAAGAAATAAAGCATTTGAAATCTGGTGTTCTGCTGCCCTGCCACAGATTTTGAATCCAGCCTGGAGGATGGAGGATAAAGCCAAGAAACTAAGGAGGTTTAGCCTGATGGGGGAGCACATGGTATTTTATGCCTGCAGCACTGGTAGGAGAGATTAGGCTGGGTCATTAGCGAGCCCCAGATTGTTTGATTGCCCTCACCAGACCATGCAAAAGAAACAAACCAGGAGGAAATTGGCCCACAGGGGCACTGGGAGTCTTCTAGCGGTGTTCCTGGTTTTATTATTTGTGTGTTGTGCTCAGTGGAAGGTTTAAAAGCAGCCAAGTGGGAAACATTGGTCTCAGCAGCAGGACGGGATCCAGCAGCATCGAATATGTGTGTCCGTAGGATAAAAGTGGGTAATGCAGGGCTGGAGCTCATAGGGAACAGCTGGAGATGGAAGGAAAAGCTATTCAGTTCCTTCCCCGTTCCCTCGGGGTGCTGTGAGTGTCTCTGCAAGGAGGCCCTACGCAGTGCAACAGCTCTGTGAGCACCTGAATACAGCGCGTCTGACCGTGTTTGAACACTTCCAGCAGCCTCCCGGAATGCATTTTGCCTCTGCCTGCCCCACCACTCACTTCCTGACCCCAGTCGCGGTGTCGGTTGGCGTTTCCTACCCGTTTGGCGTTTCCTACCCATTTGTAGCCTTGGTCACAGGCAATTCCTCCGTGCCAGGAGTTTGCCGTGTTCTGGGCTCCATCCTTGGTCTGTCTGTGATTTGCTTCCCAAGGCAGCTTCTTGCAGGGACCTCTAAGATAAGGACCAGATTGACGTCTTTGAGGAGGAAGAAACTTTCAGGTTGCCGTGCCCTGTTCTAGGCAGTGGGTACATTTCGATTTCACTCCTGTGCCTCAGTCAGTGTTGCCGGTAGATCGTTCGCTGCACAAGATACCCAGCTGTGATGTGTTGGGACTTCGCTCTGGCTTGCGGAGGAAGCTGACACGGAGGGGAAGGGTAAAACAAACGACCCTCACTCTTCATAGAGTGTAATAGTGTTTTCAAGCTGTGTGATGGTTCAGAACCAGCATAACTCCAGTGCAGACCTTGCCCAGACACTTCCTGAGTGTAACTACTTGCAATTGGTGGTTATCGGGTATCAGGAATAAAACAAAATCAAACAAAGGTGAGGCTGGATCGGTGGAAACTGTGAGCACTCACGTTCTGTCACAGAGTGTGAAACAATAAGCCTTGGATCTTCCCAAACTAGAAACAAGTGACGGACAAAGTTAATTTTGATTCGGACAGTGCCGTCGTACAGGGTCGGTTTAGTGTTAGCGTAGGAACAATTGAGGATTTTTATTTTGCTGATCTACAATGAGCACTATTATCCTTCCATAAAGGAACTGAGTTTAATCACATCTGGCAGACCTGCTGGGTGTAATGGATCCCAATATCCCATTACATTTTCAATTTACATGTATTACCTTTCCCTGGGAAAGTTCCCTGCACTTCTGCCCATTGAATTAAATGGCTATTATGAAAACAGAGCAGGACATTTTAATGATCTGGATGTTTGATTTTACCCTGGGAGGCAATTAGTGCTAATAAGTCCTGTACCCAATGTCTGCCTCTGATCTGTCTCGAAAGTAGAGCATATAAAAGGCCTAAAGTGGAGAAGTGAGACACAAGTTTCATGGGCTAATTCCCTTCCCACCAAAGCTGCCAATAATGAAGAAGAGCTGTGTCTATGTAGAAAAGATCAGAGTCAAATTCTGGGTCTTTTAGTCTGTATAAGTTGTCTACAGTTACTTCCAAGCGAAGAAGCAGCGTTCAGAATTGATGCTGCCTTAGCCTGCGTCTTGCCACACAAACAAACGCCATCCAGAACATACTTGGGAGCTAATGGTGCTAGTGAGATAAATAATTAAAGCAGAAGGAAAAAGGCATTTGAAGGCTCGACAAAAGCAGAGGAAACACATTATAGACCAGATTTGAAGGGAGATGAAGGCTTGATCCCCGTAATCTGTAGCGATCAAAGCATTTCTAATATGTTCATCTCTAGCAGAGAAAGGAGATGAGCAGAGCGGCGTTAATCGCCCCAGGGCTCAGCCCCAGGGCTCGGTCAGTCACGTTCTTGTGCTGCCCAGGCACCGTGTTCGTATGCGGAGACACGCGACTTGCTGAGCAATTGGCAGCCCAAGTGTGTGTTTTGCAGGCAGGATCACAAGCCCTTCTGATTTGGGGCATTAGGATTTAGCAGCTGAGGCCTTCCGAGCCTGAAGCTTGGCAAAAAGGCACGATAAGCCCGCGTGAAAAGAGCGGGTGCGGGAGCTGCCCCGGCGGCTCTCGCCGTGGGAGTCAAGGGGTGGAGCGGGAGGCTGGGGGTGAGCAGAGCCGGGGAGGCCAACGGCAGGAGCTGAGGCTGGACTGAGCTCATGGGGCTTAAAAAAAAGAGAGTCTGGCGTACAGCGTGTGCTGTGGGGAAGCGGCTTCCTCAGAAATGGGGCCGAGCTCCGGAGGGGCTGATGTGGGGCAGAGTCTGAAATTAGAGGACCCACCTCCGCCACCTTAAAGCCAACCAGGTTTTACTTCCACGAGAAACTCCAGCCTTAGGAGGCGTATGGTCTCTGCGAGCGGCTCGCTGGAAGGGTTCTGCTTAGAAACAGGGCTGGCCATTGCACTGTATTTAACAGATGAAAATATTCCCACATTTTTAATTACTAAGGACATCTGTTCCAGTGGCTTATTCATCACCTGCAGCTTTTATAATCTTTGTAGCTTCTATATGCAACGGCACACCAGGGACGTAAGCAATAAAGACTTGTTTTCATGCAGATATGGCTAGCAAGAAGAACAACAACCAGGAGGAAGAAAAATAGAAGGAATAGGTGAATATTTAGCAGTGCCATATTGCCCAAAGCTCTCTGTAGGATCTTTATTGATACTTAGTGTTGGGGAAAGTAAGAAGTGAAAGCTAGAAAGTGGATGTGTCTGTAGTTTCACAGCCAGTTACACAAATGCAGGAATGGAAGCATGGAGGTGTAGAACACCGCGTGCAGAGAAGCTTGGTCACCGTTTCAGATCGGGGCTGCTAACGGGGAGAAACAGCAGTGGAGAAGGTATTTATGGAGTATGAGCAAGGGCATTTTCTGAAGACTGTTTTTGAGTGCATTTATTGCTTTTTGCAAAGACTCCTCTAGGAACCATGCCTCCAGATGCATTTTTGACACACTCTAAAATCCCCAGGTTTTCGCTATGGAAGCATTATAAATGAAATTAGCAGTTAGGCTTATCAGAGGGGAGTTCAAAGGTGATAGAAGCAGTGGAAGTGGCTTCTCCACCTTTTGAGGAGCAGTAGAACTGAGGGCAGTCCCAGGAAAATGGGCAAACGCGGACCCTCCAGGGAGCAGAGCCACTTCCTCTTGCCTGCAAACTACCTACTCTCCTCATCTCGGGAAGGTTCTTGTCGCCGTGAAGTTTTTTCAGTGTCTTGCAAATTGCTGCCAAAAACATTTTATAGATTCAGCTGTTCTGGTGCTGCAGATTAATATTAAAGGCAGCACAGATGGAGCTTCCGTGCGACTTAATGCAAGTCATCTCCCTCCTTCCCTTCCTGGAGAGCGTGCGGAGCCCTCCTGGAAGCGAGAGAAAGCAAAAGAATAACCAACGGAGAGCCTTGGAGAAAGCTGCAGCTTCCTCCAGTGACTGCTCCAGTTACCAGCCTAAGGTGTGTGAGATCTGTGCGGGCTCTTCTCATTTCTGGTTTTGCACCCACCAGTGCGTCTCCGGCCCGGCCAGCACTGACTGGGCTGCTCTTGGCCAAGCCCCAGGCACTGCTGCCTTCCCATGGCCTGGCTCCCCAGGGCTTGCTAGAAGCAGGGGTAGGCAGGGAACCACCCGGTCCAGTGTCCACTGGTGAAGATGCCAAAAAAACAGGAGGGAGGAGACCTTCAGGCAAGCCCGCCGATGGCCAGAGTGGGATTCGTGCCTTCTGACCTCAGCTATCGGCAAACTAGGTATTTGCATTCCAGCTCTGTATCAGCTTTGACCTTAGGACGTGAAGAATTTCACCATAAATGCAACTCAATTTTCTCACAGAAATGAATACTTCCATACTCGCTCCCACCCCACAAACCTGTCTTGCCCCGAGGTAGTTTCCGACACGTACTCTGCCGGGAATTCACAAGTATTGCCAGGTTTGTTTGTTAATGTTGAGATTTTGTTCCCAATATTTCTAAGAAATCTGCTTATGTATGCTTAGAATTTATTTATTTATTGCCTTCTGCTCAGTGTATCACCAAAGGGATTTCTCTGAAGGCTGTGCAGTTTTTTTCTTGAGCTGGTTTTTGTCTGTGCTGAACTTGAAGACTTTGGGAGGGGGAGAGGGAGTGTTTTCTTAGATACCAAATAAGAAATAGCTGAAGATATTTGTATTAAAAAAAATTGTCCTCAAAGACAGACATCCCCATAGGTTTTCAGCTCTAGTGGAACAAAACCGTGCACAAACAAAGGCAGCATAAGAAAGACAAGTGGGAGGGAGGATATAGGAAGGAGATAGAGTGTCCTTTTCTAGCCCTAATTTTGCTGCAGACTTTCAGCAGAACTGGCCTGTAGGCTTATGCAGCCATTGCCTTCTAAAGAAGATTATCGTGTCTTCACTCCTTACTACGAGCAGCCTTTGCTGCAAGCCTCTGCAGCTGGATAGTGCCAGGCGGAGGTGTCTGTCTGTCTTTCTGTCTGTCTGTCTGCCTGACCACAGCCGGTCGGCTTCAGACCAGCGCTGCGGCTCTGTGGTTGCTTCGTCACACAAACACGCGTGAGAGCTGGGTACATGAAGGCAAAGCCCAGTGTGGTCTGTGCTGCCCTAAGGAAGAAGCAGTTGACTGATGTGAGTGGGGACGGTCTCTCGTGTAACGGGGGAGGAAGTGCTGTCAGGGATGATGAGGGTTCGCGGTGAAGCACGCGCGTTTTGCCTTCATTTGTGGGGCTGGGCTGTCCTGGGTGCTTTTCTCTGCACACCTGTGTGCTGGCTGCTCCTCACTTGCTTCGAGCGTAAGTTACTTGTCTTGGCTGTACAGACCTGTGAGACCTGCTGGGGGACAGTGACCGTCATCCCTGGTTCCCTTTAGCCAACGTCAGTGCCCTCCGGAGACCTGCCCATCGCTGGGCTCCTGTGCTGCCTCCCGTGCTGCTCCTGCCACCTGAATAGAATCAGAGAATCAGAGAATCAGAGAATGTTGGGGGTTGGAAGGGACCCCCAGAGACCACCCAGTGCCACCCCCTGCCAGAGCAGGGTCACCCAGGGCAGCCCCACAGGAACGCGTCCAGGCGGGTTGGAAAGTCTCCAGAGCAGGAGGAACTCTGTGCAGACAAACTCAGAGCCTTCAGCACCTTCCGCAAACCCTCCTTCCCTGAAATCCTTTTCCTGGCATCTGTGAAATAACTCGACAGCAGTTCCTAATCAGCAGAGAGCAATCGCTGCCGTGCTGAGCCGCGGCTCTGCCGCATTGCCCGCTCGCTTTTCTCCCCCTTTTCTCCCCAGCTGTTGGCTTTGGTGCAAAACCTTCCAGTTGTCTCATCTTTCTTCTGTGTTTTGTACCACACCTGCCACAACTGGGCCGTAGACTCACAGACCTGGATCGTATAAATAACTACAATAACTAGAGCTCCAAGCTGTTTTTCCTGGCTCTCTCGAAGCTCAGAGTCCCACTGCTTTGGGCCTCATTCTTTCTGATCTCAGGCTGTCTGCAGCGTGCTGGTCCAACACTCGCTCAGGTATTGATCACAAGTCTCTTCTCTATTGAATTTCTCTCCAGGCAAATGAATGAATTAGATTCTCTATCAAAATAGCGAAGCCCAGCAGCAAATGGAGTGTATCTGGGCAAAGATCCTTCTCTGTTGTTTCGGAGCAAGCAAATAAACCTGTGAATCTTCTGCGCTTGTTTGAAAAACGAAGCTCCCTGGTTGGTTTTGGAAACAGCGGCCTCTGTTTTCATCGTGTATTTGTATGATTTTCATGGAGGCTGCTGAAACTTGTGTTCATTAGTCACAGGAGCGCGTGCCACGAGTTTTACAAAGGAAATCTCCTCTCCTGGAAGGTCTGCTTTACTGTGCCCAAAGCTTGAGGCTGTGTTCAAACCCACCACTCACTTACTGTCTCCACACTGTGGGCTTGCTGGAGTCTGGAAGTTTCCCAACTCAACCTGCATCACACACGTGGAAGGTTTTTTTGCACAGAGAACAAAGGAATCTGGGCCATTCCTAAAGCCTAGGCTGATCTGGAGGAGAAATTCCAACCCGAATACTGGTGTAAGGAAGGGCAGGAGATCCTGGGATCCCTCCCCAACCTCAGGCTGTAAAGCTGTCACACCCTTACACATCCCCATGGTTTGTCTTTCATCACAGTGAAGGTCATTTTCTCTCCACTAGTGAAGACCTTGCAAGAGAAAGCACAGTTTTCTGTGCGGGAGGTATTCCCACTGAAATCTGGGACGCCAAATATTTCCTTTTGCACCCAGGCCAAGGAGTAGGTTTCAAACAACGGAAACTGAACCTCCGCGGTTTGATCTTCCACTGCGCCTTTTCCATTGCTGGTTGTCAAAAAACACTTTACTGTCTGCTGAAATGGCAACCCCCCTTATTCCTAAAGAGCAAAATCACATAAAACGACATTTTAAAGCCATGGGATTTGGTGAATTCTCATCAACCATCCAGCGAGTTCTTCCTCAGTGTGGGTGTTGGACTGGATGATCTTTTGAGGTCCCTTCCAAGCCCCAACATTCTGGGATTCTGGGATTCCGGGAAGGACAACAGTCCCCTTCCCCCTGCCTTTTGGCTGTTACGAGCAGCCTGGGAAAGACTTGGATTTTCCCAAAAGGAAAGATGCAACAACATGCCAAGCCAGGAGAGCATCTTCTTCTGTTCCGGGCAGGGTGGAAACAAATTCCCCTGGGTTATTTACTGCTTAAGGTTGTGGGTAAGAAAAGCCTCCTGCAGCCCAAGCAGAGCAGTGACTGTACAGAACACAGGAACGACTTGGCGGCTTTGCAGGGGGGAGCACAACTGCCCCTGGGAGAACTGCACAAACCTCTTGCATTTCCTTTAGCAAGTGAGGAACCAGGTAAAGAGCAACTCTAACGAGTAGGAAGCGAGTACGGCGCTGGCAGTGGCAGGGCTGGTCCTGGAGCTACGGGCACAAAAGATCGAGCTGGAGGGGTCAGAAGCGACGGACACCGCGACTTGCCGAGCTCTGGAGCCCGCCCAGGGCGAGGGATCGCCCGCGGAGAGCGTTTCAGGACAAGTTAGGGCAGAAAAATCCCCCAACTCCAGGAAAGCTGAGCTTGGCAGAGTTCTGCAACAGAAGCGATTAGGATGAATCCTCATGCAACTGGGTTTGCGTCTCCTGGCAGCTAATTACTGCAGAGCTCCGTAGCCAAGGCTTCGCTGCGATAGCGACGTTGTTTAATGAATTTCCATTTGTTTTCTTGTTGTTAATATTTAAAGTATCTTCTATTCTCTGTATGGCTTTCTTGCCGTTATAAAAGGGGCTGTGCTCTCAGGGATCAGGCTGAATTCTCCTTTCTTTGAGGGGAGAAACAACTGCCTGTCTGGCAGACCTGCAGAAGAACGGGCTGATTGAAAGGGGAAAAAGGAAACAAAAGATGTCGTTTCGGAAGATTTCATTGCATTAAGCCAAATGCCTCCACCCTGGAAGGCTGCAGGCAAAGTGGGCAAGGGCCTGAAGTCAGGTTGTGGTTACATGTCTTGTTCGTACTGCCGTGGTAAATTGAGCAGAAACTTGGAAGCCTTGGCAACGCTGTCGTGGTAGGTTTTTTCCCCCCCAGACTTTGAGCTGCCTGCTCAGGATACGTGTGTGTGCGTGTTCGTGGGCTGCAGAGAGGAAGGTGCAGCTCGTAAGAGGGCTTGGGAATGTCCCTCCTGCCCCTTGCCCACCCCACGGGTAGGAGAGGCTCTTGTTCTCCAGACAGCATCGCTTGACGTGCTCCTCTGGAAAGGCTGCGTCTCCGTAGCGATGCTCTTTGGAAAAGGCAAACGTGCTTTGTAAAGATCATGTCTCCCAGGCAATGCCCTTTGGAGGGGGGGGAAGGCCGTGCCTTACTGGACCAGTAAGAGCGTAAGAGAGGGGGAACAACGCTCACAGAGCAAACAGAATCGTGACACTGGCACCCCGAGCCCTGCCTGTCCCCACTCAGTCCAACATCTCCTGTGGCTTGTGGAAACCCCTGAGGAGGAGAGTTCTGACCTGAAGACGGTCAAAGAACCTCCCACATGCACGAAACACACACACAGAGGGCAACTCGCAGGGCGCCAGCTTTCCCCAGAGGTGCTGTCGTGCTTGTCCCCTGCTGCCACCCCCACCTCTTCTGCTGCCAAACAGCCCCTGCCCGTAGGAACACCCGTTCCCGGGGAAAAGGGGTTGGATTGCTGATGCTCCCCAAGGCCGTATCGCAGGAGAGACGTGTGTGCTCGGGGACTTACTTGCAAGATGAAGCTGCTCCGCTCCTTCGTGCTGTGGGGTCTCACCCCTCGGGCGAGCCGCACAACGTGGGGCAGGTGTGGGTGGGACTCGTGTAGGTGATTCCTGTGGGCTCGTGGCTTCCAGCAGACTGGCTGGGAGCATGTGCTCAGCTTTCATTCTTCTCCATCTTTCTCCGAAACTTCCTTCTGCAGAGAGATGGGTGTTTTGCGACGCGGGATTTGCTCCTTCTGGCGAGGCCGGGCTCTCGAAAGGACACCTGTGACACCGTGTTTCTCAGTGGACCGCCCCTGAGCGATTGTCACCCTGTCTTATATTTGTGCTTTGCTTTGCCCTAAACCAAAATCCAGGTGGAATTTCTGCTATGTCTTTTCATCTCGAAGGAACCTTTAAATAATTTTCCTGCTTTGAATTGAGAGAAAGAAGGAAAAATCTCAATAATTTTCTCACTAACTGAGGAAGGAAAAACTTAATCCAGTCAAAACATTGGATCTTCAAGCTGTTTATTTCCATTTGACCTTTAAAAAACATTTGTAGTGTAAACTAAGTTACATTGCTGAGCTAGAAGTTGTTCCAAACACAAAAATATTGGGTTTGTTGAAAATGACAAAATGGGCTTTCAACAGTTTTTCGACATTTTTTATTTCCTCCAGCGGGAGATTTGTCAAGTTGATCCTTTCTCGTAGATATTTTTGGCTTCAACAAATTGCCACCGTCTGGGGAAGAGACATTTTGCTACCGAGCAAGCTGGACCAGGAGTTTCGGGAAGAGCCACGCGTGGCTGATTTGTTGGACGGAGTAATGGAAGGGGCAGGTGACGGAAGAGCGCGGGAGCGCGGCCTCTGCCCACAGTCCTCCATCAGTCTGAGTTAATGGCGTTTAAATTGTTACCTCTTATCAAAAGGTCGCTAAATCCTCCTAATCGCGTGGTGCTCCCCATCCGTCTCCCTGCCTTGGCGCGGGGACCCGCGGGAGCTGCCGGCTGCACTCCAGCCCCGTTCCTGCTCGCTCTCCCGGGCTCCAGCTGTTGACACTCATGCATCACTGGCGCGGTTCCTCCGAAATTTCGGTGGCTGCAGCTTTATCCCTTAATCAGCAATTGATATTTTATCAAACGTGCAGGACTAGAATCCTAATTTATACGCTGGGCCAGTTCCTATCCCTCCTTCTCCTGGTTTGCTGCCTTTGCTCTGCCTGGGAGCCCCCTGGGTGTTCCCATTCTGCTTCGGGGACCTCTGTGAGCCCGACGGAGCCAACCTTCCAGGCTGAGGAGGGCTCACACACCTCAAACCAACATAAGAGTTTACGTACCCGCTTCTTGGGTTTAATTTTCGACATTTGGAGGCATTTCTGTTTTGTCTGAATCATCTCTTGAACCTGCCTTGGTCCTCATCTTTCCAGCTCCCCTGTTTGCACCAGCTCGTTACTCAATCTCTCCGTGCGTGTGCCTGCGCTTTGGCACATTTATTTTCCTTCGCCGAGGGGGTTTGGAGCACCGAGAGTGAGCTCACGGCACGAGGAAACCGCGCTCACAGCCGAGGTGTGGGCAGGAGTCCTGCTCTTACACGTAAGGCCCAGCTGGCTGAAGCAGGGGAGGCAGCTGCCGGGTGCGGGGCAGCGGAGCAGAAGCGCGGAGGGAGTCGGAGAGGAGGGGGATGGGGCGAGGCGGTGATTTATTTGTGAGCTGCGCTGAGGGAGCTTTCGGGTACGGGCCTGAGAAACCTGTCTCAAGCCTGACAAATGGGATGCCAGCCCTTTGAGGCTTTTGCTTTATTGCTGCTATTAGTTATTTTAGAGAAAAAAAAACAAAAAGGCATTATAATCTGCCGTTTTCTCTCATGCATTATTCAATCCGCTTGTTCGCGTCCCGTCCACATGGATTCACCCCCCAAACGTGCTTAAGTGTACGTATGTAACCACACAAATAAACAGACCTCTAGAACGATTTCAGGAGCAGGCTGGGAGCCAGCCAAGCCCGGTGGTGTCTTAGAACCCTCTGTTTCCACTGCACGTTGCCAGCATTTAGTAATGTAGCAGGTCTGCACGGAGGCTGAGGTGTGGAGATTTACTCTGATGTCGTCACGGTTGTGGAGTGGAGGAAAAACCAGAGCACCAAGCTGGCTGCTGGAGGATGCTGCCCAAGAGACAATTTGGAGAGAAGGTGCTCACCATACACCTTATCAACCAGTCCTGCATCAGCAGAACACGGTGCCTGGCCCGTTAAACCATTTTCTCTCATCTCTCTCTCTGCCCTTACCGAAAATAAAGAGAGAAAGTGGCCGGTGGTGACAGGCAGAGCCCTCCCCTCTCCTCCTCCCAGCTCCGTGGTGCGTGACTGATGTTCTGCGGTTCCTGCCAGTGAGGAGGGGTGTCCCAGGGGAACACGGGTACTTGTTCGCCGTGTGATTCCAGGGTATTGTTTCTGCTACAAGCGAAAGCAAAGAGATGGGAGATGGGCTGACAGCAGTGACAGCTGAGCTGGAGAGCAGGAGCAAGAGTGAACAACTTCAAAAATGGGAACTGCTAGAGAAATAACAGAGCTGAGGATAAAAGCTTGGGAATACCTTAGAGGCAAGGAGAGATGAAGCAAAGTCACTTTCAGTGTTACAAAATGGTGTTTTTCTGTACCGACACAGGGAGGAAGCGTGTTCTGTGAGGGTGGCACGACAGGCACCGGGGGGACGGGCCTGGGGCCACGTACCTGTCCTGGCCACGAGAGCTGGTGACACGATGTGTGTTCATTAGCCAGACAGTGCCACGCCGTCTGCGGGCATCCAGCTGAGCAGCAGTGGAGAACTTTTTAGGCAAAGCTGGCCAGAACCCATCACAGAACAAAGCCAAGCTCTTGAAAGCACCGCGGGTGCTGCGAGATACTCGATCGCCATATGGCTGAAGGAGTAAATTGGACCTGAGAAAATACCCCGAAGAGAACAACAGGCCTCTGCCAGCGTTAAAGCTCCCCAAGTGTGTGGAGGACCGCTGGCAGATGTTGAAACAGCTCGTCTTTCGCTCCCCGTGAGCAGGGGATGCCAAGGAAAAGGCGAGCAGGCAGGTAGGCAGGAGCCGTGTTTCTGGCTCTAAAGCACTGAACGTGCTTCGTGGTTCCTGCTCAGTCCGACAAGGAAAGCTGAACTACAACGTTGCGCTGAAAGGCTTTGGTGGCTGCTGCACTCCGAAAGCAAGACATTGCAGAGACCGTACCGGGACAGTTCCGGGCAGAGTTTGTTCCTTGCTGTCTGCCTGCCCTTGCCAACAATTACAATTTTCCCATTCAAGCTAGAAATCATTAGTACTGGTGATTTAAAAGAGAGGTTGTCATCGTGATCCTTTCCGATGGCTGAAAAATGACTCAGGTAGCATTTGGAGAAAGGGGGAAGAATCCATCAGAGGGATTTTTTCTCATCTCCTTTCTCATTTGGTTTCCTGAGCCCGGCTGTGCTTGGCAGAGAGCGGCGCGTACAAGAGGACGGGGATGCCGAGCAAACGGCAGCCTGTCTGACTAATTGCCCTTGTTTGTAATTCCCTGGCTCGTGCCAGCTCGCTGCGAGGTTTGAAAGAGCTGGGGCGAGGCGAGCGCTGGTGAGCCAGCCCCAGCTGCACGGGCTGTTTGAGCTCACCACAGGCTGCTGCAGCCTGTTCTCCAGCCCAGCGAGGGACGGAAGCTTCAGTGAGAAGCTTTCCCGACTGACAGAGCCCACAAGGGCCAAACCAGATTCACTTCCATCCCTGTTAGGCCTTTAACGACATCTTTTCCAAGCCCCAGGCTCCAGGTTGAGGGGAGTCCTTTGGCCAAGACCTTGCAGGGGGTTCTGCCGGCAGCTTTGCTCACTTGTATGTGACCTTGTGGCCAGGAAGGCCAATGGCATCCTGGGGTGTGTTAGAAGGGGGGTGGTTAGTAGGTCAAGAGAGGTTCTCCTTCCCCTCTACTCTGCCCTGGTGAGACCCCATCTGGAATATTGTGTCCAGTTCTGGGCCCCTCAGCTCAAGAAAGACAGGGAACTGCTGGAGAGAGTCCAGCACAGGGCAACTGGGATGATGAAGGGAGTGGAGCATCTCCCTTATGAGGAAAGGCTGAGGGAGCTGGGGCTCTTTAGTTTGGAGAAGAGGAGGCTGAGGGGTGACCTCATTCATGTTTACAAATATATCAAGGGGGAGTGTCACGAGGATGGAGCCAGGCTCTTCTCGGTGACAACCACTGACAGGACAAGGGGTAATGGGCTGAAACTGGAACATAAGAGGTTCCACTTAAACTCGAGAAGAAACTTCTTCTCAGTGAGGGTGACGGAGCCCTGGCCCAGGCTGTCCAGGGAGGTTGTGGAGTCTCCTTCTCTGGAGACATTCAAGACCCGCCTGGACACGTTCCTGTGTAGCATAATCTAGGCATTCCTGCTCTGGCAGGGGCATTGGACTTGATCTTTCGAGGTCCCTTCCAATCCCTAACATTCTGTGATTCTGTGATTCTGTGATTCTGTATCATCCTGCTTGCAGAGGGTTGGGTGCCTCCCAGGAGAATTTAGCCCTTGCTATGCCTGTCCTCTCCCTTCCCCTGGCAACTGAGTCCCAGCAGCAGCTCCCCACAAAGAGCTGAAGGATGAGATAATTGGCCTTGACCCCATTACAGATGTTCACCTTCAGCTGGGGAGACATAAGTCACGAGCTGAAACTGCAGCTCTGCATCGCGCTGAGTGCGTTAGACCGTTGCTGAAGGATGAGGGGTGTTTTATAGCTGACAGGGGCTTCTTCTAGCTCTGAAGAAGTGACGACGCGTCTTGCACATGACAGGCTTTCAGCTGGTGAGCGCAGAGACAGCCCCGGGTTGGTTTTTCCCCGTGGGGCCCCACGGATTTCATCTGCATCCTTCCTCGCCGCTCTTCTCTCGCCTTGCCCTGGTCCGCTGTGCCCAGCCCAAGCCCCCTCATGGGGAATTTGTCTTCATGGAGCCAGGCAACCCCCTCCAAGGACTGCAACCTGGTTCAACCTCACCTGCCAGCCCCCAAGCTCTCCTCTTTCTTGCCTTTCCCTCTAATGCTGTCCTGTAGGAAGCACAAATATGCAGCTACTTCCAGTCCATTTCGAATTCCGCTGGTATTTTGGGGCATGTAAATTATCCGTCTGCAGAATTTCCCCTGACTCTCAGCCGACGTGCAGAAACTGCAGCGTGCCAGAGGAGCTCAGGAGTGTCACATACGATTTATCAGAAAACCTCCTACTGCCCCTCCAGCCCCAACAGGGCTGTGGATATCCAGCAGCCTCTCCTCCCGAAGGAAGAGGCGAATGAATCCTTTGCTCCCTGGCACCAAAAATGTTTTCTCCTTCTAAGTCTAAAGGTGCCGTTGCCTGTTCTGTCCGGAGGAGCTTCTTCTCGATGTGCACGAAGGGGAGAAGGAACAGGAAGGGTTGTGGCCGAGATTATAAAGTGCCATCGAACCTGTTGCGTGTCAAAACGAAATAATTAAGTAGGAATTCTTTCCTGAGCTCAAGAAGCAGTTCAGCTCCAACCTGCTGCACCCCCCTGAGGGCCGTGCCTCAGTTTCCCAGTTCATTAGGTGGGTGAGGGCAGCTGAGTGCAGGCAGGAGCTATGGGGGTAGTCAGTGAACTTACAGGAGTGAGCTGAACATCCGACTCGCCGTATGAATTATTTATCCAGGTTAACATTCCCAGCACAGTGAGAAAAATGATCCGTAAATACCTTGGTGACTCCTGGGCGCTGCTCAGCTCCGCTGCCTGTGCAGGATCCTTTCATTCCCTCCCGCAGAAACGTTGGCAGCAGCGGAGATTTTCTTCTGGTTCGTGGTTTTCGCAGGATCTCACCTCTGCCCTGTGAGACGAGCTTCATGTAATCACAGGATGAGATTTATTTTAGCTGGGAGGAAAATCGGGTTGACAATCTCTTCAAATGCCCATCCAAAAGGAAAATAAAATTATTGAATTGGAGGGAAGGGCGAACTCAAGATGCAGTAACGTGGTCAAAAATGGCTTGGGAGGACACTGCAGGAATGATTTGAACTAACATGTAATACCCCTGGAAATTCAGAATTTGGTTGGATTTGCAGGAAAGCTAACAACCAAAGAGGACGGAAATAAAATTTAAGACCTCCTACAACCTTATTTCTGCCCTTGCGAATCTGGCAGTGTCTAGACTTTCCATATTTGTCCCTTTAGTGCATTCGTATTTCCATATATTTTGAAGTCTGAGGAGACCACACGATAAGAAAGAAAAATACCAGCAGATGACTGTGGAGGCACGCTGTCTCAAGAATGTAGAGAGCTCATGGTGCCCAGTTCAAGGGTTATACTTAAGCAGAAATACTTGTTGAGCAACACCGGTTTTAAGCAACAAATTTAGAATTTATTTTCTTTTTTTCACGAACACTTATTTCCAAGGGAAAAGGCTTAACATGCAGACTCCAGAGCTGGCTGTGATCTGTTTGCCTGGTTTCGTTTGTCATTAGTTGGAACCATTGCAAAAATCTGTGCTATCGGTTGCAGATTGTGGCCTCGCGGAGAAAATAATGAAGAAAAAATTCCCAGATCAAGCTGCAACAGAAGCTCGGAATGTGCTCTAAGATGCTGCTAATAAGAGCAAAGTCTCTTTGTGCCAAGAAGTGGCAGAGCAGAGGCGTGGACGTGGATCCCGCCTGTGCATATATTAACACGTACAAATTTCGCCAAACACGAGAGACCTAGACTTTTGCAGATGGCAACTTGAATATCGAGAGCGTTTTTGGAATCTTTCGCCTGTTTCCCCGCTGTTGGAACGTGGCTGGAATTTGCCAGGGGGGAGGTCGGTGGGTTCTGAAGGAACCTCCGTCCTTTCGGAACCCAAATTCTGTAAGATGTGACCTAGTGGTTGAGGATTCAAAGGTTTAGTGGAAACACCTTTCAGGAAGATGGGCCAGTTTATGCAGCTGTGGAATAAAAACACCCTGAGCTCAACTCGTAGACACTAGAGAGCCCATGTGAGAAATGAGCCTGAAAACCAGGCTCACCTCTGCTGTTCTAGGAACTCTTTGCCTTCTAATCCTAAGCAAGACCCACTTCTAAATCTGAATTGCAAGGCTTACGGAGTATAACAGCCTCCTAGAAACCACTGGCACAGCAAAAAAAAATAATAATAAATTATCTGCTTGTATTAATAGGTTATATTTTTAGCTTAAGAGCTAACTGTTCTGCTCAGTGAGCATCCACTCCTGCAGCGAGGACTAGAGCTGAAAAATAAGCAACAAAATCTTTTCTCAGGGCGTTTCTTCACCCAAAGTGCCCGTTGAGGGAGCGGCCAAACATTTTTTCATTAAACTTTTCTTAGTTTTTTTTTAGGTGAGGTTTGAAAGAAGCATCCATTCGCCCCACAAACGCTCAGGTTTTCATCATGGAAAACCGAAGCCGCGTTTCTTTTTTGTCTGTGAACCTCCAATTTTCCCATTATTTTAGGATTTCATTTCCAAGATCGGATTTCAGCCAAAAAATGTTAGTCTTCAATTACCGAGATTCAATTTATTCTCTTTCTGAGCACTTGGCTTAATCCAGTGCAGAAAGGTACATTAATGAACTCTCTTCGAGATGGAAACAGGGAGCGGTGTTTTGCATTTCATTAGCCCTCTTAAGAAAGCTGAGCAAGTTAAACAGGGGCCAACAATATTTTAATGAGCCTTCCAGAGATTGCCTCCTGCAAAAAGAGGTCCTTTTAATGCCATTTGTTAAAATATCCCGTGGCAGGTCGACTCCTTGCTTCGAGATCTCTCCGCGGCGTGATTTTCTGCCTCTCGGGCACGCAAAGAAATCGCGGAGTTTTCCCTGGCGTCGCAGCCTCTGCTCAGCCCCGTCTCTGGCTGAGAGAGCTCCTCGCACAAGGTCACCTCCAGCTCTGGAGCCCGAGCTCTTGAGGAGCGACGTTAATTAGCGTTTGTCCCTTTGTCGGACGGATTTTAGATGTTTGCTCTACAACCTTGCTGTCCATCAGGGAGATTGCTACTGGTTATGCTGGCAAAAGCAGAGCTGGCTGTGGATAAAACATGTCGGGGAGATTTACGGTCCGTCGTTTCACAGTCTTCGCCTTCACGTTGGAGCTCTTGTCAGGTGTGGGATCAATTACTGAGTCTGTCAGCGGGCAGAGGCTTTTTGTCTGGCTGTCGCCTGCGAGCTTATTCCACCTCTGCCCTTCGTTAGGGCACTGGGGCACTTCTCAGGCTTTTTCCTGCGGCGCAGCGCCGTGCCTCGGGAAGGACAGAGCCCTGGGCTCTGGCTGAATGATACAGAAAACCAGCGAGATCTGCCTAGGCTTTGAAGAGCAGTAAGGTATCGAAGGCCTGGGTTTATCCTGGCACGCAGAAACGGCCTCTCTCCTGTCCTCCTGCAGGAAGAAGCCGGACGGGCTAATGTTTCCCTCTTCAAGCTATTTCCTCAGTCCACACGAGAATTACAGTTGCGATGCCACGTTCATCCCTTTGCCTTGCACCTCCCGTGACACACCACCGCCTCCTGCCTTGGAAGAGGGAGGGGGATCACGGGATCTCCTCGTCCTGCTGCCTGATGACAAACATGACGTGCGCCGGGGGCTCTGAAACAAGCAAGTGCTTAGCTGGGGTACGTGCCTCTCACAGCCACATACCTTTCACGCGACAGCCGGGAACTTGCCTGCGGCAAAGCCTGGGGGAGCGGGACAGCCCGGCTGCAGCTCCTGCCCTCCCCTGCCACGTCTCTCCAAACTGCCCCCCTCGGGCTTCCGCAGCTTCGATCGCAGACGTTGCGCTGCTCTGAAGCAAACCATGAACTCATTTTTTACTCACGCTTTACACCACGGAGCCAGGCAGATGCTGCACCAGGTGTGACCCGAGACGAGTCAGGGCTCTGCTCTTCCACCCTTGGGCTGTGCTCGCCGTAGCAGGAAGGCAGCCAGGTCCTCTCCCACCCACTGCTCACCTCCACATCATCTCTTCCTCAGATTTTCGTGGTTGTAAAGAATTAGACTCCGTGCTAAACTCAACTCCTTTTTCTTTCTTCCTCCCCTCCATTCGTTCCCAACTCGCAAGAGTGTTTGGTATTCGCCGGAGCAGAGCTCTCCAAGGCCACACGTCAGCTCGTTGGCAGATGGATGGTGGTTGGGTTGCCCAAGGCAGCGCTGCGGGAGTGCTCGGACTCGGCAATGAGGGGGACTTGACGATCCAGACGTGGTGGGGTGGGGTAGCGCAGAATTTGTGCCGGGAGAATCGAGCAGGCGTCAGCGCTCACGCCAACACGACTTTTGCATAATGTCGAGTCCTAAAGTTCCTTCTCCCATCAGGAGAAGGCTCTGGGTTAAAGATTCCTCGTTCTAGCCCTTTGGACGCTGTCAGGAACAGCATTTCATCCTTCTTGTGAATCGTGTAGGGGGATGTTGGCAGACAAATATGGCCACAGATGCCAACAAAGGGGAGCCCCAAGGCTGTGTCATGGCATGAGGCAACCCTTAAAGCCAGGTTATGGGAGATTTATACCGTGGCAAAGTGTCTCCCTCATCCAGGCAACAGCTTCACCTCTTGACCTTACCAATGGAGCGTCTTCGGACCAGGGAGAATATGTGGGATGTGTCTAAATATGTGGGGTGGGCATGGTTTAGTGGTGGACCTGGCATCTTTAGGTTATTGGACTCGATGGTCTTAAAGGTCTTTTCCAACCTGAACAATTCTGTTACTCTAAAATTGTCTTCCCCATCGTATCAAAGTATCCCGAGACCAAATCCAAACACTTTCAGTGGCTCTTGTAAGGCTCTGTCTGGACCCATGGCGCTGCTCCTTTTGCTTCAGGTTATTAAAAAAAGCTGGAAAAGTTTGATCGAGCTTTCCCGAGTCGCTGCTGGAGTTGTCTGGGGGAAATGATGTGACCTCTCTCTGTAGACTGAGGCTGTTGCGTTGCTGGGAGGGGAGGTGGGTGGCAGGGAGGCTGTGGCAGGACGCTGCCTGCCTGGGAGCGGTTCGAAGCGTGTAGGTCTTCCTCAAGATCTCGTCTGCCGTTAATTTCCTCTGAGCAAAGTGAATATCGTAAGGGACTTGATAGCGGGGAAAAATGTCACTGTGGAATACAGTTAATAACCGTAATCAATTCTGCTACAGAAGCACTAAATAAACTTATCACCCGCCGTGGCAGACCTGTTAGCAATGCGGCGTGAGAGGTGTCTCTGCTCCTAAAAGCTCCCAAGGAAAATCCCGGGTTCGCTGGGTGCTTTCGGGGCAGCGGGGAGCTCCGACCAGTTCTAATTCCTGCTTTAACTGAACCCTTACGTGTGCTCTCCCAGAATCCCAACGGTGTGAGTCTAAACAAAAAGCCAGGTTTATAAGTAATGGTCTAAAGAACTGAAGGTCTAAATAAGCCGCTGGTGCAAACCCCCACTTTCCCAGGGACTCAAAATAATCTTGTGTTTGACATCCAAGGAACCACAGGTTCATTTGAATGTGGGGAACGCGATGGCATCGAAGGACCTTTATTTCTGTTTTTCACAACTTGTTTCAGCGGTGGTAAACTTTTAGAGATTTTTCTCGTGTTTTGTTTAGCTTTGAAGTTGTTTTTTCAGTTTTATTTTATTTTATTGGTAATGGAGAAATCTGTTTCTTAACTTTTCCTTTCGGAGGTTCTGGGCTGTCTGTTTTCACAGGCCCTGACTCTTTACATAACAAGCCTACAAGAAGTATGTGACAGAGCTGCAATATGCCGCTACAATCACTGCTGCTCCCCAAGCAAGATTTAAATTTAATCCACAGTCCAAGTTGCTGTGTGACTGGATTCCAAGTCAAGGCGCTGGCTTCTTTACTCTTTCAATGTGTGGTTAAAAATACTCATCAGCTGATGTCCATTTGCAGCTTAGAAATGCCATCAAGCACATTTCTCAAGTTTGAAAAAAAAACCATGCCAGTGTCAATTTTATGGGTTGGGGTTTTGTTTTGAGGGAGGGCATGTGTGGCTGATGCCGGATTTCCCCGCTCACGAGAGAGGCGGGAGGGTCTTCTGGTGTGAGTGGCTCCTCTCTTGAGTTTGCAAGGATGAGCAAAGAAAGAGGTGCGAAAGGAAAACCTCTGGCAGCATGGCAAAACCTTGTCATACCGTCAGAATCCACCAGCATCGGATCGAGCGCCCTTGTGCGGGGATTAAATCCTGGTTCGGCTGGAAGCGGCCACGTGAAGGAGGAGGAATTGATTTCTGAAGGGGCTGAGACACGTCTCCTCCTCTGCGGAGCGACGAGGCTCCGGGGGGATGAGCTTCTGCCAAAGCTTCAGACCAGGGGCACACGTCTAGCCTGGCTTTTTTCTTCTTTTCCTTGCAGTCTCGCATTTGGAACCAGGCAGGTACAGCTAAATTTGAACCTTTTTTCAAATCAAGCCCTTTGCATGTCTTTGTGTCCCCTCTTATTTTGTCTTGGCAGCTGGGCTGGGCTGTGAGTTTTGCTCAGCGCGTTTCTGTACCGCGTGAAGGAAATTCATTAATGTGTCCTTGAGGAAGGAGATCATTAAAAATTAAGCTGCTTTGAAATGCTGGATTTTTGTCTGTTTTTTCTCCTTCCAGCTTGGAAAGAGTTTTCTCCTGTTTTCCAAAAACTTTCCCCAGAGTCCCATCTCCTTGAAAACTCCTCCAAGAAGGGTCTGTGGAAAATGTTAATCGCTTAAAACGGGCACTTGCCTTTAGCAAAACCATCCAGTGGGAAGTTCTTGCCTCCTCCTGCACTGTTGGCTTCATTTTGGAAGGGTTGTACATCCCAGAATGAAGGATTTAGCCTTTTTAGGATGAATTTCACCTTCAATTAAAAAGAAGGGAAAAAAAAAAAAAAGAGCTGTTGCAGTTGTCTTTGACCTCAACCTGGCCTTGACGTAAGATAAGAGGAAATTTCCCCAAAGGGCTTGTGTCCTGTTTTCAGGCTGTAGCTTTGTATTAGAACTGAAGGTGTGAATGCAACTTTCATTTTCACTCTTGCTCAGCTAAAGTGAAAAAAAAGAAAAAAACTATCTTACTGGGTGTGTGTAGGCAGAGAGCGACCGTGATGGGTAGAGCTGGACCTGGATCCCTGAGCTGCCATCATTCCCCCCTTGCAGTCAAGAGCTTGGGAACATTTCTCTCACTCGGCTTTTCCTTTCTGGGTAAACCAGCTTGCGTGGCTTTTGTCCCCACCTTGGGATCCTGGAGTTTTAAAGACTTTTTGCTCTTTTCACTGTTGCAGAACAACAGGGGGGTGTCTTGTGACCTTGGGGTTTCCTTGAGGGTGTTCTGTAGGTTTTGATCTGACTAGAGGGAGGTTTGAGAGTGCTGGTGAATCATAGAATCATAGAATCATAGAATGGCCTGGGATGGAAGGGACCTTAGAGATCATTTTAATCCAACCTCCCTGTTGTGGGCAGGGACGCCACCTCTCGACTAGGTCAGGCAACACGTGAGAACTGAACGGGAATTGAACCCACGACCTTCGGTGAATAGAGTAGAGTAGAGTAGAGCAGAGTGGAGTAAAGTGGGATAGGATAGGGTAGGGTGGAATGGAATGGAATGGAATGGAATGGAATAGAATAGAATAGAATAGAATAGAATAGAATAGAATAGAATAGAATAGAATAGAATAGGACTATTTCAGTTGGGAGAGACTTACAGCGATCCTGTGGTCCAGCTGCCTGACCACTACAGGTGCCCAAAAGTTAAACCATACGATTAAGGGCATTGTCCAAATGCCTCTGAAACCCTGACAGGCTTGGGGCATCGACCTCCTCTCCAGGAAGCCTGTTGCAGGGTCTGACCATCCTTCTGGTAAAGAAATGCTTCCTAATGTCCAGTCTGAGCCTGCCCTGACCCAGCTCTGAGCCGTTCCCAGGCGTCCTGTCCCTGGGTCCCGGGGAGAAGAGCTCAGCACCTCCTGCTCTCCGAGTGAGACAAGTCCAGTGGCTGCTCTCCAGCCACCCCTCTCCCAATTTATCCTGGTGCCCAGCGTTACTCCCACATCCTACGTGCAGAATCTGGCATGGACTTGTTAAATTTCATCCCCTGAAAGGTGCGTGGCTACCCCAGGTTCACCAGCTGTCCTTAAAGTATTTTCTACTATTGGGCCAGATTGAAGCCTTTTCCTTTGTTTCCTTTTTAACATGAAAGGATTTCAGTTAAAAAATCCTGTATTTGATGCTCTGTGTCTTAGTGACACAAGGCACTGCATGATTATAACTGAGAAGGTCTCCATGGGAGAAGAGGAGCTCCAGGGTCGCACAATTCCCGGCGAGCCGTGTGATTTATTCAGAAGCAGCACCCTGGAAAAGTTGTGTTCGAGAAATGTTTGCTAATGAGGAATGCAGGCTGCTCCCAGAACCATCCTGGAGCCTCTTCAGGGTGGGAACTTCTGCATTTGCTTATAGCTTCTTAACTACCGAAAGGCCCCGGAGGATACGGGGAGATTCCCGGTAACTCTGCTAATGAAGGAGGAACGCAGGAGCACTCTATATATTTGTTGTCTGATTGCTATAGAAATAAATGAATCGGGGAAACGCGCTGAACAGTCAATTCTCTCTTCCTCAGAAACCAGCACAATTTAATTAAGTCTAAACAGCACTTAGGATGGCGAATACTGAATCGATTGATGGGCCAAATACTCTGGAGGGTATTTGTCTGATTCCCTCGACGCTCAAGCAAAAATTAAGAAGGAGAACCTTTCCAAACCTGTTCCTCTCAAGGCTAGAGGCTGTTAGGTTCATTTCCAAAACGTTATTTTCTTTTCCAGAGTTAGTTGGTCCCTGCTCTTTCCAGAGATGTGAATGTTTATCGAGTCTAGAACCGGAATATTTTTCAGTTCACGCTGGTGTGAGTCAGTGGGGACAGCACTGGAGTCACTGGAACTACACGGAGGAGGAACTGGGACCTTTGTGCCACAAGCCGGGGCTGACGCCGTGTCCCACAGGGCGTCAGATAAATGTCTGTACGCACTCCCCAGGCGTGGAGAAGGAGCGTGGCCTCAGCGGGCTGTGCCATCTCGCACGCTCTCGTGCCGAGTCCTGAACGTGACATGTGTCAAACCTGGGGGTTGCAGGTGGAGCCAGCGTTGAACCCGACTGTTGTACGTGACTTGGTGTGATTCTCACCCAGCCGTGACTGGAGGGACCGGGCTGTAGGATGACCAAGGCGTTGCTGCTCTCAGGTGTAGCCGCTCAAGAGTAACGTCACCCCCTGTGCCTCCCCCGTCACCAAATGCCTTCTCCCCCTCCTGGCATTTCTAAATAGCCCTGACCGCAGGAAAGCACACAAAAGCCCAGGTTAACAGATCTCAGCAAAAATCCCAAAGCAAAGAAGGTCTTTGCACAGGATTATAGCAGGATAAGCGTGACACCCTTCAAAGAAAGTCTAATAAGCGAGGAAGTGCTGGTTCCGGTGCATCACCTCAGCCCTGC
The DNA here is from genome assembly GCA_020746105.1 of Trogon surrucura. Taxonomy (NCBI): domain Eukaryota; kingdom Metazoa; phylum Chordata; class Aves; order Trogoniformes; family Trogonidae; genus Trogon; species Trogon surrucura. The sequence continues at coordinate 4,223,976 of CM036639.1, forward strand.
GCCAGCACAGTCTCCCTCCCCTGAGCTATTTCTCGTGTCCTCTGGTGACCTGCTCTGGTTTCACCGCTGCAGGAATGCAGGGCTTGATAGATGGGGTGAAACTGGGCATCATCGTACACTGTCGCTGTGATTGACTCTGATGCAGGCACAGGAGGAGGAATCACCCCATGAAGTCCAAGCCCCGGTGCCGTGGGGCTGCTCTGCTGTCTGCCCGTGCTGGCTGGGCGTTGCAGCCACATCTGCTCCGTGGTCAGAGCTCAACTCCGGGTATAACTGAGGCTGTAGCACCCAGCTTTCCCCAAGTCCGTCCCCACTGCACGGGGTCAAGGCTGCTGGGTCCCAGCTGAAGGCGTGCAGACACCCGGGTGTGAGCTGGGCACCCTTTGGGGCCAGTGGAGGATAACTTTTGGGTGCTGAAGTGGTAGACCAGGGCTATCACACATCTGCCCCCAGGGTTTGAGCTAAGTCAGCGTGGAAGTAGTGTGACTGAGGGTTTATCTACACCTTGGTACAGACCCAGCCCCGCACGGAGTCGGGAGACCCCGAGAGCAGGCGGGTGTTTTGGAGGAAGGTGTCTGGTTCTCACATCGAGCAGCTGTAGATAATCCTCTCACTGCATCACTCCCTTCTAGCTGGTTTGATGTCTTTTACAAAAGTTCTGCTGAACTTTTTTGCATTTCCCAACTGCCCGTGTTTGTCTTACAATAATTAGATTCTTTTTGTTTTGCCTGTTGGTCTCTTTTTTTTCTTTTAATTGTGGCCAGAGCAGTAGTTACTAACATTACCGAGGGCAATTGATTGAGAGGGAGCTCCTGAGGTAGCAATTTCTTTTTTAATTAGAGCATTCAATAGATCCCGTTGGAAGGAGGTCCGTTAATCAGTTTTTAAATCGTGCGGTGGAGAGTTACAGCAAACACAGCCGGGTAATACAGATGCTGGATTTCTGAAGGGCAGGCTTTGACTGGAGGCTGGAGCAAAGTGATGTAGCTGGACCCTGCACAGATGTTTCGTGACTGTGATGGGAAGCCATAAAACAAATGTTCTGAACAGGATCCGATTTTATTTCAAAGCTTAAATATACCAGGAATGTTTCTAAGACTTATTTTCCTTTATCTCTGGGGAAACTAAGTTGCACATTAAGGCACTGACTTATTCATAAGAGAAGAACAGGAATTGTTTGAAGTAATACTTTTGTCAATTCTTTTTTGAAATCCCAGCGTCAAATCCTCTTCTCCTCTCTTCTCTGGTGCAGAATTGGTAACATCATTGTGTGTTAATAAACAACTTACTGCTTCCTATGCAGTAATTATGCTCATTTTGCACGCAGTATTCTTCTCCTATTGCTCAGCCAGCCAGTGTTTTGCTACCACTTCTTTCCCAATCTGGATCGATTTTGTTCTTCGTTACAAAAGAAATCACTGTGTTACATCGCGGCTCTTTGTGCTGCTCCAAGCCACAGTTCAACAACTGCTTTTCAAAGTCCTAATTATAAACCTGCTCTTGCAAGTTTAGCATTAAGGGGATGCCAATGTTCTTGCAAGTTTAGCATCACAAGTGGGGAAACCGAGGCACTGAGCACGCGTCACCCAGATCCCTCCAGCTGGAGCGGGGACCCCAGAGAGATTTATTCAAGTCAGAAGACGTGGTGGAAATCTCTGTCTCCCTCTTCCACATCAGATATCACAGGACCTCACATAATTCAGGTTTTTAATGCACCACTTTTAAATGTGCTTCTAGTGAATGGTTAATTTTAATAGTGCCTGTGTGAGATACCGTTTCATAAGTGAAGCTGTAGTAGGAACAAGTATTTTTTAAAAAAAAAAATCATGTGAGCAAGTGTTTCTTCTAGTAGCAACACGGGAAAAAAACAGAACAAGAAAGGATCATCTAAGCTGACCATTAATTTGGAGAAGCTTATTAAGTGCTTAGTGAGCCACTAACTTGAGGGCGAGGCACAGATGAAGAAATTCCATTATAAGGTAATGAGAGTCAAAGTGGATGGTAAAACCATGTCGAATATTCGTTAGCGGCGGCTCCCAGCAGCTGCCCAGGATCTAAGGGAAGCAGTAACCTTCCCCAACTAGAGAACGAGACAGTGGGAAAAAAAAATCACAAGGTGTAAGAGGATTTCTTCCAAACTTTCTGGAGATTTCACCTGAGAACATAAGAACCGTCAAATTCGATTAGCCCCATCTACACCGTTACCGCATCTCAGAGAGGCTGCGCTTCATCATCAACAAACGGAGGGGGAATAATCTGGTTTCCACTTTCTTAATCCTTCATAACCAACTACTGACTGGAGATGTGGAGCTGCTCTGATTTCTCCTGCCTTGTTTAACTATTACAATTCAGGTTGTTCGTGTAAAGGTCAGTCCCTCTCTGGCTTTGTGCAGCTTCCCGAGGCGATGCTGTCGCTGCTGGCCCCGTGCTGGGTGTTCCCCGGGGTACAGACACGTGCTCACAGGACACACAAATCGTGGGGAGTCGTGTGGGATGGTTCATTCACCTGGTTTTGGGGTCCCTTTCTCCTTGTGATACCTAAAACCACAGCGATGCTTGTGCAGAATCGTTTCCCGATCAGGATTAATAGCCTCTCTGCAGCCTGTAACTTATTTACATTACATATTCTCCTGAAGTGTTCTGGGCAATTCATCAAACGTTTTAATGTTTTGGGGAGTTTTTGGTTTATTATTTTAGTAGGACTGCTTTTTTTTTTCCTTCCTTCCTTCAAGCTAAGCCAGGGTTTCCAGAGCTGAGAGCAACTCAGTGGGTCTGGAGAGGAGAGAAAAAATTGCAAATGATAAATGCTGGGAATTAAAAGTGATCTAAAGTTGCTGTCACGTTATAATGCAGTTCTCAGGTCCAGTATCTCACAATTCTGCAGGGTTTGGATGTAGGTTGCCCGGACCACGGGAAGGGGAGCACACAAAGCTCTGTCTCCGCATGGGCGCTGTTTGCGGGATTCAACAGTAAATAATAATAATAGGACCTTAAATACGTCGCTAAGCAGGGCTGAATAATGCCCAGCACAGAGTGCAGACCAGGGCTAGCGGAGAGTTTCCTCGCGGGGTGAGGAAGACAAGAATTTTTGGTGGCTTGTTTGAGGAAAAGCAGGGGGGACTTGCTGGGAGGCTGCCGGGGGACGGCGAGGTTTGTGGCACCGTACCCCGAAACGTCTGAGCGCGGGGGGGATGTGTGATGCGAGGCTCAGGCAGAGATTTGTATTATTTCTATAGCAACATATAAAGCATCTGGGATTAGAAAGCAGCACGGGCTCTGGAAGAGGAGCTAAACTGCAGTCTTTGACTTCAGTATCAAGCCCTACTTGATATATTCACTAAACCCACTCCTTTCCCAGGGAGGGCTTAACAAAACACCGTGGCTTGGCCATGGAAAATTGGCTCCTCGCGCTGCTCTCCCTGATCACTCAGGCTAACGATAGCTCCGCAGCGCATAATATTTTTTTCAATCTGATTTAAGAGGAAATTCGATTGATCATCGCTTTCTGCCCAGACTTCTGGGTTCTCCGCACAAACTCGGCGCTGCTTCGCATTCCAAACACGCTCGCCCTGCACCGAGTCAACCTACAGGAAATTAATTCAGTACAATTTTTAAAGTGCACTAGGTTAAGGCTGACATGCCTTTCATCTGGTAGGACACAGCGTGCGTTGTCTTGCTTGTCACCCTTGTGGAGGCAAAAAAGGGGATGAGGCAGCGTATGGCTGGAAAAATAAGGTAATTATTGACACGTTTCAGGTTTGTTCTTCCAGATCGCGTTAATGATGTGTTTTGGAGCTATTGAAACATCCACATATGAAACATCCGCAGAGATATATTGTTTGCAGAGAGGAGAATGTGGCTGGTCTTGCTCACAATTTGCCGAGGAGCTGCTGAGATGCAGGGAAGCTCAGTCTGGCTGCGTGCGGTCATTACAGACGTGCCGCCCGGAACGCGACAGTCACACGAGGTGTTCAAGGAGGTCGGTGCCAACGTGAGGAAGACGAAGGAGCCGGGAAGGGAACAGTCCTCAGGTGATGGAGGGAGGCACCAGAAAGAGCTTATTAAAAATGTTTTACCACCTCTCTGCCCATTGCCTGCGGAAGAGGCAACCTCTGCCTGGTGGCTGCCTGGATTTAACAGCGATCCCAGAAATATTGCCCTGCCTCACCTCTCCTTCCTCCTCGGTAATCCCTGCTGTGCTTTTGAGCCAAGTTCCTGCAAATTCTCCATTGCTCCTTCCTCTGCTGAGCTTGCTGGCTGCTAGTTACCGTCCCTGGGTTTCTTCCAGGCTCCTCATCTTCAGACAGAAACGCGGAGAGGCTCAGGGGCGTGCGGCGGGGAGCGGTGACCTCTCCAGAGCCCTGCAAAAGTAACGAATGCTCCGAGGTGCTATGGACTCAAACCCCGAAGTCTTTATTCAAGTAAAATTTCCCAGTGGAGTGTGAATCTTGAGACTGTGAGAGGAAGGGACTTTCCTGAGACTAAGTGGGTAGAGTACAGAGACCTTGGTTCAGCAGAGAATTTAACCTCTGTTGGCAAGCCAGGAAAATCAGTGCGGCGATGGCACGTGGGGCTGAGAACTTGCTGAGTTGGGGCCAGTCCCCTGTGCTGGGGTGGATGCTGGCCCTTTGAGTCATAGTAGAATCATAATAGAATCATAATAGAATCATAATAGAATCATAATAGAATCATAGTAGAGTCATAGTAGAATCATGGTAGAATCATAATAGAATCATAGTAGAGTCATAGTAGAATCATGGTAGAATCATAATAGAATCATAGTAGAGTCATAGTAGAATCATGGTAGAATCAGAATCATAGTAGAGTCATAGTAGAATCATGGTAGAATCATAATAAAATCATAGTAGAGTCATAGTAGAATCATAATAGAATCATAGTAGAATCATAATAGAATCATAATAGGATCATAATAGAATCATAGTAAAATCATAGTAGAATCTTAATAGAATCGTAGTAGAATCATAGAATCATTAAGCTTGGAAAAGAATTGCATTTAGGGAGCAGCTTGAGAGCCCGAGACCTGAGCGTGCCGAAGAATTACAAAAGGCTGCAGGAGTATTTTGGTGCCTCTGTTGAAAACAAGCCCCAAACCACTTCTCCGCTCATGCTGTCTCCCTGGACGTTTGCCGCTGAATTTTTGTTGAAACCCAGCCTTTTCCAAAAACAAACAAACAAAAAAACCACCCCACCAAACAACCTGGGTACATGTTGTGTTGAAAGCGAATGATCTTGATGAGTTGTGGGAGTGGAGAAGTCGATTTTCCAACAGAAGTAAATTCCCACTGGTCTGGAGGAAGACTAACACGCTCCTGTCAAAACGTATCTGATTTTTTCTTTAATTCCATAAAGAAAAATACCTGAAAAGCTCTCCCTGTGTGATGCTAAAACGTGTTAAAGTGGCTTGAGGGACAAGGTAGGGGAGGATTTGCAGAAGGGACGGGGGGATTGGAGCTGTGGGTGCTGGGAGGGTACAGATGTTTGCCTCTGGATTGCTGCTCCGCTTATTTCCAGGGATCCACAGCCCTCGTCTAAAACACTAAACCCCATTTCTTAAGAATAATTCAGCTGGCAGGTGACAAAAACAGGAAGGGGAAGCCAAATGTTCCAAACGCAGAGGAGAAATACTGGCTGGGCACTTTCTTCCCAGGCAGCACAGACCACTCAGGGTTTCACTCATCTGTCAGCCCAGGTGATGGTACATAATTCACAACAATAATTCCTCTGGTAGCTGAAATTTGCTCTGGACTGCAGTTTCTTCCAGTTCATTCCTTCCTTGTGTTTGAATCCTGTTTGCAGCGTGCAGCGTTCAAAACCTGAGCTCTGCTGCTGAGCTACGATTGCTCCGATAAGCCCGAGGGATCATTTCTGGTCCATGGCTGGGCGTGCCTGTTACCCGTTTCCAGAGCGAATATTTACCGGCGAACATTTTGCAGTTCATCTTCCGCACGTGCCGATTTCCAGAGGAACCGGCTCCTTCAGCTTAAAAGTTCAGCTCCCGAGCTCAGCAGGAGCAGATCGGTTTTGAGGCAGACCTTTCCAGGCTGAGCTTTTCAGCTCATTCCCCGCTGGTCCCTCGGCTCATTCCCCGCTGGTCCCTCGGGAAAGAGGGCGAGCTGCAATCTGAGGGGCTGGCCAGAGCTAAGCCTGGGAGGGATGAAATGTCACCAAGCCTTGGTTTACAGAGGGGAAACTGAGGCACAGAGTGACGTGCTGAAAATCCAGCAAATTTCCAGAGAATTGAGGCTGGTGGAACGTTGTGTCTGAAGATTCCAGTTGAGAAACTGAGGCCCTGAAGGCTTTTTTTCTGCTTTGAACCACCGCAGCAATCAGGAGAAAAGGCTTTGCGAGTGCTTTTTGTGAAAGAAGGCAGCATCTCCTTGCCTCCCATTAAGACACCTGCCCTTAGGTAGCGGCAGAGACAAGGGAGGGGCGACGCGGGATGTGCCCCCAGCGCCTCATCAGAGGGGTGAGGGCTTTCATTTGTCAACCCAGAGGTTCCACCCTGGATCCCGCGGTGACAGATCACTGTCACCGGGATAATCAAGCAGCAGAGGCAGGGTCGTTTCTCATGGCTCTTTGCTAAACGAAGCACTTTCCTCCCTCTTACCCGGCGCTTGCAAAGCTGAGGGGGCTGCGCTGCCTGGGCACACACCGTGTCCCCGTCGCTGTCACTCGGAGCCTGAATTACTCCGGGATGGCAGAGGTGACATCCTGCAGCGTCCTCCCAGGCACCCTTAACCAGGGAAACAGAAAAGCCAGCCAGCCAGCATCCAGGCACTTACTGCTCTTTGCGTCTCCTGGATGCTAAGCCGGGCTTGCAGCACTCGCCAGACGTGCATTTCTGAGCTGAGAAGCTCTTCCTGCTGGTCCTTTTCCACTTAAAAAGGGAAAGATCTTTGGCTGGAACTGGCAGCTAATGGGGCCGACCTGGTAGGTGGAGGCTGCAGTGGGGTTTGAGGGACCGGTGCTCATTTCCCTGATGCCCAGCTCAACATTCTGCGTGTTTTAACCGCTCAAAGAGCTCATGGCAAACAAAAAAAAAGACTCAGCTGCAGGAGAATCAGATTCCTGGACTAGGATTCAGGACAACTCGCCTGCCCATCAGCTCACATCCCTGCAGGCTGCCTGAAGGTTGCACTTGCCCTGGCAGGGAAGTGCAGTCCCTCGCAGGAGCTGAGCAGGGCTTGGGAACTCGGCAAGACCCAAGAATTGCTCACAGCCACACAAGTACGTGGTGCAGCAAGAGCCCCTGGTCTGGGACGTGGGATTGAATTTGCCTCTAGCTCTTGGGGAGGCTTTGCAGCCCTCTGAGGTGGTTGTGGCTCTCAGACACGGGGGCTGCCGGATCAGTGCTGTCGTGTGTGAGGACGAGAGAAGTCAGCTTTGCTCCAGCCAGCCTGGCCAGAGGATAGAGAGTGATACTAGAAATCGTTTTCTCTCTTTAACAGAGTGAGCTGAGCTCTCTGACGCAGAGCACTGAGTCCTTCCTGCCCCTTTCACTAATCGTGGCAAATGACTTCTCCTTGCGCTCCTCAGCTTCTGTCCCTTCGGAGTGTGTCGGGTGGGGACGTACGTCAGGCTCTGGATTTGCTCAGGACTGGTCCTGCTCTGGCAGGGGGGTTGGACTGGATGATCTTTGAGATCCCTTCCAACCTCTAACATTCTGTGATTCTGTGATTCTGTGACTTCTTTCCTGGGGCTTCCAGTTCGCCCTGTTCATCTCTGCGCTCTTCTGCCAGCGTGATTGATCTCTGAAGTCGATACGATATCGCTTCTCCTCGGTGACTGGCGTGCTCCGATACAAAAGTGTATGGACTGTGAAGCTGAACGGGCCAGCCATTGAGCTGGGAAAAAAAATAATGATTTTGATGTGAGTCGTGATTCTCTCCATTCAAGTAATTTTTAAATTTAAGGCAGATGTTTATTTACAAGTCGCCTGTTCTTTATTTTCCGTCTTTTAGCTGAAAATTACTGGTGTGCAAGTGTGCTGTCGGGTGACAAATCCTGGAGAGACTCGAGGAGGCAGTTGAAGAAACAAGGAGGTTTCCCTGCTAAGAGACTCTGGTTACGCAGACGCTGATAGTTTTCACACGAGGGGCTGCTTGTGTCAGTGAAGTTACCAGCTGATGCCTGAGACTGAGAAATTTTACAGAACCTTGTCCTGATTCCAGTTCTCTCCTTCCAAGCTGTGCCTGCCACCCCCCAGCCACAGCGGGGTGTGTCTGGGGCAGAGAAATGAGAGATTCTGAGTCAGGCTCAGCCCCATGACACGGAATGAGGAGATCTCAGGAATTAGATGAGGTTGAGCTCATTCCTGAAATTTTTACGTGATTAATTTATTTGTGGTTGGAGCCTTGGAGATGCCCCACCTACCTGGTATCAGCTGCAGCATCAACCCCAAAGATACTCTCCTTTCTGAGGGTCTCAGCCCAAGACAGTTTGATGTGCAGTAGGGTCGAGTCCCTTCTCTGAAGTCTTAGTTACTGCCTGAAGCTGGAGGGAGGGTTTCCTTTGCAGACAAGCCTTGGGTCTGAGCCAGCCCAGCCATTCTGAACTCCTGTGATTAGTCAAAATATGAAGGTGAATTATTTTCTGACAAAAGGTGTAGGCAGACAGGATTTTTAAGGCTTCATTAGTCCAGACGCTGGCAGGGCTGGTCTCCTCGGCTCGGTGGCCTGGGCTTGTGACGGAGAGCAGATCCTGATACGTATAATTAACAAGCGCTGAATAATGTGACAGATTGGAAAAACACTTCAATATGTGTTCCAGCAAGGGAGGTGACTGGCGTTTCTGTGTTACTCCCCTGCTAAGAAACTTCCCAAAAGGGATCTCAGCGGTGCTCGCTGACTAGCCCGAGGTGACGTGGGGCAAGTCGTCGTGCTCAGCGGAGGCCGGGCTATGGATGGGGCTAAAACACCCAAGGTTTAGTGACATTGCCCGAGGTTGGTGTGGGGCTGGCAGCACCTGACCACATCCCAGCTGGGACTCCTTGTAAGTCAGGGTACTCCTCTGACTCGCTCCGTGCCTCAGTTTACCCCTTTCCGGGGTCACCTTCCAGACTGAATTCACTACACACCTGCAAAATGCCAGGGCTGCCTTTTATCTGCTGGAGCCCTGCAGTCTGCACAGACTGGGAAAGATTTTCCCAGCCCCATGGCAATCTAATTGTGTCTGCAGAAATCCTCTGCCCCCGTCTCCTCTCCTTTCTCTCTGTCATTATCGATTTTTCCGTTTGATGGCAAGCTGGAGTTTTCCAGCGAGGCAGAGCCATCCTGTGTGCGTGCAGCACACCCGAACACAGCCTGAGCTGGGCACCGGGGAGGGGAAGAGCTGCTCCTTCCCTGCTACCCAGATTTCCTTCAATCCAAACCGGAGAGAAAAGGGCTTCCTGATACACAGGCTCCAAAGAAATCTCATTATCCAATAACCAAACTGGCTGGAAAACTGCCTTTGAATATTTTTTCCCCTTCGAAAATCTTTGGGTAAGATAGATTTTTCCTTCGGAAGATGTTTTCTGTAGGGCTTCATTGTAAATTCAATGGGAGTTTAAGAAAGAGGTTAATGTCTGATTTCTAGCCGGTGCTGATCCAGACTCTTGAGACCCACTTGTCTTCCTGAGGTGGGCGTCAAAGGCAATGTTTGCTGAGAGATGCAGTGACACAAAAATGTAGAAGAAATTACTTGGTTCTACCTCCCGCTTTCCCCCAAACCGTTCATTTTCATCCCACCCATCTTGCCCCGGGCTGGTGTGAGTTCCGAGCAAACCGCATCCCCTTTTCCTGGCACAGCAGCGTTCTGGGGTCTGGCTCCATCCACCAGCTTGTGTTTTCCCCCTGCTCTGCTCCAGCCACCACGGGCTGCCTGGTGAAGAAAAAGAGATGATGGATCAGTGGAAACGAGCAGCACGAGCCCCTCCGGTGCCGCGAGGAAGCGTCTGGGTCTGCTCAGAGCTCGCGCGTCCGGGAGAGACATGATCTAACTCTGTCTCGGTGGCAGGTGAGGGGGAAAGGAGCGCGAGGGGCCACGAGACCTTCGTGTCTGTCAGTCGTTGCCTTCGGCAGCGAAGGTAGTGAAAGCAAACATTAGCTTCTTGATGTGAGACTAGTTCTTGCTTCACACGCTCCTGTTGATGCCGTCAGGAGATGTGCTGTGGCAAGGCTTTCTCCGGCTCTGCAGTGCTGGGATGTGTTGTAAGCTGCTGAGCTCCTCCTCGCTGAGCCTCGGGAGCGGGCGGTTCTGCTTCTCACCACCTTCTGCCAGCGCCGTGGAGCCCCAGGGGCAGCACTGCAAGCGGCTGTGTCCCCTCCGTGCGCCCCGAGGACGGGGTCCTCTTGATGGCTGACGGTCTGCAACGCCGAAGGTGGGACTCACCAGACCAAGCGTGGTGAGCCGGCTGCTGCCATACAAGGGCTCCCAGGTCCGGCTACAATTTTGCTCCTGACTCCCGCTGAAGACCCTGTCTTGGTGGGAATCACTCAGCAAAACCCTCCTGCTTGAAACCCTCATCCTGTGCAAACCCAGCACCGCTCCCTGCCTTGTTGGTAAAAGCGAGAACTGGCTCTCCTTTCTGCCAACAGCGTCATAACGTGGCACAAAAAACCCACAACTGAGCCTTTCACAGAATCCTAGAATGGCCCAGGCTGGAAGGGACCTTAGAGATCATCTAATCCAACCTCCTGCCATGGACAGGGACACCTCTCAACTAGATCAGGTTGCTCAAGGTTCTATCCAACCTGGTCTTGAACACCTCCAGGGAGGGGGCAGCCACAACGTCTCTGGGCAATTTATTTCTAAGTCTTATTACCCTTGTACTGAAGAATTTCGTTGTCTTTGCCTTGTCTTGGGCTCGGTGCATGGCTCCTCGGGGATTTTCAGGCTTTCGTGGCTGCTGAGGCTGGTCACAGCCGTCGTTCCAGTAGAAATGCAAACTTCGAAACACTCTGGAACAATTTATCTAATAGCCACCGGTGAGTCACTTATTTTCCTGAATATAACACAGTGCTGCACTTGTGCTTTTTAGGAAGGTTAATGCCATGGTCTAGCTAGCGAGGAAGGGCCCCTAATGATCCCGGCGTGGCAGGGAGATGTCTGTCCCTTCTCATCACGTCGGCACAGAGGGTGACAACCGTGCTGATCTCCCTCTGATGTCAACGCAATGATGAAAACCCACAGCCAGCAGCGCCGGCGGTGCCTGCGGATGGGTGGCGATAATTGTGCTCGAGGACAGTGAGCGATGGAGACACTTAAACGCGGGGTCATCCAGGAAATTACAGCCCTGGGGTGTTTCTGAATGCTCCTCGCTGCTGAGGGAGAGAGAGCTGGCATCTCGTAAAACACACGAGGTTTCTTGGTGAAACGGCGCTTTGCTTCTGTCTGGATATTTGCAGGTTCTGAAGGAGAAAAGGGGAACAAGCAATTGCCACTGGCCCTGCGTGAGGAAGGGTTTGGGGACGCGGCTCTGAGCAGTGATGCCAGACTGAAAGGTTGTTTTCCTTGCTCAGTGATGATCTCACAGTGTTACCTTGTGCAAGAGACTTGAGCTGATCCCTGGCTTGCAAAGCGTGGGTAGGGCAGGAGTGTGATGGGCTCCATGTCAGGAGGGGAGTCTCTGCTTTTCGCTTTGCTACCCGAGCTGTGCTCTGCCTGTTCACATCCTGCTGCCTGGCAGGCAGAGCTTCCACCGACTCCCTGCAGCCCGTGCGACTTGGCAGAGGTGCTCCGCTCGCTGTGGACGTGCAAAACCAGCAGGGAGGCTTTTACTCCTCATTCGCCCCCAGAAATCCATCTCCTGCCTTTGCTGGAGCCGTTGTGAGGGAAGGCGGATCCCGTGGTGCCCAGCCCGGGGCCAACAGCTGCAGCCACCGCGGCTCTCCCGGGGCCACACTGATTTTCCACGGGGACGACTGCACTTCCAACCTATTTGGTTTCAAGGCTGGGACTGGTTTTGCACCTAACCCTGGCGACGTGCCCTGCTCTGCCGTAAGAGCTCCTGGCTGAGCTCTGTTGCGGTCCAGGCGAGCTATTCCCCGCTCCTTGGGTGGGTCGGTGGCTGGTGCAGTTTCTAGTCAGCATCCCCAAGAAAATGCCATCCCTGCCAGGTCGTCCTGGCAGACACTTTCTAAGCAATCCCTCGTAGAGCTTGTTGGCAACTTTTCAGCCAACCCTTTTTTTTTCCTTTTTTCCTCAAACAGCAATACATGGTGCTTTGATGAGCGAGACCATTTTTAAAAAACTAGAAATAATGCTCTGTAAGTGGAGCTTTTGGGATTTGGATTGACCTTGTGGGTAGACAGCTACGGAGCGAGATGGCTTTGATGAGCAAGACCATTTTTTAAAAACCAGAAATAATTCTCTGTAAGTGGAGCTGGGGGTATTTGTTGACAGATGTGCTGCTGCAGAGGCAGGGCAAAGGATCGAGACTCTTCTCTGTCCTGGTGAAACAACCTGGCTCTCCTCGGGCAGGAGAACGGTTTTTATTTTGGAGCTAAAAAGTTCTGAAGGTCCCGTTTTCACATCAGGTGAAATAATGCCGCAAGAAATGGGTGAGAAATTCTAGCGAAGAGCAATGTTTGGTTAATAATTGAATAGCACCTTCGTGTTCACACATCCTGGTTAGCAAGTAGGAGTAATGAGTAAACTTGTAAAAATCAAAACTGCGGGTTGTTTTGCGACACAATAATTAAAAAAAGAAGAGTCAAACAGTTGGTTAATTTATATGCAATGAATAAATGAATCAGTTCTATTTTCTCCCGTGGAATAAAAGCAAACAAGAGAAAGCCGCCGTAGCTGCGCGCAGAGCTTTGTTTTCAAACCTCAGCTGCTACAAACCAGAAAATATTTGCAGTGGGGAGAATAGTTTGAGAAATTAAATTGGAGTGGGAGGGAGAGTCTGCGGTGCTGCCGTTTCCCTGATATTAGCAAAGCCCGTCGGTACCTGGAGAGGAAATTATTGCTTCATCATCTCCTACAACACTTCTAATGTGCCCGCGGGGAAAGGGGAATATGAGCTACCAAATCAACCGTCGTAACCAGCAATGGGGCAGGGGGGGAGGATTATCAGCTCTGTGTCCAATTTGAGTTAAACATCCGAGTGATTTGTTGGGAAGGATGGTCTTGGCTGGTCTGTCCTGCTCCAGGGATGTCGTGGCCACTGCCGCCGGCCACCTCCCTGCGGGCACGGGTGCCTCGGGGAGCCCCCAGGGGGATTCGTGTAGGAATGGGAACGATGCCACCAGGTTCGCAGTAGCTTTTGTGGCATCGACACCTTGCAGCCTGGGAGTGCTTGCTTTTGGACCCAAGACCCTCCGCTGATACAGTCCTCACCTCCTGAAAGCAAGTATTTAATTCCTAGTTAGAGGATTTGTTAGAAGTCCCAGCCTGGGCTCCCCAGGTTGTGCCCACGGGAGGTTTGTGCTGCTCGGGCGTCACTTTTCCCACCGTTTGCTCAGGTGTGTTTTCGCAGTGCGCACGCTCTCCCGTTTCAATCCCAGCAAGGCCAGTATCCTCCTGACAATCAGTGAACTGGACCCATCATGTGGCTACTGCGTGATGCACTTGGCAGCTTGCTGACTCACCCGAGGGATGTGCAGGTGCCGGTGCCATGAGCTCCTTGCACAGGAGCTGAACAAAACTGCCTGAGGACATGGGAAAGGTGGTGATGGGAGGGTGGCAGATTCCAGGCTGTCAAGCATCTCTCTTGGTCAACCACAGAGAACCGCGTTTTCATCCCCTCCTTGAGCGCTGCTGTGCCACGAAACAGAGAATCTGAAGTTACAGATGTGGTGCCCGTCCTGTTTTGTGCCTCCTCCCTGCGCCTGCACGGGCTGTCGAGATGTTCCCAGTTACTCTCGTCCCGCTGCATGGCCGTGTTGACCGGTTTGGCAAATTCTTTCTTCTCCCTGATATGTTTTCTGTGAAGCGGGAGCAGATTGTGATAACAACAGGCAGCAGACCTGACAGCTATCGCGGCTCTCTAGTTTTGTCCGGTGAAAAGAGCAGTAATTGCTCATCTCAGCCAGCAGACTGACAAACCTGAACGCTTTCTCGCCTTAAAAAACTCTGTCGTGAAAAGGAGAGGCATTAAGGGTTATTGCTCATAATGAAGCCTTAATGCTCTGCTTTTTCCTGCTTGTGCGTGTTTCTGTTCTTCCCTGTCTTTAATCGAAGGTTACGGTTCGTAACGGTGCGTTTTGCCTCGGCGCTGAGTGGGTCAAAGCCTCCGAATGCAACAGGCTTGGACTTTGTCTTGGAGCAGGGTCCTTGGAGCAGCCCCCTGCGCTCTCAACCCTCAAATACAGATGGGCTGGAGCCTTTGGCCCCTGGCCTGGAGGTCTTCTCCGTGCCCCGTGAGAGCTGCCCAGTTTTCTCCTCTCTAAGACCCCCTCCCACCTGGCGCTCCGGCCCTTCTCCTTTCGAGATGTCCCATTCCCAGCCCTGCCCCGGCGAGGCTGTGGGTGAACATGCAGTTTCCACAGAGCGTCCTTCTCCAAAGAAAACCATTTTGTCAAAACCCAAAGGGCCATCCTACAAGTCATCTGGGTTTGCTCGGCTCCCTCAGCTCTCTCGCAGCCCCAGCGGAGTCCTCCACGCCCGGCCATGCACGTCCCCTTCTTCTTTGCTGCAGCACACGCACCTGCAGCTGTCTTTCTGCAGCTGAAAGTGTGGCACGTTGGCTGAGCAGCTTTACTTGCAACGGCAGAGGAATCCTCCTCTTTTTTTGTCCTATATTCCCCATATTTTCTCCTTTTCTTGTGCCCCAAATTCCCGTTCTTGCCTCTCGTGAAGGGGCAGCGAGGTGGAGCTGTGGGGATGGGAGAGGCACGCGGAAGTGCAGGAGCGTTCAAGGGCTCCAGCGTAGGAGAAGATGCTCCAGGCATGCAAGACTAATTAAAATGAACGAGAATTACTTTTATCTCGTTAAACAATTGTGTGATTGCGTTTTAATTAAAATAATTTTAAGACTTCTCTTTTTTTTTGTAATTTTGCTAATGTATATACTCATGCACTTATCAATAACAGGCAAAGGACTAGAATGACTGTTCTTTCCCCTAAAAGGCTTTTAGTGGCAGTAAATTAAGATATCTGTATATATGTAAGGATTATGGGTGTACAAACAGCACTGAGTTATAGAATGCTCTGTCTCGGCGAGTTTGTGGGGGTTTTTTTCCTAGTTTTTTGATGTTGTAAAGACATTCTTGCATGTAAAGCTCTTTACAGCTCATAGAAACCTGTACTGAAAAATAATTGAAAGCCTTGATCCGTTGAGGGAAAGCACTGTGTTTCCTGGATGCTCCTTGCACATATCCTGACTCTTTGCGGGAGTTTCTGTGCCCTCTGTGGAGACTGAGTTACCCCTGGTTGGGGTAGGAGTAGATGCGTGTATGAGATCTGGAGTTTGGGGTGGAAGGAGTCGTTGAAGAAGGGAAACTAGTGGAGAAGTAAGAGTGGAGGAAGTAAAGAGGGTGGTGAGACGCTGGAACAAGTTGCCCAGGGAGGTTCTGGATGCTCCATCCCTGAAAGTGTTCAAGGCCAGGTTGGGTGGAGCACTGAGCAACCTGATCTGGTGGTAGCTGTCCCTGCTGTGGCGGGGGGGTTGGAACTAGATGATCTCTGAGCTCCCATCCAGCCCAAACCGTTCTACGATTCCATGATAAGCCAAATTTCCCGCTGGCGGTGGATAAAAAGTCACCTATGTTAAGGCTGAGGAGAAGAGAGGAGGTACCTTCATCTGCTCAGCTCCAGAGGAACCCCTTAAGGTTGGAAAAGACCCCCAAGATCATCCTGTCAACCTGGCCTGGGGGCTTCCACAACTTCCCTGGGCAACCTGGCCCAACCCGGTAGCTTTGTCTCGACAGGTCCGAGCTGAATAAAGCGAACACTCCTGTTTTGATGCTGGTGGCTGATGCTGCCTTTAAAGAACTCGAGAACTATCTGGAAATGTCGTAGGATGCACGTGGAGCTTATCGCTAGCACGCGTAGTTTGGCGCAATTATTTTGCTCATTACACATGCAATTAAATCAGTTTGAAATTACCTTACTTAAATAATAAAAAAAGCGCGACCAGAGAGAGCAGGATGTGACTGGATCAGATTTAGAAATCCAAAATTATTCTGCTGAAAAGGAACTAGAATTTTAACCCAGAAATGATCTGAGAGGTTTGAAGCAGTAAATTCCAACGCTCTGGGTTTATTTGTAGGTCGGAATGAAAACTCTGTGATGTGCTTATTTATTTCTTTGGTGGTTGTCGTTGCTTACAAAATAGAAACTTTTTTTTTTCCCCTCTACCCCAAAGGAAACCCTGAGCTTGAAATAAGATCATTTCTGTAAATAAAGCTGTAGGACTTCAGCCGGTCACACATGTGACATCGCGTATTTGTATCAAACCTGGTGATCGTCGCAACGAAACCTCTCCGGGACGAAAAACCACTGAGATTTCTTCCAGCAGCCGATATTACCGTCCTCATTCTGCTGGCTGAGCCGCTCCGGCGCGAAACAAAAACGTTTGTCTCCCCTGGGACACGTTTCTTGGCGTGTCCTTGTGTGATCCGCGGAGCCGTATGTGTAATAAGAAAGATGAAAAGAAAGCAGAAGCAATAAGCAGAGGTGATAAATGGCGCTGAGAGGAAGGACTTCTCCAGGTGTTGGTGGTTTCGGAGCAAGGCAGGCAGCATCGCAAAGGGTTGGAGCTGGTCGGGAGGAGGAAGTACTCAGGATGGCTAAGAATTTTAAGGCAGATTCAAAGCTAACTGGGAGTGGTGGGTGTGGGGATTGGGTGTGTACCAGAACAGCTTTCTCCTTTGCTGAAAACGCGTGCTTTCCTGAAAAATATAGAAACCCTTTTCTCTCTGTGACCTGCTCTAGTGAAACTTAACCCCCATAATTCCATTCTAGAGATATTATTTTGGGTAGTGAAAGAAGGATTATAACATAGGTGATGCTTGGGCATCGTTACAGCCTCTCCAGGCATATTTCTCTGTCACACACACCCGTGTTCGTCCCTGTCATCTCTGTTGGTTGTTGGCAGGAGCAGCTCAGCCAAGGGTGGTGCCTGGCCCTGGCTCCCAGCCCATCTTAGCAGGACATTTGAAAAAAAAAAGATGTTCAGACTCATCCAGCTGGCCAGATCTCTGAGATGTGGGGGCTGAACAGAAAACCATCCAGGTGTGGGAACACCTGGAAGAGCCGGATCCTTGCCAGCATTCCCAGGTCCGTACCCAGCTCTTCGCCCGGAAGATTAGAGGAGAAATAACGCTTCACGCTTTTAAAAGAAGTGAAGGGTGTGAGCGCACACAAGGAAAGGCCCCTCTGCTCCCGGACGCTGCGTATCCTGGCCCTGTGGGACTCTGCTCCAGGTGGGACCCAGGTAACTCCTGACCAGAGTGAACTTGTTGTATGACTTGAACTGTGGAGAAGTAGCGCTCCACCCGCATCATCCCGTGAACACGGAGTTCGTTCAGAAGTAAAGCAAAAGGGCAGGAGAATGAGTGATCTCATTTGGACCAGGAGAGTTTGAAGGGTTTCAAAGCCAATTTCACTAAATTGCCATCTCCTGTGTCCGTGTAATTTCAGTTCTGGTTCTTCGTCACTTCTTTTCTTTACCATGGTGCTTTGTCTGTGGCTCTTGATGAGATTTGGGAAAGAAAGGGTTTTTACTGCTGGGGGTACGATACACGCTGGGACAAATGAACCCAGGAGACGCAGAAATGAAACGACTCTGCCTTTGGATCTTCTCTCTCTGGGCTCAAGCAGGTTTCTTCAGCGTATCAGTGACTTTCCTGGAATGGGGCTACAGCAGCAAAGGGTCTGTTGTTTCCCTCACAAGTCCCACCACCCAGATGGAGTGTCGCACCTGAGAGCATCAACAAAGAGGGAGCGGCAGGAGGTGGTGGGGCGTGGATTGTGGAGTATTATTAGGTTGCTGTTACTTGTGTCGCTTCTGTAGCTGTGGCAGCTGGGGGCTTTAATTACAGAGATTAAAGGGAAAAAAAAAGCCCTTGTAGCCGCTCGTCAAATGCTACATAAAATAAGCAAACTGGCATCGTGCCTGGGAAACCGTCTGAGCAGGGCTGCACCGGCAAATGTGAGCAGGGGATGGCAAAGTCGGGAGCCCTTCGGCTGAGGAAGACTGCGGTACCAACTTGAGCTTCAGCAGTGGACGGAAAACCGAGAGATGGGAGAAAATCGAGGCCGAAGGCGAAGAGAGCGCTGAGCCGAGCTCAGGCTGATGATAGCACCTGGTTCCCCCTCCTGCAGCCGGCCCAGGAGCTGGAGCCTGGAGAGGTTCTGAGAAGAGGCTGGGAGAGACGCGGGGCAGCCGCCGTGCACTTGGCTGGCAGGAGACCCACCCTCAGCTCCGCATCCAGAAGTGGAGCTGCTGAGGAAGAGCCCCTTTACTTTCAGGCAAACGGGGCGTTTGCTCCCATCGCTGCCGCTGGGACCCCCTCGCTGTGGGCAGCCCCTGGCGTCCCCTTCTTTGGGCAGGGCTGGGGAGTGGCCAGAGCTCCAGGACACATCTCCCGCTCTGGACAGGAGCCTGTTTCTGCCATTCTAAGAAGAAAGGGAGGACAAAGAAAGAATCAATTTGTCAAAAACCTCTTAATGAGCTGTTGAAGACAGCTCAGCCAGGGTACTGATGACCTCCCGGGTTAATTAACCTGCAGCAAAACCTGATGTCTTTTTTTTTCCTACTCCCTGTCTGACTTTCTTCTTACAGCCGGCCAAGCTCTCCTCTAGTCTGGGTGTCGAGCTGCTCCTTGTGTGACACCTTCAGGTGCTTTTCTGCCTTCCTCATCCTCTGCCAGCAGATCAGGCGCTGGACGGCGGTGCCGGAAGCCAACACCCCTCCCAGCTAGCTTCGTGCTTCATTTTTCATTACGAGGTGATTGCATGTGGCAGGAGCTCTCTGCCTCCCAGCCTGCTGCCGTCCTGTCTCTCAGAACTGCCATCCCAGCCCCTGATGCTGCCAGAAAGGTGCCTTCAGTGCCCAGGCTCTCCACAGGACGGTGCCGTGCGGGACGGTGACAGAGAGGAGCACACAGACCCCCAGGACAGGAAAGCTGGTGGCCTCGATGATCTGGTGACATTTCAGCTCCTTGTCGGAAGCCGAGGAAAGGCTCAAGCACAGGATCTGCAGGTGGTTCTTCCCCGTTATGGACAGATTTAGGTTCTTTTCATCCCACCTCTGAGAAAGCAGGCATGGTAACAGAGAGCAGAGCCGTGGGGTTGAGGCAGGGTGGGAGGAGTCGGGTTCCTGAGGGCCCTCGGGGGGCAGGCAGTGGGGTTTGAGCCTCTCTGGGGGTTCCTCTGGCTCAGATGGGCTCCACGGGAGAGCTCATCGCTTCCAAACGCCCCAAAATGACTTTTTCCGTCGGAGGAGGCTGCATTATCTGAGTGAATCTCACCTGAGGGTGACACCTCTTTGCCAGGGACAGAGACTCTGCTATTTTTAAGCTGCAAGTGTGAACGGAAATGGAGAAGAACATGTTCTGCAAAGAGGAGCAGAGTTGCACCAACTACTTGCTGTTGACAATTTATCTAGCGGCTTCCTCCTCCGCCTCCTCTGTTGCATTGACTGAAAGTTTTCCAGTGCCCAGGAATTTGTTTCTCCTTCATGCCTAGTTGACGTACTCCAGCTGATATCTTATGTTTGCACAGATAGACCGTGCCTAATCAGCTCTGCTTAATCAGAGAAAGAGCAAGTTAAATGGTCGGGAACAAGGTGGATTAATTGTTCGGAGCAGACGCCGCGTCCTTTTTTCTCCGGTGGCAATCACACTCATGGATCTTTCGGTAAAAGGACGTGGCCAGGTTGGAAAAGGAGAAAAGCTCTGCTCCTGGAATGGGAATGAGGCTGCAGATGCTTCATCTGGAAAGGGTCGCCGGGCTGTGAGCGTGGCCGTGTGACAGTTTTCGGGTGCCGCCTTCGTTCGGTCCTTTGATGCCTTGTCGGGCTGCCCTGCCACCGAGCAGCCGGGTTCTGAGCCTCTCTGGCAGCGCTCGGAGGAAGCAGAGCTCATCCTCATCCTCGCATCCAGCAGCTTCCCGGTGCAGAGGCGGGAGGGCAGCTCGGGGCTGGAGCTCACAGAGCAGCTGGTTCAGGCCATCCCCTGCGGATGCTGCCGGGTGACGCGTGCCCCGGCCGTGCCCCTGCCCTCCTTGGGGCCGTGCGTCCCTCCCGGCTGGCGTTTTCCAGCCTCAGCAATCAGTCAGGGAGCATTTTACTTTAAGCAAAAAAGGCTTTGTTAAACCTGACCGCTTCCACCAAGCCACGTTGATGGCCGTGTTTGGTTTTCCAATCAGGACAAATGGATTTCTCAGCAGACCAAGAGGCCAAACAGTTGAGTTTTCGCCCCGCGTGGCAGAGCCGCCCCGGTTACGTTCAGCAGCTGCCGAGATCATTGTCTCCGTGCAAAGTGAGAGCTCGAAAAACCCTACAAGGTTTGCCCGTCTCAGAAAACCAGAGAGCTTGGAGAGCCCTAAAAGGTTTGCCCTTCTCAGAAAACCAGAACTCGGTACTGGAAGTGGAAATTGTGATTTGTTTTCAGCTTGAAACAAACAGAATTCCCTAAAAGAAAACCTGGCCCGTTCTGAAAAATGAATGTTCTTCACATGATAATAACATCAGTGAAAACAGGAGATGATAATAACCTACAGATTGAGCTAATTGCTTATTATTGCATTGGACGTGCGCCTGTCACTAGCTGTAACAATCCAATATTAATATTATTGTTATTTTATTTAGATAAAAGGTTAGACATCTGCAGTTACTCATCATTACAGGAGTAGCCGTTAGATTCTAATTATTGTCGTTCCTCTTTATAAAATGGGACTAAGTGTTGTGGTTGTCGCATTTTCCATCCAAAACTTGTGTATCTGTAGTTCCTCTGATAGTTAATTAATTCTGAAGGTGGGGGGCGGGCAGGCAGGGCCCTTTCCCGGCCCCTGATGCCGTTTACTGGGGACCGTCCCACCTCCGCCCGGACCCAGCGGCTGCAGCAACACCACGGGGCATCTCCCTCTGACCCCTCCGCAGAGAGACACGGTCAGACCAGACCGGGCTATTGGGGAAGTTTTTGAGGGTAAAAAAAAAAAAAATCACCCCAAAATGCCCTAATGTAGCCTTGCTCTTTGCGGTTTCAACCTTGCTTACGTGTTCGGTCGCTGTGTAAATGATGGAAATTACAGAGAAAAATTACTTCACGCGGTCAGAATGAGGTTTCTTTTTTTTCTCTCTTTTTTTTTTTGCGTCTGAAGTGTACGCAAACCCGTCCGGGACTCTCATTCCACAAGTGTCACTTAACAAGGAAATTGTTTTATTTGTGTTTGGGTTTTGAATTGCAGCCGAATGACGTGCAGGGCTGTGGGGTTTTCATTCCATTTTATTTTATTAGCTGAGCACCGAGCATTTCTCACCGAGCTCAGGACAAAGCAGGCTCATGTCTCGAGAGAGAGAAGCTCTGGTTTGTCTCTTTGTTCTCCACAAGCTGCAATCCCAAGATCTGCAGATCCGGTGCAGACCCGGGACCGTCTCCGTTTTTCCGCGATGGGGAGTGGAAGAGCTGTTGAATAGGGGAAGGCGTGCCCAAGCTGGAGGAAGCGAGGACGCGATAATATTGCTTTTTCTTCAGTATCATCAAGTCCAACCATCCAGAGCTCCTCACGCTCTGCCGAAATCACACGGCTGCTTCCTGGGAGCATCCTCCCGCAGCAACCTGGGCTCCTGGAAGCACCCTGCCCCGGTGGTGGCCTTTTCCCCGGGGCAACCGAGCCCGAAGTCGCTCACCCGAAAGTATTGCAACCTCCAAAATTGCAGAAGTCACTTTGTAAAAAAAAATCTGGAGGTTGTCTTCTGGAGCGTGTGAGTTTTAAAGCGGAAAAAAATGGTCAGATTCTCGTTTTTTAGCTTATTTTGTGAGGTCTGAAGCTGGAGGGGAGGTGTTATTTTTAAGTTGCTGGGTTTTATCAGCATTGCTGGAAGTTACTGAGCTGAAAGCTGAATCTCATCACATGCCTTTGAGTCTTGAAAGTTTAATAAAAACACAACCACTCCACAAATCCCAGTGAAACTTCGAGGAGTGATCTCTGACTGCATCAATCAGCTCCGGAAGCCTGCTCCTAAACTCTAACCCGTTATTTTTTCTGCCAGCGTTTTCTCTGGATACCAGGGACAATCCTATTAAACGATACCGAGATTTCATGTTTTGTTTGTTGGGCATTTAATCCCCTCCTTTTACAAGGAATGTAAAGGGTATAAGGAGTGTAAGAGTCATGCCAAGCTGTCACCTCCAACTCGGAGTGCGAGGAACATGTCCTGAGCCCAGTGTCCCGACTCGCTCACCTCTGAGAAGGGAGTGAGGGCGATCATAGAGCTTAACAAATTCTGGGCTGGAGTATAGATCACCAAGAAGAAGAGGGAAACTGAGGCACGTGACTTCCCATATTTTTCCTCTCTCTCCTGTGGATGCCAACATCCCAGAGCCCTTACGAGGCTGAAGGAGTCGGCGAGTGGACTCTTGGTGCCCTGGTGAAGCGTAAGGGCGACCATGGTTGTCATCTCGTGGTTGTCCTCTTCTGAGGTGGCCCCAGAGCGGAGCAGCCCTGCCCGTGGCCTCGTGTGGCCTTTGCAGCTCGGGCCTGACAGCCACGTGTCGCCTCCGTTCCCCTGGGACACGTCACAGCCAGGCTGTTCCTAATTCTCCAGAAACTCGGAGAAAAGGAGGGCAAGGAAATACCAAGAAAAGAACGAGACAACGAAGATGAAAGATGGCATTTCTCTCTCGAGGCAATGCAAGAAATAAACCAGAGTCCTCCTCCTTCTCCCCCCATCCCCACTTATTTTTTTGGAATTAGCATACTTGTTTCCTTTCTTGGCCTGGAAGATGGTTTTGTGCCCAAAACCGTATAAAATCCTCCCCCGTTTCTGGCTGACAGCTGCTGAAGCGCGCAGGGGGGCTCTTCCTCGGATGCTGCCCGGCTGGCAGGCTCAGGCAGGGCTCCTGCGCCTGGTCCCAGGCACCTCCCCAGGCTGCTTCGGGCTGTTTAACTCAAAAATAAGGCTGGGACAAAGACAGTGGCAGCTTTAGTGGTGGGCATTTAGGAGGACTAGGTTTATTTACTTTATTTTATTTATTTATGATAGTGTTTGTCCCTTCTGGCTCTCTGGCCAAGCCTCACCTGAACTGGGTCTTCTTCAGCTCGGGTGCTGCGAGGCGAGAAGTGATTTAGCAAATGAGGAAAGAACGAGGGAAAAGTAACAGGATCTTGGGGAGAAACTGGCCCAGAGGTAAAAGCTGTTGGAGCTGGTGCAGCTGCTGAAGCGCCCGTTAAATTTCTAGACCGCAAATTTAGCAGCTGAAATCTTAGAGCCTCCATTCCCTTTGTAGACTGGAAATACTGCCCGAGCTCTTATAAGCCCCTCGCTTTGGGGTGCTGGGGCAAAGATACCCCAAAGCTGAAAGGGAGGAAGCTCCCAGTTCCCTGGCTGTTGCATTTCCCCCGTGGACTGGTACCTAATGCCAAGGGCAACTCTGCTGAAACCTTTAAAATCACCATCGGTTTCCTGAAACAGACTCTGCTCAGGGTTGAGCCAACTGGCTAAATCTGTATTCACTGGCAGCCGCGGCAGCAAACTCCGAAGTGAGGGACTAAATATATCTCAGCCCTGCAGCCTCCTTCCAGAGAAAGGAGGAAAAAAAAAATAAATAAGAAGATGGAATGAATGAAGGGCCTGAGCAGTTCCCAAAAGTCATTGCTTCTCGCATTATGAAATATAGATGACATTTATGAGTCTAATACCAATATTGATGTTTGCAGAGACATTTGTTCAGTGCTTGAAGTAAATACCTTCCCGATCGATGGAAATAAATGCAGCTGAGTTTTTGTTGTGTGTAGGTTTTATATTTGGAGAGGAATTAGAAATGCCTTTTCTTTTTTATTTCTTGCCTCCTTATAAAAAGTTGAAGTTATTGAATCATGAACGGGGCAGATGACAGACAAAGACAGGAGCCATTGTTTGCGAAGATTTTATTGGACATCCTGTGATTATTTTTTTTATTCTGCAGCCCCCCCCCCCCCCCCCCCCCCCCCCGAAATTATTTTCGTAGATCGATGCAGTTAAGATCATAATAGGGAAAATACAGGTTGGATCTTGAGTATTATTTGACTAGCTGCAGCGCAGAATAACTAAAATGTGAGATTCCCTGAGCTAGGCTGCAAAAACCTACCACCTCATCGTTGCACAAAGAAGTGATCCCATCCCTACGAGCTCTTATTCCTTGACTGAGCTCACTGAATGGTCATGAAAATAACTCAGTATTAAACAAAATGAGGAAGGAGAGGGGTGGTAGGGAGAGTCTTGTATCTGGAGACAGAGAGATGTTCTGGCTTCCCCTTGGAGCTCAGCCTTGGTTTAATGGTGGAACCACCAGCGGCGCTGCCTGTTGCAGAGTGGACCCTCGTGCAAGCCTGGTCTCCTCCGAAGCAATCTCTGGGATTCCTAATGAAGGCTCAGGAAAAAAATCAAGACTTGCACTAACACTTGGCATTTTTATAGGCTCGAATATGAGGATCCCGTCTATGGAATTGTGCAGAGCTCACATGCTGAACCTGAGATGCAGCTGCAGCTTGGGTGGAGTTGCCGTGCCCGCGAGTATTGCTTGAGGGAGGCAGAACAGGGGAAATAAAACTCTGCTTGCTCACATGAACCGGCCACACCGCTTTCCTGAGGTGCTGGCGAGGTAGACAGGGCCTCATTTTTCAAACTCTGCCCTCAAAGAGCCCTGAAAATAAAACTGGACTTTCTTGCTACATCAGCAAAAAAAAACCTGAGCCTGTTTCTGCTGACTTGAAGATCAGTTATCCGAGAGGTGTGGCTCCTGTTTAGATTGCTGAGATCTTTTCTTCGGGTTCGTTTTAAGCTTGGATTTAACTTGTCCTGATAGGAGCGGACTAGATGAGACCGGAGCGTTTCAGCAGAGCTGCGCTCCGTCTGAGTCAGCGCATTTATCATCTGGGGCTGTCACGCAGGGAGACTTCTGTGCTGAGCACTCCTGGAATGAGGAATCGCGTCCAGGGTTGTTTTATATGCGGTTCTGGTTTACCAGAAAGCTGGTTTGACATGACCAGCATATTTCTGTTAAAGATAATAAAAGGTCGTCAGAAAGCCGTCGGTCTCTTTCTTGGTCTGAGCTTGGGCTCCCGTTTGGTCCAGGGTACACCTTCAGTAGCGCTGCTGAGATCAGGGGATTTTGAAGCAATCACGAAGAGAGCACGGAAAAGGAGCGATGTTTGCAGAGTCTGTTGGGCTTCCTTATTAATGGAAAGGTAATGAGCGGAAAAAATCTGTAGTTTTGAGAGCCCACAGTAGCCAGGGCTTTCCAGGCAGGGAGAAACAGCATATCCTACCCTTTAGGTGTATAATGTAAAGATTAATCGAATGCATAATCCTCGCTGTTTCCTTTGTATCATGGTTTTAATGTCTGCATATTGTCAGTCTTGTAAAAGGGCTTGACTTTGTGATGGCAGAAGAAAGAGGCTGGGAAGGGCTCTTTGATCATAAAAGTCTCCAAACCGCAGACGACTGCTCCGCAACTCCTGGCGGGGGACTCTGAGCACTCTCTTTGCTTTTGGTTTTTTTTTTTCCTTTTGTGAAGGGAACTATTTTTCATGTCCACTGTGACAGTACTCGGCTGACATTTAGCGACAGGCTGCGGGTGAGGTTGGGTTTCGAGCTGGCCGCTCGCCTCAGTCCCCGTCCTCCCCAGCGCGGTCCCCACCCTTCTCCTCCCCGATGGCTCCGGCCAAACCAAAGCTCCTCGATGTCAACAGCAAGAGCAGCTCACGTATTGCTTTCTCCAAGGAGACCTGTGGAGCCAGCGGAGAGTCTGAGAGTCTGACCCATGCGCTCAAGTCAGCCCATCTGCTGGGGCTGCACGTGAAGCTGTTTGCTTCACTCTCCTGCCTCTGGGCAGCTTGTTAAGGTCTGCCCTACAGACCTCCTGCTGCAACAGATTAATTGATTTTATAGCCAGCAAGAATCACCGTGATTGTCTTGTAGGTTTTCTGCCGGGGCAATTGAATCTCTCTCTCTCTCCCGATGTACTTACAACATCCTCGTAGCCATAGAAACTGGGGGAATTTATAGGCACCGCACGGTTTCTCTGACTAAATCTGTATCGGTGCATAGCACGGTGCCAGCGAACGTTTTTGGGGACCAAAACGTCCTTGTCCTCACAGCCCTGTCGTTGGTCCTGCTGAGACGTAGCGTGAGTCAGGCTGAGCTGGCAGCGGGCAGTTTGCGGGAGGGAATCGAGCGGCGTCGGTTCGGTCACGAGCTCTTTGGGGCGAGACGGAGCCGTGGTCCGTTCCTGGCGGTGCCCGCGCTGACGTCCCACCAAAGGAAGTGTCACGTCCCGGCACTCTTGGGTTTGGCACCGTCGTCGGTGGGACAAGAGCAGCTGCTCCTCAGCTGATGGGCACCCTTAGAGAAGGTCTTCTTGAGTTTGGGGCTATTATTCCATTTGTACAATAATACAAAGGTCTGGGTCTAAATATCTCCGCATACAATTGGGCTGCCTTAAGGGCGAGGCTTTGAGTCAGTTTGTGGGGGAGAAACGGGCGTTTAGAAATGATTTATAGTTTAAGACTCTAAAATTATTATTATCGCTAAAGCGAGTTGGAATTCAAACCCAAGAGAGACCAAAAAACCCCAGCTGGACTTGAGAAACTTTTGAAATGGAAAATCATGTTTCAGGTTTTCCTGTATATTTCTGGGAAAAGCATCTGGTTCCCTTCTGTTCTTCAGTATTCCTCAGAAAACCCTAAAGTCCAAACCCAAATCACTCTTAGCAAAAAGGGAAAATTCTACAGTGAAAAAAAAAATTTCTACAGTGGAAGAAGCGGTAGGAGGGAACATTTTACAAGCAGCTCCGTTCAAAACAAAGAGGGTTTTTTTAGCCGCTTGATCACAAAAAGGATGCGGAAAAAAAGAATTAAGGGCTGCAGATATTTTTTATGATCCCGTAACTCAAGAAGAGCCGATGAAGTTCTTCTGAAATGCAGAAAACATCTGAGAAATGTCAAACCAATAAAGGTATTTCTGCCGTGACTGTTTTAAGCGACTGACAACAAAGGTTTAGTGCAGAAACGCTGTCTCAGTGGCGCGATGTATCACCGCGTTGACAAGGCAGGGGAAATATTAAAAGACAATAACTAGTTAGCTGTTTTTTTTCAAGACTGGCAGTCATTTGGACGTGTGCGTTTGTTGAACTACCTAGGATGGGTGGATTTTTAATTTGGTGAGTAGGAGACGAAAATGAGTAACATCACCCAGCGGAGGAGAAAGCGCTTTTCTCCTTTCTCCTGATACACGAGTGACCCGACCCAAGCCCACAAGATTTCTTGTTGGTGCTGGAGCCGTGCTCAGCGAATATCCTGCTCGGGGCAAGCAGGCACGTCCGCAGCGGGCGTCTGGGGGCTCACAGATGTTGGAAAGCTCACCTGGAACTGCCAGACACGCTCCCCACGGCGTGGAAGGGGACACCTTTCTGAAGGCTGCACCTGAGCTTGCTGTCCCCAGGGCACCCTTTGGAGCAGTTGTGAGCGAAGGAGGAGAAATTGGGCATTTCTGGGAAAACAAAAAGAAAAAAGAAAAGGCTCGCAAAGGACCGTGCAGGTAGTTTGGCGGTCCCTGGAAGCGTTTGAACCCCGCTAACGCAGATGTGCGGTTTGGATCTGTGTAAAAGCAGGGTTTGAACACACAGCCCTGGCAGTGCAGGTGGGAAGTGCTAATTAGCTGTTCGGGTAAGGTGTGGAGGGAGGAGATGCTCTCGTGTCATGGTTTTCTTCCTTCATTTAAAAAAAAATAAATCTTAAGAGTTCTGGTCACATCACATCTCCAGCTGATTTCTACCATGACTTTTTGTCCTTGATCCACTGCTGTCCGTTAGTTGATCAGCATGATTTATGTACTTCAGAGGCGCGAGTCATCTCATCCTAAATTAGACGGTTACCTTTGATTAGGTGACTTGGAAGTGACTTGTTTGATCTTGTGGATAAAGTATTTCTCCATGTCCTCAAAGCCCACACCAGTCAAGCTGCAGTTCTTGGATGGAGGGGAATCCATACACTGATATATTATACCTTTGAGTCACTGCAAAGCTGGGTAAGTCTTACCTGAGGGAATTGCTTTTCCCTCTTGGATCAGGCTCTGTTTGATTGCACCTTCTGGTTTCCCAGATCAGCCTCTCAAAGCGTTTAGTGCTTTGCTTCCTGCACAGAGAGAGGAGGGTGAGGTTGAACTCTTAAACAGCTTCAGGCTTTGGAACAACAAACCACCAGCGCTTGCTGTGGTCAGGATAGCAGAGATGAGGTTTTCAGGGCTAAAATGCAGCTTTTTTTTTGTCTTCTGCATTTCGGTAACGGCCTCTCGGGAGCAGAACAGCAGCTTTGGTGGAGATGTTTTTCCCACCTGCTCTCTGCTTCGAACAAAACGCTGCCAACAACCAAGCCCGCCTGGCGTGCCCAGCTCCTGCAGACGTCTGCCAGACCCACTGACTCGGCCCAAATCCTGAGCTCGGAGCGTGGCCGGTTGGGTTCACACGTAGGGTCCCCGCGTGTACTTTCCGTGCTCTTTTTGCACAGATGCTATCGCAGAAACCTCTCTCTCCCGTGCTATTAAAAAGCGGGGTCGGGCTCTTCAAACAGCCACGCTGATGCTGGGAGCTGTGGGTTCGTGTTCCTTGGGGACCGTTTTTACTTGCTTGCCATTAGGCAATCACTGACTCCAGATGTTCAGCAGTCCTGCAAATTCATCAGCCCATTAACTGTAATAAATTCTGACCCGGTATTTTTTTCTACAACCTTATTTCTTTGACCCAAGATCAGCAACAGGCGTTTGAAAGCCACCGTGGTCCTTACTGTGGTGCTGGAGGATGGGTTCCGTAGCTGTGGTGCAGAGCATCCCTGTACAGGCGCCCAAATGAGATGTGCCAAAACTGATTATTTTAGCAAAACCCTGGAGATGTGTGTTGTGCTGCCGGGTAGATCTGTCTTTGCCCATAACATCTAGTGAGTGGGATCAGGAGGTTGGGGCTAAGCTTTTTCTCCCATGTCCTAGAGATTGGGTACAAAGAAGACAGGACACGGGAGCGGATCAAGATCTACTTAATAAATCACATGGAGAGAGCAAAAACGTGAAGTTTGTGGCGTATTGCTTCATGGGGAAACCCGCAGAGAAGGCTGGAGATGACTCTGCTAAGCCTGGTTCAGCCAGGCTGGAGATGGCTTTGCTAAGCCTGGCTCAGCCGGGCCGGTTTCAAGAGGTTGGGAGGGCAGGATTAAGGCCATGAACATTGGTTGGCCACAACAGCCGTTAAAATCATGGAAAATCTGGGAGGGTGGTCTTTACTTCGCCAAGGAAAGGAGCATCCAGGCTGCTCCTCCCGCAGAGGCGCGTGCCCAATGCGTTGGGCACAGCTCCAGGAGCGGCGCTGGTCCACCTCTACCGGGCAAACTCATCGCGGTGTTTGATTGGCCTCGTTGTGAGAGAGTTTTCCCCAACGTCTGACCAGAATCCCCCTCGTTAGGAGCGGGGCCAGCTGCTCCGTGTCCTGCCTTGAAGCTCATTTATGCAGAATGAGCCACAGGGGCTGCAGAACCTCTCGCTTCGCCGGCGCGAACCCGGGAAGAGGAGCTCTTTGTGCAATACCTGTTCCTGCATTTCCGTGCTTGCACGGCACCTGGGCTTAATTCTGGCCGATCCTTAGGCATTGGCGTAATAAACATGATGAATAATGGCAAAAATAAGTCAAAGAGCAGGAACGAAAAGATTTTGCAGCTCTGGGAGAAGCAGGGTACAGATTGTGGCTGGTTGTAGGCAGGCAGCCACAAGCTGACAATATGCAGCAGCAGATTCTCGGGCTGAAAAATGATGAAATGTCCCTTTTTTCTATCAAGAAAAACCATAGAAAGTATCCTCAAGCAGAGACTGCCCTCAGGCTTGAAAACGCAAGGATTGGTTTCTGTTTTCTGCACTTTTAGAAGCATGAAAAGCTGTGACCCCAAATTCATGGTTGACTTATTGTTCTCCCTTTCTTCATGTTTCTTATTTGCGTGCCAGGTTTTAGAATACAAAGGGAAATCCAGGAATAGAAAACTTTCCAAAATCCCACAAAACATCCAGAAAAGAGATCAATACAGATGAGCTCTCTCGCAGCACAACTGGGATCTGCATTAGCTCCTCAACGCCGTTTTGTCGTTCTCAGTCTCTCGGTGCTCCACATCTATTTACTACTCTGTTGTGGTCGTCCTGTATCTTCTCCCACATGTGCTAATGAATTTTGTTGCTTCTGAAAAGAAGGAAATCAAATATTTGCCTGATGTAAATCGGGATAAAGGAATGCTTTACGGAAAAAAAAGCGTTTCCTTCCGGAAATCACGAGCTGGGTGTTGCAGGATGGAGCGAGCAAACACTCCTGCAAACGGACCTGCCGTTTCATTCTTGGAAATAACCCGTAATTCAGATAACCCGTCTGCTCAGCAAGGGTTGTGAAACATCTAAGAGCACCTAACAGCCCAGATACCTCCATCACTGGGCCTCAGATGTGGCTAATTCGTGTCAATTTTTATTGTTTGCACATAAATTGGGTTTGGCTGATGGCTTTGAGGCTACGGGTGGAGAGGATCTTGACCACCCTGGAGGTGGTTGTGTCTTCAGAACAAGCATCCAGGAGCGGTTCTTTACAGGAGTCTAATAAAACGATGGGGAGGGAGGTGGGTGATGGGTGTGACAGGCTGGGAGCAAAAGCCTGGAGCTGGAGCAGGACGTTTGCTGTGACGCTAACCGCCACGAACTTCCCCGAGTGTCAGCAACCCCTTGTCAGCTGAGCCAGAGCCTGGCTCATCATTTCAGTTTAAGCTTAATTGCGTTTGATTTTGTCCCCGTCCCTGGTGCTGCTGGTGGTGCAGTGGGGTGTGCCGTGTCTGAGGGGGCTGCCGCCAACAGGATGGGCTCTATGTAGAAAAAGACTGAGAGTCATGGCAAGGTTTGGGCCATTCCCCTGATGCTGAAGGTGCTTCCTAGCTGTTTAATTATTCAGGAGCAGTTTTTAGCAAGACTGGGGCTCAGATTCGCTGCCTGCTCTGCCTGCCCCGCCTGCTCCCCCGGTTCTCTCCTGACCCTTTGGATGTGCAGGCTACAGGCCAGTCTCCCTTGCTCCCTTTGGGGGTTAATCCATCTTTTTCTTCCAGCTTTCCTCCTTGCTCAGTATTTTCTCTGTCTTTTCCATGCGTTTGGGAGCAGCGAGTGGAGGCCATTAAAATCAGGGACTGAGCAATAACTGAAGGGGACATAGTGTGGCTGAGCCCCCCAAGCCCATCAGTTTATTTCTGTCCATAGAATCACAGAATCACAGGATGTTAGGGTTGGAAAGGACCTCGAAAGATAATCCAGTCCAGCTCCAGGAGGTGAAATAAATGATGTGACGAGTGACTAGTAACAGCTCTGGCTGTGGATGGCGAGTGCAAGGCAAGGAACCTGGGGGCTGCTTGGAAGGGGCAGCAAGGCAGAGGGGTGCAAGGGAGCTGGTTCCCGTGGGGCAGAGTCAGGGGGCTGCGGGGTCTCTGTGGTATTACCATCCTCACAAACCCTCTTGCTCAAGGTTGCGCCTCCTGCGCTGCACATCGCCGCCGGCTCCCTGAGCCGTGACCCCCGAAGTCGCGGCAGTTCAGCTCCTTTTTGACGCGGCTCTTCGTGCTCTGGGGTTACCTTTCCTCCCTGCAGCCGTGGCACAAACCAGCTCCAAACCCCAACGTAAGGCAAGACCAAGCCCGGCCGTGCCGAGGTCGGATGGGGAGGGTTGAGCCCGGCGCGGGTCTGAGCGACCCCGGCTCGTCTGCAGCTGCTTTGGGAGAGGAGGATGCGCTGCTCCGCTCCGAGAGCTGCCAGCCCCGGGGTGCTGGGACCCGGCTCTGACCTGGTCCCCGGCAGAGGGTGGCAGAGCTCCGTGCTGAGCTGCCGGAGGTTGCAAAACCATCCTGCTCCCGGCAGCTGCAGGAGCAGAGACCCTGCAGCCTGAAGATGAGTGGAGTCGGCGCTGACCTCTTTGCCCTGTGCTAAGGTGACCCAAAACGTTGCTGGAGTCACGGGCTTTGAGCGAGCCTGGTCGTGTACGAGCTAAAACGTAAACGTGATGCCTCACTAGGAGGTCGGAACGAAGGGATTGGTGCTTTCCTTCCCTCTGCCACCGAAACCATTAAAGAACTCAACATCTGTCACGGCTCTGGTTCGGCTCTCCAAAAGTTCTTGAAGGCTTCACCACACAGACAAGGGTCTGTCTCAGAGCCTGTTGGAGAAGGGCAGCGTTACAAAAAGAGAGACAAAAGACAGTCCCGTCTTCGGGGAAGTTCGGTGCCTCGCGGTTCGTTTTCCCTTCGCATCAGAACGAAAGGGAAAGATTAAGAAATATTTTGCCAAGCGGAAATTTTGCAAATGTCAGAAACATCCCGTCTGGAAATGCTTCGTTCTGTAGTAATGAAGCAGGATGGGTTGAAAAAGCAAATGTAATATATAAATATTGAACGCCTATAAAATATTTATCACATTCCATGTAATTTAAATTCTTATTACACCACACTGTGTTACATTATAGCATATAACCAGAGTTAAATCAAACAAGTGCCCCATTTTGACTACAGATTATTTCCATTTCCAAGGGTGACTCATTCTCATTACATCGTCTCGTTTTGGAAAAAGAAGGTGGTGGGTTTTTTTTTTCCCTGAAATACTGTTTCATTACACATCCCTCCCAGGTTGTGGAGACAGGCACAGTTCTTCTCAGCCCTCCCAGCAAGAGGTCTCAGATGTTTAGTTTTATAATTCTAGATATGGTGTGATCAGGAAAGGAGGAGAAGAGGGGAGAGGCTTTACTCTCTCCTGACTTCAATAACTGTGTTTTAGGCTTCCTTGCTTGGAAGCCCTCGGTGGAGACTCCACCGAGAGACCTTCCCCACCCAACAGCCAGAAGACCGGGGACCGCTTGTTAAAGGGGTGCGTAAAAACACAATAAAGGGGCACATTTTTTGTACTCTGCCCCCAGAAAGTCACAGGCTGAGAGGTTCAAGGTCCTGAACGAGCAACTTGCTCTGTGTAGAACGGCAGCTCTGGGGCTGGTCACCTCAGTACCTGGAGAAACCTTTGAGCTGGGTGAGATTTTTCTGTGCAGGACCCGCTTCCAGGCAGCACAGGTGGGTGTTAGAGCAAAGCTCATAAATGTGCAGCTGGGAATTAAATGGCTTCTTTCGATCCAGGTGTGAAGCCTGTGACAGAAAATGAACCTGGGTTTCCTGACTGGGCTGCCAGGACTCACGTTAGCGCTGCCGAAACAGAGTTGGCGCGGTCCTTGCCGGCTCGGCCGGGCGGTTTGGCTGAGTGGGGGTAGAATCACTCAAGTTTAAAGCATGAAATGATATTTGAGGTTGTAGATCAGTAACGCTGCTCCCGCTCAGCCTGAGAAAGGCATTTACATCTTTTAAAAACAAGTGTTTTGATTGTGTTTTATGTAGAGTACACATAACCAATGGAAATGTAATAGCCTCTCTGTTACCGAGCTCATTTTTGCGTTGCTGTGGCTTATGTCTTTATGTCTTTAGGACATTAAATCATCCCTAGGGTCTCGTGTTTTCTTACATCCTCCAGCACTGTTTCTTTTATGGTAGACTAAGTCTCTTTATGGGAGATTAAGTTTTACAGTGCGATGCCTCAATCCAATTTTTTGTTCCCACTGCTTGTTCTGCGGACTCTTCCACTTGCACGGGGTGGAAACTTGGGCTCATGGCAAGCGCTGACATCGCTCCAGGTTGTCACACACCGGCTTCCCCCTCCCTAACCACCAGTTTTAGCTGCAGATGACCGAGGGTGTCTCGCAGCACCCTGGTTGGGAGAAAAGGGGAAGATGGGGCAGGTTCAGGGCTTTCAACATCCACATTTAACATTTATTTAATCATTTAAATACCAGGCGTTCCAAATTTGCACTACAATGTGCTTTCTGCACGACTGCGATACGTTCACCAGTCGCAGAGTGGAAGTGAGGGCTGTGGCCACCATGAATTTTTCAGTGAATTTTTCTTTCCATTTCGGAGAAATGCCAGTTTGTGATACCCATAAGGGTCAGATTTGAAGCTTTGCTTTGTTCTGAAAGAAAGGCTGCCCTAGTCCAAACATTCCAGTTTTTAAATACGGAGTTTCTGAGCATTGAATCGGGAGCTTTCTGGTCAAAAAATATAATTTATTAACACTAGGAAGGAGAAATGTGGACTTGATGATCTTTCGAGGTCCCTTCCAATCCCTAACATTCTATGATTCTATGATTCTATGAAATGAGGGAGCTGAAACCCAACGAAACAGCAGCGTTTTGACTGATTCTTGCTCGAATCCCTCCCCGTGCACCACAGGAGGGTTTGTGTAATTCACAACTGGTTTTGCCACAGACAGAAGAAATATTTCGCCGTTACAGAGATCTTCTTGGAGCAAAGCTTGTCTCTGGAGTTAATAGGCCTGCCCTGCCCTGGCACCCCGTGGGAGCGCAGGAAGGATCAGGAGACGCTTGGGCAGCGTCGTGACGGGGCCAGTTAAGCAAGATGGATTGCTGTGACCTCTTGTCACCGTCCCTGCCACGTGTCCAGGTGTGTCACCGCCCTCCTGCACAGCCAGGGTGCTCCTCGGTGATCCCTTCTCTTTTTATATCTCTTTGCCTCATTGCCTTTCACTCTGTAACTGCCCTGCCAACGAGCTCCTCATTACGCTGGTCCCCAAACGTTTCTCTTAGAAAACAAAACAGGAGGAGAAAACGTATTTAGCACTAATGCTGCTCACACTGACTTTGTGTCTGGATCTGTTTAATGGGCGGAGGAGTTGCAGCCCTGGTGGGAGGACGAGTGGGCGCG
Source organism: Trogon surrucura (assembly GCA_020746105.1). NCBI lineage: Eukaryota > Metazoa > Chordata > Aves > Trogoniformes > Trogonidae > Trogon > Trogon surrucura. The sequence goes on from CM036639.1 coordinate 4,258,935, forward strand.
TGGCTTCTCCAGAACGGGGGCTCTTCCTGGCCGCGGGGGGCTCCGCTGAGGTGCAGGTGGCTGAAGGAGACAAACTGTTCGAGTTTGAGGTCAAGCTCGGCGTTTAACTGAGGAATATCGGGAAATTCTCATGGACAAGGGGGAGGTGGTGGAGCCCTGAGGTGGGTCTGGGAGAGAGGGATGGGGAGCAGGTTTCCTGTGGCAGACGGGGCAGAATCAAGTCTGGGTGTTCAAGCAGATGTGAACCAGACCAGTCAGTGAGACGCTCCGTAAACCTTAAATTCCGAAGCCACGAGGATGAGCTGGTGGGGTAGCAATCCCTTCGCTGGCAGCCGCCTCAGCCTGGCACAGGAGGGCGGACGCTGCTGTGTCTCCCGAGGGGCATCAAGCGGAAGAGGGATCGGGCTCTGTTCTTTCCTGAGCTGCTCCTGAGCTGACCCTCTGCCTCCCCCATTCCTGGATGCCCTTCCCCTTCACCCTCTGGGTGATCCTGCTCTGGCAGGGGAGTTGGACTAGATGATCTTTCAAGGTCCCTTCCAACCCCAGCATTCTGTGATACCCTCAGGATCTGGAGCATCCACCAAATCCATCTTCCCTTCCGCATACTCGCAGCCTTCAAAAGCACAGATTTCTCTCTTCTTTCCAAACGACTTGCTGCAGGTATTCCACTCGTTTAATCTTCCCTCCTCAGTCCCACCAATGCTTTAATTATTTTTCCCTTCCCATTTTTCTCATCTCCCTCCAATCTCTCTCCTAATGAGGTGCTTTGAGCTGCTTGTAAAAGCCCAGTTTAGTCCCATCCCAGCGGCCGGGCTCGCCTTAGAGCCAGTCAAAAACTCTCCAGCGAAACCAAGAGCCCTCATGAAAAACCCCATTTCATGCAGCACCAATTATCTCATTTAACACTTCAGAGATTCCAATGTGTTTGGCCAAGCCCAAGGCCAGGTTCTGTGAAATTTCTTCCCTGTAGCTCAAGGGCCAGGAGGATTGGGAGTTGGTGGCCAGGTTGCAGCAGCGCTGGAGGTTTTGGGGTGTGCAGGATCTTCCCTGTTCATAGCCTTTCCCTCTTCTGTCCTCGCTGAAGCTGATGGTGATGGTACTTTCACGGGAGCAGCTGCAAAACCGTGGGAGTTTCTACTCTGTGATAAATTTAAAAAAAAAAAAAAAGTATTGGTTTCAGTTCAATTTGGACCAGAATTAACAAGCAAAAGGAGGGGGGGGAAAGAAAAAAAAAAAGGAATTTCTTACAAATTTGCTTTTTGGCCATCTCCAGCTAGTGTCTCTCTGCTCAAGGACGTGAGGAGTTTGTGAATGCTTGCTTTTCAGCTCGCTGCTGTAGCACACTTCTTGGAGCCAAGAAAAAAAGTCTGCATAGAAAAAGTATCTAAAACAAACGATCTTTTTTAGGTAAAGCAGAAGGGAGGGAACATGTCTTGATCTAAGTGTCCAAGCACCCATCTGTCTCCTAAGGGAGGGGGTTGAGTCCCATCCCTGGGTGTGTTTGAGTGTCACTGACATGTGGTGTTGGGGGAGATGGTTTAGGGGTGAACTTGTAGTGCAGGGTTAATGGTTGTAGTGTAGGATTAATGGTCGTAGTGTAGGGTTAATGGTTGGACTCGATGATCCCAAGGGTCTTTTCCAACCTGAACTGTTCTATGATTCTATGATTCTAAGAGAAGCTGCTTATGTTAGATTGGGAAAGTTGGTGTTTTTCAGGTATGAACTAATTTGAGGGCGGGAATAGGGGTTGAATTTTGAGGATTTTGTCGCTTTTTCGTTCATCCTTCGAATTAATCGCTGTCAGTTTGTTACACATCCCGGGTACCCTGATGCAGTTACGTTTGTAACCGCTTTCCTCAGATCCCAGCTGCCTCTGTGCCCTTAAATCCATCCTGTATTTTGATGAAGATGTTTGAACCCGTCCGTCCAGCCTCCAGGTATTTTGGAGGGTGGCTCGGCTGATCGTTGGTTCCCCGCCGGTTTCGACGCGTTCCCCGCTGAGCGCATCCAGCAGCTCCAGCCGCTCTTGCTTTGAAGTGAACTCGGCACCACAAACACATTTCAGGCAAACAGCTTGCCATGGCCCTTTCAAATCCGTATTTCAAAGTGCCGGAGCGTCGCAGTGGGTTTTCTTTTTATGGGGGGGACCTGGGTCTGATTAACTCCTCTCCTAATCTCTCGAGCCGTTATGTTCAACGAGAAGTGCAAACAGATTGGAACAGTAAACTCAAACAAACAGAGAAATGTCAGCGCGTTAAATTCTTGGCTGCAGCCTGGCGAAGGAAAATAGATTGCGGAGGGGAAAAGGGAAGCGGGGAGAGGTAGGAAGGAGCTTGTCCATCCTGACCCTGTGACAAGTTCCTGCTAGGGGCAGGGCACGAGGACAGTCACAGGGCACGAGGACGGTTGCAGGGCATGCTACGCACCAGGGCTGGAGCAGGTCCAGAGGAGAGCGACGAGGCTGGGGAAAGGCCTGGAGGGACAGTCCTGTGAGGAGAGGCTGAGAGAGCTGGGGGGGGTTCAGCTGGAGAAGGGGAGACTCAGGGGGACCTCATCACTCTCTAAACTCCCCGCAGGGAGGGTGCAGTCAGGGGGGGTCAGGCTCTTCTCCCAGGACGAGAGGGCCCGGCCTGAAACTGCCCCAGGGGAGGTTCGGGTTGGGTCTCGGGCAGCCCTTCCTCCCGGAGAGGGTGCTCAGGCACTGGGATGCTCTGCCCAGGGCAGGGGGGAGTCCCCGTCCCTGGGGGGTTTGGGGAGAGGCTGGATGTGGCACTGGGTGTCCTGGTCTGGCCCAGGTGGGGCTGTTGGGGCACGGGCTGGGCCTGATGGTCTCTGAGGGCTTTTCCAGCCTCTACAATTCTGTGATTCTGTGCTTCTCCAGGCAAGTTCAGTGGCAGAGATGGGGTGTACCGGTCACCATCCCTTCACTGGACCACGTGCACCCTGTGTGCTGAAGTGGGAGCAACGTGAGGTGACTTTTTTTGGCAGCTCCAAAGCCAAAGGAACACCTTGAGCCCATAGAAGAGCCCCAGCACCATACTCCTTGCTGCAAGGAAGCAGCCTCACTGTCCTCAAGGGCTTTTATGGCAAAGAAGCGTTCCTCAAGTGCCTTAATTTCAAGCTCTGTTAAGAACAGGGAGTGAAAGGGAAGACAAGGTCGATTTCTGATAAAGAAATAAAATCCGGCAGGAGAGATGTCTTATTTCAAAGTTGCTCAGAGAGCTCAGGAAGGAGGGGTCCGGCTGAGCACGAGGCTCTCAGTGGTGCTGGCATCAGCAGCAGGTTGGTCTGGAGCAACAGGATTTTCTGTAGCAAAAATGAGGCTGGAGCAATTGTGGGATCATGCAGTGGTCTGGGAGGGGTTTGGGTGGAGCCAGTGGAGTCTCCAGGGAGATGGGGAAGGCAGTTATTCGGGGACGCTTTCATGGGAAAAGGGGAAATTCAGAGCAGGGTCTGCACGTGGAGCTGGCTTCAGCTCGGAGTTTCCATCCTGAGGAAGGTTTTCCTTTGGTGTCAGAATGAAAATGAACAACAGAAATGGAAAGTTAATATTTGGTTTAGGAAGTATTCCGCTCCCCGAGAAATTCATCAACCTCGCTAAACGCTTTGTGAAGCGTGTTGAACTTTTATTTACAGACCATTTTCCAGCAGAATATAATGAAAATTACCCAGAAGGTTTATTCCTTGGGGAGAGAGGGGGAAAGCTGAAAGCAAGGATTTACCTCTGCGGCTTGAAAACTTTAGCCCCTGTCACAGGTGACCGATACAGCTCAGGCCACTTGCAAATACCTGTGGGGGTTTTAGCACGCGATGGAGTCAGGGCAGCAACAAATGGAATGGACACGAGAAATGGTGAAGGTCATCTCTGTAACCGTGTTGTGCAGATCTTTCACAGCTTTTGATCCCAGCGCAGAAATGCCTTTGTATCTATTTAATTTAAAAATGAATTGCTTCCCACCCACCTCTGAAAAACAGAACCTGCCAGGTCAAAGTAAAGCACACAGGCCATTAATTCCAGCTGGACTTAAGGCTGCTTTCCCCACCCGTTCGGCATCTATAATTTACTGGGTGGCAAGAGGAAGCAGGGGAGAACATCGTCCGCAGTTGCTTGGGAATATCTCCTCCATTTCAAGCATGCCTTTTTTTTTATTTCTTCTCTGGTTGTTTCTTTTTTTTTCCCCTAATGCAAGAGACTCCTGCAGGCAACATCCTCATCACTGCCCAGGGCAGGTTCATCCTGTGCACTGAGTCAGAGACCACGAGGCAAAAATAGCAGATGATGACGATGTAGTTAATGACTGTTTCCAGGAACGGGTGCAAAGGGCTTTGGGGGGCAGTCGGTAGCCCCCGTGGCGTTTCACTTGCCCGTTTGCTTCTCTGAGCCTGTTTCGTTGAGCTGAGTATTTTGTGGTGGGTGGGAATAAACTGCCTCCGCTTCCTTTCTTCCCCTCCCCAAAGCTGTTTAGCTGCAGGGAGGGAAGGCTGAGGAGGGACTTTTGGACAGCCCTTAAATATCAAAAAGGCTACGGCAAAGAGCACAGGGATAAGCTCTCCTCCCTGGCTGTGTTGATTAGGACAGAAAGTTCAAGGGCTTTGGGCTGGAGCTCAGCGTTAGCAACAACGCTGGGTTTTAGCAAGTAGCTGGCAATTTAGCAATCTGGGGCATCTACCTAAAAGTACCTTTAGAAAGCCTCTTTTTCATGTGGTGAATCTGTAGCGCTTGCTAAGTAGAAGAGCCCTCGCCATCTTTCTGGAGTCAGAATCGTCCAGAGCAGAAAAAATCCCAAATCAAACCAAGCCAGTTTTGTTTTCTCTGTGCTTTCAGTGCCCCTGCAAGGCTGCTGGGTGCGACTTTGCTGACGGAAGAAGAAAAACACGATCTAGGGCTGACAGTGTAGCTTCTTCACATCTTCTAAAGCTACCTGCAGGGTAAAATTTTCTGGTGCCAATCTCTCCAAAGAGCTTCACAGCTGTTCCAGGTCAGGCAATGTACTTTGGATGTTTAAAATGAGATAGCTTGATCCTCTCACTGTCTCACTCAGCATTTTGGGGGGTTCTCCTGACGACTTGCTGGCTGGAAAAACTCCCCAGGTTAGAGAAGCTCACCTGCTCCCGGGTCCCGTCCTTCCAATCTGGTACCAAGAGCCAAATCAGCAGATGAGGGGATACGTTCTAGTGACAGAGGATAAACTTGCATTGCCATTTCTGGTATTCTCAACAGCTTTTAGGGAATCTCTCATGATACAGCTGGTCTCATTCCTCAAGACACCTCATCTCAGTGTCCCAGGCTCCTGCCCTTGTACCTGGTCTTGGCACCTCAGTCACTTCCACCCCTGCAGGTGATCCCTTTTCTTTGTCATTTTAACCTCTGGGGTTTCTGAGATGTCTCATTTTTTCGCTAATTAAGATGATCCCATAAGATTGGTTCGCCTGGAAGCCCCTGATGTGAACTCTTAGCTCGACTTCCAGTTTAACAGAGCATTTTGTTGAGGCAATGACAAAAAAAAAGAGCCGTCTGCTCTTGGCTTTGGCAGTTGTTGATCGAGCAGGGGATCCATCAGAGAAGATGCACCCGCAGTGGGGAGGGCGGAGGTTGCGCCGATTCACTCCAGCCGTGCAGCAGAAGCAGCCCAGGTTTCTGGGGGATGGAGCTGAGCTCTCGGAGTGGCTCCATCTGTTTTTTCCCCTTGGACAGTCACTGAAGGGCCGGGATGTGATCATCCTGGAGTATTTCAGCCTGTTCTGGTTGGTTTCTCGCTCAGGCCATCAGTCTGGTTCGGGTCCGGGCAGCCAAGGGCCAGCAGCCCCAGAGAGCACGTCCCTCCCTTCGCCAGCACTTGTCTTTCTGCCGCTTCCCTGACGTGTCTCCTCTCTCAAACACCAGCAAGGTCAGGATAAAGAATGAACTTAGTCCACTGTCAATAAGTGTTTCCTATGAAACAGACGGTTAGTGAGTTCCTCAAACCAGCTAAGGCAGAACCTCTGCTTATTTTTTATACGGAAAGAAGCCCTGCAATATATCCTTAACCTTCTTCAAGAGTACTGTAATTGCTGCTGTGGCAACGTAACAAGAGATCCTGTTTTCCACCCGATGCTTCATTAACTGGGCCCTAATTGGCCAAGTAAACAAAAAACAAATTGCAGCTCAGTCTTGACTTGGGCTGCGTCTCGTAAGGGAATCTGGAGAAGACGGGGAGAGAAGGACGGGTTGAGACAGGGGTTGCACAGTAAGCAAGAAATCCTTCAGGTCAAAATAGTTCGGCACCTACTAAGAATAATCAATGTTGTGCTTTCATGTCGTGACCAGTAACATTAAGCAAACAGTTGCTTAAATTATACAAGGGCTTTTTTTTCCCCTTCTTCTCCTATTAATGATGATTGGGAGTGAATTAAATGGCGTGGCCGCTCATTTTTCATCCTTCGTGCTCTGAGGACAGAGCAGCAGGCTCAGGGAAGGTGGCTCTGACGTGTAGCTCACACGAGCTGCCGAGACCTTCCTCGAAAGCCTGGGAGAGGGTGAAAGCTGCAGCAGCATCTTGTCCTCGGGGCTGAACTAAGCGCTGGGGCTCCTGGCCCAGGGCATTTTTCCGAGCGGTTGGGAGCAGGATCGCGGGCACAGCCACTTCAGCCACGGGTGGTTACAGAGAGAGAAGGGAGTGACAGGTTGAAGTGGTCGCAGTTTCTCTGTCGAAAGTTGGATTTAATTCCTCCTCCTGCAAAGGGTCCGATTCAGCTCACACCGATGTCCCTCCGTGGCAGACGCACACGGCTCTCTCAGCTGGTCACCCTCAGATGCCTTCGGAGACACCGGGGTGGGAATTATCTGCGCACTTCAGGCTGAGATGAATTGCCCCAGACCCCATTAACAGTCCTGCCTTTGAGGTGATTGCCACTGACATTAGAAGAAGCCCTGCTCGGGCAGGGAAATCTCTCCAAACACCCTCCCAGTTCCATCCAAAGCATCCGCTTCCTCGCCGATTGCCCACTTCTGGAGGGCAGAAATTCCTGATAAATTAATTATTCCAGTTTGGTTGGTGTGTCTCCACGTAACTGCAGGTCTGTGGCTTGCAGGGTCTCTGCTTGCAGCCAGCCCGCCTCTGCGGTGGGGGGAATATCTAATCACAATTATGGTTCTGTCCTTGGTGCTTTCCTCATTTCTTTTTTTTCCCAGAATGCCTCAAGGCAATGACAAAAGTCCCATTGACTTCAGCAGGGCCAGGATCTTGCCCTCTTAAGTCCGTAAAAGCTTTCCTGACAGCTGCTGATGCTCGCTGGGCGAGGGTTAAGTTGTGTTCAGCTCTGGAGACAGGAAATAAAATGTTTACATCTTGGATCATTAGCTTTTTTCTGGCCGAGTGCATAGCATGAAATTCAAGGGCAATATTTATCCAAGGACAAAAAAGGATTGTAGAGACATAATTCGTCTCCTTTGTTCATTAAACCTCTCCCAGATCCCAACTTCTGGACGTCCCCAGTGAGCCCCAGCCTGCAGGGATAAGTCAGGCACCAAATGCTTGCAGAGCCATTAGGATCCAACCTCCCATCAAACCTGCTCTGAGAATCTTCAGCTGTAACTGTTCTTTTGTCCTTATTATTATTATTTTGATTCCGAACATGACTTTAAATGAGCAGCAGCAGTAAAACCGAGGAGAACAGGGCTGCTTTCCTGCATCAGAGTCCTGCTCCTCCTTCCACTCCATCTTCTTCCAGCCCGATTCTCGTAAAAGCCTTTCTGCACAGTGGCAGGACTTTAGGAAAAGGGGAGGTGGGAAAACATCCTCTGTGTTGCTGGCAGGAGATGCCGTATGAATGTCACTAAGCAGGAGGTGATCGTGGTTCTGCAGGTGTTCCTAGCAGCTTGGTACCCTGGAGAAAGAAGGTGACTGTCCCTCCACCTTTGTGTTCCTGCCTGTACCCAGAAGTGAGCTCGAAATTACGTTTGGGAGCACAGAGATACAACTTTGGGGACATCACGGTCCAGCACATTGAGGATTAAGCTGAACACCTGGCATTTTCTCCTTGCAGTTTTGCATCTGAAGGTCTGAATTTCACCCAGCTCCTCTCTAGGCACCTCCACTCTTCAGCGATCCTGCCTCTAAATGGTCTGTGCATCCCTGCCAGGTTGATGGGAACTACTCCCGCAGGCCTCGGGGGTGTTGGGGCAGACCCTGCCTGCAAGACCGCGCTGTAGCGAGGAAGCACAGAGCGATTTGGAGGAGAAACGATGCGTTTATGGGCATCATTTATCCCTTTAGAGATTGGCCGCTGGAGCAGGGCGGATGGACTGGCCAGGCTTCCCCGGCGCAGAAAACTGCTTCGTCTCTCTGCGCTGTCACCGGCCGTCTGTGGCTTCCATCAATTACCCGTAAAAACCCCGTCGAGGAGTGGCGATGAAAGCTTTCCATTTCCACAGCGCTAATTCCAGATCTGGGCTTTAATGGCCCAGAGCCACTAAGCACATGATATATGGTTTGTTCGGAGGCATCAGCGAGTGGAGGGAAGGTGGGATGAGGGGGAGGTGGTGGAGGGAGGTTTTACGATGCCCTCATTGCTAAGGAGCTTCACGGGCAGAGTAAACAGTCAGAAACAGCTTGGGAAATGCCACAGGAAAAGGGCTGTTTGTACCTGTGTTTTTCCAAATACAAGGGGGGAAAAAAAAAAAACCAAACAGAAAATATCTAGGATTTTATTTAGAAGGGTTTTGAAAGCCCCTGGTAAATCCGAGGTGTCTGTGCTAGATCGCTGGGATCTAAAATAAATATTTGATTGCTCTGTGGTGCTCCCTCTGCAAGAGGAAAAGGTGACGAATATTTAGGATGACCTTCTTGAGCCAGCTGCGTTGAGTCAACACATTCAGAGTGTATAAATTCCAAGTGGTGGAAAAATCTCCTTTGATGAGGAAGAAACCTGTCATTGGGGAAAACACTAAATCCCAGAGATGAAAACTGTAAAAAAAAAATCCAAAACACTCCCCCCCCCCCCCCCACCCCCCCCCGCCAGCACAAACAAACACACACCAGCTCATCCCTGGAGTTTGAAACCGATGAATAATCAAAACCCCAAACAAACCACTGCAAGCAGAGACGACGTAGTTGGACATTAAACAGCAACTGCCCAGCCCGGGCATCATCCGGAGAATAATTTTGTTGGCTGAGCGGCTCCGTGGTGTAACTGGGGAGCCACTCGCTGGGAAATGCAGTGTCATTAGTAGTAGATACCACTCGTCTGCATTTCCCATTTCTGTCCTTGCCAATAGCCTCTAGGGAAGGGCTTTCATCTGTTTTTGATGAAAGCAAAATTAAAGTAATCATAACAGAAACGGAGCTGACTGCATCCCAGCCAGCGGGGAGGAGGAGGAGGAGGGAGTGGAGGCTGGTGCTCACAGAGCTCTGCCGACCGCCTGGGTCTCCTAGGGTGGGATGTGACAGAAAATATAAGATATTAGGCAGAAATACAGATATTCTTTTTCCATGTAAAGGCAAGCCCACGTTTGTATAGTCTGAAAAAGCAGAGTTACTCCCTGGGTTTTCTGGCACAAGCCAGAGGAGAGTCATGTCTGCAGGTTCACAGAGTCGGAGTCTCCTCTCTCTCGGGCTACCTTGTTGTTCCTCTGTCTGACAAGAAGAGAAAATCTGTCAGCCTTGGGCGAAAATCGTGTTGCAGGGAAAGCTGTTAAAACACTTTCAACTGCGGCCAAATGATCATGCATGTTCCTCCTTATTAGATGTTTCTTCCTGCTAAGCAGAGCCTGCAGTTGCTTCTTGCCTTTGGGACTCAGCTCTCGAACAGCAAGAGCTTCTTTTCTTTCTGCAGCAAGTGCTGGTCACAGCCGCTTCCACCTCACCATTTATTAACTGAGAGCTGTTTCTGAACACCCTGCAGTTACTTTTAAATACCTCAGCCAGGTTTATTGTGTGGCCTGACAGCAGCAGGAGATGCACAGGGCTGCATCTGGCTTCCCCCCATCAGCTTCTGGGCAGGAGTTTTGAACCTTAGAACGAGTGAAAGAGAAATCGGGGTCCCGCTTGCAGTGCCCAGCCAGGCAGAGGCTGGTTTATGCTTTTTGCAGTTTATGCTTTTTTGCTGCTAATTTAAATGAGCTGAGAAATGTTGTAAGGTTCTTCTCTTGCTGGAGGCAGCCTCCCAGGGATCCTCAGCGTGTGGAAAGGTCCATGTGGCAGCTTCAGTGGGTTGGGTTTGCGCCTTCTCCTATCTCTGCTACTCCACAACTTCTACTTTAGCCACGGAACAGCTGAGCAGAGCTTTGTGTTACAGTCTGTGCTACCTGCAGACCCTTTCGGGGCTCAATAAGTGCGGAACTGTTCCCAGGTAGATCCTTCACCTTGTCTCTCTCTGGGCTGGGAAAGAGATGAGTTGAGGCAAAGATGGGTGATGCTGCTGCAAACACACCGTTCCCCCAGGTGTAGCTGTGGTGGACAAGCACCCTTTGAGTTGTTTAGGCAGCCTTTGCTCAGCCTTCATCCTACCAACCCTTGGTGCATCCATGGAGCTTCAGGCATTTTTTGCTGCAGGTACCGGGGACAAAAAGCTGACTCGTATAAGCGGGAGGGCATAACTGGGTTTCTCCAACTCAAGGCTGATGGTTGTTAGATGTTGCACAGAGCAATCTCTCTTTCTCCTCTAGCCTTACTGCTCTGGGAGGCATTACAAAGGTGAAGCTCCTGAACATCTTGGTATGTAGAACCGGTCTTTGAGGATTCATCTTGTTTAATCCTGGTCTGGCACCCGGGTGACGGCACGGAGCGGGACCTTCTGGATTTGTTCGTCTTCACTGAGCCTCAGCCGTTGCGGTGGGAGCCCGAGGAGCTCAGCTGTAACCTGCGGTGAGGGGAAATACGACTGCAGCTGGGGAAGGAGTGATTTAGTTGCCGTTGTGTAGGTGCCTGCCCACCAGCAGCCCCCTCTGCAAATGCCACACGGCAGTTGCTTTCTCCTGCCAGGAGAGAAATGTTCTGCTGGAAGCTCACGCTGCGCTTTTGCATGAGCAGAGGTTTAATTTCAAGCCATTAATCCGCGCGATCTGCGCTGAGGCTGCAGGCAATGTGTTCAAGCTGGATAAAATCCTCTTTCATGTGTCGGAGCCGGGCTGGGGGCGTGCTGCCAGCGCTATCGGATCCGCAACCTTCCCCCGACATCCCGCTCCTCCCTTCCCACCCCTGTGCCCAGCCCAGCCCTGCCTCCTTCCACGCTTCTGCTTCGAGAGACAACGCTTATTTGCTCGGAAGAGCAGAGCAAACACAAGGTGATGTTTTTTTCATGCCCCGCAGCAAGAACATCTTTTCCTCTCTTGCCTCCGGTAGCCCCCGATTCGAGGCTTTGGGCCAGATCGTCAGAGTCATTGCGGAGCCAGAACACCTTTGAAAGTCTGGTCTTTTAAGGTTTGTACCCCCGAGAAAGAATGCAAAAGGCAAAAAAGAAGCCCCCTCGCAGAGCAGGGTCAGATCTCACTCCTTTAATCTTCAGTGCAGCTGAAGTTGTGCATCGTGGTGCTTGGGCGCGAGCGTGGAAGTGAATCCCCTTCCCAGCCTCTGCCTCAGCTCCGCGGCCACGTTCCCCGGACTCCTCTGCCCCTGGGCCCGGATTCAGCCGCCGCTGTCCTCTCCCGTCAGGGGAGAAGCATCCTCCTGGAAGCACCGATGGCTGTGCATCAGCAGAGCCTTCGTTTCAAGCCTTCCCGCAGGCTCGGCGCGTTACCGGGTCCCAACGTGCACCGTGAGCAGCAGTTGTGCCCCGTGCTGAAGAAATTGTTATCCTGAACTGTTCCTGCAGAGAAAATGGCGTTTCAGCTGTGTTGGGGGGTTTCTTTGTGTTTGAAGGCTTAGAGAGAAAAGAGGCGTGATTTAGGGAAACATTTCCACAGGCTTTTGAACCGGTCGGTGGAAACAGTTTAATTTTGCAACCGCGAGACCCAAACCTCAAGTTTCTTTCCCAGCGGCGCAATGGGAATCCCTGCCCACTCCGGGTCACCCGGTGCCACTTTGGAGCTGAAACTCGGGTGTCAGGCATCTGCCTCCTCCTCTACGAGCCAGGATCCAGACTCCAACCACCTTCCACTGACTGCCCCGGCCACTGTCCCTCCCTGTTTCATTGCATCCAGAGCGTCGCCGAGGTGGCTGCTGGCAGTGTCCCCTTTCTCAAGCTCCTGACTCTTCTTCCAAGACTCAGCCTGCACGACTGTCCTCTCTTTAACACCACTAAATTGCTCTTTTCCTCTCTCGTTTGCATAATGATGGCTTTGGGGTTTATTTTGTTTGTAAGGGAGCAGTAGACTAACCTGCTTTCTGCCTGGTGATAACTCCAGAGAAGTCATTAGGGTTGCAGTAATAGAAAAAGACTGGACTTTGCTAGTTTCTGCATAAAAGCCTCTCTAGTACATTTTAATAGGGCTAAAAGACCTAATAAAAGAAAATAAGGCTGCAGAAAAGCATTTCTGACCTTGAGATGCTTGCAGTACTCCTCTTCGGTCTGTGAGCTCTGTGTAAGTTTAGTGGGGGGTTGGCTGGGCCAGTCCGTGGGATTTTCTGTGCTGATGAGGATTTATCTCTCGCTTCAAGATTTAGCACCGAATCAGGCTCGGGAAAGCGATGGTTTGAGCAAGAGCTCGCGCAGCGCTTCTCTTCTCTATCCCAGCTGCAGTCCTTGAGAATCTCTAACCCAGGGGGAACCCCAGGATAACGAAAATAGTTTTGAGACTGCAGCCAGTATTGCTGAGAGAACCAGCCCTCCCCGCCCACCACGAGCGGGGCAGCGGGCAGGAGAGCTGCCCTCAGCCTGCCCCACCGAACCCCAGGGCAGGGGCTTAAGAGATGATTTATTGCCACCCTTGCAGGAGGTGAGCACCTCGGGGGCTGCGCAGCTCCTTCTAGGAGCCCCTCCTCAAAGCCATGCTGCTAAAATCCTGCTTTTCAGGGTCACCACCGTCGAGACCCGGGCAGTATTTATCATCCGTCAATCTCAAAGAACCAAGAGCTACACCAACAATTGGCGTTAGCCCTTTGCCTGCGCTGTAGGAAGAATAACAAGTCTCCTTAGACCAAAAAGCTGGAGTTAATAGGCTGGATTTCTGACTTGTTTCGGCTGCAAAAGCAGCTGCCAGGGCCCACCACGTCATCGGTGTCTGGGCAGTTGGCTGTCAGCAGAGCCGGCTGCTCGCTGGGTGAGGGAAAGCTGGGATTTATTTAAGCTGACCGCTCTTTGCAGAGGGATCTTTTCATGCTGTTTGGAGCCTCCTGAATGTCAGTTTGCAGCTGATGCCGAAAAGCAGAGGGGACCAGTGTCACCTGAGGGATTTTTGCAGGAAACACGGACCTTTCTTTTTGCTTTCTTTGTCTCTTGCCCGTTGAAACCTTTTGGGTATTCACGGTCTGAAATGAAACACTTCTGCTGATGGTTCTTGGCCCTGAGTTCTCAATGACAGCCTGGACTGAGATCAAATCCTTCATGAACTTGGATGCAAACGGAAGTCGGGCACCCTGTGTTGTAGCTGTCTGGCAGGAGCAGCACGGAGGGAGGCTGGAGACGGAACGAGGTGAACCGAAGGACACCCCTTTCGTCACCTACCGGGAAGGAGCCGGCCATTGCACGGCAGAAGGGACTCGTGACCATTTAGGTTTGCCCTGGCGGTGCTGCCTTTCCTCTCGTGAGGAGGTTGCAGTGAAAGGTGATCCCACAGGCTGGGCACAGCAAACCGCTGGGGATTGAAAATAAAACAAGTTGTTCTTTGTTTGCAGCCCCCGTTAGATTCATTCACTGCTGCAGTTAACGACGAGGCTAAATGATGGTCATTGTGTGCTTTATGATTGCCAATAATCCCTCTTTTATGTCGTAGGAACCATACGACACGATGGATCATGAAATCATTTTTAATGTGCTTTAAACACTAAAGAAAGGCTTTCGAAACCAACTTAACGGCAGCTGGTCGTATTCATTTTCCTTTGGCCATTAGAGATGAGTGGCTAATTAGTATCTCGTTCCCATGCAGCACAGCCTCCTCTTCTGATTCCGGAGGTCTGGGGCCAAACCAGGAGGTTTGGTATCATGCGTGGTCTTTGAGAACATTCCTTCCTTTAGTGAAGTAGCATCAGGACTTAAGGCAGTCGGGTCAGGGGTTTCCAGAGCTCTGCAGCCCCTCACGTTCGGGGCAATCCCACATCTCCAACAGGGGGGATGCTGGTAGGGGGCTGCCTCCAGGGCACGGAGGCTCTAGGAGTTACTTTCTCCGACAAGCTGGACAAACCTCATAATTTCTGTCCTGTTGGAAATGCAAAAGAAATTTAGGAGGAGGCCTTGTGAATCCCGCAAAAGGGAAACATTAAAGAATTTTCTTTGCAGAAGAGGAATCTGATGTTGTGATTAAAAGCCGATGAGCTCTGATCACTTCCAGACCCCTGGCTGACTGGAAGCTGTCCTGAAAACCCCCATGAAATACCACCTTGGGAGGTCAAACAGGGACCATATGAGGTACTAGAGTCCTATCCTGTAGTTTAGATTGGATATTAGGAAAAATATCTTCACTGGAAGAGTTGTTAAGCCCTGGAAGAGGCCGCCCAGGGAAGTGGTGGAGTCACCATCCCTGGAGGGATTTAAAGACGTGTAGACGAGGTGCTCGGGGACATAGTCTAGTGGTGGCCTTGCAACTGCTGGCTTAACAGTCGGACTCAATGATCTCAAAGGTCTTTTCCAACCTAAATGATTCTGTGATTCTGCTATAGTGTAGTCTGAAGAGATGTTGCAGGTCCTGTTTCTCCTGTTTCAGCCTGCACAGGATTGTTCCTCGGAGATAGAAATCGTATCCCTGGTCCTATCCCAGTTCTAGAACGTGTAAGTCAAAATACCCCAGCAAGCCACTGTCAGACATCGCCCAGAGAGCCTCTGAGGCTGGAGGATGGAAGAGAAACGTGTGGAACCCACCAGGAATGGCAGGACCTCGCACCTGTCAGGAGCTGGCACCTCTGTAGCCTTGGCACAGCTGTGGAACTGCCTCCTCAAAGGACACGGTGCCTGTGGCAGCAGGCGGAACAGCCCCAATGAAGACTTTCGGCAGAAATACCTCCCTAGGGTTTGTTGGAACTGGATTTCAGGCTGGGGCTGAATTTGTGCAGCGTCCCTGGGACATTTGTTCTGGGGACGGGCGAAGGACAAAGCACTGGTGTCATTTTGACAGGCTGTCTGTGAATTCTGGCAAAGCCTGGTCTCTCTGGTTCAAGAAATAAGACACAGGACCAGCTGTTGGAACTCAGCACCCCGTCCCCAGCAGTGGCCACGAGCAGGATCGAATCCTTTTCCCACTTACCCAGCTCCAAGCAATCAGTGGTTGAGGAGCTGTGAGCAGCAGGTGTTGCAATCCATCTTCCCAAAAGCTCTGGAGCTGCTGAAATTGCTGAAAGCTTCAAACCCAAATTCACAAACACTTTTAATGGACTCCAAAGTATATTTGTTTGAGGCAAGTATCCTCCAAAGCAAATTTGCCCGACACTGAACTGGTGTTACCGAAGCTGTCGGCAAGGCCGTTATCAATCACCCTTCCAGCAGCCGAGAAGAATTCTTAAGCGCAAATCCACACGTGGAGGAGAAAGGAGAAAAGAATATATTTAACATTTATATCTTTGCTTTATTACAGCAAATGCATTTTGTGTCGGACTGATGAAATATATAGCGCCAGTCAAATTTCTTGGCTTGAGTACCATCCATTATGAACTCAGCCCCATTTTTGTTTAGTAAATCATTTGCAAGCCAATCCTGACGGCTTTGTACACGATTCATAAATCTTAGGCGAATAGCTTCTTTCCAGATACGTCAGCTTTTTGCAAGAAACTTCATATTTACAAATTGGTAGACTCAATAGAGGAAAAAATACCGTAACTTGAATTATATGGGAGGCTGTGCTGAAGACCCAGCGGTAACTGTGTTGACTGTTAGTGTCTGAATCCACAAACACGTGCTGGTCCCCAGCTTTGCTGGGGTATTAAGAAAATAATCTACATTTTAGTCAAGCACAGTGTTATGAGTGAATTCTTTTCACTTGTACAACACTCATTGAATAGTAAGAAAAGATGGAGGTGCAAGTGGTAGCAAAATGCCTTTAAACTGGCTCCGCGTGTTTTGGAGGGTATTCCCAAAGATGTTATGGTCAATCACGTGTTGTTTTCCAAAAGCCCACCCTGAGGTGTCTTTGGGGATGTTCTATTTTAATTTTTCTCATCAGCGATTGCTCGATATCTTTGTGAATTAGTCCCAAATGTGGATACTCCCAAGCATCGAGACATCCAGTGGGTAAAGACATCGGATGCAGAACAGTGTGGTTGGGTGGTTTATATCCAGTGTGACCACTAGCGCAGGTTTTCATGGCGCTGAGGTGAAGGTAATTGGGAAATGCAAAAACTTCACAATTTTCAGTCCAAACGACATTGACCTGGATGGAAAGTTAATTACTGTAACTTTTGGAGAAAAGTGATGAATCCCAGGGTGTTTGGAACCAGCTCCTTAGTTTGATTCCTTGCCAGTGTTAGAAAGAGTGACACCCGAAGAGGTTTGAAAAAAAAAGATTTGTCTTCCATTTTTTGAGGACTTGCACTCTGAGTGCTGCTCTCAGATAAAAAGAAGTGGAGGAGAGAGACAGATGGAAGGCAGGTGACTGCGACGGGTGGAAGTCAGCTCATGGCAAATATCTCAGGGGGGTTTCCCATCGCATCTCCTGTGTGCAGGAGAGAGCGGACAGCCCTGCTTCCCAGGGCACCGTCCCAGCCCTCAACTCGTGGAGTTTTGAGTTTGGAGATGAGCAAAGGACTTGGGCAGAGGACTCAGTCTCCGGGGTCGCAGCGAGACCCGTGATGCGCGAGTTGGAGTTGACCGCGCGGGCAACTGTGTTGGTAATTGCATGAGAGTGGGACATGGGACGTGTTTTCTCAGATGAAATTATAAAAGGACCATCTGGCTTAAGAGATGGGGAACAAGTAGAGGTGAGGGAATAACCAATTTTTTGGTTCACTGGCTCTTCTGGATGGGAAAGAGAAAGTCATTTCAGGTTGAATGAAATGTTGCGTTTCTCCTGAAATGGAACACTTCATTTGAGTGGCCGAGGGGTGTTTTGTGTTTCAAAATAAATAAAACAGAAGGTGATTTTGAAAGTGAATTTATTTTTTTTCACATCCTGAAGTTAAAAAGGGACTTAAGGACAGCGAGCATCAGGCTCCCGAATGTGTGGCAGTCCCTTACGAAGGACGTCCCTCACCCCAGGAGCCAGCTGTCCAAGCTCACCCACAGCCTGGTGGTTACACACTCCTTAGGCACAAGGAAGCTGCCCTGGGAGCAAGGAATGTCCATCTCCAGGTCTCCAGGATGGGACATAATGCAAAAATTTCCCAGCGTGACAAAGTAGAGTCTCCCATGGATATCTGGAATAGGTCACACACCCAGCACTGGAGCTTCAAAGACACAACCACACCTTAAAACTTGTGTGTGCATTGCCAGTCTGTTCATTTGCACTGAGTGGGATGTAAATGTGGTTTCCAGCTCTTCAACTGCCTCAGTTTCCCCCAAGCAGTGGTTCAAGCTGATTTTAGCTACTGCAGAGGTCATCAAAGGAATGGGCACCTTGGATCCCTTCAAGTACTTGTGCCACATTGCAAGCACCATCTCTCTCCCGCACGCTGTCGAGAAAGACTTTATTCAAAAAAAATGTTGTGACCGATTTACTGAGCTTTTAATTAAGCTGTCATGTGGAAACAGAGCTGTCTCTTGGGAGGCAAACACAAATTTTATGGTCATTTAATTTTTGCTTGGGATTTTAAAATTTACTTCTGGTGTGCTTAGAATTATTAAGATTCAGGGATTCCTGCCCATTTGTGGCAATTACAAGGCATAAATCATCACGCTTAATGAGGGTGGGGGAAAAAAAATGTGTAATTGGATTTTTCTGTAGAGTTTGCTCTTGCCTTTACACGTGTTTTTTTGTATAAATACCCTCAGGTTGGGGTCAGAGTTGCCAGTCGTCTGTGGGATGAGAGCAGGGCTGTTTACAAAAGCAAATTTTAGCTTTGCTGGAACAGCCTTAGCCAGGACTAAACCTGTGGCAAACCATCACTCACACCCCGATGAAGTAATTCCCAGGGGACAGCAAGACTGTTCTTCTTCACTTAGTACCTCTCTTCCTGCCTGATCCCTTATATTCTCTTTTTGCATTCATCTGACCTCTCTTTTTCTCTTTCTTCTCCTCTCTGGGAACCTTTAAGCCGCCAAGAACAGGCTGGAAGTTGCCCAGCAGATGGGCTCAGATCAGGTACAAGTAGCCAGATGCTCCAGGAGTGTCATGAACGTGTGGAGAAGGTCTCAGCAAGATGTCGGCACGTAGGAGGTGGCCGAGATGTGCTGGCCGCTGCCCTGGTCACTCCCTGAACGTCCTTTGTGGGTTGTCCCCACAACAGACTTCTGGCAGGTAAAATGTTCAGTATGGGAGTGGCCTGCGAGCGTCACCGCAGAGACAGAGGCTGTGACAAGAAATAGGTTCCTCCCCAGGGAAGATTTTGGCATAAAAGAGACTGAACTTAAAGAAAGGATGTGTCTGGGATGCAGTGAAAAATTGTGAGGTGTGTTCATGGAGGGGAAGAGCAGGACTACATTTCCTTACACAAATTCCTCGGGCATTTCAGTGTCTTTAAGCTCAGGGTTGCCAATCCCTCTTTCACACTATTAAGAAGTAAAATAGTTTAATGCCTTTCTTACTTGCTGACTAAAAAAGAGCTGTGAGAGCTCTTGGTGAAAAAACACATTAGAAAGGGGAAGTAAAATTATTGACATTTTCCTCTTAAGTGTCCTGCTACTAAGAGTGCTTTAAGATCGTTTTATGTTTCTCTGGCCTCAACCTTGTCATTAGAATTCCCCCCAGGAGAACACAAGTGAGATTCAGATGCTCCTCAACACGCAAGTGTTATCAGCCCCCCATGCAGTCCCGTTGCTCAGAAGGCTTCTCTCTGTGCCGGAGTTAATTTGTCAGATAACCAGAGGAGTCTGCAAACGCCCCAGAATTACCTTCTTTGCCAATTAACGTGAAGTGTCCGGCTCACAAGTGGAGAGAGAACTCCCATGGATGAGACATTGCTGGGATGGTTTTATGGTGGGCGTTACAGGAGCTGCCCAAAGATCCCCAGACCCGACCAACTCCCTGCAGACACTCGGGAATGTGTAGTTGGAGAAGAAGAAACAGGCGTGTTGAGGGTTGTTTGGGCTGGTTCTGTTCAGAATCAACACAAAGGGGAAGATCATCTGTGAGACGTTGAATGCGGTGCTTGTTTAAGAGTATTAGAAGGCCATGAAGAACTGGTTCGATGCGTCAGGTTCGACAATAAGAAGATTGTTAGTGGAGCCTATGATGGGTGTGTTTCTGAAAGCAATTCCAAAAAGCTTTTCATTTCTTAGCAAAGCATCTTCTTAATGCCGTTGAGCCTTGTGTTCCCTTGTAAGGAAGGATTCTGGATTGATATTTAACTGAGTGGCTTCTGCTTGAGCATTTCAACACATCAGTTGAGAGGCGTCCCTGCCCATGACAGGGAGGTTGGATTAAATGATCTCTAAGGTCCCTTCCAGCCTGGGCCATTCCATGATTCTGTGATCTGCGAGCAGAGCGATGGCAAGCTTTGCAGTTGCAATGGCAACCAGAAAAGACATTGCTCTGTAGTTTTCTGGGTTAAGTACTTTGATAAACAGAAAATAGAGAGAGAAAAAGCTGCTCTAGGGGTAGCCAGTGCCTGAGAACCAGCTGGAGGTCTTCTCTGTGTGCCAGAGGTGGTTCTCAGGCACTGGCTACCCCTAGAGCAGCTTTTTCTCTCTCTGTTTTCTGTTTATCAAAGTACCTGTCCTTGGATACCCAGAGCTCTTTATTTGGCCAGAGCATCTGCCTGTAGCTGCCCGGTGCCTGCGAGGGCTCAGCCGGGTGCCTCTGCCCTTCCCCTCTGCTCTGGGCACCGTGGGCATCACTATGCAGAAGAAATGAAGAATTTTGGGGGCCAGCTCGCAAAGGGGCCTGACCACACCAATGTGCATTTACGCAGTGTCCTGCTTGCCAGGCCCCGCTCCAGGGAGCAGCCACCCTTTCCCAAGAAAGGTATCTTCAGTTAGACTATCCAGACTGTGATGTCTTGGCTGGAAACCAAAGATGCCTTCCCGTCACCTTCAGAAGTGACAAAATATTTCTCTTGTTAAGTGACATTTGACATTTCCAAACTGAAATCGTTTTGATAGTCTGTTCCGCGAAGGAAAACAGAACATTACAGCTTCAATTCCCCTTCCCACCATTGGGACAAAACCCAATCCTGAAATGTTGAAATTCATCCCTAGGTGGAAATCCGCAAGTGCTTAGCTCTTACATTAAGAAAGTTTTTTGGTTTTATATTTCCCATCCATCAAGCGGAGAACAGAGCGTGGTCTGTGAGTGACTCTGACGCTGCTGCCAAGGGACAAACCAGCAATTCTTGTGACAAGCACAAGATTAAATCTCTGAGAGGAGCAGCACGTGAGGAGTACAAGTATCTAAAATGCTCACTTCAGTGATTCTGCTGCAGTGAGAAGCGCCCTCAACGTCTACATGCGGTCTGGTGATCTCTGCTCATCAAAATGTTACTTGTATTTTAGATACCCTTTAATCGAGCGCTTGTGATGAGATCATTTCAGAAACCAGGACTCTATGACTGAGTGTAAAAACAAGGCAGGGCACAACCCAACCATGTAAATGGCTTCTTGCAGAAAGTCTGGACTGCTCGGAAGGCAGGAAAGCTCCAAGAGGAATGCGCCAGGAGAAACTGTCACTTTACAGAGGTTCTCCAGCTAATGGCAAAGAAGGGCTGCATTTGTGTGTGTATCTGGGTGTCCCAGCAGAGCAGGATCTTCAAAAGCCCATGGGCTTCAAAACTCCATTTGCCCTCTACAGCCACAACTGCTTCCTTAGAGCAGCTCCATCTCGGGTGCTGGCTGAGACGGGGCTTCTGCAGAACCCTTCATGGTTGTACAATAATGACCACGCAGCTTGCGTGGCAGTGAGGCTGCCCTGCTGGCTTCACGCAGGTAGCTGCTGATTCCTGGATCGTGGAGGT
Source organism: Trogon surrucura (assembly GCA_020746105.1). Taxonomy (NCBI): domain Eukaryota; kingdom Metazoa; phylum Chordata; class Aves; order Trogoniformes; family Trogonidae; genus Trogon; species Trogon surrucura. The sequence goes on from CM036639.1 coordinate 4,280,039, forward strand.
GCGTCTTCTGCACCCGATGATCTGAATGCTCTCCTGGTGTTAGGAGACGCGAGCTCTACGGGTAGAAGTTGGCCTTGATGGGAGGGTTGGGTTAGCACAGAGCAGTTCAGTGTGTTTTACCTCATGGCTCTGCATACAGATACACCAACACGTTGAGGAGGTTGGTGCCCTGGAGCGTGTAGATGAACAAGTGACTTTGGCATGAGTGGGAATGGGCAGAAATTCTTTGACCTGGTCTCATTATGGGCAGAAACTCTTTGACCTGCTCTCATTCCCACAGCTAAATCTATCCCAAAGCTGCTGTTCCCCCCCCAACTTCACACTGTTGGGTTTGGTGTGTCCGAAATTACATTCCTAGCTGGATTCCAAACGAGCATGGCAGAGTTACGTGGCTAAAATGATTCTAACAGCCCAGCTTCATGTGTCGGGGATGAACGCTGCTACAAAATGCTCTTGGCTAGTCGAGTCGTGCTAAAAACCCACTCCTGGCTTCGGTGTTTGTGACCCCAATGGAGGCTTCGTAGGTTACTGGGGAATGGGAGGGCAAATTTTCTGGGCGTTCACAGCAATCACTGGAGGAGCTCGTCGTCTTTTACATTGCCAATGGGAAGAAAATTGCTGCTCATTTCCAGCTGCTGGCTAACAGCTGTGAATTCTGCAGAGACTTTGTTCTGCCAGGGCTCGGGCGGGCGGCTGGTGACGAATCAAGACGCCGATGAGTCCTGGTGAGGCTCCCACTTAGCTGTCCGGGAGAAAAGAGAGGAGCTGGCCGGGGCCACACGTGCTGAGCCTGAGGGTTCAGGGGTTTGAATCCTGGGACTTGGGAGGGGGGAAGACCGAGAGTGTCGGAACAGCCAGAGTGGGACAAGGCCACCGTAATTTCACTACATTTCCTGAAAAAAACGTGCAGAAACACCTCACCAGGAATAATATCCAAACTGAGAGAAGTTGCAAAACAAAAGGCGGTTTTAAGAAAATATCTGTTTCGATGATGGTTTCATAACAGGCGTCATCTGAACTGTTCATTTTTATAAAGCCTAAAAGTTTCCAGCTAATGCCAATATTTACTGTTAATCATATTCTTTTACTGCCGTATATTTGTAAAATCGCATAGAAAAATAAGAGCATTCCGGAATGAGAAATTGAAATGTCCCATTATGCCATTGTCATAATGTTTCAACGTCGTCAAAACACTTTGCCTTCCCTCTTGAAAAAAAAAACAACCCAACATTTAGTATCTAATAATACCTTTCCCCAGAGCATTTCAATGAAATACAGTTTTCAACACACAAACACGCAGCCTGCGTGTTTCTTACCTAGTTCCAATACTGAGCTAATTCTAGGGATGGATTTATCGCAGATGCTAAGGGGGAGGTGACAGGTCCACCCCAATATCATCGGGCACAGGGTGTTTTTGTCACGTGGAGGGGGATCAGCCGCACAACCTCACTCTCTGGAGCGTAACTGCGTCCAGCCCGGGCACGCAGAGATGGTCCCGACTCTGTTGCCTGGAAGGATCTGAGTGTCCAAGGTGGGATCAACGTGCTTCTAGAACAGGTCACTGGTCTTTTTGCAGAAAATTGTTTTCCGAGCTTTTGAGCATCCGGTGATTTCAGCAACAGAATTTGCATCCTCTCAGCTCGGAACAATCAAGCTGTAAAATGCCAGGTGGGATCTTGGAGTGTTGCACCAAGCTGGGAGCTCTTCATCCTGCAGAAAAAGCTCCCAGGCTTCAGAGGCGTCGCGCAGAAGGGGCGGACCGGAGCCTGGGGGCTTGAAAAAGATGAAATTCAGATGGGAAAACAGGACTTGTTAACCTTTGGGGGAGTGCAGACGGGTCTCCCATGTCTTCCCCCACCTCCCAACATTTAGCGTTTTATCATTCGGCAAAACTTTGCACCCAAGTTTGCCTGTAGCGGATAATTGCGGGAAGGTTGGAGCCCTGAGCTGAAGCTCCTCGCTGCTGGATGCGTCCCCAAATCTCTTCTGCTTCCCTGTGATGGGGTCCCTTCCTGATGGCACCAACTGTGAGATGGCACAAAGGCTCCAGAAGGTGTCATGGCAAGGAGCTTGAGGTGACCTGGCTCCAAATAGGTGGTTTTTGAACTCAGGTTTCTCTCCCCATCTTAGGCTCACAGACCGGCACCGGTTCAAAGTCAAATGTCTTGTACCAGAGGGCTTTGAGTAAGTGGAATTGGCAGGAGGGGGACGGTCAAACAGATGTAGAGCCACGAGTGAAGAGCCGGGGGAAAGCACATCGGAGAGGCAGCTTCAGGCCACCGTGATGAAGTGTCTGTCACAAGTAGGCTGCTCTGGCAAAGCTTAAATCAAGCAGCCCTGAAGTTCATGCTGAGAGACCCCCGAGCTTCGCTTGTCAGGAAATTTAGCACTTCTAAGGGCATTTGACTTGAAAAATGGGAGCACTTATTGTGATTCAAGCCCGGTGTGGCGCGGCGGCTGGTTTTTTTCTGCCTCGTCTGAGGCTTTTCACGCTTTGGAGAAACCCAAACTTTCTGCTTTAGAAGGTTCTCACTGTTCCCAGTGGTTGGGGTGGGTTATTTTGCAGATGAAGTGATTAGGTAGCTGCAGAGCTTTCCAGAAAATAGGACGTGGTTTCTTTTTCTAAAATGGTTGCAGGTGAAATTAAACAAGCGATTGTTTATTCCTGTCTCTGTGAGTTACCCGGAAGAGCGTTTCCAGCTCCTTTTTCAGTATGCAGATGGACAAGGTCTCTAGTTAATCTTTAACTGAGCTATTGACACAAGGAATGGTGCCATTAAATGAGAATTAAGAATGTGCTCCCTACCTCTGAGGGAGTCGGTGATAGATTTCCTCGTTTTATAATCTCATTCGCTGCAATGTTCTCTCTTCAATCCTTTTCCCCTGCATCTCAATTGAGATTTTGATGACTCATAAAATTAATCCTCTCGTCGCGGCGAACCTCTTCCCTTCCGAGCCTTGACGCGAGGAGCCGTGTTTGCTGATGCCACCTTCCCGCGTTCCTGCTGCGGCTCAGCCGGCCCTGGAGCCCACCCAGAGGTGCTTTCGGTGAGGGTGAGGACCATCCTCTGCGCCGCCAGGCAGAGCACTGGTTCCTTTCTCGAGTATATTTTGTTGGGGGAAAAAGATGAGGAACAGGATCGATGTCTCCGGGGAGCTTTCGAGGTGGCCCTTCACATCATTGGTCACCCGGCGTTAGGAAGGACAAGTGAGAAGATGCTACTTGGGTATGAATCTCCACGTGGAGTGGAGAAATAAGGCACAGGAATGGAGAAAAGCAGGAAGCTGTTTGTGGGTGTTTTCCTTTCAAAAGACTGTTTCCCTAGGGGAAAAGAAAAAAAAAAAATTCATCCAGAGAAATGACTGAACAGACTTTAAAACCCACCCTGAGCGTGAGATAAAAAAACACGAGGCAAAGCAGACATCTGCAGCTACAAATCCCCACTTCTTTTTTTTTTTTTAAGAGCTGCAAAGCTCTCAGGAAAGGGTTTGACCCCCTCGCCAGCAGCAGAAGAAAGGCAGCCGAGGCTCCAGCGCTGACACCCATTGCGCTGCGGGACCGAGGAAGGAGGATTAGCCTCCAAATCCAGATTTGCTATTAAAAAAAAAAAAAAGAAGAAGAAGAAAAAAAAGAAGTTGATTTTAATAATTCCTCTCTGTGCAACTCAATGACAGCCACATCTAAGAAACCTTAAGGAACCAGCTCGGAGGACGCTGTTTCTAAGTCCCACGAATCTCTCTGAAGCGATTTCTAAGGAGGCTGTTTTGGCAGTTTTTAAGGCAGCACCAGCTTCTCCGGGTTGCGGCAGCCTGAGCATGAAAGCGTCTTTCTGACCTTTTGCAAACAAGCGGGAGAGAAGGGAGAGCTCTCATTAAAAATAACACCTCGTTTTTGAAAGTGGTAATTAGACAAGTTACCAGCAGCAGCTCGTGTTGATCGTTCAGAGACAAGGGCTTTGTTACTGGGTGGGAATGGTTATTGTCATCTGCTGGGGACGGGCTCGCCTGGCAGGTTTTGTTATTCGCTCTAAATCAGTTCTCGGTTTCCAAAGGAGTCTTTTCAAGTGTGGTGCGAGCAGAAGCTTTTATAACGTTACTCATTATAGAGATAGCGGCATCACGAAAAGAGTTTTGGTTTAGACACAGACGCATCCACAAAACTCATTTAGTTAGGATTTAATTAGGATTTACTTTGGCAAAGTTCTGGAGCCAAGTAGCATCCTGTATTTATTTTTAAACTTGCTTTCTTCCTCTAATTAATTGTCTTCCATCCTTCTGTAAAACAATTCATTGTTGTATTAGGAATAGCTGTTCCAGAGAGTCCCTGGAGACTGACTACCTTTTTATCACCAGTTTAGTACCTGAGTCATTTCATTTCCTTCCGAGGAGTTATCTTTGATCCAAGTAAGCCAGATCAGAATTAGGCTCCTTTGCAACCAAGAGCTGCGCGGAGGAGGCAGAGCTCCCTGAAAGCCCCCAAACGCCTGTCGAGAGGAGGAGCGGGCTGCCGAGGCAGCCGAGCAGTTGTTTTCAGAAGGACACGTGTCCTGAGCCAAGGTCAGAAGTACCCACGTGCTTCCATGCCCGACAAACACGTTTTTTTCCAAACCTGCCCCTCCTGACCTGCCCCTCGATGGTCCTCAGTATCACAGTATGCTGGGGATTGGAAGGGACCTCGAAAGATCTAGTCCAATCCCCCTGCCAGAGCAGGAACACCCAGATGATGTCACACAGGAACGCGTCCAGGCGGGCTTTGAATGTCCCCATAGAAGGAGACTCCACAACCTCCCTGGGCAGCCTGGGCCAGGGCTCCGTCACCCTCACTGAGAAGAAGTTTCTTCTCAAATTGAAGTGGAACCTCTTGTGTTCCAGCTTGATTCCATTACCCCTTGTCCTATCAGTGGTTGTCACCGAGAAGAGCCTGGCTCCATCCTCGTGACACTCCCCCTTGATATATTTGTAAACATTAATGAGGTCACCCCTCAGTCTCCTCTTTTCCAAACTAAAGAGCCCCAGCTCCATCAGCCTTTCCTCGTAAGGGAGATGCTCCACTCCCTTAATCGTCTTAGTTCCTCCATCACCCCAACCTCAGAAACCATCTCTGATGTGACTATCCAAGACATATATATATATATATATATAAATTTTTTTCAGCTAAAATTCCTTTCTCGTTCTACCAAAGCTCTCCTGAAGCAGTGCCCTGTGGGCTCGTGCTGTGCTGGTCACCCACAGGCGTTCTCCAGCCTCAGGAACCTTTTCTTTCTGTGAGCTTCATCCCTGCCATTAATGACCTGAGCTCATCGGGGTAATCCCTTCTAATTAGCACTAGTAAGCCAGTTGCTTCAAGTGCAATACAGCTCATTTCTTTTCTACAATGACATTTTATACGTCTGGCTCTTGGAGATCCACTAAGGGTTTTGTCATAAAGAACCAAGAAGTGCTTGCGGCTGATAAACTTCCCAGGCTAAATCTCTGTCTGAGTGCCTGAAATAAGAGAAGAAATTAGACCTGGGGATGCTCCCAGTGCACCGGTCCTGTGCGGATCTAGCTCTGAAAAATGTGACTACCGCCTCTTCTCCCAGTAAACTAGATTAGCTCCTGTTTCATAACGCTCCTAAAACATGTACACTTAGTGGAGGTAGCAACAATGCAGTAGCCAAAGTCTAGAGGCAGTAATATTTTATCAACTAACCCAAAATAGTAAAACATATGCAGGGAGAAAAAGCTCTAAATAAACAAAACCACAATCTGCTCTTATAAAAATATATTTGAATAGTATGTGCACAACAGACTGGGTTCCCCTCAGGGCATTTCCAGCATTTCTGAGGGTTCGAACGGGTAACAGCTCTGAAATGTGACATATTTCCAGCCCTGAAAAGCTCCGAGTCATTGTAATTACTCTTTTATTTAAGTAGGAATCTATTGGCGTCGGATTATATTTTCTATTATTTTAAAATGACGGCCGACACAATGACAGTTTCGACTGTTTATTTTTGGACGAGGGGAGATTTTAAAGGCTGTTACAGGAGAAGCGATGCTGGTGCTCACGGTGCCAGGGCCGTGATAACCTCATCTCAGCGTAAAACCAAACCAGTCGGGCAATCTCTTGCCTTTCAGCTCTACATCATATCAAGCCAGGGGAAGAGAAGTCATTACAATTAACCTCCAGAATATCCCCACGGTAATATCGTTTGCGGTGTCACTGAGGCTCTCCCTAACCTGGTGTTTGCAGTCCTAGAAACTACAATAAGTTTTGATTAATTGAAAAAAAAAAAAACAACCCACAACACCAGAGAAATGGAGTCTGACGCATAAGGGACAAGTTCGTTTATGACTAAATTACAACACCAGCTTTTTAATAAGTATGCAAAGTGTGTACACTGCAAGGAGGGAAAGGAAAGGTAATTCAAGGAGCTCTAACTAGGAATAATGCAATAATGCTGAGAAAGGGAGTGTCTGCACCGAACGCCAGGGAGGATTGCTTGACAGTGAACTGTATTTCCATAAATTAATTTCTCACAGGAAACTGTAGAAACTTAATTCTTTGAGGTGCTGCTACGGAGCGAGCCATGAGCTGGGGGCTGGTGTCCTGGCAGGTGCTGCCCGTGGGGGACAGCGTCTTCTTCCCTGGGAAATGCTGGTTCACCAAATGCAGAACTTGCACTTTCCTCTTTTCAACTGAGAAAATGTTGGGTTTGCTAAAAAAGAAATAGAAATCCTCAAGTCCTGCGGGCAATCTGGAGGGAAAATCATCTCCATCAGGAAATTTTGCCTGTGGTTGGCGCTTGCGCTGGGGATACGAACCATTTGGAGTAACACCCTGAATTCTGGGTTTTCAGGTAACACCACCAGTCTTAAAACATTCCTTTTCCTCCTTAAAGCAAACCCTGTGATGCCTGGGTGTTAAGGGTGATGGAGGAGCTCGCTTTCACCCTTTTCTTTCGATGGAGCTCCTGCAGCTCTTGGCTCTTGCAGGTGGCTCTTGCTGCTGACCCGAGGGAAGTTTATCCCCTGAATAACCCATATTCCTCCTAGAGCTGGGGAATCATGATCTTTAGAAAATGCTGACTGATGCAAATCAGAGCCTCCTCCCTTTAGGATGTCTCAGAGAACACGCCCAGCACCCCTCGGCTGCCGATGGGACAGGGTGGACGTAGGTTTTACACCTCGCAGCCTCCGCTTTGCCCCGAAGGGATGGCGAGGCACAGCTTTTGCAGGATTACAGGCAGCAGCTTGCAGGAGCGAACGCCCCGGGGAAGGTGCCGCTAGGCGCTGGCTCCGAGGCAGGAATGAGACCGACGTTGCAGCTGCAGCCTCCACCACGGAGCAGCCTCAGCCACGGGCGTCGTGTCAGGCCGCGTCACGGTCAGGCACTGGTGCCGTGCGGCTGCTCTTGGCCCTGCAAAATGATACGCGAGCGGCATAAGAAGGAAAATAAAATGCCTTCCAGCACACAAATCTCAAGTTTTCCAGGAATAGCGTGGCCGGCAGGAGCAGGGATGTCATTGTGCCTCCCCTCGAGCCCCGTGTGCAGGTCTGGGCCCTCCCTGCAGGAGAGACCTGGAGGGGCTGGAGCGGGTCCAGAGGAGAGAGAGGAGGCTGGGGAAGGGACTGAAGGGCAAGTCCTGTGAGGAGAGGCTGGGGGAGCTGGGGGGTTCAGCTGGAGAAGAGGAGACTCAGGGGGGACCTCATCAGTCTCTGCAACCCCCTGCAGGGAGGGTGCAGTCAGGGGGGGTCGGGCTCTTCTCCCAGGATGAAAGGGCCCAGCCTGAAACTGTGTCAGGGGGGGTTCGGGTTGGGTCTCGGGCAGCCCTTCCTCCCGGAGAGGGTGCTCAGGCACTGGATGCTCTGCCCAGGGCAGGGGGGAGTCCCCGTCCCTGGGGGGTTTGAGGAGAGGCTGGATGTGGCACTGAGTGCCCTGGTCTGGCCCCGGTAGGGGTGGACCTGATGGTCTTGGAGATCTTTTCCAGCCTCAGTAATTCCGTGATCTGGTTGAAGATGTCTGTATTTCTGAACCTTTTTCTCCCTGATGTACCCTGACCGTCGAAAAGGAGCCACTGCCTTTTTCCAAAGGGACCGTTGACTTGCGGTGCCTTTCGGCTCCCACCCTTGTGGGCGAGGGGTAGGATCACGTTGGTGTGGAAAGCGGGAGCGCGGTGCCTGCTCCCAACTTCTTGCTGTGCCTCGGGCTGTAATTACTCACAGGACGGACCCCAGCAATGAACCAGAGCTCTTTGCTTTCTCCAGCGCCCTCCGTGGCTATATTAAAAGGGGGAGAGGGATGAGTTCTGCTAGCAAAGGGGAGCTAAAAAGAAAAGCAAATGCCCAACGAGGAAGGCAGTTGGCGGCGTGGCCAGCACGCAACCCTGAGCTCCTAGAGGGAGATGGGTTTTATTAAAAAAAATGCATTCAAGATGTCTATTTCCATCTGTTTCCACCTTCTGATTTTGTAAGCTGAAGCTCCTGTCAAGGTAAAGAGTGAGTGAATATAAAGAAATCACTTTTCCATGGCAGAGATTTTATTCCTATTCCCCCACTGCCGCGTACGACGGAAAGCTGCTTTGGGCATTAACATGCTTTGAACGCTCCTGGCAGCCCGGGCCAGGAGAGGGGTCAGGGAGAGAACATCAGTAATACCTCCTGGAAATTACAAGGCTTTTAGTCTGATTTTTCCTCCTCCAGATTATTGCAAGGTGTTGCCTCGCTGAGGAGTTTTGCGGAGGTGGGGAGGTAATCTGGGGCTGAGTCTTCACCGACTGGCCCCAGGCTCTGCCTTTGGGGGCCAGTGGGGTCGCAGAGCCAGCAGGAACCTCCAGAATGCTGTTGTGAATTTTTCTGAGACCTTTCCAAGACCGTCAGCAACAGCAGAAATCCTGAACCTCGCCGGGCTCGCGGCACATCCGCCCGTTCTGCGCGGCAATGTGCTGAGGCTGGCCCTGGATTGAGCTACCCATCAAGCCCCACGTGAAAAAAAGAAGCAAATCCAGCTCTTCTTGCCTCCTGTTCCCTTCCTGATGTCCTGCACGGCAGCAAGGAGCTGCTCAGATGTACAGGGCAGGGATGTCTCCCTTCGAGCCCAGCGCAAGTGATGCAAATGCTGGCAGGAAAGGAGCAAACCCGGAGCAGAGCCCCGGGAGGGATCTGTTGCCGGGGGAAAACCCGGCTGAAGGCGATGCCGAGAGGGGTCCCGGGTGAAGGGGGACGGGAGGGGGCTCTCGGGGAAGGCAGATGGTGCCAGGCTGGGAGCAGCAAGTGTGGAGGAGGGAAAGCACCGTATGGGAGATGTGGGTGAGCGGGGAAAAAGAGCGACATTGGGTTTGGTTCTTTTTAGCTGTCCAGAAGCTGGAAAACACACCCTGCATTACCCGTAATTTCCTTGTTTCTTAGTGCTTTGTGTTTCCATTTGCTTTACATTCCCCTTTCCTGGAGTCCTGTGAATACATGGACACGTCAGGCAGTCGAATGCAGCAAGCTGTTAGTGACCTGTCACTTTTATTAGCACGTCTCTTATTTACTAGAGAGCTGGGCAGTGTCCAGCTAAATATTTTCTACCTGTTACTGGTTTGTATCTGGAACGACTGGTCTGTAGAAATTTAGTGTGTTGAGTATTTGGATCTCTGGAAATCAAGCTGCTTGAGAAGAAATCTCCAAACAGCCAAAGCGTCTCGTTTCACATTTCGGGAGGGAGGGATGGCTTTTCAGCTGAGACACTTATCTTTTAGGTAACCGCAAATGCAAATGTCAGCTTTCTGTGCTGACGGTGCAGCCGTGCCCCAGGCTGGACCTGGCTGAGGTTTTTAACTGCTCTGAGCCCTGACGTTGAGGATAAATGTCCTTTGCTGACGCAAGGCTGTGCTCAGCAGCGGGTCACCGCGCTCCCTGCTGCCCCAGGGCCGCGTGCGTGAGGTAGCTCAGGCTTTTCAGCTCGTGCTGCTGCATTTTACTCAGAGACCCTGATCCAAGCATCGATCTATTCAGGAATTTTGCAGCCACCTTAGATTTACACCTGTTTTCCAACATCCAGGGCAAGTCTTCTCTGTAGCAAAGGGCTTGGGATGAAACTGGAGAAGAGCAACCCACCAGCAGCCGGCGCTGGGCAGCGGTGGGCTCCGTCCCGGGCGGATCGCACACACGGAGCCGCCGCAGGGACGAGGCATCTTTGAACTGCGTTTTGCTTCCAATCTCTACCGAATGACTGATCGATATGTGGATTAGAGAGAGATTACCCTGGCCTGTCTCCTCTGATCTGAGGAGTTCTGAAATTCAATGAAGAGCAAAGAACCCCGAGCCCCCAAGAGTCGTTTAAAGGAGCGCTTGATCACTTAGCACTGAATAACGGCTTGATTTGAGCGCGGATTAATTACAGGACTTCATCTTCCTTGTAGCTGAGGTTGTCTTTTGCTTGGCGCTTGCATAGTAACTTTTACAGTAAGAACTTGGTCCATGACTGGCCTCCAATACGCTATAAAAGAGCCGTCACTTTCTGGCTATTAAAAACGAGATGGATTGTGTTGGAAGCAACACTTCCAACTTCGACAGCTGCTGATAGCGCAGCCTCATCCTTCAAGGAAAATCTTGCATCATCTTTTCTGCCAAGCAGGCTGGAAACAGCCACAGAAATGTCTTTTTTTTTTTTCAGTTCTACCAACTCCCCGGCAACTTTTCGTGCAACTTCAGGCATGGGACGCAGCACTAAGCATCGCCGCGTGCCAGGTTTGTGCTCCTCCGAGATGCTCTGTGGCAATCCCGCATCTACAAAGCAAAGCCTAAATCGTATTTAAATCACAGTTCATCTCAGATTAAGGGGAACAGACCATTAGATACATGCTGACACACTGATTGCAAAATTATTGTTATTATTAGTGAAAGTGTTTGTTTTCCTCATTGCTGTGCTTATTGGAAGTGTGTTCCTGTTGTCTATGCAGAGCCAGACTTTCCCCCCCAAATCTCTGTTCTAAATTCCTTGCCTTGGCTTATGATGGCTGCAGAATGGGCTGGGTGCACCCCTCACATGAACCCGGGACCTCTGAGTGCTGGGATTTGTGGAGGAAAAGCAAAGATAACTTAGAGGCTGGCGTGGCGAAATGGGGCGTTCCAACTTCTGTAGGAAAATTCACCCATGAGCTGGTTTAAAGGTTGTCCTGAGAATCCCCAAATGCTCACACAGTTCCAACTTTTGGTAGAAAGTCCCTTGTGTAGTCCTTTAGCTCCCTGGATATCTGTAAATACAGAGGGCGCTGGTAGTAAGCACAGTAAGCAAAGCAGTATGTGCTTTTGTATTTTCAAGGCTTCTGATTCTAAACCATAGACAACAAGTCGTGGAATTCTGTTTGGGGAAAATTTACTACGCCAGCAGTCCGGCTGGGCTGAGACACGAAGGGTAACGTGATGCAGCATTTCAGAAATGCCCAAGGAGCGTTTGAAAACGTGACAGAGACACTTCTGAGAAGTGGATCCACTTCTATCAGCGCCGCACAAGTCGAGGGGAATCTGCAAAGGAAAGGCAGTGTTGTAGTGCCAAGCAAGAGAGTAAAATTCCGTGTGTAAGAGTGGGGTCTCACGGGTTACGGCTGTGCGTGGAGAGGGGTTCAGGGATCTCATCCTGCTGCTGCAGGGACAGCTTTTCCCATCTATAGTCTTTTGCTGGCGTAAAAGGGGCTCACCGCCACATACGATGTCGCTGGGAATTTCAGGAGTGCCTGATGGGTTTGTCAAGGCACTTCTGGACCAGCTCAGCCTGGCCCAGGCACGATAAATAAATAAAATGAGCTACATGGGAAGAGATGCTTCTCTTTCCTCGGGAGCTGCTGTGCCCTGTGGTGTTGCCACAGGGTGCGAGAGATGCTGCCGTGCAGGGCTGAGGCTTGGCAGGATCGACCGGTCCTGTCGGAGCTGCCTGGTACCGTGAGCCCTGCGACAGGGCTGGGAACAGGAGGTGGCACAGACAGCACAGCAAGGGGACGGGGCTGTATCAGGAGCTTGAGAACACCCTGGGACAGCAGTGTTGTACCCGAAGTTCAGCTTCAGGTGGGGTCTAACTCGAAGCAAAGAGTTTCACAGGTCATAGTGTCGATTTGATGTGACTCGGTGCCTCTGGTTCCCTTGCGAGCTCTTTCCAGCTCTTTTTTTAACTCTGGAAATTTTTTATTTCTGTGTTCAGGGCACACACAGAGAAACCCCACGAGCCCCAAATAAAACCCAGGTGCTGTCCCAGAGAGGAGAGACTTAAGGCAGGGTGTAACGTTTGAGTTAACCGTGCCCAAAAAAACGACTATTTTGAAGGAAGGAATTGTCAGCGAGACAAAGTCCCCACAAAAATCACCCGAGACAGCCAGGAAACTTGCTTCAGCTTTCATGATTGCCCTCATGTTCCGTGTCCAAAGCCGTTCCTGTGTCCGAGGGGCTGCTGTCACTTTGGTGTGACAGACGACACTGCGCTCGCTCTTGCGGAAATCAGTGGGATTTTCTTCCTTTCACCTGGCAGCTGTTTTCCTTCAAGTGCAACAAAGGCTGCTCAGGGTTAAAAGGTAAAACACGACGTTAAAACTAGGAAACCGCAGAGCTTCGGATTGAAAATTGTTGCAGAAGTGGAGTTCGTGGCAGAAGAGCCAAACCTGAAGTGTTGGGTGAGATAATTCCTTTCCAAAGGTGCTGGTGTCTGAGCGGCGTCTGCTCCCGCTCCTGTCCCTCGATCGCGCTTCTCCTCCAGCACATCAATCCCTTCAGCTCAGCTACATCCCTCTGCGGTGCCGTGACTCAGTTTCCCCAACCTGCTGGGAAACGTCGGTGTTAACCCAAACTGCACAAGGGAAGATGTTTGATGGCTGTGGGGTTTGTAGGCTTAAATGCTCTCTACAGGGTGAATGTGTTCTTTTCTAGCAAGACTTCCCGTGCTCTTAAGTCCTTCTTGAATAGAGGTGGATTTTACCCTGATAGTTCTTCTCGCAAAGCAAACAAAATACAGATTTTCCACTGACTGAAAACCAAAGGTGTTCGAATTTTGTCTCGAGGCGTACAAAGCCAAATCCGCCCCCCATGAGCTGCGAGTGCCAAGCTCTGTCTGTAAAGAATAAATGAGAGGTTTTATTCTGCCTAATCTTGCTGGAGCTTGCTTAGGAGGAGGAGAAATCCTCCTTTGGGCAGAGTGATAGACGGGCGGCTAGAGGAGTAACAAAAACCACTCGCAGAGCTGTGTTTGGATTCCCGCGTGCCAGACTCTCTCTGCGAAGGCTGAGCAATGTAACCCCACTTGCAAGCCAGCCTCTTCCTTTAAACCCTGAATTAAAGAGAGGGGGGAAGCACCATCAGCATCCACCGCTTCTCCAAAGGAAGGGACAGCCCCCCCAGCGGTGAAAAAGGGATTATTTTGCAATATTCAGGCAGCACTAAGTCTCCTGAGGTGTTTGGTCACCTCGAAGCTCTGAGTTACTTGAGTAGTTTTTCCCTTTTTCCTCTTCACGGGCTCCTGCTCAGCCAGGGCAGATCCGTCTTAGGCTGAGCTCTGAAATCTAATGAGAGCACCCACGGTGGTGAGCATGCCTCATGCATAAATATCTGCATCCAACTGTGTATGCATATGTATTTATTGAATGTATTTATTTAATACATATGAAAATATGTGTGAGTGTGAATATATAGCGAGCAAGCTATACCCTGACTTGGAAAGAGGGTAAACAGATCTAAGTTTTTTTTTTCTTTGCTGGCAATCTGTCTTCATTTCTGATGGCAGAGCAGGAATAGGACTCCCGTACCATGAGAGGAAATAAAAAGTCCCTGTGTCTAATCAAGTAATTCGTCCGCAGGCAGATATGTGCTTCCCATACTGGGTGTAAGATTATTTACCATCGTTGTTTTGTTAGGGGAAAAAAAAAAGAGGACAAAGGACCCCCACGTCATGCAAAGCCCCTCATTAGTGAACACAAAGCAAACCCCGAACACTGGCGATAGGATCCTTATTTGCGGCGTTTGTGAGATCTATTTTCCTAAGCACAGTTGCGCTGACGATCGAGCGCGCTTGTGTCACGCGCCGTGCGGGAACGTCCGACGCTGATGAGAGACAACGAACGCTGCAATCCCAACCAGCAGCGAGCGAGCTCAGCCGGGTGTCTGTGTGGCCGCAGGAAACAGATTCTGTTTGCTTTGTGCTGAAAACAAGAGCCTTTGTGCCATCTCTACACGTGGACGTGGAAGGCAATCTGCTTCCCGGCCAGGAAGCGTTGTGCTGTAATACCCCATCATCCAGGAGCGTCACTCCTCAGCTGTGAAGCTCTCGATAACAAAACCCGCCTTCCTCTACCATTCGAGTTATTTTTGTTATTGTTGTGAGGAGTATGTTATGAATGGTCCGTTCGTTCCCGGTGCTGGCAGGTATCCCTTTCTATCTCAGACAAAAAAAAAAAAGTTGCATCCTGAAAAACTCTTTAGTCCCTTCCAAAAGCAGATGGAACAGGGTGGTTTATACCTCTTGCTTCCCCGTCGGGTGAGTCAGGACATGGGCTGTTTGTGCTCCCCCGGTCAACCCAAGACCCTCGAAAAGACGTGGACTGGCAGGACAAGGAACCTCGCAGGATGGCCATGAGCCAGCAGTGTGCCCTCGTGGGCAAGAAGGCCAAGGGCATCCTGGGGTGTGTTAGAAGGGGAGTAGCCAGTAGGTCAGAGAGATCCTCCTGCCCCTCTACTCTGCCCTGGTGAGGCCACATCTGGAATCTTGTGTCCAGTTCTGGGCCCCTCAGCTCCAGAGGGACAGGGAACTGCTGGAGAGAGTCCAGCGCAGCCCCAGGGATGATGGAGGGAGTGGAACATCTCCCTGGTGAGGAAAGGCTGAGGGAGCAGGGGCTCTGCAGCTTGGAGAAGAGGAGGCTGAGGGGTGACCTCATTCATGGTTATAAATATGTCAAGAGGGAGTGTCACAAGGATGGAGCCAGGCTCTTCTCAGTGACAACCAATGATACGACAAGGGGTAATGGAATCAAGCTTGAACACAAGAGGTTCCACTTAAATTTGAGAAGAAACTTCTTCTCAGTGAGGGTGCCAGAGCCCTGGCCCAGGCTGCCCAGGGAGGTTGTGGAGTCTCCTGCTCTGGAGACATTCAAACCCCGCCTGGACACCTTCCTGTGTAACATCATCTGGGTGATCCTGCTCTGGCAGGGGGATTGGACTAGATGATCTTCTGAGGTCCCTTCCAATCCCCAGCATACTGTGATACCGTGTGACCGAAGGATGAGAACGAAGCTGTTCCAGCTTAGAGAAATGGGACTTGCTGCCTTTAAATAAAGCGAGAAGAGCGCGGTCTCATCCCACACCGACAGCTGGCAGGGAACAATTACAGCGCGATTATAGCTGTGTGCTCTGGCTTGAAGGTAGTTCATAACAACGCCAGCAGTCGCTTCGCCACTCACGATTCAACCATAATACACATGTCCAGGAACACAGTTTTACTGGAGCAGAAACGGGCTCTCGGTAAGAGAAAGCGGAGAGCCACTTAGAAAGCGAAACGCTTGTAATTATCCTATGCAAATCAGCCCAACCGCAGGTTGCGCGGGGTGCGCGTGCGGCGCCTGGTTAATTTGGAAACAGTTCAGTAGTTAAAAGTGAACTATAAGGTTCTCATTATGCAATTAGGGCTTTAGTGAAAGACTCATTAATCTGAAATGCAATTAGTCGGGCTGCTGCCGCACAGAGTTCACAAGTGATTTTGTTGGGTGGCGACTTTGCCGTCCGCGTAGCGCCGGATGAGACGGCTTCGACGGCTTTGATAGGATCTTCTCATTTCAGGCTTACATAGACTCCGTTTGGAATGATACAAACATGAAAAGAATGAGGATTTAGTTCATTTAAAACTGTCAGCTGCTCTCTTACATCTGAATTTTCTGTTTCTTCTAATCTCTGCTATTTGTCCCCGTGGGCGAGATTTATATCTAGTGCTTGGAAACAAGGGCTGATGTAATGGCACTCAGATATCACAGTAAACATTATTTCCAAGAACCGTGCAAGCAGTCGGGTCTCCTGGGCTCGGTTATCAGCGCCACACGGCTCTTGGCGTGGCTTTCAACAAGACCAGCCCAAATCTGTCATCTTGGTATCGCAAGGTTGGGGACTGAGCGGAGCGATCGGCACGATCACCGAGTCGCAGAGATTGCAAAAACCGGACGCGTTGTAAGGGTCTGGGTGTTACATTCGGTTTTACAGCTCAGTCGAAGTAAATCGTTCAATGCACGTCCTTCAGGAGCCCTTTGTGTGAAGCTGAAGCTGCACAAAATCTCCGTATTGCGCTCCAAGGCCTTTTGTGCAAAAGGAAAATGAGGTTCCCTGTTACCTCCATCCCATCTTCTCCACAAATAGCTCCTGGGCTGGCTTTCTGCCCCGAGGAGGCATCACCTGTTTGCTCACGGGTAAAGCAGACATTTTAATAAGTCCCAAGCCTACCCAGTGAATGTTGATTTGAGAACGTGAGAGAAAAGGTTCTTGAAGAGCTACAGCTTCACCTGGGTGAAATGTTTCGCCAAATCATTCGTCTCAAAAAAGAATAGAAATCCAGCAGCAGCAAATTATTCCCTTGAATTTCAGCCTTGCAGAATTGCCCCTGATGCACACAAACAAAGCATCAGAAACAGTCAAAATGCAACAAATAAACCACTCTTGGGTTAGAAACCTCCCGAAGTTACATCTACACTGCGATCAAAGAAAATACTTGGCTTCAAAATGGAACATTTTGCATTAGGGCAAACAAATTGTTCCATAAACCCAAAGTGTATTTTTTTCCAGTTTTCTGACTGACCGAAACCACGCGAAAGATTTGAGTTTCAAGCTGACCCGAAGCGATTTTTTGTTTGCTTCTTTGCACGAAATTGCCGGCGAAGCAAAAAAAATCAATTATTTCCACCATCCTACCTAGGATGCACCTACCTAACGTGTGCGATAAACAATTGGCTCGACTAGTTGCTGCCAGGGAATGCAAAATCCTGCTGCAGAGAGTGTGTGGCCCCGCATCGTGCTGGTGGGGCTGAAGAAGCTAGAAGCTGCACCTCTCAGGATGAGACCTCATCTGGAAGTCACCGTCCCCTAATTTTGGTCCTGTACCTGCCCTCAGCGTCCCACCCGGTTACAAGTAGGTTCAATCAGAACTGTGATAAGCTTCTTGTATCAAAAATCTTGATCCCATCTCTGATAATGGCTTGTAGAGGATGCTTAAGGGAGAGGTGCAGGTACGGGTCAGGTGTATAGAAATGCTAATGTCTCCCTCCCTGAGCGTTTGCATCTCAAAGACTTTCTGAGCCAAAGGTTGTGGAGGTTGCAGAGGTCAGTGCAAAGTAAAAGTAGAGTGGTTTTTGATCACATTCAGCAGAGATTTAATTAATCTGCTTGATTCTGCACTGAAACACAGCAGGAAAACGCCTGCATCTTCGTTTTTCTGTAACTGAGAGCAGTAAAAAGCAACCCAGGGCAGTAATTTTTTATGTCTTCTGAGTTCAGAACACAAATATAGATGCCCTTATCCTCTCTGAGATATCTACACGTGTACTTAGGGCACCGCCACACAAAAAAACTCTCACTCAGGCTTGGGTGGAGGTACCTCCTCAGCTGTGGAGCTGGGATCCATCTGCAGAAGGGTCATCGACTCCCTCAGGGGAATCGCACCTCAAATCCGTTGTTGGTCCAGAGCAGATCTCTAGTGACTGCAAAGGGAGTCCCCAACCAGCAGGTTTCCTGCTAGGAGGACCATGCAGTTGCCCCGCGAGGACACCTGAAGCCTCAAAGCCCAACAAATCCCCTCTGCTGTCCAAATCTGCCTTTGTGTTTGGTTAGCTCCTCGCTTATGTATGCTCTAGGGATTTTCAGCATGGAGAATATAAGTAGGAAAAGAAGAAATTCAGGATTCTAGGCAGGAAAAACACCTTTCGTTCAAGCAGAGAGCATAAGACCTCTCTCTCTCTGCAGTCTCACAAACGACACAAGCTTTGCTTTACCACACCGTGTCCCCGGGCTGGGTTTGCCGTGGCTCTCAGACATGCTGTTCATACCTGTCATTTCCCCGTTGCAAACGGAGCTGGGGAACGTGGGATGCTGTGATGCTGCAGGGACACCTCAGGCTGGAAGGGAGGTCCCTTCTCCAGAACTGGAATACCAGTACATGGTGGCACCTAAGTGGCTCAGCTGAAATGAGCTCTCCCAGGGAGCTCCCTGGGTCTGATTTTGGACGGGTTGAGTGACTCCTTTGTCTGTGCAGAGGGAGCCTGCTGGCCTTGCTGAGCCCTGCAGCCAAGCATTGGTGGCTGAACCCCAACCTTGGGTTCTGAGCCCCAACCACAGACTCTGGCTGTACCAAAAAAAAAGCCCTCAGCCAAAATAGATTCAGCTCTTTGCTCAGATATCACTTTGAGTGGAGCTTTCTCAGGACAGATCTGCCCTGTCCTGACCTTGCCAGAGGCTGGGGCTGGCCTGGATTGTCCTCTCCAGTGCTGGGCTCACATACTGGCTGTGCCTGCTGAGCAGACAGCCCGTGCCACCAGCTGCAGCATCATGCATCCATCCCACGTCTCTGCTGTCTGCGGGCAAGAAAGAGCTCTGCCCAAGGGGACAAACTTCGTTAAGATTGGACTTAACAAGCCTTTCACCTAAGGTTTTGAGCCATCCCTTGGGCACAATCTCTTTCCCTTGCTTCCATTCCCAAGCAGCTGCAGCTGGTCCTTGAAGAGATGTTATTTCGTGTCGTATTATTTCAATAGCACTTTGGAGTTACAAGAAGACTGAAATCACCTTTATGTCTCCTCCCAAAATGTCAGGCACCTCCGTGCTTACGCGTGACGCGGTGACCTCTCAGCTCCGTGCTCTCCAGGGAAAGCAGAAGTGCTTTAAAGGTCAGCACAGGAGTGTAATTGCTGGGTGGAGTCCACGGGGTGAAAGGTGTTACTGCAGAGGGATGGGGAATCGATTACCAGTCTCATAAAGCTACCTGCTACCTCAGCGTCGTCTCCTGGAGAGCTGGGGTCCTTTCCAGAACACGAAGCCGCAGAGTGAGGGGTCAGCAGTGGAAAGGGCAAGACTCCTCTCCTCAGAGATACCTCCTGGGTTGAGAGCGAGCACCGAGACAGAGGCAGGGCTGCAGCTGGAGCTCTCAGCACCCACGTGCCCAGCTAAGGGTCACCCGCTGCCCTCATAGACTGCCCGTAGGCTCTCTGCGGGGAGGTGGGGATGTGCTGCTGCTCCACAGCAACACAGACATCAGCTGTGATAGCTTCCATAACACCAAGCAGGAGCATCCTCAGCCGGCTGGAAGGAGCAAGGACTGAGTAGGAGGCATCCTCCAAGATCTGCAGCACTCCCTGCTCTCCCCTCTCCCTGTCCTTTCATCTCACAGAGTCACAGAGTGTTAGAGCTTGGAAGGGACCTCAAAGATCATCTAGTCCAACCCCCTGCCAGAGCAGGAAATCTCTCACAGTGCCTTAGCTTTCTCCATCCCTGCCTGCCGGAGCCGCATGGTGGGAGAGGACCTCTTGCTTTGTCTTTTTATTAAGCTTCTGACCCTCTGTGTTATACAAATGTGACCTGCAAACATCCTCTGAGGTTCGGAGGCCAAATGAAAAAGAAATGAGTGTTTGCACATATATAAGCACAGCCGATGATGGCCTTGTGATGTGTGGCCAGTACCATTACTCGAGGAGAAAGGGAGCAAATTTACGATCTTCTGCCTCTTGTGTTTGGCTTTAACGTGTCTGGATCATTTGCAGCTCATGGGAGGATTTTTTTTAGCGTGTGCTAATTGAGCGTTCCTTGCCTCGTTGTTAAACAATCTCCTCATTTTGTGCTCCTTCCAAACTACCCGTCTATCGATAATGTTCTCCCGTTTTCCCTGGAGATGCTTTGCCCTTTGCAAATGGCAATTTTGCTCCTGCTCTTTCAAATCAATGTCATTTTTGCTTTGCAAGTGTCCTTTTTTGTTTTTATTGCAGCACCCCTCCCTTTCCCCCTTCCAGTCCAGGAACTTTCCTCACGCTATACCCAGTGGAGACACGTCATGTGTCACTGAGGGGTGGAAATTAAAAATCAGGGTTTCTTACTTGCTGAGGCCAACATAGAAATTCCTGTTGCCACCTCTTGGTAGGGGTAAAAACAGCAAATGAATCCTGTCCCCTTGGAAAAGATAAGGGTGAGATTTGGAGACATCCTTTTAATGTGCCTGAAGAATAGACCTTACGAGGAGCGATTGAGGGAGCTGGGACTGTTCAGTGTGAGGAAGAGGAGGCTGAGGGGGAACCTCCTCATGCTCTACAATTACTTGAAAGGACATTGTAGAGAGGTTGGTGCTGGTCTCTTCTCACAGGTCATTAGGGACAGAACCAGGGGGAATGGGTTCAAGTTGCAACAGGGCAAGTTTAGGCTGGACATTAGGGAGAAATTCTTCACAGAAAGAGTGTTCAGACCCTGGCACAGGCTGCCCAGGGAGGGGGTTGAGTCGCCATCCCTGGGTGTGTTTAAGTGTCGCTGAGATGTGGTGTTGGGTGAGATGGTTTAGGGGGGAGCTTGTAGTGTAGGGTTAATGGTTGGACTCGATGATCCCAAGGGTCTTTTCCAACCTGAACTGTTCTATGATTCTATGATTCTATGTGATTCTCCATTTTCCTCCACCCCTGGGCATGGCGTCGTGACAGCAATGAGACCCAGCAGCGCACCACAAGGCATTGCTGGCCTTGGGTGTCAAGAGGTCCTTAGTGTCGGTGTCTGGAGGTCTCCAGCGGGCACACAGAGCCGTGTGCCAGGATAGCATTGAGGTTCACCATCGCATGCCTACCACACCCTGGTCCTGCACCCCGAGTAACTTTACTCAAGAGGAGCAACCTCTTCTGGGCTTCCGCAGCACCATTTACCTGAAGACATTAAGTTGTGTCAAGGCACCTGGGGCACAGGATGAGTGTTTAGTTGCAGCTTATCTGCCTAAATAAATTTGCCTTTCTGCTAAAGCCGCTGAAGCACTAAACTCAACCTTTCCCATAAACATCCCACGTGATTATCTATGAATTAATAAGCGGTGCGCTGTGGATGAGAGATGGATGAAGAGCTATGTGTGCACACGGGTGTGCGAGTGTGTGCCTGGGTGAGTCCATGGAGAAGGAAACTCGTTCTTGTAGCACTCAACGGGGCCAGGTGTGAAGAAATAAAGGCAGCTCAGGGAAGATCTTTGTCTCTCTACCGCTCTGACCAAACAGTACCTTCTGTTGTCAGCCCTCAGGGAATGGTACATGATAATAGCAACTCTCAAGGAAATATTCCTTCTATCTCTTTTCCTCCCTTTTAAGCTTAAAAAGTCTGACTTCAGACAGCAGAGGAGAAGGGTTGTATCTGCATCTCGCGTTTTCCAGCAGGAAATCCCAGGCTGATCTCTTCGCCTGCATGCAGAGTCAGGGCTGGATCTGGCCGCGTCGTGATTACCGGTATTAAAATCCTCCCTGACTTTATCCCCACCAGCTCCTGTGTCTAGTACTTCACAAGCCCTGATGATGCAGTTTGGGAATTTCACCAATTTCAAAGATTTCCCTGCTTTCGCAGGGCTTTGAAACGGCAGGGTACCAGAAATGCAGAAACAAAGTCAGGGGGACTGTGCATCTTCGAAAATCCCCCAGCATGAGTCAGCTCAGCCACACGCTGTTGGTAGTGACTCGCTTTGATTACGATTCGAAGCAATCTTAGCTAAGATATCTCAAATTAAGTATTTCAGGCTCAAGAAATTGGCTTCTCGCCTGACCAGCCCTGTCCTCAACTCTGGGCTAGAAACGCTCCAGCACGAACAGTCGAGATCCTGCCTGATGGGGAGAAGCAGTGGCAACAGTTTTGGGGCTGTTAAAATTCTTTTGTTAGAACAGCTAGTGAATGGAGATCCAACGTGGACCCTCGCCCAGACAAAACAAATTCATTTGAAAAGATGAATGAACTTTTGCAGAAAATTCATTGCTACCTCCCCCCATCCCATTGAGGAGAGTGTTCTGCTCTTTGGGATGCACAGAAACACACACGTCGGTTGATTTTCATTTGAGGAGACATTTGGTTTCAGGTTATATATAGAGAGAAACAGCAGTAGTAGTCTCCCATGCTGGATTTTACAGAGAAAACACATCTCTCAAGCACTCTGAACCTTTGTTCCCTCTTCCCTGTGTATGCAGGTTGTGTGTGCCTGTGTTCCCTCCACATCAGAGACCCTATTTCCTCTTTATATATTATTAATTTGTCTGCCGTTCTGGGTCTGATTCTTTGCAGGTTCTTTGATTCTCAGAGTTAGCAGTAAGAGGCCAACAGCATCCATGAGCAGCTCCTTTCCTCCCTCTCCCCCTCCTGGGCCACTGCCACCACCCTCTCTGCAGGCTTTGCTTTTTGAGGGTGCTTTGGTAGTTGTGTTTCTGTATGGATGAGAGAGAAATTCAAGGGAAAGTAGCAATTCTTCCTGCAAGTCTAGTGGAGATTTCCTTCTCCTGTGTCGTTCTTGGGGGGTTTTGCTCCTCAGTCAGCTTGGCAGGATGTGGTGCCCTCACGTCGGCGTTTGATGCCAGTGTGGGTGTCCGTTTCAGACCTCTCCTGGCCTCCAGCATCTGCAGGTCCTGCGTATGATCGGGCAGTCCCATCCCTGCCTGGGGTGTTTAAGAGATGGGGGGACGCTGTGTTGAGGGACACGGTTTAGTGATGTTGATAGGGCTGGGGCAAAGGTTGGACTTGGTGATCATGAAGGTCTCTTTCAACAGAAACTGTTCTATGATTCTATGATTCTGTGATTCTGTGATTCCGTGATTCTATTATTCTGTGATTCCATGATTCTGCGATTCAATGATTCTGTGATTCCATAATTCCATGATTCTATGGTTCCATCATTCTATGGTTCCATGATTCTGTGATGCCTTGTGCTGAGCATCACTAGGGACCACGTCTGGGAAGCTGAAGCCCACCCCGTCCATCTGAGCCCCATGGGCAGGCGCCTGCGCACACACACGTGGGCAAGCACACAGACCCGCCGCTGCTCCAGCAAGGACAGAGCTCAGCCCTTCTGGTGAAAAAAAATGTTATTTCCCTCCTGAGCCTTCCTGGCCCTTGTCAGGATGTGAAAACAGCCAGATAAAATGACGGAATATCAATTCTTGTTTCCAGAGGGGAACAAAATAAAGAGAAAAGGACAAATCCTCTGAGGATGAAGCCATCTCTGAGCAACGCCGATTACAAGATCTGCCAAGCGCTTACCGTGTCCCTCTGACGTGCTGCTGCGCGTCTCAGCCCTGACTGCCTCCTCATAATTTCTTGCAACGATTTTGGGAAGCTGCATCTCCCAGCTGAAACATCTCCGACTCCCCTGTGCTTCGTGAGGTGTGACAGGTGGTCACCCAGCCTGCAAAGGGGAGGGTGCTGAATAAAAACCTGCTGAACCCCGGGTATTTAACAGCGTGCCAGGCGCGGGGATAAGGGACAGCACACGGGCCATCCCCGGACAGAAAGGACCAGGGACGTTTTCCCGACGGTCGTTCTGCTGGAGAGGATGGCGCGGGATGTTAATTGTGCGTTTTTAATTGGAACGAGCGGCGCCAGTCGTGCCCACCGAAGGACTTTACTCGCCGCGGTGCAGTTCATTAGCAGCAGACAGCGAGATAATAGCTGTTCCCTCCGCGAGCAGCGAGGAACGTCACTTTGATGAAGACGTGTAACCATGGGCACGGTGGGCCATGACCAGCATCTCTGCTGTGTTCCTTGCGGTGTAACTCCACCGACTTCAGCGGATCTTCCCTTTCTCGTTGGCTTCGAGTGAGCCCTAACTCCACCCAGAGCAATTTGCTAATTAGTAACAGAGCTGGAGAACCCCAACTATGATTCAAGTAGAGAGCACCAGCAAGTAGGGGTGAGCTGGAAAGCAAAGCGTCCCCTTTCCCTGCTGTTGCACCCCAGCTTTGCACCCACAAGCAATGAGGCGGGTGCAGCCTGGGAATGACATCGATCCCACGCGTCTTTTGGGCACGCCGCCCCGGGCTTGGACACCAAGGACAAGACGTGAAAATGGAGCCAAGTTCTGAGGTTCAGGGTAATAGTTGCTTGAAGTCTCTGCTCCTGGACTCCTCCCAAGTGGACACTCATAATTTCCAGACTCATTTGTGCTGTGGTTCAAGGACCATGTACCAGGCTTCATATCTGCAGGGCTCTGGGCAGGCAGGGAGGAGGAGGAGGTGCCTGGAGTCTTCACTTCTTCCTAGTCCTTAATTAAAGAAGTAGAGTGACCTTGACACTGCAGGGATTCAAGAAGAAAAAACTCGATAGATTGGCTCTTTAGCAGATTGTCCTGCCCCAGATGAGCTCATGGGAGAACGTCAAAATCCTTCCCTGGTTGCACACAGGGACAAATTCTGTCGTGTCTGTGTTGCTGAGGGTGAGAGCAGCACTGACGTAGAGCCAGGCAGCTCACATGCCTCAAAAGCAAGAGGTCAACGGGAGAAAAAGGTGACTTCCATCCCCGAAAACCTTGTGGTGTGTCCCCACGGGGAGGGCTTTGTGCAGCAGCTGGAATTTCAGTCCCAGAGAAATGTTCAGTAAAAGTGATTTCTTATTTAGCACAGCCCGGGTAGGGCTGAGGCCACGATGTGCTCCTGTGCTCTGTAGCAAATAAATAGTGATCCTCTCCTCTGCTGGCTTGAGCATTCCCATCTATGACCACTCGTTTGTGCAGTGTCCTTAGTCCCTCTCTTGGTCGGGGTGGGATGAGCCTCAAACCTCATTGCTCTCCTCCTGGCAGAGCTCGTGCAAGGATCATCTCAAACAGAAACTTTGCATAAAGAAGGCGCAAAGACGTTTTTGCCGGCGCCCTCCAGCCAGCCTTTCTCCTGCAAAGCAGTTTAGGATAAATCTTACAGGTAAATGAAAGTCCCATTAAAGATCTGACATCCACTGAACAAATCAAATATATTCTATTTCTCTGCATGACTAACAGAAGGAGCACTGACCTTCTCCTAACTTCTCCCTTCGTGGTGGTACGCTGAATGCTTATGAGGTGCTTAAATATTGCATTTGCAAGGAGATACATCTGCCTGCGATACCTCTGCTGGTGCCTTGAATTCTGTTTTTAATTACGATGCCTATTTTTAGCCCAGACTCATGGCCTGGTGGATTCCCATTATAGACGTGAGCTGTGGAAGGCCCTCGTCTCAGGCTGTCTTGAAATGAGGGCGTCCAATATGCTGTCAGCCGTGCTCCCTAATTAGCACAGCGTGCTGTAGACTTATTTATTATTGCTTGCTTTAGAATAGTATCCAGAGACACCGCCTGAGTCAAACACGCCCCCACACACCGCAGCACAACACAGCGACGGGCGCAAACACACGCAGAACCCTTTCGGCGGCTAAATAAAATCGACACAGGTAATAGCAGGAATAAGGAGAAATTGCCAAAAGGGGCTTGGAAATGTTTGTTTGGGGGGTGGTTAGAATCGGAGCTCAAAACCCTGACCCTGAAAAGCTCCTGCTCGTTTGCCACCTAACGTCACCCCCGGGTTTTAACGCACAGGTCATGGGACCGACGTTGGTGCTCGATGTGGACCCCAAGCAAGGTGGGCAGGGGGAAGTGGGCGCTTGGGAAAGTGATGCAGGAAAGAGAAGGGGGACAAAGCCCGTCTTTGCAAACAGGCACTGGGAAGTGTATCACCTCCACCCGCTCCTCATGAAGGGCTTCTCCAACCCCAGATCGGCCAAGGCAGTGCACACCAGGTGTGGCGATGCGACAGCCCTGTGGCAGGCAGGAGATGTGCTTCCCTTGGACACGGCTCCCTGGCCACGTGTCATCTGCCCTAGGGACAGCTCTGAAATGAACTTTTAGCCCAGGGGAAAAATTCTGGAAAGAAACCCAAAGGTGACGAGGTCCTGGGGATGCAGGAGCCCCAACCCTTTCCTCTGCCTGCTCAGCCTCTCTCCCTACCCCCATCCAGCAAGCAGGCCTCTTTTTTTGTTTATTTACCCTTTATTTCTTTCTAAACATCCAAAAACCACAACACACTGACAGTATCTTTATAACAAGGACTGTATCGAGCGAAGGCTCAGAGACAGGAGGCTAATTGAGAGCTTCCTGAGGGACGTTTTTAGCTGGCGGTAAAGCGCCGTGAATATCCTTCAGCCTCTATTTATACGGCAGCTTTAACAGGTGGGTTCGTTTCCATTCCGTGCATTGGCAGTCAAGGAAAGCAAAGGGGATTTTACGGGCTGCTCATGTTTCTGATTAACCCTCCGACCCGGGCACCGCTCACTCTGCCTTCGCCGGGGCTCGAGGCTCCTGTGCATGCGAGCGTTGTCTCCACAACCCCTCGTTTCTTCTGAATGAAGAACTAGGTAGATCCCAGCTGGCCCAGCTGAGGAGAGAGGTGAGGATCCCTGTGCTTATAATTGAACATTTACACGGAGCAAGGCTGTTCACCAGCAGAGTCTGGATGGGTACTTTTAAAAGCTGAGCTTTGTGTCTTCACTCTATCACATCCTGTTGCAACCTCAGAGGAGGAATTATTGGCAGCAGTAAGTCCTCCCTGGCCCCAAAGATACGGAGGCACGCTGAGGACTTCAGGGAGAAGGAGAGAACTATTGTAGGTGGTGTATGTGCTGTTGCCTCTGATGGATCTCTCAGCAAAGCTCTGGAGGAAGCACAGTTGCCTACTGAAATTGTTACTGGGGTGTCTTTGTGATAAACCAGCCAGAAGACGTTTAAAGAGGGAAGTTCTCAGGCTTCATGATACTCTGCAATTGAACCATCACAGCACAGCTCCTCAGTGAGCTCCTCGAAATCCCACCCCGCTCCCTGCCTGCCCCTGCTGCAGCGAGACACCGGTGGTGCCTGCCGTGCCCCGCACCCGGGTCTGGGGTCAGGGGCACGGCCGGGCAGGGTCTGTGGCCGAAACCACGGTGGTTTTCTTCCATGAGACACGTGGCTGCGATTGAAGTGAGCGTGGGCTCTTGGATAAGAAGCGTTACTGGTGGCTCCTTGCCGTGCTGCCATCCTGATCCTGTGCTTACCCTATCCAAGGGGCCATGTGAGAGCAGCAGCTCCCCAAAATTAGGAGAAAAAACAAAGCAAAATCCGTAATGGCATTAGAAAACAGCTAATTTAATCCCATTGCCAACTCCTCATCCTCCCCTCAATCCTTCTGTGTTCCTGCTTAGTCTATAAATTGATATTATTTATTTAAGGCTTAGGCATTCCATGGTTTTATATATTAGAGATCAGAGCTGCTTGCCTGGTTCTGCTGACTGCCATGAACCCAGTAAAAATCCTGATGTCTCCATCTTTACCAAAGAAAGTTTCAAGCAAAGCTTGTTCCTGAGCTGAGATATAACAGATGCGATGATACAGCTTTAAACCTCCGGTGTTGTCAAAACCAGGCATTCCTACAAATCCTTCATCAAGAAATATTGGCCCCCTAACAGCTAACCAGGAGTAGAAATGCTTCTGTGGAAAATATTCTGTCCCCTGGGGTGCAGATCCATTAGAGGATGGCTTTTCTTCCCCATTAGTGCCTCAAGACGAGCAGCCTGATGAGTCCTCTTGTTCCTGCACCGTTCAGATGATGCTTGAGTGAGATGGAGATTTGCAAGGGAACCGCTGGGAGGTGGGAGCCCAGCTCTCGAGGGGTTTAGTCCTGACCCTCTGAGACCGAGCATCAACAGGCTTGTGTCAAAACACTCAGAGCACCTGAAAATTAAAGAAATGAATCTGCATGGGCGGGCGAGTAGTCCTAAATCCTTGAAACCTTGGAAGGCCTGGGTTGCAGTCATGTTGTTTGCAACAAGGACGGGAGCTGCTCCTCCCGTATGACTGTTTCTAGCACATCAACAGGCTTAAAAAACATGTGATTAAAAGAGAAAAAAAAACAACCCCGGTGTTAAATTAGCCTGGACTACCTTATAATTAATTTAAGATTAACGGGGACAACTGAGTTGAGATTCGGTAGCGATAATTAGCGAGCGAAAAGAGAAGGGAGCGACTAAAAGTAATTACAGTGTACGTACATTAAGATCCGGCGCCGCCTGGCAAAACAACACGCGTGTAGTGAGATAACTGCGCTGCCTTCAGCCCGCGCGCAACGGCCCGGCGGAGAGCCCCCGGCAGCCTCGAGCTGCCTCCGGCGTCGCTGCTGGAGCATCTCACCTCGGTTACCGGTTGTACTGTTGGCTGCGAACTGGAGGGTGGTACGCACAGGGGGGGCAAATCTGAGAAAAAAATAAATAAATTCCTTAAAGCTGCAAAGTGAGATGCTTCGGATAGCGTTTGCACTCTCGGCTCCTCGTTTCCACACCTCACTTCTGTTAGTTACGGTGCTGTCTTGATTTTGGTGAGCTCCACTGCTTTCAGGAAGACTCCTGCCCGTACCTGGCGAGTATCACAGAATCACAGAATGTCAGGGATTGGAAGGGAGCTCAAAAGATCATCAAGTCCAATCCCCCTGCCAGAGCAGGAACGCCTCGATAATGCTACACAGGAACGTGTCCAGGCAGGTCTTGAATGTCTCCAGAGAAGGAGACTCCACAACCTCCCTGGGCAGCCTGTTCCAGGGCTCCGTCACCCTCACTGAGAAGAAGTTTCTTCTCGAGTTTAAGCGGAACCTCTGATGTTCCAGTTTCAGCCCATTACCCCTTGTCCTATCAGTGGTTGTCACCGAGAAGAGCCTGGCTCCATCCTCCTGACACTCACCCTTGGTATATTTGTAAACATTAATGAGGTCACCCCTCAGTCTCCTCTTCTCCAAGCTAAAGAGCCCCAGCTCCCTCAGCCTTTCCTCACCAGGGAGATGCTCCACTCCCTTCATCATCCCAGTTGCCCTGTGCGAGGATGGACAAGAGAGCTCTGTTGTTATGCTCAGTGCTGGTTCTCAGGCCTTATGTGCTTATTAGAAGGGAAAAGAAAAAAAGAAAGAAAGTTATTGCTATCCCATGAGTTTTTTCTACCATGGTTGTGCTTCGCCAACATGAGGAAATACTGTGTAAGGAGGTGACACCCTTATCCCTGTAATGGGTCAGGAGAGAGGGAGGCAGGGAGCGGTTCAGAGCAATCCCAGATTCTTAGCTGGGGACAGTTTTGTGTCACGTCGCATGACGGATATTCCGTGTGTTTGTCGCAGCCGTCTGGTTTCTGTGGTCTCTGTTCAGAGCCTTGCGGTCACCGCTCCGTTCTGGGAGATGTGTGGGCAGCACCCAGAGGTCCGTGTCCTCCGGCAGGATCTTGAGCTGCTTCTACAGCCAACAGAAAGTAGTAACTTAGGCTGAGCAATTAAGGAAGGTCCAGATGAGCTTGGAGGGGAGGGTCAGGGGGATCAAACAGCTCATCCGCCCTCTGGGCATGAGGAAGCTGGAGCTGCTCCAGGCTCTGTAGTCAGGTGGATTCACAGCTGGGGTCTCCAGCAAACCCTTTCACCTCTTTTGGCTCCTGCCACTTGCAGAAAAACCCGCTTGGTGCTTTCCTCTTCTTGCCCCATCTGCAAAAAAGCCTCACAAAGCGGTGTCCCCTGCAGGGACCCTCCTGCCCGTGGGACCCCAAGGAAGAGCAGCGCAGCTCCCGCCAGCCGCCGCACCGAGCTACCTTCTCACCCCTGAGACCCCGTCCCTGCGGTGACACAAGATGACAAAGCGTCAAATTGGATTCAGATTTGCAAATTACAGCTTTGGGTGCAGCCGAGCAGAACCGCGCCGCTTTGACAAATGAGTAAGTGGCTGATGGTACAGCGCAGGTCATTTGTTAGGGGAGAAAGGTTTCCCCCCCCCCACCCCATGGGGTGTTTTTTTTTTATATATATTTTTTGTTTCAGCGTTTCGGATCTTTGATTCATCGACTCAGACCACTTGAGGCACAGACAACAGCGAGAGTCGCATTTTAACTAGGCAAACAGAGCTGCTTTAGGAGCGGCCTCTTTTGAGAGGTTAATATTATAAATGCATCTTAAATGTCTAATACATAATCAAATGCCATAAAAATGGAAATGTTATGAGTATTGAAGCCCAGAGAACAAAAATCATTGCTCATTGCTCTTGCCACCGAAGAATTCAGCTGTGAATACAAGCTGCAAACTTGCCTGGAGTCATATTCCTGGAAATATGACAGAGCGAAAAAAAAAATAAATGAATGGGCCATGCCCAGTTTTTCCCTGTTTTAGAACCGTGGTTAAGCGCAGGGCGGAGCCTCCGGGTCTCAATCGCAGACCCCACAGGCTTTTGTAACCGAAAGTTGCAAGGGTTGGAGGGTTTTTCCTCGGTCCATGTTTCCACCTTCTTTCCAGGTCCTTGCAAGCAGCACCGCCGGCTGCTTCCCTGCCTGTAGGATGCCTTTCAACGCAGGAAAAAAGCTTTTGCATCCATCAGGAGCAATTCAGGTCCCACCCAAGGTGGGATATGTGCTTTGTGTAAGCCTAAGTAATGAACTGTCTGGGAAGTGGGTGATAACCAGGAGGTGAATGCCTGATGTAATGTATAAGGAGCTGATTACACCTGTACAGGGGAGGGCTGTAGCCCGGGTAATTGAGTTTCCAGCTGTTCCTGCTGTGTCGCCCTCTAAGCAGCGGCTACAGCTGCTCTTGCTCTCCCACCCCAGCAGAGAACTGCGGATGGAGCGTTGCCGCAGGGCTCTCGGGCACGGCCACACCGGGGGCGAGCCTGCTGGCCACAGACCCCGTCCCAGAAGGGGTGTGTGGCACCCAAAATATCCACATACCACCCGACTGCAGCTGTTAGCCAACAAAATGTTCATAGGATCATGGAATACCAGGTTGGAAGGGATTTCAAGGATCATCTAGTCCGACTCTTTAAGGTAAAGAAATGCAGTTTAAATGAGATGCCCAGCGTCGTCGGTCTCAGGCACCACGCTTGCCCTGCCGGCATGGCTTTGGAGACAGGTTTCATGAGCTTTTCCTGCTTTTTTTCTCTGCAGACCCAAACAAGGGTCCTTTTGTGGCGTGATTTGCCAAGTAGTGCCAAGTTTTGGGTTGTTCCTTGCAATAGAATTAAACTTACGCCGTCCTGTTCCAGACCTTAAACCCTGCGTGCGCCTGCCCACTGGTGCTGGGCAGGCAGAATGAGCTGCTGGACCCTGAGAGCACCCAAACTGCCTGGCCCTACACCCTGCAGATGCACGTGGCTCTGCACACGCGTGTGTTCCTGCACACACACACAGCCCTGCAGCCCATGTCTGGTCCCCAAGCCCTGTGCACGAGAGGGGCGAGCGCTCCCCACCAGGCGCCCACGTTTTAAGGGCTGGAGGCTCTTTAGGCATCGGCCGTTGTGAAAATGTTCCTGGAACGCAGGATTTTCCATAGTATAAGTAGGATTTGGCACCACAACACCAAGACCTGCCAACTGAGGATATTTGGAATTATTTTCACTACAAATGTCATTCATCTAACTCGAGCGGCTCGTAGGGAAGGGCTGGATCTGACGACTATCCCGCCCCAAAGGCAGCTGGTGCAGAGAGGAGAGAGGCAGCAAGGAAGCTCCTTTTGCTGTTTTCAGAGTAGAAAGTTGCAGTCTGAAGTGCATTTAAAGAAAAAAAATTAAAGAATTTAAATGACCCTAATGACTCTTTGGGAAGGAAGAAGGGTTACGCTTCAAAATTGAAACGAAACAGATCGATGCTGTCAAAACGTGGTGCTGGGGTTGATGGGAGCTGCGTTCAGCTGCCTCCTCAGCTGGTTTCTGGGTTCAGTTTTATCAAAAATGGTTTGGTTTGGGCAAAGCTTAACAGATACCAGCACCCTGGGAGGATTACCCGCACCTTTGTAAAAAAAAAAAGCTGGATGGACCTCCTCCCTGACCCTGTCCCGCAGCACAAGAAGGGGTAACGCCGAGCCCTCCTCGTCCTGCCAGCTGGTCCCCAGTGCCATCTTTTCCAGAGCTGCTTCTCCAGATGCCTCTGGCAGACGCCTCCCTTTGGCAAAGGCAGCAGCCCAGGTGATTTATGGGCTCCACCTTCAGCTGCCAGAGCCTCCCGCGCAGCAGCACCCTTCAGCTCTCCTCTCGTGCGTGCAGCAGGCTGGGGGAGATAACAAATAACCGGGAGGCAGCCTGAAGTTTTAAAGGAGACGAGTCAATCCTGACTTATTGTTATTATCTCCTAATAGTTTACACTGTATTATTCTATAATTACTCAGTGAATCATGCTGACAGCCTGCGTGTTTGCTGTTTCCGTGAGTTACTCCCATGCCCGCCTCTGAAGGCATCATTACTCTTGCTCGCAGAGGTGCTGCCCCGGTGGGTCGTGTCGAGCAGCCGTCCCGCTGCCCGGCCGCGCCGGGAGAGCTCGGAGACATTATTTGCTTGGTCTTAGTAACAGTTTCTCATCTCTGTAAATAATTCCTTGCTAATTACGCTCCGACTGGCTGGTGCTTATTGTGCAGCCCCATGAATAATAGAACGGGGAGTAAATCCTTACTTTAATAAGGCCAAGAAATATTTAATTCTAGCACCGTGCACTACATTAAACAAGCCTTTACCTAAGTGGCTGAGGCTGAGCTCTGTCTCCTGCAGAGATTGCTTTGTCACTGTCTCCCTTTAGGTGTTTTTATTGTACCGGTGTGGACTTCGCTGGTGCCATCTCCACTGCTTTGCTCGGGGAAGCCAAGTCCTGCAGTGATGGCGGCTGGAATCAAGGGCTGTTTCTCTGAGCTAATTCTAACAGCCCTGATCATTCTGTTTGTAAAACACAGGGGCCATAGAGAAGCTCTTTCTTCTGAGCCTCCCTCTTACTTGTTTCCAGCTCGCTTTCCAGACAAACTGGTTTTTGCCACATAGGATAGAGGCCAGTGATGGGCACACCATCCCAGGACAGCTCTTAGCTTTGTGTTTTTGTTGCAACTGCTATTTTTCATACTAGAATAAAGAAGTTTAGGGCCATCTGAGAGCTCAGCATGCACAACCTGGGCCCCACCTGCTTCCCACAGCCCTGGTTTTGCCCATCACAGGTGTGGGGTAGCCAGTTGCATCCCCACTACCCATTTTTTCTCCATCAGCATTTTCTGCTTCCTTGTGCCAGGTGAGCATCCCTTTTTCACAGAGCTTAACCTTGCTGTCTTGGCAGAGGGCTTTGCTGTGGTTGTTAAATAGCTCATCCGGAATGACCCAGCAGCGCCCGGCTAATTGCGGGCTGGTTTAGCTCACTGGGTTGAGCATGGTGCTGAAACACCAAAGGTCGCAGGTTCGATTCCCGTTCGGTCCTCATGTGTTGCCTGATCTAGTTAAGAGGCGTCCCCGCCCATGACAGGGAGATTGGATTAAAATGATTTCTGAGGTCCTTTCCAGCCTGGGCCATTCTATGATTCTCTTGACTGATTGTGCCTGCTCAGGTGCAACGGCGAGCTTCCACTCGGCCACGCTGCAGGGGGAGGCGGCCGCAGCGCTTCGCTGCACGGAGCATGAATAGTTTGCATCTCAGAGCTTGTCACCCCAACGTCATCGGGCTAGCAGCCATGCTCCCCACGTTTTTTTGCAAAAGCACCAGTGGTCCCTGCTCTGGTCTGGCCAGTCCCCACGGTCAGAGCAGGACCAAGCCGAGGGAACAGCTTTCCCAGCTGTACTTTCAACTCAGCTCCCACTTTGCCAACACCAGCAAAGCTGCAGGCTGGGCCATGTGAAAGCACCACGGGCTTTTCTTCCCAAAAACTTGACCTCAAGTGTAAACGCTGGTGCCGCCGATGGCACTTAGACTCCCGCCTGTTCAGAAGGCAGGTTGAAAATGCTCATCGCAAGAGGAGAGAGGTGATGCTGGCTCTAGAAGTGACTCAGCAAGTCCAGACGCGTGGAAAACTCCATCAGGTGTCGTGTCTCTAAAACGAGGGCGTTGCTGGGGGTGTTTCAGTGTAGAGAGCAGAGCTGGCTGGTAACCAGCTCCCAGTGGGACTCTTAAAATTAAGTTTAGTTTTACCCTCCCTGGCTCTTCCTCCTTTTCCAGGGAACTCTGCCAGGAGGGGCAGGGCATCCCGCTGAGCGTTTCGGAGGGGTCTGATCTCTGCACCTCCCTCCCCATTCAACCCCACTGCCCAAACCAGTTCGTGTTTCTTTGACGGCACCAGCTTGTCTAACGTTATGTGGCTCTGCGAGTCCGCAGCCGGTTTTATTAGCTGAAAAATCAGTGTGCGGTGCAAAGTGGCTGACTTTCAAGCACGACAAAATATTCTGTATTTGATCTTGCCGCTGTATTTCCCGGTGACAGAGCAGTCTCTCTTCCCGTTGTGGATCGGGAAATATCAATCTAGCCCATGCCAGTCCTGTTTCTCAGCAGGGGTTTCTCACTGAAAGCAGCACGCGTGCAAATGTAACACAGTCATATAAAAGTTTGTGTTTCTTAAGACTTGCATCTATTTATTTAAAATGGTTAAACTAGACAGTACTTGCAGAGTTAATGGTTATTAATGAGCACGTGTCACACCTTCAAGTACTGAGAGACTCACGGAGAAAACGTCAGGCAAACAAGAAAATGACAGTCCAAAAGTAAAGGGAATCTTTGATTTCAACCTGTTCCACCTCCAGCCTCCCTCCTGAAAGCCACTGCACCGATGGCACGCGTCTATCAGGGTGAGGAGGGGCTTGGGGACACTGCCTCCTTCCCTGTTTTTTCTCCATGGATGGGCTGGGTAAAAGCAACGTGTGGGGGATCCAAGGCAAGGTGCTATTGAGAGCTGCTTCCTTGGGCAATCAAGCAATTGATGGATCGACCGGGTGGGTCTGCATGTGGCAGGAGCAGGAGAGGTTGTAGGTTAGAAAAGCAGCAACAGCTGTAGCCTGAGTTATGGTGGCACGCAGACACCCCGTGCAAACCTCCCGAACCCAGGCTCCACAAAAGCAAGAAGCGCCACGTGTGTCCGTCCACAGGTGCACACAAACACACTTAGCCCAGACCAGAAGTGTTTTTAAAGTAGGTGCTGTGCTCACAGCATGGGAAGCGATTTCCCATCCAGCCCCACATGGTCTTCTCCATCCTCACGTGGTATTCTCCATCCTCACCTGGTCTTCTCCATCTTCACCTGGTCTTCTCCTTCCCCAACTGGTCTTCTCCATCCCCACCTGGTCTTCTCCATGCCACCGTGGTCTTCTCCATCCCCACCTGGTCTTCTCCATCCCCATGTGGTCTTCTCCATCCCCACCTGGTCTTCTCCATCCCCACCTGGTCTTCTCCATGCCCCCGTGGTCTTCTCCATCCTCACCTGGTCTTCTCCATCCCTACATGGTCTTCTCCATCCCCACCTGGTCTTCTCCATCCCCAGCCGAGCCTCCTTGTAAAGCAGCCTGACGTGAGGGTGTAACTCCTGATTTCGGAAAGGCTGAGCTGCCAAGGTACTTGCTGAACCCAGATAGTCTGGGGGTGCTGTGGGCTGCGCTGAGCTGTGTCTGCCTTTTAATAGAGTGAAACCAGGAAAGCAAAAGGGACTTTCACCGTTGACTCGGCAAGGCCACGGCATATTCCTGAGCGCTTCTCCGGGTGTGACACCCCTGAACTCAGTGCGTTTATCCGGCTTAGCAATAGGTAGATCTCAGCTCGTAATCAGGCCTGTATTGTTTTCTTAACAAACAGGGGAATTTGCTCAGACTATCCCCCTGAAGGCAACTGCTGTTTGTAAGACAACCAGGAGATTATAATTATAAAAGCGAGCACAGCATGCGTACACAAACCCAACTCCCAGGAAGCGTGGATGAATCTGGGGCGGATACGCCACTGCCTGGATTTAGAAGCCCAGAGTTATTCTGGTCGCTGATTCAGTCCCTTTTAAGATGCACGAAGCTGTTACTCATGATAGTAGCTCCGGGCCATGTGCTCATCTGAATTTCCCCACCGAGCTCGTGTGGGTGCCTTAGGTTTACACCAGCAAGAAGGGAGTCTGGTCCACACCCAGAGAAACCTACTTGAGAAGAGACGGTGCTGGGTCACGCTGAGGCTGCTTCACAGAGCTGTAGGCATGTATTACCTTTAAAGTCTCTTTTATGTTGCCAGAGAAGTCTAAAGGGACCTGTGTGAGGAGCTCCAGCTGTATTAGATGAGGCAGAGCACTGCATCCCTGTTTCATTTGTGAGCTGCTGCATCCTGAAGGTTGAGCAAACCTTCAAGGAGTCCGAAGACGGACTCCGTGGCAGGGCTGTGGCTGTCATCCCATCTGTCCCCGGCGCCGGCTGCACTGAGAAATCATGGGCGAGCACACTTTTTGCTCAGAACAGCAATTTCTGACTCGTCTCACAGGTGTTCCCCGTGCTGCGTAAAGCTCTCCGCCGTGCTCCTCGGAACAGCGTCGTTCCTCCAGCTCCATAGCCCAGTCAATCCAGTAAAGCAGCAAGCTTTCACTGGGATGTGGTGGGTGATCGCCCTGGGTACCGCTTGAGTTGTAAGCAAACAGCAAGCAGCTGATACTGGTGGTGTAAAAATAAAATTCATTGCTATGTGTCTTTGCATGTTATCAGTCGAAAAGCACACAAATCTTGATAGTGCTTAAGCAGTGGGGTTGATACTGGGTTATTCACGAACTCTGTGGGGTCTGTGAGCCCTTCGCAGCCGGTGCCACATGCGAGGCAGCTGAGCTCACCCTCTGCTCCTTGCCAGGAGGTGACCGAGCCACCGTGTTCCACCACAAGCCGAGCAGCGGCCTCGGCAAGCGCCTGGGGCTCGGCTCTGGAGGTGCAGGGCAGGTCCCTGCGCAGTGCAGAGAGGCACCGGCTCAGTTGTGGGTTTGGTTTTTTTTTTTTCTAACCGAGTTGTCATTGACCCGAAATCCGTCTGCTTCCCAGCAGCCTAAGGGGGAGCTGCTGGGTCCAGGCTTTGCAAAGTCCGGAGAGTGGTGGGAGCGTAACGTAGGACTGTGTGAGTCGCTGCATTAAATCAGATTGAGAGTCCGTCTGCTCTAATATCCTGTCCCTGGTGAAAACACATACCTAGAGAAGAGGGTGAGAACAAACACAGCGTGCAACACCGTTCCCCCCAGCACCCAGCTAATCTCTCTCAGCCTGTGGTCAGTCTGACGAAGCCAGAGGGGTATCTTTATCTGTATTAATAGCCCTCAGATGATTTTTCTTGTGCACTTTTCTTGTTTTGAACCCTATCTGCTGATTTTATTTGACATTTCTGGGCGCGTTCCAGCCTCCCGCTGCTTGTGGAAAGGATGCGAGTTTGCATCGGCCGGAGAGGAGGATGCCTCCCCTGGTGCCAGCACTGGTCATACTGGTATCCAAGCCAACCTTTTGCTGAGCACCACTGTGTCACAGTAAACTTCCCCGAAAAACCAAAGGTGGAGGATTATCTGAGCTGGACTGGCAGTTGGGTCTAAGATCAATAGTTTGAACTCTTCTTTCTCTTTGTAAGGTCAGCATCAGGTGTTCCCAGTTGTCACAAAGAAGCCCCACGTTCCTTCACCCAGAAGAAAATAAATTGGAAATACTGATTATTTGTCTCGTGCAATTATTCTGGGAACAGTTCCCTGGGGACTCGCTGCATAATGTGGTGCCAACGAACATGAGAAGAGAAACCCTGTTGTCATGAAGAACATTCACGTGTTGCAGAGTTTTTAGTGTCTACATGGAAATGTCTCATCTCAATCCCTTCCTGTCCATCTCCGAGACGTGACAAACCTGATGTGTCACTATTCCAGGGGCTAAATGGGAAATGTAGGAGGATGCTGCGCTAATACTTACGAGTAGCCAGAAAGAAAATCAGCAAAATAAAAGTCCTGCTTGTCCTCTCTTCCATGGAGGAGTATTTGGGGGCATGATATTAAAATTAGCAGAGTTCCACCTGCTTAGTTCACCCTTATTTGGAGACTCTTGACTGCCATCACCTTTCACGGCACCAAAGAACCGAACCTGGCAAAGCAGGGAGGAAGATTTTAAAGCCTGGTCCGTTGACACAAGACCGTTTGCTTCCTTGGAGCATCTTGATTACAAGATGAATGGCAAAATTACAAACGAGCACCTCGTGATGTTGTTGAAACAGCTCGTATTCTTGCAGATATAAAGGAGAAAGCAGAAGGGGCTGCTTAGAAAGAGAGAGCGAAGGAGAGGAAGTCTGTGGCTGGTGCGGTTCTCGATTCTCCGTGGAGGTTTTACACCTTCGGGTACGTTGCTTTAAAATATCAACTCCGAGACAAAAAACCCAACAAACCTCGACAAGAAAGAAGCGTTGATGTGCCATCCTGGAGAATCGTGAAGTCCATTGACCATTGCTCAGGGAAGCACCAAGGCACCACGTGCTCCCACCTCACGCTCGCCCAGCCATGTCCAATGACTTTGAGAGTAGGAGAGAGGAATTATGGATATAAATATACAAATATTTATGGGGACTGCTATAGAGGAGCATAAAAAAGATCAGGAAACTTCACCTTTGTGTCCTGTTGTAAACCCGGAGCAAACCCACTTCTCTTGAAAGGGTAAGAGAATCAATTCAAATCTTTCCACAAAAAAAAACCCACATTGCTTCAGGGAAATGAATTCTGACATCTTTGTTGTCCAGAATCCAGCGCCAACAATTCTGTGATTCTCTGACCATCTTTGTGTCAAGGCAGAGTCAGTCCACACGTCCCTCCTGCAGAAACCTTCTTTCTGCTGCGGTTTCATTTCTTTGGGGCTTTTTCCATCTAAAAGTTTCTTTCTTTTTGGCTTCTCGTGGGATTAGGTTAAAGAAGAAAGCAGATATTTTTAATAATTAAAAAAACCCCACAATGCATGTCATCAGCCATCAGACGAGCCAAGTGCTGAAACCTACAGGGAAGCATTAATCAAATGTCCCAGCTGGCTGGGACGGGAGAGGGGACAGCTTTGCCAGGGGCTGGGTGCTGGCCAGGAGAGAGGCCAAGCCTGGTCTGAGCCAGGTGCTGTTGTCCTCCGTGCTGTACCAGCCTAAGACTGGAAACCTACTGGTCTGTACAGGAGAGCCAGGGAGGGAAACTGAGGCACAGAGCAAGGTGTCCAGCTTCACGTCTCAGAGGACAGCCCCGGTGTCCTCTCTCTCCGTGTGCCCCGAGGGCAGCTCGCAGCACAAGGAAGGGTCTCAGCAGAGCCCCAGGAGCCCGTTGGGGTTTTGGGGGTGCTCTCTGCCGTCTGCCAGCCGGCTTTGAGCACACCCAGGCTGTGACCAACGAGGGATGTGAGTCTCCTGCCCAGCTCGCGGGGCTGCTCCTTCACCCGCCCTCGTCCTCTGCCACCAACTTTTCCTTGGAAACAAGGAGCCAGATCCAGCCAGGACGGGAGCCAGAATTCCCCCGGGCATCCCCCAAAGCTCCTCAGGAGCTGCAGAGGTGGCTTTGCCGGGCGAAGGTCAGGGCTAGGCCGGGACAGTGTCTGCAAACAGACCCCACGGCGGGGACGACGGTGCCACATCCCCACGAGGTGAAAACCCCCCGACGTGCAAACCCGGCACGTCGATGCCGGTCGGCGCAGGAATGACGTATATATATGTGTATATACATATATATATGTGTATATCTGGTCTATACAGCAAACTGCACACTCTTCCCTGAGCGTCTTGGCTCAGTCCCTTTTCCTCATATGGCATCAGTGGCATTAAAGGCTGTTTAAGGGTGCGGGGCCAAATCCTGCTTCTCACTCCCCTTCCTGAAGTTCATCAGGAGGGACCTAAACAGAGTGTTCAAAGCAGAGTGTTCAAAGTTTCCCAGCATTGGGTTGTGAGGTTTTTGTTGGTTTTGTTTTTTTTTTTTTAAAAATCAATG
The DNA here is from genome assembly GCA_020746105.1 of Trogon surrucura. Classification (NCBI taxonomy): domain Eukaryota; kingdom Metazoa; phylum Chordata; class Aves; order Trogoniformes; family Trogonidae; genus Trogon; species Trogon surrucura. Next base: position 4,319,712 of record CM036639.1, read on the forward strand.
TCACGTTAAAATTATATAACTGCAAAAAAAGCATCTGAAAAACTTAGGGATGGTGCTTCTATTTTATCAAACCTTTTCTCCATTAGTCTTCCCACACAACTGCTGTCACCCATTAGCCTGCCAAAGGAACGTTAGACGGATCCTTTCGGTTTGGCAGCTCGGCAGGTGGCACTTACCTGCCCCGCTCGCGTCCTGCCCGGCGTCCCTGCGGCTGGGCTTCACCCATGCCAAGGACAGTGGGAATATTAGGGGGAAAAGTCCTTTAACATCAACCCAGTGTCCTCTAATCCTGGCCAAGTTGCATAAAGAAGGCAAAAGCCACCCCAAAACTCTCCTCCTGATGTCAGGAGAGTCTGCGGCGACCTGGGATTTCTGCTGATGGGAACTGTCTCACCGCGGCAATCCGCGGCGATATTCCCGCTGAATTCAAAAGGAACTGGAGCAGCTTTGGGGCTGTCAAATTGTTTCCTTTGAAATAGTGTTTGACGGGGATTCAGATTTTTTTTGACAGAGAGGGGGAGTCTTTTCCCTTAGGAGAAAAATCCCCCGAGATGTGCAAAGAGACGCCGTCGCCCTGGGCGTCCCCACGTGCCTTCGCTCTGTGGCACCGTGGGGCGAGAACGCCGGGAGGAGAGTCAGGTCAAAGCCGAATCTGCTGGAGGCTTGCCCTGCGTACGCTTCCAGCCACGTCCCACAGGTGCTCCGGCAATTTTTATAATAATTGCATTTATTGATTTCTTCCAATGTGACCTCTGCGCTCGGCTGGAGCACACGGGTCTGTGAGCAGGCAGGAGAGCGTGCGTAGGTATTCCCAGACACCCACCGTGCACGTGCCTCTGCCCCTCTCCTCCAGACATCTCCCTCCAGGTGACCATTCGTGCTGTGGACCTTGGATGCCTGCTCTGCAATTGCTCACAAGCAAAGAAGGAAGAGCCCTCAAATGGAATTTTTGCAGCAGCAAATTTTCGTGCAGTTCTTTGTGGTACAAATCGTCCCTGGTAGCAAATAGATTTGGGGATGGGGAGGTTTCACTTGCGGGTTTTCAGGTCAGATCCTGGCTGTGGGACCACTCCAAGGCTGTTTAATCCTTAAAACTCTGGCCAAAGCCTCTGCGGGGAGAACCCAAGCTGGCGCGGTGAGTTAAATATTTGCTTTCCAGCAGGTGACCCTCATGAAGCCAATAAAGCAGCCTCCAAACGTGGCCTCGGTGCTGTGGGATGAAAGGCTGATGTTGCTTCATGCAAGAGGTGACCGTCCCCTTTTATCCCCACTGAGCTGTGCTCACATTTCGGTGTTTGAAGCATGAATTTTCCTGCTTCCCTCCTCGCTGCTATAAAGAACAAGGCTGTGGCAGCCTCTTTGCCTTTGCTTGTATTTGAAATAACAGCAACAGGCTTAAGAGGAAAAAGGGCTATTTCCCACCTGGCTCCCAGAAGAGTCTTCAAATGCCTAGGAAAGACAAAGAATAAACATTAACTTCAGAAATTGCTCCTTTAACTTGATTTAGAGGCAAAACTCCCTAGGAAAGATATAATTTTCAGTCCCCTTCAGCATCTAAACACATAGCAGCTGTCCTCCGTATTTGCTAGGTCCAGTAAATTTAACCTGAGAAAAAAGGGATCAGCAGGGGCAGGAAGGGTGGAATGAAGACAGCAGGTGAATTTCCTCACCTGTCAGAGGAGGTGAGATGAAATATTCCCCAGGACTGGGGTGACTGCAGGGGCTGGTGTGCTGGTGCCACACTCAGTCCCAAATGTCCCCTGGGAAGCCTCAGGTCCCCGTTTTCCAAGCGCTATTGCTCTTTGGGATGTGACTTCTGAGGCCAGGTGAGATCCAGAAGAGCCTCCGGACTCACACTCCAGGCTTATGCCCATCCAGAATTGCCCCTTCAAGACAGGGGAGCCAGGATTTCCCTCCCACACTTCCCACCGTAGCATCCCACTGCCACCCTCGAAGGTGTAGGTGACATCTAATCCCATGCGCATCAGCTCACGGCCACACAGCCCAGGACCAAAGCAGTGAATTGAATGGTAAAGGGAGCTTAGAGGGGTTTTTTTTCTTTCCTTTCCCTAGATTCTTTTTTAATTAAGCCAGAATGTCTCCTGTGGCGGTGTACACAAAGCGGTAAAAAGCTTTGGAGCGTGATTAAACACCCAAGTGACAACGTCGCTCCCGCGCTGCAGAGCCCGTCAGGGATAAGGAAGTGAGCTCAGGTAGCAGGAGCTCCCCCAGCAACACGCCAGGTGACCCCCAGCAAGCTTCAGCCCCTTGCAGAGCGGGGGAAATAATTAAGTAAAAAGATGGATAGATGGATGGATGGATGGATGGATGGATGGATGGATGGATGGATAGATAGATAGATAGATAGATAGATAGATAGATAGATAGATAGATAGATAGACAGACAAAAATGCAGCTGCAGCACAGCTCTGTGAAGAGCTGCCCCAGGGCTCAGAAATTCGGAGACGCAAGCTCTCGCTCCCCCAAAAGGAGATAATATTCAATTTTCCATTTGTCCTCCTGAGGATGAAACAGCTTCTCCAGCCTCTGGCCCTGTCTCGTGCATCTCCCCTCTCCTGCAGGGCTCCTTTTTAAAGGCGTTGCTTTCTTTTCCCCTTCATGGTGGGCTGGATGGATCCGGGATAACTCCGTCAGGGCCAGCTGACGTGGGAGAAGTGTGCAAAATCTTGGGTATCGCCTTCCAGCCTCTTCGTCCCTCTGCCCCTCTCTGTTTTCTCTCAGTCCCCCAGAGTGAGTAGCACTGATTTGCCCCAGCTCGCAGCACGCTGCCTGACCCTCTCCTGCCCAGCACGACTGTCACCGCTGGCCAGCAGGGTGGTGGCCACTGGGCCACCAAAACATGTTGGAGAACATTGCAGCAGGAGGTGGGTTGTCCCCACGTTCCTTTGCGACCAGGGTACCAGTGGGTACAAGGTGCCCTGTGCCTGACGATGGATTTATTGAGTGCGATGGAAACGGAGCTCACTGATATGAAGAGGCTGTGAGAACTTTGGTTTTTAATTTGCCTGGAAGGATTCATGTTAAAATTAGTTCTTAAGAAATCCAGAGGTATTTTCATTTGTTTCACTCCCTCTCCTCGTTTCTTTGGTGGCAAAATGGAAAACAGGAGAGGAAAAAAAAAAGGTAATTGGGAGGATGCCAGCTGGGAAGTTTAAAATAGATTAAAAACATTTCTCTTTTCTACCTGCAGAAGAAAAATATGTATACATATATATGCATGGGTGTATATTTATATATTACTATTTTCTTCCTTGAAGGAACGTTAGTGAATAACCATGTTATATTAGGAAATGCCAATTTAACTAGACTCTGCTAATTAGAGGCCACGGGACAGCGCTGTCACACAGGGCAGCACCCAGGACCTTTGGAATTTCAGTGGCTGGTTTCCAGATGTCTGCCAGGCTCATGGAGCAGCCCCTTCCAGCCACTTGTCTTGGTGTCCCCTCCAAAAAAATTAGATGAAGGAGGACTTAATCCTTTCAGACATGCCGGGATGGAGGAGTTCTCTGCATGTGCATCCTGGCTGCTGCAAAAAAGGCAAATGTGACACCTCTACGGGGGTGTCACAGCCGGGTCCCCCGCCCCAGCTGAGATGCAGCTCCTCCTCAAGTCTTTCTAATTGATCCTCAGCAGCCTCGTGCATCACCCGAGAAAACCCCACTTCTGTTTGCTTTTCACACACTGTGAGTCTCAGCATAATCCCCAAAAGAGCAGCAGCATCTTTACTCACTTGGGCATTTGTTTGATCTCTCCTGGGTTTGGTGTTTTGTTTTTTTTTTTAAATAGATACACACACAAGGCATGGAAAATGAGATATCAAAGTTTCCCTATTTCTGCATTTGAAAGCAGAGTTGTAAAATGCAAGCTATTTTACTATGCCGCTGATGCTAGAATGCATGCAGCAGATTTTAAGAAAGAGGCTACTGACATATTATTTAAGTGCCTTTGGTATTTCCTTGTGGATCAAATATTTCACCTCCCTGTGCTGAAAATGCGCAGCCCCAAAACACTGCAGCCCCAGAAAAATCACTGAAACAGATGCAGCCGCAGGGTATCTAGGAGGGTTGTGCTCTGAGAATCCTCAATTAACTTGTAGAATTTCACAGCTGGAAGCTCGGTAAGTTCCTTTTGAGGCAAATAAAACAAAAACAGGGAAAACACCACCCCCTTTGGAAGGAAGGCGTTGTTTGTGGGGTGACAGCACCCGGCAGGTCTCGGATCTCGCTGCGGTGGGTTTGTCACGTGCTCTGGGATTCGAGGCAGCAGTGATAGAATTAAGGCTGAGTTGGCAGCTTCCATGGAAACCCCTATTTCCAAGAGGTTTATGACTTTCTCATAGCATGGTGGCTTCGGCTGGGATTGTTTTCGCAGAGGTTGGGCAAAGCAGGGAATTATTCCGGCAAGGTTGGTGTTTGTGGAACGCGAGATGGGATCACGTTCGATAAACCAACCCTCCCTGAGATAAACCAACCCACCTTGAGATAAACCAACTTGCTCTGAGATAAACCAACCCGCCCTGAGATAAACCAACCCTCCCTGAGATAAACCAACCCGCCCTGAGTTAAACCAGCCTGCTGGGCTGTGGTGCCGGAGCTGCCCCGCTGGGACATTGACTCGTTGGGTATCGGTGCCCGAATTCTGTCCCGGCAAAGGCGACAGTTCTGCAGCTGCCCTGCCAGCCAGCTGTGCCCAGCTGTGCCCTGCCTTTCCTTCCTGCACCAGCATCTCCAGGGGGTGGTTCCGTACAGGGAAAGGGGGTCCCTTGCCCAACCAACATTGACCCGAGCTTGGGGACAACCGGCCTTTTGGCGTTTCCCCCCCGCCCCAGTTCTCTTTGCCTTGAGCTCCCGAGAGCTAAAATCGAGCCCTTTGTTTCTCGGGGGCTTTGCCGTCGCACAACCCAACGCCGCGAGGTGGAGATCAGACTCCTGCACCCTCTGATCCCATCCCCGTAATCTCGCCTCCTGCTTTTAGGGACTAAAGCCGCTGGGAAGCAGATGGCACCGCAGCGGCTTTCGCGGGGCTGATCCACGTCCTGGTTACAATCACGACGTTACTCCCAACCCGTAACTCGTCGCGGCGCCGAACCGGGGATAAATCTTCCACCCTCACACCCACCAGGAATTGCTTCGCAGAACTGAGTCACAGAATAAATCCCCCAAATCCCCTGAGATGCGCTAAGTCCCGTTCACAGGCGGGGAGCGAGGCTGCAGCGCGGAAACCGCGGGAGCTCTTGTGCCAAATTTGCATTTATGGACTTGAGATTTGAACTCAGCGTCTCGCTCTCCCCGGGGCGGATGCAGGGCTCTGGCAAAGGGGGGGTTTTGTGGGTTTTTCGGCTGCGAGTCTGGAGGGAAAAGCGTTCGGGGTTGAGCCTTCACTCCTTATGGGATGAATTAAATAATAATAATGAAAGGGTCCAGCTGGAACAAAGTCCTACAATTTACTTTCTATGGCGGTTTAAAGCCTTTATTTAATCTTTTTTGTCTTAACCTGAGTCGGCATTTGAAGTGAAAATGAAGTTTCGAAAGAAGGCAATGCTTTTGGTTTAGAAAACTTGAGAATATTTGTCTTTTCCGTACCTTTCACGTTACGTCTTGGGGGGAAGAATGGCAGGATACACCTGAAATGATTCACTGAATTTCTGCCGTACGGTTTTCTTTCCATCCAAACTCTTGTTCTCCAACAGAAGTAGCCAACGCACCCAGCCCAAGGGATAATTTTAAAAGTGACTTGTTGATTAATAAGCAATATTTATTGATTCCAGCTCTGTTATTCCTCCCATGCATTAAGCCCAATAAGCTTTTAAGCTGCTCTGGCAGCGTAAAGAATGAACCAGGACTCGGAGGAAGCAAGTGCACGGGGTGAGCAGGCAACGGGAGCTGCTTCTCAAATAACTTGAAAAATGGAGATGGTTTCCAAAGGGCAGGACAAGACATCCCACCAGCAGTTCCAAGTTTTGAATTTTAGGGTCAGGTCTTGTCTGGATTGTCTTCGTGTCGTTTTCGTGAGGAAGCTGTTGAATTTCAGCTTAGGCTGAAGTCAGTCTTGCTCCTGTTTACCATCAGCTTTTTCTTTTTAATTAAGAAAAGAGACTTCCTTATGATAAATCGGGCAGGGAAATTTGAGATAACAGTGGGCGCATTTAAGGGGGGAAAAAAAAACCCAAAACCAGCTTTCCATGCAAACCCGCTGTTCTTCCCTTTACTGAGCAACCCCCACCTGAAAAAAAAAAAAAAAAGTGAAAAGCCCTTTACCAAAAGGGAAGGGGCTGAAGATAAACAAATGGACAAAGGCCAGGGTTGAGTTGTTTTTCTCCAGCCCGGCACAACCCACAGCCCAGGCACTGCCAGAGAAGCTGTCGCCATCCAAGCGACGAGGTTTTAGGGGGGGAGGCAATATTTGAGGATGTTTGCAGTCAGGCATCTTTTATTCCCTTGGGTTTGTGTCAATATATCATGGGCGTGAGAATCGCAGACCGCCTCGTGGCGAAGCGGTTTGGATGTTTATTATCCTGGGAGTGAGCCAAGGGGAAAAACTCCCACTGATTTCAACAGGCAGCAGGGGAAAAAAAAAAAAAAAAAAAAAGCTGAGATTTGCTTTGAAACCAGGCTTAGAGGCTCAATGGGAGCTACTACATCATGTTACAACGAATATAGTAACTTCTGGCCTTTTCCCGCTCGGTTTAAGAAAGGTCACGGCCATCTTTCCGGGTTTGCAAGGGATTTGACATCTCCGTGCTAAAAAAAATGGTGAAAGTCCTGCAGAGCGCGGACACAAGCGTGTCTGCAAGGGAGGGATCAAAGTTATTTGGGGGAGTAAAGCTGAACGCCCGTGGCCGCGTTCCTGCAAATCACTGCTGCCACCAGCTCCAGCACGGGAAAGGGGGGCACAAGCTCAGGGCCCCTCACAGGGTCAGGAGTGGGATTTTGGGGATGGCTCCCCACCGAGTCGGGGTTCTCTGCACGTTTGCAGCTTGAAAAAAAAAAAAAATAAAGAAACTCTGAGAAGAGGATGGAGATAACCGGGCTGTAACGGCTCCATCTATTGGGTAAAGATATAAAAATGGATCAAAATGCACATGGAAAATGAAGTCAAGAGGGGAAAAAAAAATTATCAGAGGGGATTTAAAGCAGTTATCGCCACTTACAGCTTAATTGGCCACAATTACAGGGATGCTTCTTGGTACCGCTGGAAATGAAAACGCAGGTAGCGGCTTCTCGGAGATGTGAGCTAAGCAAAGCCGATGAGGCGCCAACATAAAGCGCAAGTTATCACCAAGGGGTTGGGGAAAAGGGGTTTTTTTGTGTGTGTGCCCGATGGAGGGCGAAACGAGCCCCCCGAAGGGCTCTCCGGGCTTGGGCATGACACGGGCAAGTGGGTAGCGAGGGTCGGGGAGGAGGTGATGGATGCTTCAGTGACCGCGTTTCTCCGCGTTTCCACTCGTCTTCCATGGAAGCAGAGGAGCGTAGAGCAGCTTTGCTACGGAAAGCAAAAGGCAACACTCCCCCCCCAAAAAAAACCCACAAACACACCAGAACAACAATATCGACCCCTTTCCCCAGAAAACAACCGCGACGAGCAGCAAAGCTCGGCCGTATTTCTCGAGGCTTTGCTTGTGCCTGTGATCTCATGTTTTCCCCCGGGGATGCTGAAAAAGCAGAAAAACAAACTCCGGCTGGAGGAGGGAGAAGGGAGGGCAGCGGGAAGGGCGGGGGGAGCTCCCCAAGCCCCGGCCGAGGCCGGCGGCCGTCCCGGGAGCTGCGGACCGAGCCCCGCTCCCCCCTGCTCTGCCGGGGGATGAATAAAGAGGGGGTGGGGGGAAGGAAGGGGGGGGCTGCTCCGGCGAAGCAGCGGCGCGCTCGGGGCTGAGCATCCCTCCCTCCCTCCCTCCGCCTCCCGAGCGGCGGGATCGCCGCCGCAGCCGGGACTTGCAGCTCGGGAAGGCTTCGCCCCGCTCTTCCTCCTCTTCCTCGCCGCGGACGGCTTTCTCCGGGGGAACGGGGGGCAGCGGCATCCCGGCGGCGGCAGCTTGAGAGCCGCCCGGGGCCGGCGGAGCGCGGGTCGGGGCCAGGCGGGGGTTTGTCCCGCACCGCTCAGCCCGCGGAGCCACCGCCGGGGCTCGGAAGGCGGCGGGTGTCGGGGAGCACCGGAGGTGCCGGGAGCCAACCCGGTCGTATCGGGGAGCACCGAGGGGTGCCGGGAGCCAGCCCGGTCGTACCGGGGAGCACCGAGAGGTGCCGGGTGCCAGCCCGGCGGCACCGGGAGCTAGCCCGGCGGTACCGGGGAGCACCGAGAGGTGCCGGGAGCCAGCCCGGTGGGCACCGGAGGTGCCGGGAGCCAGCTCGGCGGTACCGAGGGGCGCGGGAGGAGGTGTCGTTGCGCGGCGGGGAAAGCCCGCGGGGGTTTTCGGGGTGGCGCGCCGAGCTCTCCTCTCCGGCGGGCGGCGCCCGGTACCGGGGGGGCGGGGGAGGGGGGTGGGGGGGAGTAACGGGTAACGGCAGCGGCTCCGCAGCAGCATGTGAGCGGCGCGGCCGGTCGGGCGGGAGGCTCTCCCGGCGGCTCCCGGGCAGGGCCGCCCCGCGGGGAGGGGAGCGGGGCGGGAGGGGGGCCAGGCAGCGGCGGGAGCGGGAGCGGCGGGGCCCGGCATGCCGCGCTGCCGGAACTGCGGCCCGGCGGAAAGCTCGGCGGCGGCGGCGGCGGAGGAGCGGCGGGCTGCGCGCCCCCCCCGCCTCGCCCCCCTCCTCGCCCGCCCCCTCCTCCTCCTCCTCCTCCCCCCCCCCCTCGTCCTCCGCCGCCGCCGCCGCGCGGGGCCCGGCATGGCGGGGCGCTGATCGCGCGGATGGCGCGGGGCCGCCGGGCGCCGCCGCCGCCGGTGCGCGCGCGGCTGCACGGGCTGCGGCACATGTGCTCGCGGCGGGCGGCGCCGGCGCGGCGCGCGCTGTGGGTGCTGGCCTTCTGCGCCGCGCTCGGGCTGCTGCTGTCGTGGTCCTCGGAGCGGCTGCTGCACTGGCTCGCCTTCCCCTCGCACACGCAGGTGCGCACCGAGTGGAGCCGGCAGCTGCCCTTCCCCGCCGTCACCCTCTGCAACAACAACCCGCTGCGCTTCCCCCGCCTCTCCAAGGGGGATCTCTACTACGCCGGGCACTGGCTGGGCTTGCTGCTGCCCAACCGCACCGCCCGCCCGCTGCTCACCGAGCTGCTGCGGGGCGACGAGGCGCGGCTGCGCTGGTTCGCCAAGCTGGCCGATTTCCGCCTCTTCCTGCCCCCCCCGGCACTACGAGGGCATCAGCGCCGAGTTCATGGACCGCCTGGGCCACCAGCTGGAGGACATGCTGCTCTCCTGCAAGTACCGCGGCGAGCTCTGCGGGCCGCACAACTTCTCCGCGGTGAGTGCGGGCGGTGCAGACCCCGGAGCCGGCCCTGGCTCCCCCTCCCCGGGCCGGGCTCGCCCCGATGCGTGTTTTTTCCCCGCGGCGGCGCGTTCCCCCGGCAGGTCCCTGCCCGCGAAGCTCTCTTCCCGAAGGCTCATTCCTCCTCTGGACCGTAAAACCGCCGCTCTCCGTGCTCAGGGGAGCTCCGGCCGCCCGCGGTGGGTGTCGAGGGGCCGGACAAACGCTGCAGCCGTCGCGGCTACTTCGGCGGCCCCGCTTTCCCTGTTGCTTCCCGCATAGTTGCGTCTCGGCTTTTCCCACCTCCGGCTGGGAAGCAAAAGTTTCCTCAGGTGAGCTCTCGGGCTGCAGGCTTGGGCTCAGCTCCGCTCCGTCCCGCCGCCCGGAGGATTCCCCGCGGGCTGATGGAGCCAAGCCCCGCGGTGCTGGGCAGCGGGATGCGGGTGGCAGCTGATGAGCTCTGCTCATTGGAGCTGCTGCCTTTACCCTTGGGAAGGTTCCCCCCTCCCGACCTTGGTGTGAGCACTGATGCGCCAGGCGGGAGGTTGCCCGTGGGACGGGATCAAACCTCTCCCCTTCGAGCGCTGTTTCCCAAACCACCGAGAGTATCTCTGCTCGGGAAAAAATCCTGCGGGACTGTTTGCAAGCTGCGGTGGGCGGTAAGAAAAGATAATGAGTCGTAACAGCTCTAAATGAGAGCTGAAACCGGATTCTTGAATGACCCTTCACGGGTAGCAGCTGGATGTTTATTGAGCTGGAATATTCTGCTTTTCTAATCTCTGCAGATATTCGAGGGAGAGAGGTGTACGCTGTGATTAAACACTCTCGCTGCTCTTAGTGGTGCTGGTGTCTGTAGGGAGTGATAACTAGTTGGAGCTGTTGCTGCTCCGCACGCAGGAGAGGAGTTGAGTTCCCTGTTCTGTGCGCGCTGCTCGAGGTGTGTGCGGAAAAATCAAACGAAATTGTCTCTTTGGGCTTGTCACATCAGCCTAGCTGGCTGCTAAATTGTGAAGGGGAGGAGAGAGAGAAAAATCCCTGCGGGATGAAAGGGAGATGCCCAGGACTGTTGAGTTAGCATATGCTGCTGCAGAGATGAGCAGAAATGGCACACTTTAAAAAAAAAAAAAAAAAAAAAGAATATTGTGACAGGCGTTTTCTAGCAGGACAAGTACGGTATGGTGGCATAAGGGAATTTGGGAATAATAGGCAGAAACAGGCACTTGGCTTCTGGGCTGTGAAAAGCTGCCTCCCTCTTCCCGTTCTCTGGGTGTGATGATATTTGCTCGTCGTTGGCAGCACCTGACTGCAGGTTTTAATGAACTCTTGTTGCACCTTCTTGCGAGCCAACACAGTTCACCTTGTCCCAAGAAACGTAAAGCTTGGAGCGCTGTTTTGCAAAAGATGCTGCTGGGAGTGCTGCAGGAGTTAGGGGCAGGCTCTGTTTGATGTAACCGGTTACTAAATGCTCTGCGGCAGCTGTTTCTTCTCCAGCTGTCCTGCACAGAGCTGGAGAGCTGCCTTTTGAGGGTGGGAGGGGGGGAAAAGAGTGGGTGTGAGCCCTGAGAGTCGTTCTGGGAGCTCGCACCATGCTGGGACCTGGCCTGGGGTGCAGGGGCGCGCATCCCGTCTCTCCTCTCAGACCTGTGCCATCACCTGAGGAAGTAAGAAAAATACTGGGGATTTTTTTTAAATTATTTTTTTTTCTCCTTTTTCCTATCCCAAAGGGTGTGTGGCCCCAGGGGACACACACTGGGGTGGAGGGAGCTGGGATCTCTCCGTGCTGGGTCTGCCTTCTCTGCGCGGTGGGGGGGGTTTAGTGCCGGCTCCTCCCGTCCCCGCGCGTCCTTCCTCTGCTCTGTTTTAAAGCAAAAAAAGAGTGACCTCTGCGTTGTCCTTGAGTAAACGCTGAGAAGCTTTTCCACCTGTGAATACCTGGTAAAGAGAGGCGTTTCTTGGGGAGATGCTGGAAGCAAACTTCTCGGGGGGTCTGGCATGTGCTCGTGGCGGGGGACGCCACCCCCCGGGGCGCACGTGCCAGGATCGAGGCACCAAACGCGGGGTTTGGGGTTTGCTGTGAGGGTTGAGAGTCGGGCACCCCCTGAGGAATCGTTTTGGGTTTAGGTTACTTGAAGCTTCTGCTTTTCCACTGAAGTTGGGAGGAAATAACACCAAAGAGGGGCAGGAAAACGGTGGGGTTCGAACTGGGCGCACATAAGAAGCAAAGCGGGTGAAAAAGATCAAATGCAAAGTGAATAAATGATGGTGTAAAGAGTATTTTGCAGTTTCTGTAGCTGTTCAAATGCACAAAGAGCATTTTCTGTCTCTGAAGACAAGAGTGAGGTTATATCTTTCATTGGCTAAGAAAAAAAAAACAGCAAAAGACCGAACGAAACGTGGTTTTGAGCAAACAAGGCCTTCCTTAGATCTGGAGCTGCAGAAAAGGCTCAGGATGAGAGAGCTCATCTCCTTTTATTCTTTCTGACTCTGTTATTGCATCTCCTACAAGAGGTTGTCTCTACTTTCAACCTCGCTTCTTTTTTTTCCCCCTCCGACAATGCTTTTTTATTCCCCAGTATATGTAAATAGAGGGCAGTTGGCATTGAGTTGTGGAACTCAGCGCTGCAGGACTAAAACAATTCAACTCTGCACGCTAAGCTTATTTACCAGCGCTCCGTTCCAAGTTCCTCTCCTGCCTGTGCCAGGTGTCGGCCACGTGCTTTTTCCAGCAGGGAGTTGGGGGGGTGGTGAGATGGAGCCTGGGACCCCTCGGTCGATGCGCGTGGGTTCGCTTCTCTCTGTAGGCTGGACCCAAGAGCACGACGGGATGGTCGTGCACGTGCTGGGCTGTCGCCTTGCCTCCAAGGGAAGCAGCTGTTGAGCAGTTGGTGTCCTTCAGAAACCTCTTCCCGTTCCTAATGCGAATCTGTCAGAACTGGGCAGTTCAATGATTAAGGATGGTGTTTGCTTTCCCTTGCAGGAATGGCCCCATCTATCTGTAACTGAGTATCAGGTTTAAGTCGGTGATTGCTTTGCTGTGCATCGCTTGAATTTGGATGTTGATTTATCCCACTGAGCTCTCTTTGGTTCCAAAATATTTATCGTCCTGTCCTGTGCTTATTGATTTATTTTTTTACCTTTTCTTTTTTTTTTAAATTCTTTCCGAGAATGTTATTAGTACATCCCACAGGTTGGGATTTATGGGATAATTACCTCATCCCCTAGTTAATAACTTTCCAAATAAAACTTGTCACCTGTGGCTCTGCCTGGGAAAGCTGCAGCTCGTGACCTGCCCCTTGCGAGGAGCAGAGCCGGGCTTTGCGGGGAGGGAGGGTTTGCACCTCGCTGGAACGAGCCCCGGTGACGCCTGTGATTTATGGGGCTGCTTCGAAGACTCTGCAGTCGATACCTGTTAGTGGTTTTGTTTGCTCACCATTTATTTCTTTAGAAAACATTTTTATTTGTTCCCGGAGAGGGGGTAGCAGCTGAATAGAGACCTGGGTTCTGCTTTGCTGCAGGAAAGCGCATTTCTGAAAATATTCCTGAATGCTGGGGTGTTATTTCTGAATATTCCTGAATTCTGGGGTGTTATTTCACTGTTTCCCCACCAGATAAGCAGCTGTGGCCAGGGTGAAGCTGACACTCGTGGAACTAAAATAAATGAGATATTTCCAGCACTGGGTTCTTATTGGGGTTTGTTGTGCAGATGGGAAGCGCTTTGCTACCAGCTTGGACAGGCTGAGGCTTGGAGTAGCTGTAAGCACCACTTTTAGCACCACCGTAACTAATTGCACAGTAATTTCAGTGTGTGTGTGTGTGTGGTTTTGTTTGTTTGGGCATTTAGCTCACTCGACTACAAACAGACTGTTTTACCCAATTCGTTTTAGACCCCTATTCTGTCATGTTTTAACTTTTTTTTTTGCAGTAGTGGTTCCAAACACAACTTAAATCTGGCTTGCTGTTACTACTGCTTTTGGTTACTACTGCTTTTGGAAGGGAAGTGGGTTGCGTTTAATTATGCCGATGTGGGGCTGAAGCTTTAAATATGCTCCCGATTTGTGCAGCTGCCATTTAAGGGAACGGCGAGCGGAGCCAGTTGGATTCAGTCTCGCTCATTAAAGCGGCGATGCCAAGCCCGTGCTCTCCTCACCAGACTGCAGCGGCATGAAGTAATAATGCTAATTTTGCATTAGCTGGTGTCGAAGAATCCAAGGAGAAATTAGGGCTGAGCTGTACTAAGAGCTGCCCAAATTCAAGCTCGCTGTGAAAGATGGGCTGGTCCAAAGAGGGATTTGGGGCGATTTGATGTATTCTTGGGTCAGTCGGTCCATACACTCAAGTTTGATCATCTTGTTTTCCTACGGAGTTGGTCATTGAGGCGATTGCGACTGTAATTAGGCTGAGGGATAAAAATTGAGATGAACTGGCTTGGAGAAGGGTCCTGGCTGGCCATGAGATGGCCATCAAGCTGCTGAAGAAGAGGGGCAGGGACCGAGGAGCATCACCCGGCCAGTGCTGCCCAAGCATGTTTGCTCTGGAGAATTGATAAATCCATGGGCAGCGTGCGTCGTCTGGGGTCACAGGCTTCTCCTCTCGCCTTATTTTACTTGGGAATTTAATGCTTGCGGAGAACCAGCTAATTTTGGCCGTAGCCACGAGCTCTGCAGGGGTTTTTCTTACTACATCTTTTGATTTAGGAGTCTGAAATGGGATTGGGCTGGAATGTGGGTACCTAAGTCTTTTTTATTGTTTATTTTTTTGGTAGCAAATGGCCTAATTTGCCTCGTCTTTTGGGGTTTACAGGCCACATCAGTGGGGCACCAAGCGGACAAAACGTCACCTTGGTGCTGGAGATGAATTTACCGGGAGGTTTGGGTGGAGGAATGGCAAGGGGCTAGGGCAGAGAGAGGGTGGGTATGGTCCTGGGAGCAGGAATTAAAATTGGCTTGATGGTGACATGGGCTGGTGCGAAAGGGTTGTGATTTTCATCTCTTTCTTGTTCCTTGGAGTTGGAATTAGCTCTTTGGTGTTCTCGTCTTCAGCGTGGCCGTCCGCCAAAGCGTTTTGCGCCTCTTGGCATCAGCCGTGGAGAAGGTGTAACGTTCTGTTTCGGAAGGGGCTGGTTCTCCTTCCCAGCTCTGGGTTTGGGGAAGTGGATTAGATCTGGTTGGAATTCCCATCTCCCGTGGCACCTGGTTTAAATTCTTTTTTTCAATGGATACGCTACTAGAACTTTTCATGATGTGAAACTCCCTGAAGACATTTTGATTTGGTGTCAGTCTTCTTGACTTTTCATCTTCTGAAGTTTAGACCGTACAGTCAAAGCAAAACCCTCTGATAATTTTCCACCGGGGAAGCGGAGATGCTTTGAAAACTCTTCTGTTGAAAGGGTTCTGTTTTTACTTGAAACCGGTTTTGATAGAGACAGTACTGGTACTTTTCAACAGGGCTCAAACCAGCGTCCTTCCAGATGTGAGGAAGATAATACGCAATTGCAGCAAAAATTGTGTGTTTTCCAGCCTCTATCTTTGGAGCATTGCCTTGAAAGCGAAAAAAAAAAAGTACAATAAAAATCACAAATTGAGGAGAGTGTGCAGGATAATGGCAACAGAAGAGGTACCACTGGGGGGATTGATTTATGAGGCAGGAACTGTGTAGGTTCTCCAAGCCCAGGGTGGCTGGATGTGATTCTCTGAGGATGTAGTCTGTAATAAGGATGCATTTGGGATGGAGCTGAGAAATAAGGAGTGAGGAGATTCAGTGGTTAGGCTGGGCAGAAACTTGCCCAACTGCTTGTCTGCTGGAGTCGGGCTATTGCAGACAGGCTGCGGGGAGTGAGCCTTTCCTGCCTTCTGATAATCAGGTTGGTCCAGCAAAGCTTCTGTGACTTTCGCTTCTTTCTTTTTTTTTTTTTTTAATTTAATTTGAAAAATGGCAGCAGGTTATAACAGCTGGCATAAAACTGATCTGAGGAATGTGCCTTACTGCTGGGTCAGCACTAACGTCTCCGAGCTCCATCAATACGCCGTGCCGGGAAGGCCACGGTCACATTTTTCGAGCTGACGCGGAGATGTTCCCCCCCGGGCTCTTGCCGTGAGCTCCTCGGGATGTGTAGGGTGAGGGTGTCCAGGGAGACCTGCTCCCCTTGGTAACGGAACGTTGTTTTATGGTTTTACAGCCCCTTGGTCGTTATTTCTGGGTCGTGCAGCCCTGCCAGTGCTCGGTGTCAGGGTGTCTTTGAAGGCTACATGTGTTTTGGGTGTGGGATGCGGCACTTGGGTTGTTTCTCCTCTGGGTTTAGTCAGAAACGTGGGTCTGCAGCAGGAGAGGACCTTGGCGTTAGGGCTCCTTGCTGGACTGGTGTAGAACAGACGTGCCGTGGGTCGTGGGGGTGAGAAGGGAGGTGGGGTTGCAACTTCTTGGCCCCTGAATTTGGGACGAACAGGGCTGGGTTGTGCTCGTGCCGATACATCCTCCTGAATCCTTTACATCCCACTTGACCTGGGTCCGGATGCAAGGAACCGTTTAAACTTTGTGCGCTGATAGGTTTTAATAACATCTGGGGAAATGCTTGGGATGAAAACTCCGGGGACTTATTTCAGGCAGGAAGGAAAAAGAAAAATCTGTTCACTGAGGAAGCGATTCAGCTGAGGATTTCCTACCGTGAAACTTCTGAGCTTCTCCCAGTTTCTGATCCTCTTTTGTCCCTGGCTCGGAGCGCAGGACCAAACCCCTTTGCCGGCGTGAGGATGTGCAAACGTGCTGTTTGTCAAGAGCGGGGATGTGTGTGGTTGGCAGAAGGGGAGCAAACTGCAGAAACAGAGGAGGGATTTCTAGCAGGACTTTCCTCTCTGTGTGTGACTTCTGTTTTTTTTTTTTCCTACATGCTGCTTTTTCTTTCTCTTCTTTTTTCTTTTATGCCAAAGCCATCAGTCAGGAAACGAAATACCGATTAGTCGGATGCTAAACATGTAATCATCAACATAGATTTGTTTTAGTTATATAATAGATTCCAAATAATTACTTACCGCCCTACAGCAGAATTAATATAATTAGGGACATAATTACAGTTACCTACCACTTCAGGGATTCTGCTATGGCTTAATTAATATTTGCAAATTGCTTCAGGATCCACCGACCATCTACTAGTACGTACTGAAGGCAAAGAATAATAGTTCTCATGGTGTTATGGAGGTACCAAAGGAAGGGGGTGCGGGGAGGTTAAATAAACACCGCAGAAATCCAGGACCTCTGCAGGATGGGACTCGGTGGCACCTGGGCTCGCGTGAGATGCTGCAGAGAGTTTGTGTGGTGAAAATGGCAACGGGGAGCCCGTATCCCCTACAGGCTGCCGGGCTTTGCCCTTTCCTCTGGGTGTAACTCAGGATAATGTTGTTTATCCTGAAATCCCTGTGCTGATGGGGCTTGGTCCTGGCTGGAGCGTTGGGTGATGCCGTAAGGGCTTTGCAGCATCCCGGGCTGGCCCCAGTGACAGTCAGTCACTCTTCCCAGTGGGATGGTTGGAATTGGAGCTGGGATGAGCTTTTTCTTTGGGGCTCTCTTTTTCTTTGGGGCTCTCTTTTTCTTTGGGGCTCTCTTTTTCTTTGGGGCTCTCTTTTTCTTCGGGGCTTGCTTTTTCCACCCTGGGTTTGCCACCTCTTAAGCTGGGACGGAGGAGAACCGCCCAGGTTGGATCGCGGGGCATTACTGCAAACGCATTTATTCCTGGGCAGAGCTCAGCCTGCATGCAGGGCTGTTGCTTGTCCGTGCATTTTCCATTTCGATGCCCTCCGAGGCCCCGTTTGCCGCTCGCTGGCGGTGCGGAGGTTTGCGGTGCCCTCAAACCCCGTCGCGGGGACGGCGTTGCTGCCTGTGCACATGGGGCATGAGGCTGGCGGGGGAAATCCTGCCTGTAATGGGTTGTCCATGCCTTAAAGAGTAAAAATCAAACTCAAAAGACATCATTCTGCCCCCGAAAGACTGCATAGAGGCAGGTTTATCTATTTCTTTTGCTTTCCTCTGCCCTTGTGCTCGATTGCAGTTCTTTTTCCCTGCATTTCTGCTCCCTCTCACCTCCTTTGCAGTTTTCATCACTTCTTTCACCCTTCCCTAATTTCCTTTCTTAGTCCCCTCTCTGTAACCCAGCCAGAAGTCACCCACGAGCCTTCATCTGGTTTAGAGTATGGTCTTCTCTAGTTTTCTTCTCTCTTTCTGACGACGGGGAGCCCTGTTGTTGCAAACCTCCGTGATAATGCGGCTGATTCATTTCGCTCTCAGGCACTTCTGAGAATTCTTCTTTTGTTTATTAGTGTGGGTTTTTTTTTCCCCCCCTCACCCCGAGCGCTGTAATTTCCTGCAGTGGGAGCAGGTACTTGTAATTTGGTTTGGATTGTTCCACTCCCCTCTCCCCCAATTTTGTAATTTACTTCTGGAATTAAACAAACTCCGGCAAAACATCCTCCTCAACACCCTTGAGCTTTAAATTTTTCAATAATAAAGTGTGAACGTAAATTAAGAACTCGAGCTGTTACTAATCTTATGACCACACTTGCTGCTCACATACTGATTTTCGTATGGTATATTAAATCAAGAAGAATGGCCTATTATAATACAATTAGCTGTGATTCACAGGCAGGAATTACTGTCACCAGTGTGGGGGAAAAGTTGCACAATACGAATGGAAAAGACTGAAACCTTTGTGGTTTGGGTTGTGTTTTTGGTTTTTTTCTTTCCTTTTTGCCTTTTAAAAAATGCTTCCGCAGCCGAAACCGAGGAAAACCTGCGATGGGGAATTCACTTTGTATTTTGCAATAAATCTAGGTAATGATCGAAAGTGTCTCGTTGTGGGCATGTAAATCTTTATAGGCTCCCAACATATGCTCCCGACAAAAATAAATAACCTCATCCTGTAGCTTTATTAGGCTTAATGCATCAGCGCTTCCTCAGCTACTCTTGCAGAAAGACCCCAATCTGTCTGAGCGAAAGCAGCAACTTGACCTTAGCGCTGTGTTCCGTTGGCTAGAACCTGCTTCAAAACCAGCACGGATTTCTGGAAATGTCCTTTTTTTTTTTTTTTTTTTGGAGAGAGACACATCCCTGGGCAGTGCTGGGGCTCTGCTCGGGGCTGCGTTTGGGTTTTGTGGTTTCTTGGGCGACTTGTTGCTTGGGGACGTGGACTTGAAGTTGTGTTTCTTGTGGGAGGATGCTTCAGGGCTCACCCAAAATCGTTTGGGGTTGGTACGTGAGATCCTTTGGGCTCTGACCTGGGATTGTGCTCCTTGAAGCCTCCGACCAGGAGTCTTTGGCTTTTCGCCATCTGGGTGGCGATGTCGAGGAGAGACGCCTCGTGTCGATGCGAGGTGGTTTGTCCCTCTTGGTTTTTTTGAGTGGGATGTTTGAGAACTTTCTTCTGAGCGTGCTTGTGAGAGAGAGAGAGCAAACCTCTCGCTTTCCTCACCATCTGACCAGAGAAATCTTAAGAACTGCCCGTTGCCTTCCCGAGCCGCGGGAGAGGGTTTACCCCTGAGGCGAGGAGGGCTGGAGATGCCGGGGGTGGTGCTGGGTCCCGAGGTGAGCTGCGGATGTGCTGGCACATCCCCGTGGCTCCACCGAGAGCGGGAAGGAGCCCTTGAGACTGCTTCTCCCTGCACCAACCCGTGGGACACCGGGGACTGCCTCCTCAGCACCCTGCTCCCCTGGGGCTTGTGTTGTGGGGCTTCGTGTCGCTCGGACGTGCCTTCCGTACTGAGTTTGACAGAAACTACCAAATGCTTCCAAAAGTAGTGGAATAACAGCCGAGTTTTCACTGCACTACAGCAGGAAAGCAGCCTGAAAGGTTCCCTGAAACACACCGGGACGTGTCATACGGTTCCCCCCCGGGTGCATATAACTCTGTAACAAATATTTTGCAACAGCCATGGGTTCTCGGAAGGGATTGGTACTCTTTACCCTCTATTTTCTTCCCCTCCCAGCGCTGTGTGTGCTGCTCACGGGGAGGGAGGGGTGAGGAGCTTTGCAGCTGGAGCAGCAGGTTGCGGGGACCCAGTCAAGACGACCAGCTCGTTCCCTGCGCTGGGTGATAATCAAGCACCTCCCGGTCTCTACACCAGTTATGCAAGATTCATCCCTTCCTGAGAGTGTATTTTCAGCAGAAGGTATCACCCTGCCTTGAATTATTCGCTGTGAAACAATACTTAAAATATTTACTGCATAGAGTGACAAATCTAGACGTTGCGTGCGCATAATCCCAGCTACCTACACCAGCATAAAATCAACACGCTCCGTAATATCAAACACATCAATCATCCTGTTTCTAATAATGGTTGCATCCATATACTCTGTCGAAACCTCCTACAAGTCTTAGATGACTTATTGCACCCGGGGCTGCGGCTAGATTCTGCGCCGTGTGTTTTATTCGGGGTTATCAACACCCACTCTCGTGCGTCCACCAACATATTTCAACTGAGCGACCAGCTGAGGATGCTGATGGTTTTCTTCTGAAAAGCACATTTGCTTTTCGTCTTTTCAAATTTTGCCTCCTCTTCTCTGTCGCCGCGTTGAGCGTTGCTCCCATTTCCCTCATCCTTTGCCTCCCTCCAGGTTTATCAGTCTCCAGATGTGGTTGGAAGCATTAATCTTCCCCCTCCCCTGCCCCCTCTGCTGTCCCCCTCCGTGCTGGGGCTGGGGACACAGAAGTCCCCAACCTTCTGGTGAGATAATGGCCCCTTGCTTTAGAGGGGTGGGTTTGTGGTTGTAAGAGGCTATTTCCGCGAGGGGTGAGCAGGGATGCTCTCCGGGAGCGTTGCTGGAGCTGCCCGGTGGGTTAAATGAGTAAATGGACCAAAATTAATAAATGTGCATCCTCACCGGGTGACTCGGGAGGAACCAGCCTTGATGAGCAGCAACAGGGTGGTGCAATCTCCTTCTGTACAGGCAGGCACACGAGCCCGAGCAACTTCTCATGGAAAACAGTGCATTTTGTTTGGGTTCCCCTCCACTTTTTTGAAGTGGTTTTGATTCTCTGGTCTCCATTTCCTGCCTGTCTTATTAAAGAAGAGCTCCAGTGGAGATAAAGGGAGGGCCGAGCCATCGGTGCCAACTCCGTGCCCTCTTCCGCCCTGTTAGAACAAGTTATTAGTGGCGCTCTTGGTTTTTTGGTCTTGAGCGGGGCGGCAGGGCTGTGGCGGGGTCTTCCCCTTTCGTTTTCCCATCCGAGGGATCGCAGCCTCTTCTCGCCTCCCCGCTGGCGCCGGGTGGGTTCACGCCGAGAGTTTTGACTTCTCTCGGGGAGCGAGGAGGGTCTGAGATGCCTCAAAAGAGACGTTTTCCCAGCGAGCGAGAAAAATTGAAAAAAAACACCTCGTATCTGGCAACCTGTTTGTTTGAGAAGTCGTTCCTGAGACATCAGTGCTCGTTAGTGGGAGTCTGACGCTTGCTCGGGTTTCATCTCGCTCTCCTCTGGCTTTGCAGAGGCGATGATGCCCTTTTGATGTTAAACATCAGGAGAACAGGCTCCTGTCCCCTGATCTGGAGATCCCAGCCGGAGCTGGGGGCTGACTGTGTTATGCACAGAGCTTATTTGCTAATTCATACCGCCTTATCTTTGTAAATACAGAAAGCGGCAACTAAAAAATGGGTGGGAGAAAAGCTGCATAGTAAAAAAGTTGCATAATAAGGCTGAAGCTCATCCCGATGAAGACGTGCTGCTGCTTTGGAAGAAGCTCGGCAGCAGGCTCGGCTGTGGCGTGGGTTAGTTTATGCTCTGCCTCTTGAGTGAGGTGTTTGGAAGCTCCGGGTGTCTGTGAAGCAGGAATTGGTGCATATTTAGTGCTTTAAAAATTAGTTTAGTTAGTGCTTTAAAAGTTGCACCACCAGCATCGTGGAAAGCCTTGAAGGAGGATGATTTGCTGTCCCGGTTGCACAGGCTGGCAGGGCGTTGAGGTGCTGGTGGTTGGAGGTCTTGGTTCAAAAGTTGAGCGAAACTCGCATTAAACCACAGGACAAGGTGGTGCTGCAAGATCCTGGTCAAACCAATGCTGTAAAACCCGAGTCCTTGAGGGAAGGCTCTTAAACTTGGCCAAACAAATTGCTCATGACTGATACAACAGGTGAATATTGAGCTGCTCATGAACTTCAGCGGTGGATCAATGAGAGCTTCAGAGCCTCTCTAACGGTGGAGCTGGCTGCGGGATTGGAGGCATCGGCACAAGGGGTGATTAATTGTAGATTTGCTCCTCTTTCGTTATCTCTGCCCTGATTTTCTGTGATGCCTTGAGGTAGAGGAGCTGGTCCGGGCTTCCACCTCGCTCTACGCACATCCCGCGTGTGAGCACGGGCTTAAAGTCCCCAGGGACCGTGTTGCAGCAGAGTGACAAGATGTGGGTGGAAAACTGCTGGGATGTCCTTACCGTGCGCTCAAGGACACACTTCCCCCAAACCCAGTCTGACCAGTCTGTGCTGGGGTTGGGTGCTGTCTCCTGCCCCTCCTGCTTCCCTGCTCCTGTCCATGGCATGGGGGGGTTGGGGTGAGTAGGACCCTTGATGTCCAGCATCCCACAGAGAAAAACAAGCAGCAAAGATTGAGTTGAGAGAATTTGCAAAACGAAGGATGGGTGTGTCACACACCAGATCAGGTTGTGCAGGTCCTCGATTTTCTGGCAAAATGGGTGTAGGTGGGGTCAACCTCACGGGGACAACGTGACCTCAAAGCAGCAGCCTCACACCAACCCCTCCGTGACTCCTTGTTCTTACAGCAAGGTTACCTTGCCCAGATCTGCTTTGCCTTTTCACATTATCTTTATTTTTTTTCTCCTCCCAGCACCCAGCTGGGCTCAGATCACGAATCTTCCGTCTCCTTGCGAGCGCGACGGTTGGAAACGCTCTTAGAATTGACAAAGTTCTGCGGAACTTTGAGGAGGGAACGTTTATGCCTGGGTGAAAGGTGGGTTGCTTGTTCTTTTCTTCCCGTTGATGTGGGTATTTTTGTTCCTGTTTAATTAGATTAGTCCTCTAGGTTTGGTGGCCAGCTGTTCGCTTTGCAGACAGGCAAAAAAAAAAAAATAAAATAAAAAATTATCCCAGCATTATGCTCCTGCTGCTTCCTTCTTGTAATGAGCTCGTTAGCAATTAGTCGCTATTGGAACAGGCTGCCGTGGTGTGGAGCGGTACCGCGGCGTCTGAAAAGCTGATGTTTCGTGGGAGCTGGGTGGAGAGGGGTTGGAACAGAAGCGCTTTCAAGACTGATGGGCAGGACGCATCAATGCAGGCGGCTCTGCTTCGGGGCAGTTTCCTTGTCCTTTTGCGGATAATTTGGCTGCGTTTGGGATTATAATAGGCAGATAAAATGTTTGGGTTCACCTATATATTATTTGGGTTTTCTTTCTTTTTTTATTCTGAACACTTCCAGCCTAGGAATTTTCCCTTCTCTTCTAATAGGCGCTGGGGAATTCATTGCAGAACGTAACTCTCCCTCAAGTCTTTTTCTAACCCTGCCCTACCCACATCCATGAGGAAGCACATCTGGGGGTGAAGAGGATGTTCAGGGGCCTCGGGTGCCCGTTTGGGCTGGCAGAGCTGAGGATGCTTTTGGGGGAACAGGAAAGGTTTTACAACACGATGCTTGTCCCGGTTGTTGATTCGGAGCCTGGATTTTTGCCGGCTGGAAATGAGTCCAGGATAGGGTCTGAGCCCCTGAGTCCCAAACATGCTGCAGGGCCGACCTCAGGTCTTGGAGTTCTTGTGTCTTATTTTCCAAGGACTTGCCGTGCATTTTTATTTCTATTGCTGATGATATTTCCCAGGGGCATTGCGGAGGCTGGCCCCAGGTGACATCGCAGAGCGGTGGGATGTCCTGCCCTGTATTTTTTTCTCGCTGGATCAATAACCCGAGCGTTGGGGCCAGCACTTGGACAAACCTTGGACTCAGGCATTTGGAGAAAACTTTGAAAGAAGAGGATATCTTGAAAGATACCTCTGTGTGAGGCTTGGCTCTGGAAGTGCCGCATCCTGGCGGTGGCAGATCTGATT
The DNA here is from genome assembly GCA_020746105.1 of Trogon surrucura. Lineage (NCBI taxonomy): Eukaryota > Metazoa > Chordata > Aves > Trogoniformes > Trogonidae > Trogon > Trogon surrucura. Next base: position 4,343,147 of record CM036639.1, read on the forward strand.
TTTTCCCGAGCAAAGTTGGGCAGCTGAGTTTCAAAAAGCTCTCGCCGGACCAAAGTGCACATTTCAAAGCTGAGCTGTTCTGAGCCTTTCTGAAAGGGGTCCCTTTGTTTAAAAAAAAAAAAGGGAAATGGAGATGGGAGTGTTGCTTTTGCACAGAGTTTCTGTTGCTCTCTCCTCCTTGTTGCGTTTCATTCATCTTCCTTTCCAAAAACCACCAAACCGTACGGACTCAAATACCCCGAGCAAATTAATCCTCGGAAAGGCTCACAAGTGAAGAAAAAAAAAATTAAAAAACCCGTGGCTTTTGGGAACGTCCTGAGGAAAGAACAAATCAAGAACCAAGCGAAGCTTATTTTTGCAAGCTGCTTTAATTTGCCCCTCGCTGACCGCGGCGCTCCCGAGGTTCTGCAGGTGCCACAGACACGTGTGTCCAGTTTCTGCTCTGTCATCGCCGTTTGCAGCGAGGAATTGCTGTTTTCTTTCCTGGCTGTTGGATGTAGGAAGTAAACAAGCATTAAATGGAGCTGGAGGCTTGTATTGACAACCGAGTCTGCGTGCGAGTGAGGGCTTAGTCTGTTTATTTAGCGATAAATCAAGGAGCCCACTGAGATTTGCTTGTGACACACGTCACCAAAGTTGTGTATTTGGACCAGGGAAGTGTTTTTCCAGGGGCTCGGCTCTTGGTGAGCTGCGGTGGGGGTTGGTGATGGTTAAAAGCGCCGAGGCTGTGTGTGGGTTCAGGTACTGAGGTGCTGCTGCTGCTGCAGGTGGGATGCTGATGGTGGTGAAAACTTTGGGGTTTTTGGCTAAAAAGCCGCTTGTTAAGGAACGGCGAGGTCACTAGCTTCTCTGCTGAGGGCTGCAGAGATGCTGTAGTTATAGGAATGTGTACGTTTACCCCAAACCAGATGCGAGTGATTTTACTGGGTGGGTACGATGGAAGCGAAGTGGCAGGAAAACCCGTCGCTGGCTGCTGCTCCTTCTGTAGCCGGTGACGAGCGGGAGCAGAAAGTACCATCTCTGGGAAAACAGCTCCGAGCTCTTCCAGTTAAACGTGTTGTTTTATCTGCTTATTCATCTGCTTTACACATTCATTTCCTTCAGTGCCCTGAACTCTCCCTCTGGTTTGCACATTTACTGCTCTGCCGGGACGGTGCCACGACCTCGCCTGGAGCCCTCTCATCCCGCTGCCTCCTACCCAAGCGCTCTGGGATTTGGTCTAGAAGCGATCAAAACAACCCGTCACGCCTTTCCCCTCTGTTCCCTAAGGTTGCTCTAAGGCTGGTCGCTGTTTCCCTGCTAAAACAAAGCTCACACGACTTTCCATGTTCCACATCAAACTCCTGCGGGCGTCACCTCGCGCATCGGCGGTGACTGACGCCGAGTGCCGAAGCCCCAAATTATCTCCTTGAGGCTGTTCTTGTCTGGCTTTTGGGAAACCCGTGACATGGTCAAATGTGAGGGTGGACGGGGGGTTGGACACAGTAACGCTGCCTGCAGGGCTGCCCTGGGCTGTGGGCTGCTCTGCTGGGGTTTTGCGCTGCCTGGTTTGAAAGCGGAGGGGCAGGGGATGGCAGCCCCACCGCCCAGGGCATGCTCAGGGTCTTGGAATCGTTTAGGTTGGAAATGACTTTTAATAATAGAATGGATTGGGTTGGAAAGGACTTTAAAGACCATCTCATTCCAAACCCCAGCCATGGGCAGGGACCCCTGCCACCAGCCCAGGTCACTCCAAGCCCTGTCCAACCTGGCCTTGGGCACTGCCAGGGATGAGGCATCCACAGCTGCTCTGGGCAACCTGGGCCAGGGTCTCACCACCCTCACAGGGACAAATTTCTTCCTAATATCTCATTCTACCCTTCTTGAGTCTGAAACCATTGCCCCTTGTCCTATCTCTACACTCCCTGATCAAGAATCACTCCCAGCCCCTTTAAGCGCTGCCCGGCACTGGAAGGTCTCCCTGGAGGCTTTTCTTCTCCAGCCTCAACTCTCCCAGCCCATCCTCTTAGGGGAGGTGCTCCAGCACTTGGTCATCTTTAAGATCATCGAGACCAACCACTAACCGAGCACTGCCAGGTCCCCCACTAGACCATGTCCCCGAGCACCATGTCTACAAATCTTCTAAATATCCCCGGGGGTTCCCTGGGCACCCTGTTCCAATGCCTGACAACCCTTTCGGTGAAGGCATTTTTCATAATGTCCAACCTAGACCTTCCCTGGCACAACTTTAGGGCTTTTCCTTTTGTCTTTTCACTTGTTACATGGGAGAAGCAGACATGGGTCACTCCCAATTTTGGGGCTGGCATCTATAAACCAGCTGTCCGCCGCGAGCGCAGGCAGAGACTAGTGGCATGAGGACACCGAGACATGGTGGAAATTTGGCAGCAAGTGCCTGTGTTGAGTTGGCGACGTGTAAATCTCGGCTGGGACAGCGGTGGGTGCTGGGGTGATGGCTCCGTCCCGGGCGGGGGGACCCCGATCCGTGGGGTTCTTCCCCCCGGAGATGTTGGGCCATCACTTCGCAATGAGGTGGCGATGAAGTAGCTGCAAGAAGTGTAGTAAAGAACGAATCTTGCCATGTATAGTGTGTAAGTTCCCCCACACACACGCCTGTATTTGAGAAAAAAAAAAATAATCAGGTAATTTCCTAGCAAGGAAAAGTGCCATTTCTATTTATAAAAGGTCTTTTTTAAATAGTGGCATTGTTCCAGTCTTTTGCAGAGCGAGGGTGCAAGGCGTCAACCTGCAACGGGCTGAGTTCGGCTGCAGCCCTCCCAGCTTCCCCTCCCTGTTTATGCTGTGCAGGCACGTTTTCTCTTGACCTATTTTTTTGGGGGGGTGTGTTTGTGATCAGCCCCAGATGTAATGGTGCTTTTTCCCTTTTTTTATGAGTTACCAGAGTAATAGATTTGGAAGAAGGGCCTTGGCACGTTTGCTATAGCTAAACTCTACAGTTATTTTATTTCTTGGTGAGTTGAGCCGGTGGTGTTTGCAGTAGGAGCGAGGAGGCTGGAGGGGAGTGTCGTACTTATTTAATATAACACGGTGAGTCGAAACGCCGCTTCGAGTCTCTTAACGAAAGTCTTCCCTTGCTCTTGAGGTGGAGACGCCTTGCTTCCAGCCACCTCCACGTGAATTTACGGCGACGAGGAGCTGGTTGAACATGCGGCACGAGGATGCAGGGAAGGGACAGGTAGAGCATCGCCCGGCACCCGCCGGCGGAAATCCTCATTTCCTACTGCCGCGTGCTTTAAGGATCTTGCCGCAGTTTATTTGACTGATTAAAAAGCACAACGGCAAGCGCGTTTCTGAGTCACAGAAACACCGACTTGACCAGCTGCTTTAGAGCGGGTTTAATGCCAGCTCTGCCCGGGCAACCGTTGGTCCGTGCTGCCAGCTCCGAGCCCCCACTAAGGGAAGTGCAGCATCGTGGCAGGGAGCTCGTGGCTCGCCCCTGCCTGCCGGGAAAGCTGAGTTCATCGCTGCATCGCCGGCAAAGCGGAAAAGATCTGCCCTTAGGTCTCACGGGGGTTTCTCCCCGCTGGAGAGAACGCTCTAAGTCCTCCAAGGCTGATGCCACCAGCCCGCGGGGCTGCAGATGCCCCGTTGGCATCTCGAGGTCTGAGATAAGCTCCGGGTGCCGCCACCCACGCGGAGTTTAAAGCAGGTGATTTCACCGAGAGCGGCTCCGTCTGAGCCCTGGGGCTGTAATTAATAATAATCTGGCTGCCTGGCGGAAGGTCGCTTCTTCCCATCGCTGCGATGGACCGGTCGATACGAGCTCTGGCGCGGCACGAAACCGTCGGAGCCCAGCTCCCTGCAGTGTCTTGGTTAAGCCTGGCTAATGCTAATGGGATTTGCAGGAATGTGCTAGGGACGGGTCAGACAGGCGTTCCCTGAAGGTCACTCAAAGCAGCTTGTTTTTGATGCAGATTGGGGATTTTTTGTTATTTTTTAAACTGCAGCGTGGGGCTGAGCACTGTCATGCTCAGTGCACGAGCATGGAGGGGCAATAAGGAGTTAGGTAGGCTGAGAGAACTACTATTATATTGCTATTTGTTATATGATGATACAGTGAAATACTCCAGAGAGAAGTATTTGAGAAAGGAAAAATATTTTTTGATGGGAGGGGAGATCCTGCAGTTGGGTCTGGGCGCTGCCGGTGGTTATTGCCGGCATCGACATGCCACAATCTTTGGCTTCCAACGAGCTTCAGCAGAAATATCCATGGACGGAAGGATATCCCTGGCACCTCCAGCTCTTGAAAGAGCTTCCCATCCTGCCCTGAAATGAGTTTGGAGTCAAAATAGTCATAATAATCCTTCAGTCTCTATCAAACCTTGCAGATGCCTGAAATTCTCCAGTAAGCCGTAGGCAGCCACAGCTTGAACTTGCTCTTTCATGAGGAGACGCTGGAATAGAGGAAGAAATTCCTCCAGTTTTAGGTGGTTTTCCTCTTCGTTGAGCGAGTCCCGGTTTCATCTCCTTTGTGCTTTGTTTCAGAAAGTCTTGGTTGCCTTTTGGAAAAGTTGGGTGTCTGTCGCGGCGAGTTGATTTAAACCCAGTGGGGTGGGTGCCTGAGGATACTGGGGATCACAAAAGCGCGCTGAAAGACGAGAAGCAAATTAATTCCTGCCATTTCTGCCTCTTCTGGAAAGTCGTTTCCATTTTCGGGGATCGCTGTGGAGATGCTGAGATGCATGCGACGGAGCGCTCGGCTTTTGGGCTCTCTACGTGGAGCCCAGGAGAAGAGGGATGTAAATCCCCTGGGGTGAATGCAGAGGGGCCTCTGCATTTGTGAAGAAAATAAATAAAATTAAGGGGAAGACTGAAGCAGAGAAAAATCAGTGTATGCGCAGGCAGGGTTTTGTGGTTGTAGACTTTAAAGGCAGCGGTGGGGCACCGGTGTTGGTGTGTTGAGAGTGCAATTTCCTACTTAATCGTGTTGAGCATTAAAAAAAAAACCAACCCAGCTTCGTGGGTTTTTTTGTTTAAGAAACTTTGTCACAGCTGCAGCACATATTTTTATTGATATAGTTAGTAATTTTCATTTCCTTGTGTATCGTATAATCGTGAGCGCTCAGAAAACAGAAGCGTGGACGTGGCTAATGATTCAATTAATCATGGGTTTCCCGTCCAGCCTCTCCAGCTGTGGTTTACCAGCAAGGCTTTCTTCACCTTCTTACGTTAAATAATATATATATTTAGGGGCAATTTTAAGGTGGAGACCTTTTGAATAGAGTGATTGGGCTGGATTGCATAATAACTGTGCTGGATTGACTTGCGAGGCGTCATCGTATCACCTTCGTATTACTGCCCGTGCTAATTACAGTTAAAGCTGCTGAGTGTTGTTGAGAAGACAGAGCATTAAGCTTTCCCTGAACAGAAATAACGAGTGTTTTTTGACAACGGAGATCACAACCGAGGCTTCGTCCCAGCACCAGCCTCTGCATCGTTGGGCATCGTTGCGCTTTAGAAATACGGTTATTTCGCCATCTTAGACAGCTTTACGGTGTTGGTGGAAGAGCTGGCATTAAGATACCTTCACGCCGTAGTTTTTTTGGTACTTGGTGGGTCGTGAGTTATTGCAGGGAGTTGATGCCCAGCACAGATCTGGTCCAGCATCACCGGCCTCCCCTTGGGTGAGGAGGCAGCTGGTGTCTTGTATTGCTCACGTCCAGGGATGCTCTTGGCTTGCAAGAGGGGTCACAAATCAACACCTTGCTCAGGCACAGACATACTCTGACAGGTTTTAAACCCTTGGGGGTCTTCTACGTGTCACGAGCTGGTGTCACCCACTGGTGCAGAGATGGGAGATGGTGAAGTCGAGCGGGTTGGGAGCAGCACCACGAGGCTTGTCCCTCACCAAGCACTCCCAACCAGCGTGGGAAGCCCCTGGTGCTCATGAGAGGTGTTTTCTTCCCATCTCAAGGAAGGATATTGTCATTTTATTGAGTTTTTCTGAGCAGTGAGGAGAGAGTGCCTGTTTTCAGTTAAAACTCAAGCCACTCGGGGACGGAGAAGAGGGCAGCGTGCGTTCTTGAGCTGCACAAATCAAGTGTTGGTGTTTGCGTTGCAAGAACTCTTGAAGTTCCATTATCCTGTGCGCTTAGGTTAAAGGAGAACAAAAAGCAATACTGATTTCAACATGAAAACCTTTGTGGCATTTTCGGGGTCACTGAGTGGTTCGGGATTAACTGATCTGTGTTTTCTCACCGAGGGAAGCTCTGCCTTGCGCCCCGACCCTGGTCCCAGCCCAGGGGAGATGCTGTGCGTGGACAACCAGAACTTAAGTGCCTTTTTTTCTAAAGAGTTTCTGTCTTTTGAACATTTTCGTGCTTTTATCCCAAAGTTACGTCTTGAGCGGCGCGGTGACGCCTCAGGGTGACCTCCTGATGCCCTTCTGTGCTGCAAGGTGTGTCCCCTCTCCCTTCACAGCCACACGCTTGAGTTTGAGCTGATTCTGGTGGTTGATCTCGATTGTAAGGGCTTGACATTTGCAAACTTTGGGGATGATTTTCTCTCCTTTGGAAAGCTGCAGTTCATCTCTTTTCTGGAGATGAGGCCGTTGCTAAAACACCCGACCTGAAGCCTCTCCTACTCTCTGATGAGTTTTCTGGGTTTCCTCCCTCCTTGCTGCAGCTCCTGGTGCTCGAACCTGATGATTTTGGGAGCAGCGAATCAGGAAATTTAGCATCGTGATTAAGTCCTTTAAAATCATTTTGCGAAAGAGAAGAGAGAAAGAAAAACCTCAACCTTCCCCCCAGAAACCCTCGTGGTGCCGAAACATTTTTGGTTTATTCTCCAAACTGAAGACAAGGAGCTTCCCTTCACTGCCGGGTTTTATTTTATTTTATTATTTGATGGTGAGACTAATCAGATTAAACATCCAGCATCCACGTGGACTTGCATGGAGGTGAAATTGAGAATATTAAGCATTTTGCCGAGAGCTGTCAGCATGTGAGAGGGCTTTGTGCTGTAATACCATTTAAAACCTCAAGAGCTACGATCAGTATTGCCAGCTCCGAGAATGTTTTAATTAGAAGATGCTGTCATTAGAGACAAGTGATGTGCAAATTGTTGGCTTCTGCCTTGTTTTTCTAAAAAAGAGATATGTGCTTTCCTGGCAAATGCAGGTTCTGAGATGCCCCAAAGACTGCACAAGTGTTTCACACTGATGCTCTCAGTGAAACTTCTTTATGCTTTTTAATTGATCAACCTCGATATGATGTCTGTGTATCTCTGTGGTTTTTTAAATGTGTGCAACAGCAAGTTTTGGGGAGGAAGGTGAAGTCCATGGTCGATGGCTCTTTCTCTCCCTTCTGCAGCTCACCTTGGTTTTTTTCCCCCTATTTTTCAGGAAACAAAAAAAAGGGGTTGTGGCAGAAAATGGGACTCTGCTTTAACGTATGGGAGACTCGTCAAAAACAAAGCTGTTATTACAATGAAAAAGTGGGACTTTCTGCTGCTTGGGCAGAGGTGTTGCTTGCTCTTGCATGAGTTATAGGAGGTTTTGCTGCAGAAATTACCATAACGCTCCGCACGCGGGAAGGAGATGCTGTCCTGTGGGGCACAGGGGCAGACCTGGCTCCCTCTGAAACACCACCGACATCCGAAGCCATTGCATGTGCAGTCACCTGCAGCGGCTTTGCAGACACCTAAAAAGTCTGTAAAACAAAACCACTGGGGCAGCGACAGCACCGGGGGCTCCGAGGGGCTCTGCGCTGGCACCTGCACGCTCTGGGCAATAAATTCAAGGCTTTATGGAGCTGCAGGAGAACTTTTGCACCATAAAGCTTTTGTTGCATGCCCTGAAAATCATAGAGTGTTGAGAGTTGGAAGGGACCTTGAAAGATCATCTAGTCCAAACCCCCTGCCAGAGCAGGATCGCCCACAGCAGGTCACACAGGAGCGCGTCCAGGTGGGTAAAATCTTGCAGGTGTCTGCGGTTCTCTGCCTTTGGTCGCTCCGTGATGTGCTTGTGCTTGAGCAGGGATGGCCACCAGTGCCCCAAGGATCGATGCCACAAGGGGTGTCGGCGCTTAACCGGTGGCAGTGGGGAATTGCATCCAGAATATGGAGCTGGTGGGGCGTTCTGATTACTTCCCAAAACGAAATCCCACCCTTCCTAGTCCCCGGGGGATAATGAGAACCGTGCGTCTCTGCCCTCACCACCTCATTAGGTGCGAGGGGCTTTTTTTCGTCCGCTTTCAATTAGAGGTTGATTAATGAGAGCGCTGCTGATGCTCTCCAAGGAGCAAAACGCTTCCCCAGGACTGGAACCCAGAAATAGAAGCGGTGTTTCCTCAGATGATCTGTTTGCCCACAAAACCCATCAAAGTGTGTTATTTACCTTTAGCTGTACCGGGATTTCTAACTTAGCTTGCAAGGCAAAGCGACGTGCCTCAGTCTCAAGGATTTCACTGTGCTCGCGTGTTACGGGCGCTGTGGTTTATCCATAAATGTCACCAGGATATATGTATTGTGAATAAAATGCAAAATGTACCAGGCAGATGCGGCCTCTGAAATGAGATAGACCCTTGCAGAGTTCTGCAGCACAAAGCACCAGCATATATTCATTAAAAGAGACACTGAATAAGCTGTTTCAGATGGCAAATTATACTGCCAGGAAGCTCCGGAGGGGAGATCTGTCCTGCCAGTCTTGGTTTGTGTAGCTCCGTGTCCCTGCAGCTCCGTAGACATGGTAGTGACAACAAGATTTTCATATATTATTCCTCATTATTTGAGATGCTGCCGAGTACCTGGAGTTCCCACGAGGGAGGCAGAGAAAGCCTCGGGGAGGGAGATGCTCTGTGCCTGCGCTGGGGCAAGGTGCAAGCCCTCTAGGGGTTCAGTCTTAATTTCGGATGGGATGTGACAGCTCGCTCTTTCCTCAGATTTTGTAGTCCAGCCGCCTTAGACCCTGCCGCAGCCCTGAACCACCTCCAGGTAGTTTAATGCTGCCTCTGGAGAGCATTGGTCTGGAGAGACAGCTGGGTCTGGATGAGACATGTCCCTGGAGAGATGTCTGGGTTTTCACACTTGCCCCGGCAAGAATCCCGCGTGACCGAAGCCCGGGATGTGACCTCTGAACCACACGTTCTGCGTCCCGTTGATCTCGCTGCCAGTCTGACCAGGTCGTGGTGGGTGGTTGTTCTGCTCCCAGAGCTCCTGCTTCCCGGGAGCTGCTCCGCCACGCGCTTCGCCTCCCCAGAACGAGGGTCCCCCCGTCCTTGTGTCACGTTTGCCCGTGCTCAGCCCGCGTGAGCTGTGACCGTCCCCTCCCGAGCGGCTCTCGCAGAGCTCTTTGCCTGCCAGCACGGCCTCGTTGGGTTCTCACCTTGACCACCACCCTTGCCCGAGGGAGTTCTCGCTGGCATGGGGTGCTACCATGAAAAAACTTCTTGCTTCTTGAGTCACGACCTCTTTGAACCTTGTCCAAATAGGAAGAAAAGGGCAGGATTTGAGAAAAAACCCTATTTGGAGACTCGAATTGCAGATCAATTGGGAACAGTCTTTTGTAGAATGAGAAAATAGAAGGAAAACTAAGTCTTGACTTAAGGCTCAGGTGACCTGACGTGTGTCCTCCATCTCCCTGTGATAGCTGCAATCCCGAGGAGAAAATCACTTATCCCCAGGCGCTCCCAGTCCTTTCTCCTCCACTCGCTACCCGCCCGCGGGGGCGGCTGTTCCTTGCTCGATGTGTTTTGGTGGCGTTTTTATACCCCCTCCCTACTCCGCCGCTGCATATTTCTTGACTTACTCATGGAAAAATCTGTCGCCTTTTTTTTTTTTTTTTTTTTTCCCCCACGCCTGCTCGTCGTGTGGCTTTCAATCATCCCCAAGACAAATCTGTGGCACCGGCGGTATTAATATTTCCACTCGACAGACTTAGCCCGGTCATTAATAAGCAAAGCCAACAGCTAACGGGGCCTCGCTGACCCACGTCTGCTTGGGGTGACCTCCCACCTCCAGCCCGTTAGCCAATTTGTCACCCAATTTATAGCCCGTGTCCTTGGGTTGGAGTGACTAAGAGCAAAAAGCACGTGTGCCTGTCACACCATCCTCCTCCTTGTTAATGCATCTCCGTCCAACTCCGGTTCCAGGCTTTCCTGCCGCGAGCAGGTAATGAAAAGCCTGTTTCCCCCCCCCCCAGCAAGCAACTCCCTGCCTGCAATTAGCTTGTGCCAGCTCGTTTGGAGCTGTGTTTAATATGGCATTTGGCTTGGTTTACCTGCGGGTCAGCTTGCAACGTGACTCTGTCCGTACGGTGCGCGAAGTAGGGCGTATAGAAAGCCTCGTGCTGCAGCCTAGGTAGTAGTTGGGCTTGATTAAATGTTGTATTTTCTTTTATAACCCTGGATGCTCGGCGAGCTGATTCCCTGCAGGAAAAACTATCGCAGCATCCGCTCGCCCCGGCGGTGGTTTCCCTGGCCCATCTCCCGAGCTGCTCGTCGGCGAGGCTGGGGGATGCTGACCTGGCACGTTTCTCCTCCCTGCCTTTGTGGGTTCACATCTTTTGGCTGAAAAACTACATTTCTCTGCTCATTCCTTGTTGCTGCTCTGAAACAGGAGATTCAATACCAAGATGTCGCAGAGCCCGTGCATTGTGACCTGGTTAGAGGAGCAGACCTGGGACGCGTGCCCAGAGCTGGACACGTGCATCGGCTGCTCGTAGTGGGTATTTTGCAGGGACTGTTGACAACTCAAGATGATAATACTGAGCTTCCTTTTTTTTTTTACACCATATTCTCTCCCCATCCAGAGGCCAATTTCATGCTTTATTATGATTTCAATGTTTTAGTTTATGCCGCAAGTGGAAAATTATGTTAGGATTCAGGGAAGCTCATTAAAGCACATTAAAGCTCTCTGTGAGACGGTTCTCCGGAATTAAAGGCTTTAACCTTGTTTAGTTAAAATTCAAAGCCAAGTCTGGCCGTGGCAGGACTGGAAGGGCTGGTTCACTCCGCGGTTAATGCGCTTTTTCAGTCCACTTTACATCCCTTTTGCTGTTTTGCCGACATGCTCATCCAGGCAAGGCTGTGCTGATAAAGCAAGTGCCCTCCTTCCGAAAGCCGCCCCGTGCCGGGGCGACTGCTGCAGGCTTTGGTAGGTTTTGGCAAAGAGTTGAGTGTAAAAAGTGCTTTTCCCCAGATCCAACGCTGTCACCGGCTGCTAATCCTGGGCTGGGATTAAAAGCTTGTTGGGGGAGCTTGGCCACCCCGCACCCGAGCCCATCCTACATACTTTAAAGCCCAGCTCCCCAGGTAACGTCATGATCTCTTAGTTTTCCAGTTATTCCCAGTTCAATTTTTGTTGAAGGGAGCTGGAGCTTTCCCTTATTGTTCATGTAGCACCTACCAAGCCCAGTCTTGAGACAAGAACCTGTTTCATTTTAAACACGTGCAGGAGGACCTTGCTGGAGCCCTGTGCCCTTGCAAGCTGCCTTTGGTCCCATCCAATTTTTTTCCTCTGCGTCCACACAGTCCCTTTCTTTCAGGGAAGAGAGGGATGGATTTATTATTTAAGAAACTTTCCTGGCTCTTGCAGGGTGTTATCCCCCCAGGTTCTGGTAGGATGGGATGCCAAGGGCTAAACAGCAACTGTATCATGGAGAGCATCGCTCGCGCCGCCACATGTGGTGCGTAGAAGCAGATGTGGTCGGTGCGTATCATTGATTTATTCATAGCGTCCATCGAAAAGGGATTTGGAGTTAGAGCTTGGTTTTGCGAGCGTCCAGTCCATAGCAGATGGAGATAGGATGCGCTGAGGTACCGCGTGAGAGCAGCAGGCGCGGGGCTGCTCTCGGGGTTTCACCGCTGGGATGGGGACCACGTGCGACAAGGGACATGACCAAGGTCACGTGGGGAGTCTGTGGCAGAGCAGGGAGGTGGATGGCAGTTTTATGGCTTTTCGGTTCCTGCTCAGGTATATCAGGGGGATGTGAAGGGTCTTTGAGTCAGTTGGATTCAACTTTCAAGGTTTCTTTTCAAGGGGTGAAACTCTCTTCTTGGCTGCTGCCCCAGGTGAAGGCTGATAATGTGCTGTTGAAGGAGGGGGGAAAATTAGAAGGAAAACAATGTTCTTTTTGACCTAATAGGACATACTGAATTCTGGTTTTGAAGTGTGAAAACAAGTACCCTGAAGTTTGACAAGGGAAAACATCCCTGACCTGCCTTCAGGAGTTTGGACCGGAGAGCCCTTGCGAAGCACCTGCTCGCGTGGGGATGGAGACGGAGAGGAGGCTGCTCATTTTGGTAAAATACACAGTAGGTTTGTTGGGGTGCAAGCGAGGCTTTTCTGCAGCTCGGGTACCCCCGTTAGGAGCACGGCTGCACCCCAGCTGTGGTATTTCCTTGCACGGTGGATAAATTAACTCCCTGGGCTCCGAAGCAGAAGCAACCTGGCTGTTCAACCACGCCTCAGTACCGCTGCATGGCGATGGTTTGCAAAAATCCCTTCCTAAGTAAATGACGGTCGGTGCATCTGGGGATTCGGGGACGCGGTTGTTCTGAATTCACTTGACTGACTTTGCGGGCGGCGGGATGTTTGTAAGACATTTTCGCCCAGAGTTGCATTTTAAGAGTTTCCCCTGGATAATTCTCCATCGATGCAGCTTAACTAATCGGTCCGACTTTTGGGCGATGCTGTAGCTCTTCACTTCCAAGCACAATGCCCTCGTTTCAAACACAGCCCATTTGTGGCTCAACCTAAATTCCCTGTTTTTGTAGGTCGGTTTGGTGGCAGAATACCTCCAAAGGCCGACTGAAGGAATTGATGGAACGGGCTTTGTTATTGGAGCCGCTAAGCAAATAAAGCCGCGTGCGTTCATGTGCTGGATGTGCAGGATATCGCCGGGAATGGAAATAGCATCAAATAAATTCCTTGAAATGGAGAGAAGGAGAATCTTTATTCAGCGAGCCGCTCAGAGTGCTGAGGAGCCGAGCCTTTTAGGAGCTGGTGTCAAATTAATTACAAAATAAAGCCTTTGCATTTCTGAGCGGCTGGTTTTTACATTTCTAGAGTTGAATTTCCTTCGTGATTGCTGTTGGCTTACTCCTGCGAAGCGAACCGTAAGATGAGACCAGAGGGAGGTTGTTAAGAGCTTCATGATATCTGTAATTTCAGGGCCTGACTGGGGTGCACGTGCTGAGGGTTCAAGGATTCTGGTCCTGTTTTTTTTTTCATAGTGGGAGAAAGACACTTTCTTTCCTCAAGAAAGTTTTTTTCTGGTGTTTTTATTACTTAGGAAGGCAGGAACCAATGCATGCTGCTTGCACAAGAGTTAAAATAAAAGGCAAAAAGAGGACGGGTATGAAGATGTTTTATGTAGTTGCTTTTGGAAGCCTTTGAGCTGTGATTTTAGGGTCATTCCCATTTGGCTGCTCCCATCACTGGTGGCATCGGGGCTTCTCCAGAGCAGCTTTGGGTGCTGCTCTGTGGACCTGCCCTGCTGTAAGTGGGAGCGAGGGCAAAGCGGAGCTGTCGAGCGGCATCTTGGGGAGTGCTTGAAAATATCTGAGTGCAGATTTTGCATTATTGCCATCTCCTGCCTCTGCAGCAGCAGCCGGTGGCTGTGACAGCAGCGTGGTGGGTTTGTCCGACAGATGCCGGTCCCTGCCAGCCCAGCCCTGGCCAGAGAAAACAGGCTTCTGCCCTTCTGGTGAGGAGAGGAGTCTCTCTATAGGTGCTTGGATATCAAAGCGTGTGGTTTGGCTGAGGAACAGGTAATTGGAGGGGGGATTTGGCTGAAAGGGTCTTTGCAGTGTGTGTGAACCCTCCTGTCGGCCCCGAAGCTGGAAGAGGAGGCACGTTCTGGGGGCTGGCAGGTTCTGGGGGAGGTAGATATAGATAGATAGAGATATATATATACTTGGCAAGCTAATTATAAGGATATTTTTCTACTTCAAAACCATGCTGCGTGTGCTGAACAAACTCATTTCCTTGCCTGGGTTATGAATATCTTCTGAGGTTATTATGAGCTCGAAGCACTGAAAGGGGCCACGTTGGCTTCTTTTCCCCTTGTGTTCAGCTCCAGCTTCCAGATCTCTGCCTTGAGGATGCTCCAGAGAGCTGAGGGCTGGTATCAAGCAAAAGTTTAATTGCACTTTTTCTTACCTCCCACAGCTTGGGGTCTGTCTGTAGTTCAGGTGGTCAGGTCTGTGTCTCATCTGCACCAGGTGGCAGCTGGTGCACACTTGGGATATATCTGTATATTCTTTAAAGAAAAAAAACACAACGTCTGGGTTGATCTGGGGAACAATGTCTGCCCATGAAGAGCTTTGAGTCCCTCTTGAGTAACATGCTGTGAAAGTGTAAGAAAGGAACTGGTGGATAGCTGAATAAATTGAATAAATAGACTTTGGACTGTAGCAGACTATAAATAGATTCTCTGGAAGACTCCACCAAAAATACCTGAATGTTGTTTTTAAGGAGGGATGCAGCTCCTGTGTCCTGTAGCTGATGAAGGGATCTCCCTTTCTTTCCCTCGCCTTGCTCTGTTTCATGCATTTAAAAAGCAAATTGTCACTGTCCTGGGGTTTGGGGACATCCTCGGGCAAAGCAATGAGAGTCATTATAATTAACCCAAAGTTCCATGTGTTGGGAAGGTTTTGAGTCAAATAAAGAGTTGAGGGATAAAAATATCTTCCCTTTAGACTAATTGGGCTTCCATCCATCATCAGGGATGGAGCAGGATGGTTCCAGCTCAGGAGGGATGCAGCCACGGAGGAGATGCTCGTGCCTGACCGGTGCTTTATGTCTTAGGCCAAATGCTGCAGTGCTGCTGCTCGGCTGAGGGATGTGTGCAGCAAATCTTTTAACACACCCCAGCTCTGTGTGTTTTTACTCTGTGTGTCTGGTCCTGGAGTGTAACTCCAAGCCCGGACTCTGCGCCGCAGGGTTCTGCGTCCCACTGCCTTTCTGGGACAGCAAGGGGCTGCTCGGGGCTGTGGCTGTACAAATAATACATAGCAGCTATAAAATCACTCCCTGAATCAGTTACTCCAGCAATAATTTAAATTAAAAGGCTAACTGAGGTTAATCCTTTAGCCAAAGGATGCTTAAAGTGTCTGCACTGGTCTGGCTGCAGAGTCTGTGCATTGGGTACTCGTGAGGTTTGGGAATACAGAATGCAAATTAATTTTGATGCTATATTATTTTTTTTTCTTCCGATTTCCCTTGGAAAACGTTCCAGTCCTTTTTTTAGAGGGCTACCTCCAAAAAACTGTCCTGCATTGAGCAAGCTCCATGTGTGTTTGCAGTGAACAGCAGAGCCTGGCCGATGCTGGTTGCCTGATTATTTCGGTATATACCTTCCATAGTCCAAAATCTGATTCAATCCCTCATAGAAAATTATCAGGAATGACTTGTGTTAACCCAGTGGGGGTCAAGAGGATATGCCAAGAGCATCATCTTTGCCCCACTGCTGTCGTGGCTGCGCAAAACCTGGGTTGCAGCTGGTGCTGGGTCCCACAGCCCCGGCTCTGCTCGGAAAAGGGGCTGTAAAAATACCAACATATTAACCTGCTTTACTGCCACTCACTGAGTCTGAGATCCAATCAGCTCCGTTTACAAGCAGGATTTTTATTTTTATTTTTCCTGCCTGCCGGTACCAATTTACCAAGGATACCCAGGAAAGTTGAGTTTATCGTGTTCTCAGCAATGATGGTGATGCAAAAGCGCGGTTGCATCCCTGGGTGAGTGTTTGTGGCCAAATCACGGGCCAGAAAACAGGGCTGCTGCTGCCCTGAGCTCTGCAAAAAGATTTGACCTCCTGTCGACAGCAACTGAGCAAGAAAGGGCTATGGGTGCTAATTCTGTGTTTGCAGTGAGTTCACCCTGTATCTCAGGGACAGGCTGTTTTATACCTTGCTATAAACCGGTGGCTGCGCAGAGCTGTGTCTCTTGTCCCACGTGGCTTAAATGGATGGACCCGTCCTAGCAAAACAGATGCCTGGGTGCGGTGCATCCTGCCCATCGTCAGCCTTAGGCTTAAATCAAACTTTGGTTTATCTATGCCTGTATACATCCATCCATATGTCCCTCCCTCCCTGCTTTGCCTTTCTCCACTGACGGCAGGAGTCCCAGGAGTGAGGTTTGGGTCCATGTTTTACTGTAGAGGCCTGAATTTAGGTGAGATAAAATCCACTTTAGCTGTTATTTTCAGGTTTTTCCTGCCCTAAGGGGACTATTTGGCAGCCGTCACTGGGAATAATAAAGTTCCAGCTCAGGCTACACCTGCCAGCATCTTCTTGTAGGTCACACTGCTTCGTTTGCCGTATCTCTGGATGATGAAATGCTACATCACCACAACACGTCCACGTGGCAGGGAGCAGAGGGGCTGAGCACGATGGGATCCGATGTGCTCGGTCCCAGGAGCGAGCGGGGAGACAGCTCCGCTCCTCCAGTCGCCCCACGAGCGCAGCAGCCACCTCCGGTTAGACGATGCTTGAAGGTCGTCCTGCTCTAGGAGGTGGCGGTTGTGTTGAAAGCAACGGAGGTTTCCCTAATTAGCGGCCCGATTCGGCTCGTTCCCATCTGGAGAGAAACTCCCACTGTCTGCGTTGTGCTCGGGATGGTGTAAATATAGCAACGGAGCCTGCGCTCCTCGTAGCGCCGCGATTTCCGAGCACCTCGCAGGTGTCCTCGCGTGCTCCCGTGGAGCCGGGCACCACCGATACCCTTATTTCCCCGATCCGCAGGCTGCGTTTTCCCCGCAGGAGGTGAGAAACATGACGGCTGCCTGTCCTGCCTGCTCCGCGCACCCAAAGGGAGTCCCTGAAATAAGAGTCACCGCGGTCATGCGTGCACGAGTGATGGGGAATCGCTTTGAGTGCACGAGCAATGGGGAATCGCTTTGCTTGCTGGGGTTTTCTGCACTGGGAAGCACTGGGGCTGGGCTGGGATGTTTGTGTGAGAGAAGAACCATGCCGTGCATGCAGCCCCTCCCAAATTCACTCTTCCAGAGGATGTAGCTGTCACGAGGAAGCCGAGAAGAGTGCTCAGTGCTATCTTTCGAGCCTCTCTGACTAAAGTGCCTGGAAGTGCATTATGGAAACACCTTTTGCAATTGACTGTAGAGAAAATTTAAGGGCCTAAATGGTTGTGCTCTGAGTTATGGCTTGGTTAAATGCCAGCAAAAACCTGCAGTGCAAATCCTTGGGTGTGCAAGGGGCGTAAAACCATCACCCGACCGTACGGCTGTGGCCAGGCTGGTTTCCTGAGCTCCACCCCAAGCCCTCTGCTGGGTGGGGGCAAGCTTTGGTTTTTTCTGGTGCCCCAGATATTTCACTTCAGGCAGAAGTTGTAACACTCAGGGCTGCAAGTAGTAAAAGCCTCCCGAGGTCTTAAGCTTCGCTGGCTACAGAGGAATGCTGTTTCTGGTACGACGTTTAGTGCTTATCTGCTCTGCCTTAAGGACGAGGGAGCGGTTGCTGCTTTTCCTTTGCGAAAGGCATGAACTGAGGTTGTCCCACTGGGAGTATTTGGAGCTGTTTGTCCTTTTCATGAGGCTGACGCCTCCCTCCTGTGCCAGCTCTGTGGAAAGGCTGGGCTTTCTAGGCAGGGAATGGCCTAAAAAGCTTCAAACAGGAGAACGCTTTTAAAGCAAGGAGCAAACGCTTCTGGTGTTGGCTGGGGAGGAGCCATCCTGCAGATTCTTGGTCTCTCAGGAGGCTTCTGGAGGGGCTGAACATTTCATACAATCTTAGAATCGTTCAAGTTGGAAAAGACCTTTAAGAGCATCCAGTCTGACTGTTAACCCAGCACTGCCAGGTCCACCACTGGACGATGTTCCACGTCTCCACGGCTTTTAAATCGCTCCAGGGATGGTGGCGCCACCACTTCCCTGGGCAGCCTCTTTATCCGTCGTCTTTGCTGTTCTCCACAGCACCTGCACGAGTATCTTCAGGCGGATGGGTGCTGGGGGGCTCAGTGGGCTCCTGTTGCACGCTCTCGAGGTGTTTCTAGCAGGATCACACAGCAGTGTCGCCATTGTCAGTCCCAGAGCTGCTGCCGGGCTGGAGACAGAGCTGGGCTGCTCCTCGTAGGGAGTTCAGCAAAGGTGATGAAGAGTGATTCATTAAATGAATCAGTGGGGCGAGGTTAGGAAGACAGATTGTAATTATTATCCAGATGAATCCTGGCCTTCAAGCCATATGCTGGCACCTGTTAAAAGGCTCCGGGGCTTCTACTGCCGGGATGCGCAGAGCTTGTCCATGGGTTGGTGCTGGTGGAGGGACAGCCTTGGTGGCCGCGAAGGAGGAGTGTAGCACAGGATCTCCTACCTGCTCCTATTCCCTCACCATCTGCCACGTCCCGAGGGCATCATCCGGGTTGTTGTCTTGCCTGACCTCGTTCAACCCGGGTCTGGTGATACCACGGTCCCAGCCTGACGTGTCTCGGGCCATTGACCTCGTTTCACCTACGTGGTCGGACATGCCGAGTGGCCTCGTACTTCTGCTGCGGCATTGATTTTTCATGAGATGAGAAACTTTTTGTTAAAAAACCCCACTGTCTCCCCACCAAAAAAAAACCCAAATCCAGTAAAAAGGAAAAAAACCCCCTCAAATCCAGTAGAAAGCAGAGAACAGTGTTCCTGAAGGACCAGTGGATGATGTTCTGCAAACTGAGTCCTGGGAAACTGAGAGATGTTCATGGGTTAATTTGTGTTCGTGTGGGAGCTGAACCTTGTGGGAACGTGCAGATATTGTGTCCTATGATTAATAATTTACAGTCTGGTGGGACAGAGCTCCTGTTGCATCGTTCTGCATCGATCCGTTATGTGTGGAAGTAATTAGGCCTTGATGGGGATCAGACACAGGGTAGCAGTTTTCTTCATTTATGGACCCACATCATTCTCAAATATTTGGAGCTTCACCATTGTAGTTTATTCATTTGCTGCCAGAATATTAGTGCTATATTTCTTTTTAAATATCCATTCAACCAGCGCTAAGTTGCGGTGATCGCTGCGGAGGTGATTTATGCCGGCTATAAGGACCTTCCATAAGTACTCACCATTCAAACAAATGCTCGCACCAATATGCCGTTACAGGGAGTGGCTGATGGCACAAAGAAGAAAATGGCAATGTCTCTTAGTGAATTAAGTATCTTCGCCCGTCGTGCCTCTGTGCTAGAGTTTAACTCTGCTGAGTTTGGCTACTTGAAGGGTAGAATGTAGGGCTAGGAGTTGTGACCCGCTGAGCGATGGTTAATGCCATCCTATAAAATAAATGTATTATAAAGAGAATTGGTCCTGTCCGGTGGCAAAAACTTGTCTGGAAGGGGGAGATATGTGTATTGGGAGTGTTCTCTTACGTTTGGGATGCTCACTGCTGGTAGTTTGTAAAATAATAAATAAAAAATTACTATCTTAGCCTGCAGTGGTAGCTAGGACTTTGATAACTTCTTACTGAAGAACAGCAGGCTTGCGGAAAACCAGACCTGACATCCCTGCTGTCCCCACATCGCGGCGGTGCCCGGAGGGCTGCGGGCAGCCAGCGAGCTGATTTCAACCCAACTTCTCCCCTCCCTGCCTCGCCGAGCTGCCTGACAAGCCCCACTGGGATATCTCAGTCGTGGAAGCCGAGAGGAAAACCCTGTCCTTGTAAACACATCTCTGACAACTTTTATGGCTCTGCTTTCCGGAGCTCCATCCTCATTACTCTTCTCTGGTGCAAGATTAAACCTGACACCATGAAGGATGGATAGTATTTTGCTTGTCAGACACGCGTCTGTGCCAGGTTTCCAATATTACAAAACATGGGTTTAAAGAGAAATCTATGGGAGGAGAAGATACCGAAGTGGGTCATCTGTGTGCCTTTTCCTCCTGGTTTGTATTAATAGGGACAACCTAATAGTTCAACCTGAAGGGAGGTTGTAGAGAAGCGAGTTGGTCTGTTCTCCCTCGTGGAGAGTGATAGGATGAGGGGAAATGGATTTAAATTGCACCAGGGGAGGTTCAGGTTGGATATTGGGAATAATTTCTTTACGGAGAGGGTTGTCAGGCGTTGGCACAGGCTGCCCAGGGAGGGGTTGAGGCACTGTCCCTGGAGGGGTTTAAGAGACGGGTGGGTGTTGTGTTGGGGGGGAATTGTTTAGTGAGTTGATAGGGCTGGGACAGAGGCTGGACTCGATGATCAAGGTCTCTTCCAGCTGGTACAATTCTCTGATTCTATATGATTCTAATATTTGAAAGAGCCACGCCTTGCTGAGGCTGACAGACCAAGTCATTTTTAATTAATTAGCGTTTTAATGCACGAGTCTGTGAGTTTGTTGTATTCCTCCAGTGTCTTTGCAGGACTGAGATACATAATCCTTTCCAATGAAGAGGATGCTGTGGTGAGGCTTGCATCCCCCTCTGCGCCCCTGGGATAGGGACTTGCTTCCTCCTTCCCTTCTGTACCTCCGTTTGGAAGGGAGATGAGGTCCTTGCTACCTGTTAGGTGTGAATTCTGTCCTTGCCAAGCTGTCACTGCAGTCTTGTTCTGCTTTGGAAGGCGATCCCCCTGGGATCTGATGCTTCGGAAGCCTGTTTGTTGTAGGCATCCGTTGCGATTTGCTCTTCGCAGCCATCATTTTGTTTTAAATAATGTAGCGCTGCCTCCTGCCAGGCTGTGAACAAATGGACCCTCGCGATGCGCTTGCACGGAGCCAACTGGACCGTGCTGCTCCTCGCACCTCGAGTGAAATAATGACATGGCTCCATGCCACCGTCGGCTCAGCGAGTGCCACAGGAGAGCTGGTAGCTATGGGAATGTGTCACTCTGCCAAAAACTCTGAAATAAGGTCTTCTATGCTCAACGGGATCTTTTTCCCATCATCTCAACAGGATATTTTTCCCGTCATCTCATGTGCGTTCATGCCCAAGCCCATCTTCGTTCTCCCCAGGCCCTTTCAAATTCGTGTTCCCCTTCTCTTGGGAAGTCCCTTCATTTGGCTTTTTGCTCTGTTGTCCGCGGTGCTCTCGGACATGACCTGGTAGGATGTGTGTCCCTGACCCTTTGTGTGCCGCAGTTGTGGAGAAAATGAATGTGAAGGTTGCTAATTCGCTGTCTTTTCAGTACCTTAATCTGACAGCTAATGTCTTGCCTTGTCAGCAAGCTCTAACCTGTGCCTTTGTCTGGATTTAGAAAAGTAATTTACAGACTTCAAATTACTTGCTTTTACCATCATTTTGTTCCGTACTGAAAGGATAATTTATCAGCGGATATGCTTGTCCTGTGGATGCTGGTTGTAAAGTGCAAAATACCTTTTTCTCTATTACTCCCGTCAGGCTTGCCTGCATTTTGAATATCAGTCTCTTTTGGGCTGTTGGTTTGACACGCAGCAGGAAATCCGTTGATGGCTCGGAGCTTTTGATGGTGCTGTCTTCTGTTTTGTACACGGAGTCTGCTCGAGATACCCATTTTTGATTTCCCAGGAATCACATTTTTCCCCTTACATGCTGAGGAAGGGCTCGTTGTGTCACTCAAATACTGTTTCACAGGTTTCGAACATGTTTACCTTTGTACTTAAATGGGGATTTTCGGAGGAGCTGTCAGAAGGAACCGGTGATCCATCCAAGAAAGAAAACGGTGGTTTTGCAGGCTATTCTCAAGGTGCACGTTTGTAGTTTTGTTTCTGGCTTGTGTTGGGCCTTCTTTTTATTGCGAGTTAAAACATTGCTAACAGCAAGGAGTGCTGTTTTCCCCAAAGACAAATAAACTCAGGTTAAATCATTCCGTTTTACCTTGTGTTTACTGACTCAGGTAGACCTCTGCAGTTCATACCTAGTGATGTTGCCCTTTCCAAACAGTTCTATCCTTTTATCCTGATGCTCTCGTAACGCTCTGAATCCTTTCCTGTTACCAGGGAGCCCCAAAGAGCCTGAAACCGAGAGGATCCCGTGAAAAAGTTGTATTTTCCTAAATAATCTTTCATAGTGAAGGTGAGGAGCAGCACGACCCTGGTTAATGTTGGCTGAGATGAATGCATGTGGAGCTGTGAACTTGGAAATGTCTTTTTAAATGCCGTTAGAAATAGACTTTTGTAGCTTCCTGGGGAAAGATGGAAAACCTTGTGGTTGGGTGACCCTTGATGGAGACCCTTGAGGATGAAGGTCTCAAGATAGGTCCCCGCAGTGGTCCAGAGCCATGGTCTGCCACCGTGGTTGGGTGTTGAGCACCGTGGCCAAGCCCTTGCGGGATGACATACATTCATCTAGATGGCATTTATACGTGATGTGGTAGGGGACTGTCGTTACAGGCATTGAGGTTTCTCCTGGTAGAGTAGATGGAAGGAATCTGGCCAGGGTATGAGGCAGGAGGAGCATGGGCATCCCGTGAGAGCCGTGCTGTGCGGGAGACATGAACCCTGCGAGGCTTCCTTAATGCCTGCTGGCTCTCCCCAGCTCCCTCCTAAGCCAGGCTGTTGGCCTCCAAGCCTTCATCACTGGGAACCCAAGGTGAGGTTAAACACCACGGCCATGTCCAGCAAGGTGGTCGCTCCGTGTGGCGTCAGTGGAGAGCAGGGTGGATGGGATGTGCTTTCTGGGATGTGGAGAGGCAGTACAGAGAGGTGAAGCTGTTGTTGTGCGTCGTAGGGTGGTGACTGCTGGGGCTGTAGTGCAGGAAGTAGCAAGAGGTCTTCTAGGTGGCTTCTGCTGGGGCTTCCAGGGAGGTTGTCTGGCTGCAGTGAGCAGGGTGACTTCCTTCCTTTCTTCCTTCTTTTTTTTTTTTTTTTTGTCTTTCTTGTTTGTTTGATCTGTTTGTGACTCCTTTCTGCCTGGGAGCAGGGCTGAGCCTAGCAGAAGGCTCCCTGAGGGCATCCCCAGACACTGCTTGAGCATTGACACTGCTCATGGCTCACGGCTGTCTTTCCCGTAGGGTCCCTGCCAGCAACCTTGTCCTGCAGGAAGAAGCTCGTGTTTCTTCAGCCTCCATTTATTCTCTTTGATTTTTGGTTCTCTGTACTTTCAGGCCCGGGTCCTTGTACCCTTGGTGGTACGCTCCTCATGAGAGCTGCAGGAGGTGAGCCGTGGGAGCAGCATGCAGCTGGCTCAGACCCCAAATGGAGGCATCTACATGGGGTTTAGTTAGATCAGGAGTGTGCTTTGGGAGTGAATCTCCCAACTGTCCTCACTGCGGTTTGCACTGAGGTGCTGTCTTGGAGCACTTGGGCTTAACTCCTTGTGGGAAGATGTGCTCCAGCCCAAATGAGCACCCAGTGCATGAAACTGGGGTCCAGCTGGTCCAAAGGAATAAAAAGCCCTGAATCAAGTCTGGCATTTTGTCCTCCTCCCCAGCTGTTTTGCTCTGTAAGTCTTCTTCTGGTCCATGCTGTTTGCTGAAGTATCTCCTGTTGACCTCCTATTCAGCACTGGTTCTTTGCTTAAGACCTGGTGATGTCGGGCAGGAGTGTTGATCTGCTTGAGGGCAGGAAGGTTCTCTGGAGGGACCTGGGCAGGCTGAATCGATGGGGCGAGGCCAACTGCATGAGGTTCAGCAAGGCCAAGTGCCGGGTCCTGCCCTCGGGTGACAACCACCCCATGCAAACCCCAGGCTTGGGGAGGAGTGGCAGGAGAGCTGCCCGGATGAAAGGACCTGGGGGAGGTTGGAGCGTGTCCAGAGAAGGACAAAGGAGCTGGTGAAGGGTCTGGAGAACAAGCCCGATGTGGAGCAGCCGAGGGAGCTGGGGTTGTTCAGCCTGGAGAGGAGGAGGCTGAGGAGAGACCTTCTCACTCTCTACAGCCACCTGACAGGAGGTTCTAGTGAGGTGAAGGTTGGTCTCTCTCTGAAGTAACAAGGGACAGGACAAGAGGAAACAGCCTCAAGTTGTGCCAGGGGAGGTTTAGATTGGGTATTATGAAAAGCTGCTTTATGGAAAGGCTTGTCAAGCCCTGGCACAGGCTGCCCAGGGCAGTGGTGGAGTCCCCATCCCTGGAGGGATTTAAAAGATGTGTGGATGAGGTGCTCGGGGACATGATTTAGTGGTGAACTTGGCATAAAGGTTGGACTCGATGATCTTAATCTTTCCAGCTTAAGTGATTCCGTTCTGAAGAGCAGCAGAAAATCGTTGGGCTTCCTTGGAAGTGTTTCTTTGCAGAGTCCTGGGAGCGATGCAGATGATGCCAGCAGCACCTGGCTTTGAGCTGTGTCTCAGCTGGTCCTCAGGGCTTGTGGCTGCTCAGGAGCAGACGTGGGGCTGGGACGCAGTTGCATTTGTTCCGTGCATGTGTCAACATGTCACAGCGTGGCTGGACAGGTTTCCTATCTTCTGCTGTGCAAGAGAAACATCTGCCAAGGTCCTGGTCCGGGTCAGGCAGCCTTTCGTGGACTTTGACAGTCGCTTGCAGAGGGGATGGAGGAATGTCCCTTCCTTTTCAAGTCACCGTTTGATTTCTTTTTCCTGGGGTAGGGGTCCCAGACACGCAGCTGAAAGAAACCTCGAGCCCCTGTCATTTCTCAGTCTTGTTTGTTGGATAAACATACCCTAAGTGGGGGTTTTGCATTTACTTTTTTACAGCTGCGAAGGGCTGTATAAAAAGCCCCATAAAATTGCCTGGATTTATTTGGCTAAAGACTGCACTGGGTACATCAGCATCTAAATCCGTGTTCAGCATTTACGGTGGGTTGTTGCTCTCCGCATAATCGTGCTTGTTTTCCCATGATTTTCCCCAATGCAGGTTTTCTTCCTGCTGGATTTTAAACTGTCCTAATTAGAAATCTTGGGCTATCTGAGAAGACCCATCTACGGGGCGCTGGGCTGCTAACACAGGCTTGCTGTTGTTCAGCTTATCTTTCCAGCCTCAGTGGTTTACTAGGTCAGTTAAGTATTAAAACGGGATTTTCCCTTGGATATAAAATCTTTTTTAAAGGGCATTTTTTTTTCCTCCTGCAAACGCTTCATATCCTGTGCATCCTTTTTGCTCCAATTGGAGATGTTAAACTTGAATGGGATTTTGTCGTTCTCTTACTTCACCTGCTTCCCTGACGCTGTGATTAAAAGGCCTGTGTCAATATTTGAAGGGAATAAATTGCCAATGAGTCCAGCTTCTGTTTAGTCTTATGAATCATCTTGGGGTCGTTATGATCTCAGCAACTACGTTAGCGACTCGCGGTTTCTGACGCGCCGCTTGGTGCTGGGCTCCGAATGTCTGTGACTGGTGTTTGCTGGTTGCTTACTGGTTGAAAAACCTGGACGCGTGAAGCAGCAGGGTGACTCAAAGACAGCTCACGCTCCCCCTCTCACGCTGGCGCTCATCAGAAATCACCCCGTGTGATGGTTTGGGGTATTTCTAAATGGCCCGGAGCCGTTTTATCCTCTTTTACTGCAGGAGGAAGTTCTGCACATCTGCATGGCCCTGCTCTGTCAACGCAGGACGCAGGAGGGACTTGGTTTTCCGGATGTTCACAGAATCACAGAATCACAGAATGTTAAAGGTTGGAAGGGACCTTAAAGATCATCTAGTCCAACCCCCCTGCCAGAGCAGGACCACCTACACTAGAGCGCACAGGAACGCGTCCAGGCGGGTTTTGAATGTCTCAAGAGAAGGAGATTCCACAACCTCCCTGGGCAGCCTGTTCCAGTGCTCGGTCACCCTCACAGTAAAAAAGTTTTTCCTCATATTTTTCTGGAACTTCCTGTGTTCCAGCTTCCACCCATTGCCCCTTGTCTTGTCAGTGGATGCCGCTGAAAAGAAACTGGCTCCATCCTCCTGACATTCCGCCTTGACATATTTATAAACATTAATGAGGTCACCCCTCAGCCTCCTCTTCTCCAAGCTAAAGAGATCCAGCTCCTTCAGCCTTTCCTCATAAGGGAGATGCTCCACTCCCTTCACCATCTTTGTGGCTCTACGCTGGACTCTCTCAAGCAGCTCCCTGTCCTTCTTGAACTGAGGGGCCCAGAACTGGACATAATATTCCAGATGTGACCTCACCAGGGCAGAGTAGAGGGGCAGGAGGACCTCTCTTGACCTACTTGCTACTCCCCAGTTCCTCCAGTTTGGGGGAAGGCTGAGCACGGGGCTGGTCGATGCCCAAGACCGTCGATGCCACCACAGTCAAAAATGTCACCTCTGCTGTGGCACTGAGAACAACCCCACTTGGAAACCTGTGTCCCCCCACATGGAAACCCATGTCCCCCCCAACTTGGAAACCTATGTCAGCCCTGCTTTGCAGAGCTGGTGGTGGCCTGGAAGCCTCCACTTGGGCTTTGTCCAGAGTTTCTTTCAAGAGACACGCCAAAATGAGACTAGAGAAGAGCAAAAGTGATGGAGAAAATCCTTCCTCGTTCACCCAAGTGTTTCTAACTCTTAGATTTGCCAAGTAGTGGTAGAGTGAGAAATTAGTAGGATTTGCTGGTTTTTTGTGTGTGTCAGGAGAGCACCAGCCTCTTTCAGATTGCTCCCTTGGGGAGGAAGGCAGCGGGCACGAGCTGTGCCTGCGGGGTGTGATACTCGGCAGCTGGATGAGCGTGGAGTAAACGTGGGTTTCAGCACCAGCGTTCCCATTTTTGAGGATGAACCCACCTCTGGGTCTGCAGCAGCAGGAGGCTGAGGTGCCTCGCACAAAACGGGGGAATTATGTTATATTTCAGTACAAGCTCAAAACCAACGTGTACATGTATTTCCCAGAGACTTAACATGATATGACTCCGGAGAGCTGCTGAAGACATTTGTTCACTGCTCTAAAACAGCTTTCCCTTCCTCTCTTCCTTTTTTTTATCTTCTAAGGAGAACAGAATGCGCTAAACGATTAAACCTGGTCGGATTTAGCTGCAGACATTTCCCTTCCAGCTGTGGAGCGTGGCCATTTCTCATGCCCCTGCCCGCATTTGGGTTGGAAGAGGCGTTGATTGTGTGGGAAATACTACATTATTTCTCTCTTCTCTCCTCGCAGGTGTTTACAAAATATGGGAAATGCTACATGTTTAACTCAGGAGAAGAAGGACGGCCTCTTCTTACCACTGTTAAGGGTGGGACAGGCAACGGACTGGAAATCATGCTAGACATACAGCAGGATGAATATTTGCCAATATGGGGAGAAACAGGTAAGACCATCTTTTTCCTTCTGCAAAGCTGCATGTATTGGTCATTTTTTTTTTGAAAGATGATCTTATCCTTCCCAGCCAATGTCTAAACCACCTCTTGAAAGCAAGAGGGGCTCAGTCTGTGCAGAAATAGGTTGATTTTCTTCTTCGTGGCTGCAGCTGCCAGTTGGGACGAGCGTTTGTATAGTTCAGCTTATCAGGGAGTGTCTTGGCATTTTGGGGTTTAAGGTGGACCTCCAGCTGCAGTCTGTTTTCCATCTCCATGACATTTGGGGACATTCATTGCCCTGATTGTTGTCTTTGTGCAGGTTAGCGCTGCCTGGGCAGACCAAGGACTTGGCTCTTTGCACGCAGAGCATTTGGGATGGACGATGGCATCTGACCCCTGACAAACCCATCTGGGTCGGGCGTCTTCTAGAGACCCACTGTGCTGCTCTGCAGCCCTCCAGCCCGGGCACAGAGAAGGGCAGAAGGTGCTGGCCAAAATATCTGGGGCTCTGTGCTGTCCCATGGGTCATAGTTTCCATACGTCCCATAGGTCATAGGTCACTCAGCTCAAGAGGAACAGGGAACTGCTGGAGAGAGCCCAGCGCAGCCTCAGGGATGATGGAGGGAGTGGAACATCTCCCTGGTGAGGAAAGGCTGAGGGAGCTGGGGCTCTGCAGCTTGGAGAAGAGGAGACTGAGGGGTGACCTCAGTCATGGTTATAAATATGTCAAGGGGGAGTGTCAGGAGGACGGAGCCAGGCTCTGCTCAGGGATGGCCAGTGACAGGACAAGGGGCAATGGGTGCAAGCTGGAGCATGGGAAGTTCCGCAAAAACATGAGGAGAAACTTCTTGGCTGTGCGGGTGCCGGAGCCCTGGCCCAGGCTGCCCAGAGAGGGTGTGGAGTCTCCTGCTCTGGAGACTTTCCAACCCGCCTGGACGCGTTCCTGTGCGCTCTGCTGTAGGTGATCCTGCTCTGGCAGGGGGCTGGACTAGATGGTCTTTTGAGGTCCCTTCCAGCCCCCAACATTCTGTGATTCTGTGATGGGTTGAGATTGCAGCGCTCAGGGCTGGAGGTGGAATCGCTGCCTCCTGCAAGGGCAGCTCCATCTTTGTAGAATCACAGAACGGTTCAGGTTGGAAGAGACCTTGAAGATCATCTCATTCCATCCCCCTGCTGTGGGCAGAGACACCTCTCTCCCACCAGCCCAGGTTGCTCCAAGCCCCGTCCAACCTGGCCTTGAACCCTTCCAGGGTTGAGGCATCCACAACCTCGTTGGGCAACCTGTGCCAGTGCTTCACCACTCTCATGGGGAAGAATTTCTTCCTTGTATCTGATCTAAATCTCTCTTCTTGCAGTTTCTGGCCATTGCCCCTTGTCCTTTCACTACAAGCCCTTCTCCAGCTTTTTAGGGTGAGCCTGGTGGGTTCTTCAGCGGCTGCGGCGTTCCTGAACCCACGTTGACGTTTTGAACAAAACGTGCAAAAAACGTGATGGAAAACTTGCCAGTCACTCTGTTTCTCGGGCAGTTGCAAGGCAGAGCGTCACGGTGGGAGTTTTTCGGGCTGAGCTTGTCTGTGTTTATTTTGGGGGTATCCGGAAAGGGAGAAAAACAAATATTGCTGAAGGTTTTGTGTCACCGTTGTTCCGTCATCCTGCACAAATGAGTCCTTCTGAGCACCTTTCAAACTTCTGCTCAGCAGCAAAGAGGAGAGTTGGCTGCATTCATTCAAAACTTGAAATTTGTGTGGTGTTTGATTCTTTACAATTTCAACAGATTCCCATGGTCCCGTCAATCATTTTCAATTGCACAGGCTTTTATGGGCTTTTATTTGCCTTCCAGTTTTT
This sequence comes from Trogon surrucura, assembly GCA_020746105.1. Taxonomy (NCBI): domain Eukaryota; kingdom Metazoa; phylum Chordata; class Aves; order Trogoniformes; family Trogonidae; genus Trogon; species Trogon surrucura. Next base: position 4,372,014 of record CM036639.1, read on the forward strand.
AGCTCGTACTGCAAGTCAGCCCGATCTGGCCCGGGTGAGGGGGAGGAGGTGGTGATTTGAAATAATCATTTCTGACTTGTCGCATTAGTTTGAAGCCTTGTCCTTTGAAAGGCAAAACAGATTTACAGTACAGAGTGGGAAGATGAAGTGCATCTTCTACCTCTGATGCTTTATTTCTTGCAGGAGATCGTGGGGGCAGGAAACCACCGTGTTGATGGCTTGAACAGCCACACCATGAGCTCTGTGTGTTCAGCCTCGATGGGTTTGGGATCCCTCTGAGGTTCCTCATGGAATCACAGACTTTGTATAACACTGTTCTCACTTTAGGTGTGCTCTTTGCAACTGCCTTTTGGAGAACCTTGAGGAGGAACCCATTCAGAAATGTGCTGCCTTGAGAACTGTGCTGGGAAGGGTGGGTCAGTCTGGGCTGGGTAAACCAAACTCATTTACGTGCGAGGCGAAAAAAAAAAAGAAGAAAGAAGCGAGTGGAGAGATAAATTGGGAGGAAAAAAGGTGAGGGAGGAGGATCAACCAACTCTTGTTCCTCCGTCTGGTGGGGAAGCTGGGCAGAAGAGCCTGTGGCAGTGGGAATGAGGTTTCTAGGCTGGTACCTCAATGTTTGTGAGCATCATCATCATCCAGAGGTGAGGTGGGATGGCAGCTCCTGCTCTGGTCGCTCTCTTCAGGCAACTCTCAAGCCCTGCATGTGATAGAGGTGGTTAGAACCTGGCTGTGGCTGTGGGCTTGAAACCTGAGTGGGGAGGAAAACCAACCCCAAGTTCATTCATGTATTTCAAAAATCTTGTAGCTCTGAGGGTCTTTGGAGTCCAGACTTGATTTCTGACCACATGTGGAAGGGAGCAGTGTACCTCTTTGATTTTCAAGACGCCTCTGCTGATGTCCTGCCCCGCTATGATCTCACCATGTGTATTAACAGCTAAACATCAGGGGCACAGAGAGGGATTCTCATATCCCTAGAACCCAGCTGATGTTACGGGGCTGAATTGCACTGCGATAGGTGTTCAGGTCTCTACCTGACCATGAAATGCTGTAATATTCAAGGCAAAACTATATAAATAGGGCTTTTGATTTGGTTAAATGCTGTAGGAGAAGCTCCTGGACCCATTCCAGGCAGATTTGGCCATGCTTTTACAGGTCCAGGTAGGACGGGTAATTGACTTTGAAGCTCATAAAACATTAATCTTCGCCTTTGAACAAGGGACTTTTTTATCCTCCACATTTGTACGGCGCCTTGTACAAGTTGTCTTCAATCTTCATCGAGCTCTCTGGACACTACCAGAATAAAAATATTAACTATAGTGGTTAGTAGTTGCTGTTCCCATGGAAACATGTAACTCAGCTCTTAGTAGGTAAGTGAAGGAATTGATGATGATTTCCAAATATTTGCATAATAATGTAAATGTGTTTGGAATTAAATCTGCTCAGCTGCTACCACTGGGACTGCACAAACTTGGCTCCGGTGTGAAAAGCTTTGTCAAGGGCACATGGCTCTTAGCAGGGAACTTCAGCCCTTGCTGTGGAGAGGGATGAGGGTGGACACAGAGCGAGATCTTCACAGTGCGGTGCTGAAGCCACGTGTAGGCATGGGGAGGTTGGAGTTTTGCTTTTCCTTCCCAGTGAGTGAATGTCTCCGTTATAACCTGAACTCTTCCATTCACTCCTCATCTTCGACTCTTGAGATATTTCTACAAACCAGTTTTACTGCTCCATTTTCCCATCCTGTACCTACTAGCGGCTCTTTTAGTTGCCTCTTGGGCAACGATTTTTGTGTGGTTGAGTTGCTTGACCTTTTTTCCCCAATTTCCAGTTTCTGCAGCGTCCCTCGGATGTGGCTGCCCAAACCTCTCCCGGTTACTTGCCCCACGTTAATCCAAGATTTTGCACCCACTCGCCTTTTCAGACAAGATGTTTTACCCCATGAAGGGCTTCACACGTGCTGGAGGTGGACCAACCTCCATCACCCCAAGGAGGTCTTCACAGGGGAAAATACGCATTTCTCTGACCGATCGTGGTGGCCTTGGCTCATGTTTCCTGCAAGGGTCTGTCCTGTAGAAAAATTCCACACAAAGAACCCTGCAGCCTGCAGTTCGCAGCCTTTCCATCCCAACCATGGCCAGGACACCCCATGGGACCTTTCCTCCTGTCCTTCTGGTCCCTCATGCCCCCATTGGCCAAGAGCGATGATCCTTCTGTTGGATGCAGGGCTGATTTTTATCACTCCAAGTTCAAACAGTGGCATCTTATTCCACATCGAGCCCCGTCGCTGCTTTGCCTTTTGCTCCAGGCTTGGAGATGCCATAAATTCGCATTCTCCTTCCCAGCCCCGCGTGAAAATAGTTGGACTCAAAAAAAGTCCTAGTTTTGCAACTGGCTACCTGCCTCAGGATCTCAGCTTTCTTTTTTTAAACCGTTCTTTGCAATTCAAATAAGAAGCAGAGGAAGAAAATACTGGTTTGTAGCTTGGGACAGGGCTGCTCCGGGAGCTGCTGCTGCCGTGACGCGTCGGCATATGCCTCATAGCCCAAAAAGTGATTTAATTGTTACTGACTCGGCAAACAAAACGAAGTGTATTGTCACTCTTAAGAAAGACCTTTGCAGAATATCCATTAATATCTTGGGAAGCTGAACTATCCTGTCTAACAAGTGACTTGTAATAGAAAAATATACCTTTTACTTGACTGTCTGCTTATGCAAGCCCGTTATTTGAACGCGGGGAATTTATGTGCAGTCTAATTTTGGAATAGCGAGTGTACACAGACTGCTTCAGTCTTCATCTTCAAGTGCAAAGAAAAGGGTATTTTGACTGTGTCTGGATGTCATGGCAGCCTCGCCGTCTTCGGGCGTGCAAAAATATTGTGTCAGGACTGTCAAAATCATGAGGCGCGTGGAAAAAAAAAAAAAAAGACGATAAAAAGAAACAGAGATGGAAATCTCTCTCTTTTGAATTTTGCACTTCAAGAATTTATATTTTCTTGCGGTTTACTTTAACTGCGAGCAGACTAGACATGAAAAGAGTCGGGAAAATAATTTGTGGCTGAAGTCTCTCCATCACCTCTGTGCTTTAAAGAAAGCCTTAGATATTCCAGGTGGGAAATCGTGATGCAAAAAAAAAAGCCAAACGACCCACCTCTGCGATCGTGCACGGAGATGAAACACAAGATGGAAAATATTTACACTGGAGAAAACTCTTTCCAGTAACCAAGGAGGAAAGCACAAACCACAGACGCGGAGGAGCGTAGGAGGGAGCTGCAGCCAGTCGTACATATGGCGCGGAGTCTCCCAAATCCCGCGGTTACGCATCCTCGTCTCGCAGGATGAGCGGCCGGGCTGTTTGTTTTATTGCACTTGATAGGGAAAGCGGCAGAAATGCAATCGAATAGAATCGACCTCTAAGTTATAGCGGCCACCGTTTGATTGGAAAGGGAATCCACTCCTGGTTAATCTTTCTGGAGAGGCCCGAGGTGTTATGTAGTGACCTGATGTAGCTGCGCCGTAAACTGGAACTCGCTCAGGCTACGGGGCTTTAAATAAGCAATGGCAGTCGGAGGGTTGTGCGTTTGTGTTTCAGGAATTGGAGGAGAAAGATGAACATTTCATCCCAATTAATCGAGTAAAACGCTGAATAAAAAAAAAAAAACGGGGGGGGATGAGGAACGCGCTGTAAAATTGCACTAAGAAGAAGCGTGAAATCTATAAAGCTCGAGGCTTCAATCTACTTAGGAGATTGTCGTGTAGTGTCATGGGCTGCTGTTTTTTAACTCGATAAAAGCCACGGGCTGCGAGCAAGACTTTTGATCTAGGTCACGCGGAGAAAGATCTCAAGCCCGTTTCCTTCACGCCCAACCCGGCTGGGTTACAATTCATTTCTTGCTTCCCGGTGGGGCTTTTTCACGCCGTTCTGAGCTGGTGGGATGCCAACGCCTGCCGTCAAATGATGGATGCAAGGGAAAACCATCTTTGGGTGATGAGAGGATGCCCCTCTCCAGGTGATTATGGTTTGAGAAAAGGAAAAACTGACAGGCTGTGATGGGAGCTTGGGGACCAACCTCTGCCGGGCCCGAGGCGCTGGATGGTCACCTCCCTCTGGCGGTTGCTGCGGAGGGGACTGAGGTATGGCTGTACCATTAATCCAAATCAGCCCGAGGTACAGGTGGTTTTGGTGGCGTTGAATTTCCGTTCTGCTGCTCTTCTTCCTCGTTAAAACCACCTTAATTTCGTTGGTCTCCTTCTGTCTCCAAATTGAATTTAGGTAGATTGGATTAGCGCGGCTTTGATTTTGAACCAAGGTCTTTCACGCAAGCCCCAGTGCTGTAGGACTTGGCTCCGCTTTGTTTGCTCTTCTGGGAAGGCCCGTTGGGGTCCTCCTTGGGTCTCGAAAGGGGGGAAAAAGTGTCGGTGGTGGGTGCCATCCGTGCTGGGACAAGCAGCACTTCTCAGCCAGCCCTGATCTTCATCCAGTTTTGTCTCCCCCAGGGAGCTACTGACAGTGGGACATCACGTCAACCCCTGATGACCTCACTGCACAGCTTGGGGGAGATGATATTTTAGAGAAGGTTTTTCTTCAGTGACTCTTTCTCTGGCAAAAAATAGGTTGTCAGGGCTGTGTGAAGGGATCTGCCACCAGTTTTGGGATCTGTAGTGGAGCATCTCCAGGACGTGCCCGACATATGGGACACTCCAGGACTCCCTTCAAGGGGATTTGCAGCACAAATCGTCCACATTTGTTCCTTGTGGCCACCACCACGGTGGTGTTTTTGGCTTGAGATGAGGCTGTTTCTCCTCGTTGCTCACAGAAGCCTTCATAACTTTGGAGATCGTGCAGCCGAGCCGCTGTGGAGAGGACTTGGAGGGGGTGAGGGTGACCGCAGGCTGGAGGCCGGGTGCTGTCAGCTCTGAAAGTTCATCTCGCCAAAGTTTACCGAGACGGGCACAAACATGAAGAGCCTTTCCATGCTTTCTTTGATTAGTTTTATTATTATTTTTTTATTTCTTGCCATCGAGGATCTCATGCCAGGCAAAGCCAATTTAAACAACGTCTCTGTGCTGCCGAGCTGGGTCTGTGGAACGTTGTTCCCGCTGTACTATAGCGTCTTATTGCAAGTGTTTTTACAGCTGATTTAGCTGAGGGGGGTCAAATTTTCCCCCTCCTCTTTCCCCAAAGCCTCCCCAGCACTTGCTCTCCAGCTGTGCACGCCTCATCGATAAGCCCAAGCCCTGGAGCATTTGCCAGCTGTGGAGAGGCACAGAGCCCTCACTGTCGTTTACTTGTGCATATTAATATGATTAGCGGCGCTTTCTTCGTAAATCCAGGCCTCCTTTTGCTTACACGAGATCTGAATTCACGTGGTGGAGGAGGCAGCCTGGGCTGGTTCGGATTTACACCGTGGGGAATCGTCTGCAGGCTTTGAGCCACCGACGTTAACCACAGAAAAAGGAGAAAGGAAAAAAAAAAAAAAAAAGAGGCACTGCTTTGTGCATCTGCTTCGTCGACAGCTTGTGGAGTTCAAAGGAGAATAATTATAAGCGAATATAAAACTCCTCTGTAAATATAAGTAAGAAATGACCTGGGAATGGCAGGAGTGATGGGGTGGCAGCAGGGATGCGCCGCGGTTAGGCTGGGGGCCGGCTTGCACGTACGGCTGTGCAAGCAAAACCCTGAGCACGTTTTAAAAAAAGGGAATGCACTAAGTCAAAATGCACGTGGTTGGTGCTGACTCCAGGGCTTCTCGGAGCTTTTTTGCAATTTCTTTCCCATTACGGGCATGTCGTGAGCGGTTGCCTCCCGCGTGCAGCCGCGGCTGCCTTGGGGTGGAATTTTTGCAGATGGGACTCTTGTTTGGCTTGGAAGGACCGGTTCTCAATTTCATTTATCAATTAAAATTTAAAAAAAAAGGGGGGGGGGGGGGAAATAAAAAGGAGACAGGCAAGGCAAGGTGCGTGTACGAGTAACTTGCCTTCTCCAGCACTTTTCAACCCAGAGCATTTCACCGGCTGAGGAAGAAAAACCCTGTGTGTGTGTGTCACAGCACAGGCGGATGAAATGCTGCTCCCTCTGGAAGGAGAAAAGACCAAAAAGGCTTTTCTTATTCACAATAAGAGTACGTGGTGGTTTAAGATGGAGAAAACGACGCTGAATTCAGCTGGAAACTGGAGCGGGGACTTGAGGAGTCAGCGGGCGATGCTGAGCGTGTAACGGGGGCGCTTGGCTCAGTGCCCTCTGCTTTTACAAAAGGAACGTCCCGAGAGCCTGAATTAATAATTTTCCCTCTTGATTAGCCTCAGCTAATCTTTTGCTGAGGAATGCGGGAGAAGACGGGACAGTCCCAAAGCCATAAACCTGGTAACCCCCATCACCGCGGGCGAGCTGGCGGTTGGTAATCGGCGTGTTTGGAGCCCTGCAGGGACACCTGCGCCAGAAATATTTTAGATTCCCATCTGCAATGAGAGCCCGTAAAAGCAATGGAGGAGATTGAGCTGGGATAGTAATTTGTGGCATGACATCAGACTCAGAGAGTCAAATTACCTTTGCTGCTTAACATCCTTTCCTGCAAAACGAAGGAGAACCTCCCGTGTGTAAATCTCCTCTTGCTCAAATACGAGCTGTTAAATGCTACCACGGAACGACTTCTGCTGAAGCGCAGTCGGTGCTGCAAAGGGAGAACGCTGCTTCACTCGAAACGACACGAAGCTTTGGTGTTACCAAGCAGCAATAATTAGCCAAGGGATAGAAAAACACCCCAAGCCCCGATGACACAGGGTTGATTCATCCTCCTGAGCATCCAAAGAGATAAATGGTACCTGGAAAGCAGCAGCGACCTCGAGCATAAATAACACCGAGAGGTTCAGGGCCAGAAGAACTTGTTTTTTTGCAGTAGGAAAGTCTGGTCTCGGATCGACTCATCAAAGGCAAGCCTGACCTTTAAGAGGCTGGTTGGTGTCACCTAAAGGGAGGCGTAAAATGTGCCGCGTCTCGGACCTTTTCCTAACGAGAGCAGGAATTCATTCAATTAGCCGGCTTTCCTGGGGAGAAAAGGTCAACTTTCTTTCCACCTTCCGCCGGTCCCCTGACAACCAGAGCACCCACAAAATTAGGCTACCACTGAAAATTAATTGTGTTTGCCTGAGCACACTCATCAATAGCATCAGGGGGAAGAGAGGCAGCTCAGAGGTCACTCAGGGCTTTTTTTTTGTGTCTGGACTGTGACATTAAGGTTGTCACGTCACTGATAGACTCCCGTTGGTGGTGAGTTGCTCTCGGGAGCCTGTTGATGTTATTGTGGAGCTGGAGAGAGCCAACACAGTTGTCAAAAAAGCTATTTCTAATCGGCGACGTCGCGGGTACTGCTGTTCCAGGGGCTGAGCCAGGCTTGGCTGACCCCAAGGGTTGGTGCTGGTCACTCGTCATAGCTTGGGGAATGAAAAGACTTGGGGGGGGATGACGTTTTCAGCTTGGTATCACAAGTCAAATGGTTGGTTGTTTTTAGTAAATAGGGGGGAATGTTCATTTTTTGAGCCAGTCTGTAAGCTCTTGGATTTCTGAGTCCAAAATGGGTGGGTTTTTTTTAGCCATCATGAAGAATCTCAGCAGCTTTGGCAGCTGGAAAGCAAACACGAGCCTGAAACCTTCTTGCAAGGGCTTTCCTCACCGGGCGGCGCAAAGGAGTCGGTAGCATCCCCGTGTTTGTCCGTGAACCCCTCTGGTCCCCAAGAGGAGCTTGATGCTCACGAGTCCTGCCCCACAAGCTCATCCAAGGAGTGTGTTTAAGCCCATCTTAGTGCGATCAGCACCATCCTCTAGGTCCAGTTTGCGCCAGTTTGGCTGTTGGCCACCCAGAATGAAAAAAAATTAAATTAAGTCGCGGTGCTTGTCCGCTGCAGGTGTCTCATATGCTCCTTTGCCAGGACCCAGCCCCTTTTCCGAGTGGGAAAAGCTGCTCCGATTCCTGTGCTCCTGCTTGAGAAGGTGTGTGAGCTCCTGGTCAGCAAGACTTTATCCTCCGTAGGACTGGTATTAGCAAGCACGGTGGGACGTCCCCAGTCACATAGTGGTGCAGGCTGTAAATATATATCAGTGACTTAATGAGAAAATCCTTTAAGGGATGTAGATGCTTCAAAAGCTTTTCTTAAAAAGAAGGAAAAAAAAAAAAAAAAGGCCCCAAAGTCAGGAAATATTCATTTAAGGCAAAACTAAAGGAATAAAAACCAGGAGCTGGCTTTGGGAAATCTGGTGAAGCAGAGATAAGGCACCTAAAATCAAGGGGCACATGTTGCAAAGCAGTGCCAGGCAGCATTTAAATTAAATATGCATTTCACGCTGCAGCTTTCATTCGAGTCTGGTGTGTAAAGTTAAATGCCCGTAGCCGAAATGTGAGTCCTCAAAAGAGCGAGAATTCACGGCGTAGTGAGGAGGCATGAGAGGGAGCCTGGCATGGAAAACATTACGGGTATCGGCCGGAGCCCGGGCGTCTCGCACCAAGGGGACGAGGTTTGGGGGCTGCTATCTGCAGCCTCGCCCTTTGCTGTCCCGGGAGCTGCAGAAGTGCCTGCAAATACCGGTATTTTTATTATTGCTATTTTTTTCTGAGCACTGGGAATGAGATATCAGCGACTGTTGCGCGGTTTGGGGATGCTTTCTGGCATGCCCTGGATTTAGATGAGGATAATCCAGGTCATTACCCCCTCCTCTGGTTGACCCTTCCCCGAGCATCTTCCTTCTCCTGAAGATGAAGAGCTCTGCGCATACTAATCAATCTCACGGAGGCACCAGGAGGGTTTGTGGCTAGAAAGCGCTTTGAAGATAAAAGTCTTTTGCAAGCGCTAATTAAATTTAATTGTATTAATCTCCTCAGTGCAGGGATCATTGCTTTGCTCCGGCTTCGTCCGGCTGCAGCAACACGAGCTCCAGTTGGCGTTTGAGACCTCCCAGGTGCTTCCAAAAACAGATTGCTGCTGTCCCTGCACGGTGCGAAGCTGAGCTGGGCATGGTGGTGGGAGGGTTTTCCCCTCCTAGGAGTGCTTCACTGGTGCTGAGCTCAACAGTCTTCTTATTTTTTAAAAAAAACGGCTGTGAAGGAGCAAATAATCTGTCTTTCATGGAGCAAATAAAAGGTGTCTGTCCGGAGATGCACAGAACTCAGTGAAAGAAGTGGAGGAACCCCAGTGCCTACAACACCGTGTAGGAGCGCTCCAACTCTTGGTGGCCGCTTTTTAGCTCGTCTCGTTTTGCCCAGAAAGGTGGTAGAATCCCCATCCCTGGAAACATTCAAGGTCAGGTTGGACAGGGCTCTGAGCAACCTCATCCGGTTGATGATGTCCCTGCTCACTTGGACTCGATGACCTTTAAAGGTCCCTTCCAACTTCAAAACATTCTACATCGTCAGGCAACATCACCAAATTGTCGTTGTCCCTTCAGTTACAGCTCTCTCCTTGCTTGTTCACAAGACAGAGTGGCCAACACTCCGCGTTGAACGTCTCTGCCAAGGAGCACATCTGTCCCTCGTTGTTCTCTGTCTTGTCACAGCATCACAAAGCACTTGAAGGAATCACAGATGGCAACAAGCATCTAGAGCGTGCTTCTGGTTGGCTGGAGAGCAGGTGAAGACTGTCTGAGTAGAACAGGAGAGGAGGAAAATAAGAGTTGTGATTAATTATTCAGCTTTTCTAGAGGTTAAAACTGCAAGCCGTGCGGTCAGGGCACTGTATCTACTACATCCATGATGGTCAGACGTGTGGGGGAAAGATGAAAAGGGAGAAGAGAGGTTATGGAGTCTCCTTCTCTGGAGACTTTCAGAATCCACCTGGACATGTTCCTGGGTGACCTACTCTGGGTGATCCTGCTTTGGCAAGGGGGTTGGACTAGATGGTCTTTTGAGGTCCCTTCCAACTCCAACATTCCCAACCCCCATCCTCCCAACCCCAACTTCCAACATTCTGTGATTCTGTGAAAAAAAGCTTGAGTGTTGCAAGGTCTTTACCAGCTCTGCCGTGTCTTTGCTGCCAGAGCTCCAGCCGTTGCAGCGTTACGGTGGTGGCACCTGCAGCCACGTGAGATCTTCTGCTGCGCAGACTCCACTGCAGCAGGGCTGGGCTCACTTGAGATGGTTGAAATGAGGAAGGAGTTGACACTGATTTAGAGAGGATGGAGGGGAAACACTAGTAAGTCCTCAGGTACAGGGAAGACGAAGCTGGAGAGAAAGGGAAGGATGAGCTGTGGTGGGTAGGTGAAGGACAAATGGACTTGGGTGATAGGTAGGACACTGGGTGAAGCCCTGGAAAGAAGTCTTCTCCTCCTGCTGTCCCCATAATGAAGTGAGGGGAACCCATCTTCTCTGGTGGCTTTATGGACAGGTTAGATGATGGTCAGTTGGAGAAGGCTGGGGCTGCCTCCTGAGACAGGAGGTTGGGTTTGGTGATCTCCCCAGGGATCCTGGCAAGATCTGGCCCTTTCCTGCCACGCGGGGTGACGTGTAGATGATGTTCCTGGTGACCTGCACCGCTGGCACGTTGACATCTTGTTTCTTCCAGACACATTTCCAGTGTTTTGAAGGCTGCTTTAATTTTTCGCCCAGGCGAGATGTGTCCGGTCACGACTGTTGACGGGTCTGGATGCCTTTCCTGCACAGTGGCAGCGGAGTGAGGTTGCAGAACCCCGTAGCAATGAAAAACGAGCTGGTTTGGAGCTGCAGAGACACCACTACCTGGGCAGAAACCCAACGCTTTCGGGGCTATCAGGGGATGGTTTTGGCATGCTGCCGCCACCAGAACCGGGGAGCTTTAGGAGAGAGTGTTTTGTTTATCAATTTTAATATTTTTGTTGTGGTTATTACTTCCACTGCTACTCTTTAAGGAGAAACTTATAAAGATTAAGAGAGGGAAATGCCATCTGCAGAGTTTGGCCAAGTGACAAATTGTACTACATGATGTCGTTACTCAAATGTTTTGGAGAGTGTGATCAGCTGAGAAGGGAAATGATTGCCGTTGCCTTCTCTTAAATGTAGATGCACAGAAGGAAAAGTCTCTTTTCTTCCCGTGGAAGGTCAGTGTGAGAAAAGCAAAATGGGCTTCTCTGGAAAGGGGAAAGAGGTTTCTGCTACACGCATGTGACATGTGTGTGCGGAAGTCCTCTTTGTGGGGAAAGGCCAAAGATAGCAGAGGGTTCATGCAGGAGCCTGGAACAAAGGACACTGAGCCAGCTCTGCTTTTCCTTGCTATCTCCTCTCCTTTGGTCCATGACAAGAGACCATCAGCTCACAGGGACTCTGGTTTTGATGGCTCCCTGTCAAGCAAGAAACCCATTTTGCCCAAGTTCTGAGCACCACGGCACTGGCGTTTCAACCACCCACCACCCTCCCTAAACTAATTTATTTTGCGACATTTCCCCACCTGCCGCAACATCTGGGTCTGGTCCAGGCTGCTGGTCCCCGTGGGGGAGCAGAAGGTCCCTCCAGTTTGCTCCTCAATGGTCCGGACTGCTGCTCTGGTGACCCTTCCATCGCTTCTCCAGCCTCCTCCAAGACATCCAAAACCGCGGAGTTTGGACTCCCACCTAATTCCGTGCTAGGACTGAAGCAGCTCCACGGTGCAGCCGCATCACAAGGGGTGTCGGAGCTGATTCTGGGGGAGAAATGGAAAAAAAAAATCCTGTTTATTGCAGTGATGTCCTGATTGAAATGCATTTCTCACACTCCGAGCTCTTACCCAAGCGCGTTCCCGAGGGAAAAATTGACACATTTTAACGTTTCACAGCAGTTTGTTATACTCCATCCCGGGAGCCAGGAACAATTTATCTTCAGCGTCTCATCGCAGTGCCCTTCAGTACAGATATTTATTTATATAACGGTGGTAATGGCCTCCTGGGGTTGTTTGGATAACGTCGCATGGGCTTCCGTAAATATTTCAATAATAAAAACGGTAATCAAGCACGATTGCCGCGATACAAGTTTGTATTGAACCCGTGAAAACCACAAACTCATAAAAGCAAGAACACTTGCGTCTGACTCCTGGCTCCATCCCATGTTGCTAAAGCCAAGGGAGTGGGGCTGGGCTTTGGCCCAGGCTTTGGTTGCTGGATTAGGTCATTTTGTTGGTGCGACGCTTGAGCCTAGGGCTCAAGGATGCTGAGTGGGTCCCGTGGGACCCTCTCTCTGCGCCAGGTTTGAGAGTTGAGATTTGCAGAGGCAAAATCTTGCCTTGGGGTTGGAGTTGGGGTGCGGTGCAGATCTTTGAAGCCAGGTGTCGCGGGTTGACCCTGGCCAGCCGCCAGGTACCCACACAGCCGCTCACTCACTCCCCCCTTCACTGCTGAACAGGGGGAGAAAATATCTCCAAGGGCTCAGGGTTTGAGATAAGGACAGGGAGATCACCCTCATTTACCGTCCCGGGCAAAACAGACTCAGTTTTGGGGAAATTAGGTACATTTATTAAAAGAACTAATCAGAGAGGAGTAGTGAGAAGTAAGAAAGAGCAAACAAATCTTAAACAGAACACCTTCCCCCCATCCCTCCCTTCTTCCCGGGCTTAACATCAATCCCGGTTTCTCCACCTCCTCCCCCCGAGCGGCGCAGGGGGACAGGGAATGGGGGCTGCGGTCAGTTCATCCGACGTTGGTTCCACCGCTTCTTCACTCCGGGGGAGGACTCTTCACTCTTCCCCAGGGCCACTGTGGGGTCCCTCTCACGGGAGACAAGCTTCACGCTCTCTTCTCCGCGTGAGTCGTCCCACGAAGGGCAATTCATCAACTTGCCCAACGTGAGACACCTCATGAGGGGCAGCCCACCCCTCGTGAGTCTGAGGTGCAGTCCTTCGGGGGAAACTGCTCCAGCGTGAGCCACCCACAACGTCCCAAAAGTCCCACCTGCCAACCTGCTCCAGCGTGGGCATTCCCTCTTCCACGGGCTACAGGTTCCGGCAGCAACTTGCTCTGATGTGGGCTTCCCACAGGCTACAGTCCCCTTTCAGGCATCCACCCACACGGCGTGGAGTCCTCGGTGGACATCTATGCGGTGATCCTCACGGTGGACTTCTGCACCTCGCCCATGGGCTGCAGGGGGACAACCCGCTTCACCATGGTCTTCACCACGGACCCGGGGGACTCCTTCTGCTCCGGCGCCTGGAGCTCATCCTCCCCCCCCTCCTTCTTCACTGACCTTGGTGTCTGTACAGATTCTCACTCCTCCATCTCTGTGCCAGCTGTTATGGCGCAGTTCTTTTTTCCCGTTCTTAAATATGTTTTTCACAGAGGCGTTCCTCTGCTATCACCTTACTGATAGGCTCAGCCTTGGCCAGCGGCGGGTCCCTCTTTGTAACCGGCTGGCATTGGCTCTATCAATCTTGGGGAGCTTCTAGCAGCTTCTTACAGAAGCCACCCTGCAGCTTCCCCCCCGCCGCTGAAATCTGGCCAGGCCAAACCAAAACACCAGGTATGAGTGGGAGGCAGCCTTTGCATCTTCCTAACCCCGATGCTCTGTTCCCCCTGCCCAGCTCCTCGAGGATTTCACTTTTTTGGGTGCAAAAGTGGGTGCAGAGTGGACACAGGCGTTTGTGGTGCCCACCAAGGATGGTGGAGGATCCCAGCCCTTCGCCGGGAACCGTGCAGCCTGGCAGTGAGCTGGGGGGCTCTCCGTGAGCCTTGGCAGCCAAAATCCCTTTGGGCTTTGCCAGGGCAATGCTTCTCTTCAAAGAACCGATATTTTCCTGTCGGTGGGAATGCTCTGCTTCCGTCTGGTGTTTGCCTTCGATGTATTTATAGAGAGGATTCGTAGCCTTCGCCTCGCCAGACGATGCACAACCCCAGCAGTGCTGGACTCCTCCCAAACAGCAGGTTCCCTGCTCCTCTTCCCATCCCAGCGGCTTTGGTGGGCTCCTTTCCCCGCGTCTCGGTGACCAGAACTGATGACAGTATTTCAGATGAGGTTCCACCACCGAGACTCTCTTGCAGGCATCATTTCTTTGTGTGTGTTGGCACCCAAGAAGGTGGATTTGGGGGATGAGCAGGGTGCCCAAGCTCTGAAAGCTGGAGTGGAGCCATCCCGCCCTCCTTTACCCATCAAAAAGAGATTCCTCATCTAAGTCAGTCAGGAAGTTTCAAAGGATGGGCTGTAGAGGGACCTTAGTGACCACCTGAGACGCGATGGTCAGCTCAGAGATGGCCAAAACACAAAGAGGCAAACGTTTCACTTACTTTGTCTGTCTTGCAAAATCCACTTTATCTCCCAGAATCTCAGCAGGGTTCGGCTTATTCCTCGTACTCTGTCCAGTCACTGTATTTCACCTCCTGCCCAGTCTCTTGTGCTGCCCTTTTCTCCTCGTGCCTCATAAAAACTCCAATATCAGCGACACCATTTCCCACTTAAATCACCAGTTTAGTGCTGATTGATTTTATTTAATTTTTTTTTTCCCTTTTTTTTCCCCCCCCTCCAGCAAAATTCATTGCAGTGCTGCGGGCCACGCTAGATGTAATTTTCACGGGTTATTTTTATCCCAGGAAAATATTAGACTGCCTGCTGCCATATGAGATCTGTCTGTGCCCCGCCGGCCTCGCCGTGGGCAGCACACGGCGACACAATGCAAATATTTTTATACATAGCATCCTCCATATGCGGCGGCGGAGGGGGTGGCGGGAGGAGAAAGGTCTTGGGGGGGCACAACGGGGGCTTTGGCAGGAGCAAAGGGAGGGTGGTGGCGATGCTGCAATGAAAGAGCGATGCTTTGGGCCGAAGATGGGACATCTAGAGAGAAAAAAAAAAAATCCTTTTCTGGTGCAAAAAGGTTTTGACGTGCCGATGGTGGGAGCAATGATGGTCTTTGCGTGGGAAACTGGGGTTGGAGGAGCAGAAGGGACCCTGGCGGAGCGTCACCTCCTGCAGCCACCCGCTCTCCCCGCTTTGCTAACCCTGATCTTGAAAAATTGGGTGAAAAATCTTAAAATTGGGTGTCGTTTAAGCTAACAAATACGCAGTCTGAAGTTCTCCGCTCTCCAAGCCTGCAGACTTGTAGTTTTTCTTGTATTAAGGTCTAAAATATGTTTTACTCTTCAAGGTAAAGATTATTCAGTGGGGAGTTTTCTAAGGAAACAGAGGGACTGAAACTAATGGTGGAAATGTGTGGAAAACCCCAAGTCTCTCTAAAATATCTTGCATCCTGGTTGTTGAAGCATTGCTTAGGATGTGAGACCAAGACTTACACACTGAGTATAGAGCAGAGAGTTGGTGTTTCTTTTTTTTTTTCCTTCCCTTTTTTCTCCTCACCTCAAGAAAAATCACAGAACCACAGAACGTTAGAGGCTGGAAGGCACCTCAAAAGATCATCTAGTCAATCAGCAATTGATTTCAGGTCTGTCTTGATTCTTACTGGACAAGACTTTGAAATCTCAAGCAAATGCATGAGCAGAAGAGGCATTTCCCTCACTGATGTAGCTAAAATCCCTGTGGGTTTTTTCCCCTGCTCTGATAGACCAGCTCTCTCCTAGCATTTTCTAATCATAAACCGCATCTGAGGCACATCCTTTTCCATTAAAATAAGTGTTTACTTAGTTGCTGAGTTCACCAAAGTGCTTCGAAATTACATCACTCAAAACGCTGACATTTATAGGCAATGCAAATTAAATAGACATAACCACAGCTGTCAGTGCAATTCAGGCAGGGCAGGGAGTCAAGGTTTCTCGAAACGGTGAAAACCTCCCCGCCCGACGCCGGTCTTCAGCCGTCCTTGCATCGGCAGTGATTTTATTTAATTGCACGCGAACTCCAAAGCTTTCACAGCTCAACCTAGCTTTGTGCTCAGAGATAAATTGCTTTTCGCTGAAAGGATGCGAAAGCAAACAGGGCTGGAGCTGGGCTCTGGCAGCAGAGTCCTCCTGCGCAGGGTCCTGAAGCTCTTTCGGCGCTTCAACCTCCAACGCCGTGTCCTGGAGAGGGACCAGGGCAAATTGAAGAGTTGTGAGAGGTTGTTACTCACTGGAGTGGCTGCAGAAGGGGAAAGGTGGATGGGTTGTGGGGAGGCACGAGCTTGGCTCGAGAGGGAAGTCTTGGCCCTGCCAGTTAAAGGCCAAATCCTGGCTATCTACTGGTGGTGCTGGAACAGCGCAAGCTCTGCAGCATCCTCCGGGCTGGAAGAGTTGCGCACGGACCCTGCAGAGGAGCTGGACCTGGCCCAGCTGATGACCTGCATGGACCTTGCAGTCCCGTGGAGGCTCTCCCCGCACGTCCGGGTGGTGATGGTGATGGGATCACCACTCGGGGTGCTGACCCACCGTGATCTTCTATCCCGCTTTGTGCTTTCTCATGGGACCCACCCTCCCAGAGGGGTTTGCTGGGGGCCAGCGGTGCTCACAGCTGGAAGATCTCCCTGGCACCTCTCCCCCTGGCTGAAAAACCACGTCCTGCCGACTCCTCTACGAAGCCCATGGGGATGACATCTCCCTTTCATCTGTGCCAAAAGCCGAGTGGACACCTGAGCTCGGCTTCTGCAACGTCCTGGTCCCCTCCATCCATCCGTCCACGCTGAAAGAACCCAGCACTGGGAAATCTTCCATCTGGCTCCGTTACCAGCCAAAATTAGCAGCAGCTCTTTCACCGTTTAATATTTCAAGATGTTCTGGGTGAGGCTCTTGGAGGGGGGAGGGATCCGTGAGAACCGCTTCTGCACCTTTAAAACATGCCTTTTTCCTATTTATTTCTCTTTTTCTTTTTTTTTTTTTTGATCATTTGTGTCCCTGCAGTGGCAGCAGCTTGCCGAAACGAAAGCCGACAGATGGGTGGCCCGGGGAGCCGGCACCCCCAGCTCTGGATGTGGGGAATATTTCCCCCTCTGGAGGAAATATCTCTCTGTTATCGCTCTGCATTTCTGGCAGCAGCTCCCAGGGACAAAGGAGATACCGGGGTGGCTCTGACCACCACCTTGATTTTTTGTCCATCCTCCCTCCTGCATCACTATTCCTTGCCACATGCGATTCCCAAAGGATCCTGGGGTAGGAAGGGAATTTATTTTTATTTATAAGCAGTGTAACCTGGCGGGAGGAACCTTCCCTGCCCTGTCGTGACCCCGACAGAAAAACAGGTTACGAGACACTTATTTCCCCACTTTAATGATTAAAGCTTAAGCTTAATAGGAGAGAAGCAGGGAACTGAAATATTTATTTGCTGGGTCCTCAGCGTCCAGCCAAACCGCTTTAACAGTTCTGTGCTCAGCTTGCTGGAGACCTGCTGGTTTCTCCTGCCCCGTATATTATGTAAGAAGCTTTTTAATAATATACGTTGAGACATATGGCCCCTCAGATTTAGTATGCAAATGCAATATGCTTAACTAAAAATAGCGGATATGCTTAATGTAGTTTGTTATAACACCTTCTGTTACTTGGTGAGTAATGAATCGCGGCTGCGCTTTGGAGAGAGCTTGGGATGGAGCGAGCAGGAGAAAACCTCCGCTCCGGGATCGCCTGGTGTAGTGAAGGAGCTCGGTCATGTCCCATCTCCTTCCTCTTCCAGCGCCGTGACCAGATAATTAAGTAGAAGATACTCAGATAAATATTTAGTGGGTGATTAAGTACTGAATTGCTGATGGGGAAGCTTTGGGTCCCCGCGCGGTGTCATCATTGCCTTCTGTCCCGGAGCGCTGATTTGTGTGTTGGGGTTTACATCCCAGATCTGGTACCCCCGGGTACACCCTGGGAATTGCTCGAATCCCAGCCCTGCGCTGCTCTTCCAGCGTTTGGGCCAGCTGGGCTGTCTGCACCTTTCACGTACAAGGAGGTTTGTCAAAATATTTTTGCATTAGGAAAAAAAAAAAAGAGAAAACACAACCTGTCGGAAATATTCCTGACTGTATCCCAAGAGATAAAGAGGACGAGTGGCTTTACCTCTGTAGTTAATAACCACTACCTCGCCTGCCTTTGACACAATCTAGTGGCCTTTCATGCTTTCACACTCTTTCAGGTGTGGGGCTTTTGGTTTTGTTTTCCCAGAATATGTCTTTAACCTCACACGTGCAATACCTGATGATTTGCCGTAGCAAGCAGTTATCAGGAGGTTATCACATGGTGCTTCTGTGCTGCTCTTCATCACCATCAAAACTTCCAGTATAGCCTTGAGATCGTCATTGATGAACCGCATCTACCTGGGTGGTTTGCAGGGGGCTCAGATTGTTTCCTACCTCTGTGAGAGAGAAGAAGCTGGTCCGTCAGGAAAAGATCCTTTCTCGCTCCGTTTCATCCCGACGCTGAGTATTAGAGAGGACCAGGAGAACACGAAGTCCCTGTTGCAGCGCTTTGAAGCAGCGTGGTTTGATTTCGTAGCTACGGGGAAGCGTTTGCAGAGGGGGAAGCTGGTTACCTTTATCAGTTCCTTAGCTCTGAAAAGGGAACGCCTGAATTTCCCATTGGGGCTTGTCTGATCCCGTTGTAGCTGCTTCTGGAGATGAAGGAGTTGCCTTGGCTCGGTGGAGGGAAGTTGCAACACCTTGGCCGTGACTCATCCCGCTGTAGACGTTTCCCTGGGATGGGATGAATCACTCTGCCCCGCTCATTTGGCGACAGGAGAAGCCTGAAAATAGATTTAAGAGTCCAAAGCTGGGCTATGGGGCTTACCTGGAGCTTGTACTGGTGCTGTCCTCAGCCCTGAGTCCTCCTCCAGCAGGAAGGACCTCAGGGGCATCCCTACAGCAACAACTACGAGAGCCCAGTATGGACCATGGGCCACAGCATGGAGAGAAAAGGCGGCGTTCCTTGGCGCACTCAAAAGGTTGCAGAGGTTCCCAGCCTTGGGTGTGATGTCCTGCCTTGTGGGCTTCCAGCAGAAAGGGGGCAAGGTTGAGCGACCTGGCCTCAGAAATAAGGGCTGGTTGGTCTCCCATCACTCCTCCATACAGGACTATAACCAATAGATTAGAGGACTTTCCATCCTATAACGCCCATCCTCCACCTCCCAGAAAGCAGTTAGTGAGGTTTTCCCCTCTTCTTCACCAGGGACTCTTCTCCAGCCCCTTTGGGGACATCTTTGTCTTCTCCTGCATCAACTTGATCTTTGTCTTCTCCTGCATCAACTTGTCCTCATTCCCTTGGGGCAGCGCTGGCCCCACCGTGCACTCAGGGGCAGCCAGACCCCTCCAAAGCTTGGCCAGAAGGACAAGATCATGACGTACTCCCCACTCCCTTGGCCACCCTGTCACGGTGGCTTCTGTACATTTAATTTTGTCTAAAAAAAATAAATGCAGGGGAGCAGCCAAGCTTGGTTCCCACGAGCTCTGCAGCCTGGGACTCCTGCTCCTGCCACATCTGAGCGGGACACGTGGTGTTTTTCCCTGCAGCTGCCAGAGCTGGTGGTAGCCCGGCTCATTTTCATCCGCGGGGAAGTCCGTCCTCGCCGCTGGCTCCCAAAACAGCAGCCGCAGCCGAGCCTGCGATAGCGAAGCGCATGGGATAAGTTTAGAGCCACTGGTTCTAAGTGGGGAAAGTCGCGTTGACTCTGTCACCTCCCAGACTCTGATCAAACCTCCCTGAACCCTCTTGCAAGAACTCTTTATTTCAGCTTCGCTTAGTCCTGTTACCAAGCAACTTTAAGTGAAGCAAAACACGGCGCTTCCACAGAAACGAGAGCACACACGGGGCGGGGTGGGGGGGGAGCAAAACTGGTTTTGCTGGCGTTAAACTGGTTTCTTTGTAATTTCGTATTTTTTCGCTGTAGTCTTGCGGGTCCTGCTTTCTTATAGTTACGTTTCCATAGCGATTTGGTTGGGTTTGTTGGGTTTTTTTCACCTATAAATTTGTGTCTAGGAAAAATGTGAATGTTACGCCTGTGTTTAAGATTCCTGCACAGATGTAGTCTGGCTGGAGCGACAGTTGATTTCCCTGAGCCTGGCACCACAAAGCACGTCCCCTGGGTTGCCCCGGCTGTCCCACTGGTGTGATGAGCCCGACATGCTCAGGAGATGCTGAGCTGAGGGCACGGACCCCAGCGGGTAATCTGAGGACACGCTGCCAGATCCGACGAGCTAAATGGACGGCATGCAGGAGGGATGCCGGAGGAATTTAGGGGTTCACTGGATTGGTGGGAACGGGGGCGTAGCCGTGCTGTTTTCAGCACTCAGAGCAATTCGGGGGGCTCAGCCCCGATGCTGGGGGATGCCAACCCACCCCGGGGACCGACACGGAGGTGGAGGAGCTCTTGCTCTGCTGCGCATCGTTTCCATGGTGATGCTGAGCAAAGGATGCTGTAAAAACTTAGGGGATGAACCTCAACGTCTCACATCTTCTGGGCACGTCTGTGCTGCCGTGGCGATCCCCCTGCTCCTGGGGAGCCTTCCTCCCCAAGGGAGACAAGAAACTGCCCTGCACGGCTGCAGCGCAGCTGGCACGGGGGCGAACATCTGTGCATCCTTCCAGATGTTGTGCTTGGTGCTGCCCTTGCGGATGCTGTCCCCGTGAGGTACTCCCTGTCTTTGCACCTCAGGGCTGTTGGGTCGAGCTTTGCAGAGCGTAGAAGGAGCACTGGTGGCTCTTCCAATGAGTCAAGTAGTAACGTTACTCCGGTTTTACAGATGGGGAAACTGAGGCAGAGGATGACGAGAATCGGGGAAAAACCCAACCCTCTCAGATTGAGCCGTGTGGGATCTGCTTCAGTTTCTTCTGAGCAGGAGTATCTTCTGCAGAGCTGCTGGTGCCACCAGCAGAGCTGGCAAATGACGGCTCCGGCTAAAAGCGACCCATGACTGGGGCTGTGTCTTCAATTCCCAATAAATTAGTGCCAAGCACAGCTTCAGATGTTAATTGCCAGGGAGAAGTGGATTGGTTTGGACATGATAAGGTGGGGGGCAGAAGGGCAGCTCCGTGCCTTTGGCAGCATTTCTTGTTTTAATTGCAGCTTCTTGCGTATTCACAGGGTGCGTATTCGCGCACCCAAGCGTACAGTCAGCTGGAGCTTGATTAAGATTTTTCGAGTGATGCTCTAAGCAGAAAGCCCCGACAAAGTCATGGAAAGCCAACGCCAGAAATAGAAAGCTGTGCAGCCCGCAACATAGAATACTCTATAGCCAGCTTGAAGCACATGCTGAATTAATCCGCAGTTTAATTAATGCTACTGTAATCCTTCAGTGAAAAGAGCAGCTCAGGATTTGTTTGGAAACACTGCCTTGTGTACAATGTATATTAATGTATTTAAAAATGCGATCGTCAAGGAGTTTTTGCTCTGTTCCCGACCTGGGATGCGCCAAGGAGTGAATTTACAGGGACTGTCCTCTGGAAAGTGGGGTGGGAGATCGAGAGGGCTTCCCAACGTCACAGAAATTGGTTAAAAACCCTAAGTTACGAACCGAATCCCAGCTCACTGGCATTTATTTTTAAAGTTTTTCTGGCATCTGTGCCAATCGAAGGGTTAGTGTTTGCCCTGTTGGTGGGTGATTACAAGAACCAGGCTTAACGAAGCAGCAGCGACAGCCTGGACTGATGCACAACCCCGTGCCTCCGGGAGGTACCGCTCCAAGAAACCGTTCAAAATTATGCTAAAACTGAAAAAAAAACTGGCAAAAGCACGGCCAGGACATGTCTCTGTGGGTATTCACAACCTGGATTGCACCTCTTCGGTCTCAGGGTGACAGACAGGCTTGGCCACGGAGCCCTTTTGGGTTTGCTCTGCCCAAGGACATTCATTTTAGCAAGTTAAATGCACCCAAAACCAGACAGTTTTGTGCTGCTGAGACCTCCCTTTCCCTTACGCCTGCAGCAAATATTTAACCCACACTTCTGCTTCTCAGCCCCAGCACCGTTTAAGATGCAGCTAATGAGGGCTGGTCCAGGCGTATTCCATCAAAGGGGTTTTTAGCTGGGCTTTTATTTTCTCTCTTTTAGTGGAAAACAGCTATTTTGTAGAAAATGGATTTTTAGGAGAAGTGACAGGTTTTCAAAGCCAGTTTCGTGTTTATGGTTTCATCCTCTCTTGTGTTTCTCGCAGGAAAAACAGCGAATGCTGCCTGGCTTTTGGCAGCTTTTAAAAAAAAAAAAATAATAATGCTGTTTATTTTGCTCTTCTTGTTATTATCGAGGATGGAAATTAATAACTGTGTGTTTTAAAGCCGGAGTTTCTTCTGTGGCGTAGAAAATGTCTTTCCCTCCCATCCATGCTTACAGCTGGCTACGTGCCAGGATTTTCTATTTAAAATTACAAGCCCTGTTGCTTTTAAGTCTCTTTTGGATGCTCGCAGGCTATATCTTGATCGCTCGAGATGCTCGTAGCCGGGTTTACCCGCAGATGAACCCGGTCATGGGAAATAGGTGGAATTAAGTCAGAGCTGAACAGAACCAGGGTAGGTGCAGGAATAATTTTTGATGGGAAATGTTTCGACAAAACAGTTCCCGTTGCCCAACAAGTTAGACTAAATAGAAGCTTTCTCCTCCAACTTGTCAGGTAATTACTGAAGGAAGCATATGGTATCTCCTCTGAAGTACTGGAAGGGGATCAACACCAGGCAAAGCGATGGAGCCGGGTGGGATCCGTGGGAGTGGGCGGCACGTGGGAATTAAAGGATTGGGATTGAGATGGGAGGAGTTGGGTGGGTGCTGGGGAGAAGGTTTGAACCCGTTCTGGTGGGCGTTTGCCCACGGGAGTTGGATGTCTGGGTGCTGAATCGGCTGCGGAGGCTGTCGGGCAACGATGAGGTTGGATGGGGACACGCTCTGCGTTGCTGAAAGTTTTGGGGAGAGCTGGCGTGTTTTGGAGGGTCAGTGCTGGGGAGGTGTTGGCAAGGAGGGGACCCTCAAGTAGGACCCCCACGAGTGAGTAAATCCGGGGTTTGAGCAGACAGCGACAGAGCTTGGACGTACCAACATCCGTCTGACATCTCTTGGAGCCCAGTTGTGGCTGGGAAAGATGAAGGAGGTTTTTGTCATTGGGAGTCCCAGCAATGGGGTTGTGTTCTGGGTCGTGGTCATTGGGTCTTGAGCAGAAGTGGAGGCCGAGGGCAAGGATGGTCAACTCCAGTCTCGCTCTGGTAGACTTCAGACTAGGAAAAAGCCAAAATAAACTCCTACTGCCTGTGCCAGTGTCCCGCCAACATGGGATTCAGAGGAGATACCCTCAAGCTCCACATCCACCACGTGTAACAGCAGAGCTTGGTTTCTCCCAGTGCTGTTAAAAAGCGAAGTGCGTAATGAAATAGTAGAAAAATACCAAGGAATACTAAGAAAATAAAGAATGATTCATCTTCAAACAGAAGCTCTTTGGATGTGGAGGTGGCATCGCTGGCCACAGGCGTGGATTCGTACTAGCGGGTAACTCAGCTTTTAGGCTAAATTATGCGTAGTTAACAACTTCTTTTGCATATTAGTCCCATATGCTCACTCCAGTTTGTTGGAATGTGAGACCATAGCACAGCACTAAAGAGAGAAAGGTGACGCGTCCCAGCTGCGTGAAGACACCAGTGGGAGAAGAAGAGCCCCGAGTGCTCGTGTATCGCGTCGCGTCTGATTTGCATCCCATTAATTCACTTCAGGAAGTCTCTTTTGGATTTGTTTAACTTCTAGTGAAAGAAGGGGCTGATCTCAAGTGACTTCGGTCTTCAGCTTAGATTTGGGATGTGAAAACCTCGTATCACCCGTAGCTCGGTGATGGGTCTGAGCCCATGCCCTGCAGATGCCTTTGTCCAGCTTGGAGCAACTTCTGCTGCCAAAACCATGAGCTCCTTTGAATTTAACACTTTTTTGCTTATTTAATTACTTATGTTATCTCCCAGGCGGCCTCAGACTGTGTCAGAGATGGGGCAGCAGAGATGTTTTCAGCACTGGACACCTTATGGATGGTAGAAACATCTCTGAGAAAAAGAAGAGTTTGTTTGGTTCAGCAACACAGGGTTGCATTCTGTAATGAAATATCAGCTGGAAAGTAGACGTCGCCTCCTGTTTTCTCTAGCTTGGAAGTACAGACCAAGCTGGAGGAATCATGAATCGCTGTGTTCCAGCGAGAGGCAGCAGCGTAAGGACCAGCCTGGAGATGCTTTTGGTCCCGCTGGGCAGCAGTGGGGGTTTGGGCTGAGTCCTGGTGTGCCCTGCTCATGGCAAACGCTGCTCGTGCGTTTCCTTCCTCGATGTCCCCAAGTCTGACCGACCAGGTGGAGCGCTCCCAGCTGCTTTTTTTGGAGCAGCACGGATTTGCCAGATGTGTCCATGCAGGTGGACACCATCCCACCCACGGCTAACCTCCCTCCTTCTTCTTCCAGAAGAGACGACATTCGAGGCTGGAGTCAAAGTCCAGATCCACAGCCAGTCTGAGCCACCCTTCGTCCAGGAGCTGGGCTTTGGAGTGGCCCCTGGATTCCAGACTTTTGTGGCCACCCAAGAGCAAAGGGTAAGTCCGAAATTTTGTTTGCACGCTGAGATCCCTCCGGATCACAGAATGACAGAATGTTAGGGGTTGGAAGGGACCCCAAAAGACCATCTATTCCAGCCCCCCCGAGGCTGCATCTACGTAGTGATGCCCCTTGAGAGGCACCTTCATCATCAACAGCTATTTTGTGGCTTGCTTCCAGTTGGGATGAGAGCGGCTCTTTCAGCGTTGCCCAAAATCCCTGTAATTTTGGCCACGGAAGGGCACTTCGTCCCTGGTGATTTCCCTGCCTCCCTCTTCCACGGTATCACATACCTTCCAGCCCGCTGAGGAAGGATGTTTTTCTTGCCAAAAGGCTCTCAAGCCCCGCCAAGGATATAAAAAGAGACGAGAGGAGAGTGTTTCATTATGTAGATCAGCGTGAATCCTTTCGGGTAACGCAGGAATTGGCACATTATTTGTTACGAACTGTTGTGGGGTGCTCGTGGCTCGGGATGCATCACCCTCCCCGAGTCCCGACACACCATCACAGTGCGATGGATGTGATATGATGTAGCATCATTAGACCCAAATCCTGGTCAGGGATAGGGGAAGCCGACCGGTAGAATAATTTTTTTTCCCCCAGCTTCGCCTCGGTGCTTTCATTCCTAGCCCTCCTGCCTCATTGCCTCTCTCATTTTCCTCCCCACTCTTGCATCCACCCTCAAACGAGACATAAATCAAGCTGAGGGAAGCGAACACAAGCTTTGGAGGGTTTGCTCTGATTAAAACCTCTGCGGAGATCAGAGCTGCAGTTGTTACACTTCAGCTCGGAGCAAGGCGAGGCGCTCACCGCCAAATACATTATTAAGGCGTCTCTCTGTGGCCACCGGGTACCAAAACACATGTGAAGATGCTGCATTTCCACGAGTCTGGATGGAGATCTTCTCGTCACCGTTACGGCACGCTTGTGTGTAATCATCCAGGAGGTGACAAACGGGGTGGGTTGCCGGTGGGCGAGCACCAGGTGGAAACTTTTTGGTTAAAGCAGAGAAGGGTTTCGCCGTTGTCAGTTGGTATCTTGTGGGAGGTCTGGTGGACCGGGAGAAAACGAGCAGCTTTATTTTAGCTCACAGGACTCTCGTTTGGAGTGTAACAGCTTTGTAACTGCAAAGGCAGAGGGCTCTTTGGGGACTGAAGTCAGAAAGGGGCTTAGAAACCCATCACGGGCATTTTTCATACCTTGACACAACCCCTTCCATGTATCCCCAACATCCCCACTTGCTCCACAACCTGTTTCTGCCATCCCAGGGGACCTGGCAGCATTTGGCATTGCTGGCGAGGGTCATGCTGCACAGTAAAGAATCTGGAAGGATGGAAAACTGATTAATTACTGGCAGTAATTACTGGGCATTGAGTACCTTATCCATCCCCTCTGCCGGGGTCTCCACACACCAAGGTGGGAGCCCCAGATTTAGGGCTTGTGAGCGTCCCCCAGAGCCGCCGCACACAGGAGCCCTCCCCGTGGCAGCACGTGGCAGATGCTGGGTTACTGCAGGGAGGACAAGGGACTTGGCAAAGGTCATGGAGGAAGTCGGTGTCAGAGCATCACACTAGAAGAAGGAAGAAATTTTTTATGATGAGAGTGAGGAAACACCAGCACAGGTTGCCCGGAGAGGTGGTTGATGCTCCATCCCTGGAAACAGTCAAGGTCGGGTTGGAGGGGGCTCTGAGCAACTTCATCCAGTTGAAGTTGACCCTGCTCAGTGCAGAAGGGGTTGAACTAGAGGATCTTTGGAGGTCTCTTCCAACCAAATCATTCTATGATTCTCTGTCGGAGCAAAGGGTCCCTTGTCAGGGTTGTGCCTCCGAGCTTCCCTTCCCTTCCCTTCCCTTCCCTTCCCTTCCCTTCCCTTCCCTTCCCTTCCCTTCCCTTCCCTTCCCTTCCCTTCCCTTCCCTTCCCTTCCCTTCCCTTCCCTTCCCTTCCCTTCCCTTCCCTTCCCTTCCCTTCCCTTCCCTTCCCTTCCCTTCCCTTCCCTTCCCTTCCCTTCTCTCTCTCTCTCCTCTCCTCTCCTCTCCTCTCCTCTCCTCTCCTCTCCTCTCCTCTCCTCTCCTCTCCTCTCCTCTCCTCTCCTCTCCTCTCCTCTCCTCTCCTCTCCTCTCCTCTCCTCTCCTCCCCTCTCCAGCAAAGAGTAGGATTTTTTTTTTGTTTACCAAATCCCCAACTGTCAAAAATCCAGAACCTCCATCCCCTTAGTGAGAGCACGTTGGCTCCGAAGCGAAGCTGACCGGGGAGGTGCCGAGGCCAGCGGCTGAGAAGGGCACCCCCCGCTGTCGCCCAGCACTTCGGGTGCCCGATGGGCAGCGCTGGGCGGGGGATCGTGCCAGGCGGTGCTGCTGCTGTCTGATGCTGAAAGACTTTGGCCACGGCTCCTCGAATGGAACTTGCCCGGCAGCACGAGAGGTAATTGGGAAGATTTGTCTTCCTTAAACATCCCGGCTTCAGCAAGATCTGGGAGCGTGGCTGGGAGCTGGAGCCTGCAGCGAGGCTCTCAAGGATTTTGGTTTAAGATAGAAATAGCGTAAATGCCGGCGATTTCTAAGACAGCTGCTGTAAATCTTCCCCATCCCGTTGCCAGCATTAACTGTTTCATTATTTCTATTAAAATATAAAACATAGGAGGAAGACAGCCAGCTGAGAGGGGCATAAAGCATCCCTCCCCACATTTTTTATTCAGCCCCCCTGATTTAGTCTTGGGGGTTTTTTTCTGCTAAATCTCTACATCTAGGGCAGGCACATGCTTCTCTTTCAGTGAGTCAGAGCAAAAGGTGGAAAAACCCATGAATATCACCCGGAGGAGTGAGTCTGGCCAGTTATTGGGGTCCTAAACCGTGTGTTTTACACCATGAAACATAAATGAAATGATCTTCCAGCTGGAGAGGGATAGAAATAAAGATAAAGAGAAGGTTGTTTTGTGTCTCCCAGCTCAGAGCAGCCTTTGTATTAGTTGTAAGCCCTTGTCCCAAAAAGAACTCAACTAAAAAATAGAATAATAAATTAAAAAATAAGAAGAAATAAAGAAAAATGTAAAGCAATAGGTGTAGAACTGGGCAGACCAGCGGTGGGAGCCATGTAGCACCTTTGAGACGGGCTTTGGGGTGCAGGGGGTTTATTCATGGCTGGGTTAGAGGCTCGTGGCTTGATTTCTGGCTCTATTACCACCTCCCATGGCCATGCTCAAATCTATCCCTTCGTCCCCCACCCCGGTCTGGAAATCAGAATATTTACTGGGCTTTGCTTACTGATCTCCTGCCTTTGCAGGTGTGCAGCTGCTTAGTGCAGGCAGGGACTTGCATCTCGGTGCTGGGGCCATAAATCCTGTATCTTCACCCACGAGCTTTCCAAAAGCCCTTTGTCAAAACCCAACTCTGGCTCCGTGACGGTGCGGGATCTCATTAAATCTCCTTTTAATTAGCTGTCAATCTGAAAAAAAAAAAAAAGGAGCAAAATCAGCTTTTCTCCTCCTTCTGTGGCGGCCGAGCCCTCTTGATTCCCGCAGAGCGACGCTGTTAAGAGACATTTACCAGTTTGGGAACTGGACGTCGTGCTGGTTTGCACTTGTAGCATCGTTAAGAAGGGGTTTACTCACTGGTGGGTGGCGTGTGCTGAGCCAGCAGCGCTGCAAAGAGCGATGCAGCAGGAGGTTTCCCCCGGAAAACGCCGTTCTTTGCCGTGGGCTTTGCGTGACTTTCCGTACGCCGCGGCCGCGGCTGTGTCTGAACGTGACACGAGAGGAGCTGGAGCGGTTGACGTGCGCGCACGAGGCCGTGGCTGCCGTTTTTGGGGCTTTTCACGGGGGTTTTCAGGGGTTTTTACGACAGGGAGAGCGGCCCCCGCTGCTCCTTGCCGCGAGAGATGCTCCGGCTGCTCAGGGGAGCGGTTTCCATGGCAATTACCGAACCGAATGAATAAGGTTTGTTTTCTCATGAATGGGCGAAGCCCTGAGCTGGCTGGGGGCACGTCGTGCCACCCCCCTCCGGACGGGTCCTAGGGGAGGGCAGGACCGCTCCACACGGGGCCAAACCCTTCAGCTCCTGCCTTTGGAGGGTTCCACCTTGGTTTTTTCCCTCTTCCTGGCTTTTTTGGGTGAACCCGGTGCTCTGACAAACCCCTCTACTCCGTGTGTTGTTCGTGGCCTTGGGGAGGCTGCAGTATACCCCCACGCCCCCACACTGGACCGCAGCACTGAGGCGCGTGGGCAGACACGCTGGAAATAGTATTTTGGAGGGCTGATCGCCTGGAAAAGGGTAAATACCTCTTGGATTTGGCTCCTTTTAATCCCTTTCTCCCAGCATCTCAGCAGCATCGTTCAAGCTTCTCGCGTCACGAGTGGGATCGGTTAATGTCGCTTCCCCAGCTCCCGGCTACGCCGCCGGCACGGACGCGTTAGGGAAGATGAAGAGCGCACTAAAACCGGCAATTTCTGCCAACTCGGCAATAAAAATTTAAGAGGCTTCAATTAAGCAACAGGTTCGAAGATGGAGCAATATTGTTTAACAGGGCTCTAGTGTGCCTTGGAGACTCATCCCCTCGTAACGCTTGCACGGGACAGAGAGCACCAACAACTGCAGCATCCAAAGATTCCTTACAGAGGCAGGAAAACGAGACTCGGGGTCTGGTAGCGATCGCTCCGAAATCCCTATTTCCAAACAGGGTGTAGGCAGCTGCGTTTGAAAATTAGGAGCAATTAAATAGCGTTTCCCGTGTTTCCTAACCCTTGCTCAGAGCGTCTTCTCCTACCTACAGTCTTACACCTCCTCCTGGAAAAACATTCACTCTCTGATTTTTGTTTCCCACACACTCTCCCAGTTGGTTTCCTCTGGTGCATCATCAGACTTTCGATTTAATTCAACAGTGAGGAGCAAAACTGACAGGCTGCGGTGGCCACGGGAGCGGTTCGGAGCAGGAGGGGTAAGAAAATGATTGCACGGGTAGGGCAGTGGAGTGGTTTTGCTGAGAAAACAGCGTTAGGAGTGAATCAGCCCGTTTGTAAAAGGATACGAAAGGAAATGGGTTCGGAAGGCAAGCGATGGAAATGAGTCAGTGCCAGGAACAGGCAGAGATTGGAGGTCAGGAAGAGAAAACATCGGGGATGTGGATGAAGTAATGATCTGGGTGCTCCTAATCCTCCACTGTGTTGTATGGATAACAGGATTTTTTTAAAAAAGGACAGAAAGCTGCTCGCAGAGGACAGGGGAGCTTCGGACGGTCCAAATCCCACCACGCGACCCCCAAATTGGGCACCTCTGCAAGAGTTTGGCCAGTGTGGTCCAACAAGTACAACCAACGTCCAGCAGAGTGAGGAGGAAGGTCCCTGCTGCCTGGAGATAAGCCAAGGAGGTGACCAGGAGGGAGAGCGCAGAACTTACTGCGATTTAAGACCAAGTTTGCACATGAGCGAAGGGAACAACTCCTTTCGGGGGGAGCTAGAAGCGAGATGTCGACGGTCAGGGCAGCAAACGCCGGGAGCGGCCGTCCGGTGAGTCCTGGGAGCTAATCTGGCTCAGAAGGGGCTCCCCTTGACTTTTTGGGGAGCCACGGGAGGTTCCAGTGAAATTATTTACAAGGAAACAGCAGCCTGGAGCTCCAAAATCACATGGTTTTTTTTATTGGTGCCTGCTCACCTCCAGCACCCAGGGACTCACGGACTGTAAAACGCCCCCAAGCTCAGCTCAGGGAGGGTCTTCCAGGTGCTGGAAGGGTTAAAGCTCTTGTCCTTAAAGAAAACTTCTTTGTTACTTGCATGAAGGGAGCAAATGGGAAGGAACAACTGTGTTGTACCGGCACGGCAAAGGGAGACAACAAATAGACAACTTCCAGCATCATTAACTGGGAGATGGTGCCAGCGAGCTGTGTGCACTCATTTTACAAGTGCTGGGATTGAAATTCTATTAAGTCGATGCTATTTGATGTCTCATTAAAGAACGGAGGTTTCTGGTTATTATTTCGCACGGATCAAGTGCAAACACGCCCCGTTGAGATTTCGTGATGTTGGGGGAAATGTTTGCATCCCTCCTTGCTTTAGTGGTTTTGAGGGGAACCGTGCACAGAGGACGCAGGAGAGGGGCTGAGCTGTAGCCCAGAGCCCAGGCATCCCCAAAACGGGATTCATCGCAATCTCCAGCTGCAAACTGAGCCGAAACGGCCCCAACCTCACTCTGGAAACATTTCCGCTGCGTTCCCTATTACATAAAATTAAACATGCAGAAAAAACAGTGATACCACTTAACATAAATTAAAAAAAATAAAAAAAAAAAGATCTCTCCAGCTGCAGGCAGATGTTGGTGGGTATCAGGAGGCTCAGTGCCAAGGGCAGCAGCATGACCAGAAAAATGGGCCATAGCAGGGGAGAGGCGATGCTGAGCAACCCCCACCACCCACATTTGCTTAGAGCAGCCCTTTTTTTCCTCCAGTTTTGGGCAAGCGAGCTCCATCCTGCTTTAAAGGAGACAAGTCAGTTCTGTTCCTTTTCTTCTTCGGCGCCTGCCAGTTCGTAACCGATTGCCATAATCCCTAATAGCTGGGATCAAGAGGATTTAAAAGGCATTTCATTAATTAATTAAGTATTAACGATTGCGGAAGCGCGAGGACCCGAGTTTGTCAACCTCAATTAGGGGCTGAAGTGGAATTTCTCGAAGCGTGAGGCGGCACGGAGGGGTGTGTGCCCTTGGAGAGGTGCCACGGCGGCCGAGCAGAATCAGAGCTCAGCGCTGCTCTCCTGCAGAAACCGAGGGCAGAAACTGTCCTTTTACTTTTCTATTTTCCCCTCCAGCTTCCAGGAAAAGTAGCTCGTCTAAGAGGGCAGCAGCTCATCAAGGCTTTGCTTGAGGTCGCAGCCCTGTTCTGGCGAGGAGGGGGTTAAAGAGGGATGCTCTTATGGCTGGGGACTCGCAGGGCATTGGGACTCCAGTGCCAAGGTGGGAGAGGCAACGGGAGGGGATGAACAGTGGAAAAAGCTACAATTTGTTACCCAACTTCACTGCTGCTGACTGTCTAAGACTTCTTGGTATAGGAAGAAACCAGTATATAGATCTCATGAACCAGTGTAGGTCTTCAAGAAGCCATGGGGGCTGGAGAGAAGAACCTCAAGGTCCTTCTCTTGTTGTGGTTCAGAGCAGGAAACCCTCCAGCAGCGTTTGGCCCCTTGGTTTGAGTCCTTGACTGCAAGGTGCAGTATTTGGTGGGTAAAACCGTACCCAGCTCTGGGTCGTGGCTCCTCTTTGAAGCATTTCAGAGGTTGCAGCTCAGCGGTCCTGGCAGTCGCCAATGATGCGGCTGTGGCTCCAGACAGTCACAGAGCAGCTGCCTTCGGAGATAATTGGGAAGAAAAGGTCAGGACAGGAGGTGATTACACCAGAGAGTTGGTATGTTGGTGCCCGCTCACCAAATCAACTGGGCAAGGCGAAGGGAGCTTCCCTGGGACCAAAATTACCTTTGGATGTCGAGGGAAGATGTGGAAAACGTGGCTTCTGTGTGCTCTGCAGAGTCCAGTCCCTAATGAGGTGCCTTCTCCCTCCAGAGAGGTCCCGCATCCCTGATCAGCCAAGACTCGGCTTCTGATTACAAATTACAGAGCAGGAGGGAAGCAGCGAGTCTTTCCAGCTGTAATTACCAAGTAATAACCCTTGATGAGCCCCTTGGAGAGAGATGAGTTCAGCGCCTTGCTCGCGGGAGGGAGGGTTCAACCCTGCCAGCCCAGGGAGCTGTCTCTCTAAAATGTTTCCCGTAAGGAAGCAGCACGGGTTTGCCTGTCAGGCTGCAAATTAACCTCTCCTGTGAAGAGACACTGAGAGAGCTGGGGCTGTTCAGCCTTGAGAGGAGACGGCTGAGAGGGGCCCTTCTTGATGTGCAGAAATATCTGAGGGCTGGGGGTCAAGGGGAAGGGACAATCTCTTCTCGGTGGTGCCCAGCAATAGGACAAGGAATAATGGGTGTGAGCTGGAACAGGGGAAGTTCCACCTCAGCAGGAGGAGAAACTTCTTGGCTGTGCGGGTGCCGGAGCCCTGGCCCAGGCTGCCCAGAGAGGGTGTGGAGTCTCCTGCTCTGGAGACTTTCCAACCCGCCTGGACACGTTCCTGTGGGGCTGCCCTGGGTGACCCTGCTCTGGCAGGGGGTGGCACTGGGTGTTCTCTAGAGATCCCTTCCTAACCCCAACATTCCATGATTCTATGATTGATTCTATGATTCTGTGATTGATTCTATGATTTTCAGCCGGTGATGGAGGGGGACGCACACAGATAACCAGTGGGTATGGGAGATGCTGTCCTGGCCAGCAGCGAAAAATCCCTGCCCCGTGAGAGAAGTGAGAGGAGTTAATATAAAAAAAATTCAGCACTGAGGTACCTGTGTCATACTGCACGGGGCTCTGCTTCATGGCCAGGAGTCTCAGCGGAGAAATTTCCTTTAAAAAATTGGAGCTTCCCTGGATCTGCCGTTGGTCCCAGACACAGCGTGCTTTTCTCCACATCAGGGAAAACCTTTATGGTGCAGAGCACAAAACCCTCCACCAGCTTTCAATGTTCCAAGAGGCTTTTACTGCTCTTAAGTGTCAGCGATTCAGAGCGGCGGGGAGGGCAAAAGGCTTGGTGTGTGGCGGGGGAGATGTTTTGCACCTATTCCTGTGTGTTTAGGAAGCTGGAGAGGAGTGAATTGCTCTTGCACACTTGCACCTGGACACTCGTGCACAGCAGCAAATCCCTGAGAAATGCCACATTTTGGGGGAGATGCAAACAGGCTTTGCTTTGCAATAGGAGGTCACCAGTGCTCATGGTCCCTGGCTGGTGGGCCTTAACTCTGTTAATGAAGTGGAATCGATAAGAGTTTAATTAATCATTCAGCCCGTGCGCCTCCTGCAGACGTGGTGCCAGTTCACGAGCGCCGTGGCTCGAATCCAGCGCCGGCTGAGCAAACAAGTGTGTAAGCTAAATATCTGATCACGACTCCTTTGTTTCCTGATCCCGGCACCTGTATTCAGAATACAATTTATAAGGGCTTAAAAGATTTGTGTGTTGCTGGGCTTGGGAGAGAGCTGATACCATCTGAGACCGCAATTATTTATTCTCTTTTGTCACACAATGCGCAACATATGGGCGCCTTTCTCCACCGCGGATGACTAAATGATGGCATCTGGTACTCTATTCTATTGCGAGTGTAAAGCAAATGAGAAAAGATCCCCTTCAAACAGCGCTTTGCTATTGTCACAAAGACGCTCTCGATATTTTCATCCCGAGGTGCCACTTTGCTGGTTTTTCCAAAGCCAGAGCCAGTTCAGAGCCAGGCTTGTTTCTTGGAGGAGGCCGAAATCGCTGGCAACTGGGTTGTGGGTTTTTTTTCCTTCCCTTCATGTCTCAGCTGATCCCTGCACATGGGATCCTCCCTCACCTGCTGCATCCTTGCACCCGACGGGGATGTAGTCGGCTCTTCGGATCGGGCGGGCTGAACAGCTCTCACCGCTGTTGCTTTGGAAAGCAGCTTGGGGTGAGGTAGATTTTGGGACTGCCAGAGCCCATGTCCCTCAGTGAGCAGCCTGGGCACCCATGGGTGACACCAGCTTTGGCGCTTGAGGCCAGGGATGATGCTCTCAGGAGCAGGGAAGGGGGGTTGGTCATTCCCTGGTTCCTCAGTTGATGGAGGATCCGGAGCCAAAAAAGGGTTCCCCTGACATGGAGACCCCCCCTTCACCCTCGTGCAGGCGAGAGCTGAGCTTTCCTCAGGGTGTGCTTGGGGTCATGCAGTGGAAGACTTTGAAGCATCATCACGTCACAGGGAGGACCTGTGGCTGCTCTAAGAGATGGTTCCAACTGGTCCCATCATAGGCATGGAAACCAGTACAATGCCCATAGATGGCAGCAGGAGAAGTGCCGGGATAAGCAAAGAACCGCTCCTGGCAAAATTGTTTCTGGAGAAGGAATTGCTTTGGCTTGGCTGAGCTGGGAGCTTGTCCAGCCCCAGAGGGCAGGGTCGCCCTGAAGCCTGGCACCCAAACTCTCCTTTAGCTTCCAGGTTTCGTGCCCCTCCACAGCAGGCTGTTCCGTGCCCAGCTGTCCTCACCACAAGACGTGTTCATCCCATGTTCATCTTATTTCTCTTCCTGGCTGCGATTTAAGCCTGTTCTGAGTTTTTACTAGTGGCTCGGAGGTGAAAGCCACAGGGGGTTTTACCAGCACCCCAGCACTGCAAACCAGTGCACAGAGTGAACATCTTTTCACAGGGTGCTTTGAAGAGCTGAGATCTCGTGAGGAAGATCTAAACCAGAGCATGAGCTCCAAACAACTCACACCGCAGGAGTTTTGTTGTGGTTACCCCAAGTTCGTGCCTGAAGGATTCATTATTTATGCATTTTTTATCTATTCATTATTTATGCAACAGCATCTGCAATGTCCCCCCATTTTGTGGGTCATCTCTTTCCTCCTCCCTTTGCCACCCGTCTCCAGAAGAGACCCGAAACAAGCACCGCAGAGTCCCGGGCTCTCAGTCCATCGACGTGTGTTTACGTGTTTATTTTGGGACACGGTTAACGTTACTACGTTTTTCGAAGGAGTATTTTGGTTCGGCCGCCGGTGCTTTGCCAGCACAAAACGTTCCGCGCTGGAAGCACGGCACGGCAAATTGGACTCTGCTTTAAATCACAAAGGAGGAGGGGTTAGGAGAACGCTGTTTTCTGCTCTCGAGCAAAGAGTAGAGCAGGGCGTTCAGCAAAGATGAAGAGAAACAGGAAAGGCTGCCAAGCTGCGGGCAGAAGAGGAACAAGGTAGATTTGGCCATGGGGGCCAGAGAGTGACTGTTTTCCCTCCAGCGTGTTCTGGGCTCTGAAATAGCGTTTCTGTGCTGGACTGTGGAGTCCTGCTCATCTTTTGCCTTTGTGTTAAAAAAGGCGGTGGCAGCAGAAGGGTTTGCATTGCGTTAACGCTGAGCGGAGCAACTTAGGAGCCTGGCACGAAGTGGCGGGCAAAAAGAAGGCAGGGTCTTCATCATCATGGGCTGCCAGGAGGGCAGATGACGTGTCTCTGGCTCCACAGGGCTCTTCCTGAGCGTGGAGGTTTGGAAAAGGACGTGATTGACTTCTCTGCCTTCTCCGAGGCTGCAGCTCTGCAGCCCAGCACCGTCCCGCGCGGCAGCAAGGCTCTGAGCAGAGCTGTCCCCCCACGGGGAGCAGGAAGGTTTGGAGGCTCCTTATGGCACCGACACGCCTTTTCCCTGGCATTTTTCACCTCCTGCAGCAATCTCTAGTCGCCGAGCTGTTCTTAGTCCTCCCCATGTGCTCCCCAAGCCCTTGGCCCTCTCTGAGGGTTGTGATCTGCCGCGTCTTTGGTCGCTGAGAAACGTGCCCGAAGAAGGGAATGATGCAATTGCGGCAGCTTTGCTCACACCAGAGCAACCCCAACCGTTGCCAGGATCTCATTGCTGCCCTTTTCTGCTCCTTGACATCACCAGCGCCGTCTGTGTTGTCCCCGCGAGTGGCACAGAGCGGTGCAGCCTCAAGGTCAGAGACGGGAGCTGTGACACCCACCGCGGTGCCAACGATCTCTTATCATTCAGAGATGATTTGCAGGTTGGAGCCTCCCTTTGTGTCCCTGCAGGAGCAGGATTTTTTCCTGAATGGTGCAAGAAAGAGCTGGTCCTGGAGCACTTCTGGTGCTGCGTGTCTCTGAGGCACCATCCTGCTGCAGCTCTGCTCCCAGAGGTGCTGGGCTGGGAGGGTGCAGCAGAGCAGCTCTGGAGCAGGAAAGCTCTCTTAAAGGCGCTCTCTTGGCAAAAGTCATGTAGTGGCTTTCCCTTGCAGCAGCACCGCTTGGTCCCCTCCTTCAAAACCTCATTAAAATCATACTCTGTGGCAAGAGGAGGGAGATGCCATGCCCAGCTCCTCGCTGCCGGTGCCCAGTGTCCCCTGACACCCCGCTCCTCCCTCTCTTGCAGCTGACGTACCTGCCTCCGCCCTGGGGTGAATGCCGCTCGTCGGATATGGGCTTAGACTTCTTTCCCGTTTACAGCATCACGGCTTGCAGGATCGACTGCGAGACCCGGTATATTGTGGAAAACTGCAACTGCAAAATGGTTCACATGCCAGGTCAGTGTCCCCCTCCCTCCCCGCCCGCAGCCTGGGTCATTAAGGATTAGTGAGCTGGAGAGTGACCAGGAATTAAAGGAGCTGGGGATACCTTTCCCTAAGGAAAGAAGAATGCTATAATAGCCTTTGCAGAATGCCCTGAAATAGGGGCAAGAGTGACAGGGGGATATGGGTCCAATTTTCCCTTATTTAGCCCCAGTTAACAATCCGAGTGGTATTTCCAGCAGCCCCCTCCTCGGTTTGCAGGAAAAGCACCCTGCAGCAGGCAGAGGTGCTGCTCATCCCCAACCTGGGTTCACTTTGCTAAAGGGAGGTCCCTGTGGAGAACCTGGCGGTCCCAGCGGCAGTGCCCACTGATGGATTTGTCCTTTCCATGCAGGGGATGCTCCCTTCTGTACCCCGGAGCAGTACAAGGAGTGCGCAGAGCCTGCGCTCGGTGAGTACCGAGACATGTCCCTGCCTGCCACGGGCGTCCCAGCAGCCTCCTGGCTGGCAGGGCTGGGGGGATCCAGAGCAACTGACAACCTGGCGATGGGTTTTTGGTGAGGACTCGACTTGCTGGGAGGGGATGGGTGCGCCCTGGGGTAAAGCTGCTTCTGGTTCTACGTGGGACACGAACCCCTCAGCGCCCCAGGTTTCCTGCAGCTCTGCTGAGATGTGACTCCTCGGCCCCTCGCTGGGTGATGCTCCTGCCTCTGCTGTGTGTTCCTGACTCCGCTGAACTCTAACTCTGTGACCTTGTCCAGGTTTGCTGGCTGAAAAGGACAGCAATTACTGCATCTGCAGGACACCCTGTAACCTGACCAGATACAACAAAGAGCTCTCCATGGTCAAGATCCCCAGCAAGACCTCGGCCAAGTACCTGGAGAAGAAGTTCAACAAGTCAGAAAAATATATCTCGTGAGTGTGGCAGAAAACAGATCTTGGCTTTATTGGGGGGAAAGTGTCTGTAAAGCCCCACTGGCTGTTAAAACCAGCCTGTGCTAAGACCAGACCTTGCCAGCACCTCTGTCACCAACAGAGTTATGTCCTCCAGGGAGGGTTAGGGTGAAACCCTTGAAAAGATGAGATGTAGATTGCTTTCTTCTCGGTAGCTGTGTTTCCAAACAGTTGTACATTCCTTCCCTGGCCTTGTCTTCATGAGCATACTACATACCCACCAAAAAAAGTGCAAAAACTCCTCGTATTTCGATGGGGAAGCCCAGCCTTGCTGGCCCTGTTTGAGATCTGGCTGTTCTCTACCTAAGTCTGGGTTCTGGACCTCGGGCAGCTGCTGTCCTGAACCTTTCTCAGCCCTGAGCCCATTATTGCCTTGTGGAGGCAGCAAGAGTTACTCCATATTAAACACCCTTTGGACTCTTGCTGTTATCAGCAAAGTGGGATCGAGAGCTCACATCCTGAGACGCCTTGGGGAGACATTTGCCTGCTGCAGCTCAGGCTGCCAGAGCCCCAACGGTGCCCTGTGGTCTTGGTCTCCAGGAGGTCCAAGTGTCTGTGCGTTGCTGAGAACCCCAGAAAGAGAACAGTCAGGACAGAGAAGGGAATAAAGCCCCAAAGTCCTTCTTTGTTTGTTTTTCCTTGTCCCAAAGCACATGAGGTCACTGTTGGCTGATGCTGTTGTCCTCTTTCTACAGAGAGAATATTCTTGTGCTGGACATATTTTTTGAAGCACTCAACTACGAGACAATTGAGCAGAAGAAAGCCTATGAAGTGGCAGCCTTACTTGGTAAGGAGAGACCAGGGGGGCAATTTGGAGTCTGTGTGAGCCTGTGCTGGCGTCTGTGGGACAGACAGATGCTGCGGGGGGTGCACTGGTTGTGTAAATCCCTGCAAAGTCCAGACACCTTCCTGGCCAGCACACTTTCAACTCCATCTCTTATTCTCCTTCCAACACCAAGCCCTGCCATGACTGTCCCAGGGACCACAGCTAGTCCGTGTGTCACCTCTCAAAGGTTAACATGAGCTGCTCCACCTCTGCTTGCTACCTACTTTTTGGAACTCCCAGGGCTGAGCACGTGGTGGG
Source organism: Trogon surrucura (assembly GCA_020746105.1). Classification (NCBI taxonomy): domain Eukaryota; kingdom Metazoa; phylum Chordata; class Aves; order Trogoniformes; family Trogonidae; genus Trogon; species Trogon surrucura. The sequence goes on from CM036639.1 coordinate 4,410,471, forward strand.
TGCTCTCTGTGGTGTCGCCTATGCTGGAAGGGCAGTGTGTGAAGGACAGCTCTTAAAAACATCACCTCTTACACGCTCCAAACCCATCCGCCTTGCAGGACCCTGAGCTCTTTGCCTTGGGCTGGTGCCCCACAGCTTGATGGAGAAGGTGGAGGAGCTGGAGGGTTGTTCAGCCTCAAACTGGGTCAGGCTTTGTGGGTGTCAGCTACAGATTTGGGTGCTTTGACGGGGCTTGGGGGTGGAGGTGCTCGGTGGGGAGAAGCCAGCATGCTCTGTGCCCTCGCTCTGTGCCCCAACGTCACCCTGCAGTGGTAGCTCTGCAGAAGGTATCCTCTGTGAGCACTTCTGCACCTTTTGAACCAACACTTTGCCCCCAAGCACCTTCTCTTCCTCTTTCTTCTGTCTCTCTCCCATGGACACCCACAGCAAAGGTCCCGTAGCCCCTCCACCCTCGGGTACCTTTGCTCTGGGCAGCAACACAGTTGAACCATGAGTGTTCTGTGGCAAAACTCCTGAGATTTGTCTTCCCTGAAGCACGGGGGATAGCACAGCATCTCGTGTCAGCAGTTACCCTCCCAGCAGGCTCCTGCAAGTCTCCTCTCCCCATGGTGCCTCCTCTGCACCCTCCCCCAGCCCGGGGGGACTCGAGCAGAGACAGCCACAAGATGCTCCCCTAAAAAAAATGCTCCCTTCCCTCTCTTTGGCAGGTTTGACTTTTTCCTCCACTCCAGGGGACATTACCTAATTCTTCTCCAGCATCGTTCTCCAGCTCCCACCCAGTTTGGGAATCGGGCTTGGGGATTCCTGGGCTGAAGCCCGCTGGCTAACTCTGCCAGATGGCTTCCTCGGATGCCCACGTGCGGTATCACGTCCTCATTAGGCTTCCAGCTGACGGCCTCGTTAGCAGGAGAAACACTTCGGTGGCTGATGATGTCCCTCCCAGGATGGCCTTAGAGCCATGGGTGTTTCTGGGGGCCATCCCTTGTGTTTCCCCACTTTTGGGGGACAGCAGCAGGGTGGCTCCACCAACGTTGCACGGGTGCCTCTAAGAGCATTTTACCCCAGGGGTACAAACCACCCACGTGTTGTTCTCTCTCCTAGGTGACATTGGAGGCCAGATGGGGCTATTTATCGGTGCTAGCATCCTCACTATACTAGAGCTCTTCGATTATATATACGAGGTAAGACCCTCACCTGGTGTGGGTTTGCAACCCTTGACGCCAGGCTGTGGACCAGGTGCCTGATCTGCCTACGTGGATTAGTAATTTGAACTAAAGACACTGTGTAATTAATGCCCTACACTGGCTCTGTGTCACTGGTGATGGTTCTGTCACCTGGTGCGGAGGTCCCTGCACCAGCGGTCTTCATCAGGGGCTTTCCACGGTGCAGGGGCTGGCGTGCAGCCCTGGTGTGGCAGAGCTGGGTTCGCGGGGCTCCCTGCTGCTGCTAACGAGATCTGCTTCTCGCTTTGGGCTGACAAAGCAGCAGCATCACGGGGCTGTCCTGCTGCCCACCCCAAAGCTTGCGCTGCCTGGGGTGCCGGTTGGGGACCTGCTGCTGCACACTCCCTGTCCCCATCCCCACTTGGGCTTCTCCCAGCAGCACACCGTTATCGTCTTCTCGTAAAACCACTTTTAATTAATGCCTGAGTCCCAGCCATCAGGCGGGAGAAGCGGCGAGGCCAGACCTTGTAGCGCTGCCGGGGCGGGTGACAAAACCCCAGTCCCGGATCCCTGCTGTCTGCAGCTCTGCCAGCAGCCCTGGAGCAAGGAGCTTTCTAGGAAGCACCGAGATGAGCTCGAGCGTGGCCCCGTGGCTCCGTGGTGGCCAAGAGCAGCTGCTTCGGAGAAAACCCCAAGCCCTCTTTAAGGGGAATTTTGCAATAAGCAGTCTGGAGGGGACGATGCTTTCTGGCAGCCCTCCCTCCTCCTGCCCTCCAGCAGCCGAGTTACAACCCTCGTTTATTTTTTAATCGCTTTTTGCCTAAACACGTTGCCCCAACGAACCCTGGTGTCTCAGCCCAGCTCAGCATCTCCCAGAGGGTTTTGGCTTTTCTGTGTCTCGGTGGTGTGATGCTGTCACAGCCTGCCCGTGGGTGTCATCCTTCTAGCGTCCCCTGCTGCTGCCCCTGCCAGATTCCAGCTGCTTTCTGCACCCTCCTGCCGTTTGGACTTCTTCCACCCCATTTCTTTCAACCTGAACGGGCCACAGTCCAGAATAACCCTCCCTGGAGCATCCTCCCTGCCAGTTGTTGATTCTCCTTCCCGGTCTTCATCACCACCTTGCAGGCAGCTTCGTGTTGGGGAGGGGCAGGCTCATGATTTGTGTTTATAAAAGAGGAAATTGAGGCAGGGAGAGAGGCTGCAGCTGGATGCGAGCTGCTGAGGAGCACCCATTTTGCACCAAGGTGACCCCAGAGACCCCACCAGCAATGATGTGTCTTGTTTTATAGCAGGAAAGAATGAGTTTATGGCTTGGGATGGTTTCAAGAGGATGCAGATGCCGATGGAGACAGGCAGTTCCCAACAAATTTGGTGCAGCCCAGCACAAGGTCCTTTGCCCTTGTCCCTGGGAAGGTGCCTTCTGCTAATTGAGCTCATTTACTCATTGCCTGGCGATTTCAGTGCCCCCTGCACCCGAATTCTCAGCATCTCAGACCTTGTAGCCCTGTCTCAGCCCCGTATCGTGATGCGACCGGGGATTATTTTTTTAATCCCACGCGATATTACAGTCAGGGGTCGCTCGTGGCTGTTGGGTTAATGTGTGCCAAGCCGGGGGTGTCACCCAACCACAGTCTCTGCTCCAAGCTCGCTGAGGCATCTTAAAAAAAAAAACTCCTACTGTTACTAAAGCTGGGCTGCTGGCTTCGTGTTTTAAGACAGCCACTCCCCATCCCGGTCCCATCTGGGCAGCCGTTAGCATCTGGTGGCATTACCCTGCAATAAAATATATTAAAAATTACAAGCATAAAGCTTGTAATGGCTTTGGAGTGCAAACAAAACCTGCGCCTCGGTTTATAGCTCAGGCTGAATGCACACAGTGTTTCATTAAAATCGCCTGTTCCCAGTTTTCTTGGGAGTTCTTTTGTAAGAAGGTAATAAGAAACCTCGCAAAATTTGGATTTTTCGTCGCTGTTTTACTTCTTTGCTTGACTGCTTATAAAACAGTTTCTTCTTGCTGTGTTTTCTGGGTTTTTTTTCCCTTCTTCTTTTTGTGCAAACGTGGCTTAAGAGAGCATCCAGTCCCCTTGGAGAGGCCCCAGGGATGCACCAGCAGGTTCACCCAGCATAGGGGCATCTTCACGGTCACCCGTGACAGATACTTAATCGAGAGAGGGGGGGAAAAAAGAAATAAAATGTCTTAATATTGGTTGATCTGATCTGCTCAGGGTTTCATTCAGGTGGGGTTTGGTACGCCTAAAACTCATTATTCATGAGCTCTTGGAGATTGCCAGCAAACGGACGCAGCTATTCTTTTGCAGTGGGTTCACCAAAATCAGATTAATTATTGGCCATTTCTTTTTTTTTGCATCGTTTCCTCAGCACAATCCTCATAGTCCTGCCCTGGGGCAAAGTTATTCCGGGCTCATCGGGGTCCTGAATCCCTGCTGCAAGTCCCCTCGTGCCAGCCAGCATCCACCCCACTTCCTTAGGAACTGACCCAGTTTTTCACATTTTTAGCTTCTATTTTTTTTTAACTCCAGTGGAAGCTTTTCAGAAAAACACTCACTTTTCAGTCTTTCTGGGATTTCCCTTGAAAATACGTCCCTCAGCAGCAACAGCTGCCGGGGAAATAACGAAAGGAGACAACGCTCACCTACCTGACGTTGTTCAACAAACACCCAAATGTATTTTTTTTAAAAAAGGAGTTTTTTTGGGTGGGTTCGTGGGTTGTTTGGTGGGTTTTTTTTAAGACGTGAAGAACTTTTTGGCGCGTGGGGCGGTTTTCTCGGGAAGATTATCTCCTTTTGGAGGGCGCAGACGCCTCGAGGATGCCTGCTTTAACCGGCTGGATCTCTTTTTGCAGCTGATCAAGGAGAAATTATTAGACCTGCTGGGAAAAGAGGAAGAGGAAGGGAGCCATGACGAAAACGTGGTAAGGAGCCCCGTTGGGAGACAAGAGGAGATTCCCCCGCGGGCAGGCGGACTCGCTCCATCCTTACGCAGCGTTCGGCCCCGGCACTGAGTCGTTCCCGAAGGATCGAATCGAAACGGTTGGGGAGGGAGACGGGGAGCGTGCGGCGGCTCCCTCCGGGGTAACCCTGTCCCCCTCCCTGGCTCTCCGTCCGCAGAGCGCTTGCGACCCCACGCCAAACCATTCGGAAACCATCAGCCACACTGTGACCGTGCCGCTGCAGGCCACCCTGGGAACGCTGGAGGAGATCGCCTGCTGACACCCACCGACCGCTCCACAGTGCCAACACCTGAAAAAAAAAAAAGGAAGGAAAACTGCACAGGAAAGCAGGGACCGAGCTCAGGTTTGCAACGGGGGCAAAAAAAAAAAAAAATAATAAAAATATATATATTAAAAAAAAAAAGGAAGAAAATTGCTATGCATTTAAAAAAAAAATAAAATATATATATATTATATATATACTCTGCCAAAACCAAGCGAGAGGCGCCTTGGACTTGACTTGTGTTGTCTTTTCCTGTGGGGGGGGGGTGTTTGTCTTCAAGATGTGAAGGCAGCAGCTCATTTTTGAACTGTACAAAAAAACAAAACAAAAACAACAAAAAAAAAGAGACCACCAACCGCCACCAAAACCAAAACCGAAGCCCGGCCATGTCACATACTGCCAAATGTACAAAGCACTTGCATGCCAGGTCTTTTTACGGCGATATATATTCCTATCTGTCTTTATAAGCTCTGTTCCTCTTTACAGTCTCTGATTTTCACTACAAGAAGGAACTCGCGGGCCCAGCCATCCCCTGAAATCACCATTACTAACGTCGTAGGCTGAATTAGAATAAAGAAACAAAAAGTCGCAGCTCTCGGATTCTTCTTACGTTCTTGTCCTTCGTGTCAGTCTGTGATGAATCTTAAGCTAAGCCGGGGCCGGGCTCCTCAGCGCTACCCGTCACCCCAAGGTGAGCATCCCTGGAGAGGGGCCGGACCGGGTGGCTCTCGGTGGATCGTGTCCCCCTCCCCTGGCTGCTCCTCCATCGTGCTCCTCCTCCTGCGCTGCCTGGATAGTCCGTCTGCGGCGGGTGGGCACAAGGCGGTGGGGAGAATTCTTTTATGTTTCGGTTTGGGTTTTGGGGTGGTTTTTTTTTTTAAAAAAAAAATATATTTTTTTTTATTTCTTTAAATTTTTTTTTCCCGTTAATGGATTCTGTGCTTTCTCCTCGTTCTCATGACTGATATTAAAGCTGGTCTTGTGGAAATGGCCGGGCTGTGTCATTTCTGCCTTGTCCCACACACCCCAAGCCAGAGCCCCGGTGGAGCCTGGGGACAGGGTGAGGTGCAGACACCTGGACAAGCCCATCCCAGGGGCTGCCCTGGGGCTGTTCCTCACCCCGCCTTACCCCTTCCACCGCGTCCTCACACACCTCCTGGTGGGGTGCCCAGGATGCCACGGCCACGCCGAGTTGCTGTCTGCCCTGCGATGGTGGGGCCAGCTCTCCAGCCCAGCCCTCCGCTGGCTGAAGTCCTCCTCTTCTCCTGTCCTTGCTCAAGAAGCAGCTCTGAGGGTGTCCCACCTGCTCAGACACAACACGAATCATCCAAAGCTGCCCCAGCACCAAAGGCTGGAGTCCATCCCAAGCTCAGGCTCCCAAGCAGTGCTCATGGCTTGCCCAAGCCACTAGGACATGGGTTTTGGTGAAGTGTGTAAAGGATGTGTGCTCACGTGTGTGTCCTCTGAAGGGCTAAGGGTGACAGTGACTGCAAGAGTCATTTCCATGCATAGGAATTTCTTCACTTGGCAATTTATTAAATCTCCATTAAAAGATTTTTGGTAGAGACATTAGAAGTCTACTCAAGCTTGGTGAGGTGAGACACCACGGGGATGTCCAGAGGTGCTATGGAGGGTTTCGCTGATAACGCCTGTAAAACCACTTGTCCAGGGAGGCTGGCACAAGGGTGGCATCCATGGTAGCTCCTGAAGAGCACACCCTTACTGCAGAGCTCACTTTGTGTTAATGGTTTTCATTATCTCCTGAGACCTGGACGCTGGCCACACATGGTCCCTTCCAACCTCTAACATTCTGTGATTCTGTGATTCATTAGCCTTGGGATGCCCAGAAGCCATCAAGTAACGAGTGTTTGTCATGACACTGGCAAGCTCTGCCCCCCCCATTGCCAAAGCCCTGAGCCAGCCTGGTCCCTCTAGTCCCTTCTGGACCAGTGGAAGGAATTCGTGCCAGGGCCTGGCTCAAGGTGACTCATTGCGACATCTCCAGGCTCTTGGCCATGCCCATAACAACCGGTTGAACAGCCTGGTCTGGGCTCCTCATGCAAACTGGTCTTTTTGAACCTTAGTGTCTGGGAGTGGGCTCTATATCCGTGGTGGATTTCTTTGTGCTTGAAGGAGCAGGAGTGCCTCCACCTTATTTTGGGTTGTAGATCAAGGGTAAACTTGGGACTTTACGGCATCGAGCCTCCCCCCCCCCCCCGCCAAATGCAAAAAACTCAGACTGTGGGTACTGAGAAGGAGTTGGGGATGAGCAGCTGCCCAGTAGAGAAATTGGCACCATCTGACAGCTACAGCTGTAGGAGATGCCACCAAAATGGGCAAATCTAGATGTCTCAGCTCCTGGGCTGCTTTGCTAAATTTGTGGGGCAGCTCTTTACTAAAAGAGGTATTTGAGTACTGACTCTGTGTACCAACCCTACCCCCAAAAAAGCCCCCAGGATTACCACCAAACTGCACCACATCATCAGGGCTGGGATGGCGGCAGCAGCGTGGTGGGACAGTTGAGGGACAGACGCTGCCCCACGCCCAGAACGAGGCTGACCCAGAACCCAGCCCTGCTGGAGGCTTGTGAGGCTCCCAACAGCCTCATATCCTTCTGCCCTGCGAATCTCACGCACCTCAGTCCTTGTGGTGGAGACCCATCCTGCACCCAGTGCTGGGGTCCTCTCCTGCTTGGAGGAGCAGCCAGAGTTGCAGCCCCACTGCTCTGGCTCGGTGGCACTGGCTGTTCGAGCAGGAGGGCAAGAGAAAACAGAGGAAAGTCAAATTTTAACCATGATGTCTTCCACCGCTCCATGCAAGGTGAGTCAGTCACGTTGGGTTTCGCATCTTCGACACCAGTGGGTTTGGGAGATCTCACCCATCCCCACCTCCTGCCCCTGAGCCACAGCACAGGTTTCTCCAGCAGCGATGCCGATGGCTCTCTGCAAGCCAAAGCTCCTGATGTGCCCGTTGAGCCCAGCGAGGTCTCATGAAATGCAACCACTTCGTCCTTCAGACAGGTCCTCAGCCCTAGTGCTTATTCAAGAACCCACATCACACCCAGGTGGCCAGGGCACACACCGGACCTTGGGACGGCAGCCCAGCGTCTTTCCCCTGAGCTCCTGAGCGCTTTGACCCGATTCTGCAGGGTGACCCAACATCTTTCTCCTGAGCTCCTGAGCACTTTGGTCTGATTGTCCAGCATCCTGTTGTTAGTTGCCCATCCTAATCTCAAGGAGCAAGTCCTGGCTCTCAAGCTTCCTCCTCTCCTAATGCAATGAGGTGAGCGTAAATGAGACAAGAGTAAAGGGTTCGGAGCCTCTGAATTAAGATCGATGGGATGGGGAAGTGGTCCAAGCACGCCAAAAGGGCTGCCAAGGAGGATGGGTTGCACTGAGACCAGGGACACCCCAAAAGGTGCAACAATTACCCTGGGCTGTAGTGAAAGGCACACCAAGGGAGGTGACAGCAGGAGAAAGCACATCGAGGGGCCTGGACATTATAGAATCGTAGAATTCGATGATCTCCAGTACCCGGGGATGCGCCCAAAGGCACACGGAGGAGTTGGGGTAGCGCGGAAAACACACCGCGGGGCCTCGGGGTGCGCCCAAGGGCATCCTTAGGGGCTCTGGGCATCCTGACTTGTGCACTCCTTGCCCCAAAGAGCATGGAAATGCACACCTGGGGGCCTGGGGCACCCCGAAAGGCAGAGCCACGGGTCGTGGGAGCATCGAAAGGTAGATGGGCACCGGCAGGGGAAGCCCAGAGAGCTGAGAAAGGGTCTTGGAGCCCCCAAAACATACACTTGAGTGGTCTGGGGCAGCCTCTGACAGACAGGCGGCTGCCTCTCCAAGAAAAGGTGGCGGAACCACAGATTTGTATTAGATACCAGGAAGAAATTCTTCCCCATGAGGGTGGTGAGACCCTGGCCCAGGTTGCCCCGAGAAGCTGTGTCAGCCCCCGCCCTGGCAGTGCCCAAGGCCAGGTTGGACAGGACTTGGAGCAACCTGGGCTGGTGGGAGGGGTCCCTGCCCGTGGCCAGGGTTTGGACTTGATATTTTGAAGGTCTCTTCTGACCCAAACTCTCCTGTGATTCTGTGATTCATGCTCTCCCTTGACCCTCACTGCAGAAAACCTCTCCAAAAAAATCACGTTTGCCTTAAACCATCACGAGAATTTTCTCCTTTAAAAAAAAAAAAAATTAAAAAAAAAAAATCCAAATTGGGTGTTGTTTCCTCTCCCCGTTCCTCCCACCTCCCAGGCAAGAAAGGTGACATTCGCTTCACACTTTGGAAGGCACAGGAGGAAGCCTGGAAACGTGCAAAGAAAACTGCGATTCTCACGCAAAATCCTTCCACCCACCTGCCCGGCGAGGAGCCGGTGAGACTCGGGGTATCTCGCAAGGCTCGGCAGCACCGTCCCACCCTTTTCAAAGCCTGGGGTGTGGAGTGCTGGAGCATCTTCCCCGACTCAATAACCAGCCTCCTGGCTCTCCTCTAGCTCTCGTCCTCACCCCCACGCAAGCCAATTCGGCGGGCGCAGATGTGCTGCGCCTGGATGGAGTCGTGAAGGAGCCGAGAATTGTGGCGGTGCTGTATTTTTATTTTAAGGATGCAATAGAAAATCACGACTTTGACCCCCCCGTCTCCAGAGGAAACGCCTTATGAGAGCTTGTTGTCAGCCCATTTGTCTGCTCATTCATCACCTCTGGCAGCTTTCAAACCCACAAGCCGCTTCCAAGAAAATTTGGCAGTGACTTCTCAGAAATAATTCAGGTCCCGCGCGTTACATGAGATGAGTAGAAGTAGAAGAGGGGGGACATGAAGCTGGGGGCTCTGCTGGGATGAAGACCAGCACAACCCAAGCAGCAGCAGGGCCGATGGACCATGCACGTGGCTCTGAGCTGCTCCCAGCATCTGCTGCCTTCTCCTGGAAGCCTCGTCCTGGGAGGCAAAGGATGCACACACGGTGCTGGAGGCAAAGGAGACGGAGGGAATAAAGGGCACGAAGCCATAAGGAATCAGGTTTCTTTCATGCTGCTGCTCAGGGAGCAATTACTTTCCAGCAAGCCCTAGATTTTTAGCAGCCAGGGAGAGCAGCTCTGCAAAACTCCACAGAGCTGAGGCTGGGAGTTTTGGAGCATTGCTGCGGTGGCAGCCGATTACACCTTTTCCTTTACCGATCGGCTTAACTGGCTCAAAAGAGCAACAAGAAAATAAAGGGACGTTCAAGTGCGTCCACTTCTTTAACATGCGTGCTGACAGTGGCTTCATCTCTGGCTCCGGAGACCAAGGGCCAGCTCTGCCCCTTCTTCAGCAGCAGGAGAGACCTTAAAATGTTCATGAAACCAACCTAATAAGCCAACTGAGGGGTTGAGGATGTCCCTGGAAGAGGTGGGAAAAGGTCCCAGTGGAGAAGGTGGGATGGAAGGAGGCTGCACTGCCAATGCATCTCCTGTTGGGACCAACAGTCCCTTATTCAGGAAAAAAAAAACAAAATACACCCGAAACCCAACCTGCTGAGAGGATCTGCCAAGGAAAAAGGGCAGCTCGAAGCACTTGCTGAATTATTTGCTGCAATTTAGCCCCACGCTGGCTTAGAGCACATTCCAATGAAGGGAGGAAGGAACGTAAGAGACGTGGCACGGTGCATCCCCGCCACCCTGGTAACTGTTTATTGCGCTGGTGTGTCTGAAAAGCACAGGACAGAGCTGCTGAGCTGTCTGAAGAAGGCGGCGTGAAGCGATGGCCGTACCACAGTTGTTTTCCCTAGCTGGAAAACAAGGCCCTTAACGCGGCCAAAGAGGCTGCCCTGCGGCAGCCAAAGGTGGTTGTGCATGCTGTCAAGTGGCCTAATTACTGCACACAGCCTGCGTTAGCGTGCTGAGATACTCCAAATATGCAATATCCCTGCAACGCATTTGTAGCCCACCAGGAAGCCTCTGAAGCGCTTCGCTGGCAGGGTCCTGCGGTACGATGCTGGCGTGCCAGCTTGTCTGATGGGCTCTCAGCTTCGAGTTGCAGCTTTGCCATCTTCCTGCCACCCCCGGCACCATCTCTTGTACGCGAGCGCTTCTGCTCTCAGCACCAGTGCATCTCCCGGAAGGACCATCCCTCCTCCTCCAGCCAGCTCAGCCAACAACTCTCAACCTTTAAGACAAACTAACCCCCTCTTGGGATGCAGCCCATGGTGGAGATGTGCTGTTCAGCTGATGTAATTGATATAAAAGCAGAGAAGGTCACTGTTGTGGGTTTGAGAAGGGAGCACGGCAAAGCTGTTACATCTCCCAACCTTTCAAGCTGGCAAGTCTTGAAAAATTTAAAAAGCACGTGTGTCTGTCACATCTTCCCTCTGGCGTTCGTGTGCGAGTGAGAGCTTGGAATGGCAAAGTGATGACACCTTGCTCTGGACCGTTTTGCAGGATGCCTGTACGCCAGCTCCGTGTGCCAGCGCTGCTCTCACACCCCGTCGGACTCAAAACATGTACGAGAACAGAAGGACAATGCTGGTGGCACGCTCAAGCCCACGGGTCGCTGTGGATTCTCCTGTCAGCAGCACCAGAAGGCTCTGCAACATTTTTTGGGTGTGTTTGAGTTAAATGTGTTCGGTGTCGGAGCCTCCTCTCCAAAGCCATAGAATTTGTGGTGTTCATCATTCTGCAAGAGAGGGAAAGAGCATCAGTCACAGTTTTTCCCTCCTGCTCTTTGCCTTTGAGGCCGTTCAAAAGAGTTGAGTAAAATTAAACCGTCATGTTCGATTTTAGCCTGGTTCATGCGCCCAGTAATACAAACCTCAGCTCCAGGTAGAATGCCCCTTTGAGGTGAAACACTTCCCCTGCAGTTTGGTAAGACCAGCCATCCCAGTTTGGAAGTTTCTAAGCCAGCCTTTCTCAAGAGGAACCCTTTCAAACTGAGTTTGTTGAGCTTTCAGGTTTGTTTTTGCTTTTTTTTTTTTTTAATCAGAGGAGCTTTTTTTTCCAGCAGCTACAACAAAACCTTTGGGGATGACAGTTTTATCTAGCTCCTGCCAACAGGCATCTTTCTGGCTGTGCCAATTCCTTCCCTCTGTCAGCCCTGCCTTTTTAAACACCCGCCAAAACCGTTTGAGTTTTTTTTCAGGAGCCATAAATTCCCTCTGCACATCACACAGTCAGCTCGTCTACAGGAAGCTGAAGTTTCCCTCCTGCTAATTTTAGTTGCCGAAACTTCCTTCTCGTATGGTTTTCCTTGTGAAAAAAAAAAAAAATCTTAATTCATTTTGATCCCGATTGTACCCATCCAGTCAAATTCAGGTCTTCTCTCATCTTTTTAATATCCTCCTCTGTTGCCTTCTCTCCTGCTCTGATAACATCAAAGAGCCTCTTCCCTGTCACCGCCACGCTCACGCTTGCTCTTGGCATGTCACTTTTATTAATTTGTGCTTTCAGAGGTCTTCTCGTCCCTGTGTCGGGAGGTATTAACTTCAAATATCGCAAGCAAGCTGCTCGGCACGGGGGCTGACAGGCGACTGCCATCTCCTCGGGAGCCCGCGATGATAAATGTGCATCTTGGGTTTTCCCCGGCGAGGGTTTTTTACGTGGTGGATTTGCTTCCTGAGGCACGAGGCACTCTGAAATTTTGCTTTCTGGATATCAGAGAGCCAAAAGCACCCACAGGGCAGCTGGCTGAGCAAGGGAGAGGAGCTGGTTCGAGGGCTCTCAGCACCCAAACCCCAAGGTCCAAACTAATGGAGATCCAGCTGGGTTTCTATCAAGTGAACGGGCTCGTGGGTAAAGACACAGATGAAGGTGAACAATGTCCCTTCAGGGAAACCCTGGACCAGGTTGCCCAGAGAGGTGGTCAATGCCCCATCCCTGGAAATAATCAAGGCCAGGTTGGACAGCGCTTGGAGCAACCTGGTCCGGTGGAAGCTGTCCCTGCTTATCGCAGGGGGGCTGGACTAGATGATCTTTAAAGGTCGCTTTCAATCCAAAATGTTCTACGATTCTATGATTAGAACCACAAAGATGATGGAGGGAGTGGAACATCTCCCTGGTGAGGAAAGGCTGAGGGAGCTGGGGCTCTGCAGCTGGAGAAGAGGAGGCTGAGGGGTGACCTCAGTCATGGTTATAAATATGTCAAGGGGGAGTGTCAGGAGGACGGAGCCAGGCTCTGCTCAGGGATGTCCAGTGACAGGACAAGGGGCAATGGGTGCAAGTTGGAGCATGGGAAGTTCCGCAAAAACATGAGGAGAAACTTCTTGGCTGTGCGGGTGCCGGAGCCCTGGCCCAGGCTGCCCAGAGAGGGTGTGGAGTCTCCTGCTCTGGAGACTTTCCAACCCGCCTGGACGCGTTCCTGTGGGGCTGCCCTGGGTGACCCTGCTCTGGCAGGGGGGCTGGACTAGATGATCTTCTGAGGTCCTTTCCAACCCCAACATTCTGTGATTCTACAATTCCATGATTCCACAATTCTCTGATTCCATGGTTTCACGGCTGTATGATTTTACAGTCCTATGGTTTTACGGTTCTGCGGTTCCATGATCGGATGCCTGCCTGCCCACATGGCTGTGCGCAGAGCCAGCCCATTCCCCAGCATCCTACCCGCCAAATCAATGTTTCCTGGGACAGATCCTGCCAGTCGGGTGGGGAGGACCCCAAGGGGATGACATTTGGTGGTGAAGCGTGGGCGGGCAGCACCGGGGCTTGGCACAGGGGCTGGGGGTCGGTGTTTGCACAGATGGCAGGTTGCAGGCGGGGGGGGTGGCACGTGTCCAGATCCAGCCGCGTCTTCTCAGCCACATTCCAAGGTCTGCCAGGTCCTGACACTTTGCTGGCTCAAGCATTGCTGCACGTGAGCAGTTTACACCACACAGCTCCCTCCAGGCTCAATTTTCTGCTGATACGCAGCCACGTTCCTGCCATGAAGTGCAGTTATTGGCGTGGTTATGTCACAGGGAGCAGCTCTAACACACACATAACCCCATAACCACCGTGTTTCCTCACACATTAAATAAATAGACGGATACTGGGAATTAGAAATGGCTACTTGTCCCATCAACGCGTATCAATTTCCACATCCTTCTCCCCTGAGGACAGTCTCTAATTGCTTCCTGAATGATCCCAGTTCTCCTCTTTACAGCTTTGCCTCCCAGGCCCAAGGAGGCAATTAATTACGGACATGAAAAGCACATCCCTCTGCTCACTGAGATTGTTTTAGTTTGTCTTCAGATCTCCCAGCATCCCAGCGAAGCCTTTCCTTGGCTGTCTTCAGCTTGAGGGGCCAAGGAGGTTGAGGGGTGGCCCAACAGCTGATGCCTCCTGCAAGGTTAGGGATAGAGTGAGGAAGGGCAAACACCAACCCCTGAGCCCCACATCTGCTAGCGTGGTGGCCGATGTCGCTGACTCCCACTCTGGGCTCTGAGCCTGGATTCATCCCAAGAAAAGGAAACTCCTCAAGGCTGAGACCCTGACGATGAGGGCGCTGCTGTGTGATGAAACCAGCACTCACAGCAAGGAGTAGCAAAACACTCCATCCAAAATGAGAATCTGCCCACCAAAATGAAGGTTGGGCCATGGACTCTCACCCTCCAAGACTGTATTAATCAATTTTCTGCAGCCCCTTCAGCAGAGGGCTGCAGAGCTTAGCTCTTATATAGGTCTTTTTCAAAGTAAGCCTGAGGGCTTTTATTCTTTTTTCCATCCAAGCTGTACATCTGAGGGGACAGGAGAAGTTGTGGGAGACGAGAAGGAACAGCAACAAGCATTTTGGCTCAAGGGCTGTCCCAGGTCTATCACTGTCTTTAACAAATGATCCAGACTCTATGTTTTTCTTTTCAAATGAGAAGCTGCTTCTTCAATTCCCAGCAAAAAAAGAAGCTTTCAGAAGGTGACAGGTTTTGCTAAGCTTGCATCTGTAGTTTTCATGTTTTGTTTGGGTTTTTTCCCCCTAGTTTGCGAGGCTGCATCTGCTACGCCCCAGGGAGAGCAAAGCGGAGAGACACCAGCCGTGCCCTGCCAAGCAGCTCTGCAAACCGCCAGCTTCCGAGACACCCGAGATCCTGATGTCAAAAATGACAAGAGTCATCGTGGGAGTTGAAAATCCCATGCAAGGGCTGAGGAAATCTGAAGTTCGGTGGGATTGACAAGGGGGTTCAGCCTAGCAGGAACTCACTAAAGTCATCCTCAACACAGAGGCTCAGAAAGTCAGAACTGACATCCAAGGGGACAGTGCCCTCCCCTTGTAGCCGTACAGGGCAAAAGCACGGAGTGCTGGATCGTCTGCAGTGGGCAGCAAAGTCTCAGGCTCAGGACAATGAGCAATATCCTGTGGGAAGTCCATGGAAAGCCCAGAAATGTACAAAGGAGAAAAGGCAGGACCAGAACCAACCTCTACAAGAAGTTTCTAAGCCGCAGCTGCATTTTTGGACAATAAGAGACTGAGATGGTTTCCAGACCAGAGCACCCCCACCCCAGGATTTACCTGAACAGCCTTCACAGCTGGTTTTACCTCCTCAGAAGTTTCTTCAAGGACCAGGAAAAAAACCCAGCAAATATTCTTGGAGACTCTTGCAATCTTCCAGCAGTGTTTCACGTCAGCAGTCCAACGCCAGCATCCCCATGGAGGAAGGATCACTCACCTCCATTTCATGGTCACTTTAGAATCATAGAAAAGTTTAGGTTGGAAAAGATCTTTAACATCATTGAGCCTGAGGTCACCCAACCACAGAGAGCAGGGTGGAAGGAAACCCACTTCTCCCCTATACCACCTTTGTTTGCAGCCTGCCCAAAGCTCCTCTATCCCATCGGATGCTCTGAGGACCAACGCTTTATCACTCCTGATAATCATGAACTGTAGAGTACATTTCCATGGTCCATTCAATGTGCCCCTCCCTCCAGAGACTGACAGCAAGGAGATCAATTAGAAGCCATTAGACTCATGTTTTCAGCAGAAGGATTGTCCTTTCTATGTGTAAGTTTGGACAAAAACAGCCAAAGCCTAATCTCAGCCCTACGGGAATCGCTTGTCGCAATGCTTTTCCCACAGCTTGGTGGCTTCGGAAGGGTTCGTTGCCTTCTCCAGCCCACAGTTGTTGATGTCAGCCCAAGAGCTCTGAGCATTTCTGGAGAGCTGCTGTCATTGTTTTTTCGGCTGTGTCTAAGCACATGAATATTCATGTGCTTCATGTTCGACTCGCGGTTTACATTATCAGAAGCTGCTATTTCTCCTCCCCTCCTCTGTGTGTTTCCCTGCCTCTGCATTGTTATTCCAGCTGTAGAAATATTTCTCAGCCTCCTTAAAAAAAATAATATTGACACCCCGTGGGGTTCCTGCTCTTCTCCAAGCCAAGAAGCAGCGAGTTGCCACCGGCATGCTCCGAGCACACACGCTGTGCTGGCCATGGACCAGAATGAGGCAGCGTCGCTGCGTTTCATCTGGGAAAGGCTGTGGAGGGGGTTTGGGGTGGGGAGGACCAGGAGATGTGCCTGAGGGCTTTGATGCTATGGGGGCTGCAGATGGGGTTCTCCTGGAAGAGGACGTCTCTCAGGACAGTGGCTTCAGAGAATCACAGAATGGCCCAGGCTGGAAGGGACCTTCGAGATCATTTAATCCAACCTCCCTGTCATGGGCAGGGACGCCTCTCAACTAGATCAGGCAACACATGGCGACCCAACGGGGATTGGCAGAGCTGCTTGGTCTGTGGCAGCAGCCTCCCTGGCTGGAAGCTGCCAGTCCGTCTGTCAAGAGTGAGGCTTGATGCACTCAGACGTGACGGGCTGAGGCAGGGCGGTGGGCAGAGAGCCCTGATGCAAGGCACCAACCCGCGCCAATTAAAGCGAGGGACGTGTAGCATATTGCACCGGGGAGAGACGCGCTGCGAGATCTGAGCTGACCAAACGAATAAGCCCAGCCCGAGAGACGGGTGGGGGCAGAGTCCAGGCTGCAAGAAGAAAACGGCTTTCATGAGACACAGGCTGAGTAGCAGAGAAAAGCTGAGCTGGCCATGAGGAAAGTTTGGCAAAAGACCAAGATGAGAAGATCTCACCCTTGGCTCTTCTTGGACACTGTCTCTAGATCATTTGCAGGGCTGGGACTTGTCAGATGCAGGTTTGCCCTGACGCTGCTACCTTCTGCACAGGACACTGGTCACCCAAAGACTCCCGTGGGCTTTTGTGAGCCTCCCTTGCTAGTCCCTGGGTGGATTTTATCCTTTATTGTTATTATATGTCCCCAGACAAACACATTGCCCAAGAAGCCACTGAGAAACTACTTTCAATCTAGACCCTGATGACCCATAAGTCTAATTAAAAGGATTCCTTCCAACACATATTATTTTCACTTGACAAGTATGAATTTCATTTTCCATCACCTTTCCCATCCACCTGGCTTGGCAAGGGGCTTCCCACGCTCCCCAGAGCCTTTTTCGGTCACGATTCATCTAAATGATAGGACCTCCAAAGTTTGCCACCTTCCTGCTCGCCCACCTCCAGCTCATTAATAAATGAGGTGCCGAGCTGCCGACAGGCAAGGTGGGGTCAGAAGCGAGCACTGACCTTGGTGAGCACCAAGATTGTCAATGTCTTGTTTGCAGACTTGGCAGGAGGAGGGCTGGAGCCTGTTTCCATGGTAGAGCAGCAGGTAGGGGATGAGGTTGCCTCAGTTGCAAATTCAGCAGCAGAGCTATGAGCCGGGTCTGTTCCTGGTGCTGTTGTGCTCATCTGCAAAAATAGAAGTACAAGAGCATCCCCAGGCCCTGGTGAGTGGGTGTTGGAGGCAGAAGTCAGGAGGGGTAGGAGCAGGACCCTGGGAGAAGGGCAGAGCCTGGGGGACACCTCTACCCCCCTCCAACAGGGACTTCTCCAGCTGTGGAGATGGAAAGATCTTCCCCAGGTGGAACAGCACCGCCATCCACCAACCAGCCCTGAGGGGAAGAGAAGCTGCTACAGGGACTGGAAAAATCCAGAGGAAACCATCCTTGTAAACTACGTGTTTGTTTGCTGAGTACAGGATCCAGGGTTTCAATTATGTATGATGAAATAAGGCATAATAGTTGTATTTACAAGCAGCAGTTTGTCATATGGGCTGCAGATGAAATATTTAGAAGCAAAGTAAGTGCCTTTTTTTGCCTGGATAGGATTCCTGGCCTTCCCTCTCACACGCAGGTTCCCCAATACTGTGCCAGGACCTGGGAAAAACATTTAAAACCCCAAATGGGCTCCCAGTTTGCAGCTAAACTCTACATAAAATGGGATTTCCCATTTGCATTTGGTGGCTTGGGGTAGAGCATTCCCACATAGGACTGCAAAATGGTTATAAGGGCTAGTCTGGGAGCAGGGAACATGTTTGCAGGGACCCAGAGGGGAAAGGTAGGAGGACCAGGCACGGTAGAAGGTGGCCCAGAAGCCACCAACAGCTTTGCCAAATGGATCTCCAAAGGCTGGAGAGGCAGAGACCCACACAAAAGCAGGGATTTGGAAGAGGGGAGGGAGAAAGGATCCTTTTCCCAGTGCTACCAAATAGCCCCCAGAAGAGAGCAGTCAGTGCACGAGATTGTCCCAGGCTCCTCATCCCTCCTGGCAGGAAGGTGCTTTTCATACAGAGCTTTAAGATGCATAAACAGGAATAAGCAGCACATTAGAGATGATGAATCTTGTCCAGGCCGATACGATCCATCTCCCAGAGCGTGCTCCATGTGAAATTTCATTAGCTTCTGGAGGGGAGTTGCTCTGCTTATAATAATTGATAATTATCCCAAGTGATGCATGGTTTAGTGGTGTTGAGTGATTGTTTCCCTCCACACCAGTGACTTCATCATTTTGCCTGGTTTAAGACTCGTTTTCACGCTCACATCCTTTTAAGGGAGGCTTTAGGGAGAGCAATTCAGACGTTTATGGTCTCCATTCAGCACAGATTACAGCACTGTTCCACCCCAGCCCCTGTCACTGCTGAGATCTGCTCGGCAGAGTTTCCCTAATGATCCCACAACGAGCTGAGGAGCCCACGGAAGAGTCAGGGTCATTAATCTACTGCAAAAGTCATTTGTCATCTTTCGTTTGCCCTGCGGTGAAGCCCAAAAGCCCTCCCTGATGTCCACAAGGGAGAGGAACATGGCAAAGTTTCATAAGGTTGCGAATCCCTCTGGGCATTCAATTCCCAGTAGATCCAGTCCTCGTGTCCTGTCCTGACCCATCTCAAGGGACATGCTGCAAGGCAAAGCTGATGAAAGCAAGATCAGTCAGCTGGGAAATCACACCCGTGAAGAAGAGGAGACCGGATTTCTAGGTCAGATGTGGAAATCTGCTGCAGGAGTCCCCAAGCCCTCTGCAGGGTGGCCCGGCCCTGGTTCTAGCAGCTCCTCCCAGCCTGCACGCAGTCCATACTTACCCCATATGGCAACCTGGGATCGGCGACTCCAGATCATTTGATAAAACCAGGGAAAGCATTTGCATCGTCGGGATCACCGGAGGGAGCTTCTCGGCTTTGATTTGTCTGCTGTTGTCACGGTCCTGCCGAGGTAAAGCTAAATACATAAATTAAATCCAGCTCAGTCCCCTCTTCACCCAAGCCCCAGTGCAAATATAATAAATCAGTTTCATTTAGAAGATCAAGCCAGGCATCACTCACAGACGGGTTTAAAAATAAACTCCTTCACTGCACACATTAAAAAAACAACAAGCAATTTTTCTTCCTCATCATTCTTCAATTTGTTTATTGTGAGCTGGGCTGGCAGTTATGAAGAGCACCGTGGTTCTCCCAGCACCTTGGCCACGCAGAACCCCTTCCACCCTGGTGCCCTGCGTTTGGGACATTACCCTGGTACACAGACCTCCTCCTCACCTGCTCTGCCTGGGCTTTGGGGTTTATTTTGGTGTGGGGTGTGCTTGTACAACCCAAGTGCTGCAAAGGTCAAGACTGATTTGGAGAGAGATCAAGCTCCTCTGGATGATGCTCAGAGGAGGAAAAGGACAGATCTGCTCCCCCGTGGGGCTGGACACAGGGAAAAGGTTGGGAGTGGGGTGGTGACAGTGGGACAAGAATTATATGGCACAGGACCAACTGCTTGGGAAAGAGCCTGAGGGTGAAGACATGGTGTTTTCCAAACTTGCAACACTTCATCTTAGCCCCTTTAGTCCTGAAAGCACCACAACCACTCGTGTAAACACCGATGAGTGATGTCCCACCACCTCCTGAGGTCAGCCCTGCTACTGCTCCTTGTGGGAAGGGGGGAACGAGCCCCAGCCTGAGAGCCCAGATCCCTCAAGCATGGGAAGCTCAGCCCCTCTGCAAGCAGGAGGATGAGGCCAAAAATCCTGCAAAGACCTTGGTGACAGTGACCTCCCCAAATCACGAGCCACCTCCTGACCCCACAGCACCCCACATCCAGGGTGGGGGACGGGAGTCAGAGAGATGGATCTGGGCAAAACCCCATGAACCTACCAGGGACCAGTTGTGGGCCAACACCTGGATGATGTCCAGCCACGGACCTGTCCCCATGCCTCGGCCACCCCATGGGTGGCAGGCGGGGACCCGAGCGCAGAGCGCGCTGCGGAGGTCGGCTCTGTGCAAAGCTGGGGCTTCTGATTTGTTTTTAATGACATTGTTTACTGCTAGCAAAATCTCCCGGAGCCAAAACTTGTCTTTCCTAATAATAAACAAGCAAATAACAATGTGAGGGAGAAGGAAGCACATTTTTAAGCCATCAGGGTTTGATTTGATTGATCCTGGTAATAAACACCAGCAAAATGGAGTTGTTAAGCTGGAACAGAGGTTGTAGATCTCCATCAATAATTTAAGTAGGGAAACGGGAACGAGCGCGCTGCATCCGAGCATGCAAAAGCCCCACCAGACTCAACGCCTAGGCGAGGCTGCAAAACACAGAAGGGCCAAAGTGAAGGTTTCCTAGCTGCTGGGGAGCCCACAAGCTGGGAACAAGATTGGGGGCCACAGCACTGGGTGCCACAGCATCGCAGTCCCAGGATGAGGCAGGCCCAGAGGACAAAGGCTTTTTCTGAACCAGAGACTTCAAATGCTGAAACCGTTCTGGCAGCATCTGGTCACCCCCCTCTGCCAGCCTCTCTGTTTGCTTTTCCTGTGCTTTTCTCCAGAGCCAGGGATCAGAGACGTTCCTCCCACCAGCCCCATCCCTTGCCTGTGCATCACCCAGCCCACGCACGACCAAGACCACAGGGGAGGGACCGAAGAACAAGCCCCGATGCAAGATCTCTGGGCATGGCACCAAGCCTGAACTGCCCTCAGAGCCTTCCTCACAGGAGGGGACACAGGGAGGGAGGAAGCCTGGCCTTGCTCTCCCCATTCACCTTTCTGCAGGGAGTCCTTAGTGCAAACAGCGCTCTATAAAGAGGGGACGCAGGAGGCAGAGCTGCTCTTTGCAAACCACAGGGAAAGAGGCAAGATGAAAGCTTAATCCTTTAAAGGCTGGCTGGGTAACGGGGAGGCCGAGAAACTGTGCTGGGAACACTCCATCAGGCTGATTCTTATTTAAAACAGCAAGTAGAAGACACTTCTCTTACTGTCGGATTTAAAGGCAATAAGGCGTGACTAATACCCCCTCGCTGAGCTCAAGCAACAGCACTTCACCAGCCATGCAGATTGGAGAGGCTGTAAGTGTCTCTCTAATTTTTTTTCTCCCCAAAGAAAATGATGTTTCATGCACTCGGAGAAGAGATTCTCCCAGCCCAAGTCACAGACCAAGACAGACCTCCACTTCCCTGTTCCTTCATGTCCATGCAGGCAGTTCACCACCTCCAGAGAGTTCCATCTTGTGTTTGCCCATCTTCGTTTTCTCCTGGAAATGCAAGACTGCTTGACGGTTGGTTGCTGCAGAGCACGTTTCAACTTGCTGTAGGACACCTTCCACAGAGTCCTTCAGAGGAACCCTGGGGACGGCGCACTCCATCTAGATGTGGCCACCTTTTAGCACATTGCAGCACCCTTGACAGAGGTTTGTGGTATGGTAGGACCATGGGATGATGGAGAACATGGCTGTCTGGGATTACCAGCCTGTCCTCTGCTAGGAGCAAGCTCTTCATAAAAGCAGAAAGACACCCATAGCCTGGCTGTCCATCAAGGGATGGTCCAGGCTGTGCACCATGGGTCCCTGCATGGTCAAGGACATGTTGGAGGCAACGGGCAGAGCTTGGGCTGCCCAAGCCCTTTCTCTTGTCTCCTTATAAGACTGCAGCCAAGGGTATCTGGCTCCTCCAGCTGCTGCAGGGCAACCCCTCTGAGAAAAAGTTATTTTAGAAGCTACTTAAAATATCCAACATCCTCTGAGGTCCAGTGAGAGTCCCTCCTGACTGAGAGAGCTGACAGCAAGCAATGCTTGCACCAGAGAGGAAAGGACGTGAGAGGAGATGGAGAAATGTCCTGCATTGACTGCTGTCCCCAATAAAGCACCACGGCCCTTGAGCAAGCCCCCTTGGTAGTGGGAGCGTGCAATTCATGTCTCTCCCTGGAGCAGTGAGGAAATAGATGCCGTGAGGCATGCTTGGCGTGCACAGACAGCCCCCTGTCTACCTTACCTGCTCCCGCAGCCACCGAGCCGGAGGGACGGTTTGAAATTCAGTGTCACTGTAAAACATGCTGATGCCTTCAAGCCATCGAGCAAATCGAATGTACAACATGGCAGCCGTCGCTTGATGGATTTCCACTGCCTTCACTTCTTGCAAATTGCCTGGGAGAAAAAAAGAAAAGGAAAAAAAAAAAAAAAGCTATATTTCCCCAACTGGTTATTTTTTTTTCTTATTTGGAACCAGCTGGTGCTGATACTCAGACATTCATAAGCCCTTCTCTGCAGGCATCCAATGTGCCAAGATCCCCAGGAGAGCTTTCCAAAAGCTGGGCTGAGTTCAGGGGTGCAGAGAGCAGAGGATGCTTTCATTGAATAGCACCTTGAATCTTTGGGAATCTGATGGTGATTCAGAGGGTGGTGTACACAGGGTCACATGTGGTCTCTCCTGCTGTCCACCCTTCCACACCTCCATCACCTACTTGTCTCAGTGCCCTGGATTGGTGAAGGGTGAACTCTCACATGGGGTGTGTTGCTCTCTGGGGCTCAGAATGAAGCTTAAATTTTCACAAGCAGCTTGGAATAGGGGTTGAATGAGTGTGGGGAGTCACCCCCCTCCCAAATCCCTCCCTGCTCTGCACCTACCTCAAGCAGCCTCCTTAGGTTGCACCCAGGAGATGAGGACTGGAAAACTCATCTCCTTCTGCCAGGGGCAGGAAGGAAGCTGAGAGCACCCCGTTTGGCCAGGGTAGGGGAGATCAGCTTGGATCACCCACCAGATAGCGGTGAACACCAGACCCCCAGACCCCATCCTGCATGGTTTCCCACCCTAGTGATCAAACTTCACCCCCTTGTCATAAGAGCCCGACACTGCACACCATCTGCAACGTGAAAGGCTTCAGAGTCCCTCCTCTTCCTCCACGAGTGCCCTGACCACCCCTGGCAAGTGGCCCAGGGATTTCTCCGTCCCAAATGATTGACTGCTCTCCATTTGCAGGCAATGTAGATTGTGTGAACATCCTCTCTCTTGACTCCTATCACATTAGGGATCAGGGTGAACACGGGAGAGAAGTTAAAGGAGGAAAGTTTTGCATCACGCTGCCAGGATTTGGGCATTGCCAGCAGGAGCAGCATGGGCTGCTGCAGAATTGGGAGACCTCGTCCTCAACAGGAGCTTCTTGGCACCACATGGCTGCAGGCTGGGTGCCTCCAGGGACACCCCGTTCCCTGCCAGCTCTGCAAGAGCCACTCATTTCACTGCATGGACAATCTCTGCATTTGGGGAGAGGCAAATGGTGTCTGAACTTTCTTTCCTCCCAGCACAGACCGAGCTTGAATATTGTGCAAAACCCTGAGCTGGGACAAGGGATGCTGTGCAGTGACATTTGTGTCACTGCTCCGGAGCTGCAGCGATCTGAAATTCAGAGCCACTCTGCTTTCCAGGAACAGCTGTGTCTCTGTCACGGGCATGAATTATGGCTAATGATAAGTTATGCTTATTAAGTATGTCAATAATTTACCCTCTTACAGACATGTTTTACCTCTGGCTCAGAGGCTGCTGAAAGTCCAATAAAACCAAGAGTAACTCAGCCATAAGCAGGGTCATCCCTGAGCAGGGTTGCAGAGCAAAACGTCCCTGTGGTGCAAAGTGAGCTCCCCTGGGGAGACATGGTGCTGTGCAAAATCCCAAATCCCCCCTAGTCTTGCCCCAGACCCCTCCCTCTCCCTGGGGACCCTCCAGCCCCTGCGTGATGCTGCTCCCCAAGAGCACACAAGATGAAAGGGATGCAGAGGCACCCATCCTCAGCACCTCAAGGATGCGTCTTGAAAAAACACATCTTCTGGGTAGTTGTGGGTCACACAGTAGCTCCCCACATCCTACGGACAAGCCTTGGCACAGGTGGCTTTGCAGAGCTGCTGGAGGGATGGGTAAGACTGCCACCAAGCTCTCGAGGGACCACCGCCACAAACAGGGGGTGTCCAGGGAAGGGGATGTGCCCACCTCAAAGCCCAGGTTGGGAAGGTCCAGGTTAAGGAGGCGGATGCATGCCGGGCTGGGGACACACAGGCAGGTCTCTCCCACGCGCTCTTTTTTATCCACATTCCTCATTCACAAGCTTTTTTTTCTTCTTTGATTGCACGGTGTCAGCTGGAAATTTGCCACTGCCAATGTTTTCAATCAAAAAAAATAAAAATGGAGGGTTTGATTACATGCAAATGTCTGCCCAAAACATCTGCTTTTCTCTGACACATTTGATCCCTCTGAGGAAAAAAAAAAAAGACATTGCCGTTTCCCTTTCTGTTGCTCCGGGTAGAAAATGTCCTTCCCTTCCATTTTGTTGAAGGATTGAGTCTAAAACGGCAGCTCTGCCCTCGCCCACATCTCCCTCTGTCTCTTCAAGGCCCAATTTTGTACCAATTTCCTCCCTGCTGGAGGGGATGGAGGGTTTTTTGTTGGTTTTTTTTTTTTCTTCCGACGCACGCGTCCACAAACGTTTCTCACATCTTTCTGGACACAAAAATATGTTTTCTCCTAACTCAAGACCAAAGGGATAGGCTTGGAGTGAAATAAAAGGAACTGCTTCTTCTCCACTTTCTGGTCTTCTAAAATAAATTCCTCCCAGAAAAGCCTCGTGGTTCTTTGCAGAGACGTTTGGTGACAGCCCTTATCTCCTTCTCCAACCCACAGCAGCAAGTTTCTGAACTATTGTGTTTTTCTTGCATCAAACTTGTCGTTTAGAAATGAAAGAAACTTCCCGGTCTTAAAACACGGATTTTACGCTTTGTCTCACTCAGCTGATTTTTCCAAAGCCAGAGGAGCCCTTTCACACACGCAACCTCCAGTTTTCCAAGTTTTCCACCAAGATACACCATTGCAGCCTCATTTAGGGCAACAAAGTTGGTGAAGGGCCTAGAAAATAAATCTTATGAGGAGAGACTGAAGGAGCTGGGGCTGTTGAGTTTGAAGAAGAGAAGGATGAGGGGAGACCTCCTCGCTCTCTGCAACCACCCGAAGGGATGTTGTAGAGAGGTTGGTGCTGGTCTCTTCTCACAGGTAATTGGTGGTAGAACTAGAGGGAATGGCCACAAGCTGCAACAGGGTAGATTTAGGCTGGATGTTAGGAAAAAAATTTTCACAGAAAGAGTAGTCAGACACTGGCACAGGCTGCCCAGAGAGGGGGTTGAGTCACCTTCCCTGGAGGGGTTTAAAGCTCGTTCAGATGTGGGGTTGGGGGAGATGGTTTAGGAGTGGACTCTGTAGAGTAGGGCTATAGGTTGGGCTTGATGATCCCAAGGGTCTTTTCCAACCTGAACTGTTCTATGATTTCTATGAAGTCTGGGAGGATCCGACTCCATTTCAGAAAGAATCATGTTCTGCTGTAGCAAAAAATCTGTGGCTACTATAGCCACAAACAGGGTTTTCCAGTCCTCTGGGTGGGAGAGGTGTGTAGAAATCAGGGGTGTGGAACATCCCTTACTCCAGGAATTGCTCCATCTGAGCACCATGAGGTAGGGAATGAATTTTGCAAAGCCATGGGGCTCCCAGGACCCTCCTCCTGGCTGGGTTGCCTTCAGCATCGCTGCCACGGTTCACACTCGAGCTGTGGGGGTGTTTTCCTTGGCAAGCAGGGATGGCAGGAGACCTGGCAGATAATAAAGGGTGGAACATAATTGATTTTACAAGGAAAACAGAGTTTCCAGAACATCCACTCAATAACAAAGAGATGCAAGGGTAGTAATTGGGAGGAAGGTACAGTCATGACTCACAGTGTTATTAAATCACAAGCAAACAAACTCCCAGCACTCAAACACAGCCCATATGCTCAGCTCTGAAAACCAGCTAGATCTGCATTCATTTCCAAGCACCAAAACCAGAGCGTTGTGTTTACTAGGGACAGCTGGGCAAGGCTACTCAGAAAAGCTCCCTAACAGGGAAATTTCACCACTTTGAAGGCACGGAGCTCGTGGAGATGGGTGTAAATACACGGCCTGGCCTCCGAGGGAAAACGTGGTCCGGAAACAACTCTGTTAGTGCTGCTATTAGTATCATTATTGGAGTGGCTGGATGCCTCAGGTGCGGGCAAACACTTTAGGAATGAAAGCTGGTACACCAGATAGCCTTCCTTTTAGTTGATAAGAGAAACACAGCACAGAGAGATGGAGAAACCAGGGTTTGCAGGGAGGGAGAGAATCCTCTATGAGACCTGCCAGTGGAGTCCAAGAAAACAAGTAGCTTTGGGGTACAGAGTCCGTTCTCAACATCCTTAGAATCATAGAATTGGAGTTGGAAACGACCTTCAAGATTGAGTCCAACTGTTGACACAGCAATGCCACCACTAAACAACACTCCTGAGCAACACATCTACGTGGCTTTTAAATCCCTCCAGAGATGCTGACTCCACTGCTTCCCTGGGCAGCCCGTTCCAACACATGACAACCCTTACGGTGAAGAAATTTTTCCCAATACTCAATCTAAACCTCCCCTGTTACAACTTCAAGCTATTTCCTCTTGTCCTAGCATGATACAGTCTTGCCTCAGCCTCCTTTTCTCCAATCCCAGTTCCCTCAGTAGCTCCTCATAAGACTTGTTCTCCAGACCCTTCCCTGGCCACAGCAGAATTGCACTGAGAAATGAGAGGTCTTGCCTCCATGGGAATAAAAATCTGCCTCCAAACCAGCTCCAAGCGCTGTATAAATCCATGGACGTATTTTGAATGCTGAGTGCGTCTCAGGTGTCCCATCCCAGAGCACAGCAGGACTGGAAAAGGTTCAGAGCACGGTAACAGGAATGAGCCAACACTTGGCACAGCTTCTGCATGAAGAACGGTCAAGTAGTCAAACCAGTCCAAATGGAAAAGATTACTGGAAAGGAGCTATGGTACATCAAACCCCAAATGGAATAGAAAAAAGGGAACAGAAAATAGTTTCTCACTGCCTGTTCCAAGGCAAAAATGTGGCAGAAGCCAGGTTTGCTGCAAAGAAGGTGGTTTTCTCACCATGCCTGTGGTGCCCCTTGCTGCAAGATGCACGACTTCAAAAAGCAATGGAAGAGTTCAAGAGAAAAGACAATTAAAGGATATAATCAAATGCAAAGTGAACGGGTCTGTCCTGGAAAGCACCTGCACTACAAACTGGTGAGACTAGGAAAGCATTTGGGGCTGGGAGTGCATCAGAGCTTGCTCTCCAATTCTTATACCCTTCCCAAAATGTTGGGACTGTGCCCATACTGGTCCAAATGTTTGGACTGAGCAGGTCAGACTCAGGTCACATCCCATCCCCTCACCCCATCCATTTTCTCAGGTACCTTCTTGCAGCAGCTCATTTGACAGCACACCCTCCCCCCAAGGAACCCTCCAGGTAATTCACTGCCTTTTGTTTCCTTAAGCAGCTGCGATTAGAAAGGACAGCTCTTTAAATGTGACATTCGGGTTAAAACCGAATGGTGGAGCATGATGGAGTGGATGCTCCTTGGTGCTGGGGAGACGATTTTGGCATCCCAGAGGTCTGCACCACGAGCAGGCATCTCCAGGGTGCAGAGCCTCAAGGTTATTTGGGGATCCAGGTCACGGGTAAGTCACCGGAGTAGACGCTCAAGTGGACTTCAAGTCCTGGATCTCAGCCCAAATCCTGTTTCAGCTTCTCTCAAACCTAAAGAAGAGCAGGGCTGGTGTCCCTGAAACGCCCCAAGGGCGCGAGACGAAGCGCGCAGAGGGCAGGGGAGCAGGGGCTGTGGAATTATCATGGGTACGCCGGGATACGAATGTGCAAAACGGTGATTTAGCTCTAAACTCATTAAGTTTTCTCATTGAATGGAGGCGACAATGGTTATTACCTACACCAGATCATAGCAGAAGAGCAATCGTGAAGCTTGAAATAGATAAAATCCCAAGTCATTATATTAGCAAATTATCTGTTTGGGTCTGTTTCCTATTGACAGTATTAAGCCTATTCTCATTAATATTTCACTCTTCAGGGAAATTAAACTTTAATGAAAGTATGGCACTTACAGTGCCAGCCTGACGATACAAAAGGGAAAAAAAAAAAAACAACCAGCAAAGTCACGGCTGTCTGATTTATCCCTTGCAAATAAGTCATCTAGGAAGTGGAGTCTTTATCTACCTGAAAATTACTCACGACACCAGACTCAGCTTCTGGGAAGAGGCAGGTTATCTATGAGTATTGACCACAGCAGGTTTTTTGTCACGATGTGATGGCATCAGGCAGGACAATCCAGAGTGGCTCTGCTGCCCCTCGGGGTTATTTCCCATTAAGGCACGTCACCCTGGATGCACCTGGGCAGAATTGGCTCTTTTCACCCTTCATCTGCTGAGCTCCCTACCTAAACCACAGCCAGGGTGGGCAGCAGACCTCCAGGACACCCCATCACCACGGGCTGGGCTGAAGCAGGTCCAGGAGCAAACAAGGGAGCTCTGAGACGAGTCGACTGCTGCCCATGGGACAGTGATGTACGGGGCAACACAGCATGTGCGAAGCCTCATTTGGAATCCAAATTAATCTTGTGTGGTCTCAGCTTCCTCAGTTCCAGCTTCCCTCATTACCTCGCAAGCCCAGCACTTCGGAAACCGAGTTACTGCTCTGCATTAAAAGAATATTTTTCTCTGTCGCCACTTGACATTTCATTTTGGCCAAGACAAAGTAACTATCACTGTGGCTTAGGAGGGGGGGAGCCGCCGCTGCAAAAACGGCAACGCTCTCCTCTCTCCTCCAGACTGTGTTTGCTGGCGCTGTGGCTGCTGATGAGAGAAAATTAATTAACTTCTTGGAATGCTTCCTGGGCACCAAACAGCACCAGTGAGAGAAACCTTCTTGTAAAGAGACCACATAGTGAGCCCAGCTCTGCCCTTTACCTCTCCTCCCAGCAGCAATGACTTCCAAGCAAGCTGACCCAATGCCCAGCAATCCATGGTAGCTGGAGGAGGATTTTTTTGTCTCCTTTACCACCACACTTTGCAGCTCCAGGTCCCTGGGTGACTGGCTTGGCCAGAGTGAGCCCAGCAGTAAGCCTTTGCTCAAACAAAGGGAGTATCCTGGCTGCTTGAACAGAGCTTTGTGCTGGGTTACGCAAGGGATTGGTAGCACCAAGAGGTCTCCACTTCCAGCACCACCTTGCCCCAAGATTCAGCTCTCTCAAAGCCTGAAAATACTTGCAGATATCAGCAGACAACCCACATGCTCCTTTTCTTCTCAGCCAGCATTTGCTCCAGCTGTCAGCGAGCAGGACATTGCTCCTGCAAGCACCCATCTTGCCCTTGGGAAGTGCCTCCATCCATCCATCCATCCATCCGTCCATGGGGACCTGTAGCAGCTCAGCTCCTCAGTCAAATACCATCAATACGTGCCTTCGTTGAACCCAGGATTTAATCTGCTCCCCTGGAGCTGAAGTGTATTAATCCATCTCCACCTCGCCAAGTCTAGCTACAGACTCCCAGCGCTGCAAACAGAACGCTCTCCATCCGGAGGTCATCAAGCTGCCAGCAGCCTGGTGTTGCTCACCCACACCCTGGGCTGATGTCCTTCTTGGGGACCCCAGGGCTGTGCTGAAGTCCCTGTGCATGGCAGAGGCACCCAGAGGCCCTGGGCTCCACACTGTGGAGGTGTCCCACGTTGTTGGGTGGAGGAGATGGAGACAGCATGGTGGGCAAGGCACGGCCTTACGGTCCCCATCACTTCCCTCAGCGATGTCTGCTGAAGGACAGAGGCTCCAAGGGAAAGGCATTTTTAGCTTGAGCATTTTATAGAAAAGGTCACTCCCTTGAAATCAAGAATTTCACAAGAGAACGGAAATCTCAGTGCAGGAAAAAGACCTGGGAGCTGATGAGCTGCAAGTCAGAACTGGAAAAGAAGCTTCTCCAAAACTGCGCAGCCCACAGCTGGAAAGGAAGGGTCCAGAATCCTCTTGCAGTGATTTTTCATTTTCGCATGGATGTAGCTTGAAGAGACACTGCCAACTCGGTAAGCATGGGCTTGTCGTCAGTGCCCAGGGGTGAGATTTCACCCCGAGGATGCCAACAAGCTCCACATCCCTGCATTATTTCTCTCCTCGATGAGAAAAGTCTAAAATAAATAAAACCTTGTGGGAGAGAAAGAAAAAAATATAATAATCCTAATTTTCCCCAATCTCCGCGTTGATGGAGTGATGATGAGTGGCCAGAACTCCGGCTTTTTCAGCCCTCTGTGCTCATCCTCAATTCCCAATTACACCATTAAAGATTTATTTAAAGTTGGGCTTGCTTTTCAAACCAGCCTGAGTGCGTTTTCTCTTATTTTGATTCGTGAATAAATAGCTCAGGCCCAGGAGCCGTTAGCGATGACATTTGGAGCAATCTTGAGTGATTTACCTGTCAAGAGCCTCACGGCTTGTTTGGCCGTGCTCAGGCTTGGTCGTCGGCGTCACGGCCGGGGCCGTTTGCGTTCTGGAGGCATTTTTGAGCCGAATAAATGGACGGCGGCTGCCTCACACCGTGCAATTCGAAATCATTACCCACATTCAGGCTGATCACAAGGCAGCGCCCACGGGTCAACGGAAAATTGGGGGAAAGTCGGCCAAATTGCAGAAATCGGGCTCCATTTCTGGAGGAAAAATGGGTGAAAATTCTCCCCGTTTGTTTGTAATAACAAGGACTGTGCACTGTGCTGGCTATTTTGCAGCTCCCGGGACTTACCTTGGACAAAACCTAAAGCACTCTCCCTCTTCTCATCCCCGCTGATTTTCTTTTGCCTCTACTGTTTTTTTTTTTTGCTGGTACAGCCAAGCCTAGGAGAAGCAAAGTCCTCTGAGCAGCACAGCTGCCTTCCCCTTCCCCTCGCTCTTTTCCAATTACAGGGGAATAAGAGCAGAATGGGTCAGCAGAGTTTATGTGCTTTTGCTAAGTGCACAAGATTCCAAGTTTTCACGATTTTCAGACCTTTCCGGTGCCTGGGGAGCTTGTTATTTTCTACCTCAGGCTTGCAGACCTCTCCCTTTCCGTGCACTACTTGCAGATGCCGGGACGCGAACAGGCTGTCGGTTAACGTGACGGCATCGCGAAGTTTCCCAAGTCAATCAAACTTCACGCAAATAAGAATCGGTTGTTTCTGTGCAATCCTGCTTGGTGCTTTTGTAAGGCACCAAACACAGCTTTCTGCCCTGTCTTACTGGTTAAACTGGGCAGAGATGGAGGATAAAACCTGTGACTGGCCAGGACTCGAATCCTTAAAAGACCTTAGATACCATCACTATTATTCAGGTACCCAGCACAACTGATTCAGCTGCTTAACCCCTAAATATTACCAAGATCTGCTCCCCCATAAATCTATTTTCATGTCCGGTTTGGGGATGCAGAAGGTTCCTTGGAACTTTTGGCATGGGGAGAACCACTGTCCCTTTGTTTTTGAGGAGGCAAGAAATGTTGACAGCCTCTGCCTTCTCGCTCAGCAATGTCTTGTTGAGCCCCAAATTAAGAAGCTCTTTGTGCTCTTTTAGCTTTGCCATCGTTCTCCCAGAGACCAATCATCACACATACGACCCGTCACTTGGGGGAAAAATAAAATATGAACCTTTGTTACAAAAAGAGCATGAAGCATATTATTGGAGAATAAAAAAAAATAATAAATCTGCCAGAGTGCGTGGGCATCCCTCCCTCTAGTGACTAAACCCTGGTTGTACAGCCCCTCCTTTGGGTTAGAGTCATTCTCCTCCCAAGGCAGAAATTAAAAACCAACATCCCCTCGGTGCCCGGGGAGTCACGGCACAGGTGAGCGAGTTGAGGATGCTGCAGAATCGCACCACGAAGTCTCCTCGCAGTCCCTATTTCACAAAAAATCACTTGCTGAAAATGTTCCCCAGCAGAAAAAAAAATAAAACAAAAAACATGTTTTGATCCAGAGACGTGTTTCACACACAGAGGTTTCTGCTCCCAGGGGGAGGTATTGATTTTTGCTGTAGGAGATATAAGCACGCGGCGAGCCGTCGGCACAAAGCTTTGGGTAGGAAATGTCACCGGCGGGTCTTGTGCAAGCTGAAGCTTTTTTTCAGATCAGGCAAGAGTATTATCTGCCAGGGGGTTGTGGATGGCAACGACAGCACAGGAGGTGCAGCAAGGGCAGAGCAACAGCTCAGCCACAGCAGCCGCCTGGGGAACCTTCTCCCTGACTCTGGGCACAGCAGAGCCCCCCAGTTGCTTGTTTTACTCAAAACTTCAAATACACCAAAAAAAAAGAAAAATCATTTTATAAACCAAACTTATTTTTTCCATTACTCTTCACTGATCCAACTAACTCAGGAAACTACAGAAGGGGAAGTTAAAACTGACAGCTCCCAAGGAAATTTAAGTGCAAATGGGGACTGTCACAGGAGCTTTCCTCTACCTGCAAAGAGCGAAGCGGAGCTGCACCTCATGCTTGAGGAGGTGTGTGGCTGTTACCTGTGCACAGCCTGCTCCAACACGGGCTGCTTTTGAGAGGCAAACCTCCCTCCTGTGCAAATGCATCAGCAGTCCCCGTGATTTGCCTGGGTTGCTGTGGCTGGTAGAGCAGGATTGGGCTCGAAATGAGGTTTTGAGTCCTGCTGTGCCTCTCTGGGGAGGGAAAGAGCAGCTGAGGATCCTCCCAGGTGACCATCAGGACAGAAAGAGCCAGAGTCCCTCTCCAGCAGAAGGCATTAGTTTTATTACTGCATAAGTTCAGCCCAAATAAGCAACTTCACCTACCTGCAAAGCCATCCTGGAGCTCTCTACACAGGGATGAGCAATTTAGAAAATTAGGGCAAAACCGTATCAAAATAGAGCACTTGAAGTACTTGAAGGGTTTCCAAAGCATCATGTCCTCAAGGGCTCAGCTCAGCTGTAGACCCAAGACGGGGACATTCAGCCTCGAGCGGCTTTGCTAGTTCCTGGCTCCTAAAAACCACCTTCCACAACCCAAAGAAATTGTCACCAGGGAAGGAAATGTCTTTTCAGCAGCTGGATCAGATATTACAGAACATCAGCCACTATCTCTTAACACATTCAGTGTAGCTAATTAGTTATACTTTGTGCGGAAGAACAGATCAATACGTTATTTCTCTATGGCCAGCCTGACAGCAGCAAGACAACTTTATGACTCTGACAAGATTTCCATCCGCCTTGGGAGGAATTTGCTGTTGGAGAAGAGCTCTCCGTTTGCCATCTGCGGCAGGGGAGGAGGAAAAGGCTATCATCCATTAAAAATGAGGGTGGCCAGGAGGGGACTGCAAAGGAAAACTAATTCTGGTGCCAATGAGAGCATCAGGGAGGAGAGAGAGGCACCACATAGACAAGCAGCCTCCAACGCTTGCTGGAGTTAATTTGTTGGACCATCTGGGACCATGAAACCAGCTGCCATGGAGCAAGAAGTCCTTTTGCAAACATAGAACAGTTTCATAAACAGTTTCGGTTGGAAGAGACCTTCAACATCATCAAGTCCAACCTTTGTCCTGTTGCTATCAACACCACTAAACCACGTCCCTCAGCACAACATCCACCCGTCTCCATGCAAAGTGATGGTCAGTTCTGCTCCCTGTTCAGTCACACAGGCTTTTCTAAAACACAAGAGCATCTCAGCCCAAAGTCTCTGCATCCAGATCTCACCAATGGGACAGGCACAGCTCTGCCAAGCCAGGCACCGGCAGCTTCAGCATCCCCCTCCAGCCCCACATCACCTCCTCATCCATCCCAGCACCGCATCTTGGCTCGATCAGACCCCTACTACACAACCCACCACAGCAGAAACTCCACCCTTCCTAAGCCCGAAGCAGCATTTGCAACCACGTATACTAAATCAGTAACTGGTGTTAACGTTACCACTCCCAGTGGAGGTTTGTTGCAGACCACAATCACCTCAAGGCAATGCCACACGGGCTCAAACGATGTTATAGCGTGAATTATTTAAGAAGGTCTAATGGGCTGGGAAGTTTAAACACGAAGAAGTCATTATGCATGACTATGGCTAGCCATAAAAATGTTAGTGCTGTTTCACATCATGTTAGTGGCTATAGGGTAATTTTCTAAAAGTAAAATATCAACATTTGGAAGTGTCATTTAGATAGATCTGACACCGAGGGCATTGGGGCTGTCACAACAAGCAGCTCAGTGGAAGCTGTTCCTGCCACAGGGTACCCCAAACACCGCTGTAATCCCGAGGAGGGTCAGCGTGGGCAGTTGGGATCAGGGAGGAAGGGAAGATAGAAGCAGACAGAATAATAAGACATTGCAGAATGTGATTTTTTTTGCAGTAAGGGAGAGGGAGCCCACTGCGCTGCCTGGCCCCTATAACCTAGATCAAGGCTTGCACGCAGAATCATGCAAAAGCACCTAAAACTCCTAAACTTGACTCACTGAGACCTGAACTCAGCCACGGCAGGGCGCTGAGCCTGCCCACATCGACAAGTCCCTGTCCCCAAGCCCTGGGGACACCCAGAGGTGGCTGCTTGAGTCCATGCATGACACAAGCCCAGGGCATCACTCTCCCGATGGATCATTTCACTGGGAGCCTGCAAGGGGCTGCCAAGCTTGGGGTGAAGCGTGCCACATACACGCAGCAGGCCAGGTTTTTGGGGAAAAAAAAAATTAAAAATCCCTGTGTTTCTGGGAGCCTCAGGAGACAACTGGTACTCCCAAGAAACTGCAAAGAAATCAATTTACTCCAGGCAGTACAGATGCACTGACTTTTCCTGCTGCTACAGCAAAGTTGCAGACCTCCTTCCCCAGAACTAATGACTAAGCACAACTAAAAAAAAAAAGAGCCATCAC
Source organism: Trogon surrucura (assembly GCA_020746105.1). Taxonomy (NCBI): domain Eukaryota; kingdom Metazoa; phylum Chordata; class Aves; order Trogoniformes; family Trogonidae; genus Trogon; species Trogon surrucura. Next base: position 4,445,139 of record CM036639.1, read on the forward strand.
ATCTCTCTGAGCAACTGGGGTACAATCCTCTAAATGTTACATAGGCTTGTTTTTTGTTTTTCATTCCATAGCATAACTTATTACCTAGAATTTTTAGCGAACTCATTTCTCCGAGAAGCATGTTAGATGGTTGTTTATTCCCCTCTACCTCCGAGCAATCGGTTCTTATAATGATCTCTCATTTACGTGCTGTGTCACACCCAAGTGGGTCCATTTACGAATTTGCTCTCCATCCCACACGCAACCCTCTGCCCAGCGCTGAAACGCAGCCAAAAAAACAAATAAGGGGAGGGGAAAAACATACACATGCTCCTCAAATGGTGGAAAAAAGCTGCTGCTCACTTTCATTTTAATCAGAATAAAGACAGAAGGCTTTGTTTCTCCTACAAATAGATATGAAAGTCCTGTCCATAAAATATCCAACAACACGAGCTTTAAAATGACTCCATGGTCACAAAGGCGAATGCAGCACAAGCCAATAACAGACACGCTTGATGCCCTGGGTTTGTATGGCGAGGGGCTTGGTAGCAAGGAAGGGCTTCTGGGAGAAGCTTCTAGAAAATTCCCCCATGTCTCACACAGCCAATGTCTGCTGGCTGCAAGACAGACCCACCACTGGCCAAAGCTGAGCTCATCAGCGATGGTGGTAACACCTCCGGGATGTCTTTAAGAAGGGGAGGGGGAGATCTGTGCAACAAACTGCAGCCCAAGAGAGGAGTGAGGTTGCACGAGAGAAATGACTCTGCAGGCACGAGCGCCGGCGATGAAGGAGGAGGCACCAGAGCAGAGATTCCCCTGCAGCCCATGACAAAGACGATGGTGAAGCAGACTGTCCCCTGCAGCCCGTGGAGGTTGATGGTGTAGATCATAGAGTGATTTGGGTTGGAAGAGACCTCAAAGATCATCCCTGCCATGGCAAGGACATCTCCCACTATATCAGGTTGCTCAACGCTCCACCTGCAGCCCATGGAGGACGCCACGGTGGAGCAGGTGGATGCCTGAAGGAGGCTGTGACACTGTGGGAAGCCCACACTGGAGCAGTTTGTGAAGAACTGCAGTCAGAGAAGTTCACAGAGGAGTGTCTGGAGTCTTTAAGGAGAGTCTGGAGGTGGCACTTAGTGCCGTGGTCTAGCTGATGTGATGGTGTTGCGTCATAGGCTGGACTTGATGATCTCAGAGATCTTTTCCAGCCTCAACAATTCTGTGACTCTGTGAGTCCTCTGAAGCCACAGAGCCAACTCACCACACTTGATTGCCTAGCCACGACGGCAGGTTGCATCAGCAAGTGGCAGCACTTGTCCACCGTGGTACACACTTGATGGAAGAAGTTCAAACCAGCTCAGGAGCTGCTGGATTAATGTGATTTTGCCAGCAACACGTGACACTTGAAACGCAGCCTGCCTCCATTGCTGGCAATTCAGCAGGAAGAACAAGCAAGTGGCTTTTGCCCCCTCTGGCTGTGTCACCTCCACCCGCACGGTCTCCTCACATCACCCCAGCTCCACAAATTGTGTCGAGTTAACCTGTGTTACCACAGGGACAGAAACCAATGGCACTTGTTTAGAAATATAATTGGTTCGGTGTGTTAATTGTTAATGAAGTTCACTCTGCTGGTCTGGGAAGCCTTTGCTGAGGACTCCTAGCTCAAAGAGGCGACGCTGCAAAGAGCTAGCGAGCACCAAGAGGCTTCCCTGCATCCCAAAGGGGAGAGGAAATAATCTTCTCAGGGTTAAAACCCGCTAAAAATCCACCTCCTGACGCTATTAAACCTTGCAGGTTTCTGCCCAACACCCTGTCAGTCAGCACAATTTACAGGGGAGGCAGTAAATGAAATAAGATGATCTGTAGAATTTATTCGCTGCTGCTTTTCCCATAAAACACAACTTAAATTTCATTTCACCTGTGCTCTTGCTTACACGAAGCCTCATCTTCAGCTCTGATCTGCCCAACAACCCTCTTCCCACTTATGTTTTACTACTTTAAACATTTCACTCACCCTCACTTATGTGATGCCGGTAAAAACGCTGGAGAAGCACCTTCAGGGAGAACTCTTCTTCACTGAAACAGGATAATGTGCATCAGCCAGAAGCCACGGGCATTTCTGCAGGAGCACACCCACACCCCACCTCTGCCAGAGCCCCATCAGGAAGGTTTTAGTCAGAAACTCGCTCTAAAACCATTCCAGTCTGATGGATGAGTTCACAAATACTTTGGCCGCAGGTGGTCATAAGCAGGGCTGGGTTGCACCAAGCAGAGGACCCATCCTCCCAAAACAAACTCTGTGTCCCACGAGCCAGAACTCCAGCGTTTTCTTGCTGGAAACAATCAGGCAAAATGGGATTTTGTTCCTCATGGCCATGAGCTGATTGCAACGTGCAAATTCTCTTCTGACACACCAGACTCCCAAAACCCTTCACTTGGGCTCCCCCTCTTTGCCTTTACATCCACTTAGACCACTACGGGTTGGCTCAGCCTCATCCTACAGGTGGGATCACCTTTCTCACACCACATCTCTCCTGATAACCTTCCAGGTGTACTGCTGTCTGCAGAGAGTCATTAGCGAGCAGCTCTAATTACTGCCTGGATGCCACGTGCCCTCTGAGGCTAGCTAAAATAAATAAATAAATAGAAATAATTCCAGCAGCAGCCTAAGCAGGCAGGGTACACTTCAAAGCCAGGTGAGATTTTGGAGCAGGAGGTTACAACCATGACCCTGTTTATTGCCAAAAATTAAGCCAGCAGCATGCAGCACTCTGGGGACAACTGCTCTTTGTGAGGGAAGGGAGAAAAGAAAGAAAAAACAGAATTGTTGCTGCAGAGGAACAGCTCCCAGCGTGTTTGGAGGCTCAAGCCTCGGACCGCCTTCCTCAGCTTGCAAACATGGCAAAAGGCTGCTCCTTCCCCACTCCCATCACCAAAATCCCATGAAAAATCCCACCCTTTCCCCAAGTCATTGCCCCAATTCCCCCTTCCTTCCACAGGGGGACCCCGGATCCATTCATTCAGGCCACCTCCATTCCAGCAATGGCCACCCACCCATCACCCCCTCCCTGCAGAACCTTCACACCCCACACACTTTTCTCCAAGCCTCACCTGGATTTATCACTTTTTTCACCTCCTGCTGGCAAAATTCAGCCCAAACTTCAAGCCCATCCAAGCAAGACCCTCAGGCAGCCATGCTGTGCCTCTCGCTACCGTTACCCGCAGCGTTTCTTTCCTTTATATCAACACAAATAAAGCCTCTTATCTCATTTGCAGCGAGCTTGGGGCTCTGATGCTGAGCCAAGCCCTGCCTGGAGCGCACACCCCCTGCCTTGGATTAATCTTCATCTGTTTATTGACAAATACACACATTTCATTCGCTCTCCATCACTCCCCCATCTGTTGTTTGATGGGAAGCTGCAGGTTAAGTGCTCAGAGCTCTGCGCTCGCGGGTACAAGCAGATGCACCTCCACAAAAGCGAGGAACAGGAGGACACTGTGTAAGCACACCTGGGTTCATGTCCTTCATGGCCGTGCTCAGAAACCCACACCCAGCCCCTCAGGAATCGCTTTGGGAGACCATCATGACTACCTGGCACCATGTCCAAGCTACAAATCAGCATGAAATATTTCCTTGGAGCCTTGCTAAGAGCTTGGAGTAGCCCCCTTGAGAAACATGCCCTCCCAGGAAATCCATCAGCTGGTGTCCACTCCTGGGATGCTGTCATGTTTTTGCACTTTTTTATTATCTTTTTAAGAGAAACGGGGAAGTTAGGCAGGCTTTTTTGTTTCTTGGGGGTCCTTCTGGTTTTCTAACACACAGTTTTTTACCCCAAAAGTCAGTCTTCTACACAAAGACTTTTTTCCAGGGAAAAGAAAAAGAAATATCATCAGGAGCTCCACACAGCCTTGAACCCAAGCTCTTGGGTTTTTTTTCCTACCTCAAGTGGTAAATAAACCCAATCTTGCCTGAACCAGATGATACACTGAGACCCAATCTTGCCTAATCTGTTGTTGCTATGGCCAATAATAGATAGCTGCATAAAACATCAACCTTTTCCAGAAAGGTCTTGTGGTAGAAAAACCTGAATTTTCTGGTCCATCTTTCATCATCTACTGCACAAATAGCAAATATTGGATTTTCAGAAAGCCAGAATCCTGCGACAACTGAACCTCTTAAAGCCCAAGGCTGATCCTCAAAGGCCTAGAAGCAAAATGCATCTAGAGATGCTACATCTGAATAAAGGACACCAGGAATTTTCTGCCTCTCAGTCTCAATAGAAAGAAGCACCTGGATTTAGGCTTCTAGTTATGACAAGTCACCTAAAGAGCTGGCTTCTGATATTTTAGTAGTCTGGGACTTCTCAGTTTTGTAGCAAAACATCAAACAGACACTTCCTAGGGGAACATAAATATATATATTTAATGGAAAATTGGGACTTTTCATTAAGAAATGTTCAGTGGAATTTAACCAGCTCTTGGTTAACATGAGTTTCCACTGAAACCCCCTGCCCAGGCAAATTCTGCCTTTTGAAAAAACTCCCTGTGAGGCTCGTACCCGTGACACCACATCAACACACATCCTTGCCTCCTCCACACAGGAGGTGAATTCAACCATTAGGTGAAAGCACCTGATTAATTCTCACTTACCTCCAGGAACTCAGAAAAGATTCTTTTCATAGTACTCCTATCTGACACCCCCTCCTTTTTTTTTCCTTTTCACAGTAGGAAAAAACACACAGCTGAGCCATATTTATTTGTTATTACCAACCACTCATCCAACCAATGTGTTTGCATCACTTCTTTTTTTAATCAAGCTGACCCCAAGGGCTAGAAAACCTGCCAGCGGCCTGGCCTGCCTTGGGCTCGGTCAGGATAAATTTGTCCAAGACAAAAGGAATATTAACATGATAAAAGTAGGTATTTCTGTTTTAAATCATAAGTTGAGCAAGAAGTGCAGAGGTTGGAGCAATGCACACAGGGTCCCCAAACAGAAAGACTCCAGCAGCACAGGCTTGTTTTAAAAAATCTGCTTCATTTTGCCTGTGGGCTGTTTTTGTTTTATGAGAAAGAAGAAATAACAATTTTAAAAGCATCTGCTTCATTCAAAAATCTTACAATACAGGGCAAAGCAACACCTGCTCCTCCACGGCTCATCCCATGCCCAGACTGTCAAAGCACTTCAAGACCCAAAGCTCAGCCTCCAACACATGCTACAAACCAAAATATTCCAGGAAATTCAGCCACTCCCTACAAATTGCAATGGGTACACCCAGCACTGCTGAGGGAAAGAGAGATCAGGAGAAATAATGAAGTATTTGAGGATGGTTCTCTAAGTCTTGCTTGTGATGGAGGAGAACGGAGCAAGGAAGAAACAGAAAAAGGAGTTTGTACAATATTTAAAAGGGAACCAGACCTGTGAATACAGTTTTCACAAGACTCTTTATAATAAAGACCAGAACGCCTTGGGATGTAACAGTAAAAAAACCCACACAACTTTCTAGTAGTTTCTTGGGGATATGGTTTTGGTGCCAGGAAAAGCAATGCGTACATGCCAAGGGCTGAAAAGCCCAGAAAGAGAGATAAAGCCTGAGAGAAAGACCCAAGGCTTGTTTACAAGCTAAAAAGAAACAGAGTCTTCATTCACCTGTGCCCAGTTGTGAGTTCAGACACTGGGTGCTTGCCTGTGTCCTAAAAAGAAAACCCAGAGCAGAGTTTGGGGCACCCTTGGAGCCCCCCACACCGCAGCCTGCTTCATCATCCAGGCACCTACCGCCCATGTTGGGATAGCACCTCTTCCTCCCCCCGGGCAGGGGTAGAGCCTGTGGGTCCCTCCTCTGCCGAGGGTATTTCAGGAGAGGGGTGGCAGATGTGCTCCACTTTGCAAAAAGCTCTTCCAGAGCCACTTGAACAGAGAGAAACCTTGCCCCTAAGGAGCTTCCTCACCACCACAACCCATATCTTGCCCCTCCTATCCACCAAGAAGATACACTTTAAAAAAAACCAACCAACCAACCAACCAACCAACCAGCAAAACAAACAAACCAAACCATCTACCAAAATCCCAAAGACCAACCTCCCCAAGCAGAGACCACCCAGCCCAAGGCTTATATAATCTTTGGGGAGGGACCAGTAAGGACTGAGCTCATTGGAAGCACCTGGGATGGATCAGTGCTGGTCCTGACACAGCCTGGGAACATCTCCCCACCCGAGCCCACGTAGCACAAAGTTAGTGGGAAAGTTTCATACAAATCCTTTGCTCTGGCGGTGCCTGGACTCAGACCTACTGCAGGACCTTGCCTCTCCTCACTCCCACATGGAAACCTTTTTTCTTCTGCCCAAATAATTAATTCCTCACAGCGAGGGGAAAATAAATTCATCCTTGTTTGGATTCAACTGGAGTTTGTTGTTTGTGGTGAGTTGTTGGTTTTTTTTTTCCTCCCAGATATTTTAGTTAGGGAAGCAATTGTTCTTGCAGAACGACAGAGTTGTTTATGGCTTCCAGCCCTGGCGAACCAGCAAGGGGGAACAGCAGAGCTAAAGGGGCAAGGGGGACAGAAATAAAAGTGTTGCAGGATGGCAGCAGACAGCATCAAGCCAGCAGGTGCCCAGCATTCAGACAAATATTCAGAAGCTCTCATAACGCCGAGCATTGTGAGGAGAAGCTGAGGATGCTCGTACTGAGAGCAGAAAAGGTTGCTTTGAGCTGCTTCTCAATTCATTGATGGCTTTACAGAAGCTGCGGAGGTTGTGTAATGAAAATGCACCCTGATGGCTTAGAGGAGGTCTGTCTGGCACCACGGAGAGACACAAACCGTCAGGGAGCGATGAAAAGCACGCGGAAAAGCGGTGGGAGGATGAGCATGGATACTGAGGGGTGAGGGGAGTGGGAACACAAGAGGCTGTGGCCACGTGAAGAAGTGAAAAGTCAGATCTAGCCGTGCACCCAAGGCAGGTTTCCTCCTGGAGCCATTCAAACGTGTCAACCACAGAGCCATGGCTGGGTGGGACACTGTCCCCAGAGCGCAGGCAGAGGAGCTATGCACCTCAGTGTGCTCAAGAAGCTTAAATCCTCTCTGAGTTCACATGACTTTGCCCCACAAGGAGCAGAGAGAAAGAGAGAGCAGGCACTAGAAGGCCTGAGTGACTAGAAAGTCCAAGAGTCTGGTTTCATCATCAACGACACAAGTCAGCTCCACCAAGAACTGGGATGCACGAACACATTTCAGGGCACAGGCGGGAGAAAAAGCTGCAGAACAAAGCGTAAGACTCCCTTCAAGGTATCTGAGAGCCTGAGAGACAAGTAAAGGGAGAAGATACGAAAATAAATCACCGTTTTATTCTGTTATTGCTATGGAGGGTCACCGGCTCTAGTGGAGCAACGCGAGGGTTATGGTCTGTCCTCAAGAACTGGAGGAGCAATGCAGATACCTCATGGTCTGTTAAAGCATTTTCTAGAAGAAGGTGACAATTGAGTTTCTTACTTTTAAAAAAAAAAAAATTAGCAGTGTTTTTCTTGCTCTCTGAAGTCCTCCAGGAATTGCAGAAGGGAGCCAGCTCCCTGTTATGTTGTTGGGTTTCCCAGGGGAGCAGCAGTGCTGGGTGCAGGAGAAAGGAGCACCGGAGCACTGCTAGAGGACGGGTATGAATTGTGCTGCCTTGTCATCAGTTATTTTCCGTTTTTACTAAAGCATCAACCTTGATACTCATCTCCATCACCAGGACGCCAAGTGCGCAGCAGGCGAAGGTAAAGTCTTTATCAGCTAAATAAGCAGAAGGCCCTTAATGCATCCTCCAGCAGAGATACCGAGGGCTCCTTCAGACTCAGGGTAAGCTTGATTCAGGCAATTTTTCAACTCCTTCCAACCCTTTGTTGCTTTATTACAACACCAAAACCGCCAGACCTTTTTCTGAGAGTAACAACTCACGCCCTCTCTCCCCGTGGGATGGGGATGATCCCACTGCTCTGCTCTGCGACCCCAAGACCAACCCAGCAGCCACGTCCCACCCTCCCAGACCTGCTCTGCACGTTGCTGGTTGGCAATTTTGCTCTCAAATCAGGCTCCCCAGGTGGAAAGAAGCTTGTGCATCCCTGCAGACATAACTCACCCATGTCCTGAGACCGAGAGCAAGACCCTCGCCCAATGACGGGGCGCTCAGCCTCGCAGCCTCCCTTGTTTTCTGCTTTTTGGGGGGGATTTTAGGAGTGAGCAGAAGTGGAGGCAGCTCCATTTGTCTCCTCTGGTAGCCCCCGCTGAGCGGCTGCATCGATGCTGGCTATCAACAGATCACCAGCCAGCTTCATTTACTCCTCTACCGAGTGATTTATCAAGCAGCCAGGGGACAGTTCAGATGAATCAAATGGATTTCAATAGCACGGCGCTAACGATTTGGCACTTCAACAGAAAGAAGGGAGGACAGGAAAATGCAAGCACTGAGTGCCCCGTGAAGGTCTCATCCCACCTGCCCACGGGGCTGACGGCGCAGCAGCAAACACATCAGTCTCTGCTAGGAAAGTGTGTGTCTGAAGGGTCTCATTTTTAAGAGAGCTGTTAGCACATGAAAAGACTTGAAATTTTGGGTAATTCCCTTGTTTGCAAGAGCTTATGGCTCTCAGGAAACCCAAAAAGATGTGCCCAGGGAGGCGGTTGAGTCACCATCCCCGGAGGTGTTTGAGACAAGGGTAGATGTTGCCTTGAAGGACATGGTTTAGTGGTGTTGATTGGGCTGGGAAAAGGTTGGACTCGATGATCTTGGAAGTCTCTTCCAGCCAAAACTGTTCTATGTTTCTAAAGAAAAGATGTCTTCTGGAGTTTTCCAACAAGTTTTGGGAGGGGCTCAGCAGAGATACTGGGACTTACACAAAAAAGGATGCTCCTGATGGGCCCTGGGATAATCCCACCTATAGTTTCATACTCATGAAGCACAGAGGCAGAAGGTGGCAACACCAAGAAAAATACTGTGACCCATCCGGGGTGAGCATCACTATCCTTCCCTGAAAGAGATGGGAAACACCAGGAGCAGGCTGCATAGGAGCGTGGTCCAGAGAAGTGGACCAACCTTCCCCGAAGATCTCCTTGGCCATATTTTTCTCTTGGCATGAGATGCTGAAAGCCTCAGTGACCTTCTTCACTGGCAGGTGGACCTTGACAAAGTTCATCCGAAAGCCCCCATGAGGCATTGCCTTTGCTCAGCTTACCTTCCTGGAACCTCCAAGAACATCTACCCAATCGCCTGGAATTATTTTTAAGTGCAAAAACTCAAGGAAAAGGTGTCTAAAAAACTTCCTTCATGTTTAATAAGGATCAAGATTCACGTAGCCAAGGGGAATATTAAGGGCTATTCCCAGTGCGATTTAAGTGATGCCTCAGCAGTAGGAGTGACAGCATTTTTGTGGCCAGGAACAAGGCAAAAAAATCATTAGAAAGTTCATAATGTCAGTGGTAAAGTGAGAGCAGCCAGGAGCCAAGACTTTGCAAGCAATGAGAACATGGGTGGGAGCCAGAGATGCCTTGGCAGCTCAGTGCGATGGGATTTAGAAAGGCAGAAGGAGGAAAAGAGAGGGCTATGCCTTGCTCCTGGTCTCTGCACATCCCTGCCCTGGATCTGTCCTCCTGGCCACAGAGGTCCTAAAGTTTTGCTTGGTCAACTCAGCTTGGCACGAGCTCAGCCCCGAGATCAGTATTGCAGGGACCAAAAAGCTGAACCTCACTTACAGCGTGCAGGGATGGCTGGTGCAGGGAAAGTAGAAAGAAACCTGTGTGCACACGTGATAAAGGAGAAATATTTATTTGGAGCACTTTACTCAATGCAAACATCTTTAAATTGCTGCTCAGGCTGTGGGTCTCAGCAGGCTGATGCCCTCGCACCATTAACGCATCCTTCCTTCCCCTTTTCGCCGCCGCTCTCCGCTCTCTCTGTCCCCAGCAGCAGAGAGGGCACGATCCTGCCCTGCTCCCAGCAGGTTGAGGCTGATGTTCTGGCCGTCCTTTTCCTCAGGGCACTGGTCCTCAGTCATGAAGTGGGGACACTCGTGAGCAGGAGAAGGAGGGCAGTAGGTTCCCGTGTAGGGACAACCCCTCCGCTGCCGTCCCTGCCACCCCCATCGCCGACCTTCGTGGCAGAGATGGAGGAATAATATTGATGTGCTCGACCTCCCCCTCTCCCTGCTATTTTCACCTCGCTGCTGCGGCAGGGAGCTTGTTAGCTTTAAAGGGACTCGGCTGAGGATGGGTGAAGGACAGCAGAGACCCTGTGAAATGTTTTCCTGACTGATTATAATAGATGTAGAGAAATAAATGCTCAAACATTTCCCCCGCCCAGTCTCCCCAGCTTGCAGACTGGATCCCTTCTGGCTTTGAAGGCTGAGCTGGTCCATGCCTGGTTCAGCACAGGTGTGTGAAGGGCTGTTTCATAGGTTTTCACTCTTTAATCCCCTAATGGTTAACAAATAATTGCTGGAGCTAACGATGACCACCTCTAGAGTGAGTCCTGGTACCCTCCATGGAATTCTCTCATGAGTCAAGCCCATGGTCTCCTCCCAGCTCCAGCTCACACACTGTCCCCTGCTCTTCCCTGGAGCAGGACCAGCTTTTCCTCCCCTTCTTCTTCTCTGCCCACCCCAGCCAGCCCCAAAACCTCCACACCCTGTCACCCCACAAGGGTTTCAGAGACAGGAAATTGGAGGGGCAGAAGCATCACCCCCAGCATGCTGTTTCTCACCCCAAGGGGCACTGGGCACCTCTCCAGCCCTTCAGCAATAAATTAACTGCAATGGCGAGGTTTGATCCCCTGGAGAGCTCAGTCCATAAGGCCATGAAGATGTGGTCCTGAAGATGTGCAGCCTGAGGACAAATCCTGCTCCTATGGCAGTTTAGTTCTGGCTTAATAGGAGCATCTTTGCATTCTAGCAAATCCAAAGTTTAATTGCTTTCTGCTGTCTTCCAAAAGAAATTGTCACTTTTCCGTTACGACCCACCTACCAGCCCTCTGTGCTAAAGGTCAGCTCATTTTTTTTATTGTTTTCTCACCCCAGTGGGTATTTTCACATCCTCGCGTGAGGCACAAATTCCTCAGAAGAGCTGAGTCTGGACACAGATTAGTTTCATTATTATGCATTTTGTCAAATAGGGCTTATTGTGCATGGAAACTTAAACAGCCACTGGGGAGTTTTCATGCAATTAACTGGTTTTGCTGAGAAATTAATCAGTTTTGCTGCATAAACTGGCTCCTGAGGTTAAACTTCTCCAGCTGGATCTATACAAACCTGCCAGTACTTACAAGAGCCCTTTGGAGGCCTTCAGGGAATTAGCAATTCATCTTCATTTATGCAACGTTTTTGGAGCCCAAGCAGTCCTAAAACGCTTTGCAAACTCCTTCCCTTACTTGGTGGCCCAACGTGGGATGGGTTGGTGGCCCACTGGGCTAAATCTGGAGGATGCTCTTCCCGGCATGGAGGCACCTCTAGTCCCCTGTGGTTCTCTGTGTGGATGGTGTTTCCTCAGAGGGAAGATCTGAAGTGTTGTTTCCAGCTGTGGCCAGATGTGGTGGTCTGGCTGATGTTACATTGAGATCCAGGCTGATGTTACTTGAGATCCAAGAGTTGATGGTCCTCACCTGCCCCCTGACCAAAAGGTAGATCCAAAAGATGTTACATAATGTAGTAAAATTTCCTTCTCATATTCCTGGGGACAGAAATATCCATCCCTGAAGGATGTGTGTGAAACCGTAAGAAGACGGATCTGTTATCCTGCCTCTCAGAGCCAGCTGTGACTTGCCCACGTTGCCTCGGCGTGCATAAAAGCCACGTCCAGCTGTCCAGCTCTATGTCTCATTCCTTTGGATTAACTTCATCCAGATTTCCAGCCAAGTTGCAGTAATTGTGATGAATATCAGGGACATTCAGTAAAGGAACACTTCATAAATCAAGACAATTTAAACAACATTAGCATTCGAAGCATATATAACCCTGATTTTACACCACGCTCCGTTTTTTTGGTGGGTTGTTTGCATGCACCCTGAAGACAACAGCTACGCACCAAAGACATTAATTTTCTCTTTAAAGTTCCTGGCAGTGAATCAATTTTACCTGAGTTGCGTTCAGCTACGAGATAGGAGCAGCAGAGCAAAATCTAACTGCTGTATGGGCGGGTGGCACCCATCGCATTGCAAAGACCCTCACCACAAATGCCCGAACAACAACAAGCCCCAGGGATGTTTCCCAAGCCTACAGCATCTGCAGGTAGTTGATGTCACCATGTTCCTTCTTCTTACCAAAAGTTCTTCTCAAAGCAAGATCTGAAGGCAGGGAAACAGCATTTTTCCCATTTTCATTTGATCCAGGCCATCCAACGAAATATTTTGCAAGACTTTTGCTGGCACGGAAATACCCCAAAATCATGGCGCTGTGGAAGGATGCTGCTCTTGCCTCCACGGTTCAGATTTGGTGGCTTGTGCCCATCTGCTGCTTTGCTGGCAGTCCCACCCGGGTGCACAACACTGAAGCAAGGGCAGGGTGCTTCAGTGTATCTAGGAATTAGTGAGGGTGATGGGCAGGAGATGGGAGAGCCTGAATTATACTGTTTAATTGAGAAGAATCCCCTCTGGTATCATCCCAACTTGCCTACAAAACCCCACCACTGTGAGCCCTCACAGCATCCTCCTCTCTGCTTCGCCCCAACACCAGTGACTTGAGATGAGTTGGAAGCAGTGGAAGAATCAACTTAGAAAGCTGATGACCGATTCCGTCAACGTTTGAACTGATTATTGGGGAGAAAGAAATAAAAACACAAACAACAGAGCTGGGATTACAGTCTTAATAAGGGCGAGCTATTGCTCTTACTGTCGTTGTCACGGTGGTGCTGGTGGAGTTCCTACTGGGTTAGGTTGATATCAGCATTATAGCTTATCCCTCACGGGGGCATGAGCAGTCCTGGTGGCTGCATTAAGTGAAAATCTCTCTTGCTGATGGCAGGGCTCGACCACGTGCCCATCTCCAGCTGCAGTTATCCATACATGGGGCTGGTGAGGTTAAAAAAAAACAAGTCTGCTGCCAACAAGGTACTGCATCCTTAATAACATCCACTGGGATCTTCCCCTGCTTGCAGCTGGTAGTGCTTGAGGAAGAGAAACTCCAGAGAGCTGCAGCAGGTCTTGGAGCTGCCAAGCACTCCACCCATCAATGCAAATCTCCATCAAGCTGCAATGCACCCCTTGCATTTTCAGCTGGCTCACGGGTCTCCTGAAGGTGGGACCCACATTCAGGCTCTGCATTTTTAGGGTAGATGGGGGCGGCAGATGATGGAGCTGCCGGGATGGCTCTGCCTCCCCCCAGCTCTGCCTTGATCCAGCAACACTGGGCCCTGCATCCCTCCTCTATCCCACCACCCAGTGCTGCACCACACTCAGGCGCTCGTGACCCGCTGGTGGGTTGAAGGGGAAGCCACCACCATGCGGGACAGCCCAGCTCACGGAGGCATCTCAGCACCAGGACAAAGAGGGAGCTGCCAGTAGGTTGCAATGCTCACAGCCCCTTTCATCAGCATCGTCCTGCAATGATACCACTCCTCCCAGGACCACAGTGGAGTCCCTGCCAGTTTACACGGCATTTTTTAGTGATTTGTGCTGGGCCAAGTTGAACGCTTTACTAAAAATCAAGATATATGAAAGTCTACCGCCTTTGCTTCATCCCCTAATTTAGCAGTTCTATCAAAAATGTAATTAAGTTTGTCTAGCATGATTTGTTCTTAATAAGCCCGAGCTGCTCGCAGTTCTGCTATCCTCTTGGTGTTTATAGCTATTAATATTTGCCCAGCAAATTTGCTGGGATTTGAAATGAGAGTCATATAAACTTGTATGTATTATCTAATTAATAAACAATACTAATGCACCAGTAGAAGCAAATGAGCGGTGCCCAGCGCCCTGCTAGCTAATGAATTCTGCCACCATTCCCTTCTGCAGGAGCAGCCCTGAGGGGCTGGGCACGGTCCTCAAGCCAAGAAGGGATGAAACGTCAGAGGGTATCAGGGCTGCTCTCAAGCCTCAGAGCAAAGCCCCCATGTCCCCTTGGTCCAGACGTTGCCTGGGGAAGAAGGGAAGAGGGACAGCATCCCCAGCAACCCTCCTCCTGGCTTCACTTGTCACCTTGTGTCTGTCTGTGGTTTGGGGACATCCCGAGCCATCAGGAGCCTCAACACCGTCACACCTGGTAGCCTTGTCCTCCCCATCTCCTGTTCTACGACAGCACCTCTCGTCGAGACCATGAGATTAAAGCACCTTTTAATACTCAGGTTTTCACTGTGAAGATAATTAAGCACTGCAATGAAACTATTAAACATATTCTGTTTTCTTTTATTTATTTTTTTTTCGTGACATCAAACAGCCTTTGCCTCAAGCACTTTCAGGAACCATGGAAGCCACTTTCCTACAGATGTATGTCTGGTTTTTATCCCATATCCCACATGGGGACGTGATCCCATACTCTGGATTCCTGGGTCTTCTGCACCAGTAACATTTGGGTCTCTCCATCCACTTCCGTGCAAGGAAAAAAAAAAAAGTCTCCTTGAGCATCTTTGGAGGTGCAGCAGCCAGTAGAAAGTCACTGGCTCCTTTAGAGATGTATTTCTTCAGAAATCAAACACATTGATGGCTAAAAGGCTTTTGTCTGTACAAATCATTAGCTCAATAATACAATAAAATGTTAGTGTTGGGTCACTGGGTATGGTGGGGGGAGAAGACGTGGGCCATTTGTCCCCGTCACCTCTGCATGGCTCTTATCACACTCCTTATATATCTCCAGAGAAGAGTTTAAAAGAAGAGCAGGGATGGCTGAAAATTTAAATCAAATTCCTTTTTTTGATAGAAAGTTGGCATTTCAGCAGGATGAAAACACACACAGAAAACAGAAAGGAAAAAAAAAAAAAGAAAATTTAATAATCTAACAACAAATCACTGGAGAAGGTCTTGGTTTCTCAGAAGTTCTTTCTATTTTCTTTTCTAGTTCAAAGTCCACATTTTCTGCAACCATGTCCAGCCTGGTGTTTGCTAAAGGCATCAGCCAAGCCCAGCGTGGGTATAGGGACGCTGAGACCCTCGGGAGCGGGTGACCCTGCTTTATAGCACCAAGTAGATGTTTACAATTTATAATCGCGTTCCAATTATGGGCTGGGGAAGCGCCTGGAATTGAGCCTGTCTCCGTTATTTATGGGCAGCGTAATCCTAACCCAATAGATACCTCTCCTGAAGAAAGCTAACATTTTTCACCGGAGCGCCGAAAGCAATACTTCATGCTAATAGAGTCTGTTATCAGTGGGAAAGAAGCCTGCACAGCCAGCTCACCGGCGCCCCGGAGAAGAGCATCTTCGAGCACAGGGATCCAGAGGTCTCGATCAAGAAGCAACAGGCTCTTTCGGGGATGCACCCGAGAAAATAAAAGGTGGGATGGGGAGGAGGAGTAGGGTTGTCCACCTCCCCCCAGGTGCACGGATGGAGGTGGAAGAGAGCAAGGCAGGACCCCCATCCTTCCCGTGCTGGCAGTATCCCTCCTCCTCCCTTGTGCCCCTGGGGCTCTGTTGGGAGTATCTGTGTTTGGAGATTGTTTCACACCTCTGCGACACCCCAGCTTTATCCTGAGCTTGCTCCGAGAGCAGCTAACCCTCACGCAGCAAGGACAAGGGATGTTGAGACCAGTTTAACCAGGACACAGCGCCAGGTGGTTCCTGGCACACTTAGGACACGGGGAATGAGAGGCACCACTTGGTTGCCTTTTCCTTGCCTATGATGGAGGACTTGCCTGCTGGATGGTGACAAGAGGTCTCACAACCCTTCTTGGAGACTGGCAGGAGAGGAGCTCCAAGGCCAGCAGGTGTCAGCCGCATCTTGGGAGTAGCCAACCTCGTTTTGGTCTGTGCCTGCACAGATCAGTTCTTGACAGATTCCTCTAAGCATCCTTGTCCAGGGTGCATAGGCTGAAGGGCCTCTAGCACAGTGAATAATACACATATCAAATACAGTTTGGACTCATCAAGAAGACACATTCTGGAATAAATCCCCCTCACTCTCCTGAAATACTTCTCCCAACTCTTCCCCCAAGGGTCCAGGCTGGGCTGCGAGAAGAGCAGCGGTAGTGAGGCAGTCATCTCCATCTCAATCTTGATGACCTTGATTTTGCATGACAAGCTGCATACTTAATTAATTAAAGAAAAAACCCTCCGTTCCTTCTAAAAGGCCATTATTTTAGTTTTGACAGGTAATTACGAGAGAAGAAATGATAAATCTTCCTGAACACTGTTTGTCTTTAGCAGAGGTATTAATTATGGATGTTTTAAAGCTGAGGCTGGATGTAGCTGAAGACATGTCAACGGATGAAGAAGTGCTGGAGACCACCTTGAGCATGACTTCCTGATGGGTAGCCTCATCCCTGCATTTCTTCCCACACCGTGAGAGGGATCGTGCTCTTCCGAATCTCCGTAGCGAGAGCGAGGGATTGAAACAGCTAAATAAAATTCGCTAGAGAAACTCATAATGGCATGACACACTTGGCCTCTGGAACTCATTGCCATCATCTATCATGTGGCAGCGTTTAAAAAGGGATCACCTTTTTATGCAGATAATAAGAAAATCCAGAGTTATATCAAATGGGGAAAAAGTAGGAGAACCAAGATATTCTGTGAGCAGCGGAAATAAGAGCCTGGTTTCTCAGACACTGGTGTGCTCAGTTCCTTAAATGTGCAACCCCTGGTAATCTCAGCTCCTCTCCACGTCCTCCAGAGGCAGGGGAGACCACCACCTTGTGGGCTGGTGAACCAGTTACTTCCAAACCCACCATCTAATGGCCAAGTGCCACCCACCTTCCTCTTGGACAAGGCATTAATCTGGGTCCCTCTTCTCTATCCAGCCAACAATCTCCACAAAAGCTGAGGATCTCCATCGGCACTGTGGACAGAAACAAGACACTGCTGGCCTTGTGCCCCCAAGGATTGCCAAAAATCCCGGTGTGACGGCAAAGATGAGCCGCCACGAGTTATTATTTGCTCATCACATCACCCGCTGCACCTCTAAAAGGCGATTCATTTTGGGAGGTGATAAACCCAAGTCACCAAAGCACCAGAGTCGGCCAGAAAAGTGCTTTAACTCAGACCTTGCACAGAAATAGCAGTTTCAATGAGCCCAGGTTGGCCTTTGCATGCAGATGACATGGAGGTGTCCAATTAAACAGTCATCAGCCTTTCCTGAGGCACAAAAGCCATTTACACCCCCCAGCCCAGGAGCTCCACGCGCCCCCGCAGCGTTGCTGGTGGGCAGGACGTGACGCAAGGTGCTGGCTGCTGTGATGGGGCTGGGAGAAGATACAAAGGGTCTCAGTGCCACCAGAAAGGCAGATGGCTCGGAGAGTGTCCTCCCTTACCACTGCCCCTTCCTGGCAAAATATGAAGTCAGCAAGAGATCAAACTCCCTCTCCTTGGTTTCTATTTCAGCTTTGCAATTATCACAGCACAGAAAACGGAGCCCAATCCCACCACATCGTGCTCCAAGTAGCATCCCCGTGCCGGGACTCCCCAGGAAGGAAAGTCCACACACTGCTCCCACTCCAAGGGAAGAGTCCGTCCTGCATCCGAGCCCATCCTACAGCCAAGCTCAGCGAGGGGGTGCAAGCAGGACGCAGCAGCGGACGGAGGGATGCTGTGAACAGCCCCTCAGAGAAACGGTCCAGCCAAGCAGTTGCCAAGGAGATGATGCTCTCCCATCCCGCTCTCACTCCTGACCTTTCGGCTTTAAAAGATTTCCTGCCTGGCTTATACGAATAAGCAAAGGCATTTGGTACATGTGTAGGTGTCATTAGCAGGGTAATTTGCACACGCCGTAGTTGTAACTATCATTAAGAGGGCGATTTGCAAAGATTAGTGATAAGTCAATTAGAGTCGATGTGATATTAAAAGAGTGCCCGCCCGCAGAGGGGAGCTGACAGGCGGGTCGGACCCCTCGATGGTGGTTACCTCCTGCTTCTTCCAATCTGCCCATCAAGCCCAGATTAAGCAGAAGGATTTAGGTGGTGTCCAGCTACCCAAGCTGGCAACCGCTGTGGTAATTAGTCAGTGCTGGACTAAAGCACGTGGTGGGGTCCTGAGTGCTCCAGGCAAGCGTTGGCACAGGGATAAAGGACCCTGCAGCATCCCATTTCCATCGATTTAGCCAGATGTGGCAGACCACGCGCAGGCAGGAGCCCGTGGCACGCCGCCAGGGCACATCTACACCAGCGTCCGCCCCAGCTGCGCTTCAGGGCAGGATTTAGCTCATCCTGGAGAAAGATGGATTCAGCTGAGAGAGGAGCCAGCTTTTGTGGGCTTGTAACACGTTCTGGAGGCAGATCCAGGCAAATTAGGGGCTGGTGGAAGGTGCCATGTGGCACCATAACCTGGTGCTTTTTGAAACCCTTGACCTGTGCTCTCAGCCCCTCTGCAGACTCATGCAGCGGTATTCCATTACTGTGGGGTTTCCTCTGGTTGTGAGCACTGGATTTTTATTTTTGCTGGAGAGCTGAGCTCCCCGTCACCCCAGAAGAGGGGCTGCTGCCCTCCAGCCCCTCCCCAGCCTCCCTGGCCCTCTATGTGCTCGGCAGCAGTGCAGGTTTCCATGCTTTTCTTTCCGTGCTTCCCTTGCCAAAGGGCAGACACAGCATTAAGACATCACAGGAGGCCCCAGAAGGCTGGGCTGGAGCCAGGTTCCTGCATTAGATACAAATTCTGTCAATGAATAAGCCTACGAGGTACGAAGAGCTCCACAGCCCAGCTGTCAGGCGCATGCATCTCTTTTGCATTTGACTTCACCAAAAGGAAAATCCCAAATTCACTGGAAACCACCGTGAAGGTTCTGCACACGCCCAAGAGGAGCCCACCCTGGGTACCTAGAGATGTCCCTCAGGGGACATCTGCCCTCACAGATATTATCAGACCGACGTCAGTGCTGCCAAAGGGAAGCATCCCTGGATGCTTGTACTAAGCCATAATCACACTGGAGTCACTTTATTGTTCTTTGAACAGCCTCAGACAGAAGCAAAAAATAAATCCAAATTATTAAACCCCTTAATCACTTCTTGTCACCAAGCACAGAGAGAGGGGATGAGGATGTAAGCACCATCAGTGGTGGAGCCAAACAAGACACCCTGCTATGGGGCTGAGTGCTGGTGAAGAGGAACAACGGCCGATGGTCACCTCTGCTCTGGACATTTGCCAACTTTGGGGCTTTCAGGGGCTTTTTGGTCCCCACATCACTTGAGTTTTTTCATCGGAGTGCCTCCCTCCACCACGACTATCATGGGGACAATAGAGCTCCTCTCCCGAGCAGTGACGTTACAAGGAGAAGTGTGCTGAAGACTGTGAGATGGTGAGACACATTGCTATGGTAACAGGAGTACCACGTACCTGAGACAGACCTGGAGGAGAAGATTTCGATAAAAAGAGCAGAGAGGTGCGGAAGAACGGGAGACTTATTCTAACCCTTGCCAGCTGGGAGCAAGAAACGTGCCGTCACCCAGGCTGATGAGTGAGGACACTCAAGAAGAGATAAAGCCGATGAGATGGGAGAGCTCCACCCTGCTCAGGAGGGCCAGGTGGACATGGGACCACCCACAGCACCCCAGTGTGGCTTCACCGGGTGGGAAAGTGGCAGGAAAGCCAATAAGTTGAGCAGCATTGAAGGAGATGATGTCCCCAAGCTCATCTACTGCAGAGCAGGTTAACACTAGCCTGGACACCATGTCCAGGGCAGGGAAGAAGAATAAGGTAATGATGTGGTGAGGGAAGGATAGTTTGAGACCCATGGGTACGCTGGAGGGTCTGGGGAAGATCAAGCTTGTCCCTGGCATGGGGACAACTGCAGACATGTCCCATGGTTTGAAGCTTCCTATTCCCCACCTTACTCCTCATTCCCCCCACCACAGATTCACAGCAACATCTGACGGGATCAGCCTTCTCAGCACAAGCCACTCCATCTCCCCCAGCTCCCCAGCAACTCAGGTGGGAATGAAGCACCTCTCAAGCCACCCAGTCTGCACACAAAAACCCGCCCATTCCTGAAGAGGCTTTCTCACACCCTTAACCACCCTGCCTGCTTGAAGCACGAGCCTCATTTCTCACCCAGTTCCCTCCCAACCACCTCTTCCCTCTTGTACCCTTATTCCACTGGATGTTTTGCTCTTCCAGAGATGCTCACATTGGAACGAAGCCACCTTGCAGTCTTCTGAGCAGCACAAACCCATTGTTCCCCTACAAGACAACTTCTCCTGTCCATTCGTCACTAAAAAAATGGTGTAAGAGGATCCATTCTGCGTCCCTCCCAAAGGACGATGCTTAATAAGTTGGTTTTTACTCTCCTCACCTGCAGAAAAATTGCTCAAATAGGTGTTTCAGGGCATGCAAAAAGGACGTTTTTATCGTTTAGCCATTGAGGGTTTTCAAATCCCTTAATTATAGGCAATTCACAGCGGTTCGAAGGCGCCGAACAGCATCGGCAACTTCTGTAACAATCGACACAAAAGCGTCTTCTAAGTGTCTCTTTTATGTGGTTTTCACCCATAACGATGGCAAAGAGATAAAGTTCTGTAATTTATCTCCACTAATATAGTCAGGCAGCAACTGATGGTTTTTTTAGGAGGGTGAATATGTCTGCGGCATGTACTAATGTTTATAGGCCGGTAAATTTGATTTAGATGGAATAGTCAGCGTTGCTATTGGTAAAGGCCCAGTGTTTCCAGGAGGGCTAATATGATTTGCATTGATGAGATTAATACCAATTAAGCGCTCCCCGGGTTGCCAAGAGCCGCCACTGGCGGTCCCCACTCGCTCTGACCCCAGCAGCTGAAGGGGCTCTTTGCTTTGTGGGTGTTCGACCCCAGCGAGCACAAACCTCAAGGGATTTGGTTGCTCTTGCTGGTCTCAGCCCCAGAAAAAAAAAAAACAAAACCAAACCATCTCTGCTCCTGCAGGAGGCTTTTGCTCCGCTCGTTTAAGGCAATGGGATTTAGTGGGAAGGGCTCAGGACCGATGTGGGGCAGGAGCATCCTCTGGGTGTGTCTGCTCGCTCCTGGTGTGTTTTGACCCCGACAGGTCATGGGGAAGGTGCAGAAAGGACTTTATGGTCCCAGCAGCTCGCTCCGGGCTTGTGGACTCATCACGCTGGTGTTTCAGTGCCCTCTTGTGCCCAAGCACTGAGGGTTTATGGAGAGGCTGAGCCCGGGGAGACGCTGATGCAAAGGTTTCCTCAGCAGTTTTGGGATAAGGGGAGTTTTTCCACTGGTACCAACCCTCTCAGAGGGATCCTGACCTAATGCCAGAAACCCACAGAGAGAGAAAACCATGTAAAAATTAGGCTTAATGCTTTTAAAACACCAAGTGTCTTGGATCACAGGGGAGGTTGCCCATAGGTGGGAAGGCAGGGGGGACTTGGGGGGACTCTGTGAGGATGGCATGGTGGGACAGCCCCTCGCTGCCGGAGGGGCATGGGTGGAAGCAGCGTGGCTGGAAATGATGCTGGGGATCTGCCAGGAGACCCGGCTCACCGGCCAGCGTGGGCGCAGCTTCCTGGCACGGTGTATCCAGGATTTTCAGCATTAACAGGCTGTCTTAGCATTAAGAGGCAACTCTCCTCCCCCTCAAAGCATCTCAGCTCACCTGGAAAACACGGGATTTGTCTCAGCTCTGTCCCGTGGTACCAAATGCCCTCCAAGTCCAGCCTTTGCCACCTGACCCAAGGGGATGGAGGGGACCGAGAGGAGTTGTCCCCAGCCTTTGGGCAACACAACCCATCCCGAGCCCGTCGCACAACCTTTTAGCAGTGGATGGAGTTTGACAGGCTCCAGAGCCAGCCCGAAAGCTTACAGCCACCAAGTGACAACAGTACGGTGAGATGACAAACTCAATCTCGTTACAGCTCAGAGAAGGTTAAACAGGAACTGTCTTCCTAGCATTGCTTTAACACCTCCTGACAGGGAAACCTTCCCTGCACAGGTAAATAATTTAAACCCTGAGTTTTCTGCCTGATAAGTCAAAGCTTAATCATGTGCCTTATGTGAGGTGTCAGGCAGAGCAGTGTCACAGGTTGGACCCGGACGGAGCTGGGATGGACTGGGGTAGGCACGGGCTTGCAAAGACTCCTGGTTGGAGCAAGATTTTTCAGTGGCCAGCCTGACAACATGACAAGTAAATAATTTCCTCCCAAAATGAGAAGGGTGAAGCGATTCAGGTAAAGGGAGCGATGTCCTCTGACCTGGGCACCTGCTCACCCCAGGACCAGCATCCCCCCTGCCATGGGACTTCCACCAGCAACAAGCTGTGGAGCCCTGAGATGTTGAGGGGCACCATGAAGTGAGTGGTCCTACAGCTGGGAGGAGAAATTGCTGGGAGCCCTAGCAACGTCACCCTGCCAGCAAGGGAAAACCTGAGGCTGTCCGTAGATTCGTGGGCTGAGGCTGCAGCTGCCCGGGAAGCCACGGGGTGACGGGTGGCCGAGAGGCAGGGCAGGCTCACATCCAGCACCTCTGCAAGACACAACGTGGTCACGGCTGGAGGGTGTTGGTGGGATGAAGCACTTGCTGCAGGGTTGTATCTGGTGGCGGTGCAGTCCCACTCGTGGTGGGAGCAGGCTTGATATATTGAGCTCTGTTGTGGAATGTCCTTGTCACCCAAGCATCTGCATCAGTCATGAGCCAAAGCCATCTCCACCCCACTATCTCCAGTAACTTGTTGCTTTAACGCTCTCCTGGGCTGTTGGTTGCTACTGGTGCCTGGGAAAGAGGTTTAGCAGATGGAGAGCATGTCCATGGCTTGCACTAGACCAACTACTTCAAGCCCCCAAGAAATAAAACCTAACAACGGTGGAATCTGCAAAAAACAAATTTTGGTTGGTGACTTTCTAGTAGTTCCCCTTGATCCTTCCCCTGGAACACAGCTTTTGCTGGAGATCTCTTCAGCCCCGGGGGCTCTGTGCCTTTCCTTGGCATGCTCAAGGCTACTCATCAAACAATTTTAGTCCCTGCTGCCTTCCTCGACCACCATGACTGTCCATCCAGGAGATTTTTCCACTTCTCAGGAGCGTTAATGTGATAAGGCAAATACCTCCTTTGCGTCTCCGGAGTATGAATTGGCCACCAGCAAGGATTTGCAATTTGTATGTTAATTGTATCTGCCTCCAGGCACCGTGCTGACCTCCAGAAAGGGAGGTTTAATTTAAAAATATGCAAAGGATGCTCCTGACTTTCTATCTGGAGAGGAAGTTTCTTGCCACAGAGGCACCGAGCCACACCTATGCTGATGAACAGGGTCCTCCTAATTAGGCTTCAGCCTGTGCCACATAATCGGAGAAAAAGCCAGGGTAATCATGTTTGCTCCTAGGTGACAAAGAGAAGGTCCTTTAATCAGCATCCTCTGGGCTTTGACCCCCATGCTAATGATCTGGACCTAGTGGGATGCTGGAAAAGTTCAAAATTTTAAGATGAACTCCAGCAAAGTACTTGTTGGGGTCTCCACACCTCCAAAAATAGCCCAGCATCAGAGTGAGAGGAGAAGATGACGCGGTGCTTAGCGCGCCTGGGAGCTCCAGGCTTTCTGCGTCAAGGGAAAAAGGAAAGTAGGATTTTTCCCAAGCACCTGCCGACCCCTGGAGATGGGGGGTACCGAAACAGAAGGGTACAGCTCAAGCTGCCAGAGCTCTCAGGCAACAGAACGATTGCAAAGACGCACCTAGGAAGGACTGGAAACGCCCGTGGAGAGGCTCCTGCACAGCCAGGCTCTGCTCTCCTGCTGGGAAACCAGTGATTTATTGGCAACCTCTGCCCCGTGCCGGGAAATCTCCAGCTGGCAGCAGCTACCCTGGGATGGAGCATTTCCCATTGCAAAACGGGTGGGAAAACAGGGGAAAAGAAGGGGAAAGAAGTATCTTGCTGAAGATCGCTCAGCAAACCAGGGATGGGAGGAGGACCCGGTATCCTGGCTGCTGGCCCATGCTTGTCCCCAAGCCCTGGGGATTTTCCGTGCACTCACGGTAAGATGACAGGAACAAAAACAGAGCTGGAAAAGCAATAAAACCCTAATCCTTACAATTCTTGCCTTCTCTCCCCAAAAGCCCATCGCTTCTGCCAGGGCCCTGCGGCATCGCAGCAGGATGCCTCATACCTCCTGACTGCATTGCAGAGCACACGCGCAGGCAAATGAAATCGCTGTTGTGCTGGCATTCCTTCATCTTAAGGATTTTTTTTGGTAATCTACCTTTATTGGGGTTTAGGAGCAACTCTTACACTTCAGTGAAAATAAAAAAAAAACAAAACCAAGAGGTGAGGATTCTTTCCTATATACGAGCAGGCAAAGGAGCTCCGCTCCCTGGAGAATGGACGGTTTTCCTATGGGAAAGGGAAATGACACCTGGCACAGCCCACTCTGAAACAAAGCAAGAAAATCATCTCTGCGATCGGACGGATGAGCGGCAGAGCCACGCGTGTCCTTGGGAATGAACACTCATTGCTGCCATCCCCCTGAGCTGAGAAGCCACCAGGAATGAGACTGGGACAAAGTCTTGCTGAAGATCTAAGCCCTGTAAGAGGGGAAGGGCTGCAAGGAGCCCTTTCTGACCCAATAATATACAGGAAATCTGCTCAGGGGAAGGTCTTCCCTGACAACCACGATGCAAAGAGGCTTCACCACCACTTTCGGATGGGTTTTGCCCATGCCCAGGACACTGTGAAGTGCAGGGGAAAGGCATCATCCCTATTATTGCCCATCCTGGTGCCTTCACCGGACAGCCAAGGGACTGCACAGTATCCAGCTTGCCCTCTCAAAACCTAGAAATCTCCCCAAAATCAATGACAAACTCTCTGGGATGGCCGACAGCAACTACATCTGCAGCGAGGTTACGTTGCCAGCCCAGGGATGGACTCAGCAGGTGAACAACTCCCAGGCACGGAGCGCAGCTCACTTCTCCATCCAGAAACTCCCACGCCAGAGCAGGATTTCAGCGTTTCACGGGATTTCATTAAGGGTTATTAGCGGCTCTGTCATCGCCACCAGAGCGGGGTTTCGTGTTCTGCTTAACGAAGTGTCAGCGCACCCGAAGGGAAGAGCCGTGTTTTAATGATGCTTTGAGGCTGCGGGGGAAGAGGGCAGGTGGGGAGGGAGAGCCGCACAGCTTGGAGACCCGGGTGAGGGGAGTCCCCAGCACTAAGAGCCCCCAAACCCCCTTTCATCCCCATTTCATCCAGGCGAAAGGCTCCACCACCACCGCCGAGCCGAGCAAGAAGGACAGCAGGTGTAATCCAACAGGAAAAATTCGCTTTTTTGGTGCTTTGCTCCACCCAGCGCCGACAGAACGGGGCTGGAAAGGGACACAGGTGCTGGTGTTACCTTCGGGAGCTCTTTTGGGAACCTGTCCCCGGGGAAGCCACCTTGTCCCAGCGACCTTCCCCCCAGCACCGTGTCCCCCTCCCCCTTCACCGCTCTACGAGGAGTTGCCCTGGCTTGTCCCAACACCTGGGGACGAACGAATTTGCTCCTTACAGGGTGGAAAATAAATAAATAAAAAAAATAATCGATCCCTCGAGTTCTGCCCCCCACCCCCGGCCCGGAGTTTCACTCCCCCCCACCCCCGAGGCGGGGCGGAGCGAGCCGGGTCCGGTATTATAGCGCCCCCTGGCGGCCGCGCCGCGCTACTGTCCCCACCCGCGGGGCTCCCCGGGTCCTAAAGACCACCCTCGATTCCCAGCACACGTGTGTACGAGAGCCCCCCGCGCCTCCACAAACACACGCCCCGCAGGAACGCGGAGCCGCCCGGGCCCTCTCACACACACACAAGCACCTGCACACGCGTGGGGACGTGCGTGAAAGCGTGCGGGCATGCCTTTGCCCCCGTGGCTGCACACGCGTGATTTCACACACACGCGTCTGGGAACACCCACGCCTTCACAGCCACCTTTGTGCACACGGATGCACGGTCACTCCCAGTCGCCCACCTGTGAGTGAGTGACACGCACCCACGCACACCCACGCCCTGCACACCCACGCACAACGACACCCACGCACAACGACACCCACGCACACAGACGCCCTCCACACCCGTGTCCTGCACATCCACGCACACCCACGCCCTGCACACCCACGCATAACGGCACCCGCGCCCTACACACCCACACCCCGCCCACCCACGCCACGCACGCCCCCAACCCCCCCACGCCCACCCACGCGTCCGCCCCCCCCCCGCCCCACACGCACGCGCGCGCACCTCCACGAGAGGGCGGTGCCCCCGCCGGGGGGGGGGCGGAGCCTGTCCCGACGAGGGGGCGTGGTTTTCCTCCCTGTGGGCGTGGCCTCGGCGCGGGCGGGGCGGGGCGTTGCGCCGCGCGGGGCGTGGCCGGCGGGCGCCGCGCGCTGACTCCGTCTCCGGGCGCCGCCGCCGCCGCCGCCGCCGCTTCCGAGTAAACAGGCGGGCGGGGGCTCCCCCCGGCGTCCCCCCCCGCTCCCCGCCATGGCCGGACGCGGCGCCTTCCCGCTCAGCCCGCTGCCCCCCCAGCGCCGCCCCGCCGCCCCCGGGACCCGGCCCCGCCATCCTGAGGGGCCCCAGCCCGGCTCCGGCCCCCGCCGCCGCCCCGGGCTACCGGCCCATGGGCCCGGCCGCCGCGCAGTACCAGGTGAGGCGGCTCCGGGAGGGTCGGGGGAGTGGTGAGGGGAGCGAAGAGGGGGTCGCGGGTCGCTCCTCAGGGTCCCAGAGCCGCTGGGGCCTTCGGTGGGCCCGAGGCCCCCGGCATCCCCCCCGCCGGGGCGGCTCTCCCCGGGGAGCCCCGCCCGGAGCCCCCGGTACCGGGATTTTGCTGCCCGTTGGAGTTAGGAGACCTCCAGGCGCTCCGTCTCGGCCCGTGCTCTCACTTTCTACACTCTCGGGAAACGAAAACCACGAAAAGTTCGCCCAGCCCGTCCCCTCCACCGCTCGGTGACCCCCCCGCACCGCGGCGGGGCCGGCCCCGTTACCCGGTGGGGCCCGAGGAAGCGTCTCTGCCCGGCTCCGCTGCCGTTTCCCGGAGCTGCCCCGAGACCTGTTTTTCCGCCTCTTTGGCCAAAGTGGGGGCAACCGTCGGGCGTCGCGGGTCTCCGGGAAGAAGGTGGTTCCGCGGTGGTCGAGGAGGCATTGGGGTAACATAAACCTGGGACGGGGAGCGAAAGAAATCGCTCGTTCCCCAGCCCGAACTCCTCTTATAAAAAGTACATCCTGACGTTACGCTCGAGTTTCCGCCTCCCCCTCGCTCGTCGGGCCACGCGGTGATTATTTGGGTTGTTGGGTTTCTGGTGTAAAAAGCACGATCTTCCAGGCGGGCTTGAAATGGAGGAGCCCGGTTGTGCAACACGTTCCCCATCCGCCGCCTCCTCCTTTGATTTGCATGAATTAAAAACTCGAGGAATAAATCAAGCCGAGGGAATTTCCAGCTTCGTTAACGCAAGAGCAGGAGACGACTTCCCTGTGTAGACTCAAAAACCTGGTGCCGAGAACTTGAGGCCGGTCCGAGCGCGAATCGACGGGTCGCTCGGAGGCGTTTCGCACCGAGCGGGCGCCCGAGCGTTCGCCCTGACCTTGCGGGTTGCAAAATCCAGCCGGGAAGATCGGAGCAGCCATGGGCAAACAGGCGAATGCTTGTTTTTGTCTCCCCCCTCACCGTAACGCTGATGGCAGCCAGCACTGGGAGCACGTGGCTGAACGTTGCCGTGGTCCCCTGGTGCTCGGGTCGGTGGAGCGGGTTGAGCCAAGTGCCATCGTGCCCGGCCGTGGGCTGCCTGCACGCTGGAGCGGGGAAGGAGTCTGATCCAGGGGGGTCTGCCCTTTGTTTTGCGATTCCCAGGCTGGGGAGAGCAGCCCCTCCCCTCCCGTCCCTGCCGACCCGGAGGGCTTCTCTGCGCCGTTATGCTCCGGCTTAATGAGGAACTTCATTATTTGGGCTCTAGGAGACACAACAGGCCTCGTCCACGCCAGCAAGTGCTTAGGGGCTCTTTAATCAGTGGATTATTAAACATATGCTCGTCCTTTTGACATCCTTGCGTGCCTGCTGGTTATTTACTGGCAGCTCAGGCAGGGAATTGGAGAGGAAGGCTCCCTTTGGGAGTTTCTTTCGGGAGCTGATGTTTCCAGAGCAGCCAGGTGCCGGTGCCGTGCTCGGAGGAGGAAGGAGAGGGATTTTCCCAGGAGGAAGACGATGAGCTGAGCTGTCGGGTCGCTTGGCAGTGGGTCTGTGGGCAGAACCCTTGTCCCTGTGCTGGTGGCAGCACGGACACCAAGGCTGAGTCCCAGCTCTCAGCATCCAGGTTGTGCTGACCGGAGTAAATTCAGCGGGAGGGAGCCTTTCTTCTGTTTATTCAGGTGCTAATTTCAGGCTTAGCAGAGGGTTTTTTTCCCCAGGTTGTTGGCTTGGCTCTGCGTGGCAGAGATGGGACTGTGCAAAGCGACACCCCGGCCTCAAAGCTACGCTCTGCTGGCGCGCAGGGGTGGCAAAAAGATGCGCTCGTTAGGTGCCCCATTAAAAGGGTTTCGTTTTTGGCACTTGCTGGTATGAAAGAACTTGATTTCTGTGGGACAGGAGGGCTGGAGAAGTGTGGGTTGATGGCATGGAGCCAGGTGAAAGAAGGGGCAGCCTGGGCGTGTTGGAGACGGGGTAGTGCAGCGTGGGAGAGATCCACCTGGTGTTGGGAGCAAAGGGAAACAGCGTTCCTGCTCCTCGGGTGATTTGGGTTGGCTTGAAGGGGGCCAACAGCCAGGGCTGGAGCAGGACCAGAAAGCTGCACAGAAAGCTTGTGATGATGCTCCTTGGGCTGGATGACCCCACCCTTCCCAAGGGAGATGGTTTCCAAGGCAGGTTTCATCACAGTCTGAGCCTCGAGTTGAATTAAGGGATGATACAAAGCAGATGAGCGCTGTCCCCTTGGAGCGAGAGGGAGGGAGGCCAGAACAGAGACCACAACACCCTTTGTTTCTCCTGGTGAGACGTGACAATGAAGTTCTAGGTGGGCAACACCTCCAGAAGTTGCTGTTGAAAGCTCTCGCTCCATCTACTACGACAGGACCTTCTCGGGAGCTCTGGGGGCCATTCCCTGGGCAGTTCAGCGCTGCAGCAGCACCAAAGGCAGGTTCAGTGCCACGCACCTCTCTCTGGTCTTCCGTGTGTGCTTCCACGCTGCGTTAGCACCGCCTGGAGTTTCTCTTTCAAGCAGGAACCCAACACCTGTGTTCCTTGTTCCTGCTTGCGTTAATGCCCGTGTTATGATTTGAATCCCCGTGACCTTTTTCTTTCTCTGACCTGTAACGTCTGCGCCTGCAGATGTGAGGCTGCAGACGGGCAGGTTTGTCCAGACCCAGATGTCTCTGCTGGTGCTTAAAATGCTGCCAGCACATGTCCTAAATCTGCTCGGTGTCTCTGCCTCTTGCTTCGCCCTTCTCCCTTTGATTTACTACTTCCTCATCTGCAGTTTTTAGCAGAGAAGCGGTCTGACTCCTGGAGCTCCTCCTGCCTGAAAACACAGCGGGTCTTCTGAGCGTGACGAGCTGGGTTGGGGCAGTTTGGGGGCTTGCTGGGAGCAAGATGCTGCCTGAGAGCTCGCCACGTGCAACCGCACCTTGATAAATCGGCACCTACCGGATGAAGATCTCCACCAGCATGAACCCAGGCTCTTCCTGGCACCCTCCCAAGAGGGGTTTGCTCACAGATAAGAAAGAACAAAGTGGGCGGGGGAAGCACATTTTTGGGCTCTGCTGGGCTGGGCTTCAGTTGGGCCCAATCCGTGTGAAGCCCTGGGTTGAGCAAGGGCTTTAGACAGCCGAGCTCTGCTTGAGACGAGCCTGGTGTGGAGCTCAAATCTCAATTGAACAGAGTTTTCCTTCTGCATCTGCCTGAGTGGGAAGCGCTGTTGTCCTGGCATGCAGGGAGGAACTTGCAGGAAGAGTTCTCCTTGCCTTGGCCTCTGTCCAGGGCTCTGCTCCCAAAACTTCAGGCGAGGGCTCTCGCTCCATGGCTCTTGGTGTGTACAAAGTTGGGTCGTGCCTTTGTGGACGGAGCAAAACGGGACATGCATCAGGAAGAGCCTTTCCCCTTTGTTGGGGAAGAGCTACAGTCTCGAGAGGAAGACGGAGAGAGGCTCTTGAGCTGTTTTCCGAGTTGCTGCTTTTCTTCAAGCTCGCTTCCCAGCCTGTCTTCTTCTTGCAGGATCCGTCCTGTGATTTCTCGGTCCCCTTGTTTCTCCCTTCTGCTACCAGCCTCTGATTTCTGGCCTGCCCTTCCTCAAGAAGGGGCCTTTGGCAGGCGAGGAGGCTCCCGTCATGCCAACGAACGTCCATCAGGAAGCCGTCCAACCTCCCGTTGGATTCGGCTGAAGCTGACTCTCAGCAGAGCTCCCCAAATGCGAGTGGCCTGTGCACTGACCTGGGATGAACCGCTAAACCACAGCCAGCCCCGTTCGTTCCTTCGGCTTTGGCAGGGAACAGAAACAAGCTGTTTTCTGTCCCGCTTCCAAACGGCTTCGCTGGCTCTCCACGGGGAAGGCTGGACGAGGTCCAGCTTGTTCCTCGGAGCTGAGCTTGCGAGGTTTTGCCCTTTGTCCGCCCCGCTGGCGGGGACCGGTGGGGCAGGGAGGAGGGGACGAGGCAGCACCCGGAGGAGACGGGGCAGCAGCGCTGCCCTGGGGGATAAGGGGTGGACGGAAGAACAAGGGGTGTCAGAGAGGAATGAGCTGAGGAAGGTCTCCTCGGTTTGAGCTGGTCTAATCAAATTTCCTGAATTTAAGCTTTCTTGCATCCTGCTAATTTCCAGGACTTCTGAAAGGGGATGGAGGCAGGCTTCACCTCGCCGGGGCTGTAACACTGCTTCGGGGCTTAGCTGGAGATTTCGGGCTGTGCTGGGCTTGAGTGACCTGAGTCTCGACCATCAGGCAGGAGGTGAGAGGGCTGAGGCTCCCCCAGACAGGAACCGACTGAAGCAGCAGACGCTGGCCCTGCTTTGCTGAGAGGCTTGTTAGAAATGTGCAAATCTTGAGGGTAAACTGGGGGAGGGGGGGAAACCATCCGCACAGAGGATTTTGCCTTCTCTGTTTTTAGCTCATCTGAGTGATCAAAAGCGGGTCCCTTGTGGGCTGGAACTCACTTTCCCGACAGCTTAGCTGTGGCTGATGGTTCTCAGATGTTGGTGGAGGTGACGTTAAAGTCTTAAGTGTGACAGATCTGTTCATCCTTGGGCTGAACCTCTTCCTGCTGACAGAATTGTCGTCTTTTCTTGCAACTGAGCGCTCTCTCGCCCTCCAAGGAGCGCGCGGACGCGCACGAAACCTTGCACATCGCTGATGGGGAGCTGTCAAAGACTCTCTCGGCTGAATTCAGCCGTCCTCCAAATCTCTCATTTCAGGGACACATCAGAAATCTTAGTTTGAGCAAGCTTCTGACAGCAATCCCCTGTTGGTGTGCGTGGGGAAGGGGTTGTGTTGTCATGTAGGGAGTCTCCCTGATCTTTAATTTCCCTGTGGCTCTGGTCACTTTCTTCCACGTGCACTTGAGAAACACCTGGGGACAGGGGTTTCCCCAAAAGCCATCTGTCTTATCCATGCTCCTGGTGCCTCTAGGGTGCTGCAGGACACTGCACAGCCTTTCTCAGAGCTCCTGAATTCCTGATTAAAAGTTTCATGGCTTCTTCTCACGGCTTACCTGTTCTCCAGAAGCTCTTGCAGGTGAGTCAGCACAGTGACGGGAGCGCAGTCCTGCAAACCGTGCTCGCTCAGTTCTTGTGGGTTTTTGGTTTTTGTTTTGCAAAGGGTGTGGATCTTGGTGCTGCCTCTCCTCCCAGCCCTGCTGCGGAGGGTTTCTTGATAAACGGGGAGAAGCTGGGCTCTTGCCTTGCGATTTTTGGCAAGAGAGGGGGTGTTGCTGGCTGCCATCGGCTCTTGGCGACGCCGCTGCCGTCCCGCTTGTCACGAGGAGTTGCGCAAATGTGGCCGATTGAAAGGAGAGAAACATCTGGGGGCTGTTAGGAGGAAGAAACAGGCTGCTGCCTTGTAGCAAGGGCAAATGAACGAGCCCAGGCTCTGGAGGTACTGCTTTGAAGGAAGGCTGAGCAAAGGTGGAGACAGTATTTGGTTGGGTAATGGGCTCAGCCCACACTTTGTGTGCGTGGTTTTGAACTTCCATGTGACGATGCTGCTCCCCTGGCCTGCTGCTGCCTGACTTCTCGGCTGCAGGATGCTTCTTGATGCAGTGCTTGGTGTGTTTTTGGGATCTCCCACTTCCAGAGGCCTTGGGTGCTGGAGCAGGAGCAACTCAAGCTCTTGGGTTTGCATTTAGCTGCTTTTCAGGGAGGAGATGACTGTTTTTTGGCTCCAGCTGCCATCAAACCAACTCTCACATCACCGCTCTGAGCCTGCCTGTAAAAACCTACGGAGAACGGGTGGGCTGTGGTGGGGGTCTTGTGCTCCCAGCCTGGGGTTTGCGCTGAAATTAATGCACGTATGTAGACAAGCTCTTCAGCCTATGGTGTTGGCTTTTTGGGCTCCTTTGGGATAATGAAATGGCTTTGTTAGTTCCCTTCCACAGCACGGGGAGCCGTGAGGGATGTCCTGGCACGTTGCGGAGCCTGCGGCGGGGGAGAATGTTGCTCTGCTGGCTCGGTGGCTCTCCCAGCCTCGCGTCCTGGCAGCAGGGAGCTTGAGAATCAAAGGATCCTGGGAGGCTGTTGGCTCGGGCCACTGGTGAAGCAGGCTGGAGCACGTAGGGTCGGCCGGTGTGTCCTGGAGTGCTGCGACCCATTGTTGAGGGCCCTGGAGGGGGGGGTGACCTGGTGGCACCTGGGAGCGTGGCCACGTTGGGTGCTGGCTCACCAAACTGCTCTGCTCCAGGGGATGTGGAGGGGCTGCGTGCGCTGCCCTGGGTCGGGGCCTCTTGCAGGCACGGCTGGCTGTGGTGTTGTGGCTCATAAATGCCCTTTCAGCTTCCCTGGAGGGGAAGGACAGGAGCTGACGTGCTGGCAGTGAGTGAGCTCTTGCCTCCGTCCCTTTTGCCCAGGAGCTCGGCTTCCTTCCTGCCTGCCGACCTCATGACCGGTGCCGTTAGGAAACGGGATCGCCCCCGCTCCCCTCCTGGGCGTCGCATCTGCCAGCACTGCGGCTTTCTGGAGAGGAACCCACAGCACAGCCCGCGCCGCAGCCCCCGAAGTCCCGGGGGCAAAGCCTTGACAGGCAGTGACCCTTGTGATGGGGCCTCGTGATGCTGCAGGTCCGATGTCTCCTGCTCCGTGGCGGTGGCTCGGGGCCACGCGTGGCTTTGGCTCAGTGCTGGCTGGCAGGCCCAGGCTTCCCCTGCGGTCAGCGGCGTCTGCTCATCCTCATGCCCCTTCCCCATCACTCTTTCTGCACCGAGGAGCACCTCAGCTCCTGACGTCCCTCCCTTCTCCCTTGCCCACACCTCAGAGCAGGATTACAGCCTCAGAAACCTCCCTGGGGAGGTGTTTAACGCACGTTCTTCCTCTCCTCTCTCCAGCGCCCCGGGATGCCACCCGGCAGCCGGATGCCCATGGCCGGGCTGCAGGTGGGGCCGCCGGGAGCCCCCCCCTATGGAGCAGCATCCCCGATGAGACCCGGCCTGCCGCAGTCCATGATGGACCCTTTCAGGAAGCGCCTGCTCACCCCCCAGGCGCAGCCACCGCTGCCCGCCCAGCGGAGAGGGTAAGGAACGGACACCCAAGGGTTGATCTGCTGGGTCCCCGTTACATTTTGCCGCAGAAACCTGCAGCTCCATGCCCTGCTGCAGAGGGGCGAGCTGTCCACGGCGGGGGCCAGCTCCCGGCCTGCAGGTTCCCTCCTGGCTGGCACCGCTGGGTAGTGGGGAACCTGCCAGCATTTGGTTTTTTTGCCCTGGTGGAGGCAAAGATCACTGCGCTCACAGCTTCTGCATGGAAAGCCTCACTGTGTGTGTCGCTGCTTGCTAGAGGCCCCAGCACTGGCTCCTCGGGGTTTTTCCCCTTCTCATGGGGGCTGGTGCTGGCTCCAGGGGTGGAAATTGGTGGGCTGGGAGGGGAGAAGGTTGTAGACACGCTCGCCAGAGCTGTGGGCTCAGTAGGACTGTTTGCTGGGGCTGCTCTCGTCCAGCCGTGGGGCTCTGCCAGCAGCTCCTCGCTTGTTTACAGCACTGCTAATCCCTGTGCTCCGTTTCTGTTTTTCATTTGGGCTTCTTAATTACCGGAGGCTCTTTCTCAGGGCAGGGTCCCTTGGTCCTAACGGATACTCGGGTCCCGTTCCTCACCCTGGCTGTGCAGCAGAGCCGACGGCTCGGTGGCTCCTCAATCCTTCCGCAGGGCATCCCAGCCTCCACGCGTCCCTTCCGCGCTCCAGACTGAGCTGGGGATTAAGGACAAGGGGCAGCCTGGCGAGGACGTCAGCAGCCGGATAAGGCTGCGGCTCCATCCCCGGGGCTGAGCCGTGCTCGGCTGGTCGAGCATCCCTTGCTCCCGGCTGTCTGCGGATCAAGGGATCAGGAACTGCCAGCTGCTAACGGGGTGGCCAAATCCCAGAGGGCAGGAAGCGTTTCATACGGCAAGAAGAGCTCCAAAGACGTGCTCTGACCCCCCCCTCCTCTTAGCTAAAGCTGCCCTCCCGGCATGTCCTCCTGCTCGAGCAGCCAGCGGACCTTGGACACCTCGTGACGGCGGCAGGAACGCCCACGTCTGCTGCCCCGCTGCTTCGCCTGCTGCCAAGGGAAAGGGACTTCCCTTTGCCTGCTGGACTCTGCCCTGTCTCTTATGTGTGTGGAGGGCATTTCTCCATGTATCCAGGCATTGAGGGTGAATTTAGTGGGGTGTCAGGGTGGGTTCAGGCTGACAGAGGGGACCAGGAGCCTGCAGCATGCAGGAGGGGAGCCAAGGGCCCTCTGGTCTGACAAGGCATTACAAGCTTGGAGAGAGCTAAAATGCCTCTGAGCAAGGCTGTGCTGTGGCTCTAGAGGCCCCTCAGCCCCACTGAGGCAAGA
The DNA here is from genome assembly GCA_020746105.1 of Trogon surrucura. Taxonomy (NCBI): domain Eukaryota; kingdom Metazoa; phylum Chordata; class Aves; order Trogoniformes; family Trogonidae; genus Trogon; species Trogon surrucura. The sequence goes on from CM036639.1 coordinate 4,480,134, forward strand.
TTGGGTTGTTTTCAGGTGTTTTTAAAGTGAGCTCCTGGAACTGGGCTTTGGTTTGTAGCGCTGGCAGAATGGGATGGCCCCTTCCAGTACGGGAACTTGGGAAGGCCGTCCTGCAGATGGAGCATGTCTGCAGCTGCAGCTTTGCCTTGTACCACCTTTTCCTTCCCTCCTTCCTTGCAGCACGTGGCAGCAAACCAGACCCAGGGACTGGATTTCCTTCCCTTAGCTTGCCCACAGCGACGTATTTTTACACTCATGTGCTCTCCAGCCCTGAACTAAAGGCTCGTGCTCCAAGTGCTCTTTCAGCCTCCCACTGGGCAGGCAGCAAGATGTCCTGCAAGAGCTGCAGTGTGATTTTTATTTTTTTGCTTGTCTGTGCTTTTTTTGCAGGGTGAAAAGGAGGAAGATGGCCGACAAGGTCCTGCCACAGAGGGTGAGTGCCACCTCACTGCATGGGGAAGGAGCTGGTTCCTCCTACTCGGTCCCAAACCAACCTGGAAGATGCCTGTCTCATCTTCTAGGGTGGCGGGAGAGGTTTGGGAAGTGCACAAGTTGGGCAAACAAGGCTTTGGGCAAGTAAGGAGCAGCAGTGGCTTGGGGTGGAGACCCCAGGAGGACCCCAAGCCTCTCCTGGGCGGGGGGTCTCTGCTGACAGTTCAGGGGATTGTACATCTCTGTGATTTAGGGAGAGCTTTGCAGAGCTGTAGCCTTCATTTAAAAGGAGAAATCGGTGCTGGATTCATCACTTGGTGACCCTTTGGAATGTCAGCCCAGCACCGGTAGCGTTGCTGGAGCTGGCAGGGGGGGTGCAGCCCCATCCCGGCATGCAAGGGACTGATGGTTTGTTCGACAGATTCGGGAGCTGGTCCCAGAATCCCAGGCCTACATGGACCTCCTCGCCTTTGAGCGCAAGCTGGACCAAACCATCGCTCGGAAGAGGATGGAGATTCAGGAGGCCATTAAGAAACCGCTGACGGTGCGTGGCAGCCCCGGCGAACGGCCGGGTGGGGTGGGGGGGCTGTGAGGTGGGTGCTGGCAGTCACCCTCTCACTCCGAGCGTCCCCCCTCTTCTCTCTGTTTTCCTGTTCTGCAGCAAAAACGCAAGCTGAGGATTTACATCTCCAACACTTTCACCCCAGCCAAAGAAGAAGGGGAGGGCGGTGAGCGTGTGGCCTCCTGGGAGCTACGCGTGGAGGGCAAACTGCTGGAGGACGTAAGGACACGGGTGGGAATGAACTGGTGGTGGGGGGAGCGCTGGTGCTCAGCGCTGGGCTGGATCTGGCCCTCTGCTCTCTTGGTGCCGGAGGTGGGTTTGGGCTGGGGCCCTCCGTGCCTGGCGGCGTCAGGCCAAGCCTCTCCCACTGTGTTTTTTGCAGCCGAGCAAGCAGAAGAGGAAGTTCTCCTCCTTTTTCAAGAGCCTCGTCATCGAGCTGGACAAAGAGCTGTACGGGCCGGACAACCATCTGGTGGAGGTGAGATGGGATGCGGCTGGCTCCGTGCTGAGTTTACAGTTTGATTTTCTTTGGTGGTTGGGTGTGACAGCTCCTGGCAGGAACTGCTGCCTGCTCAGCTCTCGGCCCCCTCGCCCCCACGAAGCTGGAGCCAAGCGGTGTGGGGCTGCAGTGGGGACATGGCTCTGAGGCAGCTCAGCTGACCTGGGGTCCCACGGATTTGCAAAAGGCCCAACACACAGAAAGGCTCATCCATACGACCCAGCACCACTGAAGGGTCTGCCCTGTTGCCTCTCAGCCTGCTGCCTACCTGCAAGGGTCTCGGGGAGATTAAGCACCACCTGTGAGTGGGATCAGACCTTTTTTGGGCGCTCCTGCCTGGAGCTGCCTGTTCCCTCCCGGGAAACGTTTATTTCTGCTGGGATGGGGATGAATCCCCTTCACACATCGGGTGGTTTCTGAGCAGTTCTGTTGCGCATCCCCCGTGGTGGCTGAGGCAGGGTTGATCCCACATCGACGCCGGGAGCTGTCTAAGCCCTTGGCATGAAGCACTCCGGGCTGCAACTCCCCGAGACGATCCAAATTCACATCCACCTCTGAGCTAGAGCTGCAGACCCACAGCCGGTTAGCGAGTGGCTTCTCATGCTGGAGTTGACTGGTGTCCCCTTGGTCTCTCCTAGTGGCACCGGCTCCCCACGACCCAGGAGACCGACGGCTTCCAAGTGAAGCGTCCGGGCGACGTCAATGTGAAATGCACTCTGCTGCTCATGCTGGATCACCAGGTAGGGGCCCTGGGGCTGCTGCTGCCCTCCCTCCCCAGCGGCCTGGCTGGGGCAGGGTAGAAAGGAGCACAGAGAGCTCCAGGCATGAACGCCGCAGCCTGCAGCACTGTGCTCAGAGGAGGGGGCTCTTCCAAGTGTCACACGGACCCCTGCTGTGTCCCTGCAGCCACCACAGTACAAACTGGACCCTCGCCTGGCTCGCCTGCTCGGGGTGCACACCCAGACCCGCGCCAGCATCATGCAGGCGCTCTGGCTCTACATCAAGCACAACAAGCTGCAGGACAGCCACGAGAAGGAGTACATCAACTGCAACCGCTACTTCCGCCAGGTCAGCCCTCGCCCCGTGGCACCGCCGCGCTTCGCCGGAAGGAGAGCAGCACCCTGCCCCAGCAGGGCCAGAAAAAACATCTTTTCTGGCTAGCATCAGCAGCTCCAGGCTCAATTTAAGCCCCTTCCCCAGGCTTGCATCCACCAGCTCACCATGCGCAAACGAGCTGGGTGATTTTATTTTTTTTACCCTCCTCCTGCCTGGCCCTTTCCGTGGTGGGCGGAATGAGGCCCCGCCGTGGACAGCAAACGCTCTGCTTTGCCCCTCCAGATCTTTAACTGCGTCCGCATGCGCTTCTCTGAGATCCCCATGAAGCTGGCGGGGCTCCTGCAGCACCCAGACCCCATCATCATCAACCACACCATCAGGTGGGGGCAGAGGGCACGCGGGGCAGTGTCCCCTGGGGGGTGGTGGGCTCAGGGGGCTGCGGGAGGGACTTCGAGGTCTCTGGACCAAAGGAGCGGTGAGCACAAGTCACTTGGGAGGGGAGGTATCAGCCAAACAACTTTGAGGGCTTCAGTGGGGTATTTTGTTGCTGTCAGGGGCCTCCATCCACCCCTGCAGCAGGGTGGAGGCTGAGGATGTATGTCCCTACCTCCCAACACCCCGTTTCTTCCCAGCGTGGACCCCAATGACCAGAAGAAGACGGCCTGCTATGACATCGATGTGGAGGTGGACGATCCCCTGAAAGCTCAGATGAGCAACTTCCTGGCTTCCACCACCAACCAGCAGGAGATCGCCTCCCTGGATGCCAAGGTGTGGGGACCCCCGTGAGGCTGGGGTGGGGGGCACCTCAAGGTTGCGCCGCAGAGCTGGGGTGAGCTCGGTGTCCTGTTTTGGGTGGGGGGGTCACAGCTCCCTCTCTCTCCATCCCTAGATTCACGAGACCATCGAATCCATCAACCAGCTGAAGACGCAGCGCGATTTCATGCTGAGCTTCAGCAACAACCCGCAGGATTTCATCCAGGAATGGATCAAATCTCAGCGGAGGGACCTCAAGGTATAAAATCCCAGGGGCTGGGAGCAGGGAGGGGGTGCTCCCCCTGTGCCTGTGTCCCCCCACAACACGTTTTGCTCTCAGATCATAACGGACGTGATCGGGAACCCCGAGGAGGAGCGGCGAGCCGAGTTCTACCAGCAGCCCTGGGCGCAGGAGGCTGTGGGCAGACACATCTTCGCCAAGGTGGGCTCTGCAGTGGGTTGGGATGGCCGGTGGGGGGGTCCTTGGGGCAACCCCTCTCCTCACCTGCCTGCCCTCGTCTCCTCTAGGTCCAGCAGCGTCGGCAGGAACTGGAACAAGTGCTGGGGATCCGCCTCACCTAAAGGGGGCCGGCGAGGGGGCTCGGGAGCTCCTTCTTCTCTCCCTGCTGCCTGAGCCTGACGGTACTTCTTACTGGAATCAAACACAGCACTTGCACAAACCCTACGTGCCTGGAGGGATTCGGAGCCACTCGCACCCCTGGGCTCCCCTTGGCCCGGGAAGCTCTAACCGCCGGCAGAGCACAGCGGAGGGTCCAACCCCCCCCCCCAAAAAAAAATCCCACTGTAGCCCTTCCGCTGCGTTTAACGCATCCTGCTTTTGCGTCGCGCTGTTCGCCTCTTCCCTTCAGCCCCATCTCGCTCGCTCTCTTTTGCTCCGGCCAAAAAAAACCTTCCTGGAGTTGCTGCCCAGCAGGGAAAAGCTGCCCGTGCTGGGCTGGGGGAGGTGGTGCCCCCCTACCCTGAGCCCAGCTGCCCACCAAGGCAGGTCCCGGCCCTGCCCTTCTTCAACCAAAGTTTCGTCATTCCAAACGCCAGCCTGCCCACTCCCCCCTTCTCCCCGCTGGTGCCCGATGTTTTGCACTATTTTTGTCAACAGGTTTTATAAAAAAGAAAAAGGAAAAAAAAAAAAAAAAGGAAGCGTTTTTGTACAGTGGGTTTGTATTTGATTAATATATTGAGTTCCTCTTACTGCACTCATTGCCTCAATCTATGCAGCGGTTTGTGGTGTTCTCGGAGGGCTCGGCCCGAGCTGTTGGTTTTGTATGTAACCTGAGTTTTTTAGCATTAAGGTTTTTGACAATCAGTTGATTCCTTCACCCCCACCCCTGCTGTTTTACATTATTAGCGGCTCGGCTGGCGAGCGATACGAGGTCTCGGGGAGGGGGGATGGAAGGGGTAGCTCTGCCCTCAGGGAGCCTGCGGGCAGCGGGGTCACTGGGGCTCTGAGCGCACCGCAGCAGTTGGCGGGGCACTGGGACAACTGGAGATGCTGGGGAGGGGACCAGTAGGGCTGAGGGGACGGTGCCACTACCCGCCGAAGTGCCTTAACCCCGCTGGTCCCTTGCCCGCAGGCTTGTGGCCCGGCCGGGTGTCGCAGGCAGAGGGGAGGGGGGCGTTTACATATTCCCAGGGTGTATGGCTCAGGGGGTCCTGCTCTGCCTCTTGTGTAACCAGTTTTTGTCTATTTTGGATATTTTCTAATAAAACCAGTTAGCAGCAGCTCTGTGTGTGTGTGCCAGAGTCCCTCCTTGCCCCAAATCAGCGCCCAGGCGTGGCCATAGCAGCACTTTTATTCGAGACAACGCAGCAGGAGGAGCAGCCCCAGCCTCACCGTTACTTCCACAGCTTCTTGATGGACATGTTCTTCTCGCTGTCCTTCTGCATCACCTGCGCAGGGAGGAGGAGACGGTTCCTAGCGTGCGGCCCCCCGTTTGTGTGCTAATAACCCCCCAACACCAAGCTTCAGCCCGGAGGCGGAAGGTCCTGCAGCCTCCTCCCCCAACCAAGCTCCGGCTGCCCCAAAAAAGGCATCACCACCTCCCTGGCCTCGTCCCTGTCACTCACATGGTACAACCCCACTGGTGTTTGTCCCCAGACCTGACCCCCTTGAAGCTTCACAGGGACTTGAATGTCTCTCCTATGAGGAAAGACTGAGAGAACTGGGGCTCTTGAGTCTTGAGGAGGCTGTGAGGGGATCTTATTAATGTGTGTAAATATCTGAGGGCTGGGGGTCAAGAGGAGGGGGCCAGTCTCTTCCTGGTGGTGCCCAGTAACAGGACAAGGAATAACGGGCACAAGCTTGAACAGGGGCAGTTCCACCTCAACAGGAGGAGAAACTTCTTGGCCGTGCGGGTGCCGGAGCCCTGGCCCAGGCTGCCCAGGGAGGGTGTGGAGTCTCCTGCTCTGGAGACTTTCCAACCCGCCTGGACGCGTTCCTGTGGGGCTGCCCTGGGTGACCCTGCTCTGGCAGGGGGTGGCACTGGGTGATCTCTGGAGGTCCCTTCCAACCCCCAAAATTCCATGATTCTACGATTCACAGCTCCCAGGTCCTGGCAGACACTGCCCAGGACAGTTTGTACCAGTGGAGGAAACCACCAGCAACGTCCCCCCTTCACCTCCCCCACAGCACTTACCTTGGCAACAGCCATCTCAAAATCTTCTTGCGTGACGTGCACCCGCCTCTCCCTCAGGGCGTACATGCCGGCTTCTGTGCACACGCCCTGCGAGGGACAGGGATGTCACCCACTGCTCCCCCCAGGGCTGGCGGAACAGCAATGCTCCCCCCCTCCCCTCGGCTCACCTTCACCTCCGCGCCCGATGCTCCCGGCATCAGCTCCGCGATCTTCCGCAGGTTGATGCCCCGGGTCAGGTTCATTTTCCGGGAGTGGATCTTGAGGATGTCCAGGCGGGCCTGGAGGAGAAACGAAGGTTGGAGCTGCAGGAATCGCTCCCAGACAGAGCCGGGGACAAAGCGCTCCCCACCACACAGAGCAGCAGGACACGGGGGGGACTGAAGGAGAGGGAGGGCACCCCACGTACCTCCTCATTGGGAGGGGGGAACTCAATCTTCCTGTCGATGCGGCCAGGGCGCAGCAGAGCTGAGTCCAGGATGTCGATGCGGTTCGTGGCCATGATCACCTGCGAGGGGACAACCGTCACTCCACCCCGAGCCAGCAGGACGCTGCCCCGTCTCCAGGATCCTACCTTGATCCCCGTCCTCCCACCTTGATGTTTTTGGTGGCCTCGAAGCCGTCGAGCTGGTTGAGGAGCTCCAGCATCGTGCGCTGCACCTCGCTGTCGCCGCCAGATCCCCCCTCGAGGCGGGAGGAGCCGATGGAATCGATCTCGTCCATGAAGATGATGGAGGGAGCGTGTTCCCGGGCCATCACAAACAGCTCCCGCACCATGCGGGCCCCTGCGGGGGAACAGAGGGGCTGAGCCCTCTGGTCCTGAGACCACCCAGCCCCACAAGAGCGGCACAAGCAGCCCCCTCCCTCCCCCTTTTTACCTTCCCCGATGAACTTCTGCACCAGCTCGGAGCCCGAGACGCGGATGAAGGTGCAGTCGGTGTGGTGGGCCACAGCCCTGGCCAGCAAGGTCTTGCCTGTGCCGGGAGGTCCGTAGAGCAGCACACCCTGCAACAGCCACAGGGACACCTCAGCACCGCCCCCATCCGTGCCACACCGCGATGGGAGACACAGGGACATCCCCAAGGGGACCCCCAAGTGCTGACCCCCCCCCAGCAGCAGCACTTGCCTTGGGCTGGGCGATCCCCAGCGCCTCAAAAAGCTCAGGGTGCTTGACCGGTAGCTCGATCACTTCTTTGATCTCCTTTATCTGCTTGTCCAAGCCGCCGATCATCTCGTACGTGGAATCCGGAACCTTCTCCACCATCATCAGGGACACGAGAGGATCCACTTTGTTGGGCAGGATCTTGTGCAGGGTGTAGCTGTCGTTGCGCAGGGCCACGCGGCAGTTTGGGGTCACCTGCAGCGTAAGCAGGGGGGGAGCTCAGCAGCCCCGCGCGGGGAAGGGGGCTGGGAGCTCCAGCCTGCGGGCACGGCCCCTCCCAGGACACTCACGTCGTTGATGTCAATATTCTTGTCCACGTCCACCACAAACTTCCCCTCCGGGTGCACCTGGAAAAGGCAGCAGTTGCCACTACGGCTGTAATTTCTCTGAGAAGTCCCGTGGTGTGCCCCGTACCCACCCCAGTTGCTCAGAGTAGGAGGAAGGAGCCGAAGAGCTCAGGTCCCTCCTGTCCCTGCGGAGCCCTGAGCCACCTGCCTCCTGCTGGCCCGGGGAAGGTTTGGCCCCAGGAGAGCTGCCACCACGTGCTCCTCTGCAAAAAGTGCTCTCACTTTGTGTCTTTTAGTCCTTCCATTCCCCTCAGAGCTCAGGCTCACACTTGCTCCAACCCCCAGGAGCTCAAAGGTGGGGTCTGTGGGACCCCAGCCCCGCGACAGCTCAGCCTCGTACCTTGACGAGCACTTTCTTCTTGTCCATGGCTCTCACCACTTCTCCCACGTAGGAGCCCTGCTCCTGCAGCAGCTGCAGCTCCTCCCGCAGCAGGCGAACTGCAGAGAGAGAGAGAGAGACTTCAGCATCAGCCCTGGGCACCTGCACCCACACCCCTTGCCTGCTCGCCACAGTGGCTGCCAACTGCCACCAGCCCGGGGGAGCAGGAGCAGCCCCAGAGCTCCGGGTGAGGAAGATGAGAGGAGCCGAGCCATACCCTTAGCGTTCAACTCGTTTCTCTGCGCCTGCAGGCGCCGCAGGTTCTGGCTCTTCTCATTCACAATGAGCTGTTGGGAGAAAAGCCTCACTGAGTCCTCCCACCGTGGGCACCGGCACAACAGCCTCTGTCCTGGGACAAGGATCCAGAGTGGGACAGCACTTCCCAGCAGGACATGGCCAGCCAAACCCCACTGCCAAGGGCTGGGCATCACATCACACATGCAGCAGCGCTGTCAGCTTGTAGGACAGAGAGTCATCTCAGCCCCACCACCCACAGGTCGGGCTCTGCTTGTTGGTACCACCCTGGGGCAGCGTTTCCTCCAGAACGGGGCACCCACAGCACACAAGAAAAGGCTGAGAGTACTCTCAAGGCACAAGGGAACCACAGCCACGCCGTCCTGGGGCATCTCCCGTGCAGCTGGGCCTGGCTCACCTGCAGCTCCTCGATCTTGGACAGGTAGTACTGCCGGAGCCCAGTGCCGCCCTTCCCATCGTCCATCTCCATCTGCGAGAGAGCAGAGCTCAGCCTTAGCCCCGAGGACCACCCGTCCCACCCGGAGCCTCGAAAACCACCGCCGCCGGCCTTCGTGCTGCCCCTCCCGGCCCCACTTCCCCCCCGCCCCGCGGGTCAGGCCCTGCGTCCCCGCTTTCCCTCGCACCCGCCTTCTGCCTCCCCGGGCCGGTGCCCAACAGCAGCCCCGGAGCTCCCGCACCCCCCTTCCCCCTCGTCCCGCGCCCCTCGCGGCCTCCCACGGCCGCCGGTTCCCCCTCTCCCGGGGAGGCTGAGGCGGGACCCGCCGAGTCACGGCGCCCGCCAGGCCCGGGCCGGAGCCGCTCCCGGCAGAGCCCCGCAGCAGCGCGGCGAGGCCCCAGCGCCTCCCCTCCCCTCCTGACGGGGCTCCTCGGCCCGGCCCGGCCGCACCTGCTCGGGCCCGTCCACCGCCATCTGCTCCGCCGGCATCGGGCCGGGCGACGCTCCCGCCGCCAACACAGATGGCCGCCTCCCTCCTTCCGGTACCGCGCGCCGGGCGTGATGGCGTCACTTCCTCTCCCCGCTGCGCCACTAACACACACACCCCCCTCCCCCACCCCCCCCTCAGGGCGAGGGCGCATGCGCAGGGCCGTGCTGGGCTGCCGTGTGCGCATGCGCACTGCGCCTGGCTTCGGTCAGGGCCTTGCCGCCATCTTGGTACGGTCAAAGTTATTTTCTCTGTATTACAAAGTATCGGGGGCGCACGGACAGGCCGCGGGCCCGTCTCCGAGAGGATCCGTTATGGCTTCCCCTTCTTCCGCCCGCCGCAGCCTGCCCGGCAGGGCCGCACGGGGGTACACCCAAGGTGGCGGCGGGGCCGAGTGGAAGCGGAAGTGGGGCGGGTCGTGCGGGGCACGCCGGGAAGGCCGTGAGGGCACGCGGCGGCGGCGGCACCGGCACCGGCATCGGCACCGAGGTCTGTGTGTGTGTGTGTGTGTGTATACCCGTACCGGTACCGGTACCCGTACCCTTGCGTACGTGGGTACGTCGGGGCCGGCTGAGGCATCGCGGGAGCACGGAGAGGCCGCAAGGGCTGTCCTGGGGCGGTCACTGGAGGCCGCGGGCCCGTCCCCCCGCGCCATCTCACTGGGCCGCGTTCCCTCAGGTCCGCGCCGGCGGCTGAGAGCAGGCCCCGACCCCGCGGAGAGAACCCCCCGGCGCCGCCATGGGCAAGAAAAGCAAATTGGGCAAGAGCCGGCGGGACAAGTTCTACCACCTGGCCAAGGAGACGGGTGAGGGACCCCCCCGCTGGCTGCGGGCGCTGCAGCCCCGGTAGCCCCGGTAATCCGTAACCCGCCGCCCCCCCTCCCGCAGGCTTTCGCTCCCGCTCCTCCTTCAAGCTTCTCCAGCTCAATCGGAAGTTCCAGTTCCTGCAGAAGGCCCGGGCGCTGCTGGACCTGTGTGCGGCTCCCGGCGGCTGGTGAGTGGTGGCAGCGGCCCTGGTCCCAGCCCCGTGCCCCGGGACGCTGTAACCCAGTGGCTCCTGTGTCTTCTGTTGTTGTGGCTCTGTCCTCGATGCCAAAGCTGATCCCAAGCTCCTGGCAGTGCAGCTCGAGGCTTGGGGACTCTCCTGGGATCCTGCTGTAGCTTTGATCCTCTCTGTTCTTTTCCAGGCTGCAAGTGGCTTCCAAATTCATGCCGGTTTCCAGCTTGATCATTGGTGAGTGATGGGACCCAGAGGGAGCAGACTAGGGTCCCTGGATGTGGCCAAAAAAAGGGGATCCCGGATTGGGGATCCTGGTAGAAGGAGAGAGCGGGTGGGGAAGCCACGTGGGAGATGGGCTGGAGCTCAGTTTTATGGGATTGTGATGTTGATGTCTTCCCCTTACACCAGGGGTTGACTTGGTCCCCATCAAGCCCATTCCCAACGTGGTGACGCTGCAGGAGGACATCACCACTGAGAAATGCCGCCAGGTACGAGCCCGTTTCCCCTTCCTGGGATGTCACATGTCAGCCTGGGTCTTCGCAGCTCCGGGCATCACCCCGCCAGCTCGGCCAGGCTTCGCTCAGGGGCAGGACGGAGGCAGGAGGCTGAGCTGAGGTGATGGGGACAGGTGTCAGTGGGACGAACGTGTCTTCCTGTCCCTCAGGCCCTGCGCAAGGAGCTGCAGACGTGGAAGGTGGACGTGGTGCTCAACGACGGAGCACCCAACGTGGGAGCCAGCTGGGTGCATGACGCCTACTCCCAAGGTCTGCCTGGGGGGGTACAAGGGCAGGGGGCAGTGGTGTGGGTGATGACAACCACTGACTGCTCTTCTCCCACTCCCCTCCAGCCAATTTGACTCTTATGGCGCTGAAGCTGGCCTGCGAATTCCTCTGCAAAGGCGGCTGGTTCATCACCAAGGTTTTCCGTTCCCGGGACTACCAGCCTCTCCTCTGGATCTTCCAGCAGTTCTTCCAAAAGGTCCAGGCCACCAAACCTCAAGCCTCCCGCAACGAATCCGCCGAGATCTTTGTGGTGTGCCAGGGTGAGCAGCCGGGAGAACGCGCAGCCGCTGGAATGGGGTTGGGAAAAAACCGCTGTGATAGCTCTGATTCCTCTGTCCCAGGTTATCAGGCTCCAGACAAAATCGACAGCAAGTTCTTTGACCCAAAATACGCCTTCAAGGAGGTGGAGGTTCAGACTAAGTCCGTTAGTGAGCTGATCAGCAAGAAGAAGCCAAAGGTACGAGCGAAGCCAAACACACACGAGTGGGACTCGAGATTAGGACCGAAGAGGTTGTAATCACCAAAGCTGCTCAGGAAAATGAAAGGTCTGGGGGTGCGAAGCAGTGGAAGAGCCAGTTTTGGGAAGATTTAGAGCCTGCAGCAATGGGGAAAAGGTGATACAAGTCATGAGGCTGGAGATGGATTGGTAGAACCTTTCCTGCAGTGGGTGGCTGCTGGGTTTGTGTCTCTGAGGTGTCTTTAGGACACGGGACAGCAATGACCATGACAAGTGGCCTCAGCTGGGCTTGGAGCTGACACAAACCTCTGTCACCTCTTGAAGTTTGAGGTGGGACTGGGAGATGCTGTGGAGCTGGCAGGTTGGGGCTGGCAGCCTGGCCTTGTCCTAAAGTCCTGTGGGCACGTTTATGCTGCAGCAATCCATGAGTTACGTGACATCGTTTGTCCTTTAGGGACGGCTGAAGCTGCTTTGGAGCCCTGCTACAGCTCACACAGCTGCTTCCTCTTTTAGGCTGAAGGCTACGCAGATGGTGACATGACCCTCTACCACCGCTTCACCCTGATGGACTTCCTGAAGGCCCCCAACCCCGTGGATTTCCTCTCCAAGGCTAATGAGGTGAGTGCCTGAAGTGAGGGGGACCTTGGTGGCCCCCCCAGATGTTGCCAGGAGCACAGAAGCAATAAAAAAAGGGAGACAGGCGCCCCAGGAATGGCCCCATTCCTTTCCTCATGGAAGCGAGGCGGGGCAGAGCAGAGCCTGTCTAGAATTTATCCAGCCGTTTCTGTGTTTTATAAGTTCATTATTCTTACCAAAGGAAGGGACTTGGCATCTGTGCTTAATTAATTCCTCACGGCTCTATCCAGATCACACTGGAGGACGGCGAGCTGGAGAATCACAGTTCCACCACGGAGGAGCTGCGTCAGTGCTGCAAGGACATCCGCGTGCTGGGACGCAAAGAGCTCAGGTACTGAGCGCAGGGGAGGGACTGGGACAGGGCGTTGTGCCGCACCTGTGGGTGTCTCTAAGGGTTTGCCTTCCCGTACAGAGCCCTGCTCAACTGGAGGACGAAGTTGCGGCGTTTCTTGGCCAAGAAGCTGAAGGAGCAGGCAAAGGAGCTGGATATCAAGTAGGAATAATGGGGCTGCCCCGAAGAGGCAACGCGGTGGGATGGACCCACATCCAGGAGAGGTGGTCTGAGCTCCTCCTTCCTTTTGGCAGCCTGAGCTCCGGCGAAGAGGAGGAAGGTAGAGAGGAAGAGAAGAAGGAGAAGGCATCGTCAAGAGCTGCAGATGATGAGGTGAAAGAAGAAGAGGAGGAGGTAGAGCTGGCGTTGGCAGAGATGAAGGCCAAGGAGCTGGCAGAGTTAAAAAGGTAAAAAAGAGGTCGGATGAGGAGAGGTGGGGGAGTGCTGAGGGGGGCTCCGGTCATGGGGACAGAGGGTGGCGGTGTCGGAACCTGTCCTGCTGGTGACAGTGCGTTGGGGGTTGTGGGTCTGGGGGCCTCGGGGTCATCTGCTCCTCCAGGTGGGTGAAGCAGCTGTTCCAAGCTGGTGTGGGCCCCCTCAGTTCTGGGGTAGGGGATCCCTCGCAGCGGGGTGGCAGTGCTGCTGAGGAAGGTGTGACACTGGTGTGGCTGTGGGTGAGCTGCTGGGATGGGAGAGTCAGGGGGAGAGGGCAGTGTCGCCTCATTTCTTTGACTCCCTCTCCAGGAAGAAGAAGAAAATCCTGAAGGAACAGCGGAAGCAGCGTGAGCGCGTGGAGCTGAAGATGGACCTCCCTGGTGTCTCCATCGCTGACGATGGTGATACCAGCATGTTCTCCCTCCGGACTATCCAGAGGACCCCGGTGCGTGGGGCAGGGCATGGCCAGGCTCCCTGAGCCATCAGGACAGGGACAGTGACAGGCATGGAGCTGCGGGCTGTCGCTCCTGACCCGTCTCTCTCGCGTTGCAGCTGCTGAATGAGGTGACCCGGGGGGACATGACATCGGCAGATGCCCTCCTGGAGATAGGACCTGGGGACGACGACATCTATATCTCAGATCACGAAGAAGACGATGACGTGTCCCTGGCCAGCGATCTGGACCCAGAGGAGCTGCTTGAGATAGAGGCTCGTCAGCGCCGGCTGGAGCGGGAGAGGCGAGAGCAGCGTGCAAAGAGGTGAGAGCTGGAAGAGGCTTCCCTGGGGCAGAGGCTTCCTCTGGAACAGCTCTGGAGTCCGGCACGCCCTGTCCTGGCTGGGGGACACTGATCCTGCTGCTCTTTGTCACAGGGGGAAGGTTAAGCAGAAGGAAGAGGAGGAGGACGGGGAGGAAGAGAACCCCCTTCTGGTGCCTCTGGAGGAGAAGTCAGTGCTGGAGGAACGGCAAACCAGCCTGTGGTTTGGGAAGGTGAGTCCTACTGGACCAGAAATGATGGAGCTGCCTCAGGCCTGGCACCTCCCCTGGTCATCTCCTGTGTCCCCTGACCCTGTGCTCCCTGTCCCCAGGATGCCTTTGCCGGCATCGAGGACGATGCAGACGAAGACCTGGAGCTGGGGCAGTCACAGATATTGGCTGAGAGGCAGCGCGAGTCTCAGAGAGGTTGGTGGAGGGGGCGCAGGGGGACCAGCTCCACGGCACTGGATCAAACTGCACTGGGGATGCTGCTCTGAGCAGGACCAGACGTGTCCAGAGGTTGTTTCCAGTCTGTATCGTTACACAGTTAACGAGCTGACGTTAGTGTAGTGTTTGTGAGCTGGGTCTCTAAAGGAATGATCTGCACCGGTTCTGCCTCAGCCCGTTCTCACCCACTGGTTCCTGTTCCCCAGACAAAGCAACGAAGAAAGCACCGAAAAAGAAGGTGTCCCAGGAGGAAGCTCCAGCTGAGCCCCTGCCTGCTGCAGACACAGGACCTTATGCTGGTAAAGTGCAGGATGAGCAGAGCAGCGATGATGACAGCAGCAGCGACGAGGAGAGGTGGGGACTGAGAGAGCGCTAGTCTGGGTGTTCTTCCCCCAGCTCCACAGTCCTGGAGAGCTGAGAGGTGAGGACCCTGGCCCTGACAACTCCTCTCCACAGGCCACTGACACCAGCGGGGAGGAAACGGGGCCGTGTCGAGCCGTGTGGCTTCGAGGTGGTGCCCATTGTGGACCCAGGTGAGTCAGGGGGTGATGTCTGAACCCACGTCCACCCGGTGCTACCGTGTGAGTCCCTCTCAGGGGAGAGGACACAGGGTCGGACTGTGCTTGTCTGGGCTGCCAGAGCTGCTCCCTGGCTTTCGGGCTGCTTTGCAGATAGACTAAGCTTTCATCTGTCCACATGCTGCAGTGAAAAAGGCCCGTGTCCTGGATGCAGAGGGCCTGGCACTCGGCTCCGTCATCGCCACCTCCAAAAAGGCCAGACGGGACCTGATTGATGACTCCTTCAACAGGTACTTGGACCTGTGGGTGCTGGAGGGGCAGCAGTGTTTCTTCTCCCAACAGGAGATGGGCCCTGGGGGTGGCAGATGTGTTGGTGTGGAGACCCCGTGTCTTGCTCCCAACTCACCCGAGCTTCCTCCCCCCTCCAGGTATTCCTTCAACGAGGATGAGGGGGAGCTGCCGGAGTGGTTCACAGAGGAGGAGAAGCAGCACCGGCGCAAGCAGATACCCGTGGACCGGCAGACGGTTGAGGCGTATCGGCAGCGCTGGCGCGAAATCAACGCCCGCCCCATCAAAAAAGTGGCAGAGGCTAAAGCCCGCAAGAAACGGCGGGTGAGTGGGGCTGCGGACCCGAACGGACACTCCGCTCCCCTTCCCGGGGGCTTCATCCCTCCTCTGCTCCTCCTCCTCCCTCACCCTCGCTGTCCCCACAGATGCTGAAGAAGATGGAGCAGATGAAGAAGAAAGCGGAGGCCGTGGTGAGCACGGTGGATATCTCGGAGCGGGAGAAGATGGCCCAGCTGCGGCGGTGAGTGCCCAAGCCAAGATCCAGATCCTTCGTGTTGTGCTGGGCTGGGCCCGGGCACAGGCTGAGGGGGGGGCAGAACAGGCAAGGGAACCCCTTCTTGGGGCACAGAGGCCCAGAGGAGTGGTGGGACCGCAAATATCGATCTTTGGATACATCCCAAAACCAAACTGCTGGAGCTGGGCTGGCACCTCGGTCTCACCTTTTTACCTTTTTACCCTTTTCCCACAGCATCTACAAGAAGGCTGGGCTGGCCAAGGAGAAGCGCCAGGTCACCTACTTGGTGGCTAAGAAAGGCGTTGGACGCCGGGTGCGCCGGCCTCCTGGCGTCAAGGGCCAGTTCAAGGTCGTCGACAGCCGCCTGAAGAAGGACACGAGGGCTCAGAAGCGCAAAGAACAGAAGAAAAAACGCCACAAGTGATGTGGGACTGGCTCCATCCTCAGCGAGGGACTCAGTTCTGAGGCACAGCACGGGGCTGGCTCCTCTTGTCCCTCCGCAGCCTCAGGAGCAGCCGTCTCACCCTGCTGCTCTCCGTCGTGGGGACGGGGCTGTAACTTGGCCACACGTTGCTCTTAGCCTGTGCCTTGATGTGACATTGCCTTCTGCCCTCCGGTGGGGCAGGGAGGGTTTATTTGGCCTCCGCCCCCTTCCTGTCATTCTCACTGTGTGGCTGCATCTCTGGGTCTCACCACGGCTGGCTCCCTCCCTGCGGAGAAGGCGTGAGCGTCCGCGACGGTGGGTGCTGAGGCCCAAGTCAGGCGGGCGTCCATCTCTACATGGTCATGGCAGAATTAAACCGTGGTCTGAGACTGCACCAGGACGCGTCCTGCATCTTGGTGAGGTGAGGGGCCTGTCCTGTGGGCTGCCATGTGCCTTCATGCACCCTTCGTCAGGCAGAGAGAGGACCCTTGGGCAGGTGCATTCTGCACATCTTCACAAACGCCTCGGAGACTGTGGCCACCCTGTTTTATCTCTGGCAAAAAAAGCTGAAAGTGACTCGCTCCGCTTGCAGCTTGACACCCACCCTCCCTACCTCAACCAGCAGAGCAGCTGCCCCATCAGCACCCCCTCCACGAGTGGGACCCTGCAAGTTTAAGGAAAAAAAAGACGAAAAGAAAACATGTTCTGGAGCAAATGTATTTATTTAGACCCAGGGTGGGGGCTGGGGTAGCACCGTGACTCCCAGGGAGTGAGCGCTGGTGGGGACCTGCTGGAGGAGGGATGGGCAGTCAGTGTCACAGGAGTGAGGAGATCTTGGTCCTGTTCAGTGTGTGCTGCACGAGAAGCGGCCAAGCCCAGAGCGAGGTGGGCCGTGCTGGTGGAGCTGTGGGCATCTCAGCCTTGTTCTGCCCCCAGGGGGGGTTCAGGCCGTGGTTGGGGTGGAAGCAGGGGTCATCATCCCCGTCCTTGGTGGCTGAGGGCGGTGGGGTGAGCGGAAGGAAGCAGCTGCCAGGCGTCGGGCTGTGCTAGAAGTTTTCCTGCTCCTGACCATTGGTATCTTCAAAATCAAGTACGGGTGATGTGAGAGGCCCCTCGGCTCCCGCCACCCCTGAGCACCATCCCTGGGTGACCCCAAACCCATAGAGGGGAGCTCTGCAGGGGCCATGGGAGGAGGGCCAGAGCTGGTGGGGGTCTGAGCTCCCTCCAAGAGCCACAGCTCCTCTGCACCCCACACCCTGACCTCAAGCTCCCCTTGAGCTCTGGCCAACAAGTCCCCATGGAGCCATCCAGGGCTCCAGGCTCCTGGCTGGGCTCTTCCATCCCAACCCGCTGCCCTCCTTCCCCTGCATCCAGGGCCTCGGCAGAGCCCAAGTTGATCCTTCAGGGGTGGTGGGTCCCCATCATGTTCCCAGTGAGGGGGTGACTTTGCCCCTACCTGAGCTGCAAGGGGCGCTGTAGGCAGCATCTGTGCGGTCACCTGCAACGGGAAGGGTGGTGACCAACGGGCTCAGGGTGAGCTGCTCTCGTCAAGGAGCCGAAGTTTGTCAGTGTGAACTGAAAGCTCAGCCAGACCCTCTCTGAGCCGTTGGGGTTGCAAAGGGTGGATGCGGGGCCAGCACCCCAGGGCCACGTCCCCAGCGGGACTCACCTGTCTCGTAGTAGTCGTACAGCGTCACGGTGGCCGGCTGGAGGTTCCTCACTGGGAAGTCCTGCGTGGCAGTGAAGGCGAAGGTTTCCTCGTCCTTCGTCAGCTGTAGAGGAGTCCCAAGGGTGAGGTGCAACCATCCATGATGGGGAAGCATCCCCACGCCCCAGTGTGTGGGGTCCTACTCCTGTCCCCATGCCCTGTCTCACCTGGTCCAGGTAAATCGTCACCTGGTCGGGCTGCACCTCCACCTTCTTCACCAGCTTCTGCCTCTTTAGCTGGAGGGACACGGCTCAGGATGAGCAACGCAGTGGGTGCCCCAACCAGGGCCAACACCAGGGATGGGGCAGAGGGGGCTTCTCACCTCCACCACCGAGCTCTTCTCCGGGATGTAGCCAGACGGCAGCTTGGCCTCGATGACAACCATGTTGGTGGTGGGACGCTCCCCGGTGTAGCTGCAAGGACAGAGCCCCAGGATGGGGTTGGGGGGGTCTGCCCTCTCTCCGCGGCTGCTCCCAGCTCCCCCACACCCAAGGCGGGCAGCCCCAGCCCCTACCGTGCCCGGAGGAGGAGGCGGAAGTGGGCGCTGGCATCCCCTCTGCACTCCCCAGGCTCTGTCTCTACGTGGAGGTCGAACATCCCCGGGCTCGGAGGCGGTGGCACGTTATAGCGCAGGGTCACCTGGGATGACACAGCAGGGTTAAAGCCACCGCGAGTGGGACTCAAGTGGGACACAAGGATGGGAATCCCGGGCCGTACCCACCTGCACCAGGGCACAGCCCTGCCCATGGGTTCGCAGCCCGTACGTCCCTGGCACCTCACGCAGAGCCACTCGCTGCAGCACCAGCCGGTTGCTGTCGTGCAGCACGAAGCCCTGCGTGGTGCCCGTCGGGGACGTCACTGTCACTGTGAAATTCCCATTGCTGCCATATGTCAGGGCGGCGTACTTGGCCAGAGCTTGCAGGGCCACCACGGTGTCCTGAGCATGGAGAAGACACCGAGCCAGGGTCACCCCTCATCGCAGATACGGACGAGGGGATGGTTGGAGCAGACTCACGGACCCTGGTGCTGGTACCTGCGTGGAGGCAAAGCCTCCATAAGGGTTTTGCTGCCTTGTGAGCCAGCGGACGATTTGTGAAGCAGTCCCCAGGTCAGCGGAGGACACTTGGGCTTGGGAGAGGTAGGCCAGCAGGACGTAGGCGGTCATCTCCACCTCCGCCGGTGCAGCGGCAGCCCAGGAGGGCTGCGAGGGGGGTAGAACCTTCCCCTTCCTCTGCCAGAAGAGCTGCCCCTCTGCAAGAGAAAGCAGTGGGAGTTCAGCCCCTTGTTCTGGGGGTCCCAGGAAGGGACTGTGACTGGGGTGTGCCTGGGGGTGACCGGGACAGAGGGAGGTACCTGAACGGACGCTGTGCTGGTCCAGGAGCTGGAGCTGGATTTGCTGCTGCTCCTTGAGCCCTGCCAGCCCAAAGACGTAGGCGAGCAGAGCCTGTGTGTAGGGGTCATCTGTGGCAGAAGCCTCCAGGCACTGCAGGGCTGAGCTCACTGTCGGGTCCTGGCATGGGAGCAGAGTCAGGAACCAGCCCCCTGGCGTGGGCATCGCTCAGAGTTCTGCCCAGTGAGACCAGCTGCACCCAGATCTGGCTTAGAGGTGGCCTGGAGCAGCCAGACTCCTTGTCCCAGCACCCTTCCCCACCCCACCAGCCCCTCTGGGGAAGATGTGGTCACTCTCACCGTGGGGGACAGCCCCAGCTCCAGCATTGCAGCCGTGACGTACGCCGACAGCGAGAGCTCATCCGAGACACCGCCCTGCAAAGGTGACAGTGGGGACGGGTCCAGCCACGCTGTGTCACCAGCACAGGGACTCCACCAGTGCTTAGACACACGCCGGGGACAATGCTGGGGCCAGCTCAGCTCTGGCCATGTGTCACACCCCACCGACCCACCTGCAGGGCGTTGTTGAAGAGCTTTCCCACGCTGCGGAAGCAGCCCGTCTCCCGCTGGTTTTCCTGCAACCAGCGCAGCGCGTCCGTGATGTGCCGCTCCTCGATGGCCACGTAGGCTCTGGCCTGCCCAAAGGACTTGAGGACAAACGCTGTCAGCCTGCAAACCAGAGACACGTTGGAGGGTTGGGGAATCATAGAATCATTAAGGTTGGGAAGGACCTCTGAGATCATCTAGTCCAACCACCTACCCAACACTACCACGACCACTAAACCATGTCCTGAAGTGCCACATCTATATCTTTTTTGAACACCTCCAGGGATGGCGACTCTGCCACTTCCCTGGGCAGCCTGTTCCAATGCCTCACCACTCTTCCAGCAGACAATTTTTTCCTAATATCTAATCTAAACCTCTCCTGATGAGACTTGAGGCCATTTCCTTTTGTCTTATCATCATAACTTGGGGAAGCAGGGCTGGGGCATGCTTGGTGGCAGGTGGAGCCCTGGCATGGCTGGTCCCCATGGGGAGGGGATGGCACTGCCTGCTCAGGCCCTGTGGGGTCCCTCACCAGGTGTTGCCTG
Source organism: Trogon surrucura (assembly GCA_020746105.1). NCBI lineage: Eukaryota > Metazoa > Chordata > Aves > Trogoniformes > Trogonidae > Trogon > Trogon surrucura. Next base: position 4,499,926 of record CM036639.1, read on the forward strand.
TGGGATCTCTCTTCCCAAAGGCGCTGTAAGAGCCGTCGTCGTGCTTGTAGAGCAGCTCTCGTTGGTAACCTGCAGGGAGGAGATGGGGATGAGTCTTTTCACAGTGGTTTTTCCACCCTCAGGAGACGCCAGAGGCAGCCTGGAGCCCAGAGCCACCCCTGGGAAGGGGGAACATGGGGCGCTGGTGTCCCTCAGCAGCAAGATGGGATGGGGAGAGGAGGGGACCAGGGACACCCACCGCTCTGCAGGAAGCCCTGCGCCTTGGCGCGGATGTCAGGGTGCAGCTGCCCAGTCTTCTCCAGGTACTGCTGGATGTAGATGTTGGGGGCGAAGAGAACCATGTTCTGCTCCCCACAACCATAGGGCATGGCCAGGAGGTGGTCCAGGTTCTGCAGAGCGTTGCCCATGATGTCGCCTATCATGGGGAGACACGGGGAGCATGGTCATTGGCTGTCCCTCCCTACCACCAGCACCTTGTATCTCTTTTCATCCCAGCTCTGGGTGGTGCCACCCCCTGCTGAGCTTGGACCCTGGAGCTTTGTACCCTCCCTGCCCTGGGTGGTCCCCAGGCCCCTGCCTGGCCATTACCCATCACGGTGACATGAGCTCGCTGGGAGCCCTCCAAGATGTTTGCAGGAACCTCCAGGGAGACTTCTTCAGCAGCTGCGGGGATGGAAGGCAATGGCTGTGAGGATGCCCAGCTCCTCCCAGCCCCACAGCACCCTTGCCCTCCTCCTTCCTGCTCCAGCCCTCCACAGGCTCACGGCTGGGTTGCAGCATCTCAGCCGGGAGCCCCTAGGAACCCTGGTTCTTGGCTCCTCTGGCCAGGTTGCCCATGAGACCTGTGGCCAAGCATCCCTGCCCCACGTCCCCATGGCACTGCTGGTCCTACCTTCCTGGCAGAGCAGGGAGTTGTGTGCTTTCTCCACCAGGATCCCCCCAGGCTGTGGGGAAGCAACATCAGAGTCAGTCAGGAGGAGGGAACAACAATGTTCCCCTGTCCCCACAGCAGCCCTGGCTTGGGCTGGAGGCTATCCTGATCCCAATCCTTCCACTGCATCCCCAGGATTGCTTGGACCCTGTTCCCAAACCCATCCCACTTTCCTTCTTGATAACCCATCTGACCTGCACCAGCAAGGGCTTTATCACGGTGTCCACGTGCCCCTGGGCCGGCACCACAGGGATCTCATTGCCACAGAGCTCCTTGGAGCTGAGGGCTTCGGTGCTGATGGTGATGTTCACCTCCCCTGCAGATGCAAACGGGGTGCTCAGTCCCTGCAGAGCCCTGCAGCCCCACAACAGGATTGCATCAGCCCTTCAGCTTTGCGTGGTGCTGGTGGGATTGTGATGGGGGTCAGTAGCTTGAGGAACAGAGCTGGGAGGCAATGGGGAAGGAGAATGTGGAGCAGAAGAGAGCTTCCCGGGTGTCATTGCATTTGCTCTTGCCCTCCCTGCCCACCCCACCCTCCCCAATGGGGTCCACAAACAGGGGGCTCCCGCCATGACCCTGGTGCTCTGTACCCAGGCTGGTGGCTCGCACGTCCCAACGGAAGGTCCTCGCTTCATCAGCACAGATACAACCACCGTACGCCTCGTCTGCTCTCGCCGACACCTCCAGCTCTGATGACTCTGCCAGTGTCACCTGAACCTGACAGACCACAGCCACAGCTCCATCAGTCCCCGCTGGAGCCCAGACCCAGAGCCCCCTCCCCAACTCCCCTCACCATCAGGCACTGCCGCAGGTAGTTGAAGACGGTGGCCACGAGGGTGAAGGCTTCGTGGCGGACCACGGAGTAGGGCAGTGCCAGCTCCACGAAGAAGGGCTTGAAGGCCGTGAGGGTGGTGGCAGGGGCCAGCCCGAAGCCCATCGGGGACGTGCAGAACATCCCAGCTTCCCACTCAGTGATGGCATCGGGCGCTGTCACCGTCATTTCTGTGGAGCCCTCCTCCCTGCAGGATGGGGAACATCAGGAACATCCCACCACATTCACCCAGCTGGATGGATGTCATCCCCAGCTGGATGGATGCTCCTGCTCTGGGAGAAGGAGCCATTCTGAGGTCCTCAGCCTCCCTCCGTGCAGGCAGGGAGGTGGGGAGAGGACCAGCCCCATGGAGGTCATCCTCACTCACCCCACAGGGACCAGGTCCCACAGCCACGTCTCTGGGAAATACGTCCGTGGTGCTGGTGGCTCTGGTGGCTCCAGTGGCTCCAGGGGACCTTTACGGACATTTTTAACTGGGATAGAATAGTACCTTGTTTCTGGGACACTGGTTACTCTTGGCAAAAACACCTTATAAGAATCAAGTGCACCTGGAAAAGGCAGAAGAGAAAAAAAATTTTTTTTAGGAAATGTTTTTTCACGGAAAGAGTTGTCAGACATTGTAATAGGCTGCCTAGGGAGGTGGTTGAGTCCCCATCCCTGGAAGTGTTTAAAGGTCATTTAGATGTGCTGTTTGGAGAGATGGTTTAGGGGTGAGCTTTGTAGAGTGGGGTTAGTGGTTGGACTGGATGATCCCAAGGGTCTTTGATTCTGTAATTCTATGATTCTGTGATTCTATGAAATTAAGTCTCTGCATCTCAGCTGGACCTCGGTGACAGACAGCAAATGTGGCCAAAATCCTCGTCATTCCTCTTCAATCCCTTTAATGTTGAGTGTATTTTCAGGATGGCTCCGAGGCCTTCTGAGGACATGCGAACCAGGGCTGGGCACCAGCTCTTTGCTCTTTTCTCCCGAGAGGTCTCAGTGGAGCGAACCAGCCAAGGGCTGTACTGACCTTGGGGACCCGCCATCCGACGCCAGCCGAGCCACTGTTTGCAAACATCACTGGTGTTGGCGTTGGTGAAAAGCTTCAGTGCTGCTTTCTGTGAAAAAGAAAAGAGGATGTCCAGCTCTAAAACCCAGTGGGAGGAATATCCCCATCCCGGCAGTAAATAGTCACAGGGTTACAGGTGACGAGTGGAGAAGGACATGAGCCTGGGGTCCATGGGAAAGGGAAACACCTTTACCATGACTGTGGCTTTCATGGAATGCTGCTGTGCTTTCCCTGAAAACCACAGCCAGCTTCTGGATGAAGAGGAACCAGGAGGCACAGGCTGCAGGAGGCAATTACCTGAAATAACTTGTAGGTGTCCATCTGGTAATTCCTCTGAAAATGGGAGGGTAGAAAATGCCTCTTTGAGCGGCCTAAGAGGTCTCTCTTTTTCAGTCCACGGGGCATGATGGGAATGACATACTCGGAGGGATAGTCCCAAGAAAATGGTGAACAGCGTGATGGGTCTCGAATGCTTCCAGGGTAGTCGAATTCAGGGAGTACTTTGTAAACCTGGGTATAAACATGTGGGCTAGATGCAAAACCAGCTCGGGAGCCAGCGTGGCGCCAAGTCACAGAATCATCGGAGCTGGAAAGGACCTCCAGAGATCATCTCCTGTAGGGGAGGTCCAAGCCAATGTTGTCTCTTCCCCCACCCATCCCCAGCTGGTCCCTGGGCAATGACACCACTCACCGCCTCCGTGTTGAGCTCGGCCTCGGGCTTCAGCAGCAGCACGCTGCGGTCCACGGCACGGACGGCGCAGAGAGACCCTGGGGCAGCCTCCAGCTCCAGCCGCAGCTCCGAGCCGGGCAGAACCCTGTCCTCTGAAAAAGCCATCTTCACCTGGGAAGGGACAGTGGCGTCAGGGAGCAAGGGCAGGACGGGCAGCCACCTCCCATGGAGGAGCAGGACCAAGCCACTGACTCAGAGGTCTTCTAAACAAGGAAAAATTCAGGCTTGAGGGTTTGGGGATCAGGGCATGGGTTAAGTGACTGTGACACTGCAACACATCTGGAGCAGGATGGACCTCAGGGCATGCGGCTGTGGACAAGCCGTGGAGTGGTTCCTGCATCTCCGACAGCCTCCTCTCACCTTGTTGTGGAAGCACTTGTCCACCTTGAGCACGGTGCTGTCAGCCACCATCTCACCATTGGGCAGTACCACGTAGCCCAGCACCTTGGCTGAGGGTGCCAGCTCAAGGCTGATGGGCAGCTCCAGGGAGAAGGAACCTTTGAGTCCTGGGAAGGGCAGGGACATGAGGACCAGGCCTGGAGAGCAGAGGCCCGCAAGCCCACCTGTGCCTCAGGACCTACCAGCCTCTGCAGGCAGCTCTTTCCTGAGGATGGTGGCAATTGTCCCCTTGGCCAGGACCTGCAGAGGAGAAGATGGGAACAATTTGGTGTTTTGTGTGGAATTGAAATGCCCTAGTGGAGAATGGACCCAAGGGTAAGAGCGTTAAGATTTTGGACCCAAGTGCGAGAGCGTTAAGGTTTTTTTTGACCTTGCCCAGGCTCCAGCCCCACCCCCATTGCCATGCAGGTCCAACAGTCCCAGCAGACAACTCCACTGACAGGCATAGGTCTCTGTCTAGCCAGGACAGAGTGTCTTGACCTCAGGGACATAACTATGGGGGTGTGTGTAGATGTGAACCGTTACACACAATCACCCTCAAGCCCACTGCTCAACCTCCCTGGGCTGGGGCTCACCAGGAAGACCACATCCAGGGTCTCCTGCTGAGACTCCAAGGCTGCCTTGCTGAAGATGTACTCCACCCAGAGCTGCTGGGGCTGGCCACAGGGCAGCTTGTTTTCCAGCTGTCGGATCCGCAGGAAGCTCCGGCTCGCTGAAAAGAAGGGTCTGAGGTCCTTGTGGGCAATTTGGTTGCCATGCAGGGCGTGAACTGTCTCATTGACTCGACCCTGAGTGATGAAGGTAGAAATCAAGGTGGTGAAGCCATCCATCAGCCCATGAGGTGCTGGTCCCAGGCATTGCTGGTGCGGGCTTAGAGAGGTGCTCAGCCCTGTACTACTGGAGAAAGCAGCACAGGGACCCACGAGAAGCTGGTGATGGGTCACTTACACGCAAGGAGACTGTACCACTCCAACCAGAGGTCTCCAGCTCAAAGGAGACTCTCCCTGATCTGTCTGTCAAGAAGGTCTGTCTCGTGTCCCCTCCTTTATGGTTAACGATGAGCAAGAGCTGCTTCTGTGGCAGTGGGGCACCACCAGCTCCTTTCAGCAACATCTGCACCAGGAGGGAAGGGGAGATACCCCGGGTTGGGCTGCAGGTGTGGGAGAATGGGGCTGAGGGGTCAAGCAGGAGCAGGACTGGGTGCAGCAGGGTGCAGAGGAGCCCTGCAGGGTGTGGAGAGCCCCCCCCCCCCCCCCATTACCGTCCCAGTGTAGGGGATGCCAGGCTTGTAGAAAGCATCGGTGTTTTCAAAGCTGAGGGTGATGCTCTCGGGTAAAATCTTGCAGGTCTTGGTGTTTTTCAGCTCCAGCCCTGTGGAGAGAAAGTGGGGAGCTGAGGATGTCAGAAGGGCACAGGTCAGGTCCTGCCAGCTCCCCCGTTACAGTGCAGGAAAGGTCCCTGAACATTTTGGGCTTTCCCTTTGCAGACGGCAGCTTCAAGCAAAGTTTGCTCCTCCTACAAGAGGAAGAAAACTTCTATGGCGTGTTTTAGACCTAAAACCAGGGTGCAGCTGCCTTTCAGAAAAGACTCTTCACCAAAGCACTGGGATGCAGGGCCACCTCGGTGCTGCAGGGAACAGGGACTGGACTCATCACTAGCCATAGTGTTGAGAGAGTTGTTGAGTCTCAGAAAGGCATTTTTGCCTCCTGAACATTTCTGTGGTCACTAGACCACTGCTTGGACCCGGTGAACACGTGCACCCCTACATCACAACCTTGCTTTTGGACTTCCCCTGGAGAAGATCAATATGCCTGTGCCATCTGGGTGTACGTAGCGGTGGATGCAAAACCATGAGCCAACAGCAACACCCAACCCCAAGGAGGAGGACGCTGCCATCCCTACCTGTCCCGTCCTCCACCAGTGATGCCTTGACTTGGAGTTCCTTACGATACATGAAGCTGGTCTGGTTGAAGGCAGTCACCAAAACCTCTGTTGAAAAGCAGCCGTTCTTCTCAGTCTGGAGAGAGGGAGTCAACCCCATTAGCAACAGTCCTGGGATGGGGCTGTCCCAGCAGCACCTCCGCTTCCCAGCTGTGCTCACCTGCCCCGCAACCTCGACACAGTTCTTCTCTTTCAGGATAGTACTGTGAAAACTGTACACGATCCCCATGTGCACTGAGGGCAGGCACAAGCTGGCCTGGACCTTCCCCTGGACGGGCTTCCCATAGGTGTACCTGTTGGGTAGGGGGTGGTGAGGGTGTGCCTGATGGAACACGTCACGTCGGATCCCCCCCATCCCCTCCCTTTTCCTGGCACGGCCTGTCTCAGCCTCACCGTCCACAAATCTCCATCTGCAACTTCTTGTCATTCTCCAGCACCACGGCAGGGAGATCGATGGTCATCTCAAACTTGGGCAGCACTGATGGAGAAGCAAAGAGAGAGAGGGTGGTCGCTCCCAGTACAAGGAAGAACAACAAAGCTGGTGAGGTGTCTAGAGAGCGTGTCTTATGAAGAGTGGAGATGGGATTGCTTCATCTGGGGAAGAGGAGGCTTTCTACAAGTACCTGAAAGGAGGTTGTAGTGAGGTGGGTGTTGGCCTCTTCTCCCAAGTTACTAATGACAGGACAAGAGGAAATGGCCTCAAGTTGCACCAGGGGAGGTTTAGATTGGGTATTAGGGAAAATTTCTCTGCTGAAAGAGTGGTGAGGCATTGGAACAGGCTGCCCAGGGAAGTGGCAGAGGTGCCATCCCTGGAAGTGTTCAAAAAGTGTGTAGATGTGGCACTTCTGGGCATGGTTTAGTGGGCATGGTCATGTTGGGCAGATAGTTGGATTAGATAATCTTAGAGGTCTTTTCCAACCTATGATTCTAAGGACAATGGTGCCTAAGGACATGCTGCCCAGAGGGACATGCCCAGGTGGGCCTCTCACCCCTGCACCTCCTGGTCCTCGCATACCGTATTCCTCCACGCTGAAGGAGTGGGTCTTCTCCTCCACCTCAATGGTGTAGGTGCCCAGGGCTGGCTCGGCAGCCAGCGGGAGGGACAGGTCCACGATGCCCTGCTGCGGGGTCACCTCCTGCCACTGCGCGATGCGGTTCCCGACGGGATCCTGCATGCAGGGACACACAGCGTCAGCACCCAGGGGAACCCAGCACCCCAGGGGACTCAAGCACCCTGTAATAAAATAGCCCATGGGTGCATCAGGCATCTCCTTGCCCAGCCACGCTGCCTTCCCAAGCCCCCGCCTCCCAGGAGCCTCCCTCCATCCCTCTGACTGACCTTCAGGATCACAAGTGGCAGCTGCAAGGCAAAGAAAAGATGGTTAGAGGAGAAGTTCAGAGTCTGCCTTGGAGTCTCACGAGGGTGGGGACATATGGAGGCATGGATGAAGTCAAGAGAGGTTATTTGTGGGATGGTTATGAGCCTCCAACCCTTCAGTTTGCTTTGGGATGGATTTTGAGCTTGTGGGCGGCTCTCGCTGAGGTGAGCAGAGCGCACTTCCAGCATCACATGGAGAGGTGTCATCTTCTAGTGCCTTCACAAGAAGGCAGCAACCATTTCCTCTGGGAATGTCCTGTGCTTCCAGAGACTCTGATGATTGCTCGGGGGTGCCAGAGACCGAACTCACCTGTAATCCTGGCATCTACTGACTGATGACTATCAGTAGCTCTTTCCCTGCTTCCCACTCGCCATGACTATGTCCCTGACTGAAGGTTTAAGTGGGTACACTCCCAGGTCACACGTGCAATTCTGCTTTCTCTTTCCTTGCCTCCCAAAGCCTGCGTGAACAACGTGTGACATCCTTGCCCCTGGGGAGGGCAGCCACCCAGTCAGAGCTGGCCAGGGCAGGATTCCCGAGGGGAAAGGCACCAACTGACTTCCACACCTCTCTCACGGCTCGCCAAGGCTGTAGGAGGGCAGCACAGAGGAACCCTGTTGCCTCTCCAGCCCAGCTCTCACCTTCTCATTGCTGGGAGTGAAGGTTTTATCCAACGAGACGATTCGGAACTTCACTGGAAAGAGCAAACAGGGAGGCAGGAGTGAGGGCATCGATGGGGAGGAGGGGGTTCCCAGTGGGGAAGGTGGATGGAAAACCCCCCTGAGCCCTGCAGTGGGGTACAGCCCCCCAAGCAGCACAGCCTCCAGAGTTGCCAGCATGTCCTGGGCCAGTGCTGGGGTCCCCAGTACATCCTGGGATGAGTCCTCCTCTTTCCATGCAGTGTAGGAGCAAGGCTGAGCCTCCTGCACCCCTCTCCCACCAGGTCATTGAGCCCCGAGCAAGGTGGTCTGTCCTGCCCCCCCTCACCTTGCTGTCCAGGCTTGTAGACAGCTTTGTCTGTCTGTATGAAGATGCCAGGCTTCAGGGCTCTCAACATCACCTTCTTCTTCTCAGAGACGTTCAGGGAATCTCCCTGGATTGAGACGTGCAGGTCCACGATTTCTTCCTTCCCTTTGGAGGGGGCTGGAGCCTGACAAGGGAAACACCAGGTGCCGGGTAAGGACCAGTGACATGCCATGGCCAGGATGCTCTGCTCACTCCGAGCCACCCAGAGCACTCCTCACCCACAGGAGCACCTTCCCCAAGCCACAGGCTGGGAAGAAATATCCCACCCAACACCCTGCCCTAGTCTGCAGGTCTGCTACGGGGGGATTATTTCAGCCACTGGATAACTGGGCTGAGCCTGGAGTTATTCTGCCTGCATGAAGGATGAGACCCTATCAAAAGATAAGGAAGTCACACCTGTCCCAGCCCCAAACTCAGGGGAGCCAGTGGAAACCACTCTGCATGGAGACAACAAGCTGTCCAGGGCATCCCCCTCCACACTTAGGGCTGTGCCAGGAGGTGACACTCACAGGGAAGGTGATGTTCAGGTACAGATGAGGCTCCTGGACCTTCCTTTCTAGCAGGGTGATGTTATGGGTTCTGTCCACTCTCTGCAGCTCGACGGTCACCTGGACAGGCCCATGGAGGCCACTGAGATGAACCCACAGTATCGCTGTGTGCGGGTGGTAGATCACGGCCGGGGATGTGACCACATATCTCCTGGCAAGAAGAATAACTGACATGAGAAGCATGGGCATGAGGCACATCACAGTACAGGACCCCACAGAGGTCTTGAAGAGCTCCTGGATGTCTCGGAGAATGAGAAACCTGCGCTGGGGTGCAGGGCCACCTCCCCCAGGTTCCTCACTCTCCTTCTGAGCTCCCCTTGACTTCTCAGCTCAGCAAAGTGAAGGTTTTGCTCACACATTGGCTGCAAGTGAGGCAACACCTACAACAAGTCACCCCAAAGCCACCAGCCCAGCAACCCCCAAGTGCCAAATCCTTGCTGCTCACGGGCAAGGGCGACCCACCAGCCCAAGCATTTCTACCCCGGCCAAAAATCACATGCTCCAAGGAGGCAAAAATAAATACCCTCCCACCAGGCACAGACAGACACAGGCAGATGCAGCAAGGGCTTACGGTGCTGCTGATGTCCTGGCTGTGAGGATGAGGAGCAGCAGGACAGGCAGGGCAGCTGGGGACCTCATGTCACCAGCTACAAGCGGACGTCGGGGACTGCCACAGCCTCCTTCTCCAGGTGGTAGATCGTTGTAGACCGGTGTCTGCTGTACTCCAGGCCCTGAAAGGAGATCTTTGCTCTTTGTTGGGCAAACAAGGGTTGGCAGAGGGATCCAGCGTGGACCTACAGATATAGCCAAGGCAATGTTTGCTATCCACCCACAGATTCCTGGGTTCAAGGCTCCAACAGATTTTTGCAATTTGAGGAAAGGCTCCCATAGGCTGCAGAGGTTCAAAACCAGGGGGTAGGCCCACGTACACACTGGTTTGCTGGGAAATAATGGCAAGAAGAAGAAACAAATTCCCCGAAGTTAAACTAGTAGCACATCATGGGAACAGTCTGTGAGTTGGTGGCAATTTCTCTGAAGGGCATGCTTCCAGGTATTTCAGATTTTGCCAAACAGAAGCTGTTTGGGCTGATCACAGATCTCAGGCCAAGTTTCGCCCAGTTTTATCAAATCAGATATAGGCACTGGAGCAGGATGGCATTAGGCTGCTGTGCCAGCACCGCCCATGCCTGTTCCTCTGTGCACCGTGCTGGGGAGCTGAACCCCAGCCGTGGCACAGGCTGAGCTGCCTCTTTCTGTCCTGGTGGAAATTTAGGGAAGTTGAGGCAGCTCTATGAGAACCACTCAGCGTCTTGATGCATTCCCCTGCTCTGGGGTGTTGCAGACCCCTTCCTTTTGGGAATGTGGGGAGAGGCAGTGCTGCAGGAAGCCACGGATGGGGCTGACCTCCTCCCCGTGGGTTCTTGGATGACCACAACTTCTGTCACCATGCTTGCCCTGCTCAAGCAGTGCTGGATACAACCCTGGGCTCACCTCCCTGCCCTTCAGGAGTTGCCCCACACGGAGTTGGTGTCCACCTCCATGGACCTGAGGCAGGAACATGGCCCTGAGCCTATCCTGCCACAGTTCATCATGACAAGGAGCTCGCAGTCATCAGCACCCCAAGCCCTTCAAGGTATGGGACAGGATGCAGAGGGGTCCATGGCCAAGGGAAGATGATTCTGGGAGAGGTGAGGGAGGACTCTGCCTTGCCAATCAGTGCCTGTGGACCTTCTGAGGGGAAATACTGCCTGGCAGACTTGTCATTTGGTGCCGCTGTAGACTTTGGAGAGGGACCCAGAGTGCATTGCCTCCAGCCCCTCCTGACCAGGCACTACTGACCCCGCGCTGTGCTGTTTCTCCTGCTGCCTGGTTGCCCATGCAATGAATGCTCTCTCTGGTTTGGTCTCAGCTTTTTATTCAGCAAAGCAAGGAGGACAGGAGCACTGAGCCCCTAACCCAAAGCGTGTGTTGGGACACGGGGCTGGCTTTGGTCAGGGATGCTGGGAAGGAGCCTGAAGATAAGGAGCTCTCTTGCAAGGCAAACATTTTGCTGCTTCCACGTCCCTTATTCCAGGTGCACTTTTCTTCATTTCTCAGCCCGGTTGAGCAGGGACGGCGACACGCTCTCCATGGCCAGCTCTCGAGCTTGCACTGATCTCCCAAGGCTTTTTGTCAGCCCAGAGTCAGATCACCTGCCCTCCAAGGTCCTCCCTCCAAGGGACTGTCCCAGCATCTGTTCAAGCGAAACCACGGCTCCACGGTGGGCAGCCAAACGGCTGCTCCCTGGGCAGCCCCTAGTCCCATTGGGAAGCAGGGCTGGGTTTTGGAGTCCTCATCTCAACCATGTGGCTGCAGGGTGAGGCAGAGGGGACGAAGGGATGGGAAAAGGCTGCCAAGCCCTCAAGAATGTGGCTGTCTGCTGGGCTACAACGGGGTCAGGAGCAGAGGGACGGCCAGGCAGCTGCGATTTTCCTTCACTGTGTCTTTGGAGGCTTTAAAACCAGGAATGCAGCATGTATGAGACCGGGATCAGAGTCAGGCTGCCCTTCCCTGTTCCCAATGCCTCCCCCTCCTCCAATAAGCACCCAGTCTGGAACCCATCCCCACCAGCAGCTTGGATGGGCCAGGAGAGGTCCAAGCTTGTCCCATGGCCGCTGTGATGAGGGGAGCAAACAACATCACACACAGCCAGCAGCCTCCGATTTACCCATTTCTCCCCAAAAGGGAAAGAGGAGGCACCATCCCACTGATGCTACCTAAGCCCGGGTGCAGATCTCCCCTCGCTCTGGGTGCTGGTGCTCTCCCCTTGTGACACACACAGGGCCCGTCCAGGCTGGCCGAGGGGTGGGGAGATGCTCTGCTCACCTGCACCCACAGGAGCTTCGTCTCGGTGTCCACGTGCCCCTGGGCTGGCACCACGGGCATCTCGGTGCCACAGAGCTGCTCGGAGCTGATGGCCTTGGCGACGACGGTGACGTTCAGCGCCCCTGCGGAGGCAGGTGGGGGACATTGGTGTGACTCTGCTGCAGGGGCTGGCTCCAGAAGCTGGAGAGCAAAGGACAAGGGGAGAAAGAGTAGGGGCTGCGGAGTTGAGAGGGGGAGTCAAGGAGCAGAAAAGCAGTGCCAAAGATGGGTTTTGCAAGGAGTCTCACCCCTGGGCTCTCCTCCCCCTGCCCAGCCTTTTGCTGTCCCCTCCATACCCAGGCTGGTGGCTCTCACGTCCCAATGGAAGATCCTTTCCTCGCCTGCGTAGATACAACCACTGTGCTCCTTGTCTGTGCTCGCCGACACCTCCAGCTCTGCCGACCTCACCAGCATCACCTGAACCTGCAGAACCAGGGCTTCATCAGCCCCCACTGGAGCCCAGACACAGAGCCCCCTCCCCAACCCCACTCACCCTCAGGCACTGCTGCAAGGTGTTGAAGACGGTGGCCACGAGGGTGAAGGCTTCGTGGGGGCCCACGGCATAGGGCAGCACCAGCTCCACGAAGAAGGGCTTGAAGGCCGTGATGGTGGTGGCAGGGGCCAGCCCGAAGCCCAACGGGGACGTGCAGAACATCCCAGCTTCCCACTCGGTGATGGCATCGGGCACCATCACCGTCATCTCTGCAGAGCCGCCCTCCCTACAGGGTGGTAGGAGATGGACAGACCTTGCAGACTGGCTCTGATGGGCAGAGTCAGGAGGATGGCAACCCCCTTCGTCAAGGTGCTGGGGAGCATTGGTGGCCATCACACACGTGGAGATGGGCAGAGGTGCCATCAGTGCTCTTATCTGTTAGGGCATCCCCTGCCTACAGGACAGACAACCCCAGTCTCTCAAGGGTGGGTGCTGGGGTTCAAGGGAAGGGGCTGGGCATGTGTCAGTGTCGCTCCTTAAACACTGAACCGGAGCTGTGGATGCTACACCCAGAGGTGAAGCTGATGCAATAAGGGCAGTGTCCTGGCTTGAGGTCTGCTGGGGCTCCTTACTCACCCCACAGGCACCAACTCCCAGAGCCACGGCCCCAAGAAATCCAGCTCATGTCCCTCCAGCTCTGCTTCTGCAAACAGGAGCACAACTTGAACGTGGAAGGATGGGAAGAGGCAGAATGTCCCCACCCATCCTTCTGTGGCCAGTGTGGAGGCTGCTACAGACACTCTTCACTTGCCTCTGCCTTGGAGCCTGAAGTGTCGTGTACAGCCCAGCTGAACATTACTGACAACTTTCAAACCTGCATCCTGAAACACAACACATGAAAGAGAATAGTACCACAACGAAGCCCAGAGCCACTGAAACACCTTTCCATCCCTCTCTGAAGCAAGGAATCAAAGTGAGCTTAAAGACCCATGCCAGAATAGAGATCCCAAAGGACCCTCGAAAAAGCAAGGGAATGCCAGGCCAGTCTATGCTGCAAGCCCAGATTCATGACGGGAAGAGCAGAGCTTAGCCCCGTCACCATGAAATGCTGCAGTAATGTAAGAGCATGGTTTGTGAGCGCAGACACAGGCTGGGTGCCCCTGGCACCCTGAGCAATCCTTCCTGGGAAGAACAGGAGTGTGAAGTAGGGCTGGAAGACTCATACCTTAACCAGGCTGTAGAAGGCTGGTTCAGTGAAATCACTGCGCCCCAGTTTGTAGAGGCAAGTTTTCCAGCTTTTATTCTGTGCTGTATCATAACAGCTAATGGGTGGAAGGCGGACTAGAATATCTTCATACTCATCTTCCTCACATCCCACTACCTCACGCTCATCAACTTGAATAGGATAACTCTGTTCAGAAAACTCTGGGAGTACCTGATAGACCTAAACCAGACACGAGAGCTTTGGGTGAGAAAAGCATGAAACACTCCCGGCCCAGCACCAGCCACTTTTGCCCCGTAGCTTCTGCACCTCCCGGGATGTCGCAGTGATGTTGCTCAGCCATCAACCCTATCACTGTCTTGTCTCTGTTATCCCCAAGAGCAGGGGATGCTTCCCACCCTCTGTGCCCGTTTTTCAAGATTTCCACCCCAGAAAGGATCATGGAGCAATTCCATGGTTCAGCACTCCGTCCCTCCCACCTCAGCGGTGCCTGGGGGCTCCTGGACACCCAGCGTTCATCCTGTAGGAACAGCTCCCCCAGGGTCCTCGCTGTCCTCCCCTCAAAAGGGTGACACTGGAAAGAAAGTGCTGTTCCCATGCTCCAGTGGCGACTCTAGGCCAGGGCCAGCTCAGCACCTAGGTTAGTCCAGACTCACTGTGCTGGGGTTGATGGTGCCCTTGGGACCGGGGGAGCGAGCGCGTTGATCCGAGGCGTAGATGGCACAGAGTGACCCCGGGGCAGCCTGCACCTTCAGACGGAGCTGTGAGCCCACCAGAGCCCTCTGCTCCGAGAAGGAGAGATTCACCTGGAGAGAGGCGAAGCTTTTGGGTTAGAGCAGAGGGGAGCTGGTCCCGGGAAGGATCTCTGCGCCTGCAGCCTGACCTCAAACACCAGCGGAGGATGGAGAGTGAGGACTGTGATCAAAGCCAGGAAACGTTTTGCGGAGAGCAATGGGCATGGGAGAGGAAGCAAAAGCCTCCCTGAAAGGAGAGTCTGGGACCAGCCAGTTACAGGGGATGAGGAAAGGCTGTGCTGAAGAAGCGAGGCTCCACGTCCACCGAGCCCGGCAGCAACTCCCTGGACTTGGGCGGCCTCTCACCTTGTTGTGGAAGCACTTGTCCACCTTGAGCACGGTGCTGTCAGCCACCACCTCGCCATCGGGCAGCACCACGTAGCCCAGCACCTTGGCTGAGGGTGCCAGCTCGGGTTCAATGGGCAGCTCCAGGGAGAAGGAGCCTTTGAGTCCTGGCAAAGCAGGGGAGATGGAGAGCAGGCACGGAGAGAAGAGCCCTGCACAGCCCGCCCGTGCCTCAGGACCTACCAGCCTCTGCAGGCAGCTCTTTCCTGAGGACCTTGGCAATGATCCCCCTGGCCAGGACCTGCAGAGGAGGAGATGGGAACAACGAAAGCGATGCTGAGCAGGGATCCGGCACACGCAGATGAAGGGAGGCTCTCATCAGAGCCGCACCCTGCAGGAGGGTTGGAAATGCTGCCCCGAGCTCTGACAGCTCCAGGTCCATCCCCGAGTCCTGAACCCAAGAGTGCCTGCCCAGGGCTGGCTGGAAATGGCTTCTGCTGGAGGGGAAGGCTTAACCCCACACCCTGGACAGCCTCATTCTCCTGCCCTGAGCTCTGTCCTTCATGCAGGCTCCCTCTGCCCAGGAGAAGGCTTACCAGTAAGACCACTTCCAGGCTCTGCAGCTTGATCCCCGGGGCCTTCTCACTGAAGAAATAATCCACCCAGAGCTGCTGGGGCTGGCCACAGGGCAGCTCCTTTGCCACACTGCGGATCTTCAGGAAACTCTTGCTACCCGAAATGAAGGGATACACGGAGACACAGAAAATATCATTGTAGAGATAGGCCGTGTCTTCATCCTCCGACAATCTGACCTCACCCTGAGAGGTGGAAATTGAGTCTCTCAATGGCAAAGATCAGCTCAGCAGCAGAGCACGCGCTTTGCTGTGATGTCCCTGCAGGAGCACACCAAGAAACGCAATCCAGCTGCACTCAACACACAAATAAAATAGAGCTACATGCCATCACAAGGCTTGTCACGCTCGAAAGTGTGTCCAGCAGATGGTGAGAGGAAGCAAGCATGGCTAAGCAGCACGTGGGAGTAGATGGTGGGAACTGCAGAAGCATGCTACAACTACGTGAACCTGTGCCCAGATGTTTAAGGTAGAAAGGAGGAGCAGGAAGGGTGCTGGTTCTGTAGGGTCTGACAGGCAACCAAGGTGTTAAACAGGGCGAATAAACACGTGGATCTCTTTGCTGTAGAATGCTCTGAGTGCAAAAAGACAAAAGAAAGTCAAGAAAGTTTCTGTGATCTTTACGAAATCCAGGGTGCCCAAGGGGTGCACACATGGGTTGCTTACACACAGGATGATCTTGTGTTCCCAAGCAGAGGTGTCCAGCTCGAAGGAAGCTCTCCCTGATCCATCCGTGAGCAGGGTTTTTCTTTGCGTTTTTTCACTAAACCCAGCCTGAAGGAATATCTCCTTCTCCTTTAGGGCAGAGCCATTGGTTGCCTTCACCAGCACCTGCACCAGGGAGAGAAGGGGAGATGCCTTGGGCTGGGCTGCAGCCGTGGGGCAGAGGTGGCAGACCAGGGTTGGGGGGTCAGAGGGAGCAGGATTGGGTGCAGCAGGGTGCAGGGATGCTCCCTTCCCCTTGGTTACCGTCCCAGTGTAGGGAATCCCAGGCTTGTAGAATCTATCGGGGTGTTCAAAGGTGATTGTGGGTTTTCCAGGCACAATCTCACAGTTTTTGGCTGCCGTGTGCCACATGCCTGTGGGGACGAGGGGGAGGCGAGAGAGACACTACTCAGCAATTTGTCCTGGTGATTGACCCCCTGGAAAGTGGGTCAGAGAGTTTCAAGCACGCAGAAAAGTGAGAAAGACACGACGAGAAAAGTATTTGCCATGGCAGTTCTCCAGGCACTAATGAAGCAGACTAAGTAGTCTGAGTGAGGCAGAGAGTGGGGAAGAAGAGGTGGATGATGGGGTGATATCTGGGGTGGGATGTTGGAAGGGGAAGAAACTCCTGACCAGCCTTCAGGACCTAAGGGATTGCTCCAGCGGTCGGGGGTAGAAGGAAAAAAAAGACACCAAAGCAAGCAAGAGCACAGAGCAGCTGGTGATTGAGGATGGGAAGGACAGAGATTCTTGGGACACCTAAGCGGAGCAGTTGTGCCACATCCTCCAGGTGCCACCACCCAGAGACATCACTGGAGGCTGTTGGTGTGGCCGTGCTCACCAGTTCCTTCCTCCTGCAGTGATGCGTAGGCACGGAGCCGTCTCTCGAACCGGGAGCTGGTCAGGTTGAAGTAATTGGTTGGCACCTCGGTGGAGAAGCAGCTATCCCTCCCCGTCTGAAGGAGAGCGTCACCAACATTAGCAGTAGCCCCGTAGCTGGGCCCCTGAGGGTCACCTGCTGCCACCCTTGCTGCTGCTCACTCCACTGCCTCCCTCCATCCTGACCTGCAGCACTTGGACCCTGCAAACATCCTCCCACCAGGGCTGGTACCACGCTCTGCCATGCAGTTGCTGTCCCCTTCCTGCCCATCCTGGCTCGAGGACCACACCAAGATCCCCTGCTCAGCTCCTCTGCCCTCTTTGGGATGACTCAGGCTTTGCAACTCTTTCACAAGAGCTGGGTCACCTGGCGATACCCAACCATCACCAGCCCAAGCACCCCAAAATGGGGAAACCTTTCTAGGACCACCATCCATGTGCCTTCTCCCTCTTCTGCTGCCTCACCTGGCCCCTACGCTCAGCACAGACCCTCGCAGATTTCTCTGTGGAATGAATACTTTTGCGAAACTGGCACAGCCTGACCTCAACCGTTCCTCGGAACGTTTTCCCGGACGGGTACCTGTCAGAAGGGAGCAGGATGAGGAGCAGATGGGGAGGCTGCCAGGGGAGCATCACCCCAGGAGCAGCCAGCTTCGCTTCTGGGGCTGTTCTCCCACTCACCTCCCGCAGACATCCAGAGGGATCTTCTCATCCTTTTCTGTCACAACGCGGGGCAGCCGGATCAGTATGTCAAAGTGGGGCAGCCCTGGGGTGAGGGGGAGACAGAGGGGAATGGGATCACGCCTATTTCTTCCTTCGGGAGTTTGATGCCATCCCATGCGATGACACCCAAACACCCCATGTAGAGCACAGCCTTGGTCCCCACGCACCAGAGTCCACCACGCTGAAGTGGTGGGTCTTCTTCACCACCTTGATGCTGTAGGTGCCCAGGACCGGCTCGGCAGCCAGCGAGAGTGACAGGTCCACGATGCCCTGCCGGGGACTCACCTTCCGCCACTGCGCGACGGGGTTCCCGGTGGGATCCTGCACGTGAGGACACACAGTCTCACTCGTGGGTCTGAAGACAGGGTGCGTGGTGGTGTGTTGACAACCTCAAGACCAAATTCACCCCACGTATCCTCCTACCATCACACTCAGAGTGGTCCTGAGAGCATCACCCCTTGTGGAGGAAAATCCTCGCCTGGGGGATGTGTTGGCAGAGCTCCAGCCTGGCTACAGGCTGGCAGGGGTTGCTCCAGCCTGGGCTGGCAGTTTAGGGGCTTCTCCAGTTTGAGTCAAAGTCTGTCTTCATGCATTTGAGCTGTCCCTTAGCACCTTCTCCGCAGGGGATCCACTGTCTATGAGGCAGGCAAACTGCCAGCTGACCCTGAGTGGGCTGGAGATGCAGACGAGGATCTTGAGCCCTTCTTCCCACTCCTCGAGTCTTCTATCGGCACCCACAGTGGGGGTGTCTCCATCCCCACTCCTTGAGCCCAGCACGACCCACCCTGCTGGGGCCCTGGGCTCCTCCCGAGGGAGCTGGCAGGGTGGCACCGAGTGATGGCTCACCTGCATGGTCACCAAGGGAAGCTGCAAAAGAAAGAGTGATTTAGCACTTAGCACGACGGAAGCACAGAGAGTGGGGAGCTGAGCTTGTAGCTGAGCCCGTGGGGTCTGACTTCGTCCCTCCAGATCTAGGTGCTGAGCTGGGCATCTCAGAGCTGCTGTCCTTTTGCCCCTGTACACTCCACCATGCCCCCAACCTCATCTCACCTCTGTGTTGCTGGGAATGAAGTTGTGATCCAAACGGACAATCCGAAACCTCACTGGAAAGAGCAAAGGCAGGAGCAGGAGTGAGCGCTAGGTCCTGGGGATCTCACCCCAAGGGCTTGCCAGCTCTTCCAGCAGCTCCTGTCCCTCACCAGTTTCTCCAGGCTTGTAGATATCCTTGTCGGTCTGCACAAAGGTCCCCAGCTCCATGGCATCCACCAATACCGACCTGTTTTCATAGACCTGCAGGGAATCTCCTTGGATGGAGATGTGCATCTTGGCAATCTCATGCATCCCTTTGGAAAAGGCAGAAAACTGCTCCAGGAAAACAACAGAGATGGTTGCAAAGCCTTGATATTGGATGCCATCTCGCATCATCACCACCCCTTGCCCCATGAAGGCCCCAGGGGGCTGGTGTACATGGGAGGACAATGCAGATAAAACCCACAAGACCTCTGTACATGCCCCACGTCCCTCCACTCTTCAGCTCTCTTGTTGCCCATCCAGAATGGACCACCATATCACCTCCCTGTTCCCCCAGCAGTGGGTAGGGGGCGGCTGCCCCTCCCTGAGGTCCTCAGCCCTGCCATGGTGCCATGACTCACGTTGGTGAAGCGGGGCCAGTTCAGCTGGAGGATACCACTGCCCTGTTGCTCCACTGTCATGTTGGGGGCCTCCTGGCTGCTCTCCAGGTGCAGGCTCACCCTCACGGGCTCATCCAGGTCCATGAGGTGGACATGCACTTTGCCCACGTATGGGTAGTAGATGACGGCGGGGAAGAGCACCACATAGTGCCTGGGGAGGGGACACCTTGATAGCGGAGATCAGGGATACACCCCCCCAAATCCACCAACCCCAGGTGCCAAGTCCTCTATGGGGATGACCCACCACCCCGAGCATTTCCACCCCGACCAGCAGTCGCAGTCACAGGGAGGATCGTCACACCTCCAGGACCAGCCACCATCCCACCCGGAATGGTCAGGCAGACACCGAGAGTGCTTACGGCTTTGCAGATGCTCCAGCTGTGAGGTATGAGATGCAAAGCAGCAGGCAGGGCAGGACAGCTGCAGGCCTCATGCCTGGGGGAACCAGGCAGGAGCAAGGTGCTCCCAGAGCCCCCCTGCTCGATCGTTGTCTTCTGCTCAAGCTTTCACCTCCTTGCTGGCAGCCAGCAAAAGCCAGCGAGGTCTCGGGCTGGGACCTGGCCACCCAGCTGGGACAATGTTTAACCACCAAACCCAGGCTTTGCTGAGGTCAAGGCTACGGGCAGCCAAAGCCCAGTCATGGCTGGTGAAGTGCTGGCAGGAAGAAAGGTAATGGAGGAGCTGTCTGGGAAACGAGACCCTTCACGCACACCCTGCTCTTGACAGTTCCTGATGCGATGAATTGCTCCTGGTGGGAAGGCTCTCTTCTGTGAAGACAGGATGCAGAGGGGTCCATGGCCAAGGGAAGATGATTCTGGGAGGGGCAAGGGAGGACTCTGCCTTGCCAATCAGTGCCTGTGGAGCTGCTGAGGGGAAATATTGCCTGGCAGACTTGTCATTCGGCGCCACTGTTGACTTTGGAGAGGGACCCAGAGTGCATTGCCCCCAGCCCCTCCTGACCAGGCACTACTGACCCCACGCTATGCTGTTTCTCCTGCTGCCTGGTTGCCCATGCAATGAATGCTCTCTCTGGTTTGGTCTCAGCTTTTTATTCAGCAAAGCAAGGAGGACAGGAGCACTGAGCCCCTAACCCAAAGCGTGTGTTGGGACACGGGGCTGGCTTTGGTCAGGGATGCTGGGAAGGAGCCTGAAGATAAGGAGCTCTCTTGCAAGGCAAACATTTTGCTGCTTCCACGTCCCTTATTCCAGGTGCACTTTTCTTCATTTCTCAGCCCGGTTGAGCAGGGACGGCGACACGCTCTCCATGGCCAGCTCTCGAGCTTGCACTGATCTCCCAAGGCTTTTTGTCAGCCCAGAGTCAGATCACCTGCCCTCCAAGGTCCTCCCTCCAAGGGACTGTCCCAGCATCTGTTCAAGCGAAACCACGGCTCCACGGTGGGCAGCCAAACGGCTGCTCCCTGGGCAGCCCCTAGTCCCATTGGGAAGCAGGGCTGGGTTTTGGAGTCCTCGTCTCAACCATGTGGCTGCAGGGTGAGGCAGAGGGGACGAAGGGATGGGAAAAGGCTGCCAAGCCCTCAAGAATGTGGCTGTCTGCTGGGCTACAACGGGGTCAGGAGCAGAGGGACGGCCAGGCAGCTGCGATTTTCCTTCACTGTGTCTTTGGAGGCTTTAAAACCAGGAATGCAGCATGTATGAGACCGGGATCAGAGTCAGGCTGCCCTTCCCTGTTCCCAATGCCTCCCCCTCCTCCAATAAGCACCCAGTCTGGAACCCATCCCCACCAGCAGCTTGGATGGGCCAGGAGAGGTCCAAGCTTGTCCCATGGCCGCTGTGATGAAGGGAGCAAACAACATCACACACAGCCAGCAGCCTCCGATTTACCCATTTCTCCCCAAAAGGGAAAGAGGAGGCACCATCCCACTGATGCTACCTAAGCCCGGGTGCAGATCTCCCCTCGCTCTGGGTGCTGGTGCTCTCCCCTTGCGACACACACAGGGCCCGTCCAGGCTGGCCGAGGGGTGGGGAGATGCTCTGCTCACCTGCACCCACAGGAGCTTCGTCTCGGTGTCCACGTGCCCCTGGGCTGGCACCACGGGCATCTCGGTGCCACAGAGCTGCTCGGAGCTGATGGCTTTGGCGACGACGGTGACGTTCAGCGCCCCTGCGGAGGCAGGTGGGGGACATTGGTGTGACGCTGCTGCAGGGGCTGGCTCCAGCTCAGAGCTGTCCCTGGCAGCCAGGGAAGGAGGAGGGTGCATTTTGTGCAGTGGGACTGGGACACGGAGGGAAGAAGTTGGAGAGCAAAGGACAAGGGGAGAAAGAGTAGGGGCTGCGGAGCTGAGAGGGGGAGTCAAGGAGCAGAAAAGCAGTGCCAAAGATGGGTTTTGCAAGGAGTCTCACCCCTGGGCTCTCCTCCCCCTGCCCAGCCTTTTGCTGTCCCCTCCATACCCAGGCTGGTGGCTCTCACGTCCCAATGGAAGATCCTTTCCTCGCCTGCGTAGATACAACCACTGTGCTCCTTGTCTGTGCTCACCGACACCTCCAGCTCTGCCGACCTCACCAGCATCACCTGAACCTGCAGAACCAGGGCTTCATCAGCCCCCACTGGAGCCCAGACCCAGAGCCCCCTCCCCAACCCCACTCACCCTCAGGCACTGCTGCAAGGTGTTGAAGACGGTGGCCACAAGGGTGAAGGCTTCGTGGGGGCCCACGGCATAGGGCAGCGCCAGCTCCACGAAGAAGGGCTTGAAGGCTGTGAGGGTGGTGGCAGGGGCCAGCCCGAAGCCCAACGGGGACGTGCAGAACATCCCAGCTTCCCACTCGGTGATGGCATCGGGCACCGTCACCGTCATCTCCGCAGAGCCGCCCTCCCTGAAGGGTGGTAGGAGATGGACAGACCTTGCAGGCTGGCTCTGATGGGCAGAGTCAGGAGGATGGCAACCCCCTTCATCAAGGTGCTGGGGAGCATTGGTGGCCATCACACACGTGGAGATGGGCAGAGGTGCCATCAGTGCTCTTATCTGTTAGGGCATCCGCTGCCTACAGGACAGACAACCCCAGTCTCTCAAGGGTGGGTGCTGGGGTTCAAGGGAAGGGGCTGGGCATGTGTCAGTGTCGCTCCTTAAACACTGAACCGGAGCTGTGGATGCTACACCCAGAGGTGAAGCTGATGCAATAAGGGCAGTGTCCTGGCTTGAGGTCTGCTGGGGCTCCTTACTCACCCCACAGGCACCAACTCCCAGAGCCACGGCCCCAAGAAATCCAGCTCATGTCCCTCCAGCTCTGCTTCTGCAAACAGGAGCACAACTTGAACGTGGTGCCTGGAAGGATGGGAAGAGGCAGAATGTCCCCACCCATCCTTCTGCGGCCAGTGTGGAGGCTGCTACAGACACTGTTCACGTACCTGGTCGGAGAAATATGCTCGATTTATGGCCTCGGAGCCCGAAGTGTTGTGTACAGCCCAGCTGAACATTACTGACAACTTTCAAACCTGCATCCTGAAACACAACACGTTAAAGAGAATAGCACCACAATGAAGCCCAGAGACACTGAAACACCTTTCCATCCCTCTCTGAAGCAAGGAATCAAAGTGAGCTTAAAGACCCATGCCAGAATAGAGCTCCCAAAGATGAGGACCCTCCCTTCCTGCCACGCTGAGACGAGAGGGCAGGAGAGGAATAGCTGTGCCAGAGGAAGCTGCTGCGACACGGACAGTTGGGAAAGATCTGATAGATCTGCTCTGCCCTATCTGTTCCCAAACAGCCCTGAACCTTTGGTTTGCTAGCAGGGGGAGATGCACACTCTCAAAAAAGCAAGGGAATGCCAGGCCAATCTCTGCTCCAAGCCCAGATTCATGACGGGAAGAGCAGAGCTTAGCCCCGTCACCATGAAATGCTGCAGTAATGTAAGAGCATGGTTTGTGAGCGCAGACACAGGCTGGGTGCCCCTGGCACCCTGAGCAATCCTTCCTGGGAAAAACAGGAGTGTGAAGTAGGGTTGGAAGACTCATACCTTAACCAGGCTGTAGAAGGCTGGTTCAGTGAAATCACTGCGCCCCAGTTTGTAGAGGCAAGTTTTCCAGCTTTTATTCTGTGCCATGTCATAACAGTTAATGGATGGAAGGGCTGATGTACTATCGTTACCGAAATACATCGCACAGCCCACTACCTCATGCTCATCAACTTCAACAGGATAACTCTGTTCAGAAAACTCTGGGAGTACCTGATAGACCTAAACCAAACACGAGAGCTTTGGGTGAGAAAGGCATGAAACACTCCCAGCCCAGCACCAGCCACTTTTGCCCCTTGCCTCACTCCGGAGCTTCTGCACCTCCCGGGATGTCACAGTGATGCTGCTCGGCCATCAGCTGTCTTGTCTCTGTTGTCCCCAAGAGCAGGGGATGCTTCCCACCCTCTGTGCCCGTTTTTCAAGATTTCCACCCCAGAAAGGATCACGGAGCAGCTCCATGGTTCAGCACTCCGTCCCTCCCACCTCAGCGGTGCCTGGGGGCTCCTGGACACCCAGCGTTCATCCTGTAGGAACAGCTCCCCCAGGGTCCCCGCTGTCCTCCCCTCAAAAGGGTGACACTGGAAAGAAAGTGCTGTTCCCATGCTCCAGTGGCGACTCTAGGCCAGGGCCAGCTCAGCACCGAGGTTAGTCCAGACTCACTGTGCTGGGGTTGATGGTGCCCTTGGGACCGGGGGAGCGCGCGCGTTGATCCGAGGCGTAGATGGCACAGAGTGACCCCGGGGCAGCCTGCACCTTCAGACGGAGCTGTGAGCCCACCAGAGCCCTCTGCTCCGAGAAGGAGAGATTCACCTGGAGAGAGGTGAAGCGTTTGGGTTAGAGCAGAGGGGAGCTGGTCCCGGGAAGGATCTCTGCGCCTGCAGCCTGACCTCAAACGCCAGCGGAGGATGGAGAGTGAGGACTGTGATCAAAGCCAGGAAACGTTTTGCGGAGAGCAATGGGCATGGGAGAGGAAGCAAAAGCCTCCCTGAAAGGAGAGTCTGGGACCAGCCAGTTGCAGGGGATGAGGAAAGGCTGTGCTGAAGAAGCGAGGCTCAATGTCCACCGAGCCCGGCAGCAACTCCCTGGACTTGGGCGGCCTCTCACCTTGTTGTGGAAGCACTTGTCCACCTTGAGCACGGTGCTGTCAGCCACCACCTCGCCATCGGGCAGCACCACGTAGCCCAGCACCTTGGCTGAGGGTGCCAGCTCGGGTTCAATGGGCAGCTCCAGGGAGAAGGAGCCTTTGAGTCCTGGCAAAGCAGGGGAGATGGAGAGCAGGCACGGAGAGAAGAGCCCTGCACAGCCCGCCCGTGCCTCAGGACCTACCAGCCTCTGCAGGCAGCTCTTTCCTGAGGACCTTGGCAATGATCCCCCTGGCCAGGACCTGCAGAGGAGGAGATGGGAACAACGAAAGCGATGCTGAGCAGGGATCCGGCACACGCAGATGAAGGGAGGCTCTCATCAGAGCCGCACCCTGCAGGAGGGTTGGAAACGCTGCCCAAAGCCCTGACAGCTCCAGGTCCATCCCCGAGTCCTGAACCCAAGAGTGCCTGCCCAGGGCTGGCTGGAAATGGCTTCTGCTGGAGGGGAAGGCTTAACCCCACACCCTGGACAGCCTCATTCTCCTGCCCTGAGCTCTGTCCTTCATGCAGGCTCCCTCTGCCCAGGAGAAGGCTTACCAGTAAGACCACTTCCAGGCTCTGCAGCTTGATCCCCGGGGCCTTCTCACTGAAGAAATAATCCACCCAGAGCTGCTGGGGCTGGCCACAGGGCAGCTCCTTTGCCACACTGCGGATCTTCAGGAAACTCTTGCTACCCGAAATGAAGGGATACACGGAGACACAGAAAATATCATTGTAGAGATAGGCCGTGTCTTCATCCTCCGACAATCTGACCTCACCCTGAGAGGTGGAAATTGAGTCTCTCAATGGCAAAGATCAGCTCAGCAGCAGAGCACTCGCTTTGCTGTGATGTCCCTGCAGGAGCACACCAAGAAACGCAATCCAGCTGCACTCAACACACAAATAAAATAGAGCTACATGCCATCACAAGGCTTGTCACGCTCGAAAGTGTGTCCAGCAGATGGTGAGAGGAAGCAAGCATGGCTAAGCAGCACGTGGGAGTAGATGGTGGGAACTGCAGAAGCATGCTACAACTACGTGAACCTGTGCCCAGATGTTTAAGGTAGAAAGGAGGAGCAGGAAGGGTGCTGGTTCTGTAGGGTCTGACAGGCAACCAGGGTGTTAAACAGGGCGAATAAACACGTGGATCTCTTTGCTGTAGAATGCTCTGAGTGCAAAAAGACAAAAGAAAGTCAAGAAAGTTTCTGTGATCTTTACGAAATCCAGGGTGCCCAAGGGTTGCACACATGGGTTGCTTACACACAGGATGATCTTGTGTTCCCAAGCAGAGGTGTCCAGCTCGAAGGAAGCTCTCCCTGATCCATCCGTGAGCAGGGTTTTTCTTTGCGTTTTTTTCACTAAACTTAGCCTGAAGGAATATCTCCTTCTCCTTTAGGGCAGAGCCATTGGTTGCCTTCACCAGCACCTGCACCAGGGAGAGAAGGGGAGATGCCTTGGGCTGGGCTGCAGCCGTGGGGCAGAGGTGGCAGACCAGGGTTGGGGGGTCAGAGGGAGCAGGATTGGGTGCAGCAGGGTGCAGGGATGCTCCCTTCCCCTTGGTTACCGTCCCAGTGTAGGGAATCCCAGGCTTGTAGAATCTATCGGGGTGTTCAAAGGTGATTGTGGGTTTTCCAGGCACAATCTCACAGCTTTTGGCTACCGTGTGCCACATTCCTGTGGGGACGAGGGGGAGGCGAGAGAGACACTACTCAGCAATTTGTCCTGGTGATTGACCCCCTGGAAAGTGGGTCAGAGAGTTTCAAGCACGCAGCAAAGTGAGAAAGACACGACGAGAAAAGTATTTGCCATGGCAGTTCTCCAGGCACAGCAGACTAAGTAGTCTGAGTGAGGCAGAGAGTGGGGAAGAAGAGGTGGATGATGGGGTGATATCTGGGGTGGGATGTTGGAAGGGGAAGAAACTCCTGACCAGCCTTCAGGACCTAAGGGATTGCTCCAGCGGTCGGGGGTAGAAGGAAAAAAAAGACAGCAAAGCAAGCAAGAGCACAGAGCAGCTGGTGATTGAGGATGGGAAGGACAGAGATCCTTGGGACACCTAAGCGGAGCAGTTGTGCCACATCCTCCAGGTGCCACCACCCACAGACATCACTGGAGGCTGTTGGTGTGGCTGTGCTCACCGGTTCCCTCCTCCTGCAGTGATGCGTAGGCATGGAGCCATCCGTCAAACTCAAAGCTGGTCAGGTTGAAGTAATTGGTTGGCACCTCGGTGGAGAAGCAGCTATCCCTCCCCGTCTGAAGGAGAGCATCACCAACATTAGCAGTAGCCCCGTAGCTGGGCCCCTGAGGGTCACCTGCTGTCACCCTTGCTGCTGCTCACTCCACTGTCTCCCTCCATCCTGACCTGCAGCACATGGACCCTGCAAACATTCCCCCACCAGGGCTGGTACCACGCTCTGCCATGCAGCTGCTGTCCCCTTCCTGCCCATCCTGGCTCGAGGACCACACCAAGATCCCCTGCTCAGCTCCTCTGCCCTCTTTGGAATGACTCAGGCTTTGCAACTCTTTCACAAGAGCCGGGTCACCTGGCGATACCCAACCATCACCAGCCCAAGCACCCCAAAATGGGGAAACCTTTCTAGGACCACCATCCATGTGCCTTCTCCCTCTTCTGCTGCCCTCACCTGGCCCCTACACTCAGCACAGACCCTCGCAGATTTCTCTGTGGAATGAATACTTTTGCGAAACTGGCACAGCCTGACCTCAACCGTTCCTCGGAACGTTTTCCCGGACGGGTACCTGTCAGGAGGGAGCAGGATGAGGAGCAGATGGGGAGGCTGCCAGGGGAGCATCACCCCAGGAGCAGCCAGCTTCGCTTCTGGGGCTGTTCTCCCACTCACCGCCCGCAGACATCCAGAGGGATCTTCTCATCCTTTTCTGTCACAACGCGGGGCAGCCGGATCAGTATGTCAAAGTGGGGCAGCCCTGGGGTGAGGGGGAGACAGAGGGGAATGGGATCATGCCTATTTCTTCCTTCGGGAGTTTGATGCCATCCCATGCGATGACACCCAAACACCCCGTGTAGAGCACAGCCTTGGTCCCCACGCACCAGAGTCCACCACGCTGAAGTGGTGGGTCTTCTTCTCCACCTCGATGCTGTAGGTGCCCAGGACCGGCTCGGCAGCCAACGAGAGTGACAGGTCCACGATGCCCTGCCGGGGACTCACCTCCCGCCACTGCGCGACGGGGTTCCCGGTGGGATCCTGCACGTGAGGACACACAGTCTCACTCGTGGGTCTGAAGACAGGGTGCGTGGTGGTGTGTTGACAACCTCAAGACCAAATTCACCCCATGTATCCTCCTGCCATCACGCTCAGAGTGGCCCTGAGAGCGTCACCCCTTGTGGAGGAAAATCCTCGCCTGGGGGATGTGTTGGCAGAGCTCCAGCCTGGCTACAGGCTGGCAGGGGTTGCTCCAGCCTGGGCTGGGAGTTTAGGGGTTCTCCAATTTGAGTCAAAGTCTGTCTTCATGCATTTGAGCTGTCCCTTAGCACCTTCTCCCCAGGGGACCCCTTGTCTGTGAGGCACACAGACTGCCAGCTGACCCTGAGTGGGCTAGAGATGCAGACGAGGATCTTGAGCCCTTCTTCCCACTCCTCGAGTCTTCTATCGGCACCCACAGTGGGGGTGTCTCCATCCCCACTCCTTGAGCCCAGCACGACCCACCCTGCTGGGGCCCTGGGCTCCTCCCGAGGGAGCTGGCAGGGTGGCACCGAGTGATGGCTCACCTGCATGGTCACCAAGGGAAGCTGCAAAAGAAAGAGTGATTTAGCACTTAGCACGACGGAAGCACAGAGAGTGGGGAGCTGAGCTTGTAGCTGAGCCCGTGGGGTCTGACTTCGTCCCTCCAGATCTAGGTGCTGAGCTGGGCATCTCAGAGCTGCTGTCCTTTTGCCCCTGTACACTCCACCATGCCCCCAACCTCATCTCACCTCTGTGTTGCTGGGAATGAAGTTGTGATCCAAACGGACAATCCGAAACCTCACTGGAAAGAGCAAAGGCAGGAGCAGGAGTGAGCGCTAGGTCCTGGGGATCTCACCCCAAGGGCTTGCCAGCTCTTCCAGCAGCTCCTGTCCCTCACCAGTTTCTCCAGGCTTGTAGATATCCTTGTCGGTCTGCACAAAGGTCCCCAGCTCCATGGCATCCACCAATACCGACCTGTTTTCATAGACCTGCAGGGAATCTCCTTGGATGGAGATGTGCATCTTGGCAATCTCATGCATCCCTTTGGAAAAGGCAGAAAACTGCTCCAGGAAAACAACAGAGATGGTTGCAAAGCCTTGATATTGGATGCCATCTCGCATCATCACCACCCCTTGCCCCATGAAGGCCCCAGGGGGCTGGTGTACATGGGAGGACAATGCAGATAAAACCCACAAGACCTCTGTACATGCCCCACGTCCCTCCACTCTTCAGCTCTCTTGTTGCCCATCCAGAATGGACCACCATATCACCTCCCTGTTCCCCCAGCAGTGGGTAGGGGGCGGCTGCCCCTCCCTGAGGTCCTCAGCCCTGCCATGGTGCCATGACTCACGTTGGTGAAGCGGGGCCAGTTCAGCTGGAGGATACCACTGCCCTGTTGCTCCACTGTCATGTTGGGGGCCTCCTGGCTGCTCTCCAGGTGCAGGCTCACCCTCACGGGCTCATCCAGGTCCATGAGGTGGACATGCACTTTGCCCACGTATGGGTAGTAGATGACGGCGGGGAAGAGCACCACATAGTGCCTGGGGAGGGGACACCTTGATAGCGGAGATCAGGGATACACCCCCCCAAATCCACCAACCCCAGGTGCCAAGTCCTCTATGGGGATGACCCACCACCCCGAGCATTTCCACCCCGACCAGCAGTCGCAGTCACAGGGAGGATCGTCACACCTCCAGGACCAGCCACCATCCCACCCGGAATGGTCAGGCAGACACCGAGAGTGCTTACGGCTTTGCAGATGCTCCAGCTGTGAGGTATGAGATGCAAAGCAGCAGGCAGGGCAGGACAGCTGCAGGCCTCATGCCTGGGGGAACCAGGCAGGAGCAAGGTGCTCCCAGAGCCCCCCTGCTCGATCGTTGTCTTCTGCTCAAGCTTTCACCTCCTTGCTGGCAGCCAGCAAAAGCCAGCGAGGTCTCGGGCTGGGACCTGGCCACCCAGCTGGGACAATGTTTAACCACCAAACCCAGGCTTTGCTGAGGTCAAGGCTACGGGCAGCCAAAGCCCAGTCATGGCTGGTGAAGTGCTGGCAGGAAGAAAGGTAATGGAGGAGCTGTCTGGGAAACGAGACCCTTCACGCACACCCTGCTCTTGACAGTTCCTGATGCGATGAATTGCTCCTGGTGGGAAGGCTCTCTTCTGTGAAGACAGGATGCAGAGGGGTCCATGGCCAAGGGAAGATGATTCTGGGAGGGGCAAGGGAGGACTCTGCCTTGCCAATCAGTGCCTGTGGAGCTGCTGAGGGGAAATATTGCCTGGCAGACTTGTCATTCGGCGCCACTGTTGACTTTGGAGAGGGACCCAGAGTGCATTGCCCCCAGCCCCTCCTGACCAGGCACTACTGACCCCACGCTATGCTGTTTCTCCTGCTGCCTGGTTGCCCATGCAATGAATGCTCTCTCTGGTTTGGTCTCAGCTTTTTATTCAGCAAAGCAAGGAGGACAGGAGCACTGAGCCCCTAACCCAAAGCGTGTGTTGGGACACAGGGCTGGCTTTGGTCAGGGATGCTGGGAAGGAGCCTGAAGATAAGGAGCTCTCTTGCAAGGCAAACATTTTGCTGCTTCCACGTCCCTTATTCCAGGTGCACTTTTCTTCATTTCTCAGCCCGGTTGAGCAGGGACGGCGACACGCTCTCCATGGCCAGCTCTCGAGCTTGCACTGATCTCCCAAGGCTTTTTGTCAGCCCAGAGTCAGATCACCTGCCCTCCAAGGTCCTCCCTCCAAGGGACTGTCCCAGCATCTGTTCAAGCGAAACCACGGCTCCACGGTGGGCAGCCAAACGGCTGCTCCCTGGGCAGCCCCTAGTCCCATTGGGAAGCAGGGCTGGGTTTTGGAGTCCTCGTCTCAACCATGTGGCTGCAGGGTGAGGCAGAGGGGACGAAGGAATGGGAAAAGGCTGCCAAGCCCTCAAGAATGTGGCTGTCTGCTGGGCTACAACGGGGTCAGGAGCAGAGGGACGGCCAGGCAGCTGCGATTTTCCTTCACTGTGTCTTTGGAGGCTTTAAAACCAGGAATGCAGCATGTATGAGACCGGGATCAGAGTCAGGCTGCCCTTCCCTGTTCCCAATGCCTCCCCCTCCTCCAATAAGCACCCAGTCTGGAACCCATCCCCACCAGCAGCTTGGATGGGCCAGGAGAGGTCCAAGCTTGTCCCATGGCCGCTGTGATGAGGGGAGCAAACAACATCACACACAGCCAGCAGCCTCCGATTTACCCATTTCTCCCCAAAAGGGAAAGAGGAGGCACCATCTCACTGATGCTACCTAAGCCCGGGTGCAGATCTCCCCTCGCTCTGGGTGCTGGTGCTCTCCCCTTGCGACACACACAGGGCCCGTCCAGGCTGGCCGAGGGGTGGGGAGATGCTCTGCTCACCTGCACCCACAGGAGCTTCGTCTCGGTGTCCACGTGCCCCTGGGCTGGCACCATGGGCATCTCGGTGCCACAGAGCTGCTCGGAGCTGATGGCTTTGGCGACGACGGTGACGTTCAGCGCCCCTGCGAAGGCAGGTGGGGGACATTGGTGTGACGCTGCTGCAGGGGCTGGCTCCAGCTCAGAGCTGTCCCTGGCAGCCAGGGAAGGAGGAGGGTGCATTGTGTGCAGTGGGACTGGGACACGGAGGGAAGAAGTTGGAGAGCAAAGGACAAGGGGAGAAAGAGTAGGGGCTGCGGAGCTGAGAGGGGGAGTCAAGGAGCAGAAAAGCAGTGCCAAAGATGGGTTTTGCAAGGAGTCTCACCCCTGGGCTCTCCTCCCCCCTGCCCAGCCTTTTGCTGTCCCCTCCATACCCAGGCTGGTGGCTCTCACGTCCCAATGGAAGATCCTTTCCTCGCCTGCGTAGATACAACCACTGTGCTCCTTGTCTGTGCTCGCCGACACCTCCAGCTCTGCCGACCTCACCAGCATCACCTGAACCTGCAGAACCAGGGCTTCATCAGCCCCCACTGGAGCCCAGACCCAGAGCCCCCCTCCCCAACCCCACTCACCCTCAGGCACTGCTGCAAGGTGTTGAAGACGGTGGCCACAAGGGTGAAGGCTTCGTGGGGGCCCACGGCATAGGGCAGCGCCAGCTCCACGAAGAAGGGCTTGAAGGCTGTGAGGGTGGTGGCAGGGGCCAGCCCGAAGCCCAACGGGGACGTGCAGAACATCCTAGCTTCCCACTCGGTGATGGCATCGGGCACCGTCACCGTCATCTCCGCAGAGCCGCCCTCCCTGAAGGGTGGTAGGAGATGGACAGACCTTGCAGGCTGGCTCTGATGGGCAGAGTCAGGAGGATGGCAACCCCCTTCGTCAAGGTGCTGGGGAGCATTGGTGGCCATCACACACGTGGAGATGGGCAGAGGTGCCATCAGTGCTCTTATCTGTTAGGGCATCTGCTGCCTACAGGACAGACAACCCCAGTCTCTCAAGGGTGGGTGCTGGGGTTCAAGGGAAGGGGCTGGGCATGTGTCAGTGTCGCTCCTTAAACACTGAACCGGAGCTGTGGATGCTACACCCAGAGGTGAAGCTGATGCAATAAGGGCAGTGTCCTGGCTTGAGGTCTGCTGGGGCTCCTTACTCACCCCACAGGCACCAACTCCCAGAGCCACGGCCCCAAGAAATCCAGCTCATGTCCCTCCAGCTCTGCTTCTGCAAACAGGAGCACAACTTGAACGTGGTGCCTGGAAGGATGGGAAGAGGCAGAATGTCCCCACCCATCCTTCTGCGGCCAGTGTGGAGGCTGCTACAGACACTGTTCACGTACCTGGTCGGAGAAATATGCTCGATTTATGGCCTCGGAGCCCGAAGTGTTGTGTACAGCCCAGCTGAACATTACTGACAACTTTCAAACCTGCATCCTGAAACACAACACGTTAAAGAGAATAGCACCACAATGAAGCCCAGAGACACTGAAACACCTTTCCATCCCTCTCTGAAGCAAGGAATCAAAGTGAGCTTAAAGACCCATGCCAGAATAGAGCTCCCAAAGATGAGGACCCTCCCTTCCTGCCACGCTGAGACGAGAGGGCAGGAGAGGAATAGCTGTGCCAGAGGAAGCTGCTGCGACACGGACAGTTGGGAAAGATCTGATAGATCTGCTCTGCCCTATCTGTTCCCAAACAGCCCTGAACCTTTGGTTTGCTAGCAGGGGGAGATGCACACTCTCAAAAAAGCAAGGGAATGCCAGGCCAATCTCTGCTCCAAGCCCAGATTCATGACGGGAAGAGCAGAGCTTAGCCCCGTCACCATGAAATGCTGCAGTAATGTAAGAGCATGGTTTGTGAGCGCAGACACAGGCTGGGTGCCCCTGGCACCCTGAGCAATCCTTCCTGGGAAAAACAGGAGTGTGAAGTAGGGTTGGAAGACTCATACCTTAACCAGGCTGTAGAAGGCTGGTTCAGTGAAATCACTGCGCCCCAGTTTGTAGAGGCAAGTTTTCCAGCTTTTATTCTGTGCCATGTCATAACAGTTAATGGATGGAAGGGCTGATGTACTATCGTTACCGAAATACATCGCACAGCCCACTACCTCATGCTCATCAACTTCAACAGGATAACTCTGTTCAGAAAACTCTGGGAGTACCTGATAGACCTAAACCAGACACGAGAGCTTTGGGTGAGAAAAGCATGAAACACTCCCGGCCCAGCACCAGCCACTTTTGCCCCTTGCCTCACTCCGGAGCTTCTGCACCTCCCGGGATGTCACAGTGATGCTGCTCGGCCATCAGCTGTCTTGTCTCTGTTGTCCCCAAGAGCAGGGGATGCTTCCCACCCTCTGTGCCCGTTTTTCAAGATTTCCACCCCAGAAAGGATCATGGAGCAGCTCCATGGTTCAGCACTCCGTCCCTCCCACCTCAGCGGTGCCTGGGGGCTCCTGGACACCCAGCGTTCATCCTGTAGGAACAGCTCCCCCAGGGTCCCCGCTGTCCTCCCCTCAAAAGGGTGACACTGGAAAGAAAGTGCTGTTCCCATGCTCCAGTGGCGACTCTAGGCCAGGGCCAGCTCAGCACCGAGGTTAGTCCAGACTCACTGTGCTGGGGTTGATGGTGCCCTTGGGACCGGGGGAGCGCGCGCGTTGATCCGAGGCGTAGATGGCACAGAGTGACCCCGGGGCAGCCTGCACCTTCAGACGGAGCTGTGAGCCCACCAGAGCCCTCTGCTCCGAGAAGGAGAGATTCACCTGGAGAGAGGTGAAGCGTTTGGGTTAGAGCAGAGGGGAGCTGGTCCCGGGAAGGATCTCTGCGCCTGCAGCCTGACCTCAAACGCCAGCGGAGGATGGAGAGTGAGGACTGTGATCAAAGCCAGGAAACGTTTTGCGGAGAGCAATGGGCATGGGAGAGGAAGCAAAAGCCTCCCTGAAAGGAGAGTCTGGGACCAGCCAGTTGCAGGGGATGAGGAAAGGCTGTGCTGAAGAAGCGAGGCTCAATGTCCACCGAGCCCGGCAGCAACTCCCTGGACTTGGGCGGCCTCTCACCTTGTTGTGGAAGCACTTGTCCACCTTGAGCACGGTGCTGTCAGCCACCACCTCGCCATCGGGCAGCACCACGTAGCCCAGCACCTTGGCTGAGGGTGCCAGCTCGGGTTCAATGGGCAGCTCCAGGGAGAAGGAACCTTTGAGTCCTGGCAAAGCAGGGGAGATGGAGAGCAGGCACGGAGAGAAGAGCCCTGCACAGCCCGCCCGTGCCTCAGGACCTACCAGCCTCTGCAGGCAACTCTTTCCTGAGGACCTTGGCAATGATCCCCCTGGCCAGGACCTGCAGAGGAGGAGATGGGAACAACGAAAGCGATGCTGAGCAGGGATCCGGCACAAGCAGATGAAGGGAGGCTCTCATCAGAGCCGCACCCTGCAGGAGGGTTGGAAATGCTGCCCCCGAGCCCTGACAGCTCCAGGTCCATCCCGAGTCCTGAACCCAAGAGTGCCTGCCCAGGGCTGGCTGAAATGGCTTCTGCTGGAGGGGAAGGCTTAACCCCACACCCTGGACAGCCTCATTCTCCTGCCCTGAGCTCTGTCCTTCATGCAGGCTCCCTCTGCCCAGGAGAAGGCTTACCAGTAAGACCACTTCCAGGCTCTGCAGCTTGATCCCCGGGGCCTTCTCACTGAAGAAATAATCCACCCAGAGCTGCTGGGGGCTGGCCACAGGGCAGCTCCTTTGCCACACTGCGGATCTTCAGGAAACTCTTGCTACCCGAAATGAAGGGATACACGGAGACATAGGAAATATAGTTGTAGAGATCGAACTTGTCTTCATGTTCCGACACTTCGACCTCACCCTGAGAGGTGGAAATTGAGGCGCTCAGTGACAGGCAACCAAGATGTTAGACAGGGCTAATAAACATGAGGAGCTCTTTGCTGTAGGATGCTCTGGATGCAAAAAGACCGAAGAAGGTCAAGAAAGTTTCTGTGATCTTTATGAAATCCAGGGTGCCCAAGGGGTGCACACATGGGTCACTTACACGCAGGGTGATCTCGTATTCCCAACTAGAGGTGTCCAGCTCAAAGGAAGCTCTCCCTGATCCATCCGTGAGCAGGGTTTTTCTTTGCGTTTTTTCACTAAACTTAACCAGAAGGAATATCTCCTTCTCCTTTAGGGCAGAGCCATTGGTTGCCTTCACCAGCACCTGCACCAAGGAGAGAAGGGGAGATGCCTTGGGCTGGGCTGCAGCCATGGGGCAGAGGTGGCAGACCAGGGTTGGGGGGTCAGAGGGAGTAGGATTGGGTGCAGCAGGGTGCAGGGCTGCTCCCTTCCCCTTGGTTACCGTCCCAGTGTAGGGAATCCCAGGCTTGTAGAATCTATCGGGGTGTTCAAAGGTGATTGTGGGTTTTCCAGGCACAATCTTGCAGCTTTTGGCCGCTGTGTGCCACGTCCCTGTGGGGAGGAGGGGGAGGCGAGAGAGACCCTACTCAGCGGTCAGGAGTAAAGGGAAAAAAAAAAGACACCAAAGCAAGCAAGAACGCGGAACAGCTGGCGATTGTGGATGGGAAGGACAGAGATCCTTGGGACACCTAAGCGGAGCATTTGTGCCACATCCTCCAGGTGCCACCACCCAGAGACATCACTGGAGGCTGTTGGTGTGGCCGTGCTCACCAGTTCCTTCCTCCTGCAGTGATGCGTAGGCACGGAGCCGTCTCTCGAACCGGGAGCTGGTCAGGTTGAAGTAATTGGCTGGCACCTCAGTGGAGAAGCAGCTATCCCTCCCCGTCTGAAGGAGAGCGTCACCAACATTAGCAGTAGCCCCGTAGCTGGGCCCCTGAGGGTCACCTGCTGTCACCCTTGCTGCTGCCACCCTTGCTGCTGCTCACTCCACTGCCTCCCTCCATCCTGACCTGCAGCACTTGGACCCTGCAAACATCCTCCCACCAGGGCTGGTACCACGCTCTGCCATGCAGCTGCTGTCCCCTTCCTGCCCATCCTGGCTCAAGGACCACGCCAAGATCCCCTGCTCAGCTCCTCTGCCCTCTTTGGGATGACTCAGGCTTTGCAACTCTTTCACAAGAGCTGGGTCACCTGGCGATACCCAACCATCACCAGCCCAAACACCCCAAAATGGGGAATCCTTTGTAAGACCACCACCCGTGTGCCTTCTCCCTCTTCTGCTGCCCTCACCTGGCCCCTACACTCAGCACAGACCCTCGCAGATTCCTCTGTGGAATGAATATTTTTGCGAAACTGGCACAGCCTGACCTCAACCGTTCCTCGGAACGTTTTCCCGGATGGGTACCTGTCAGGAGGGAGCAGGATGAGGAGCAGATGGGGAGCATCACCCCAGGAGCAGCCAGCCTCACTGCTGGGGCTGTTCTCCCACTCACCGCCCACAGACATCCAGAGGGATCTTCTCATCCTTTTCTGTCACAACGCGGGGCAGCCGGATCAGTATGTCAAAGTGGGGCAGCCCTGGGGTGAGGGGGAGACAGAGGGGAATGGGATCACGCCTATTTCTTCCTTCGGGAGTTTGATGCCATCCCATGCGATGACGCCCAAACACCCCATGTAGAGCACAGCCTTGGTCCCCACGCACCAGAGTCCACCACGCTGAAGTGGTGGGTCTTCTTCACCACCTTGATGCTGTAGGTGCCCAGGACCGGCTCGGCAGCCAGCGAGAGTGACAGGTCCACGATGCCCTGCCGGGGACTCACCTTCCGCCACTGCGCGACGGGGTTCCCGGTGGGATCCTGCACGTGAGGACACACAGTCTCACTCGTGGGTCTGAAGACAGGGTGCGTGGTGGTGTGTTGACAACCTCAAGACCCAATTCACCCCACGTATCCTCTTACCATCACACTCAGAGTGGCCCTGAGAGCATCACCCCTTGTGGAGGAAAATCCTCGCCTGGGGGATGTGTTGGCAGAGCTCCAGCCTGGCTACAGGCTGGCAGGGGTTGCTCCAGCCTGGGCTGGGAGTTTAGGGGTTCTCCAATTTGAGTCAAAGTCTGTCTTCGTGCATTTAGGCCATCCCTTAACACTTTCTCCCCAGGGGATCCACTGTCTATGAGGCAGGCAGACTGCCAGCTGACCCTGAGTGGGCTAGAGATGCAGACGAGGATCTTGAGCCCTTCTTCCCACTCCTCGAGTCTTCTATCGGCACCCACAGTGGGGGTGTCTCCATCCCCACTCCTTGAGCCCAGCACCACCGAGGGAGCTGGCAGGGTGGCACCAAATGTCAACTCACCTTCACGGTCACCAAGGGAAGCTGCAAAAGAAAGAGCGAGGAAGTGTTTAGCACGATGGAAGCACAGAGAGGGGGGATCTGAGCTTGTAGCTGAGCCCATGGGGTCTGACTTGATCCCTCCAGATCTAGTTGCTGAGCTGGGGGTCTCAGAGCCGCTGTGCTTGCCCAGCTCCCTCCTTTTCCGAGAAGCAGCCAGTGAGCAGTGAGGCTGCATTGTGCAGTGTGAGCTGTGCAATTAGGCTTCCCGGTGCTGCGTAACACCAGGAGCTTGAAACCAGTAGGCGTAATAATGATGTATAAAAGCTACAGACGAGAGAAAGGCAGAGGGTGTAATTCGTCCCATGTGCCAATGCCAAAAGCAAGGGGCTGTACCCTGGAAACTCAAGCTGAGTGTTCTGGGAAGAGTCATGACCCGGCCTCCATCATCCCGTGTCCTTTTGGGGATTTCCTCACCCATCTCCTCCGTGCTCGCGGTGACACTGACGGCTGTGTCACTGCTGCTGAGACTAATTGTCTTGGGCGTGTGGGGAACCTCTTGCCCCAGCACCCCCCACCATGCTCACCTCTATGTTGCTGGGAATGAAGTTGTGATCCAAACGGACAATCCGAAACCTCACTGGAAAGAGCAAAGGCAGGAGCAGGAGTGAGCGCTAGGTCCTGGGGATCTCACCCCAAGGGCTTGCCAGCTCTTCCAGCAGCTCCTGTCCCTCACCAGTTTCTCCAGGCTTGTAGATATCCTTGTCGGTCTGCACAAAGGTCCCCAGCTCCATGGCATCCACCAGTACCCACCTGCTTTCATAGGCCTGCAGGGAACCTCCTTGGATGGAGATGTGCATCTTGGCAATCTCATACATCCCTTTGGGAAAGGCAGAAAACTGCTCCAGGAAAACAACAGAAATGGTTGCAAAGCCTTGATGTTGGATGCCATCTCGCATCATCACCACCCCTTGCCCCATGAAGGCCCCAGGGGGCTGGTGTACATGGAAGGACAATGCAGATAAAGCCCACAAGACCTCTGTACATGCCCCACGTCCCTCCACTCTTCAGCTCTCTTGTTGCCCATCCAGAATGGTCCCCCATATCACCTCCCTGTTCCCCCAGCAGTGGGTAGGGGGCAGCTGCCCCTCCCTGAGGTCCTCAGCCTTGCCATGGGGCCGTGACTCACTTTGGTGAAGCGGGGCCAGTTCAGCTGGAGGATACCGCTGCCCTGCTGCTCCACCGTCATGTTGGGGGCTTCTTGGGTGCTCTCCAGGTGCAGGCTCACCCTCACGGGCTCGTCCAGGTCCATGAGGTGGACATGCACTTTGCCCACGTATGGGTAGTAGATGACGGCGGGGAAGAGCACCACATAGTGCCTGGGGAGGGGACACCTTGATAGCGGAGATCAGGGACACACCCCCCCAAATCCACCAACCCCAGGTGCCAAGTCCTCTATGGGGATGACCCACCACCCCGAGCATTTCCACCCCGACCGGCAGTCGCAGTCACAGGGAGGATCGTCACACCTCCAGGACCAGCCACCATCCCACCAGGAATGGTCGGGCAGACACCGAGAGTGCTTACGGCTTTGCAGATGCTCCAGCTGTGAGGTATGAGATGCAAAGCAGCAGGCAGGGCAGGACAGCTGCAGGCCTCATGCCTGGGGGAACCACGCAGGAGCAAGGTGCTCCCAGAGCCCCCCTGCTCGATCGTTGTCTTCTGCTCAAGCTTTCACCTCCTTGCTGGCAGCCAGTAAAAGCCAGCGAGGTCTCGGGCTGGGACCTGGCCACCCAGCTGGGACAATGTTTAACCACCAAACCCAGGCTTTGCTGGGGTCAAGGCTACGGGCAGCCAAAGCCCAGTCATGGCTGGTGAAGTGCTGGCAGGAAGAAAGGTAATGGAGGAGCTGTCTGGGAAACGAGACCCTTCACGCACACGCTGCTCTTGACAGTTGCTGATGCGATGAGTTGCTCCTGGTGGGAAGCCTCTCTTTTGTTGCTGATATTTTTTCCTGCTGGTGGTGTCTGTCTGGGTGGATGATTGCCAAGATTTTGCAGAATTTCCTCCATAACAAGCCAGCTGCTCCCGAGAGCAGGAACGATATCACAGCAGAGCGCTGCACCCTCGTTTGGCCACAATTCACACATCTCACTGGATGATGAGAGGTGAAGCCTCCCCAGCCTGCTCCCGGTGCTGGGCACAGCCACGCAACGGCATATCTCCCTGTCCTGCTCTCACCCTGGAGTGGCTGGGAGAGTTGCTCCTCAGCTGGGAAGGAGCCAGTATCATTTAGGTTGGAAAAGACCTTTAGGATCAAGTCCAGACATTAACTCAGGACTGCTAGTTCCACCACATCTACACGTCTTTTAAATACCTCCAGGGATGGTGACTCCACCTGGGTGAATTCCCTTGGCAGCCTGTTCCAAAGCCCTTCCCGGCTGCAGTAAACAGGCTCGGGAGATGGTAGCCGGTGGATCAGTTTGGTTGTGCCATGGTCCAGAGGCCACGGGGAGGTACCTCCTGGGAGTAATCCAGGCTCCTCTGCCCTCTGAGGGTTTTGGTGGATGCTCTTCTTGTGCATTTCCTAAGGCAGGGAGAGGTCTACCCTAATCCACCCCAGTGGAACTCTCACCCTGCCACATGCTCCTCACACCCCACGGAGAACCTGTGGTGCCCACAGGGATGCTTTATGGGGTGTCCACAGGGATGCACAGCGACACAGGCAGCGGGAGTGGCCCCAAGACAAATCCCCCTCCCCACAGCACCCCAGGCACAGGCAGGACACGGGGAGCGCACACACACCACCGGGTACGGACTGTTTATTCTTGCACCCTCGTCTCATAGTTCAGCATCAAGGATGCTCTTCCCGGGTGGCGATATCCCCTGAACCTCCTGCCCCCTGTCTCCCGGACCCCTCCCCGGGGCTGGCTGCATCTGAGCAGCGTTGCCTGCTTGCAGGAGCCTCTGGAAGAAGCAACTCAGGAAACCCACAGGCGATTCCCGCTGCAAGTCACACTCTTGGGGTAGGAAAACGGCGCAGTGACCCCCCAGCCCCGCCTGGCACATCTCTTCCCCCCCACCTCCTGCAGTGTGCAGGCACAGTGGGTCTTGCTGTCCAGGGCCAGGTCTGGGGGGATCCAGGCAATGCCCTGGGGAGGGGATGTACGGTTATACTGAGGGGGTTTCTGGGGACACCTTGCGCTGGTTTTGGGGTGCTGCCCGGTCCTGCACTGCTCTGCTTCCCATTGCACCAGGGCACTGCCCTGCTCTGCAGGCTGCCAGGGCGGGTGGCAGGTCTGGTGGGTTCAAATCCCGCAGGAGATGAGGGGACAGCATGGTCCAGTCTCTGGCTGTGCCACCTCCCTTACATCCCTGAGGGGCTTTTTGTCCCTCTGGCTAATTGCTGGTCCTGGGTGTGTCCAAACTGCACCTCGGGTATCCATCCCCGTGCAGCCCCAGCCCCATGCAGGAGTGGAGGCTGCTCAGCACGCTGGTCCCCACAGTGATTTGAGGACATCTCGGTGAGGGTATCAGCCATGGTCTGGCGGACAGTCTCTGTCAGTTCAGGGACATCTTTTGGGGTCAGGCCTTGAGTTTCCACCTTGGGGAGGATTCGGATGGTACACGTCCCTGAAGAGAAAATAGAAAGTCCAGGGATGCTCTTAGACAAACCCACCAGGAACCAGGTCTTCCCATCAGCATCCTCCACCACCAGCTGCCTCCCCACACTTCAGTGTCCCATAAAGAGACCTCCAAGATCCAGGTGCCTCATATCCACCACCTTCTGACAATGGAGCTTCTTCTCCATCACTTACCAGAGGTGAATTTCTTATCCTTGGAGCTGAAGAAGTCCCGGTACGGGGCAATCACCATGGGGAAAATGGGAACCTGTAGGAGATGGAGAGTCAGGAGTGTCCTTCATACAGACTCACCTCCCCAGGTGGGACTCTAGCTCCTGCCACGCCCCAGGCTTCAGAAGGTCCCTGTGCCTTCCCTGGTCCTGCACAGCACAATGCATGTCCTTGGGGGCTGCAGACCCCAAAAGGCCTTAACGTCCCCCATCCCGCTGCGCCAGGGTGCACGCCCACCCCACTCCATCAAGGGCAAGTGGAGGGGGAGGATGGCCTTACCTGAGCCTGCACGGCCAAGTGGAAGGCCCCACGTTTGAAGGGCAGCATGGATTTCTCCTGGTTCCTAGGTGCCTTCAGGGAATATCAACACCGGAGCTGCACAGCACAGGGAGAGTACGCGAGTACAGACCCCCAACCAGAGCACCCTGGACCTGCTATGCCCTCCCCACCACCCTACCTTGTCCCTACCGTGTTTGCTCCCCGACTCCCCCCTGCTGCCAGCCCGCCCCTCACATTTTCACGCCGCATGGTCCTGGCTGTCTGGGGAGATGACATCAATTGCGTCTTCTCTTTTGTGGCGGTCGATGAAGATGATGCCACTGAGCCAGCAGGCCCACCCCACGGTGCCCATGTACATGAGCTCCTTCTTGGCGATGGGCACACAGCGGTCAGGAATCACCTCCACCATACCTGGAGGATGGATGGGAGAGAAAAGAAGTCTGTCCCTGCCCCGTGGCATCAAGCCAACCAGCCCTTGGCTGTGGTGACCTGGAACCATCTTCGGTTTGCCCGAAACCCTCTCTCTGCGTCCCTGAGGTCCTGTCCCACCAGCTCCTCTGGCCTGTGCCTCCCACACTGCCCTGTACAGACCCTGGTGCTGGCCTCGCTGGGACTCCCCAGGGTGAGCCTGGCCCAGCCTCGCAGCACCTCAAAGGCTGCCCATGCTGTGACGAGCCCCTCCCTCTCCCTTGCACGTACCCATGAGGTCAAGGGAAGCTTGGTGGTTGCAAACTATCACATAGGGCTCCTTGATGTTGAGGTGCTCAGAGCCCCACACCTGCATCTTGATGCCATAGATGCGTTTGAGGGGCAGGATCGCGGCACGCAGGAGCCTAGGGTAGAGGAACACATGTGGGGAGCAGGTCTGGACCCATCCTCCTGATACCCCCCCCCCCGTTAGATATTTCTATGGATTGATGAGTTCCCCCCTCAGCCTCCTCCAGCCTAAACAGACCCAGCTCTCTCAGCCTTTCCTCAAATGGTAGATGCTGCAGTCCCCTCATCATCTTAGTGAATCGACACCAAA
This sequence comes from Trogon surrucura, assembly GCA_020746105.1. Classification (NCBI taxonomy): domain Eukaryota; kingdom Metazoa; phylum Chordata; class Aves; order Trogoniformes; family Trogonidae; genus Trogon; species Trogon surrucura. Next base: position 4,542,112 of record CM036639.1, read on the forward strand.
GAAGAACAGGCAGCACAGACTGCTGGGAGAAAAAAAATACCAGGCTCTTTGGTGCTCATGGATGATGGGAAAAGCAAGAAGAGAAGGGGGAGGGTTGTCTGCTTGCAGTCAAGGTCCAAACCATCACATCCCAGTGAGGAAAACTGCCTCTGGCCAAGATTCCCCCATGGAAACCCCCACACCAGGCTTACAGCCTGCATTGGTGATACCTAAAGCCATAGATGGGTGAGGCCATAGACGGGTGAGCATAGAAGGTGGACATGCAGAGGCAATGTCTTGAGACAGGTCTCCAAGGATGAGGATGTGTCCAAGGACTGTCAAAAGGGCAGGGCTGCAGGCACCAAGCTCTGTGCTGCAGGTGGAGGGGAAAGAGCTCAGGGAAGGGAAAACCAACTCGGTTTCATTAACTAGAGATCACAGTATCTTCATTGGGGGAAGAGGTGGAGTTTCATCTGTGCAGATGGAAGGAGAACAAGGAAGAGCGGTGTCACCATCCAGGGAGGGCTGGACAGGAAAGGCAACGTCACAATGGCAGCGCTGATGAAGGGTGATGCTCAGTATGAGAATAACGAGAGGAATGGAGGGAGGATGGAGCAACGGAGATTGCAGCACTCGCAGCGGAGATAAAAAGCTGGTACACTTTCGGTGTTGAAATGGGGCACCCTCCAACCCACAGCAGGAAGAGGACCAGTGCCAGGGTCTGCACATCTGGCAGCAATTGGTCCCAGGGAGCCCACAGGGGACAGGGCTGAGGAGTAGAGAAGGTTTTGGGGAGGAGAGGGAAGAGGCAGGCACAGAGGGAGAAAGAGGCACGGTGCTTAGCGGGTCTGTTGTATCAGAAGACCACCCACCCCTCAGGAGACACAGGTTCAAAGATTCCTGTGTCTGCAGAGAAGGAAAACACTTGTGGCAATGCCCCAAAGCCAGGATTAGTGACAGGAACGTGCTCTGAGCCGGAGGCTTTAGGATTTGGAGGCTGAGGAGGAGACGGAGCCGGGCGTGCTGCTCCGGCGGAAGGTGACTGCGAGGTGTCGGTGGGACAAGATAAGGCAGCGTGAGTCACCGCTGCATCATGCCGGGTATTTCCAGTGAGCCGGAAGCGTTTGCGCCAGGGCTGGGAGCACCTGCGGGAGCGTGCCTGCCTTCACATTTCTGTACAAAAGGACACAGGCTACACAACGGATCCACAACACCAAACCTCTGACCACACTCCTACCGGGGGCCCGAAATCCATCAGCACAAATACGGGACGGCTCGAGCTCAGCCAACACCACAAATTCAGACGTTTTATGCTCTGACATAATTATATCCCTCCTGGTGTGCTATCATGCCCAGGAATCCAGTAACAAGATTGCAACACACTTGAAAGCAGCCAGACCTTCCTCTCATGTTGCACAGCGATGTTATCTCGAGCTGCCACCACCCCGACAGCACCAGCGCGCGTCTCGCCCCCACTGGGATGTGACTGTGCCATGCCCCACAGCTGATGGCCGCGAGACATCCCTCCGCCAATGCGCGGCCCCCGGGGCTCGTGCTGAGCGAGACCTGGCTGTGCTGCCAGGGAGAGAGCGATGGGTCTAAACATTGTAATTTGCATCCTTCTAATGACTGTACCTCCAATCTTTGCCAAAACCCCCCTATCACATACCCAGCTGATGACCCCAACATTACGATGGCCAAGAATGATCCTACTTCCTCTGGAGACCACAAGTCCCAACCCAGCTGGCCACTGCCATCGTGGCATAACCCGCCCTGGGCATGGCCAGCATCTCTTCACCACACCACAGGATGCAGATACACCCTTCGTTGCCACATGGATGTGACCACAACCCTCGCTGTGGCCTCAGGGCTCAACCACCGGCCGTAACGCGGCTGTGGGTATGTCCATCAGAGCCAAGCCCCAGCCATCTCCACACCAGAAGCACATCCCCAGGCCATACTTACTTCATGTTCTTCACGGAGCGTCCCCGAAAAGCCGCAATGGGGGACAAGATGGTGGCCATGGCCATGATCCAGAAGTTGAAGAAGGCCACCTTGCAGAAGTAGTGGAAGGTGGCATTGTACCAGTAAAGCAGAAGGGCTGCCAAGGGGAGAAGGAGCAGCAGCCCATGGAGCAGGACCTCCTCGATCATGCTGTCCCGGTGGGAGGATGCTGGGGAGCTCAGCCCGTGGCCCCAGGAGCAGAACAAGTGGAGCAGGGGATGCCGAGGAACACGGCGGGTGACTCAGGTGTATCAGCAGAGCAGCGTGTGGGCGTTTGGGGCTGGTCCAGGGGAAGGTGCCGGGTGTATCTCACCCCATACGGATGCTGGAGGATGGACTGGCTCAGGCAGGAGGCAGGCAACCCCACCAAGGGCGGAGAGTGGCGGTGAGTCAAGACCGGGGAGTCCCTGGTGTCACCCAAGGTGTCACCGCTGATAATCGCCCTCCTAAGCTGTTAAAAGCCGTTGCAGTAACTCTGGCTTGATGCAATCAGATCTGTTGCCCGTGGAAGAGTCCATGCTCTGGGCATCTCTCCTGGTCACACGTCTCCAATGCCGGGAAAGGGGGATGTTAGCTGCTAGGGACAGTGAGAGCTGGTTCTGACCAGCTCATGTCATGGATCCCTGTTGGCACTGCACCTCACCCCAAACCTCACCTGCAGAGTATCAGATTAGTGGAAAACATCTCCCCGCTGCTGCCCACCTGGGTCTGCAGCAGGCACGTGGTGTCAGCGCTCCCCATCTCCCCACTCCCCACGAATCTGGGGCCCTCCAGAGGCCCAGCATCTGTCACCAAGGTGCAAGTGGTGCCACAGGGCTCTGAGCCCCACCACCACCTCCCAGCTCCCACCTTGGGCTGAAGGAGATGCCAGCCCCTCGCCCCAGTTGGCAGCCAGGGGCTGCATTGCGTTAGTGCAATTAGCAGGGCTGTAATTAGCCTCTCCTTCCGCTCTGGTGCTTTGGGGCTTGGCACAAGGGATCCAGGCTAACACTGGGCTGCCCTGCAGAAACTTTTAAAAATCAAGTGCTTCTCATTCCAGAGATAACTCCAGCCTGATTTCAGCCACCAGCATCTCCCAGTTCTGTTCTTCCACACCACCAGCCCTGCCAGGGACATCTGCACGCTGCTGCCCAGACCCATCGGTTCATCTCTGACCCCTAGGGCAGGAGCCTGGGAGCAGAGAGGTCCACTCATGCCTTCCCAAAACAACCCCAGCAGGGCTCTGGGGCAAACATTCCCATTATACAGTGCTGGGGAAAGGCAACATCACCCAGGTCAAACCCAGCAGCCCTGCCCCTCGTCTGACACGACCTGCCTTCAGCAAAACCACACTGCATCTCCCCTGCTCCCTTCCCCTCAATGCCCTTGGCTGCTTTTTCCACCCACACCTTCTCCCTGTCCCCACTGAGGTGGATGCAAGCCTTTGGGCTCCTGACTGGGTGATGTTTCCTGTGCTGCTGGCTAAAGGGTACCCCAGTTCAACCAGTGTGACCCAAGGGTTGTGCCCACCACAGGTGTTGCAACCCGCATTGCTTCATCCTCTCATTCCTCTCATTATTCTCATATTCAAGCTAAGATTGGGCCATACCTTGAGCCCACCCTTCCTGTCCACCCCATCCCCAGGTGACTCCTCTCCTCCTTCTTCCCCTTCTGTCTATACACGTGTGGAAACTTTCATGTATCAGCCTGGCTTCCCATCAAACTCATCTTGTTTTTTGGGTGGTCTCCTTCCATTCTACTCCTGCTACTCTGCCCAGCCAGTCTCGCAGCCTCTCGGGATGCTTCCCAGCTGGAGACATGCCTTCATGCCGCAACCCAAAGTAGCTCTTCTGCTCCACATTGAGGAGCTTCTGGTCCAGCTTCAGCCAGAGCCAGGCTGAGCTCTGCTTCAGGGTCAGATCTGCCTGTGCCATAGCAGAGCTCCGTCCTGGTCTCAGGGAGGATGATCCTTCCTTTCCTCAGGGACCCCACCAGAAGAGAGACAGAGCGGTCCTCGTGCCCAGTGGGGTCAGAAGGAAGGGATTTAAGGTTCAAATGTCTGGGCACCATCTGTCTGCGTGCTTTGAACTCCAGATGACCACCAGCCCTGAAGTCTTTTCAAGAAGCTCCGCTCTTTAGGCAAAGCCTCCTGATAACTGGCCTGTAACCTCATTGGGGTCAGAGCAGGGCTGTCACCCCTAAGTGGGGAGTAGCAAAGGCAAAGGACTCCTTCCAGTACCTAAACCATACCTGTGCCCACTTCTTCCTGATAAAGAAAAGAGTCGCTGAACCCTGGGCAGCTCCACGATCCCTTCCTTGCAATCTGCTGTTTCCCCCAACCACATCCCCATCAGGAGAAACCCGGTCAGATCCAGCTCTCCTCATGCTGGGCTCAGCCAGGACCATCTCAACCCACTTCCCACCCATATACCCACCCCCCACCAGGTGCAGGAGGCTCACAACCTCCCCCACCCCCCCACCCTCTCCTGCAGCTTGGAGGGAGCCCTGCACTCAGGCACAAAGCCAGCAGTCTGGGTAATTAGGGATGCTTAATTTGTGACAGCAGGGTGCTTTCTTAACAAAGAAAATTAATTACAGGCAACGTGCTGCATGGAGATCTGAAGGCACTAATGAGGACCAGGACCACCTGGGTTGGCATCACGTGCCATGTCTGTGTCCCCCCACCCATGGGGACATGGCTTGTGCCACCAAATCCTCGTGGCTTGGCAGAGACAAGTTGTCCAGCCCAGATTAGGATGTCACATCTAACTGCTGGGGATGAGCCCTCTGCAGAGGATGGAGATGAAGCCTGTCCTTGTTTAGGGTCAAGATGTCACCTGGGGCTTGGTGACAGGCTTTGTGACACCCATGCAAGATCTTCTGGGGTCGAGGGCTGGAGAAACCCACTTGGGAAGCATGGAGCTCAGAGTCTCTCTTCCACTGCGTCATAGTACTCTGCGGAGAGGAAAAGGGGACCTGAAGGATGTGCAAGGGCCAATCCACCCCATTGAGGGACATGAGGAGAACACGTGCTTACCTGATGCTGGTGGGACGTCAGCTCCCACCGTCCCTGTGGCGCTGGGAGGTGGAGGAGGGGGAACTGTAGCACTGGAGAAAAGCAAGAATGGGAGTAAGTGCCAGCCTGGCATTGTCCCTTGTGTCCCAGCTTGGGCTGAAAGTCCCATCACATCAAGAGCCCCATTCTGGGTGGCACAAAGCAGCACCCTCGTTACTCACATCTCCGCATCCTCAGCTAACGAGCCCGTGCTCAGGTACCGCACGGCCGCCTGTCCCCGATCCCACGACGGGACCAGCCACGCTGGGATGGAAGCAGGACCGGGATAGGGGATGTAGTGATGGTGGAAAACCACAGCATCCTCTTCCTCTTCAGTCTCCAAAGGCACCGCCATTGCCTGTGGGGAGGAAAACAGAAAGGCAGGGCTGTACAGGGCCCTTTTTAGCAGCTGTCTCCCTGAGGCAGTGTTTTTTCCCCCCACAGAGATAAAATGTTTAATATGATTTTGGTTCCAGATGGGTTTTTAGATGAAAGTCCTTGCAGAGCTCTCCTGCCTAAGGAATAGAGCTTAGCCTCGCTGCTTGGCAGCCCCACACCATGGCACACAGGGAGGGTCCTGGCTCTTCCCAGCTGGGCTAAATCACCACTCAGCAGCCCGAATGCAATCTGTGCTAGCAGAGCTGGGGGTCAAACCAGCACAAAGAGCTCCAAAACCTCAAGGAGCCTCAGAGCCTGGTCTGAGTTAGACTGAGACCACACAGCTTCTGTGCCCAGAGGGGTCCCACGCTGTGCCAAAGCAAGACATGGACATCCCATTCTCCTGAGCAGCTCTGGAAAGGTCCCTTCACCCACTTCTTTGGTCCTTTTGGTCCTTTAGTCCTCTTTTGTCTTATGGTCCCTTTGCCCATCCAGCGTCCCTGACCCTTACCTGGGCAGCAACTGGGGATGGCCCAAAACCGAAGGATGTCAGTGCCGACACGGCCAGGTTGTTCATCACCACCTGGTGCATTTGGGAGTTTTGAATCATCATCAACTCGATTAAATCTGCCAGAGAGTGAGGGGCTCTGCGTCAGAGAGAGATCAGAGCAAGGGCACCAGAAACGCAGCCATGGGATGAGTGCCTGGGTGGGGTGGAACCAAGGCTTGTCTCAGTGCTCAAGCAGTGGGAGCTAAGCCAGAGCTCCCCCACCCCAATTTAGAAGTCCCATGTGGCATTTAAAATTTATTTTGCTTGGATAAAGCTTAAAAAAATCCCCATATTTCAGCCTTTTCTTCTTTGTAAATGTGATTAAACATCTGGTCTGGCTTGCTGGAGGCTGCTCACAAAAGGTGATTAGTGGTGCTGAAGGCATCAGACTTTCCACCCATTTGAAGAGAATTGCTTCGGTCCTGGCAGTGCTCAGAGGCTTGGCAAACCTCCTCCTTGGCACCAGGCGGCACAGCCAATGTCCTCGGGGTGTCACTGCGTGGGGAGCACACTGGGGTCAGCTCTGCTTTGCACCACGTCCACCCCTGAGGAGGCAGGAGCTGGGGAGGGACCACAAGGGCTGATCCCATCTCTGTTCCCAGCAGAAAACCCCTATGGAGCTCAGTCCGGGAGGGGAGCAGGGTGAGGATGCTCGGTGCCTCCTCGGTCCCTGCCTGGCTCCCCATGAGGAACTGGGACCCAGAGCAGCCGTGCACGTACAGGTTAGCATCCCTGTCCCCTTGGCTGGATGCTGAGGTGGCTGCTGAGGACGAGCCAGCTGCAGGAGCAGTGCTGTGTCTGGCTCTGCATCCTCATTAACACCTCCCCGTTTGCTGCAGGCGTGAAATTTCCCTGCAAAATGCCTGTAAACCTGCCGGAGGGGCTGCCTCTGAGATCCTGCTGGCTTTGTGCACGCAACCTGCAAGTCCTGGTAGCTGGAGCCTGGGTAATAAAAAAAAGCGATTTGGCCATCCTTGTGCCTCAGGTGCTGGATCCCAAAATTCTTTCACAGCTGCAGGGACAGGCTCCCAGGGCACCCATGAGGCAGCTCCAGTGAGGAGTGTTGCAGCACAACCTGGGAGATGGCCAGAGCCCTGAGGAGGGAATGGCCGGCAGCCAGGCATTGAGTGTGGAGGAGCAAACACGCCGAGGGCTGGCAACTTTTAACGGATCCCACCCATCCCACAGGAAAGGCAGCCAGCCCCCCTGGCTGCGAGGGGCTGGGGTCTCTGTTTTCTTTCCACACCGGCACATCCTTTCCTCGTTGTACGTTTTAAAGACAGCTCAACCTTCCTCCCTCCCTGCAAGGCTGCGTGTCTTTGCCCGTGGCGTGTCCCAAGAACCACAAGCGCCCATATCTCTGCTGTCTGCTCCCCCAGTCAGTGCTGGATCCTGATCTGGGTGAAGCCCCTATAGACAGATGGTCTGTGCTCCTGCCTGCTCCTCCCGCGGGCTCTAGGGCTGGCATGTGTCCCACACTAGTCCCATCTAGCATGGCCAAGGAGCCCGTATCACCCCGGCTTTGCCTGCTGATGTTCCATATGCCCACGTGAAACAGAGAACAAACAGAGGTGGGTTTCAAAATAACAGCCCAAAACGCATTCCCTGGGAGCATCCTGGTGTGGCCAAGGCCAGCCCAGATGTCAAATTTGGTGAAACCACCGAAGAATCACACCCCGTGGGGCAAAGCAGCCCTCGAAGCATCATGTGGCCCTGCGAGGCTGCAGAGGGTGGGCACAGCCCCCCCTGCCTGTCCCTCATCCTAAAAAGGCTGGGGGAAAAAAAGAAGAGGATGAAGTTAAGCTTGGTTTAAGGCTGACCTCTATGACATCTACCATCACATACCTCCCTGGACATGCCGGTGTCCAGCAGGGGGGCCAAGGGCAGCCACAGTCCCGGGAAGCTGCTGCAGGATCATCACTGGCTGCTGGGGCACCGGCACGGCTCCAGGTGGGAGCTGAAAGGCAGGAGGGAAAGGAAAAGCCCATGGATCTCCCACTCTCAGTTTAATTCCGTGTCCTGTTAGTGAGGCAGTGGGGAGGAGAGGCGACAAGGAGGAGAGCAACACGGACCCTGAGGGGAGTGGGGCTGAGACCCTCGGAGCAGGGGGTGGCTTGCACTGATCACTGTCTTCCCAGGGGTGTAGCCCTGCACGCCTGGAGGAATCCCATGCCTGGCAAGTCCCCACCCCTGGGGATGAGTCTTTGTGCAGAAATGGCTCTGTGGGTCCCAGGGCTCTGCAGGGAGGCGTTTCGCAAAGAGTATTTTGCTGCTTTAAACCCCAGCACCCACCCGAAACCCTGACCCCAGCCCCTCTGTCCTCCCACCCCATCCTGTGCTCCCCACCCTACCCTTATGAGCCCTGACTATCCTGTTAAATCCAGAGCCAGAATGCTCTCTGAGACTTACCCCATGCGGGATGACGTAGGGCCCTGGTGAGGTGTCCCCCCAGCCCCCATGGGGGTCCCCCGCTGCCCCCACCTCCATGGCTCGGGCAGGCAGGCAGGCGATAGGGCGAGCAGAGCTGCAGCAGCAGCAGAGCTTGTTGCTATAGCTGCTGGGGCTAAACAAACGCCCGTCCGGGAGGTTTGGCCAGCGGAGAAGCGTCCCTGGGCGTCCCTGGGCTGGTTTTCCCTGCAGTGTATCCCCAGAATAACCCACACACACTACAAAAGGGCAGGGATGTCTTGTGCCCCTCCTCGGTGGTATTTCTGAGCCTGCAGGACAACCTTCCCCCCAGGGTAGCAAGCAGGGGGCTGCAGGTTTGTCCAAGCCCTGCTACTGGTCCCAGTTAAAAGGGCAATCTGGTCCCAGTGCTGGGGCTGCTCAGCCCCGCTGGCAGCATCTTGTGCCTTTGGGGGCTTTCCTAAAATCCCAGGTCCTGGCAACCTGTGGTCTCCACAGGTCCCATCTGTTGTGGCCCATGGGATGCAGGTCTGCTCCTGCCCCGTAGCTCGTACTCCCTGTGCCTCTGGGGCTGCATTTCTTTGCTGGGAGGTATTTGGGGATACTGAGCCCAAACGCAACCCCTCCAGGACAGAGCAAAAGTCGCTCAGCCGAGGGATAAGAGGGAAAAGATGCAATGAGAGTTCTCTGCTCCTTTCTCCCGAGCTCTGGCAATCTGGGACATCCCAAGCTAGAGGCAATCCTGTCTTTAATAGTGTTTTCTTTGCTCAATACACCTTGCCGAGCCCAGGTGAGTTTTCAGCAACCCCAACAGCCCGTCACAATGACATCTGCAGTTTAAGGCTTGTGTTGTTTTCAAGCCTGCTGCCAGGTCACCTCCTCAGGAAAGGGGAAAACAAGGATGCGCTGAGGGGCTGGTAGGATGCACTTTCCCATCGGAGTGGCTCCATCTGTCCAATGGAGCCACTTCTGCCCGTGCACCACGGGTCTGGGAGCTCCACTGGTGGAAGGAGAAGGTCCTTCCACCCCATGGGATGTCCACAGAGACAACATCCCCTCCATGCACGATCAAGGTGGAGTGGCCAGAGATATTGCTCAGCCCTACTTGTGCCACCTGAGGGCTGGTCCCCAGGACACCCATGACACAGCACCAGATCCCTTGGGTCTGGATTCCAGCCTCAGTTGACCAGGGATGCAATGACCAACCACCGCGTCCCCCCATGGAAACAAGACTTAGTAGGAGCACAAATCATTTACACCAGAGCCTGGCTCCAGCTGGCTGCTCTCTCCTACCATGAGTCCCCCCCAGGATGCTCACTAGGGGATTTGTGTCCAGCAGACCAAAAACAGCTCACCTTTTCCATTTGCCTCCCCCTGGCCAGAGGGCTCATCCCAGGGAAACACTGCGGCTGGGAAGGGTACCTCTGCACAAAAAATTTAACCCTCAGCAAACCCGTTGCAATGAAAAACTACTCTCTTCCCCCAAACAGGCCAACTTCTCACTGGCCTCAGGTATTTTTCCTCCACTTCTATCAGCTGCGTGTCCCCAAGGCCGCTCTTCTGGGTGATTGTTTCTGTCAATATTACATCCTAAATCCCCTGTCAACCAATAGGCCAGATCTGAGATCTCCCAGGAACTCAGCCTGCAGCCAGCTCTGCTCACCAAGCAGGAATGGATCTCTCCCAAAAACTGTTGTTCTGCCCCAAAACATCACTGGAGACACCCCCAGGTGCCAGGGGAGGAGTGCTCCAAGGCCAGCTGCCTCAGCCCCCAGCCCTTGGCTCGAGTAGGGCTATTTTCTGCTTGATTAGATTTTGCTCTGTGTTCCTAATTTCTCCAAGCCCCTTGGGTTATTTCATTGCCTTTTGTTACAACTCCCAAATTCCCATTATTTGCACATTTAATTACTGCGCTGATTACCCCCTGCTTCTGCCAGACCCTGCCCCACTCTGAACAGAGCCTGGGTATCAGTCTCGCTCGTGCTCATATTGTTCTCATCCGTAGGAAGGATTCACAAGCTGGGGCAAAGGGCTGAGCAGCGTAAGGAAGCCAGCAGTGGGACAACAAGGGGTGGCAGGGGACCTGCCTCATCCCCCACATGGCAGCCTGAGCCCCTTTGGGGGTGTTATTAGGTGCCCTTCTGCATGGAGGAGAAGATAACGTGAGGGTGTTTATGATGAGTTCAAGTAAAATCAGGGAGGTTTTCTTGAGCCAAACTAAGTGTGGGTCCAGCACAGCCCTGACGCACCTCGTGCAGCATTGCAAGACAGGGCACAGGCTTGGGGCTGCAGCCTGTCACCGTGGCACGTCCCTTTTTAAGTCCCTCGGCATGTCTGTCATGCAGAGAGGTCTGAGCATCAGCAGGAGAGAAGGAGCAGGACATGCAGGGACCACGCATAAGCAGGGAAAGCTCAGCATCAACACGCTGTGACAAATTAACCAAGGGGCAGAGCTGGGGCAAACCAGGGTGTGACGGCCAGAGTCAGACCAGGAACACCAGGACAGGGATGCATCAAGCTCGAAGGAGCTGGGCTCTGACACAGCCCGGATGCTCTGACCAGCGTCCCTTGTGCCATCCCCTGTCCCTGGAGACAAATTGGAGCCAGAGAGATTCCCAAAATGAGGAAAGGGAGGCAGGAGGCAGCAATCTTGCCTAAGACTCGCGGAAGATGAAGTAAGCACAACTGAGGCAACACATCCCCCCCTAGTCACGGATGGCTCCTAAGGGGTTTAAAAAAACAGTCCAAAAACCAGTTTGCCATTGCACATGGGGACAAAGCCTGGTTACAGAGTGGCAGCTTGACAGCCACTGTCCCTCTGTGCTTTGCCTCACGCTGTCCCACCCAGCCTGTTGGGCACATGCCTCTCTGGGATGCTCTGCAGGTCCAGGAGCAAGAATGGATGAAAGCATCTCCTTTTGAAAGCTAATTACCAAAAGAAAAAAGACTACTTTTTCCTTTAAGGAGTTCTCGCGCTGCCAGTGCTTTGAGCATCTTCCCCGAGCCATCATCCAGGCACCACGGTCTCCTCTTGCTCTGAATCGCCCTCCACAGGCTGTTTCCCTCCTAAAATCAAGCAAGAGGTTGTTGGCGAGGGTGGATGCTGTGAGCTGGGACAGAGGGAGCACAATTCGTAATTTCCAGCCCTCGGCAAACGCTTGCAAGAAGATCACCGGGAGTGATTTTTCGTTTGCTTTGGAAACGGCTGAGTCATTGGTAATTACCGACCCGGCACCAGCAGCAATCCCAGCGCTGGCGTCAGATCAACGGGAGCGCCCGTGGCTGCAGGGAGCTTCGACACGGCACGGAGCCCCGCGGTCGCTGTTCCCCGCCGCCCACGCCCGCGGGGCCACACCAAAGCGATGCACCCGAGGCAAATCTTCCCATCCTGTCTGCCTCCAACCACCATCCCCTTCGCTGTCACCTCTGTGTACCTGTATACTGGTCCAAATGGGGAGCTCAGAGCGGGCTGGAGGTTCGTGGGCTGGCTGAGATTTGCAACGCAGAGAGTTTGGCCTCATTTATTTTCCACTTGCTGCTGCAAAAAGAGAGCAACGGCCCCAGAACGGCACAAACTACCGTTATCTGTCCAAGTTCATTCTCACTGGAGGACGGGCGGGACCAGCTTGGGAAGGAGGAGGTGGTTGGGCATCACCTGAGGGGTCCCCACTGCCCCCCACGTCAGACAGGGTGGTTGCAGGGGAAGGGAAGTGCATCCTCGCAAACCTCATCTGGCCTTTCCCGCCGCAGCCACCTCCAAAACTGGGCACCCTCCAGTCAATTTGTCACCACATAAACCAGCCTTGAAGCAACACATTGGACCACTATCACCCCCAAACCAGACCCCATCCCCCATCTCACCATTCCTCTGCCCCCCACTCTTGGGGCGACGCAGCCAGCTCGGCCACGGGGTTGTTTGCATCAGTTACTGTTTTGCTTGGTTTTAGAAGTGTCTGATAAGACACCCTCCCACTGTGTGTTTATATGCTCTTGGAAAATTCAAGGATTACAGTCAGATGTTTGCATTTCAGTCAAAACTATTCGGTGATAACGAGTCTTGGCAGGTTTCAACAGCCTTTTGTGGCAACATAACCACGGGCTCAGCCTTTGCCAGTCTGCACCTCCAAGAGCAGCATCCGTCACTCCTGACCGCGTCAAGTGTTTTTAAATATTAAGAACCACGTTCTTTTATTGGCAATTTTTTTAGGGGCATTTTATTTTTGTGGCAATCCTCACGGAGAATCGAGAACGGCAAAGCAACCACAGCAGTTCGTTTCTTGGCTTCGTGTCTCATCATGAGAAGTTGTGGAAGGAGCTGCTAATGTGAACCGCTGTCTCATTAAGAAATTGTAATAATGTAGGATCACTAGATTAGCAACATAAATGGCTCTTCCTCCTCCCACCCCAGTGCAAAGTGCAGCACAGCCTCCCCCAGCCCTCTACCCTTCAGCTGGGGCCATTCTCAGTCCCTCCTTTCACCATCGATCAAGCCTGGGTTGTTTCATGGAGGAGGGGTTTGGGTGGCCCAGGGGTGTAAGGCTGGATCTTTAGTCCCAAGAGATTACCACAGCCGCGCTCTTGGGTTTCCTCCTCCCTCCTTTGCCCCTCCTGCCCTCTCTTCTTCATCACTAAAACCATTAAAATGGTGAAATTTGGATCATAATTCCCTTTGCTAAAGAGGCTAGGGCTTTCTAGCATGGAGAATTACATTCCTTTATTTATTTGTTATTATAAATATACGTAAGGAGAAGACCCCAGGTGAGGGTCTGGAGGTCCGTAGCTGGCCCCAAGGGCAGCCCCGTTGCTGGGCACAGCCAGGAGGGATGCCACGCTGGGTGTTCTGTGCTGGGAGAAGTGCGTGTCCATCACGGGTTACTCCTGCTCTTGGGTCCACCAGCACCCCATCGCTCTGCTCCGGTTTGGTACCCAGGTTACAGCACCCGCCATCCTGGCAGCACCAAAGCACTAAAATCATGAGCTCGGCTGATACTGAACTCCTCAGCTGGGGCAGAGTTAAGGTTCTTTTGCAGAGCTGTGTGCTGCTGCCAGGCACTCGCTGCCCACCAGAGGCTTTTCTGGGAAGGGTGTGCACTTCAGAAAGGGGCTTTGGGGTGCCCCCAAAAGTAGAGGAAGAAGGAGAGCAGCCAGGATGGGGCCACTGTCCCCACCCCACGTGCACAGGTGTCTAGGAACACACTCACATGTCAGGACTTGTGCTTGTACACACGTGTGCACAATCCCAGCATCACGCCATCAGCTCTGAGACTTTCCTCTAGTCCCAGGTCCCACGTGGAGCCATCCAGGGAGCAACGGGGACCCCTTGGTGTGGCCCCCACACCCCATCCTGCCTTCACCTGCTGTTCCCACAGACTTTAGCCAGCAGTTTTCCAGCTCAGCAACATCCAAGCAGCAGGTGAGAGGACTCTGTGCCCCACTGTGCATCCCCCTGGGATGTGCTGGGGGGGGCCAGGTCCCTGATGGGAGCAGGTGAGTGGGTGCTGGGAGCCTGTCGGTGGCCAGGCTGAGGTGTCCATCCCCCCTCCCCGTGCTGCTCCTCACATCCAGCCCTCTGCGTGGGGAGAGGGAGCAGAGGGTGGAGCCTGTCATATTACCAGATCCAGGAGCTGTGACATTCAGTCTTGCAGAGATAGAGCCCATCTGCACGAGGCAGGGACAGTGAGGGGGGGGATCAGCCAGAGCTGGGAGTGGGCACAGGGAGCAGGTCAGGGCCACCTGAGTGGGATCTGCTGTGGGAAAGGATCCCAGAGTGAGCCAGGAGCAAGACAGGGCTGGGAAAGAGCAGCAAAGCAGGGTTAAGGGGAGGAGGGGGTCCTGATGTGGCCCCTCGCCCTCAGGGCCATGCAAGAGGAGCTGAGCTGGCCCCAGACTCTCGAGGACTGAGCAGGGTCACCCACGGAGGGAGCAGCACAGGGTTGGTCCCAGCTATGGGGGCTCCATGGCAGCCCTCCAGCACCCACATGCTGCTGGTCCTGCTGCTCGTGCTCCCCCCACTTCGGGTAAGTGTCCCCAGGGGAGGACGGGGAGGGGGTGGGCAGCGAGGTGGGGAGGTGGGCGATGCTGGGACCCCTCGGCGCTGGGGATCCAGGGGTTGCTCCAGGGCATCCCCAGGGAGGGGAACCCCGCTCGGGAACTGTCACCTCCATCCCCACCTGGGGGCTGGTCCTGGAGCAGGGGGCTTCGCTCCCATCACCCGCTGTACCTCGAAGGAGACCCAAACCCCGTGGGCTTGGAGGAGCATCTGCAGGCGTGAAGGTTGGGCTGGTGGAGGGCTCAGGGGGTGAGGACCACGCACTGGGGGGTCTTCATCCCCAGGGATGGCTGGCTGGAGCTGGCGGGGGGGACACGGAGGGGTTGTGGTGCTGGGGCAACAGGCGATGAGTCTGGGGAACCTGTCCTGGATTTGTCAAATGGCAAAGGCTGAGGGGTGGAGGGCTCCAGGCAGAAAGAAGGTCGGCTCCGAGTTTCTCTGTAAAGCCTTCAGGATTTCACCCTGCGCTGCAAGTTCTTTACATAATGGGGAGGCTTGGAATGATGGAAAGGGAAAGAAGATGAAAAGAAAGGGAAGGGGAGGAAAGGAAGAGGGAAAAGTGAAAAGAAAGGGAAGAAAAAAAAAAAAGGAAGGGAAGGGAAGGGAAGGGAAGGGAAGGGAAGGGAAGGGAAGGGAAGGGAAGGGAAGGGAAGGGAAGGGAAGGAAGGGAAGGGAAGGGAAGGGAAGGGAAGGAAGGGAAGGGAAGGGAAGGGAAGGGAAGGGAAGGGAAGGAAGGGAAGGGAAGGGAAGGGAAGGGAAGGGAAGGGGAAAAGAGAGGGAAAGGGGAAAGAGCAGGGAGAGCGGGCAGGGATAGGGAATTGCCAGAGGCTTCGAGGGCTCTATAAGGAAAACAATGGCATCAGGACCCATCCCAGATGGGGAAACTGAGGCACAGCAAGGAGCTGAAGCAATAAATAATAAACAATAAGCAATAAACAATAAAGCCCAGCAGTTTTGCAGCTAACAGGGGCTGTGGAACCTCTGCCCAGTCCGGGGCCTTCCTCCCCACCGTGAAGCAGCGTGCTTCCTCGATGCTGTGCCCAGCAGCCATCACCAACATGCATTTTGCAGACCAGGAATTTTCTTGTAAATCTTGTGTTCAGCAGGAAAAGGAAATGAAATCTCCCGGGGAGGTGAAGCAACTGCAGAGAAGGGATGGCACAGGGACCGAGACAGGGCAGGGAAGGACAGGGCTCAGCCAAGTGGTACTTTGATACCCGACACTTCCATTCTTTGGGTCCACTTGCCCACTCTCAACCTTCTAGGTCTCCAACTTTTCTACCTCACCCCTAAACCCTTTCAGCGACTCAATCCTGTGTCTTGGCCCAAAAACCCTGGCCCAAACATGTCCTGTACCTGGATGCTGCAGCTCCCACTGCATCCCACGGTGGCCATGGGTGCATGGGAATGGACGTGGATGTTTGGGAATGGACGTGGATATGTGGGGGTGGGCATGCTCCTTGGTGTTTCAGCATTTCTGCTGGCAAACCCAAAAGCTTTAAGGAGATCCCATTTTGCAACATCTCCCCAAAGAGTTGGGGAAGAGGAGAAGAGTGAGCTCCAACAGCCAATGCTCCCAATTAAAATACACTGGCCTGAATGTGAGCAAAACCCACGTGAGCAAAACTCAGCTGACAAGGGAAGGATTAGACATGTCCAAATAGGTGGTATTTTAAAAAAAAAATCTCTAATTGCATAGTTTCCTTGCTCAGGCTTTGGATGTGCTCACCTCTGCCCTGCTGATGAGGGGTCAGCCCCTCCAAGTTTGAGCTCAGCTCCTCTGCAGGGTGCTTGTGCCTTGGCGAAGCGTTGCCCTGCAGCATTGCACACTCTCAGAGGGAATTAGAAATAATTGCAGGGGTTCTTTATGGTGTTTACAAAGCAAACAGGAGAAAGCTAAGGAAATGTCAAGGTCCAAAGCACCGTTACCTAAATAGGCTCTCCTGGGGCTCGTTGCAGCAGAAATAGTGAATATTGGCTGGTACCCTGCCCGTTCAGGTCTTTTAATGCCCAGCATTAAATTGTCTGTCCTTTTTTACCCCTCCCGAGGTGCGAGCGACACATCCCGACTGCTCCATCGTCCGCTATTTCCAAAGGCAAGAAGCTGAATGTCTGGAGATTATCAAGAGTGAAAGGCAAACGCCAGCCCCGCTTGAGAGCCCTGGGCAGAGAGGTGAGTGTCAGGCTGCCTGGTGAGGAGGCTCGTCTGCCTAGGGAGGAGGAGGAGGGTTTGCTAAGAGGATTTTTGGAGGATGGTCCGTGCTGGGGGTGAGTTTCAGAGTGCACACAGATGCAGAACATGGGTATTTTTTGAGGAAAATGGAAAGCAATGCCGAGGCAAAGGGTAAGGAGCATCCCTGGAGAGCCCCAAAAAATGCTGCTGAGGGGGGCACAGGAGGCTGAAGGGCTCCAACAGCCTCAGGGGCTGAGTCTGCCCCGGTTTATGGCATATGGAGATGGCAGCGTGGTCCACGCCCTGAGAGGACCCTCCTGTCCCACTCCTGTCCCCCGTGCAGAGCCCTGGCCATCAGCACATGTCACACAATGCATGTCGCCACTCTTGTCTTCCTACTTCAGTCGGTTTTCATGCTGAACATGTTTCGAGCAACTTAATTTTTACAGATCTGGGACTTCTAAACCAATTAACTAGCTGAAAAACAGTCTTAAAGTGCTGCTTTTGTACTTTCTTTCTTTTTTTTTTTTTTTCCCTAATTACATTTCAATTTCCATCCAAAAGCAGCTTGGCTCAAATTCTGGGTAAAAATTATCACCTAGTGAATAAGAAATGTGTCAGTCAACGGGTTTCATCTAAATGTAGAAATGAAGCATCTCAATAAATGCGTGTTGAGGTGCATAATTGGTTAAGTGCAGCGATGTAATATATCATCCAGCTTAGCAGAGTAAAGCCAAGTTGATTGGAAAAGGTCCATTTTGCAGCCTGGATCATGCCAGCCAGGGGGAAGGAATTTCTCTGTAGGAAAATAACTAAGAAGCATGAATGCATAATTAAAAGCAGTATTTAATCCTGGGTTTCCTGCTTGACTGCCACCTCCACTGCCCACTTGAACTGAATTTATCCCTTCCCCCTTGCTTGTGCCAGCGTGGGGAGTGTCCTGTAGTGGCACGATGGGATGATGGAGGGGGGAAAAGGCTCAGATGCCCTGGATGTGGTGACAATATAGCATGGATGAACAGGACAGGGACCTCGTGGATGCCCAAAAACCCATTAGAGATGGTGTTGGCAGTGCTTTGACTGCAAAGTCCACTCTGGCGCTCAGAGCATTTGCTGCTCCGAATCATTTGGGAAGACATAAGCTTCTGCGGAGGCTCAAATGATCTCTTTTGGAGATTTCCATTTAACACTTGGAGTAGCAAGAAATAGGGAAGCAGCCCTGGCAAGCCCTCCTCTAATTAACCAGTAGAAATGCTGAGCAGGAACTTCCCATCAAACTGAATTTTGAGGGGGAAAAATAATGTTCTTTTTGGTCGTGTCAAGGAGAACATTGCAAGGATAATGTTGCTCTCCGGGATGCTTCAGCCTTCCACTGGGAAAACTGGAATAAAGTGGGTTGCTTTGGGTCAATCCAAACCAGAATGGGAGCTGTGGGGAAAGCGTAAGGAGGGGGTGGCCCCTGGGGACCACCAATACAGGGACGCTGAAGGAAAAGCTCCCGCTGGCAAGGTGGGCAATGCGACATGTTGCCAGTTCCTTTGCTCGTGTTTTTTCCCCCCAGAAGTTGCCTCCATCACCTCTTTTCCCTGGGAGGGTTGTCCCCATTTTGCACACCTCTGAGAAAAGGGGTTTTTTTAGATGCTACAACAGCCCGGGAGAGGGAAATGGGGTGGGAAGGGGGACTTAAACCTTTTCTCCCCATCCACATGGCTTTGTTCCCTGGGACTGCACTGCAGAGCTGCTCCATCCCTGTGCCATGGGCTGCTCCTCTGCCTCCCAACCAAGCAGTCCCACAGCACTCACTGTGCTGGAAGAACTCTTCCATACAGCAAGAGATGCATTTGTAGGCAGCGGGACTGTTCCAACATGCAGACGCACCGAGTTTTTTTGCTCAGAGCCCAAGAAATGAAGGAAGCCGTCCCAATAACTGTGCCGGGTTCACTTGTCCTTCAGAGTAAAAATTAAGACGTACCTTGGTGTTGTCATGAGAGCCCTGCGAATCCCTCCGAGATACCTACAGACCACTCTGCTGAAATCAGAGAAAACTAATTAGACCTGTCTGAGCACACATTCCCCGACTGGGAATAGACGGGGCTCCAGGTTAATAATGTATATCTACAAGGTTAATAATGTACACGTGCGAGGAGGAGAGCTGTCCTGGAAGTGTGACGTCTTTGTCTCCATCCCGGTGTGCTGCAGCACTAATTCTTCAGGGCCCCTCTTGTTTCCAAGGCAATTGGAGAGTAATTTAAAGATGAACTTGGTACTAAAGAGAGAAGCAAAACATATTTAAGCTACTTGCTCTCCAGCAAGTCTTGAGGTGTTTTCTTCTGTCCTCATCTTTCAGGCTGGAGAGATATCCCAGAGCTGGACCAATACGGCTCCTGGGTACAGAAACCCAACCAAAACCTGCATTATTTTAGATGCCACCAGGAGAGCTCCACCCTTTCCCACACCCTTATCCTCCCAGATCTCCCCACAAGAGCTCCGGGCCTGATGGAGCCCCAGGAAATACCAGATCCCGTCTCACCGTGGGGCTAAAATGAGATCTGGGCGCTGAGGGAGGTTGTTCCCAGGACTGGAGCCAGAATGCTCCTAATTCCTGAGGGGGTACGGCATGGCCCCGTAGACCGGGTGACAGCTGGTCGCTCTCCCCTCTCCCATTACATCCCCGAGGCCGTGCCTGCTGTCAACCGTGCCTGGGGACCAGGGGTTCCATGTGTATGTGACCCTGCCCAGCACATCCCTTCCCAGTGGCACTGACCCTCCTGTCCCTTCCCCAGGCTGCCCGACCGAGTGGGATGGAGTGAGCTGCTGGTCAGCTGTCCCCGTCGGCCAGTCCCGAGCCATCGCCTGCCCTGACATCCTTCACGTCTTCAAGAAATCTGAAGGTGCGGTGCTCTGAATCAGGCCATCCATCCCTGCCTGGGGTCCTTGTGCCACCCCAGCCCCCTGGTGCCGCATCTCCTGCCCCCTCCAAAATCTTGGCATATATTGCAATCCAAGCAGGGGATGGAGATAAGCAGAGATGCCACGCTAGGAAAGTCCCCAAACCCTTTCATCACCCATCCCCTGTGGGCAGAGCTCTCGGGGACCTCATCCTCCAGCTGGGTGACACCATGACAGTCCCCTAAGCTGCCCAGTGCCCTCCTTTCCACATCCACACACCAGCCTAATGCCCCTGACCTGCTCGGTACCGCTCCAAGCCACGCAGATAGAAAACACAGCATAAGATCAGGATTATTTCAAGACCAGTGATCTCCCAGGATGGAGATGCTGCCGGGGAAGCCACTACCTCCATCCATCCTGGAGAGCACCCAACCAGTCCCTGCAGCATCTTCAACCGAAAAGGGGACAGAGGGTTGATAAATGCTTTCTTTAGCAAAGAAACAACAGCGGGGGGGGGGGGGGGGGGGGGGGGGGGGGGGGGGGGGGGGGGGGGGGGGGGGGGGGGGGGGGGGGGGGGGGGGGGGGGGGGGGGGGGGGGGGGGGGGGGGGGGGGGGGGGGGGGGGGGGGGGGGGGGGGGGGGGGGGGGGGGGGGGGGGGGGGGGGGGGGGGGGGGGGGGGGGGGGGGGGGGGGGGGGGGGGGGGGGGGGGGGGGGGGGGGGGGGGGGGGGGGGGGGGGGGGGGGGGGGGGGGGTTGGACAAAGCCTTCACAGGATGAAAAAGCCTCTTTTTAGTTTAAATTCCCTCCCATGCTTTCTTTCACATCCTGCCCCAAGATGTCCTAGAATCTCCAGGCACAGCACCAGAGGGCAGGGATGTGACTTGACTGGGTGGGATGGGGTGGCCAGGCCATATGAGTCCCATCCTGCTGTCACAGCCAGGATGCTGGGATTTAGGTTCTGTCCTGGAGAGCAGGGTGCTGTCCCCAGGCTGGACATTCTGGGGGTGCTGATGGAGAGGGGACGCTTGTGGCTCTCGTGAGGTCTCTTCTCGTTGCTGCAGCGCGGATCCAGAGGAACTGCACCGAGTCGGGATGGAGCTTCCCCAGCCCTCCCTACCACAACGCCTGTGAGCTGGAGGCCATCAGCAGCAATAACGACACCGAGGCCAAGGCAAGTGGGTCTCCTGGGGCCGTGAGGCACCCTCCCTAGCATCACCCTGCCCTACGTTGACCTATGCAGTTGGGCAATGAAACAGGGATATCTCGTTGGCCTCATCTTTGCTGCAGGGCTTCCTGTAGGGATCTGGGCAAGGGTTGGGGCATCATCTTGTCATCTCCCTACCCATTGCAGACCAGCACCTCCTAGTTCATGCTGCCTCACTTTGTTGATGTTTTCCCTTCCAGAAAGGATATTTTGTCACCATGAAGGTACTTTACACCTGTGGCTACTCCACATCCCTGGCAGCTTTATTCTTGGCCATCTGCATCTTCTCCTGCTTCAGGTAGGGCTTGGCACTGCCTGCTCTGGGGGCTGCAGATGGAAGAAAGCAGGGTAAATCTCCTCCCAGAGCAGTCAGGTTCCATCCCTGCTGACACAGATAACCAGGGAGGCATGAGATGAACTGCAGCATTGTCTTTTCCTGCTGACACGTGGACTTCAAACCCTCAGGCTGCCCTTCCAAGCTTTGTTTTCACAGACCTTGCCATGCTGCAGAAGGACGCTGGAGGATGTTCCTCAGCACACTTCATGCCCTGGCAGCAACCTCAAGCACAGCACAAGCCTGTCTTTCATGATTTCAGAGCAGGAAAACGTCCTCCAGGATGCTTGACCATCATCAACACATGGTCCCCTGGGCTGGGATCCACCCAGGGAAGCAACTCCTGAAAGAGAAGCTTCTCTGTCCATCCTCTCCCTCAGCTCTGGCCTGGGCACAGCACATCTCTTCCTCCTGTAGGAAGCTGCATTGCACCAGGAACTCCATCCACATCCACTTCTTCAGCTCCTTCATCCTGCGCGGGGCTGCCGTGTTCATCAAGGACGCCATCCTCTTCTCGGATGAGTCTGTCGACCACTGCACGATGTCGACGGTAAGGCACTGAGCGCCGGCGCGGTGTGGGACCGGGCACCACGTGCTGACCTGGAGGGGCTCAGCTAAGTTTGCAGCAGATTTCACACTGCGAAGAGGAGGGAGAGGCTATGAACCCTGGAGAGGGGTGGGCTGCAGGAGGGGAGGGGTGGGCTGCACACAGCATCTCTGCCTGGGCCCTGTCTGCAGAGAACCCGGTGGACACCACAGGTGCGGGTTTCTAAAGGTCCTACAATAACAGCCTGTGGCCACCCACCCACGATGTGCAGGCAGAGCAGAAAATGCAGCAGGTGATGTGTGGGATGGGTGTAGCATTCCTGAAACTGCACTGAAAGACCCTCACAGGCCTCCTTGAGTGGATGAGTGGGGAGGGGGACCATGCCCTGTGCCCCCAGGATGGGTTCTGATGCCAGCCAGCTCTGCTGAGCCTTTCCCTCCCCTCATCCTCGCAGGTGAACTGCAAAGCTGCCATCGCCTTCTTCCAGTACTCAGTCCTGGCCAACTTCTACTGGCTGCTGGTGGAGGGCATGTACCTTCAGACCTTGCTGCTGCTCACCTTCACCTCCGACAAGAGGTACATCTGGTGGTACATCCTCATCGGCTGGGGTGAGTACGGGGCTCCCCCGTACATCAACGCCCCTCCAGTGAGGTCCAATTGACACAGACAGGGGGTGGGCATCGTTTTCAGGGCTTGTCTGAACTTACTGCTTGAAGAACTGCCTTGTCAAATGTCCCCAGACGTAGTGCTCCCATGGTGGCTCTCAACACGTCCAACCACCCCAACATCCTTGTGCACGGCTTTGTGCTCGGTCGGGCACCCACTAGGTCCTGCTGGTGGGACAGCACGGCCTGATCCTTGCCCACACAGCGTGGGTTCAAAGTCACTTCAAGGGGCAACCACCCTAAAAGCCTTCACAACCTCTGCAGCCAACCCATCCTGAACATGGTCAGGCCCTACCTTCTTCCCACATCCATCTGGGGCTGGAAACACCCATTCTGGGTGCCCAGGTTAGATGTAGAAGCACACGTAGGGGCAGGAGAGTGGCCAGGAGGTGACACACAGGCAGGGACATCACCTTCAGTGGGCACCATCCTCATTTAAAACCTGGAGAAGGGAGAAAGGCTGTCACCATCCTGCCACTGCCAGAGCCCCAGACCTGACCCAGGCATGTATTTTGGGGGCCAAGGAGTGGTGGGGAGGCTCGGGGGCTCCCCAGGGTGACTCCACATCCCTGCCTGGGTCCTGTCCTTGCAGGTGTCCCCATGCTTACTGTCTGCGTGTGGGTGGTCACGAGGCTGCAGTATGACAACCATGGGTAAGATCAGCCACCTCTCGTCCTTCTCCCAGCCAGCTCAGCCATGCACATTCCAGGGGATGAACCTCTCTCATGGAAGGCTCAGGAGAGGAGAAGAGGGACAACACTTTATTTTAATGCTATTTCTATTTTCTGGTGGGGCTCAAAGACTCCTTTGCTACTGCAGCATCCTGTTACAAGAGATGCCATGCAAACAGAGTGAGGGGTTGGGGTGGATGACAGGGCAAGACTTGGGCTAAGAGGGTGCAAATGGGTGGCAGAGCCATTTCTCCTCTCCCATAGGTGCTGGGATGACTACACCAGTCTCTACTGGTGGGTGATCAAGGCTCCCATCCTCCTGGCCATATTTGTGAGTATGTCCCATGAGCATCCCAGTCCCAGAGCTGGGTGCCCCTCATGGACAGGGTGACCCAGCCAGGGATCTGTACAGAGCCTGAGACATGGCTTCCCATGACAGGTGAACTTCCTCATCTTCCTCAATGTCACCAGGATGTTAGCGCAGAAGATCTGGTCCCCAGACATCAGCAAAAACTACAAGCAGCAGTATATGTAAGGGCTAGCTCGGGCAAGGGGGAGCTCCTCTCACCTTGTTTTCTGGGGGGACCCAGGGCAGCGGGGACTTTTCCCCGGAGGATCACAGAGGAGAACCATCCTTGAAGACTCCCACACCTGCCTTTCATGGAAAACCTATTTTGCGTTAAGACCAAGCTCTTGGGATGGGCTTGTCTCGCAGGGCAGCAGGCCCATTGCCTGCACCCAGGTCCCCACTCATGCCACGGTTCTCCGCAGGAGGCTGACGAAGTCCACGCTGCTCCTCATCCCTCTCTTCGGGGTGCACTACGTGGTGTTTGCGCTCTTCCCCGAGCACATTGGTGTGGATGCTCGGCTCTACTTTGAGCTGGTCCTCGGCTCCTACCAGGTACAGGCTGGAGGAGATGGGTGGGCAAAATTCCCATCCTGTCCCATCCCAAGATCACTAGAGGGGGTGCTGGGATGTGCTGCTGGGGCTTTGCACTCTTTTGGGAGAGGACTGTGTCTCAAGCACCTCTCAGACCCAGGGGACAAAGCACAAGGGTTGTGGTCTGGTGCACAACTTGCACTGATCCCACATCCCTGCTGTCCATGGGATGGGGTAAGAGGTGGGGGACAATGTTAAACGCAGGCAGCAGATGAGCATGGAGGGGCCCAGCCTCTCTCCTCGGGTGAAATTTGCTCTTTCTGCTCTTTTCAGGGGTTCCTGGTTGCTCTGCTCTACTGCTTCCTGAACGGGGAGGTGAGTGCCCCCCCCGTCACCCACCTCCCGGGTACCACAGCCACACATGTGGGCACACCGACACCCCCAAGGGTGCACCCTGATCGTGCACACGTGGGCATGCAGACATGCATAGGGGTCCCCACCTTCTTGCACCCCAAGTTGAGCCCCGGGTGCAGCCCCTGCCCCTGCAGTGGGTGCTCTGGGGTGCCCCTGGGTGCCAGCACCGGCCCGTGGTGTCGGTTCAGGTCCAGGCTGAGATCAAGAGGAACTGGGGCAAGTGGCAGTCGTCCATGGAGAGCAACGTCTTCAACCTGGTGACCCAAGACTTCACAGCATGATGAGGACAGCAACTGGGGAGAAACACCTCCCAGAGGACGGTGGCAGGGGTGCGGTTCTGCAGCCACGGTCCCAGAACCACAATAAAAAGAATTTTGTAGGTTCTGGGTCTGGCCTCCTCAGAGAGCATTAGGAAGGGCTGGTGGGAAGGGCTCTCATGGATCCATGCTGGTGTCTCACCTGCCCACAGCTGCCTCCATGGTTTGGTCAGTATTTTGGGCAAAGGGAAGAGAGCTTCTCCACCTTTTCTGCCCCAGGACTGGGTAGGAAACACAAATACACATTTTTCATTCATTGATAAAATCAAAACTGAAGTGGTCACAACACTGAAAGTTTTTCTCCCCTTTGGTTTCTCCTTAAGGGAAAGTACATAGATGCAGCCCCCTGGAGCTGTTCAGGGAGTGGGAGAAGCAAATACAGAGACAAACAAAAACCCAGAGCTCTCTACAAGAGTCCCCCTATGGTCTCATGACTCAGTTTCTCCCTCGTTTTCCAAAATATCTCCCTTTCTCCCACACCTGTCTCTCGGTGCCTGGGAGGATGGTCCATCATCCTTGCCATGACAGTTTGTGGGGGCTCTGCAACACTCCTGGGGGCTTTGCACCAAAAGGATGGGAGAGTTTGCAAGCACTGGGACTCACCTATCTTTAGTTGGGACTCCTTTGACTGGGATTAGAGAGGTTTTTGCCAATAAAATCTTGTTCTGAAATCCAGCATCACTTTTCAGAGGTTTGGTTTGCCCTACAAACCTGGATAACTCGGCACCAGGCTTGCTAGAGGGTGCAAACCCTGCCAACATCTGTAATGCGTGGACATATTCCCTGGGGGAGAAATACTTGCTTTTTCTCTGCCTGGTGAAGCAGCTGGGCTCTGGGCATGGCCGTGGAGAGTAGAGAGAGGAGGAGGGTGAGGAAGAGAGCAAGATGAGTGCACCACAGGCTGTCCTAGAGGTGCTGGGGTGTCACGTCCCCCCCAAGTCAGAGCTGCCACCACCACACTGCAGCCTGGCCTTGTTCACCCCCACAAGCATCCTTCTCCGTCTGTGAACTGAGCTCCTGCCTTGTCAAACACTGTCCCCAGAAGTGAGAAAGGCCTCGGATGCC
This sequence comes from Trogon surrucura, assembly GCA_020746105.1. NCBI lineage: Eukaryota > Metazoa > Chordata > Aves > Trogoniformes > Trogonidae > Trogon > Trogon surrucura. Next base: position 4,567,670 of record CM036639.1, read on the forward strand.
CTTTCCCCAAACCTCCTGGCCTCTCCTGGCCACACCATGTTCCCGAGACCTGAGCCACCTGATCTCAGCAGAGCTTCTCACACTTCCCCAGTTTGTAGCTTCTCTATGTAGCCACACGCCCTTCCTTAAATAAAACCCACTTGTTGGCCCCTTTCCAGACTGCGGAATCTCCAGAGATCCCATCTGGTCTCACAAAGAGGTGTTGAGAGGGAAAAAGAGCCCCAGACTTGATTTTGAGGTGAGATGGAAGTTGTTCCATTAAACAATCCCCCCAGGCCAGCAACATCTTGCGTCGCCGGCCGGGAAACCTCCAGAGGAACTCAGCAGCTGTCAGATAAATTCTGCCTGTGGCCACGAAGAGACCGCAGGTGAACAACCATCTCTCTCCATCATTAGTGAGGAGGATGCTGTGATGGGAGGCAGGGATGTCAGGCAGACAGCAGCAGCAGCAGGTTGCACCAGGGTTGGGGATGCTCGGTGGGAATTGCAGAGCGGCCACAAAGCTCAGCAAAGCGCTGGGGTTTGCATGTATTTTCTGCTGGAAACAAGCTTTTCAGGGGGCTAAACCCACACCCCAAATGACTCGTTGGGGATTGCTGAGCATCAAGCTGCAGAGGCAGGAGCCCCACGGCGGGTGCAGGATGGCTGATGTGCCACCTTCTGTAGGAAAGGTTTCCAGAAGGGTTTGCTGCATCCCTAGGGCGGACCCTGCTCTGCAGCCACGTATTTCGGGGAGCCGAGCCTAAGCAGAGCAGGGGCAGGTTTTCCCCTCTATTCTAGCCCGGGATGCTGCAGCAGCCTGACATCCCCACCGCCCACCCCGTCCTGGGGGAGCCCTTGCCCAACTCCGGGGAAAGAGGGGCGTCGAGGAGAAGGGGGGGGGGTGTTTTGCCTGGAGCCGGTGGGTGGCACTGCGTCCCCACGACGCCGCTGCGGACAGTGACATCGGATCCAGGGTGTCAGCCCTGGAGCTCACAGTGTCCCCACGCCGACCGCCCTGGACACAGGCTCAGCCGGCGTGGAGGGACCCCAGCACCTCCTGGGGGGTCTGCACGATGCTGGCCCTGGGTGCCAGCACCCAATGACCCTGCCCGGGGCCCTGAGATCACCCAGGGAGTAAGGTAAGGGGGGACACGTCGCGTCGGGGGAGCGTGCACCCATCCCCGCTCGCGTCCCAGGGCTTCAGCAAGAACTGGGATCCCCCCCTCAAGGTCCCCCTTGGCAGCCCTGGTCAGGCAAGGGTTAATGAGCGATGGGGATGGGAGTAAGGTTCAGGACTGAGGGAGCTGTGCCTTTGCCTGGTGCTTCTTACCCTGCCCTCGTCCCCTGCTGCTGCCGGAGTGCCCACCCTGCTTGGGTGCCGAGGGTGCCCCGATGCCTGCGCTTGCACCCGCTCCTTCATCCCTGCTCCGAGAGGTTCCCGGCTCCGAGATGTTCCCAGCTCTGCAGTTCAAGGAGGTCACCCTGAAAATGACCCTTCTCTGCTCCCCAGCTCTCTGGGGCAGTTTTTTTTCCACCCTGCTCTGTGCCAGCAGCTCTGACTCTGCCCAGCTCCTGCCTGCACAGAGATCAGCCTGGACCCACAGAGCCCCCGGGGGTGCTGCCAGCCCCACGGTGGGGCAAGTGCCTGACAGTGCAGGGGGGGTCCAGGATGTATCCAGCAACAGCAGCTTCGAGGGAAGGTGCAAGCTGAGGCACCCCAAACACCCCAGGGTCCCACAGGCTGTACCAAGCATTGGCCTCATCCTACCTCATCACCCCAAGGAAATGATTTTTGCACAAAAATTTGTGTCATGAGTACCCCTGGGGATCCCAAATTCCCATCCTGGTTGGGATTTAGCTGGTTTTGCAGGCAGAGCTGTGCCCTCGTGCCTGCCCATTGCCCGGCTGGGCACCTCGGGGTGCCCCCAGCTTCCCAAAGGGTGGGAGCCACAGCTCAGGGTTTCCATCCTCATGTGCTCCACCCCAGGTTTGGGTATGGACAAAGCAAAAGAAAAAAAGACCAGTACTGCTTGCACGGGCTTCCTGGAGGTGACAAGGCTGGGTTTGGGGCATTCAGCAGCTGATGGGACCTGCCAAGCATCCCCTGAATTTCCTTCTGTGACCAACGGAGCAAGTGGAAAGTCCCCATAGCCACAGCAGGAGGATGTCCCTGCCCTCCTTGCTGGTCAAAGCCACCGGCCACAAGATGCACAGAGGATGATTTTTGCCCATGGGTAGAGGCTGTTGCTTTGCTGCCAAGCTCCCAAGCTCCTGGTGCTCTCTGCCTTGGCTGTGGCAATCCCCTGGGAGCTAACGCAAGGCTTTTCACTCTCTCCTTCCCTTGGCTTTCGATGATCTGAGTCTGACCTGGGCTCAGCAAAAAAAAGAGCCTGTTTTTAACCGAAGAAATCAAAGTTATGCTTCCCAAAGCATACCTTCGAGGAGTTGATGCTCTGCCCTGCACTGCAGGACTGCTCCCCCAAGAGCTGAGCCTGGTCTCCTGAGCTGCCTTACTTGCACAGCCTTGAACAGAAAAGGAAAATTAAGTGAAAAGCAGAACTGAGCCAAGGAACTTTATTCCTCAGCTCCCTGGGAGCTCAGGTCTCCAGTCTTGGCCCTGTTTTGATCAAATATGTGGCACGTTGGCGAGCACAAGGTGAGGGGCTGGAGGCGAATTGCCATGAGGAGGGGGCAGCAAGGGATGACAGGATGAGGGGGGGTAGGTGCTTCAGCTCCAAAAAAGCCCACACCAGTTGCTACAGGGCATTTTGGGACAGAAGGAGCAGCAGAAGAGTTGCACTGAGCTCACAGTGTTGGAGAGATGATGAGTCCCCTCTGACCAGACTGGGTGCAGGGGTGCTTGGTCCACCCTCAATGCAGCCTTGTGCCCCCCAAAAGGGGTGATCCCCTCATGCTGGGCACCCCTCCATGCTCTTCTCCCAACCCTTGATGCCCACTGAGCACTCTAGGTACCCCCAGAACTGCTTGGGCACCCAAAGAGCCCCCAAAGATCCCATCAGGAAGAGCAAGAGGGGAGGCAAACACATGACAAAACCCTCTTTTGCATTGTCCTGTGCCAACCTGGCTCAGACCCATGGAGCTCCCACTGGGCAGGGCATGCAGCAAGGGACACAGGGTGAGATGAGCCAGTGTCGAAGTGGGGTGACCCTGGTCAGCTGCCGGCTGTCCCGGTCATCGGATGCTCCTGGCGTGCAAAGAAATGGGGTGCTGGTGCAAAATTAGGCAGCAAGGGAGGATGGGCATGGGGGGGAACAAAGCAGAAGTGGCAGATGCCCCTCACTTGCGTGCTGGAGGAGGACCTATGCTGGTGCTGGGTGCTGCACGGTGGGAACAGCTTGCCCGACGAGCCACCGGCTCAGAGACCATGTTGGCAGCGGGGTTGGCACTGACTCCCGCTCCACCCGTCCTCGCAGTTGTCCCTCTGCTCTTTCCAACTGCGTGTCACTTCTGGGAGAGATGGATGGGGAGGTGCTGGCCAGTGTCCCTTCCCACCTCCCCTCCACCTCCCCACCCTCCCATTTGGTGCCAAAGCCAACCCGAAGTCACCTCAACATCTGGGACACCCTGCTCCACCACCATGATCGCCCTGGGTGGCCACGTCCCTGGCTCAGAGCATGGCCTGGGTGGCCACGGTGCGGGAAGAAGGGGGGTCCGTGCACGGGGGACCCCCGGGGATGCAGCCGCGGGGGTTTGCAGGCGCCGCCGGCTCCATGATTGGCGCGGCGGGGGACGAATGCCGCAGCTGAGACGGGGCCGAGGCTACCTGAAGGACCCCGCATGTCCTCAGGTTTCACTCATGACCATCTGACAGCAGCAGCAGCTGCTCTGCCAACAGGCACTCGCTGAGCCAAAGCCTCCAGGAGTCGAAGGAGGAGGGAAATTCTGGCCCTAAAAAGTCTCTCCTTGGGATTTTACTCTCTCCACCCAACAGTAAGTACCGGGGTCAGCCCTGGGCTGATGCCAGGTCACTGGGCAGGGTCTACGGGGTCTTGGATGTCCCTGGGTTTGTCATTCTCGCTGTGCAAGCCACGCTGGGGCTTTTGCCTTCCGAGCGCCGGAGGTGAATCAGAGCAGGACAGCCCCCACAGTTGCTGGGGTGGTGTTCAGGGCTGTAGGCACCCGCCAGACCCCCTTTGCACAGCAAACAGCCTGGGATGGGGGGAGAAAGTCCCCCACAACTGCCCAGGCAGGGCGTGGGGACACGAGTGCCAGCAGCCACTGGGCCCTCAGTGGCCACGGACCTGCTGGCGGGATGAGCGGGGACGACGAGGACGTGACGGGCAACCAGTTTCTGAGCCACCTTCCTACCGGGAGGAAGGGGAGCTACAGGGAGGGCTCAAAAGTCACAAGTCGCCTTTCTCCTGGCTTCTTCTCTTGGAGATCTAAATATAAACCTCGGCTTGGCCAAGCCAAGGTTGCAGGAAAGGTCTGCGGGGTGCCTTGCAGTGTCTCCTTTCTGAATGGCGCCTGTCGTCCCCCCTGGAGTTCCCATCCCCTGTGGGGGAGCAGGGAGAGACCCCCGTGGGGAGATGGGAAGGAGGTGGGACCCCTGTGCCGTGCTGAAATGGTGGTGATGGGGTGACATGGAGGTGGGAGGCTGTCATGTCCCTGTTTGCACGCAGGGGCTGTGGGCTGCGCCGGGCTTTGGGTGCTGGGGAGGCAGAGAGAGCCTAATGTGGGGTTCAGGGCTTGGATCCCGCCATGGGCAGTGAAGAAAGAAGCAGTGCCAAGCCGAGATTTGGCTCATTTTTCGGGGTGCTGTATCGCCTGCCATGGGTGCACGAGGCTGTGCCAAACTCCCGTTGCTCACTGCCCGTGCAGGGACCGCTGTGCACCCCCAGCTCCTTTTCGGGGTTCATCCAATCAGCCACCCTGGTCCCCCCATCCCTCACAACAGCAAACATCCCTCTCAGACAGATCCTGCATCCCTACTCGCAGGCTCCCTAGAGCCGGTGCTGAACTGCAGAGTGAATTTTTCAGAGAAACAGGAGCATCCCCTCCCATGCTTACACCGCTGCCGGTGCAGGTGTGAGGCGTCAGGCTGCGCAGGCAGAGAGAAAATATCCTGTGAGAGAGATGGGGGAGACAGAAATTCCAGAAGACCCTGGGGATGGTGGATGCCATGGTCCTGTTATACTGGGGAGACCCTGCACTGATGGATCGATGCTGCTGGATTTGCGTCCTTTAGTCCTTACTAAGAAAACACCTGATGTTGTAATGGTTCAGGGGGAAAAGGGCATATTTACGGGAAGTGGTTAGAGAACACAAAGTCCTACCTTGCCTCATATTTAAAGAACATTTTCTATTCGCTGGTGCGTGCGTAAGGGTCTGGTGAGCATCACGCAGGGAGCCACTTGAGCAGCTCCATCTCCACTCGGCGAAACTTGCTGGAGTTGGGGGTAGGAGAGCGAGCAGCAGCAGGTAACGACAAGTCATCCAGCATTTTTTGTGCCCAGCAGGTTGGACTTATGGGGTCATTTATGCAGAGGGGAGGAAGGGGTGGGTGCTTTGAGGAGTTAAGAGGGCAAAGATCCCAGCTACAGCTCGGGAAATGCTGGGAAGGGTCCTCAACCTCTGTCTATCCCCCTGATGCTCTCCTTGGTTATTTATACAGACCTTGGGGTCATCTCACCTTCGAGTCCCTTTTCTCCACATCCAAGTGGATCTGAGTGAGATCCCTCGGGAGCTGGAGGTGTGGGGCTTAGAGCGGGGTGTGGGGATGGCTGTGGTGGCTGCAGGCGCCCCGTGTTGGCCCTGTTTCACAGGGTGCCTGGTACGGAGTGTTGGGATGTGGGAGAACGTGCATCTTCAAGCCCTGGGATGCTGCAGGAACCCCAATATTGCAAATCTCGTGGGAGCATCAGGTCCAGGACCTCCTCCCAGTTCTGCTCGTTGGTGATCGCTGTGGGAGCTGGTGGGGCTGTGTCTGGGCTGGCATCCCTTGGAGGTGGCTGTATCGCTGCCCCTCGTGCCCCCCACGTCTGAAGAGGCCAGTGGGGGGTAGCAGGTCATTACAGCCTGATGCCATCCTCCCTTCCCCCACGCCGTCCCCTCATCCCCTCGCTCAGATCTTTTCCAAGCCTGACACGAGAGCTGGCAGGGAGGAGCAGGAGCTTTGGATGACACCCGAGTGCCTGCTGTGGGCAATGGGCACGCACAGGGTCCCCACTTTAACCCTTCCCCGCCTGCTCCAGCCTCCACCACGGCCAAACACATCCCTCCCCTCCCCAAATAAATCCAAGCATCCATCCACCCTGGTGTCCTCTTTCCAGGAATGCCCTCCCAGGGGTCAGTAGGGACAACGGGATGGAAAGAGGTAGTGAAGGACTGATACCCACCCCCCTCCATTGCGCTGCATCCCTCGGCTCCAGGCAGGAGGGGGTTAGTGCGTGGCTGCAGGATGGTGCAACCTCCTATTTCCATCTGCGGCATCGGAGAGTATCTGAGGACTTCACAGCTCCCAGCCCGTGTACGCCACCCCCGCCTTGAAGCACATCGAGGTCCCCTTGCTAGGGCTGTGGGCAAACAGAGATTGAAGTGTCAGTTCAAGCGAATTCAGGACGATAACAATCGATGCATTTTATGAAATTAATTTCCACGTGGCTTATGATGCTGGTGGCAGCAGCAGAGGCACCTCTGCAAGGCGTATTTTTGGGTGGGTTTGCGGTTTATGTCCCTTTGGCTTGTTCAGCATTAAGGACTTGGTTCTCCAAAGGAAGCCAGCGATGTTGCAGGCTCGGCTGCATCTTTGCCTGGAGCTGAGGCCAGGGAGCAGGATCTCATGGGGCACACACAGAGCACCCATCACTGCTGTTGTCCCACCAAAGGTGCTGCTGTGCCGAGCCATGAAACGTTTGATTGTGCATCGCGTCCTTCTCCTCCTCCGTGTAAATCACCCAAGAGCCAGCACAGCTCTTGGCTCGCCGGTGTCCGTGTCCCAAAGTGCTTCAGCAGCTGGGCTGGTGTCCTGGTCTGAGCTAAACAGAACCAGGTGCTGCCTGGAAAGGGGCTGGAGAATGTTTGGAGACCTCCTCTTTGTCTGTCCGAGAAGTGCAGTGTCTAGGAGGTAGAAAGGGGTGGAGCAACATCTCAAGGGCATGGTTTAGGGGTGGATGTGGCATAGAATCATAGAATGGCCTGGGCTGGAAGGGACCTTAGAGATCATTTTAATCCAACCTCCCTGTCGTGGGCAGGGACGCCACCTCTCGACTAGGTCAAGGCAACACGTGAGAACCGAACGGGAATCGAACTCGCGACCTTTGGTGTTTCAAGCACCACGCTCAACCCACTGAGCTAAACCGGCCTTGCTGGGTTAAAGGTTGGGCTTGATGATCTTAAAGGTCTTTCCCAATCTAAATGATTCTGTGATTCCCATAGCAGTGAACTCTTTCAACACAGGCTTAAAATCAAGCGGGCTCTTCTGCGTTTGCCCCATGCAACTACACCAGCATCGCTGGCAACACCCAGTGGGTGACCTTGGTCTGGACCAAACTGGGGGACCATGATGGCACCTGAAGAGCATAAACTTGCCACAGCATCTCAGTCCTCTTGGTGCGGCCAGGGAAAGGCATCCGCCAGCACTGGGCATCGTGCTCCGAGGGCTCCCTTTTGCTCGGTATCGGGCGGGTCGCAGTCGGCACAGCTTCACCCAGCTCCCTGCGGTGACGGGTGCTGCTTGGAAGCATCCCACATTCCTACCCGTGCAGTTGGCTTGAGCCAACACTTCAGGCAAAGGAACAAAACACACCCTGAGGAGGGTCAAAACCCATGGTGGTGACAGCAATCAACGTGAGGGGACGTGTCACTAACGGGAGCCAGCGGTGCTACCCTGGCGAGAGGCTGATGCGAGGCTGGTGTTTGAGCTGCGCAGCCCATGGGACCTTCCAGCCAAGTGCTTGAAAAACTCAGGAATTCAAAGGATAATGCTAGAAAACTAAGATTATTTTTTTTTCTCACTCTCTAAGTATTCTAAGCCCACCGCTGTTTGAAAACAGAAAAGGATTGGGGTGGATTCTCTCTCCGTTTTTTTATTGGTGTTACTTTCTAAGTGAAAACTTAACACCACCTGCTTTAAAACAGGGCAGCCTGAAAACACAGTGATTTTACGGTGGGCTCAGAACTGCCGTGGTGGTGGAGATCCAGAGTCCCGCGGCAGCGTCGCAAGAGACACGTGTTTGCAGGAGAAATTTTGAGAGACACCACATATCTCTCCAGATAGTCTTTGTAATGGAGTTCCAGCAAAGCATTAAGGGACGACAATGTATCTGGGGATAGTAAACATCCGACTCTGAAATAGTACATTATCGTGTTACAGAAAGGGATATCAACTTGTTTATAAAATGGCTAATTTCGTCTGGCGCAACTGAAGGGTGTTTATCCTAGTTACTGCTGGAAACTTTGATAATCTCGAAAATGCTGATGCAGCTCTAGGCCCCAGCTCAGCACGTTGTTAAATCACTCGTCTTGTGTGACGTAGAGCCGATCTCTCCACCCCCTATGCTGTTTATGGGCAGAAAAATAATATTTCACCTTGTGTTTTTTCATTTCCCCCCCGTTATTTTTTTAAAGTTGGCGAAAAGAGAATGGAAAATAAATATGCAGTCCCAGGTCCAAAAATGCAGTCCCGGGGGTCCTCCTGGGATTGGGATGGGCAGCATGGAGGGTGGGTGATGCACGCTCAGGGTGCACGTGATGGGCACCGTGACCGAGCTGTGACTCATCCCCAAACCCTGCAGTCCCAACTGGTCCCCCCTTGCACCATCCTGCCCCACCCTGGTGTCCTCACCAGGAATGAGTGAGTAAGTGCAGTCAGCCTCCGGGTGCTGGTTTGGGTGCAAGCAGTGTGTCCCCGCGGGATCTGGGGAGGAGGGAGCAGCAAAGGGGTGCTCCAGGATTGCGCTTTCCATGTGCAGTGATGACTTTGGGTCAGGGGCCCCACGGGGTCTGGTTTCCAGAGCTCTAGAGCTTCTGGGTGCTGGCTTATCTCCCCAGCATTAATTTCTTGTAGCTACAGGTATGTGGGGCAGCTCTCTGGCCCCGGTTTCCCCCGCTTTGGTGCAGGAGCTCCTTGTTTGGACGCTAATCCCTGCTGCGGATGGTCCCCCCGGGCGCTGGGTACCGCGAGCACTCGGCTGAGCATCGCCTGGCTCCGCTAGTTTTTGGTGATGGAACCCATTCCAGTTGTTTTCTTTCTTGGACTCATCTCCATAACAGTTTCCTCTTTCCAGAGTGTGTCCTGTTAGGAGACTGAGTCTTGCAGATGGGCATGAGCAGCAGCTCAAGGTGTGTCTGATGGTCTTGCTGCAACACTGAGGATACTCAGAGGGTCCCACCGCTGTGTCCCATGTGCTGAGCATCCGCAGAGCTGAGATGTCTCAGAGGCAGCACATCTTCACTTGAGACACCCCAGTCACACTCTTCTGTGTTAACCCAGCCCTGGTGGGGCAATAAGTGCATCTCTCTGAGGTTAACCAAAGGTTTGCAGGGTTTTGGGTTTCCAGATGCTGTCCCAGAGCAACATCTTAGGAAGCAGGAGCAGAGCCCTGGAGCAATGGGCTGAGCCCAACACCTGCATGGGTCAGCAGGATGGGGGGAAGGCCCCTGGCCACCCTGTGTCCCCCACAGCCACATGTCTGCACACAGCAGCCAAGAAAGTCCTTCCCCCTCTCTCTCAGCCCACAGGAGGTTATTTTCTGTCTGGAGATGAGGTGCCAATTCTGGATGGGGTGTCTCTCCGAGCAGTCTCAGACAGGACCCTGCCATCCTTCTGTCTGCCCACGTTATACAGAACCTATTACGCAGCATCTCTGGTAGCTTCCAAACCACCTCCGTTATTTTGGAGGCTGATTTATTTGTGCAGCCTCCAAGTAGCAAAAATATCAGAGGAAACTGAATTTCTATCAGAGCAGGAAAGCTGATGGGGCAATAGTCTGCCTTTAACAAGGGACTGAAGGAGGACCCAGGTCCTGGGCCAAGCTGGGGCTGAGCCCCACAGGACCACCGGGTCAACTCGTGCCCAGAGCAGCACCTGTTGCTGCACCCCAACTGCTTTTACCTATCGGAGGTGCAAAGAGTTTGATCTGGGTTACTTATAACAGCTGCTGTGAATGCGCCAGGATGTGCCAGGAGCGGACGGGTTGCTCACTCCGTCCCCGCAGCTCAGGATGGCTGGTCCCAGGGTGATCCTCTCCACTTGGGGGGTGGGAGCCATCTGTCTACCCCACACTGTGCCACATCTACGCTGGTGTGGGAACTGGGCTTGCTGGGGGAGAGAGGGGTGCTGAGCCAAGCCCCTCATGGACCCCACATTTGCCTCTTAGCTCCTTCTCTTTAAGGATCAGAGATGCTGATGGCTCTAGGGCTGCAACGTGCAGGAGTTGGGCGTAGGCTGAAGTCCAGGATCTCTGGGGGGCCACAAACGAGTCAGAGCAGGACCAGACACTGCAAAAGATCCCCAAAAGCCACAAAGCATTTCCCAGGGTGACATTCCCTTCAAGGACTCCCAGCACAGCTTTGGGCAGTGCCGCCAACCTCCAGCATCTCCCACCACAGCTGCAAGCCCTGTGCCAGAGGCTGCTCTATCAGCAGCTGGACCAGCACGGCAAGGTGGCTTCAGCCCAGCGAGAGCAAGAGGAGGCACAGACCAAAAGAGAATGCGGTGCCGCTCGCTCGAGCTCCCCTCCTGCACGGGGAGGAATGAGCGGAGTCATGGGGCTGCAGAAACCTGACGCCCGCGGTGATCGCTGGTGGCAGCTGGAGGCACAGGCACCAGGACAGGGCATGGCTGGGTGTTTGGAGGGGCAGGAGGCTCCAGGCAGCTCCATGCAGCTCTCTGTGGATTAAAGCCTTGGAGAGCAGGGTGCTGCTGAAGGGGCTGGAGCCCTGCAGAGCTCTGGCATGGCCCTGTAACGCAGCCTTGCCCTGACAGCTCTGCAAAACCCTGTGTCCAGGGAAACTGAGGCTGCTTAGACCAACAAGTTCCTGTGGATCCTCAGAGTCCCCAGGAGATGGGGTGGTCCCTCCCATGGGTGCCGTGAGTCCTGCTGAGCAGGGCAGTGCGTCCCCCGTGGGACTCGGGGTTGTAGAGCCAGACACAGCCCCATGATTTTAGCTCGAGCTTTGCAGCCACTGGTGTCAGGGGAATGCAAAGGGCAGGTTTCCAGAGCCGCTGAAACGGGCATAAATCCAGAATAACTCTGGGTGAGAAGCACCAATGTTTAAATATAAAAATCGCTGCTCTTGCCACCTGATTTTTGATCATTTTTTTTTTGTATTCCAAATGGCAACTCCTATCTCTCGACCAGCTGCGTTTTGAACATACATCAAAGTCCTAGTGCTGGAGCCGTGAAGGGGCTGTTAAACACTGTGATGAAGGTGGTCCCTGCCCAAGAAACGTTGCATCTGGGGACCAGTCTCTGCTTCATCCCCAGGGCTGGATGCCATGGCGGGGCAGGGGTTGAGCACTGTGCTGCTGTGGGGATTGCAGAAGAAAATCCTTTTTTCCCACTGAGATTCAGTTTGGCAATGACAGCAAGGGAGCGTGGTGGTTTCTAAAATGTAGTTATCTTGCGCTGCTCGAAATCAATACTGCCCTTTGCCATTGCTTTTATCACTCGGTTTTATAATCACCGTCAGAACACGTCAATACCATTAAGCACCCAGAGTCTCTCTTCCCATCAGGGCTATAAATGTCCAGTTCTTAATTACAAAGGGCTGAAGGTTTCCAGCTCTCAGGAACTATTGATCCTAAAGCGTTTTTGGGGAAGCAGGTGCTCGGCAGCCTCACATAAGTTTCTGGTGCATGGAGGAATCGTCGCTTGCCGGTGGGATGCTCGTTTTGGGGAGGGTGAGGCACAGGAGTGCATCTATCCCAGTATTCCTGCAAAGCGAGATTGAGCGTTATGGTGTAACTGGTACAAGTTGGGGTTTATGGGGTGGGCAAAACCAAGGCAAGATGACTCAAAGCAACAGACTTTCTGGTGTCTAGGAAGACTTTGCCAGGTGTTTTGGCCCCGCTCAGGGCACAGCAGCCTCTTCCTCCAGGTTTATCCACCCAACTGGTCTCCGATTTTCTCTCTCCAAGTCCTGTTGTTGTTTCAATGATCAGTGGAGCCACCCTTATCTCTCCCAGATGGCCCATCCTGTTCCTGTCTGGGGAGTAATCCTGATCTCTGTAACATTAGAAAGTGACATTATTGCCTTGCTTTTTGGCTCAAGATAAGACTTTAACCCTTTCACCTTGCGAGTGGAGCCGTCTGGCACTGCGGGTTCCTACCAGCAGGTTCTGTGAAGTGGCCACTGACCCTTGGTAGGGGCAAGCTCCTCTGGCTGAGGAACCTCTTTGACACCACACGTTGCTCACGTGAGGTGCAGAAGGAAAGCTGCAGATGCCTTGTAGCAGAGGGGAGACAGCTGGAGCGGTGCCGCTGATGCTGAAGGTGTGTGTTTTGTCAGACAACCCTGTCAAGGTTGTGAACGTGCACGTCTAACAACAGCCAGGTGGTGCCAGGGATACCAACTGCTCAGCTCAGGCGGCGCTCAACATGATGGTGCTTGTTGATTAGAAGCTGAATGAGAGTCTAGGAAGAGGAAGAGGAGCACACAGGGTGCTCCATCCATCAACGATCCATGAATAATAATCTTCCTTGGAAGTTCAATATTTCCACAGGAAACCAGTTTGCAAAAGCCCAACGAGATCCTGCCACCCCCAGGCTCCAAGGGGATGGCAGCGACCAGTTGGCTTTGCCTTCTCAGCACCCCCTCTCTCCACAGGCTGGGCGCAGGCGTCCCGGGAGCAGAATGAGAGGATGGCCGGCCTGCCGCACATCCCGGGCCCCGAGAACCTCCGCCCCTTCACGCCCGCCTCGCTGGCTGCCATCGAGCAGCGCATCGCCGAGGCAGAGGCGCTCAAGATAAAGAGGCAGCACATGGAGCTGCCCGAGGAAGAGGAGATCAAGCCCAGCAGCGACCTGGAAGCCGGCAAGAACCTGCCCCTTATTTATGGTGACCCACCTCTAGAGCTCATCGGGACCCCCCTGGAGGACCTGGACCCTTTCTACAAAGATAAAAAGGTGAGGGGCAGAGCTTAGCCCATGGTGGACTTGGCGTTGGATGTAAGTCCCAAAAAGAAGACCAAAGTGTGGATCTCCTCTTCTTTCCACCATAGCACAGCGTCTCATCTGAGCCCATCTTACTGATCCATAGCCTCAGAGAAGCCCTGTGGTTGCTTCTCCTCCAGAGCAGACCATCTGTTCCTCGGCAAAACCTCAAGCCATTGGTGATCCAAAGCACACACAGATGTCTCACATCTAATGGCAGCTCTTGATCCAGGGGTGCTTCGGGGGTGTGCAGAAGGGCTAACTCATCTCTCTCCTCTCTTTTCTCCACAGACATTCATAGTCCTCAACAAAGGCAAGGCCATCTTCCGCTTCTCGGCGACCCCTGCCCTCTACCTGCTGGGGCCCTTCCACCCCATCCGCAGAGGAGCCATCAAAGTGCTTATCCATTCATATCCTTGCCCTCTGTGATGCTGCCAGGTCAAACCCTGATGCTTAGAGTGAAAACAGCCCCGAGGGAAGTGTTTCATGATGGTGTGGTGAGCACATCTCCTGGACTGGCCCCTACCATGGCCAGGACCCACTGCCCAGCCATCCCAGTGCTTTGGTCCCTTCCCAAGGAGTAGGTGCTTGAAGGCTTTGAGCACCTTAGTGGCACCAAGAGCTTAATCTTGGCTGGAGAAGGGAAGAAACCTAGGTGGTGGAACTTCCTAGGAAGAGGTTCAGCACCTCTCAGGTCTGGACAGACTTAGGAAGGAAGAAAAATATTTACAGGTCAGAGGATCCTGTCCCACCAGGGAAGTGGGTGAACTGGGGAGCTGAAAGGATGCTTTGGGGAGAGGAAAGACCGAGGAACCAAGACCTTGGGGTACAGGGAAGGAGGCAATTTGGGCAGTGCCGAGGCTTTTGGTGTGAGGCAGGCAGAGATGGAAAGACAAGAAAGGACCCCAGGGGCAAGAGGGTCACTAGGACGGGTGGGCGGTGATTCCAGCAGAGCTCTGGTGCCACAAGTGTTGGTGGTCAGGAGGTAGGAGGAAGAAGAGGGGGTGTTTGTGGCAGAGGGGTCAGACAAGCAGGGACTGCTATACCCTGGGGTGATGGAGAAGGAGCACAGGGAACAAGAAGGGAGGCAGAGATAGCACCATAGAGCTGAGGAGGGGAGCATAAAGGGCAGGGAGGGGGCCAGGACCATGCGTGGACTAAGGGGAAAGTGAGCGCAGGGCTGAGCCGGGAGAGAGCTGCAGGAGGAGCAGATCAGGGCATGGGGCCAAGGTGGGAGCCGGGACAGGAGGTACTTGGCTTCACAACCCTGGGAAGGGGGGAAACTAGGCAGCAGTCGCAGCATTTCTCCTTGACCAGGTTTTAAATTATTCAGCATGTTCATCATGATCACGATTTTAACCAACTGCGTGTTTATGACGCTGAGCAATCCCCCGGCGTGGTCCAAGAACGTGGAGTAAGTCCCCGTTTACTGAGACCTCCCCAGCCATGGGGACCAACCCAGCTTGGTCATCCTCGGGAGGGACAGGACCAAGGCTGGGAGAGGGTTGGTGGGATCCAGGCACCCTCTAGAGAAAAGATGTCATTGGGAGGTTCTGGTGGCCCTTGATCTCAGAAGGGATGTCCACGCTCTGCATTGGACACTGCGAAGAGGAGTGTTTCAGAGCTCCCCAAAATCTGGTGGGGTCCCTGTGATGGGAGACCACTGCAGAACGGGTTGGGTTGGGTCAGGTCAGCAGTGACAGTCTGGAGAGGCTGAGCAGATCCACCAGTCCAAGGAGCATGGACAACCAGCCCCAGGTGAGAAGGGGAAGATCCAGCATTTTCTGCAGTGGTTCTGCACAGTCAGGTGTCAACAGGGTTTTACAGAGAGCATGGTGATGTTGGGACAACAGCAGGGGCCAGAGATGTGGCAGAATAGTCACCAAAGGGATTGGTACCTCAAGATGTCCCAATTTATCTCACGAGGTGAGGTGGAAACCTCTCCCAGTGCTGAAGCACCTCAAGGACACATCAGGCCATGATTGTGAGTCCCCAAACTCAGCTCCCTGAGATGATCCCACTGGCAGGGGTGGACAAAACCTCATCCTGAGGGGGCTCTTGGAGCATCTCCCAAGTCACCATTCCCATTTCAGATACACTTTCACTGGGATATACACCTTTGAGTCCCTCATCAAGGTACTGTCGAGAGGCTTCTGCATCGACGACTTCACATTCCTGCGTGACCCATGGAACTGGCTGGACTTCATGGTCATCTCCATGGCGTGAGTTTGATGGGATGGGGGGGAGGACAGGAGGTCTGACCACTGCACCCTAGGGGGCAACCTGAAGAGGAGGGCTGAGAAGCAGTGGGGTGGGTGACTGGCAGAGCCCCTGAAGCCCTCTCTTCTCCTGTCCTGTAGCTACATTACTGAGTTCGTGGACCTGGGGAACATCTCTGCTCTCAGGACCTTCCGCGTCCTCCGTGCCTTGAAAACCATCACCGTGATACCAGGTAGGACTTAAAGAAGAGGTCTCCTCTCCACATGTTCCCCTTCCTGGAGCTCAGGTTTTCCCACAGTTCACAGCAACTCCTTGTTCTTTCGACAGCTCTAAGAGAACACAGAGGGAATTAGGTATTCAATACTTATAATAAT
The DNA here is from genome assembly GCA_020746105.1 of Trogon surrucura. Taxonomy (NCBI): domain Eukaryota; kingdom Metazoa; phylum Chordata; class Aves; order Trogoniformes; family Trogonidae; genus Trogon; species Trogon surrucura. The sequence goes on from CM036639.1 coordinate 4,583,364, forward strand.
TTTCCACATAATTCAGCTTCTGAATTATGCTGATTTTACCTCTTGGAATGAGCTGCTCTCACTCTGTAGTTTGGCCAGGGAAAGCCCCTGAGGAACCAGAAATGCTGTTTCAAGGGCTCCTTGGAGATGCCTGGAGTGGGCTTGTGCTCACCTTGTGTTTACAGGCTCGACTAACCCACATGCTTTGCTTGGCCCTTGGAGCCATAAACTCAGTTTTGTCCCCACTTTTGACTGCTCTGGTGCTAGGGTTGAGATAATTAACGGGTGTCAGTGCAAGAACCACATGGCGAGGGCTTAACATCACCCCAAACATCCAGCCTACAGTGTTGGGAGCACGTTATCAAACACCTCTGATGGCTGCTTCCCAAATTTGATGCCATTTCAATACCCTGCTTTGGTACCACCTAGCACAAGCTCACAGAAATGATAGGTCAGACCCCATGAAGAAGCATGAGATTGAACTGAAAATGATAATTTCTCGTGGATGAATCAGTTCGTGCGTCCCTGCAGTTCCCAGATCTTTCAGGCTCATTTCTGAATGTGTTTTGCCTCGGTCAAACAGGCTAAAAATTGCATTTAGCAAAACATAAGCTGCTGTTGCTGTTTCTTTCTGGAATAACATGCCCCCAAGAGGCTCTGCAGAAATAGCAGTTGCAAAAATAAGCTGGTTTAGAACATCTGTCCTCAGCGGTCTCCCAACATAGACAAGGCCTTGGAGAACAGGGTTTTACCTCAATGGTTGGGCGAGGAGGGCTGGCACGGTGACAGGGCTGAAAATCCTGTGTCTTTGGAGAATTGCCTCCGTGGGAGAAAGCTCTGTGCTCAGAGCTGCTTTTAAGATCAACGTCAGGACGTCCTGGCATCATCCATGTAGCCCTCAGGTGATAGGAGCAACATGCTGGGGTGGAGAGATGAGTCAATCTCGATGCTTAACACAGATGTCGTGTCATCACCTTCACTCGGATGAGTTGGGCTTTCTCCAGCTTGAAGGGATCGGGCTGGAGGGTCCAGCTGGGCTCCAGACCCATGGGACAGCAGCTCGTGGGGCTGTGGCACCACGGAGGCTTTCCTGAAGCTGAGAGAAGTGCTCAGCATCTTCCAGCCAGGCTGGCAAATAGTTTTCCCGTGTGCCACAGCAAAGTGGTCTGCCTGAGCGGTTTGGGCCAAAAAAGACCAGGTTGTGGCATTTGGGGAAAAAATAAAGCCAAAAGGAACTGACCGCTGCCAGGGTGGGGTGGGTTTTGGCTTGTGATACCCCAGTTAAGGTTTGCACAGAGGGGCTTGGTTGGCACTGGTCTAAGGGTGACAGTATTGGGAGAAGTGCTTCTGCTGCCCAGCCACCTGTGAGGACAGAGGGACAAAGCGAGGCACAGAGCTGGAGGTCTGAGCACAAGGGGTGACCTCGGCGACACCACCTGTCCCCACCAGATTCAGCACCTTTTGGGAACATCATAGCATGTTCTCCACAACTAGCAAATGAGCGATTAACTCAGTAGTGACATCTCCCCCCCAGGGCTGAAGACGATCGTTGGGGCTCTGATCCAGTCGGTGAAGAAGCTCTCGGATGTCATGATCCTCACCGTCTTCTGCCTGAGCGTGTTCGCCCTCATCGGTCTCCAGCTTTTCATGGGGAACCTCCGGCAGAAGTGTGTGCGGTGGCCACCCCTCAACGACACCCTGCTGGGGGACGTGGGGTTGGACAATGACACATTGGCCAACGCAACGCTCTACGGCAACTTCACTGACGCCATCGCCGGCAACTTCACCGATGACATCACCGGCAACTTCACCAGCAACTTCACCAGCAACAGCACCTTTGATTTCGAGGCCTACATCAACGATGAAGGTAAACGCTCGTGCATCCCCTTCTCCACTGACCCATCACCCTGGCTTGCTCCTTAGCTCCCTCGCTCTTCTCCCATGTCAGACCAAGATGGTTTGCTCTCAGGGACCTTCCTGCAGCAGAGGTGGCTGATGGGTGAAATGGGGGTTGTGCATACTCACAGGATCAGATGGGATCAAACATTCCTTTCCAGAGAAAATGCAGTCCCCCTGACCAAGCTAAACTCCTCCAGAAATGTTTCACCATGGGAAGGCCTGGACAAACCTGTGTGTCCATCTCTCACACTTGCTAGTGAGGGTACAACCTCCCCATCGAGGTAGGCACTGGTGAAGAGCTGCTCCATCTGCCTGGTCACAGCAGAGGGGCTAAACCCTCCAGGAGCTGATAGGACTTCGGGTGGAAAACTAGAGGGAAGGATGCAGGAATGACATTTCTCAACCACTTGCACTGCTGCATCACAGTTGGGACCTTCCCAAGTACCACTGAGCATTGCAGGCAACACCACGACAGGCAGCAGGAAGGGAAGGAGGGAGAGGTGGGATCAAGCACAGGTCCTCAGACAGGTCTCCAAGTTTGCTACTTTCCTACCTCTTCTTTGAAACAAGTTTGGCTCAAAAAAGCACAGTGGGTTTTTTTGTTTGTTCTTTGGTTTGGGGGTTTATAAACTCCATGAAAACGTAAAAACCTGCCTGGGAGAACTGCACAGTGCTGGGATGCTCCACAAACATGTTTCATGCCTCGTTTGGGGCACTCGGCAGAGCTCAGCAGAAGGTCGGGTTACGTCTCGACTGCGTTTTGCCCAACTGTACAAGTAGCTCTGGCATTAATTACAGGAAGGCTTCCTGGTAGGGGTGAAAATTCAATATATAGGCCCTAACAAGTGCAGTGCAAATAGCAACAGCACCCTGCGGCCATGCGTTCAAGTTGACAGCTATTGGGGCCAGGCCAAAAACTTACCACTGGAGTTTCACAAGCGGGACATCTCCTTGATGATCTCACGTACGTTAAATAAAAGCCTGGTGGCACGAAGCCAAGCAGAGCTGGGGATGCTTTGAGGAAGCTCCAGAAATCCCTGGGAGGCCCCTTGAAGGGCTGTGCTGGGTGATGCTCAGGATGAGGTCCAGCTGCCCTCTGCCATGTCCTGGGGTGGGCATCTCCAGGTGCTCATCTATGTGTCCTGGGGACAGGTGACCCCTGGTGGCATCACTTGGCAGCTCCTGTGGCTCTAGGTCTGTGCCCAAGCTGTAAGGAGATTTAAGGACCTCTGTGAGCAGGATGGGCTTCTCCACCAGACGGAGGCTGGGTGGGGTGGGAGCAAAGAAGGGAGGTGATAGCCATGGAGCAGACCATTTCCTCAGGCTTTTTTGGGACCCCTGGAGTCCCCCATGCTTGGTACTTGTACGTCTTCCAGCAAAAGAGCTTCCAGCCCTGGTTCTAGAGCACAAGTCTGATGAGGAGCACCTGAGGGAATGGCAGTTGTTCAGTCTGCAGAAGAGGAAGCTGAGGGGAGACCTTCTAGCTCTCTGCAACTCCCTGACAGCAGGTTGTAGCAAGCCGGAGTCAGTCTGTTCAACCAAGTAAAAAGAGATAGGACAAGAGGAAATGGCCTCAAGTTGTGCCAGGGGAGGTTTAGCTTGGATATTAGGAAAAGCTTCTTCACAGAAAGGGTTATCAGGCATTGGAAGGGGTTGCCCAGGGCAGTGGTGGAGTCCCTGTGCCTGGAGGTATTTAGGAGTCATGTAGACATGATGCTCAGGGATCTGGTTTAGTTGAGGACTAAGCGTTAGGTCAATAGTTGGACGCAATGATCTTAAAGGTCTTTTCCAATCTGGGCAATTCTGTGCGATTCTTCAACCACATGCTAACCCACCTTCCCAGCAGACCTGACCCTGGCCAACCTGGATGTTTCCAGACCTCTTTATGTGCTTGGGAACCATCAAGTTGGGTCGGTGAAACAACGCCATGACCTCTCTGAGCTACTGCCAAGTTTTTCCCTGCAAATAGCAAAGTCAGCAGAGAGGAGATAACCCAGTGCCCAACGCTGGGAGCCGGGGAATTTCCCTGACAGAGAGGAGCTGTCAAGAATTTGAAAATCAATGTTGTTATTTATTTTAAATTTTTTAATTTATTTTATTTTATGTCTTGCTCTTTTCCCAACCACAAAGCCAATTTCTACTTTCTGGAGGGAGCGCTGGACGCCCTGCTCTGTGGGAACAGCAGCGATGCTGGGTGAGTGCAGCTCATGCTGACGTCCCCTCTGGCTCCCCAGGAGGGGCTGAGGCAGCCCAGGGGACCACTGGGATAGGATGGCATGGCATGGCATGGTATGACATGGGATAACATGGCATGGGATGACATGGCATGGGATGGGATGGGATGACGTGGGATGGGATGAGATGGCATGGGATGGCATGGGGGTTAGGAATGTGGCTCTGCAGAGGAATGGTCCAGGAATCCCAAGGGCGGGACATCCTGACGGTATCATCTTGGGGGGTTCTGCTGAAGCATCTCAGCTCCTCCAGGGATGGGGCATCTTGCTGCAGGGGCAGGAGGGGCAGCACCAGGGGCTCACACCAGCTGCTCCCACGGCTCCTTTGGTAGGAAGTGCCCTGAAGGATACCAGTGCATGAAGGCAGGGAGGAACCCAAACTATGGCTACACCAGCTACGACACCTTCAGCTGGGCTTTCCTGGCCCTCTTCCGCCTCATGACGCAGGACTTCTGGGAGAACCTCTTCCAGCTGGTAGGCACCACATTTTTTTTATCCTTTCAATGCTGGCCCTGATATAGGATAGGTAAAAAGTCACTTGACTGGAAACTTGGAGGACCTTGTCCTATGGTTTACAGATCTAACCAGGATGAGCAGAGATGGTGTATGGTCCCATCCAGTTCCCCAACTTGAGTGCGATGGGCTTTCCAGGGCAAAGCCCAGGTGTCCTTTAGCAGTGATGTCAGCTGTGTCATGGAAATCAGGGATTGATAAGAGTATCTAGTACATCTCTGGCTTGAGCTGAGAGGGTAAGGGGGGAAAGCTAGGTTGTTCATCTCCTGCATTGAGGCATCCTCCAGGGAGAAGCTGCAGACACCAGATGACCCTGGGTCCGGAGACAGCTTAGATAAAACCAAGCAGTTGTCCAAAGGCTACACGTGGCCTCTGGGAATGATTATACCCAGATCTGGAGTTAGAAAAGGACCACGTTTTTTCCCAAAGGTGAGACCTGACAAGTTGAGGACTGGGAGGCATCAGCCCCCGTCACCACAAAGTGAATCTCTAGTGAAATATTTGTTGCTTCTCCCAGCCCACGTAGCACAAAGCAGCGCAGCTGGGTCTGCAGAGAGTTCTGGTCTTCCAAGTCCTAACCCAGTGCCATGGGCTGCAGGAAGGTCAACTGGGCAATGACCACCCTCGAGAAAGATGGGAGTAAAGGAGCAAAATACTCTGCTCCTACCACAAATGGGAGGATGCCCTGGTGCAAGACCTTTCATTGGAGGCATAGTGCCAAGGTGGTGTGACAGCCCATGTCTCTTCTTTCCACAGACACTGCGTGCAGCAGGGAAAACATACATGATCTTCTTCGTGGTGGTTATATTTCTTGGTTCCTTCTACCTCATCAACCTCATCCTCGCAGTGGTGGCCATGGCTTACGCAGAACAAAATGACGCCACGTTGCTGGAGGAGCAGCAGAAGGAGGAGGAATTTCAGCAACTCATGGAGCAGCTGAAGAAGCATCAAGAGGAGCAAGAGAAGATGGTTGGTGGAAAGTGTGGAGGCCAAAATGAGGGAATAGGGAGAGAAAAGGGGAGACAGTGACAAGCATGATGGTGCCTCTATTTATGTAAAATCCAAGAATTAGTCCCTACTCACTGCAGGGGGGCTGGACTAGATGACCTTTGAAGGTCCTTTCCAATCCAAATTATCCTGTGGTTTTATGAATAACAGGTTAGAGGAGACCTCAAGGACCATCTGATCCAACCTTTCTTGACAAAAACACAGTCTACACAGGAGATATTTACTCCATCGTGGTCCCAGATGTTACCTTACCCCCTTTCTGGTCCTTGGGAGTCTCTTTTCAGCACAATATGCCTATAAAAACACGGGGAAAAGCTCCTGTGGTGTCTGATACTGCAGCCCAGTCATTTTCTGTTTCCAGTCTTCAGTCTGGTCTACGTCAGCCACATCCGCAGGGGACATCCTTGAAAATCTGTTAGTCTGGGCAAGAGACCAGCTTCCTTGCAGGTAGAGGGAGACACAAAACAATATTTTCCTTTCTCTAGAGCCTCTATCTCTCATGACTTATCTGTGCAGAGCCACAACATCCTCTGAGGAAGTGGCTGCTCTTATCTGGCTGTTGCTGTTTGCAGGATGGGTCCAAGCAAGCCCTGCCCAAGGGATGGGGACGGGGCATAAAGCTGGTGCTGCAGCCACTTCCCTGAGCAAATTAACCAGAGAGTTGCCCAAAAGCTTTATTAAGGGATGATACTCTACTGTCACCTAAAGAAACGGAGAAGACAGAGGGAATAAGGCAAGGGCCAAGTGCCAACAAGAAATGGGAACCGTGTTGTATCTCAACGACGTGCAGTGGGAACGGTGATATTCTCACTCTGCCATGGCATCTGTAGGGCTACCAGAGGGTGTAGTAAACTTAATACGTAGCAAACTTAATACTTTAGTAAACTTAATACTTAAGTATTAATACCACCATTGGAAAGGAAAAAATTAAAATCAGAAAGAAGCAGTTGCACACACAAACAAAAGCCTAATAAAACAACATTTGGGGGGGGGGGGGGGGGGGGGGGGGGCGGAATTAAATTTTGACCCGAACAGTCACAAATTCAGTGCAAGTCCAAAAATCTTGAATGCTGCATTTTAGCAAGAACCTTGAAGATTTTGCTGCTTTCCCAGTTGGGATGGAAGCACGTTTCAAAGAGTAAAGTTTCCTGCAAGGCAGAAATTAGAAGATTTGCACAGTTTTGTCTGTATAATTTATTCCCCCTGAACGAAAGTTGGACAGATCTAACACTGTTGCGTGGAGAGCTCGATTACGGTGGGGACTGTAAGAGTAAGGGAAAAGATTCTGACTTCAGTTTAGCCACTGTAAATTGTTATTCCTCACTGCTGCTAGTAAGGATCTGGGTTTGCTGCCCAGGTCCTGCAGCAGCAGAATTTAGAGCCACAAAGTGCTGCCCACGAGGGTCCCAGAGCTCCATCCATCCCCCTCCTTCGCCTGGTGCCCAACGGTGGCTGTGGGCAGCTCCCGACAGCCACAGCCAGGTGGGTGACGGGGACCTGGGTTGCTGCAGTTGCAGGACAGGAGATCCAGCAGCGGTTCCCTGCCCGGCAGCCTGGCCGAGAAGGAACGTGACTCTGACCCGAACAGCGACCAGGAGAAGGCAAAGGACTGCAACGGGCAAGTGGTCCCCAAGATCAGGCTGGAGAGGTCGGCTTCGGTGATTGAGGTATGTGCTCAGCTCTGTCCCTGCTGTCCCTCCAGGGTCCCCACCCCAGTAAATCCCAGTGGAGGGACAGTTTGTTGTGGGTTGGGTCCTACAAGCCTTTCTGCAGCCCACCTGTAGCTCCCAAGGTCTCTCCAGACCATGCCCTTCCTTCTGCCTGCTCTAAGTGCATTACTTAGCCTACAGCTCTCTGCATTCATTCCCCGGGGCCTCTTCTCCTTCTAGTCCAACCCAACCAACGAGACGGAGAAATCAGACCACAACCACCTGACTGTGGGCAACCAAGATGGGCCAGGCCTCGAGAAGAGGGTGGGGAGCGCCATCAGCGTCATCTCCAACGCAGTGGAAGGTACATCCTCCCCCAGCCTGGGTGAGGGCTGTGTTTAGCCCAACTGTGGTGCGTTAGTGGGCTTGGGGTGCCCAGCACACACCAGTGTGCTGTCCCAAACCTCCAGCCCCATGCAAGGGATGACCCTAGACCTGTGTTCTGCACGTGTGGTCAGTGCACTGCAGCGATGCTCGAGGAAGGCTTTCCATCCCAGCTCGCTAGGATGGTGCATGGAGGCAAAAATATCTCAATGCAAGTGATTACAACAGTCTCCAGAGTCAACGGAGAGCTGTTGAGTGGATTCCAAAGAGCTCCTCTCTCAATTCCAGCGAAAAGTACTGTAAACTCAGCAATAACAGGCTTCTCAGCACTGTCCTCCTCCCTTAGAATGGGCACCAAACCCTCTGGCCACCCCAGAGAAGTTCTTTTCCATGTGCCTGCAATCTCAGCGTGGCAGGGACACCCCAAATCCTGTCCAGGTACTGAGAGCAGGATGAGACCCACAGTTCTCTGACTGACCTGCCTTGCCATCCCTCTCTGGTTTGGAGGGTGAGGTCTGCCACGTCACTGTGCCTGGACACGGGAAGGCTCCTCCTTTCAGCCCTCATATTAAACTCATAGATGGTCTAGAGCTGGTTCAGCACCTCAGGAGAGGTCTCTTCAAGGGGTCAGCACTTACCTCATGCAGGGGAGGAGAAGTTAAGCCTACACTTATGTCATTTTCCTACACTTATGTCGTTTTTCTTTGCTGCCCTCAGAGCTGGAGGAAGCTCACCAGAAGTGCCCACCCTGGTGGTACAAATTTGCCCACACATTCCTGGTGTGGAACTGCTGCACTCCGTGGGTGAAGCTGAAAGAGTTTGTCAAGCTGGTGGTGATGGACCCCTTTGTGGACCTGGGCATCACCATCTGCATCGTGCTCAACACAGTCTTCATGGCCATGGAGCATTACCCCATGACGGAGGAGTTCGAGAACGTGCTGACCGTGGGGAACCTGGTAGGCAGCTGGTGGGCACCCCGTCCTTCCCTGTTTAAAGCCACAGTGGCCACCCCGTCCATCCTACTGCCATTTTTGTCACCTGAAGAGCGTGAATGAATGCCTGGAAACAGGTCCCAGCTGCTGAGAAAATGCTTCAGGGGCCTGTTCACAGCATCCCTGTGATGGGTTGAGCCATCCAGGATGGCTCGGGTCAAGGGATGTGAGAGGGAGGTGGGATCCATCAGTCCCTGCTCCCCTTCTTCTGCAGTTTCTGTCTTTCTTGGTACCTCTTGGTGATGCCAAAGTGGCCATGACCTTGCCAAGCTCTCCTCAGCCATCCCCTACATTACAGCCCAGGGTCAGGCATGAGCTGCTGACACCGCAGTGTCCTCACGATGCTGGGTGGCCGCGTGGCAGAGCAGGGGCGAGTTCAGATGCTGGGAGCAAACGGGTCCCCATGGAACAGGAAGCAACAGTGTTAGCACCATAAAACAAACAAAAATTAAAATAAACCAGGACTTTTCCCAGTGAAATCACTGCAAATCTGGGCTGTCCTGACTTCATGGATGTTGTTAGCAACCAGCCATGGCTGCTCCTGTTTGGAGCTGGAGTAAACCCATTTTAGCTGGATGCAATCTGCTGGTGGGACCAGTCCAGGAGCTCTGGGAAATGCAGCTAAGGGGTGGCAGAGCTCACTGCCTCCTCTCCCACCACCTTGCCCTTCTCCGGCACCTACCGGGACCTCTCTGGGCACAAGCCCTGGAGTGACCCATGCTGGTGCCTGGGTGGGCAGGGTGACACTCAGCACATAGCTGCTTTGTCTCTGGTTTCATTCAGGAAATACAAGGGGATTAATTGGCCGTTGCTCAAAGCACAGCCGTGCTGCAACGCTGGCTCCAGCTTTTCCTTTAGGCCAGCGGCGATTTTTGGCTGCACTTAGACCCCAAAGCCAGTGGGGGATTTGCTGAGGAAGGGATGGGAGCAGGAGAAGCAGCTCCCGCCGAGCCACGATCTCCACCCACAACTCCTGCCTGTGCCCGAGATGATGAAGGCTGCCGCGCCTGGTGCCTGTCTCTCTGCAGGCAGAGAGACGTCCAGGCTGTAAGCAAAGAGGTCAGGGATTAACTGGCAGGAGTAGGAAAGGGGACATTCTTGAGCCTGGCATCAAAGGGACACGTCGGGGAGCATCCTGCGGGATGGTGACACCAAAGAGTCCCTGCGGTAGAGGAGCATGGACACGTGCATCCCAATGTGACCCACAGCCAGGGCAAAATTTGTCACTGGTTCCTCTCTGTACAAGCAGAGGATACTAATTGTGGCATTGATGATCCCGCTCTGGAGTGACGAGGTAATGTACAGCACCCTTGTTTTCCCAGGAAAAGAGTGATGTGTAAAAACTGGATCAGCTTCCACAGGAAGGGGCAGGAGCATTCCAGTAGCATCCCAGTTCCCAGTGCCGGGGATATGTGATTCATCAGTCATTTGAAGTGGGTCCCTTTGCCAACGAAACTCTTATATTTCCACCTGCCAACACACACCTTTGTGTCTCTCCAGAAGAAATCGGTCACCAGTACTCCCAGCCCGGCTCCACGAGCCACACTGGGCAGCATCTGGGGGAGTTTGTTCCCAACTGGGAGTGGACCCAATGAGATGAAAAACTTTGGGAATATACCAAGACAATAGGAAACAGCCTCAAGCTGCTCCAGGGGACGTTTAGATTGGATATTGGGAAAAATTTCTTCACTGAAAGGGTGGTCAAGCCCTGGCACAGGCTGCCCAGGGAAGTGGTGGAGTGACCATCCCTGGAGGGATTTAAAAGCCGTGTAGATGTGGTGCTCAGGGACATGGGTTAGTGGTGGACCTGGCATTGCTGGGTTAACGGTTGGACTTGATGATTTTAGAAGTCTTTTCCAGTATAAATTATTCTAGGATTCTAAGAAAGAGAGGTGCTACCCGCCCCACACCAAGGCTCAGCATCGCCTTACAAGCAAAGTCACAGGGTGTTGTTTCCCTCAGGTCTTTACAGGGATCTTCACCGCAGAGATGGTCCTGAAGCTCATTGCTCTGGACCCCTACGAGTATTTCCAGCAGGGCTGGAACATCTTCGACAGCATCATCGTCACCCTGAGCCTGGTGGAGCTGGGCCTGGCCAACGTTCAAGGGCTCTCCGTGCTCCGTTCCTTCCGATTGGTACGTGGACGAGGTGTGCCTGGGGGAGGCTCGGGATGCAATTCTCACCAGGCTCGTCAGCCCCCTTTATGGTGGTCAGCAATTTGTCCCCCATTAATCACTGGCAGTCAAGCTAAATATTTAGGAAAGTGGCGGTCTGTGCTCTTTGCAAAGCAGTTGGGTGTTTAATCCCTCCTGCCTTAATAAAGCTGCTGCATGAAGGTCTAATCCCAGCTTCACAGCCTTGCTGACACCTCGTGGCAAAGAAAGCCCCAGGCAAATCAGTACTTTTTCTCCTTTCCCCTTGCAGCTCAGGGTTTTCAAGCTCGCCAAGTCTTGGCCCACCCTCAACATGCTCATCAAGATCATCGGCAACTCAGTGGGCGCCCTGGGGAACCTCACGCTGGTGCTGGCCATCATCGTCTTCATCTTCGCCGTGGTGGGGATGCAGCTCTTTGGGAAGAGCTACACAGAGTGTGTGTGCAAGATCTCCCTCGACTGCACACTGCCGCGCTGGCACATGAACGACTTCTTCCACTCCTTTCTCATCGTCTTCCGCATCCTCTGCGGGGAGTGGATCGAGACCATGTGGGACTGCATGGAGGTGGCCGGCCAGACCATGTGCCTCATCGTCTTCATGATGGTCATGGTCATTGGGAACCTCGTGGTGAGTCTCAGAGCTGGGGTGGAGCCTCAGTGAAAGGTGGGGGGCAAGGACAGAGGGTGTCGTGGTGTGGGGAGTCCTCTGCCCCTCGCTTTCTGGCCAGAGCTCTCCAGCTCTGCTCGTCTACAGGGCTGTGTCTGTGGGCATGGTCTTGTTGGAGCCGCACAGGAGCACTGAGAAAGGGCTCGACCTCCCTCCTGTAGACCAGGTGGGGGTGTGCTGCATAAAGAAGGGTGAGAAGCAATTTCTGAGGGACCCTTAGCAGAAGCTCTATCAGGAACAGAAGGGGAAACTGAGGCATGGAAAGCTTAACAATCTGCTTTCGGCAGAGGTAAGAGTAACTCTAGGACAAAAGAGCTCGTTTTCAAGCTTCCCTTTCTCCTCCACATGGTATTTCAAGCTTTTGTCCCCCACTTCCTACTTTCTTACAATAAGGGATGGATTCCCTCTCCCTGGGCTGGCCCTTTGGTCCTGGGTGCTCTTGGAAACAGACCCTCCTCACCCCAAAAGGTTTTTGTAGACCTCCAGCAGCCCCAGTCCTCACCGTGGTCCAGGCAACATCCCGGGGATGCAGCACGGGGGTCCTGGTGAACCTCGGTCACTGTCATCCTCTCACTCTGTCTCGTCGCCCTCCCCGCTAACCCGAGCTGCGCACTGCCCATGCTGCAGGTCTGCGAGTTCCAGGCGAGCATGAAATCCTTTCTAAACTTGGTAACCCTCTCGCTGGCAGCTTTGAAGCTTGTTTTCCAGGCTGCGTGGGCCCTGCTCTCCCTTCTTAAGGAGCAAGGCAAGGGAGGGAAGCGCAGCGTCTTGCTGAATCGCTCCGATTACTTGCCGGGATTGCGTAAGCCCTTTGGAATTTGCTTTGAAAAACTATCTGCCCATGGAGCTGCTGATATCTCCCTTCTGACCATGGGTCACTGCTTCAACCCCGGAGCTGGTGCAACCCTCCAAAGGGGTGAAAACAACCCCAGGGAGAAACCCAGACCACCCCACAGCTTGGAGTGCCCCACTTGAGGGCAAAAAGTTGGGATTCGGGTGCTGCTTGGCTCCCCTGGCTCGTGCCAGGTATTTGGGGCTTTGAAGTGGCCCCCACAGCAGCACGGAGAGCCGTGCTGGCTGGAGACCTCACCCTGGGGTGTCCTGGGGTGTTGTCACGGACAGACGTGCACACATCACCCTGTGGTGGGAAGCCACCCAATGCCCACCCAGCCCCTAGGCTGCCCGTCACCCAGCGGTCAGCGCCAGCTTGTAACGCTGCCTTTGGAGGAGGGAAACCCATTCACTCAAATCGCAGCACTGAACCGGGCTGCAAATCACCCGCGAGTGGCAGGAGTACATCCAGGACAGTCTGCAGAGGGTGCAGAAGCTTAGAGACTGGGAACTGCAGCTGGGGCTCCCTGGAGACCCTCTCTGGCAGGGGTTCTGTGAACCTTTCCTCTTCTGGGGCCGGTTTTTGGAATAGGACAGCCCATCCACCCCTCCAGGAGAAGACATGGGGCAACAGGATTTTCAGCTGCTGGGGTCAGAGATTGCATCCCAGCCTTCAGGGCAAGATTCGCGGCTCCTGCTGCGCTCTGGGCTGCTGCATGGGGTTCAGTTAAAGCAAAGTAGAGAAACGCAGCACACGACCACCTACAAAGCCATCTCTACCCTCTTCATCCTCTCTGCCAAGTTCTTCTGGACATGTTTCTGGTATTTCCGAGTCCTGGAGTGTGTCCCGCAGAGCCTTCCGAGCATCCCGGCCGCAAGGAGGTGTGTGTTTCTCCTCACTTCCCCTGCGGAGGAATAAGGGACGGGCAGTCGTCCTTTACTGTTAATGACACCTCTAGCATTTCCTTTGGGGTTATAAAGGGAAGAAGGAGGAAGTCAGTCGGGTGACAAGGTAACGGACTCCTTTCCAAAAAAGCCAGAGCCAACAGCAACTATTAGCTGTAATTGGTACTTAACGTAAGTATTAAACTGATGGGATAGTAGGGATTTATTTAAAGATGCGATTTAAGTCATATGGCATGAGCCATGCAAAAACAGCAGTGACCTTGAATAGCAGCTAATTCCCTTCTCAGATGTGCTGCTGGCACGAAAAGGCACAAACACCGACAGCTGTGGGCTTGGCCCGTCGGCCGCTCGTCGGCGCAGCCAGAGCGAGCCTGGGAGCTGCCGACGCTCCTGGAGCCTGGGGAGAGCCCGTCCCACTCCTCTTCTCAGGAGCTGCTCCGGGTTTCTGGCATGCAGCAAGTCCATCGGTGCCAGGCGAGGCTGTGGTGGGGTCCAGTCACGTTTGGGGCGTGGTGAAGCAGGAGAGATCTGAGGGAAGCAGGAGAGAGCCCATGCTGGGAGCTATATAGAGCGTTTGCATCTCACAAGCTGACTTGTGCTGAGATGAAATGCCACTTTCCGTGGAGCAGAGCAGTCTCTTGTAAGAAGGGGTGAGGTCACGGCTGTGGCTCAGGCTCCTACATGGCTGCAGGGTGTTGGAGATCTTCAGGAGCTCAATGTGCATCTGAGCTACCAGAGCCAGCAAAGAGGAGAGGAAAAGTTACAGCTGGGAGGACAATAAGCAAGTTTATCCCTGGGAAGAGAAGGGACAGAGCTGAGTTGCATCCCTGTGGGTGGTGGGGAGAACCACCATAGGCTTGGGGAGTCCCACGCAGGGACCAGCCAGGCCAAGAGCTCCAAGAAGGGAGGGACATGCTGATGGACACACAGGCGAGGTGGTTTTAGAGGGGCTGAAGCGATGACTGGCATCGCTTGCAAATGGATCAGTGGGACCCAAGCAGCTGGGGGTGACACTGAGGGCATCAGAGCCCAGGGGAAGAGTGAGGAGGAGCTGAACCATGTCCAGGTCCACCAGGAGATGGGCCTGACATCTCTGCAATCCCTGGAGCTGGGCATCGGGCAGAGGGAATCCCATGACCTGCCCAACATAAAGGTCTTCTCCACAGCCATGACTTGTCCTTGCCACTGCAGCCCATGGGGACGATGTCGGTGCCAGACATCAGTGCAGGTATTTGCTTTTGTCCCCTCCAGGTGCTGAACCTTTTCTTAGCTTTGCTGCTGAGCTCCTTCAGTGCCGACAGCCTGGCAGCATCTGACGACGATGGAGAGATGAACAATTTGCAGATTGCTATCGGAAGGATCACCAGAGGGATAGACTTTGCGAAGACCTCTGTCCTCATGCTGCTCCGCAGGCTGTGGAAGGGGAAGAAGGTGGCCCCAGAGGAAGAGCAAGAGCCCAATAAGAGGGAAAACTCTGTGCTAAACCATGTGGACACTGGCCAGGAGCCCAAGTCGGAGTACCTGGATGGAGTCACTGGCAAAGAACATTTTTTTATGGATGAACTGGACCACATGAATTTCATTAATAACCCCAACCTGACAGTGCAAGTCCCCATCGCCTCGGAGGAGTCCGACCTCTACGAGGAGACAAGCACCCAGTCCGACACCGAAGATGCCAAGGTAAGAAAGGCAGGTGGAAGGGTTTCAACCCCAAAATGGGGGTTGACTCTCTCTTGCCCTGTTGCCCAAACAATGCTGGGTTTGGTTACTTTTAGCTTTCCATAGTGTGTAGCATGGGGCAAACTTTGGGCTTTTCAGCCTGGCGTTGCTACATGTGAGTTAGAGGTGGGTAGGGGGGAGGTTCCAAGCAGAGGCTTGGCCTGTTTCGGGTCAGGCTGTGGGTTATTGCTAGTGCCAGGGAGACCCATGGCACCACAGGGTTGGTGCAAGGATCGAAGCGCTCAGTTTGCAGTTAAAGATGTTCAGGAGGAATTTGATGCCAAGAAATCTGCTGATAGCACTAACATTGGATCCAACTGCTAATGCCTCAGAAAGCATCATTGGTGAGGGGAGGAGGGTATGAAACCAAATGGAAGAGCTTAGCACGAGCGAACATGAAGCGATGCATTTCGGATCCAAAGCTGATGAGGCAGCTATGTCGGCATTGCTGTGTCAAGGCACGGAGAGGACAGCCTGGGCTGGTGGGACATCGGCCGCATCGGTGATCTGGGAGGGTGACAAGAGACTCAGGGAGACCTGAGTGGACACAGACAGAAGAGTGGTAGCCTGGCAGGAAGTTACTCCTCACAACATGGTCACGATGAGGTCCTGGTGAAATTCAGGGCAGCGGGGATGCAGCAGTGGAGAGGAGCAACTGTGTCGATCCAGGAAGGGAGAAGGTTTTGTATGAATGAGAGAACAGCTTGGATATGGGGGTTTATCATCCCGTTTGATGGCAAATAGGTCTGCCCAGGAGCTGAGGAGCTTTGAGGAGCTATGTCCCAAGCAATTCTGGCCAGGGTACTGGGCTGGGCAGAAGGCAGCAGTGGAGCTTGGGTGCAATCACAACTCCGACACCCTCCATCGAGCTGGTGTTTTGAGAGACACCCCCAGCTGCTCAGCATTCGCAGGGCACAAAGAGCATCTCTCAACCACTAAATGCAAGTCAACCCCATCGTCGCTGCTGGTTTTGGTGGCTAAATTCAGTCAAATATTGACAATGGTGCAAACCAGGGGAGGGGTGTACCAGCAGCCCGCACCCTGCCCAAACAGGCAGGGTGGTGGGCAGCGGGCTGGTGGCCACCTGAATTGCCTGCCTAGTAACTAAAAACAGGGTGCTAGTTGGTGCGGGCCCTGAGCTGGTCCTCAGGGGCAGAGAGCTGCTAGCTCGGTGTGTTCGCATGCCCTTGACTAGCTCCAGATGGAGCCAAAGCCCGGCACACTGCCTCGCACAGGGACGCAGCTGCTGGTGATGATTGCAAACCGGGGTGGGAGTTTCTCCTCATGGGCTGCTCAGAAAACCCTGATAAAGGCTCTCCCCCTTCCCAGAGCAGCTCCTTTCCAAGGCAAAGATATCTTTCAGGGTGAAATGATAGTGGAGGGGTGATGGCAGCAACGTGGCTGCTCCTCTCAAGCACTTTGGCATCTTTTTTGAGTAATTTATCTTCTGTGCCACAAAGCAGCGAGGAGGTGACGGGTGTGTGGCTGCACGAACAGTCAGTGCGGTGGCTCAGGGCTCTTCTGGGGGAATTTTGCTTCGAATTCCCAAGCTTCCAGGCAGGGTGATGCCTCCTAAGGTGCTCTGGGCTGTGAACATCACAGGAGGATGGGCAAGTGCTGTGAACTGGGGGGGTCACAGGGAGAGTCTGGGTGTGCAGGACTGGAACATTGATAAGCTCACTGCTGGCAAGGGTGGGCAAAGCCCTGGGTTTGGGTGGAAACACTGGGTCAGACTGGAGGTGCTGCACCAGGTGTGTGATGGGAATTGCCCTGCTGGTCACAGACACGTGGGGGTTCATGACTCCCCAGAGATGAGGTTTCGGGGATCATGCTATGGGGGAGCAGTTACCCCTATCCTCCTCTTAAGATAACCTGCCCTGGGCACCATCTGCCCGCTCTCCAGGCTGATTCGCACCCACTTGGTGTCTTTGCAAGGCTTGTTCTGGAGGCCAATGGTTTCCATGTGTCCTTCCCCAGGGTGACAACTTGCCCAGCTCCGTGCTGAGGCCTCCTGACCCTTCTGTCCCCACCCAGCCCCTTCAGAGAGTAGCCCCTCTGCTCCTGCAGAGCCACCAGCTGGTGCCACCACTACTGCTGTGTCCTGGTCCTCCAGGCAATGCCTCATGTGTCCCCAACACAAGGGTCCCTCAAAGTAATGTCTTCTCCTAGAGATGTGGCTGCAGCCCTTGAGGCTGCAGACAGTGATGGTGCCTCAAATTGCCCCGGGGGATCTTCCCTGGGTTGTTGGAGGATGGAGCAGAGATTTTATTTACTACTGAAAACATCAGCAACCTCGAGGGAGGATCGTCTCCTCCCCATGAAAGGCAACACCGTCCTGCATGGGAGATGCCTGTCCAAGATCTTCTAGTTCCCAGGTAGGACAGACAGGTTGGGGGATCTACTCTGTCCTCAAGTGCTGCAGAAGGTCTTCTCAGAAAGCCCCCAAAAAATAAAGAAGAAAGAAAAAAGGAAGAAAAATGGCCCCAGGGGCTTGCAAAGGTTTTTTCTCGTTATCAGTCCCTCCAGGCCTTGCTGAGTGGTGTCTGGGAAGCCAGCCAAGCTGAGCTGTGGAGTGGGATGGAGCTGGTGAGAGATATTTGGGATGCAGGTTTTGAACTTGGGTGAACCTCAGCCTAAAAGCCCTTCGGCACAAACCAAGCCAGCAGGATCTGAGGCAAGTGGCCACATCATTTTCTGCAGGTGTTTGGCAGAGGCATGCAGAGGAAATGTAGGAGGAGGTGAGGAAATCAGCCTGAGGTGATGGTACAAGTGGATGGGAGATGGACTTGTTGTGCAGGGAGGAAGGCTGGAGTCAGGGGACCTTCTGCTCCTCTGAGCCAGGATGAAAAGCAAAGCTTGTGCTCCAAGGGGGTCCCACCAGCCAGCTCCTCCCAGTCCTGCCTGGTGCCTCTGGGGCAGGAGGAGCTGGAGGATGGCTGGAGGCAGCTGCAGCCCAGCAGCATTCCTTCCACAGGGCAGCCCAGCCTGACTCCTCCTTTCCCTTGGCAGAACCCTCTCTCCAGCGACAACACATCGTCCCTGTGCAGCACCGTGGATTACAAGCCCCCACCACCGGTGGAGGAGGAGGTGGCAGAAGAGGCTGAGGACAGCAACGAGCCCGAGGAGTGCTTCACCGAAGGTGAGGGACTGAGCAGACCCCATGGAGAGGGGCAGTTGGGTATGGCTGGGCAGTTGCTGACCAATTCTTGCAGCATAGTGACCCTCAGGCTCATTTAGTTTAGCCCAAACTCCAACTCCCCCTGTGCTTCTGGGGAGATGGTCCCCATGGGGCTCCCCTCTTGCCTGCACACCCTCAAACCCAGCAGGGTCCTGCTCCAACCTCCATCTGGAAAGGCTTAAGATGACAATAAAACGATGAATAGTGTCTCATTTTGTGGAAATGCCCTGGCCAGGAGCTAACTCACAATGCTCTGTCCCATCCCCAGGCTGTGTGAAGAGGTTTCCCTGCCTCTATGTAGACATCACTAGCGAGAGAGGGAGGGTGTGGTGGAACATCCGGAAAACCTGTTTCCGCATCGTGGAGCACGACTGGTTTGAGACCTTCATTGTCTTCATGATCCTCCTCAGCAGTGGGGCGCTGGTAGGTCCCACCTTTCGTCCTGTCCCCTCGGCTCTGCAGCAGCTCCCCGGCTTGGTGGGAGCCCAGGAATATGAGCAGGTCCCAGGCGGCAGCAACGGAGGCTCTGGGCACCGCCTGGTTGTCTCCTGTGAAGAATAACACAGCTGTGGGCAGATGTTTGGTTTAAAAGTCCATTTTGGCTCAGGTCTCCCCAATATACACTCTTCCAACACCCTCCCCTTGGCCTCCAAGAGCCCTGCATCGGTACAACCACCCCTGTGCAACCCTCCCCAGCATCCCTGGTGGCTGTGGCTCATGGGCTCAAGGGGATGCTACCCCCTACAGTCTCCCCTCCTGCTCTTAGTGTCAACCAAGAACATTCTGCACCATTTATTTAGCTTCCTGTGAACGGTTCCTCAGTTCTCCATAACTGACTGTCAGGAGGTGCTTTACAAATAGTTCACGGTTATTATTAAGACCTTCAGGTTATTATTTAGCCCTTCAGCTCTTCCAGCTGCTGGCTGGCACATCCTTTCAGAACCTGAGCATCCACTTAAATCAACCTCATCAAAAGAGCTGTGTGTCAGGTGTTGGTCGTCCCTGAGCATTTGGGCTGGATATAACCCAGCTGCAGCTGTAAACACACAGAGACCAACTTCTCTGTGAGTTTGGAGGGAGAGAGAGAGGGAGGGACTGAACTGGTTTTCAACTGTACTTTACGAAATGTCTGTATCGCCCTCTGAAGTGCAGTTTGGGGTTGTCTGAGGTTGTAGCTAGTGCCGGAATCGAAAGCAGCGCTAGAACAGCTGTGCAACACCTGGCAGCCCACCTTGTGCCTCTGGCTGCTTATGTTCCACATGCCACGCAAACAGAGCAGTAACCCAGCCTTGTCTCAGGACAAAGGTCTACCTAGCCAACAAGAACTTGCAGACAAGAGTTAGAACCCACATCGAGTGCAACCAGTAAATGCCACCTGTAGTGAGGCTCTCAGGCTGCCCCAAGCCCTAGGAAAGCAGGGGTGGACGTGGCTACACTGAGCCGTGCAGCGGGTCTAATGGAAGAATGACTGTCACGTAGCTCCACGCCTCTTCCAGGCTTTTGAGGACATCTACATTGAGAAACGAAAGGTGATACGCACCATCCTGGAGTACGCCGACAAGGTCTTCTCCTACATCTTCGTCATTGAGATGTTGCTCAAGTGGGTGGCCTACGGCTTCAAGGTGTACTTCACCAACGCGTGGTGCTGGCTGGATTTCCTCATCGTTGATGTAAGTGTTGTCTGAGGAGCACCTCTAGAGCTATAATTAGCCAAGGGATTTGGGAGCATCGGGAGATTGTAGCAGGCTGTTGGAAATCAACCACACTGTATTTCAAAGGAGAATGGGGTGGCAGTGAAAGGAGGGCTTAGAACATTGTTTAACAGTCCTCTCTTTCCCTGGTTACAGAGACCCTTTCAAACCCTTTCTATTTTATGCTCAAGCCAAGAATACATGCACGCTGTTCTAGCAGACCCCAGAAGAGATGTAAAGAGACACAGCGTGTCCCAAATGCTCCGTGACAGAGCAGGCCATGCCTCCTGTGCAGTATTTCTGCACCTCCCATCACCTCCACTCTCTTACCCAAGAGGCAGCGACATCCTCCAGGTGGTCATCAGGGGCCCTGGTGACACCAGTCCCTGTGTCCCAAGACAAGATGATGACCACTGACCTGAGGGAGCGCAGGGGAGAGAGGGAAGGGCAGGAGCTGCGGGGACATGGTTCAGTAGCGTTTCCATCTGAGGTGCTGCTAATCCCTTGGGCTGCTCCTTTCAGGTTTCCATTATCAGCCTGACAGCGAACTGGATGGGATACTCCGAGCTGGGAGCCATCAAGTCCCTGCGGACACTGAGGGCTCTGAGACCACTGCGTGCTCTCTCCAGATTTGAAGGCATGAGGGTAGGTGCTTCCTCCGTGTGCCACTGGCTCTGAGAGGGACATGCAATGTAGCACTGTTCTGCAGTGTCCTACATCAGGGACCCATCCCAGTTGGTTCTCAGGGGTCCCAGATCATTGGGATCGATGCTAAGGTGCTTTTTGTCCAGTTTGAGCCCACTTGGTGCTGCTGGGGCACAGAGACTCAAAGGTCCGCATCATTGTTAGCCTGGTTCCCTCGCCAGGTCCTTCAAGGTCTCTTCTCCCCTCTCAGGTGGTGGTGAACGCCTTGCTGGGTGCCATCCCTTCCATCATGAATGTCCTACTGGTCTGCCTCATCTTCTGGCTGATATTCAGCATTATGGGGGTGAACCTCTTTGCGGGGAAGTACTACCGATGCGTCAACACCACCACGGGCGACATCTTCGACATCAGCGTGGTGAACAACAAGAGCGACTGCATGGCCCTCCTCTACACCAACGAGGTCAGATGGGTCAACGTCAAGGTCAACTTCGACAACGTGGGCTTGGGATACCTCTCCTTGCTACAGGTGGTACGTAAGGAAGATGCAGGTTGCTGTAGCGGGGCAGCATGATGAGCATCAGGGCTGGAGCGAGATGTCCAGACAGGGCTTCGTCGCTGCTTAAAATTTGTATTTATCACAAAAATAAAAGCCTGCAGAGCCAAGGAGGAAAGGGACAGGGATGGGAGGGGAAGGTGTTATCGGTGAACTGCTGTGGATGAGCACAGGTAGCATCAAACCTGGAGCTGCAAGAAGCCCTTTGCAGAGGGCAGGGTGCAGGAGAGAGGAGGGAAGTCCTCTCTTTTCCCTCTACCCATTTGAGAAGTTTGCTCTGCTGTAGTCATCAGCTGCAAGAGCTTTGCACGGGGAAGGTGACGATTGGAAAAAAGGTGTGTGGTGTGTGTCCGGTGCAGTGGGCGAACGCAGCTGTGCTCCACCGAACCTGCTGCAGCAGAAGGGGAACTGCTCACCGTGATTTTCATCAAAACATAGGTGTGGGCTCTCTTATTGGGTGGGCTGGGCTTTGCTCCCATCACATCCAGGGGAACCAGCAGCTTCAGAATCAGAGCATAACCCAAATGGATTAACGAGCTTTAAATTCAGCTTCCTCTTCAGATTTGTTGATCCATCAGATGCAGGAAATAAGAGGTTCAAGCTTTTTGCTTAACAAATCAGCAGTAAAAGCTTGTAAAAGATGCAGCGTACCCCTCCCCTGAACACCACCAGGATCAGGATCCAGCAGATGCCAGAGGTCAGAGCTACGGAGCTGGCCTGGGATGGGAGCTGGAGGGAAGCGGCGGCCCCGGCGTGGCTCTGCCATTGGGAAAATGCACGTTATTTCAGAGGAAAAAAGAGTCAATCACTGCTTTTCCCAGCCTGGTTTGCACTGGTGTTTTGGGAAGCCCCTGGTCACCTCAGGCACGGAACAGAGCTTGTGTGTGCACACTTCTGCACACGCGTAAATCTCAGCATTTCTGTGTCAGGGCATTGTTTCCTGGTGGCTTCAACTCATGGCCCCTGTCCTGTCATTCCCATGGAGAAGCTGTAACTGCAGGCTGAGCCGAGCTAAACCCCCAAACTAAACCCCAAACACACACCCATCGCCCTCCCTCACCCCAAATACCTCCCGGCGAACATGTTCTTCTCCACTGTCCCCGCAGGCGACCTTCAAAGGCTGGATGGACATCATGTATGCTGCCGTGGACTCGCGAGAGGTGAGGGGATGGAGACAGGCATATATCACAACCAGCACTGACCATCACTCATCCCAAACCATGTTCCTTCCAGAAGAGACCTGGGGCCAAGGAAGAGCTCAGCACGGGCTGGGGATGAACCCCTGGGCCACAGGATCCCCTACGCCTGCATCCCACCCATGGCTTTGGCTAGAACATGGGCTGAAAAATAGAGAAATGCCCAAAATGTCCACACTGCTGAGGTGCACAGCCTCAGAAGTGTCTCTTCTGGTGCCTTCTGCTGTTTGTGTCATTGTCACCTGCAGCCCAGGCCCAAAACCAGGTTCCCACCCCATGGAGCTGAGCCTGCTCCTCTCGCCTTCAGCTTCATGGTCCAAAATCCTCGTCCTTCCTCTGCAGCCCAGCACTGGAGGGCTCCTCCTTCACCCTGTGAGAAGATGCCCTCCATGTGTGCCTCCAGCTGGGAGAGCTTATCCCATCCTGGAGAAAGTGCCTGCCTTGCCTTGAACAACAAATGTGTTATTAGAGCAGTCAGCACTTAAATGGGTTATTAAAAGAAAGGAAAAAAAATGTGTTTTAAAGGGTTTCATGGAGAGGCTTGAGCCAACATCCAAGGCAAATCTGATCTGAGAGCAAATCTGCTCTTTTCTGCCAAGAGCTGCCCTCGAAACTGTGACACCTTGGGATGTCTCCAGTCACATACAAAGCAGAATTAATTGATGGCCCTTGGCGAGGAGGGTTTTCCCAAGCTGTGCCACCCCCATACACCGGTGTGACATGAACTAAACCACTTTTCCTTTCCCCTCTTGGCTGTATTTCAGCCTTCAGAAAGCTGCCAATTGGGAAGAAACTTGTTTGCTCATTGATATCATTGCATCCTTTCCTGTTTCCCAGCCCATGCTGCAACATCGGGGGTCAGCACACCCTTATCCCCCAGCTGGCATCACGTGGATGTACTTTCCTGTGGTTGTTCCCATGGGCACCACTCAGTGTGCACAGCATCTGCCACAGCTTTTGGAGCAGCCACCCCCCACCTCTTGTCAAGGGAGTTGGGGATACACTTTCCAGAGAAAGTTAATTTCATGTTTCCGATCTCTCCTGGTCAGATTGAAGAACAGCCAGTGTATGAGATCAACCTCTACATGTACATCTACTTCGTTGTCTTCATCATCTTCGGTGCCTTCTTCACGCTGAACCTCTTCATTGGTGTCATCATCGACAACTTCAACCAACAGAAGAAAAAGATGAGTATTTTCTGGGTCCTGTAGCTGCTGTTGCCTCCTGAGGTCCTGGTCCAGGGTGAAGGAGACCAGGGCCACCATTCCCAGTGCTCAGATGGACCCCAGAGTGCCTCTGTAACCTGAACTGTTGGTATCCATTAGTGGCTTCTCACAGAGCGAACAAGGAGAGCCAGACAAATGGCACCTGGGGGCACGTGTCCTGGCCATAGCATTACAGAGGATTTCGTTTATGGATGCAGAGGGAGGAGGCGAGAGGCCTGTGTTTTATTTCTCACCACACAGCTTTATGCCTGTGCCATCCTTTTTATTTTATTTTCCTGCCCCATGACCCTTTCTCGTCATTTTTCCATGCATCAAGGAAAGACTCAACTTCTGCTTTCAAGCAACACAGGACTGTTACCCCTGGGCTGGTGGAGGGGGAAGTGAGCACAGGGTGGGTGACACACAGCACATACAGGCTGAGCAAGCTCTGAAGCACACTGAGATCCTGCCTCGGTCCCAGCAGGACCCGGCCAGCAAGAAGCCCTGGTAGGGCATGAGGTGCTTCACTCTCTGCATTGGGCTGGGAGGGAGCATTTCACCTCTGCACTGCTGGGGTAAGCACTCGTGAGTGCTGTGTCCTGGGGGAAGCAGCACAGAAAAGGGCAAGGAGGGAGGAAGCAGGTTTCACCAAGTCAGTGCAGCAAGCAAGGTCTGGCAGGAGCTTGGCTGGAAATGCCCGGTGAGAAGGAGCGTGGTTGGAGAGGCTTGGTAGGAAGAGGTGAGTTCCCAAGACTAACAGTGGTGATTCCCTTTATACTTTGGAGGCAAAGACATCTTCATGACGGAAGAACAGAAGAAATACTATAATGCCATGAAGAAGCTCGGCTCCAAGAAACCCCAGAAGCCCATCCCCAGGCCATCGGTACGTTGGGTTAATCACCCTGGTGTGCAGCGGGGAGGGAGAACTTCGAGACACCAGCTGTCCCAAAGTGAATGAGAAGGGTCTAGGAAAGACCATTTGCCAGGGCGAGGAGCCAAATCCAGGTTCCCCATTGCTGACCTTCAGAAAGGACCTTGCTAGGACCTGGGGCTCCAGAAGAGGTTGACATCAGGCCATGAAGAAGACTCCTTTGGGTCTGTTCTTCAGCCCTGGCTCCACTAACAAGGGAAGGGGATCTCTCTTAGCAAGGACTGGGGTCTTCTCCTAGCTCAGCTCCCAGGTCCTCTCTCAAAGAGAGTTAGACTCCAGGAAAACTCAGCTTCTACCATTCCTAGAAGGGACACTGATCTAGCCAATACCTACACAGCTGTGACTTGGGTCTGGTATTGAAAGCCCTGATCAAGTGAGGCCTTTTCCATATGTTTGGTTTTGCCCTGATGCATTAGATGTGGATATAATTAAAAAGCAAATGTCTCTTGTGCCCACATCTCCTGGCCATGGTGTTACTAGATGGGTTTCATCCTGCAAGGTGCTGAGTGTCCTCCTCCCACAGCTTTTGGGGCGTGAGACCTGCGTACCAACCATAATGAATTCTTTTAAATATGGTACCTTCTTCTCTCTCTGTTGTGTCTTCTGTTTTGTGTGTGTCTGTGCCATGTTCCCACCTCACCTCTGGTTCTCCATCATCACCCACGTGACCCTTCCGGCAGAACAAGTTTCAAGCGGCCGTGTTTGACTTTGTTACCAAGCAGGTATTTGACATAACCATCATGATCCTGATTTGTCTCAACATGGTGACCATGATGGTCGAAACAGATGATCAGAGCGAACTCAAGACATCTGTCCTCTACAAGATAAACCTGGTCTTCATCGTCATCTTCACCGGAGAGTGTGTGCTCAAAATGTTCGCCTTGCGTTACTACTACTTCACTATCGGCTGGAACATCTTTGACTTCGTGGTGGTCATCCTCTCCATCTTAGGTGAGTCCTGCTGATTCCATTCATTCCTCAGGGGTCTCACTTGATAATGAAGAGTAGAAATGGTCTAGCTGCCCCACAGCCACTAGGCGGTCACTGGTCACCCCTTTACACCCACCCCTTGAGCAGGGCCAAGCCAAGGACCCTGAGATGAGACAGGTGTGAGGCCACCCCATGCCACCAGGCTGGATGAAGGGTGAGAGACGTGTCTCACTCCTTCTTGGTGTTGGGTTCCCTTTGTCTCCATATTGCCTTTAAGCTTTGGGCATGTGTTCAGAGTTTAGTTTTTAGTATGTTCCCTTTTTCACTGAAGCAGAGAGCTGTGTGTCACTGGGGGTGTCCTCATTGCCCTGTATCTGTCCAGCTTGCATAGATGGAGCAGAGAAGCCCTACTTCGACGCCTTATGTTAACTACAGAGCACAGCAAACTCACCTCTCCTTCATCCCTTCACAGGTATTGTCCTCTCAGACATCATAGAGAAGTACTTCGTATCACCCACCCTCTTCAGGGTCATCAGACTGGCAAGGATTGGCCGTGTCCTTCGGCTGATCCGAGGGGCGAAAGGCATCCGGACTCTCCTCTTTGCTCTCATGATGTCCCTGCCTGCCCTCTTCAACATCGGCCTCCTTCTTTTCCTTGTCATGTTCATCTACTCCATCTTTGGGATGTCCAACTTCGCCTATGTAAAGAAGGAGTCGGGGATCGATGACATCTTCAACTTTGAAACTTTTGGAAACAGCATGATCTGCCTCTTCCAGATCACCACGTCAGCTGGGTGGGATGGCCTCCTCAACCCAATCCTGAACAGCGGTCCCCCCGACTGCGACCCCGAGCTGGAAAACCCTGGCACTTCGGTAAAAGGAGACTGTGG
Organism: Trogon surrucura; assembly: GCA_020746105.1. Classification (NCBI taxonomy): domain Eukaryota; kingdom Metazoa; phylum Chordata; class Aves; order Trogoniformes; family Trogonidae; genus Trogon; species Trogon surrucura. Next base: position 4,609,518 of record CM036639.1, read on the forward strand.
CAATCCATCCATCGGCATCTTCTTCTTCTGCAGCTACATCATCATTTCCTTTCTCATCGTGGTCAACATGTACATTGCCATCATCCTGGAGAACTTCAACGTGGCCACGGAGGAGAGCAGCGAACCCCTCTGCGAAGATGATTTCGAAATGTTTTATGAAACCTGGGAGAAGTTTGACCCCGATGCCACCCAGTTCATTGCATACAGCACCTTATCTGACTTTGTTGACACTCTACAGGAGCCACTCAAAATTCCCAAGCCAAATAAGATCAAGCTCATCACCATGGATCTACCAATGGTTGCTGGCGACAAAATCCATTGTCTGGATATCCTCTTTGCCCTGACTAAGGAAGTGCTGGGAGACTCGGGAGAGATGGATGCCTTGAAGGCCACCATGGAGGAGAAGTTCATGGCCGCGAACCCCTCAAAGGTTTCCTATGAACCCATCACCACCACCCTGAAAAGGAAACACGAGGAAGTCTGCGCCACAAGAATCCAGAGAGCTTTCCGGAGGTACCTCCTGAGGCGCTCGGTGAAGCAGGCGTCCTACATGTACAGGCACAGCAAGGACGAGGATGCCCTGAGAGAGGACGCACCCGAGAAGGAAGGTCTGATCGCCACCAAAATGCACGAGATGTACGGGAACAGCGGGACGGACACGGAGACGGGCCCTGCCTTCGGTCTCGCGCCCGTTCCCAGCTCAGAGACACGAGATGCTCCCAGCGAAGCGAAAGTGTGGGAGAAGGAACGCGTTGTGAAAGAGTCGCTGGTGTAACAGGAGGAGGCTTCCAGCTCTCGCCCAGCCCGGGAAGACTTCATTTGTATCTCCTTGCCAAGAGCTCTTCCAGATCAATAGATCTTAGACAATGAGCTAATTTCAGACATTTCAAGTAGACACCTTAACTTTCGAAGCAGGATCTCTTACCGATTCTGGTTTTCACAGCTCACTGCACTTGCAAAGAGTTTAATATTCTTTTTCTTATGAGAATTAAATGTGAAATCTGCTGTTGGTGAAAGAGAAATATTCTAGTTTTGAAATGATCTCATCACAGTAACGATGTTTTTCAGACATGAACAAATAAGTATGGCCGTCCTTTTACTTAAAGTAATTATTTATTAATGTTATTTCACAATTAAGATATTTTCTTGTATATTATTCTTTCAGAGTGCAGCCAAGTAGCCAGGGAAAGATGAGCCAAGTGAAATAATATTAAAAATAATTACAGAAAAGACAAGGATTTATGAACAAAAAATCACCAATGTCTTAATCTAGCACCTTTCTTTTGAATATTTGATTAAGCTTTATGTAATATTTTTTTGTTATATACAAAGAAAGTGCAATTATGTCTTAAAGATTTCTTTGCATAGCCAAAACAAAGCATCTTCAGGTATGTTCTCAGGGTTAAATATCAGGTTTTAAAGGTCTCCGAATATGCATTGACATCATTGAGTTCTCTATGGTACGAAGGTAAACAGTTTTTATAGCCACTCTCCTTCTCTGTTTTCCCGTTTCACCCAGATTCTGTGGCAGGAAAGTGATGGATAGTGGTTGGTTTTGGAAAAACTCCTGCAAGAACCCCCAGTTCCCATAGCAAAACCATCCAGGGTTTCTTCAACCCCATAGCAAGGAGAAACGGCTCTTGATTAGCGTTGATTAAGGAGATGCATCTCCCCAGGGATGGGAGTAGTGAAAGAATCCAGTGGCAGGTCCTCTCCAGGAAACCTCCCAGCAGAGGAGCATTTTCCCAGGAGTGGAGAGAAGGGCTTTGGCTGCTCTTGACACAGATGAACAAAAGGAAAATAAATCAAGACAAATGTGCAAAACACCCCGAGTTCATTTTTGGGCCTTCTGCCTTCAAATGGGGGAAAAAAAACCCAAACCCTCTTGAGATCAAAGCAAACACGAACCAAAACCTCTTCCAGTTAAAATAAGGGCTGCTTCTTGAAGCCAAAGGGTCTGTCTTTTTTGTATTATTATTATTATTGTTATTATTATTATTATTACTTTATTTTGTTTCTTGGGCTGGTTTTGGCGCGGAGCCGTTATGGATGCCCCATGTTCAGGCTGCCCAGGAGCGGTGCTGAGCTCGCTTGTGTCCACGTGCCATCAGCCAGGCAACAGACCTGGGGTCCCTCTGCTCCTCCCGCGGCGTCACGCTGTCCTTTCCGTGTCGCAGAAGGGTGACGCTCCCGGGAACAGGAGCCCGAGCTGCCGCCGAACGGCGTCGTCGTGGGCAACATCCGCGGCACAGCGGTTTCCAGCCCAGATTGTGGTTCACAATCAATGCTGCTTCTACGTGGGTGTCGTCGGGGATGGGGAAAATGCGGAAGGGCGGGATTTGTGCGAGCTAAAGCTATTTTTCTTTGTACATTTCTTAAAATAAACCACTGTAAATCATCTATTATTACTATACCAAGCATGTCAGTGTGTGTTAGAGGAGGAAAATGGTTTTCTTGCCCCAAGATGGGTAAACGCATCCTCTCTTTGCTCCAGAACAGATGTGGGGACACCCTATGCGTGGTCTGGGCTGAACCTGCCATCCTGATGGTCCCACCCTGAATAAGAGATCCCCTGGGTGCCTCCAACTCAGTCCAGACCCCAGAGCTTCTGCTCTGCTGATGAACAAGTCCCCTGGAGCTCTTGGTGCCTCAGAGCAATGAGCCCTGACTCTAGGAGATACAGGAGATGCTGCTGCACGTTCATCCAAGGAGAGGGGTGGGCTTGGAGGAGGTACAGACTCCCCGAGCTGCCCCATGGCAGGCTCTGTGGTCTAAACCTGCCCCACCAGCCACACAGGAGCCGTTCAGCATCAAGGGGAGAAGGCAAGGGTGGGCAAAGGAGGCTTCTGCATCAATGTGAGGCTGAGGGAGGAGCTGCCTCCAGGACTTGCTGACGTCCCTGAGGTCCACAGCATGGCCTCACCACCGTGTTTTTGCTCCAGCTGGAACAGCTCGTCCCAGGGCTGACGTAATCCAAGTTGAGCATCGGGCAGGCAGGGTCTGGAGGGAGGAGGTGGCACAACCCACCGTCCCCATCCTGCTGCAGCCGAGGGAAAAGGACAGCGGTGAAACCCAAGCCCTGATGAATAGGAATGGGCTGGGGAAGGGTGCAGCTGCCTGGCCACATGCTGTGGGCTGGGGACCCAGGGTTGCACAGGGCCACAGGACCCTCCCCATGAGACCATCAGGTCTCCCTGCACCGCATGCCACTGGGTGCTTCAAGCACAAGGGGCTTCCAGGCGAGACTGAGCCCCTCTGCACCAGATTTATGCCCATTCGAGGGTGCCAAGGAGCCCACAGGCAATGCTGCGGCATACTTTGGCCACTGTCACTGCAAGCCCTCTTAATTTTGTGCCCCTCTCCTGATTTTGCCTGACAGAGCTTTCCCAGGCACCTCCAGCATCCTGCCATGACCTGACCCGCCTGCTCAACCAGGAGAAGACACCTGTCCCATTATCTCTGTCCCTCCTTGGGTCAGTCTTTCTCTGGAAACCTTTATTTCTCCTTTTTCTTGCTTCATTTCCCCTCGCAAACAAGGTGAGGCTCGAGTTCATTCCCATCAGCCACCGGATGCTCAGAATGGGCAAAAAAACCCACCAAACCTGCAGAAAGTAAAGGTTTGGGGAGGCCCCAAGCTCTGGGGACCAACATGGCTGGCAAAAGTACCCAACGGTGTTTTTCGTGTGGAGTTACAGTTCAGTGCTCATCCGCAGCAGCTGGAGGCCCTGGCATAGAGGGAAACCAAATTTCTGCATCAGAGTGAAGGGAGACAGAGCTCACCTCGGGGTGCCACGTTGTGTTTCCCCAAGGGGGTGGTTGTCTCCACAGGACCCCTGGAGAAGGGTCTCAGTCATGGCAAACATGACAGAGCTCACCTCGGGGTGCCACGTTGTGCTTCCCCAGGGAGTGGTTGTCTCCACAGGACCCCCGGAGAAGGGTCTCAGTCATGGCAAACAGGGGGTGGAGAAGGAGTGGGCATGGCTGGCACCAAGGGAGGTGAGACCTTGTTTGGGCCAGCTCTTCTGTTCTAGATTTCAGCCTTTCCTGGAAGGGTGGCTGCAGGGACTCTCTGGAACAGGAGTTGGGGGACCAACCCCACTGCATCCCACAATGAGCAGAGCAGAGAAACCCCACAAATACCTCCTCTTCCCACTCCAATCCTGCTCCAACTCTTGCAACTGGGCCAGCATCAACCCTTGCCCAGCACCCACAGGACTAACCAGGAGGGCTCTGAAGAGATTGAGTGCAACCTCAGGGGTCACCCTCTACGCCCTCCCTAGGGATGTGGCAGTGCGGGAGGTCGCATCCTGCTCCCTGAGCACATCTGCTGTGCTCAGCCCAGGTTTTGCATCTTTGAGTGCTTTGCAGACAGATTCATCTCTGGTTCTGGTGCAGATCCACACCAGTCGTGGTCACCTCCATCCAATAAAAGCCACCACGGCGAGTGTGGTCCAGAGACACGAGCCTGGACGGTGCCCAGGGGGCAGGTACTGGCCGCCCCAGCGTCTGCCCCACATTCAAAACCAGCCCCAAGGGGAAAGTCCCCATTGAGGAGGATTTACATGAGCAGGAAAGGGGCCGTCTCGCGTAGCAGCAGCTTTGCCATTTTTAGGTCTGGAGGCCAAGCGAGTCGGAGCAGGCGCCGTGTTTCGCAGAAGCAAGGACCGGTGACTGGATGTCTCCCGGACAATCAGCAGTGAACAATGGCTGATCTCTGCAGGAGGCTCTGGGTGCTCCAGGCGAACCTTTGGCTGATGGCTCTGCTCATGGGTAGGCGTCAAACGCGGGCTTCGTGTTCCCGAGCAAGGAAACGTGCACCCGGCCGATGCGCTGGCATGCATTCCTTTTGCTCAGTGCAATGAGGGACTTTGCCCAAGTCTGGCTTTAAATGCATTCGTTTTAAACTTTGCAAAGCCAGCCCCAGGCACAGCGGAGCCAGGGAGGACTTGCAGGGGCTTGGGGCTCAGTGTCTGCAGGGGGTTTCAGGTTTTTTCTTCCCCTTGGGGTGCAGACACGGGATGCTCTGGTAGGCGGTTGGCTGGTTTCGGCAGGAGCCCGGTGCTGAGCGGGTGCAGGGTCTGCCTGGCTGTGGTTGCAGGTGGCAGGAAAGAGGGGTTGTGGGTTTTGGTTTTTTATCATTTATTTCTCTCGGAGACTGAGGGAGTGGGACGGGACATTGTTGAGGCCACAGCCAAGCCACGTTCCATTGCTCTGTGGGGTTCAGCGCAGGGGAGTGGAGGAGAAATGGGAGGAAAAAGGCTTTTGGGGGTGATTTGGGGTCTCTGTGTGAACATCCCTGTGCTGTTCCCCTTTGCATCCTCACAGAGAAGCAGCAGTAAATCCAGGGCACAGCTCCTGTCCCCTTCCAACCCCTCTTGCTTGGTACAGGGAACCCACAAAAACTGCAGAGATCCTACCCTGAGCTGGGGAAACTTGTGCCATTGGGAGAAAGGGCAATTACAGGCTTTCTGTTGGGTGGAGACATCAGTCTAGCATGGATTCAGGGTCACAGGGTTTCATCCTAGCTCTCATGGTGGCTTCAAGAGTGGACAGGGGAAGCTCAGCCCACCTGTGGTTGCAATGGAGGTCTTGGCTTTAAGGGTTTTGAGGGCTTTCAGGGTGAGGGACCAGCCTGGTCTTTGGTTAGAAACACCAACAAACCATGGAGAGCAAAGCCCTGTGTCCTGGCTGGCCAGACCGATGCATGGACACATACCCCAATGTACAGCCCAGATAAGGTGCACCTCCCCATCTCAGAAAAAAATTAAATGAGGCTGGAGGTGCTGGAGGTGAACAGGGTAGCATGGACCTGGAAGAAGCTCTGGGGCAGGGAGGAGAAGCCAGGAGGTCCCTGCCAGGCTGCCGTTTGGGGCAGAAAGTTCTGCAGCAAGTTGGCAGAGCCTGGGGAAAAACTCAGGCTAAGGAATTGAACCTTTGTTCTTCTTCTTCTTCTGAGGGGAAGTTTTGCAGCTGCCCCAAGGTGGTGGGAGGTGGTGCAGCCCCCACCTCCATGCCAGCTTCCCTGCGGTGAGGTTTGGCAAATATTCATCGAGCAGACGGGCACTGAAGCGATGCAATAAACAGGGCTGGTGCTTCCTGCCCAGCTGCAGCAGGAGGAACCGAGGCATGGGGGGCACTGGAGCTGTGGGTAGGGGCACCCAGGGGTGCTGGGAGGGGGGCACTGCCTCATCCTGCCTCCTGCATTGCATCGCAGGTCACACAGCTTCATCCTGCCCTTGTCCCAGGGAGCTGCACGGTCCTGGGGTCTGAGAACACTCCAAGGTTGTCACAGGGCTCAAAGTTCAGGCATGTCTCAGCAGGGAAAGTGTTTCTGGTTGATTCAGAAAATGGAAAGTGTAAATAAAGAGGGATGAGTCTTTCTGAACTTCTTCTGAGAGGTGCCAGTCTAGGGGGGAGGTATTAAACATGAAGGCAGATTTCACTGAGTTGTCAGCCAGAAAGAAACTTGGGGAAGATTCAGGAGATGGGATGGAAATACAAGGGATTGTACCCAAACGTGCACTGCCCTTTGTCCTCTGAGTGGGGCTCTCGTTGATTCTCCCAAGCACTCCGTCCCAGAGTGGGCACGAAGGACTCATGGTACACATCACGCCACGTGGGACATTCTACACGGGCTCTTGGCCGCTATCTCACGGCCCTTCTCCTGTCTTGCAGGTGCGATCTCAGCAGACCAGAACAGCACCAGCACCAGCAACAGCACAGGTAACCTCTCAGACCCCTTGGGCTTTTCTCCTCCCCAGGGTCCCTCCCATCCCCACCAGCTATGCCACGAAGGTGCCCATCTCCTGCAGACCTCGAGATGTCCCGTCACCCACAGGTCTTCTCCATCACAAAGGCAATTCCCAGGCTGTGACCTCCTTCATGGCATTTCCCCAGCCCTGTACCCTGCTCTCCCTCTGCAAAGCCAGATCCGTTTCTGTCTTTCCCAAGCACACAGACGTTTTCCCCCTGCCATTATGTTGCGTGAACAAGCTGTGCCATCGGATCAGACACAGGGCTCGCACACGTAGCGTTTGTGCTGTTCCCACCCACAGGGTGTTAAGCATGAAGTCAGCAACCCAAACGAGCCCTCAGACTCTCCAGCTCTGGGGTCAAAACACAGGCAAAACCACAAAATACAGTAAAATGAAAAAAAGTGGGGAAGCTTGAGAGAAGCCAGCTGAGAGATGGGCTGGTCCTTGCAAAGGCTCTGTGGTGCGTGCCAGTACTGGCTGTAAATTTTGAGCTGGGACTAACAAGATGGACAGAGAGAGGGGAGGGAGCAGCAAAAGAACATTCAAGCGAATTTCCCATAGGAAATTGGAATTTCCGTTAAAAGCATATTTTGACCAAACGTCTCCAATTTCTACCCCCAGACAATGACGATTCACCAGAACAAAGCTGTATAATCCATGAAAGTAGAAAGCTCTTGATTCGGGGGGTGCTTGGGAGGGGATATCACAGGAGCGGCTCTCCAAGTGTTGGGTCCCTGCTCACCGTGACCACCCGTGTCCCCTGGCAGACAGCGAGTGCCCCATGGTGCAGCAGCAGCCACGCTACGTAGCTGTCAAGAAGAACATGCCCATCTACTTCATCTGCCACACCCAGGAACCTGATAGCATGCAGTGGTACAAAACATTCGTGGACAGTGACGACTTCTACGAGCTGAATCGCAACACCTCCCGCTACAGCATCGAGAAGAACGACTCCTTCATCAACTTCACCATCTTCAGGGTCACCTACGAGGACAACGGCGTCTACGTGTGTGACAGGAAGAACCTCACGGCGGAGAATAAGCGGCCACACTTGTGCGGGACAGAGCTCAGAGTCATGAGTGAGTGGGAGCTCCCCATCCTCCGTGCACCTCGGGAGATTCTCTGTCTCCTTCTCTTACCTTTCCTCCCCCTCACATCATGCTCCTATGCACCCACCTCTTCCCATGCTGGTGGAACCCCCTCAGATACAACTGTAGTTGCTGCATGGCACCACAGGGGTTTCTCTGCTCATTGCCAGCCACCAAGCAGCAGGACAACCTCCCTCAGTTTGCCCTGGCATGTCCATCCCACAGAAAACCATCCCAAGGACTGCAGTGTCCTAATAAATCAGATTTTACCTCGCCCTGGTTAGTGGGGAGTTTCTCCCCAGGGTGGCTCATCCCAGACCTGGTACCCAGTGCCAGCCCCAGGGGCAGTTTGAAATGTTCTGGTCTCTCCCAAGGGGACATACATGTCACCCTGGTCCCCCTCACCTGCTCTTACTGACACATGAACCTACGGGCATGCCAAGCTTGTCCCCATCCCCTGGGAGCCTGGCACAGAGGTGGGACTTGGAGTTCTCTCTGTGCTGCTGGTCCCAGGTCACCGCAACATCCAGCAGATCCAGAACAGGAACACCCTGCAAGATACCGTTATCATCATCCAGTCCATCCTGCTTGTCATCTTCATCAGTGTCCCCATATTCCTCTTAATAGATAAAGTAAGTGACAGCATCTCCAGCAGGAGGGATGTCCCCAGCTTCGCTGCTGTGGTGCTCACAGTCGTGTCCTGCATCCCAGGCAGGACACTGCTAGGGTTGGGGAGGGGCAGGCAGGGGGTTTGGGGCTGTTCTATGGGAGAACAGACACCTCAAGGGGGAAAATAAGGGTCCAAACTGGTGTGCGGGACTGCGTGGATTTGCCTGTGGAAGTGGTGAGATCTGGCATGAGGGGACAAGGCTGGGGACAGGGGATGGGGGATCCTGATGGGTGCTGACACCCAATCCGTGACTCTCCACAGAGTGAAAGCAAGAAAAGCCCAGAGGAGGACCACACCTATGAGGTAATGCTGCTTTAGTTGTAGAAGTACCTCTGTAATATCAACCTGAGCCTTGAAACAGCCGGCTGTGTCCTTGCTGGGTGTCTGCTGGGTACCACCAGCCTTTGCAGGACATCTTCCTCCCAAGTGCCTGTTGCAGGTCAACTATAAAGAGCTGCTCGTAAAATCAAGTCAAGCTCTGAGCACATCCAGTTGGCTATCTCCACCTTCTCCCCCCTCAGAAGCTGCCTCTGGGGGGAATAGCCTGGAGATGGGTCCCTACTTGGGGGTCCCAAAGGGAGGATGCTCTATGGATGGAACCATAGTTCCTCTCCCCCGTGTCTCAACCTTCTTCTTCTTGCTGCAGGGCCTGGAGGTGGAGCAGATGGCCACCTACGAAGACATCACTCCTTTCCGGGATGTGAAGGCCAAGTGGACAGTTGGGGAGCACCCAGGAGAAGAGTGAGGGGTCCTGCACCCACCGCCAGGCCAGCACCAGTGGCACCCATGGGGCCGGGTCCCCAGCTCCTGCCCTGTCCCATGGCTCCGACACGCACCTGGATCCCCGGCTGCAACCCCGGGCTGCGATCCACCACCTCCAGTGGCGTCGCATGGACCTTGGGTCTTGCTGCCCTTGGGTGCTGGCTTTGCCGTGTCCGGGCTCTGCCCACCAAGGCTGCCCTGCCCTGGTTGTCACTCCCATTGCTGAGCTGAACAACCCCTAAAGCCTCTGTAGACATTAAGAGCCACCTGCAACCCCTCCCTCCACCAGCAAACTGGCCCCAAACCCCGGGCAGCCCCCACACCGTGGTGCTGAGCTCCTGCACAGTTAATTCAATGGAAGCAGCAGGGTGGGTGCTGGGTGTCCTCCAGCCCCACCAGCACTAGGAAGGAAAGGATCACACACAATCACTCTGTGCTGCAAGGACCCTCCTGGGTTGCAAGATCCTGAGGAGCTGAGGTGAGCAGCACCACATGGGTGCTATGAGAAGCAGACTTTGGGCCACTGTATAGCTCTCAAGCCATGAATGTGTCCAGCAGGTCAAGCTGGCACTTGTCTGACATGGAGAATCCTCCAAAACCAACTCTTTCTCCCCAAAGACTACAGGAAAAGCTGGGGAGACAGCTTTCACCCAGATGGTCTTGCACAAGTCTTGCTCCTTGCCAGACGATAAGAGCTGGCCCATGTCACAAGGATGTCCCCATGATGAGGGACACATCCCACCTCAAAACCTATGGGACAGGTGTAAATCCTGGGACACAAATGTCCAACTGCTTTCTCAAGTCCTAATAAAGGTAATGGGTAAAGTCACATCCTGCTCCTTCCTGCCGTGCCTGGTCCAAGGGTGTCCCGTAACCCCGGCGCCGGTGTCAGTGGGAAGCCCTGGGCATAAGGAATGGCTTTCATGGCTTCAGGTCAGATAGAAACCAAACTTCACCTCATCAGGGCCTCGAGCACATGCAGGGATGTAAAGCTGAAAGCAGCCATGGGGCTCTCCTGGAAGCCCTCACTGACCATGGGGGAACCTCCACGGCCCCAAGACATCAGCTTGGGATGAGAGACAAAGACCATCGCCAGGAACCGAAGCAGAAGAACGGGGCCCAGGGCCAGGAGCTGCGCTCCCAGCTACATCTGGTCTTGCAAGAAGCTAAAAAAAACCATCTGGAGAGGAGCAGAGCGGAGCTAATTGGTTTTGTTAATAAAACTATTTTGGTAGGGCGGAAGCAGCAGCTGCGTGGGTGATGGGGTCAGAGTTAGTTGAGCACCCAATACCAAGGCTCGGGGGGTACAGAGAGACACGGCCAGCGTGGCGTGGTGGGTTTGGCTGGATGAGGCAGGATGAGGAGGTGACAAGGCTGATTGTCCCTCCTCAGGGACCCCAGGGCCCCCATGCCCCTCTGGCTCTCAACATTTTGAGCCCCGAGGAGGGGAAGCCAGGACCGGTCTGCTTCCCAAACCAGCCAGGGGGAAAGGGAGGGTAAAATCATGAGCAAAGAGGGCTTTTCAGCAGGGAACAGAACGGTTGTTGTTTACCAGGAAGGCACCTTCACGGAAAACTGGGATTCGATCTAAATAGCACAAACCCAGCATTTTAAGGTTGATTTTTACTAGCTAAATAAAACTACCCCGAATTAGTTGCATGTGCATGTATATAAATGTTACTTAAACATGTTTTACTCATAAAACTGATTAATTAAAGAAAGGAGTAGTCACAGTGAGAGGAGTGAACCAGCTGTTCCCGGTTTCCACGTTTGCCAAGATTTTAGGGCCAGCAGAGCTCATCCCTCCATCCCTTGTTCTCAGTTACGAAATGGAAAAGGAAGGCGAGTCTTCTGGCCCTCCCAGTTTCCAACCGCCTTCTCAGCTCTGCGCAAACAACTCGCTCGACTGACTTCACCAAACCGTACAAAAATAAGGAGAATCTGCCGGTCACACCTGGAGAGGAAGCCACCAATGTCGAAAGCAGTTTCGGCGACCCCAGTTCTGCTTTGCCACTTGGCCACCCTCTCAGCCCAGGGTCTTCCTTTAAAATGCCAGAAGCAAATAAATATTTCTATACTGTGGTTTATTTAAAATGCTTAGAAGAGCTTCTAGGGAGCCTAGAGATAGGGGTTGTGGCAACTTTATACTTAGATAGGTTTGTATTTAAAATGCATTTAATGTAAGTAAATGTATTCCAGTTTATCCAGTCCAAGCTCTGTATTTTGTCCTGGTTTGTAGCCCTGCCACAAGCAGGACGGCTGGGCAGGCAGGCTGGGTTGCAATCCTGGACTTCTCCAGCCTCATCTTTCGAAACGGGTTCACTGAAACTGAGAAGCTGCAGTTCCAGTAAATGAAACCCATCAATTCGACATGAAAAGGAGCATTTACCTCCCGAGTAGCGAGCTAGTGGAGGCGGTCAACCATCGCTTCAAACTTCTGTCAAGCACGTCGTTGCCCACCGAAGCGCAGAGCCTGGGCTGTGGGCCAGCAGCTGGCTCCGTGCTCGGGATTCCCCGGTGGCAGCTCGCCCACCAGCCTGGGAAGGTCCTCTCCACACGACCACCCCAGGAGGACCCAACCGCAAGGGAAGTTGCTTCGCTTGTTTAGATGCTGCTGGTGGTAACGAGGTGATAAAGAGGGTGGATATGGGACCACCTTGAAGAGAATTGAGGGTTGGGGGTTTTTCCTCTTTCCAAAAAAAGAAAAAAGAGCTTTGAAATTACAGAGCACCATGAGATGTTTCTCAGGGAGAGCCGGTTTAGCTCAGTGGGTTGAGTGTGGTGCTTGAAACACCAAAGGTCGCAGGTTCGATTCCCGTTCGTTTCTCACGTGTTGCCTGACCTAGTCCAGAGGTGCTGTCCCTGTCCACGACAGGGAGGTTGGATTAAAATGATCTCTAAGGTCCATTCCAGCCCAGGCCATTCTATGATTCTATGAAATGCAGGCATTGGAAAGCTAGAAAAATGCCAACCTGATATTTGGGAGCTGCTTATGCAACTGTAGTTGTGCCAGTGGCGTGTGTTTGCCCAGCCCGGCGTTTCACAGTCAGGCACTGCCTTCTCCACGACGCTTCTGCCTCATTTAATGCTCAGAGATGATCGGGGACAAACCAACATCCCGGCATCTTCGTGCTTGGCTGCAGCATAAAAAAAAAACCCCGTTAATTTAGCACCATCATATTCTTAACAGTGCTAGAGAGGCAGCAGGGCAGCCAGTGATGGGGAGGACTTGGGTGCGAGGTGCTGTATCAACATAACCGCAGTGGTCGAGCATCATCATTAACAGGCAGCAGAGCTCCGCTCATCTCTGACAAATATTGACATATTTAAACACGATCTGGAGTAGAAAAACACACCCAGATGTTGCTGGCTATTGGGTGACGGGATACCTGATAGCTGCAGGACCCACTGTTCCCTCTTCTCTAGGGACTGACATTTACTCTGCGACGCCACCATGAGCAAACACCCGAAGGCTTCTCGGAACACACCACGCTCTCCCCAGCATGTTTATTAACCAGTTTTCGCACCCTCTGCCCCAGCCACCCCGGAGATGACGCTGCCTCTGGGAAACTAGAGCCATGCCAGGGGGGCACGGCAAACCCAGGGCCCGGGGGAGTCAAATCATCACACCTCGCCAGGGAGCAGACCCTGAACCCGGGACGAAAGGCCAAACCAGGGTGGTTTGGGGCATCTGTGCTTTATGGGGTATAAAAGGCCTTTAAGCCCCCCCATCATGAAGTTGCTCATGCGAGGTTCTGTCTTGTTTTGCTGAAAAGCAGGGATAGGTCTGCTCTGACCCCTCTTGTCCACCCCCTCTTGCTCATCTCCTCTACCTCCTTTCCACATCAGTCCTCTGCTTCATCCAGAGATATTTCACATTTGCATCTCAGGCAAGAGCAGATAACCAGATCTTCTCATAGCCTTGTCCAGCTGAGGAGGGGAGAAACCTCCCAGAGCTCTGGCACCCGTATTTGCAGTGGGCAGGCCAGTAGGTCCAAAAGCACCTGGGTGTGACAGCTCTTTGGCAAACCAGCTCATCAAAACCATTTGCTGAACTTTTGAAATTTGGGTAGAAATTGAAAGAAATCACTCGGCAGAAATAGGAGTCATCCAACAACATTCACTCAGCCTTATCCCCACTAACAATAAAGGGGAAAACATCCCCATTGCCTTAAGTCAGAAGTCTCCTGAGCTGGCCCAGGCTGCAGAGTCAGGCAGGAAATCCAGGTGGACACAGCAGATTCCACCATGTAGAAGCCCTGATCTGATTTGGGATGGGTCTCCAAACGATCAAGAGACTTGTCTTTGCAATAAACAGCAGAATATGGCGAAATCGCTCGGCGCTGATTTCATCCCTAGGCAAACAACCTCCCCAACCTTTACATCCATGTATAAATGACTACGATGAGGTAGCACCATCGCGAACACTCGTGCATTTATGCATGGAGAAGATATAGAGATGTTGTTGTGATCATGAACACACATATACATTTTAAACAGACCCCCTGCTATATAAAGGGGGGCTCCGTAGTTACCTTCACCAGCCTAGATGAAAGGAGGAAACGTTCACTGCCAAACCACACCTGAGCAGCTCCGCGGGCAGAAATGGCTCCAGGTACTTCTCTTTATTTCAGTTTTAAAGGGTTGCTGGTGCTGCCACATGCTTAGGGTGATGGGAGATGAGGAAGGGGTGGTAGTCCAGTGGGCTGTACACATGCAGTGCCAGTCCTGAATTAAAATGTGTCAACTTACAAATTAATAAAAAAGAATACCTTTGCCTGCAGAGTGATTTTAATCCATGAATTAAGTTAGGTAGTCTTTGGCCTGAACCGGGTAAGGAGCGAGCAGAGAACAAAAAGAACAAGGTCAAGCCACAGTTAGAATAGTTGTTGTTGACATAAATATTGGCAGAGATATTAAAACTCATATTCAAGGCTTAAGATGGGGATCAGGATGATGTCTAATGCATATGTCCAAGTCCTACAGGCTCCAGGACATTCCTCCACTGAAGGTTATTTGTCTGAGACAACTTTGTGGTCTCTGCAAGCACAGATGGACACTGGTGTGAGTTAAATATCGCGGGTTGGAAACCTTTAGGCTTGGCAAAGATCACCAAATCCTACAGGTGGGTCCCAGAGAGCCAGTCACAGCACAGGTAACGTCATCAGCTCTCGTCCCAGTGACAGCAGACAGCCAGCTTCACATCAGCAGCATGGCGTAAACCAAGGAGAAAGTGAGGGAGCCCCAGGCCCTCCTCTTGTATTCACCGTCCCCTGCTTGCTCATGCCTAGGGAAAAACATGAGCATGTTAGGGAAGAGCATAGGGACACACTCTAGTTTTCATGGGGCAACGATGACTCCTCAGCCCAGAAAACACAGCTCGGAGCACTGAGAGCAGCACAAGCCTCAAGGGCACGTCTAGTGAAAGGGGATGGGTTTTCTTTTAATTTGGGGGGGGGGGGCTAAACTCATACACGAAGTCCAAGACATCAAGGAAGGTGAGCTCTCAGCTGGCAAGGACAGAAGGTGCTGGGAATTAATTCCCCTCCCCAGCACAGTCACCGCAGGACTGCTAACACCCTTCCTCTCCGCTTCGCCGCAGGGTCATGGTTTTCTCCTCTCTTCATCGCTGTGATCACTCTGGGACTGCAGTGGCCGCAGGAAGCTGCCACCTTCCCGGCCATGCCCCTTGCCAACCTGTTTGCCAACGCTGTGCTGAGGGCTCAGCACCTTCACCTCCTGGCTGCTGAGACATACAAGGAGTTCGTAAGTGTTGTGGCCTCCGGGTACCTCCCCTGCAGTAGTTTGATGGTGTCAGGACTACGTAACTTGCTACACACGGAGACTTTTCAACTAGTGGTGTCTTCTCTGTCAGTTCTTGGTGGAGGGAAAGGGTCTTAACAGGGCAGGACAAGTCGTGTCCCATCAGCCTGGACCCTGTCTCCTCTCTCTGGACCTTTAGGTCCAGTAGCTGTTGCAACAACATACAAACTCCTATTCCCACCTGCCAACCCTGTACGGAGACACCTCATCTCTCACACTTATTTCTTGCAAAGAATTAACTGTTCAGGACAGCTTGGGAAATTCTGCACGGTCTTCTCCCACTACAGATCTGAGTGTATTTGGGATGTCTCCACAGGAGCGCACCTATATTCCAGAGGACCAAAGACACACCAAGAATTCCCAGGCAGCATTTTGTTACTCGGAAACCATCCCTGCTCCCACGGGGAAGGATGATGCTCAGCAAAAATCAGTAAGTTCTCTCCCTTGGGGCAAGCAGAGACCTGTTTGAAGAGCCCAGCTGCACTTCATTACGGGAACAGAGGGTTTCCATCTGTGAGCACTTCAATGCTTCATTCCTCCTGTCCCTTCTTCACTGTTTAAACCCTGCATGAAGAAAGCAAGACTCTTCTGGGTTACACTATAAATCACATTCCCACCCCAAAAGAAGAGAAAAACTCGTTGTCCATGCAGGGCACACAGCTGGGTGCTGCTCCTCAGCTTGCAAACGTGTCTGTGTCTGCTGAAGCTGCAGGAGCGGCGGCACAGCTTGGGGGCAGCCCAGGCTGCTTCAGAGGGAGCAGGACTCACAGGTAACTCTTATCAAGCACCACACCTGCACAGCTTTGACCCTTTCTCTTCTTAATTTCAGGATATGGAGCTTCTTCGGTTTTCGCTGGTTCTCATCCAGTCCTGGCTGACCCCGGTGCAATACCTGAGCAAGGTGTTCACAAACAACCTGGTTTTTGGAACCTCAGACAGAGTGTATGAAAAACTAAAGGACCTGGAAGAAGGCATCCAAGCGCTGATGAGGGTAAGTTGGAGCATGTGCATGACTACGGAATAAGAGATTCTCTAGACACAGGGCACTTGGCCCTCGGGGGCTTCCACGGGATCCAAATCTTCCCCATCCCCCATTCTGAAGACCAGTGGCATCTTTTGCACTTTGCTTACCATAAGATAATGAGATCACGACACCCCGCTGCACAAGATCACTACTGGAGAGTATAAGAAAACATAACAAATGTTAATAGGACTGCCAGACAGCAATCCAGACCCAAAAGTCTTTCCAAACCCAGCACCAAAGAACACTCAGTTGCTTAAATCTGCTGTACAAACAGTGATGTAATGTTTCTTACAGCTCCACACAAAACACCTTAAAGCGGAGGCCGTTTTGTGAGGTTTGCAACCTGGTTTTACAGGCTCATGATATTTCATAAAAACAACCCGTGTAAGTCCGTGTATAGATGGGAGCCCGTGCTCTGATGTTTCTCTCTTGCATTAATGCAGCACCCAGACAGCCGAGAGCAATGTGTTTTGAAGGTCATTCTTCATTTTTGTTTTGTTGTTTTAAACGAAATTTCTTAACATCTGCCAGGATACCTTTTCAGTTATGCTTACGCTATAACTAAGTTTATCTGCCAGATCTTTGAGGCTTATATCTGTAAGAAATGGATCCGGACAATTACTTGCAACCCTGAAAGTCAAGCCCTCAGAGTTAAAATAGAAACCTGTCCTGGCATTTCAGCCAGAGTAAGTAGGTATATGTATCAGTGCAACGTCCAGATTTTGCTCTCCATTTGATGTGTGGTTGGACATGGGGAAGCGGTAGACAGAAACGAGATGAATAATCACCCTTCATCCACTTTTGACACCATTTTCTTAACCAAAAACACCCTGTTTACTGTGCCAGCTGTAAGGCAAAGCAGGGCAGGAGGAGTGGCAGGTTGCAGTTCTTTCAGCTCCAGATGCACGTGGCTTAGGTCTGGGTTAGAGCTTTGCTCACTGGAAAAGTGGGAGAAGAGAGAGATTTATTTGCCCGGTTCCCAATCTAAGACCGCAAAACTCACACTCCTCCCTCCCTGCAGCGTCGTGCCCAGCTCCTTTCTCACTGGCAGCAATTCCTGTAGCATCACCCTTTTCTGTAAATGTGTCAACTCAAAAACATGTTTGAAATATGATTAAGAGTGAGGGGGAAAACCCTCAATGCCCTCTAAAGCCAGAGGGGAGCCTTGGAAATGGACCCCTTGGAGGATGCTCGTCCCCAGGGGCTCCCCCAGCACCCCTCCACCTTCTCGCAGGAGCTGGAGGACCGAAGCCCACGGGGTCTCCAGATCCTCAAGCCCACCTACGACAAATTCGACATCCACCTGCGCAGCGAGGACGCCCTGCTGAAGAACTACAGCTTGCTCTCCTGCTTCAAGAAGGACCTGCACAAGGTGGAGACCTACCTGAAGGTGATGAAGTGCCGGCGCTACGGAGAGGGAAACTGCACCGTTTGACGCCGGAGACCGCTCCCCGCCCGCCACGGCCCCTCGCCAGCCACGGCTGCCCCGCTCCTTGTAAAGAAAATGGGAGAATAAACCTGCTGCCCGCCGACACGTCTCTGGCTTCTGAGGGGCTGCGGGGATGGGCCGCCATGGGGGGCCGGGAGGGATGAGCCTGGGTTCAGGGCATGGATTTGGGGACGAGGGGGTGGATTTGGTGCAAAAGGGCTAGATTTGGGACCAAGGGGGGGTGGATTTGGGGCTAAAGGGGGGTGGATTTGGGGCCAAGGGGAGGTGGATTTGGGGGCAAGAGCGTGGATTTGGTGCGAAAGGGGTGGATTTGGGGCTGGAGGAGTAGATTTGGGGCCACGGGGGGGGTGGATTTGGTGCGAAAGGGGTGGATTTGGGGCTGGAGGAGTAGATTTGGGGCCACGGGGGGGTGGATTTGGTGGCAAAAGAGGTGGATTTGGGGCCGAGGGGGTGGATTTGGTGGCAAAAGAGGTGGATTTGGTGGTGAAAGGGGTGGATTTGGGGCCGAGGGGGTGGATTTGGTGACAAAAGGGGTGGATTTGGTGGCGAAAGGGATGGATTTGGTGCGAAAGGGGTGGATTCGGGGCTGAGGGAGCAGATTTGGGGCCAAGGGGGGGTGGATTTGGTGGCAAGGGGGTGGATTTGGTGGCGAAAGGGGTGGATTTGGTGGCGAAAAGGGGTAGATTTGGTGGCGAAAGGGGTGGATTTGGGGCCGAGGGAGTGGATTTGGTGGCAAAATGGGCGGATTTGGTGGCGAAAAGGGGTAGATTTGGTGGCCAAAGGGGTGGATTTAGGGTCAAGGGTGTGGATTTGGTGGCGAAAAGGGTGGATTTGGGGCCGAGGGGGTGGATTTGGCAGCGAAAGGGGTGGATTGGGAGCCGAAGGGGTGGATTTGGTGGCGAAAGGGGTCGATTTGGGGCAGAGGGTGGACTTTGGGGCACTTTCTCCTCCTCACCCCCGCGGCTGACGCCAGGAGGAGGGCGGGCAAGGGGCCGGGCGGTGGCAGGGCGGGACGGCGAGGGCCGCCCGGCAATGGCGGAGGTGCTGGAGTTCCGGGTCCCTGCCGGGAGCGACCGGACGCTTCTGGTCTGGGGGCTGGAGCCCGAGCTGGGGCTGGAGGTGAGGCGAGACCTCGGGCTGGGGCTCAGGAACTCCCCCCCACAACACCGGGGCTGAGGAGTGCGACCTGGGACCCCCTGCTCAGGGCGGGGAGACCGGGACCCCCCTCCATGGTCCTTCTGCTCCTCTTGGAGCTAAGGCTTCATTTGTGTGTTAATGTTTTAACCCCTCACTGTTGTTTTTTGGGGAGTTTAATCTCTTTTTTTTAGTTTCTTTGGCCCCCTTTCCCCCTGAAACGGGCGCAGGGCAGCCCTGAGGGGGTGTCGAGCCACCCCAGGGTGATTTCTGCCATGATCCGTGCAGCGAAACTACAGAAACACCAACACGAGGTGGAAAAAGGAATGAAAACCCACCTGAAAAGTACCGTGCCGGTGTTTCACGGAAAGGATGGCCGAGAGGATGGGGCAGTCGGGGAGGAGGAGGATGGTGGAGGGGGGCAGAAAATCCCGTGTCTGTCTTTGCTTCCCCTCCTGATGCAAGGTCAGGGCTAGAAATCCAGTCAGGGTGAGCTTATTTTTATGGAGAGAGATTCATCTTCAGCCTCGCTACTTATTCTACCTCTTATTGCTGCTAAACACTACTGAAAACTTTCCTCATTTTCTCGGTGATTAGTTCTTGTGAGAGCTCTCTGTCACTTTTGCTCAGCCCCATAGATACTGCAAAAGATGCTCCGTAGGTATCTAACCCATAGATATTTCGAAAGATGCTCTGTAGATATCTAACCCATAGATATTACAAAAAATACTCTGTAGATATCTAACCCATAGATATTGCAAAAGATGCTCTGTAGATACCTAACCCATAGATATTTCAAAAGATGCTCTGTAGATATCTAACCCATAGATATTTCAAAAGATGCTCTGTAGATATCTAACCCATAGATATTTCAAAAGATGCTCTGTAGATACCTAACCCATAGATATTTCAAAAGACCCTTTTCTCTCTCCTTTCCCCCTCAGCATTCCCTGTTTTCAGCGTTTTCCAAATTTGGGCCACTGTACTCGGTGCGAGCGCACAGAAATGCCACCGTGGCAGGGCCCGGCTATTACGCCGTCATCAAATTTTATTCAGCCAGAGATGCCAGCAGAGCCCAGCGCGCCTGCAACGGGCAAAAGCTGTTTCAGAAATCTCCCTTGAAGGTAAGCAAGATGCGAAGGACTCAGCACCGTGGCCTCCAGCAGCCAGGTAAAATCATGTGAAATACTTGTTGAGCTCGGTCATGTTCCCTGTGCAAAGACTTGTGGCTGGATGCTACCACCGTGGTGACATCAGCCCACCCAGGTAGTGGTTAAGGAGTAAAATGACAACATCTCTCCTCTGGAATAATTCGCAGGGCCTGGTTGTGGGTACGTAACATATTTAACGTATCTCAGAAGTGCGCACTCGATCAGGGAATAGGTTACCGTTACTCTCCCAGGACCATCGACAGTGGGAACCTTGCAGACAAAACCTGGCTAGCCTGGCTTCTTCTTTCCTCGACAGGTTTGTGTTTGCACCAAGCAGAAAGCGTTTCAGCAACAAGTCCTTCCTCTCAGCAGCAACAAGTGCCAAGAGTTGGCCAACCACTACCTTGGCTTTAACGGCTGGTCCAGTCACATCATCACAGTAAGGCGGCCTTTATATTCATCTGTCATCCTTCCCTTCATCCTCTTCTTTGATGAGAGTGGTTGGAATGAGAATTGTCCTCAAGCCAGGAAATAATAGACAACTACAAGGGCTGCGTTTTGGACCACAAGCAGGACTATTTCTGGGGAGAGAAGATTGCTACGCGTGAGGGCACCGGCATTAATAAAAATGGGGTGGCTGAGATCAAATCGGTGCCTGACAGTAATCTTTGTGTGCTGAGAGTGTCTGAGATAACTGGGACTCAGAGGATGGGGTATTTCTAAAACAAAGTAGAAACAGCGAACATCCCTGCTCTGCCTCAACTCCGTGCTTCTCTGTGCAGAGAAGGTCTGTGCCACGCAGGCATAGGCGTAAGTGATCGTGACATCCCCTTCCTCTTTAATCAGAATTGATTATCCGCGGTCTTCCCAACAGCTGCAGAATGTGTCTGGGTTTGACGGTGAGAACGAGGAGCTGGGCAGGACGTTACAGCAGCGATCGGTGAAGTACGTGTGTGCTGTCGAGGTGACAGTACCCAACCACGGGGTACGCACCAGGGGAGTTGCCCTCGGCGAGGCAGACGTGGAGAACGGTGAAGGTACGTTTTCAGATGCCGCTGGAAGTCTCTCTCAGCAGCTGTCGCAGACATTAGTCAGTCTTGCTTTTGCACACTTTGCTTCGTGTGCAGAGTGTCGTCTTGATATCAGTAACGTGCTGCTCGTCGTGTTCAGATCCGCTCGCGTTTGTCACAGCCGTGAGAAGAGCTCAGAAACTCGCAGCTGGGAAAGCTTTGTCTAGTGCCTTTCAGAAGATACTCCTCGTAGTCTTAGGTAAGGCCTGGTTTTGTATTAAACAGAGGGGTGTTTGGGCTAATAATATTATAACTTCCATAATCATTGATGAGAATTCTTTTTCTCTGAAGATTTCTCAGGATTCATTGAGGCTTGGGGAGTCTCGGGCCAAATTAAATTTGCGTTATGGCGTGTAATGGTTTAACAGAGTGGTTCTACCCTGTGAGCTCTGTGAGCCAAAGTAAAATCCAGCAGGAGGTCTGATTTTTTTTAAATTTTTTATGATAAATAAGTCATTGAAACTCCAAACTTCTGAAAGTGTAAACGCTGGCGGGGAGAGCTTTTTAACGCTACGTGTGTGTGACAGAGATGCGAGGAAGTTCTGCTTCCAGGGGCAACGTGAACTGAATTGCAGCACTTGGAAGCAGGGCAGGAACGTGCAAAGCCAGCCAGGTGCCATCAAAGGTCCGTGCCCCACCGTTGGGTTCAACGTTGCTTCTTTGGGGCTCCTCTCTCCGTTGAGGTTTTAATTGCTGTGAAGCAGAATTGTGCCATTTGGAGGTTAGGGTAGGTTTATCGTCATTACGCGCAGTAGGAACTAACTCTGTCTCTGGCTGTTTGTTCTTTCAGAGAATGGGAAAGTGGCCGTGGAGTACAATTCCTCCCAAGAGGAGCCCACAGACTCCTTAACAGAAGAGGAACTGAAGGGGCTTGTTCAGGTAAAAGCAGCGGATATTTAGCTTTTGCACAGGATCTGTACAATCCGTCTGGGGATTGGAGGTACAGCTGTGAACTGTTACAGCCTCTGGCATCCTCCTTTTATGCAGCAATTACCTCGACTTAAATCCCAGGAGATAATTACATCTTGGAATTGTACAGCGTGCTAAGGTTTTAAAACTTCTGCTCTTTTTGGGTATCTTTGTGCAGAAATGCATAAATATATTTAAAATATATTTAGACGGTGCAGGAAAGCGACCAGTGAGGGTGCAGGACTGTTAGGGTGCAGCTTGACAGGTCTCACACATGACAGTACCCAGGACTGCTCTTCATAGAACTTGTGAGAGTGAAAATCCTGGTAAAGTCACAGTAGGTTAAATCAAATGAATTTTTAATAAGATCTTAAATAAATCAAACTCCCCGTCTGGAAAGGCGCTTCATAAACATGTCCTTACCCAGAGGGAATGGTTGCTAAAAGCTTTGGTGAAGTAAAAGCTTCGGTGAAATCCCTGTAGGTAACTGCGGGATCTGTTGGCATGCCCGGAACAAAAACACTCCGGTACAACAGTAAAACTTTAATCACTGTGTTCAGTGAGATGAGGTCTGCCTGCCAGCCTTTGCACGCAGCCAGTCACAAGCAAAGGATTTCCCTCTCGCTTCGCTGGAAAACACTGCTTCTTTCCAGGGGAGAGCACAGATGTGGGGTGTTTTGAAAGCAAGCACCTCTCCCAGATGATGCATCGGCTCTCGGGTGATGCATCAGCACCGAGCTGCGCAGGGTGGAACTGGAGGAAGTGTCTAACAAACCTTGTGACATGTGTTACTCCATTTGATGACACCGAGTCACCTGCGTCCATGGGCAGGACTATCTTACTAAGAGTAGCACTAAAATGGAAATGTTTTGGTGTGTAAGTAACTGAGGTCCATCAGGTTGGGTTTTTATCAGTTGAAAAGGTGAATTTTCTGCTGGTTTGTTCTCTCTCGGTGTTTTCTTCTGCGCTGTCCCTGCTGTCTGACCTCTTTTAAACCCACAGAGAGCTCACCCCAACACGTAATGACCATAAGAGAAGTGAACAGCAAAGTCAGACAGAAAGCCCGCTGCTTCTCAAACCTCGCTTTTAGCAGAGGAGTCATCCCTCGCCTCCCCTGCCGTCTCACTTCCCTTGTGACGGCGCGTGGGAGGCGGTTCGGCGCTCTCGCTCTCCGAGGCACCTTCCAGCCTGCTCTAAGAAGAGGAACAGACAAGAATTTGGAAGGGCTTGCTAGGGAGGAGAGCTGCTGGGTGTCCTTCTGGTTCATTGCCTTGCAATATCGGTCAGTCTTTCCAAAACAGAAATGCTCCCGAGTTGGTAAATTCCGGGGAGGCTGTCTTTTGTACGTGGTAAAAATATATTGTTTCCAGGCAGATCCAGAGGGATGAAAGTAAAATATGTTGTAGAGAAAGAAATTTACTCTTCATCTCTCTTCCCAGGTCAACGAATTGTCCTTGGAACAGTTTGACCTCGAAGAAGAAGAACTTTTGTGTGATCTCGGTTTTGATGATGAGTTCCCTAGCTGGGAGATGCCATCTAATTAGTGCAGCTCTGCCTTCACATCCTTTCCAAAAGTTCTGCAGTGTTTGATTAGGAATGAAAGTCTAACACTGTGAAATGACATGTGCGTCATATCCAGTGTTTTCTTCTTCTCCAAATACGCAACAGCGAAAAGGAACGGACAATAAACCTAGCGTTACTAAAATTAAACCCCAAAATACATGCTGGTTTTGGAGAGGAAGAGTTTGCCTGTCAACTTATCCAGGTCAGCTATATATGGAAGCCAGCTTAGCTGCGTGATTATTATTTAGACAGCATAACAGATGTGCGTAGCCCTTATAGAAAAATAAAAGGAATGAGCCCTCCCTGCAAGAGCCTGCAGTTCAGGATTGCTCTGATCTACAGGAGAAAGCTGGAGGTGGCAGAAGGAGATTTCTTACCAGCAGGAGTAGCTGTAGTACTTACACATGTCTGCGCTGCACAGCAAGAAGTATTTCTCTAAGTCAAATTTCCTCTAAAAAAATAAGCCTAGATCGTGTAATAACGTGTTGAGCCCCAGCCATAAGTAGTTGGGACGTTATCACTATGTGAAGCAAAGTTTCTGTCTAATTTTGAGCAGGTTCTTTCATTAAATTAAGTAAAACTTTGTAGTCCAGTGTGATGAATGAATCCTCAGCAATGGGAAAGGGCATCAAGCTCCCCAAATGATGGGGAGGGAGGGGGAGAATGTGTATTCGACAGCAAACCCCTGCTTGCATTTTTTTGACCTCTTTTTGGAAAAAAATGATGATTGAAAACTGCGAGGAGAGCCATGGGGATTAATTGAGATCCCTTTTGAAGCAGAGGAGTGCGGCCGGTTTAATTTAACAAAAAGAGGATGGAAAGAGGTGATTCGCTCCAGCAGACACCCGACACCGCGTGAGCTTTTTAACCAGGAAAGCAAAACAAAATCCACCAGCTGGACGCTGAATTTGGAGAAATAAAAGTGGGAAGCGGAACATCGCGTTTTATCCGGAGAGGGTACCGAAAGGAGGGACGGGCTCTCTGTGGGATGTGGTAAACCCTCTACAGCGGCACATTGTCAGGTGGCGACTGTTATTTCGTTATGCAATGTTATATTGTGTTATATATTGTGATGGCGGGGACACCCGAGGCCGTGAGGCCTGGCCCCAGGCCTGCAGCCGCCCCGTTGCCCGGCGACCGCCGGCCGCCATGATCTTGCTCCTCCGTCATGTTGCCACCGCTGCCCAGCGGCCCACTCCTCCTGCTGTGGCTGCTGCTGGCGGCAGCCCCCTGTCCCAGCCAGCCCTGGGGCTCCTGCCCGCTCCCCTGCTGCTGCCAACGGCGGCTGCTCGACTGCCGCCATGCCGGCCTGGCCACCGTGCCCACAGCCACCCGCCGCTGGGCCCTCTCCATCCTGTGAGTCGGCCGCGCCGGGCCCCCTCCGTCTTCCCCTCCTTGTTTTTTGTACTCCTGGTCACCCCTCCCGGGATGCCGCGGGGAAAGACACAGGCTCCGTGGCAGAATTTGCAGAGGAAGGGGGTTTTCCCGAGTGAGGGGTGATGGTGTCGACCGTTTCTTCACAGAGATTTCACCGGCAACTCGATTTCTTCCATCGAAGAGCAGGCATGGAGGGAATACCCGTGGGCTGAGTACTTGTAAGTACCCTCTAACCTTAAAAATGTCTGGAGTTTGCATGATCTTGGGGGGTTTTCACAGAATTGCCCAGACTGGAAAAGACCTTTAAGACCATTGAGCCCAATCATTAATGTAATGCTCGATCCTTTTGTCTGGTTTTTGAGCCAAGGGTGTGACGAGACAAGAGGAACCGGCCTCAAGTTGCACCGAGGGAGGTTTAGATTGGATATTATGAAGAATTTCTTTAGTGAAGGTGTTATCAGGCATTGGAAGGGGTTGCCCAGGGCAGTGGTGGAGTCCCCGTCCCTGGAGGTATTTAAGAATCATGTAGACGTAGCACTTAAGGATCTGGTTTAGTGTTAGGCTAACGGTTGGACTCAATGATCTTAAAGGTCTTTTCCGATCTGTCCAATTCTGTGAATCTGAGCACCAGCACCCACACAAACTGTTTCCTTCTGAATTCAAAACTGAGCAAGGGGAGAGGCTGAATCCCCAGGGCTTCCTAGGATGGGCAAGAAATGCCATGAGCTGTGTCCCTTCCATCCTATGGGACCATCCCTTTGCCTGTTTAACAAATGATAAAGCTACAGTTAGTTTCAGCAGGCTGGGAGCAAGTGCCTGCCCCTGCAAGCAGTGGTGATGATCCCTTAAATGACTCAAAGAGATGCTTTAGGAAAGCTACTGCAGGATATTTTCCCCTAAAAATTCCATTTCCTCCTGGACAGCAGCTGCTGTAACAGTAAACGTCCATCCGTCTCGTTCCAGAGTCCTCGGGGACAACGATGTGCGGGCAGTGAAGAGGCGTTCTCTGGAGGGTCTGCTCCTGCTGAAGCACCTGTAGGTACCGTCCCTGCCCCTTGTGGTGGGCGACTGCTGTGCTCTCCCTCGGGCCCCCCTGCTCAGCCCACCCACCACACCTGTGCTTTACTGCTGCTTTTTTTTCAGGCTACAGCCAGAGCAGAGCAGGGTGTCTCAGTGCTGCAATAGTGCCCCGGGGGGAGGATCCCTGTAGGGCCACGGTGCAGCTTTCATTTCCCCAAATCCAACCGAGAGTAGGAGGCTGCTGCCTTGTGCCACAGACCTTGGATGACTTTCAGTCAACCCTACACTAACAGTGACCTCCCACACCCTGAGACATTGCCTCTGGCTCTGTTTACAGAATCACAGAATGTTCAGGGTTGGAAGGGACCTCGAAACATCACCCAGTCCAACCCCCCTGCCAGAACAGGATCACCCAGGGCAGCCACACAGGAATGCGTCCAGGCGCGTTTGAAAGTCTCCAGAGCAGGAGACTCCACACCCTCCCTGGGGAGCCTGGACCAGGGCTCCGGCACCCGCACAGGGAAGAAGCTTTTTCTAATATTTTTATGGAACCTCCCGTGCTCCAGCTTGCACCCATTGCCCCTTGTCCTGTCACTGGACATCCCTGAGCAGAGCCTGGCTCCGTCCCCCTGACACTCCCCCTTGACATATTTATAACCATGACTGAGGTCACCCTTCAGCCTCCTCTTCTCCAAGCTGCAGAGCCCCAGCTCCCTCAGCCTTTCCTCACCAGGGAGATGTTCCACTCCCTCCATCATCCCTGTGGCTGCGCTGGGCTCTCTCCAGCAGTTCCCTGTCCCTCTGGAGCTGAGGGGCCCAGAACTGGACACAATATTCCAGATGTGGCCTCACCAGGGCAGAGCAGAGGGGCAGGAGGACCTCTCTGACCTACTGGCTACTCCCCTTCTAACACACCCCAGGATGTTTATCTGAGGACTGTCATTTTGGGGGCGAGAACCACATAGAGCAAGGTAAAAAAAACATGTGTCCCCTGCTTCTGCTACGGTTTGGATGAAAAACCTCCGTTGTGACGAAAGCAGAGACCTGTATTGCTGAGCATTCTTGGAGAAGCTTCCACTACCCCGTCCTCTGCTGCACTCCCGGGTGGTCTGAGGTTGGGGGATCTCTGCTACAACCTCCAGCTCTGAGGATGGCTAACCTCAAACCTAGCATAGGTTTCTTCTATAAATAAAAATAAAAGTCAACGAGATTGCTCAGCTGAGTCCCCCACTTTTCTTGGAGGAGCTACAAATGTGCATCTATATATAATGTCATATGAAATTGCAACAAGCGCTCTGTCTCTAGCACAGAAGAGCATTCCTATTTTTTTTTGTCTTAAAGTTCTGTTTTTTACATGTTTTGAGGTTTCCTGTTGTGGTGCTGGCAAAGGAAGTGTGAAACAACAATGGCAAAATCTTGCCCTGCTCTGTTCTCTGCTTGGCCGCTGTCAAACTCTCTTTTTCTTATCTTCAAGGCTAAAAGGCAGAATTAAATCCCACTGTGGAGGCTTTACAGTTCTCAGAGGAGACACTGCTACAGTCATTTCTCAACACAAACCTCATGTCAAAGATAAAACTACTACTCGTGTGAAAAAAAACTGGCAGCAAGGGAATCCCTGGCTTGGAGTTGCCTTGTGAGGGTCCTGGTTTTGGTCCTGCTCCTCTGTTATTAGGGTAGCTGAAACGAGGACACAGAAAGGTGTCCCCAAATCCACTCTGTTGCCCATGTATGTAGATCGTTGCAAGAGTCAGGGCTCCAGCACCATTTGCATTTTCATTGTCATTTATTGAGTAGGACCCCTAGGTGCTTCTTTTCCCCTCCAGAAAAGGGAAGTTTCATATCCTCCGCTATGCACATAGGCTTGGAAGGAGCCAAACCCAGAGTGGTCTTGGGCTTTCTGGAGCTGCTCGTGCAGTGAGCAAGCCCTCGAGCTGTACCTCAGCCTTGTCTCAGTGCTGGGAAATAATGGAAAACAAGGTAGTGCCAGAGCTGGGGCTCAGTGCCCACACTAGCTTCCCCTCCCCGTGTCATTTTAGCAGGTACGTGTGCCCTACGTCGTAGGGAAGAAGCATCCGAGAACAGAAAAGCAGAAAGCGTGTTCTGCAGGAGGTGGGTTGCAGGCTACATGAGTCAGGGTGGGAAAAAACACGCTTCCAGCCAGGCTCCCCTTCCGCAAGGCGAGAAATTGAACTCTCCAAAGCGCTGCTGCGACTGCACGACTGCACGGGCAAAGACCTTCCTCCCACCACCGGCTGCCTCCCTGGGAGGTCCAGACCTTGCAGGTGCTCCCTCACCCTCTCCCTGAACACCTTCTCAGTGGCTAGGCCGTCTCCTACAGAGGAAACCTCAGTCATCTCTAATTTTAGATGCCTAATCATTGCTGAGGATTAAGCTGATTGTTCAGGCTCTCTTTATTTTCTGTGGAGAGAAACAAGCACTTCCCATTCACCTGAATGATCTTGGGAACCTCTCTGAGGAGGGGCTGAATCATGCCCCAAGAATATTTCTCTCACGCCGTTTGCTGCAGAACAAGTCCGGGCAGCTAATTCAGGCTGAGACAAGGAACCTCTGGATTTCTCAAGCTGGGCCAGGTGAATCCCACAGTAGCTGAGTGTCTACACACGCCTCCCAGCAGAGCTGAGCACCAAAGTGAGATTTAAGGCTCCACCTTCAATCTGCCCTTTCCAGGCTTCCATATTCTTAATTTTGCATCTTTAACAGGGTCCCTGTTAATTTTATCACCGAATGTGGTGTAGGAGGGAGGGATTAAGAGAAAAATAACCCTTTTGATGACTCCTGTGGTTACCAACCCATCCCTGAAGGTGCTGGTTTGGCTTTTCTGGCTGACTTCAGCAAGCAAAGTGCTGGTGGCACCAGGTGGCATCTCTGTGGAACGTCCAGAGGGTCACATATCAGCGTGGTCCGTGCAAATGCCTCCTCAACTGCTAAACTGTGCCTATGCAAAGACTCTTTTTCCGTTAACAGAGAGGAAAATCAAGCCCTAAAATAATTCTGGTGGGTTCAAAGCTAGAAGCGAATCACCGCGACGAAAGCCGCCTCCAGTCGGGAGGGTTCTCACAGGTTACACACCCCTGCAAGCTAATAGCAGATATAAACACCGCGTGAAATCAGAGCCGTGTAACGTAGATGCTGCCAGTGTCAAAGCAAATGAAAGTAACCATGACAGTGCAAATGTCATTAACATTTTGTGTTCTGACTTTAACAGGGATTTATCTCGCAATAAAATCCTGTCGGTTGAGGAACACGCTTTTGAGCCACTTCCTTTTCTGCAGCTTCTGTGAGTTTATAAAAGTTTCTTCCGAGCGTATTTCGCGGCGTCTGCTTGCATTTATAACCCCTTTTCGCGCTAGAAAACGTTCCTGTTATTTTTAGACCAATGACTAAATTTCTCCCGCTAAAAAGACTAACGGAGCTGAAGAGATCGATGCAGCTGGCTGGATGACCCGCGACAGGATGAGAGATCCGAGCGCGGTTGCCCAAACGCAGTCATAATAGAAGCCATTTCTTGAAGGCTTGCGGTATCCTGCAACAGAAGTAGATTAAGCACATGTGCACTTCATTTCCTCTCCTTGACAGGTTGAAAAAAAAAAAGAAAAAGAAAAAAAAAAAAAGGAGAAAAGGGCAGTTTCCTCCCTATTCTACCTTGAATTTGCGTATTTCCTACAAATCCATGCCGCTCCGCTTCCCTGTAGGGCAGACCTGATTCATTTCTGTCATCTCTAGTTTTTTTTTATCCCCAGAAACCTTGGTGGAAATCTCATCACGCAGATCCGGAACGGCATTTTCCAGGCATGGCACGGGCTGCAGTTTTTACAGAAGCTGTAAGAGTGACAAGGTCTAAAGGGGAGATCGGAGCGAGATCCTGCAGCGACGGTGGGGAAGAGCAGATTTGCACCAAATCCTACTACATCAGGGTCATCCAGGGTCTGTCAGAAGCCTGTAGCCTGAAAGCCACTTTCTCCTGGCTGGCTTATCTTCTCCATCACTTCCTTGAACAAGCATCAGATTCAAAGAGCAGCGGTGGGAGCCCAGGGGAATAGATAAGAAAGAAATGCTGTGGGAAGGGAGAAGATGAGGGGTATGGGATGTGATCCAGATTTCTAGCCAGAAATGTCATTTTGCACATTTGCATTTAAAAGAAAAAGGTCTCAAAAACATCCACAAAAGAAAGGAAACTCGGGTCTTTTGGTGTCTTGAGAAATCACAACTTAATCCATAGTCGGTTCTATCAAGAAACCCTCCCAGGGAGGGGATCACCGTTTCCATCTGGACCCAAAATAAGTGGTTTTGCCCACCAAGGGTTCATATGCACAAGGAAAAGGCCACAGTCCCCCTGCTCTCCTGAAAAAATGCAATATTTTTCACGTGATCCACTGAATAAGGTGGCAGAATAATTTATGTACGACAATTCCCATAGGACTAAGCCAGAGCTTTGTCTGGCTGCATGCAGTAATAGAGTAAAAGTTTATGGACAGTAGAAATGTAAGAAAAAAAAAATGGAAAGTAAGATTCCAGAACAGCGAAGTCCTGGTGGAGGGAAGCAAAGAGAAGGTGTGAGCTGAGGAGGAAAGAAAGAGATGTTGTGTTTTCCAGAAGAAGCACCTCTGGGCTTTTGCCCTATGAGCTGGAGATTATCAGGAGCTCATGTATTTTGTGAATCAGCCCATCAGCATCTGTTCCTGCCTCTAGCCTTCATCCCAGGCCCTTCCTCACACGCATAGCACAGAGCCAATTTTTTATCTTCAGGCTGAAATTTCCTATGTTTGTTCTCCACTTGAAAGGAAATTCTTTGGGGAGCTTTGAGGAAAAATTGTTCGGCCAAATCCACATCTGCCATCCATAAAAGCGGGCTGGATCCTTACCCGCCATAAACCTCTTTACACCACTCACACAGCAGAGAGGAGCCTGGAAAGGGGATTTCAGCATAATTCCACATCAGATCCAACAGGCACGACTCTCTTCGGGCCCCTCTGATATTCAAAGCACCGAAACGGGAGGCCTGGCAAAGAGGAAAAACTCCTTGATCACAGAAATACTTTGCAATGATCTAGTGGAAGTTCACTTTGATTTAGTTCTGTTTATACAGTTCAGGAACATCTGGGTTGGGTTTTTTTTTTACTCTACAGTGCCTGATGCACAGGGCCAGTTGATCTTGGTTTTCCAGACTCGTGGGTCGATATACATAAGAGGACATGTGGACAGGCCATCCCCATGTGCCCCTGCCCATGCAGCTCCCGTCCTTCCCCGATCTAGTGGGAGATGTCCCTGCCCATGGCAGGGGGGTTGGAACTACATGATCTTTAAGGTCCCTTCCAACCCTGACAATTCTATGATTCTATGATTCTATGACTCTGTGATTCTATTACAGAATCACAGAATCACAGAATGTTAGAGGTTGGAAGTGACCTCAAAGATCATCCAGTCCAGCCCCCCTGCCAGAGCAGGGTCACCTACAGCAGAGCGCACAGGAACATGTCCAGGTGGGATTTGAATCCCTCCAAAGAAGGAGACTCCACACCCTCCCTGGGTAGCCTGGGCCAGGGCTCTGTCACCCTCACTGGAAAAGTTTTTCCTAAAGTTTTTATGGAACCTCCCATGTTCCACTTTGCACCCATTGCCCCTTGTTCTGTCACTGGACATCCCTGAGCAGAGCCTGGCTCCGTCCTCCTGACACTCCCCCTTGACATATTTATAACCATGACTGAGGTCACCCCTCAGCCTCCTCTTCTCCAAGCTAAAGAGCCCCAGCTCCCTCAGCCTTTCCTCACCAGGGAGATGTTCCACTCCCTCCATCATCCCTGGGGCTGCGCTGGGCTCTCTCCAGCAGTTCCCTGTCCCTCTGGAGCTGAGGGGCCCAGAACTGGACACAAGATTCCAGAGGTGGCCTCCCCAGGGCAGAGTAGAGGGGCAGGAGGACCTCTCTGACCTACTGGCTACTCCCCTTCTAACACACCCCAGGATGCCCTTGGCCTTCTTGCCCACGAGGGCACACTGCTGGCTCATGGCCATCCTGCTGCCCACCAGCACCCCCAGGGCCCTTTCCCCTGCACTGCTCTCCAGCAGGGCAGTCCTCAATCTATACTGGCACAGATTCTATGATTCTATTCCCACCGCCGTCTCACAGCGGTGCCTTGTTTTTTCCAGGATCCTAAGCCATAACCCCTTGTCCGTTATTGCCGACACATCGTTCTTTGAGCTGCCTTCAGTCAAATATCTGTAAGTATTGACTCGTTTTTCCCGGGTTAATACAGATCTCGGTCTCTCTCGAGTGCCCTGTCATCAGGAAAGCAGAGATCCAGCAGCAAATCTCATTCTTCTCCCAGCCTTACTCTAGAGGCACAAATAATCCCAACCCTGACTGAGCAAGGCAAAGGCCAAGCAGTTCTGGTGTGTCCCTAGCTGCAAAGCAACCAGGGAGCTGGGACACAGACTTTGAAAAAACTAGAGGATCCTAGCGCTGAGGAGGTGGGATCCAGGAGCTCCTGGTCACTGGGGCACTCATGCCAGCAGTCTGGGACCTCAGCCCATCCTGTGACCTTGGCACACTCAGGCAGGCTCCTGCATGTTTTTTCTTTTCACTGATAGAAACTCTCCTTCCAAGATCACGGCGGATCCATCCTCCTGGGCAAAAAGTGTCCCACGACGAGGACTGGAGCTGCACTCACGAGAGGGCAGAAGGAAGGCTTTGAGCTGGGGAATCCTTTTTGTTTGCATCCATCTCCCGTGAGATCTGCAGGATGCCCTCCTGGTTCGGACCCCGTGGTTAGGAGCAGGTCAAAGCACTGACATGGTTTTGAATCGGTTCCGTTTGATTAGGCAGAAGTGGAGCCCTCTGCAAGCACCACCACAGTCATCAGGGACCTGAGCTTGCTCTCAGAGCAGACTTCTGGTAATGCCGCCTGAAAATTTAATGTGGTTTTTCAAATCCTTCCAGAGACCTGAGCGCAACACAAGTGACTCAGCAGACGTTGCTCACGCTCCTCCTGACGACAGTCTGCTTGCAAACGCTGTGAGTACGCAAGGACTCAGGTCCAGCCACCAGCAGATCGTAATTACTGAAACAAGGCTTCTGCCTCGGGAAAAAAAATCAGCTTACACCTAAATCAGAATAACCCCAGTAAGCCTAAGGTTTGCTATTTGCTTTTCAGCAAACTCCCCTGCTAAAAAAAAAAAGAGAAATTTCACCTGTTAGATTATATTTCCCAAGTTTTTCAAAGGGAAGTTTTAAATCAAAGTGGGGTACATTTCTGTCCCGCACTGCATTTTGGAACTGGTTCCCTTTTTGAAGATAAATATCAATATTTTGATGCTAATGGAGAAGCCTATCATCTACTTGGAACCTCTCAGAAATTAGGAGAACGTATCTGCCCACTGGGATTAGGGGTGAGGGGAAGTTTTCTGAAGCTTTAAGAGAAGTTGAAGCAAAATCATGGTGGCATCATCTGTGTGTTACATGACTTGGATTGAGACACTGGGTTTTTTTCTCCAATTAACTTCTTATTTTTAGCAAACTGCCCAGTGACATGGCCTGCTGCCTCTGCCGGGAGAAACACCCCACCGAAACCCTGTGCAGGACCGTCGAGTTCCGCTGCAAGAACCTATGCACCACCAGTGCTCCCCAGTGCGGTAGGCTTCCCGATGATCTTGATGTAGACCATCAAATCTTCCCAGTTTCCTCCGGCTTTAGGAGATACTGTAGCATGGTCCCGTTTCATGGGGGTTCCCAGGCAGCAGTGGCCACCTTGGTGGCATCAGTCCAGCCTGGTGGCTCCTGACCAGTCCCAGGGACATGAAATCTGGGCAGACTCTCTAGAGGAGCTTCACCCATGGGAGACCTTTAAATCAGCGTTAAGTGAGACCTGGGAGGCCTCAGACTGTGCTCTCCGAGTCACCAGCACAAAAAGTTCCTCCTTGAGCACATGACTTGGAAAAAAAACAAGGGATGCAAAGTTACTGGTGATTACACATATCTTCTGTGTCAAACACTATCTTGAGAAGAAATAGCTCGCTGGGCTAAACAAACAGCCGAGCTTCCAATGCACACAGCGCACCTAGCCAAGGAAAATGCGCTCTCGGTACCGCTCCCAAGCGCTGGGAGGCACCGTCTGCTCCTAAGCCCCCCAAATTTCCCCTGACAACCTCCTGAGCCTTTCCAGTGCCACCATACCTCATCTGGTCCCAGCTCAGCGGCGAGAGGAGACCCAGGGACAGCACAAACGCTGCAGAAACCTCCTTTAAACGCGTGACGCGTTGGAGGGGGTATCTGGGACCTAGAGGCTCCAAAAATTACTTGGGTGACCTCAGAAAATTGCTTGGTCTCCACCACACTGCTGCCCATGTGTAGGAGAGAGGACAGCAGCCCCGATCTCCTTCGCAGGGCTTTAGGCAAGCACCAAGCATCGTTATTGTCTCGTCAGCCCATGCAGCACAAGCAACGTGTGGTCCTGCACAGGGTAAATATTCTGTTCAAAGCAAAGGCAAGCTGGACTTCTGCAAATACGCACAGTGAGGCTTTCAAGGTCCCTACCTAACTCCTTTCCCAACTGGATGTGGACAAGCGAGCCTAACCTCGTCAGGAGTCTAGGGAAAACGGGCTGTTAAGCCTTTTAGGGCTGGATGCTCTAAGGTATTTCTGTATCCAATTTCCTGTCATTGTAACGGAAAGAAAAGGCCTAAATACCTTTGTAATCTGTAAATATTCTCCACCGTGTCACCCTGCCTCTGGCATTAAGCTGTCTGCAGAGCAGGATTAGAGATAAGGGGGTGTTTGCAGACTTGGTGTAGGACTCCTGAAGACTTGCCCGAGCTCTGCAGACTCAGCGTGTGCCCTTCGCATGCCGGGGGAGAGCTGTTTGCATCACTCTTGCTCGAATCTTCCACCACTTCGAGACCTGGGTGATGGGAGCTGCATCTATCAGCAGACAGGTCTCTGTTATCGGGGGCTCACTCTGACAACAGCTTGTTGCAGGTGACAACCTGGAGAGATTTTAATGTGAAATACCTCAGGTTTTCCTGACCGCAGGGAGAAGGGCACCAGCAAACACTGCGTCACTGAGTATTCTGCTTTCCAGGCTCACTCTGAGTTTAAAAGCTTTATGGTGATTTTAGCAACTCAACACTGGCTCGTATCGAGCTGTGGGAAACTCTCCGACAGCAAACCCGTTCCCCTGGGGATGTTTCACACAGATCCAAGCAGAGCCCTAGGAGATACCAGAAGAGAAACATCTATCTGTTCTGCCCCGATGAGATAATCTGATGGATTTAACAAGACTTTTCCCATCTGTAACGCATCCACCATTCAGTTCACACACTCCCTTGTCTTAAAGACGAGCGCCTGCTGCTCGGGGTAAACCTTTGACCCCGTGTTTTGGCAGAAAGCTTCTCGTGACGCCGAGTCAGTGATCTGCTCTCTCGGTGTTTTACAGCTCACGCAGATCCTCTGGCACAGACACAAGGAGAAATAGTGGAAGCGATACAATCCAGGAAACTGAACACCAGCTCAATGCTGAACCTCGAGCTCCAGGAGCTTTCGCTCAGAGACCATGAAACCGTAACGCTTGGGGTTGTCCTGAGCCTGACCAGCACCGGTGGTGATCTCAGTAACCTGAATGATCACCTTTCCAGAACAAATTCATATTCCCCTCCGCACCTACCCAGGCAAGAAGGCAAAACAAGTAAGGAGCTGATGCTGATGCTTCACAGCATTCAGCTTGTGGGCTGGACCACTGAAACTAATTTAAGGAAACTTTTGTTTTCTAGCGAAGGTGGTGGTGGACAAGCTCAAGTCGAACCTGCACAAGGCTAAAATCACCGTGACCGTGAAAAACTCCATCTCAGCCCTGCCAGCACCTGCCATGCTGAAGGACGAGGTGCACGAGATCCCAGCAGTGGAAGGAGAGGCAACTACAGGCTGGATGCAAAAGCAACGTGACTTGGGTTTGGACAGGGCAACATTAAACTCCGGAGAAGCAGCTGGCAGATTAAACCCCACTGACGAAATCTCTGTCTTCAGACATCACAAAACATCCATCCGTCCCTCAAAACGTTCCCTTTTGCGTCCCCCAGCAGAGAGCTCTCATTTGTCTGGGTCTTTTAGGATACAAAATTACTTAGATGAGAAAACTCATGGGACAGGGAATGTGGAAGATGTAGAAGATGCAGAGGAAGCACCATCTCCAAGGCAGGGCTATGTTTGGGTTTACAGAAAGCACAAGCAGGGTGAGAGCCCATATCTGAATAAAAGCGATCAGCTTTTCTACACGGTGTTTGGCAATGTGAAAGAAGAGCCCACACCAAGAGAAAATAAAACAAAGCAGAGACTAAGAACAAATCAGGGTCTTTTCTATAACCCATCGGTTAAGAACAGCCACCCTGGTACAGGCAGCGTGCAAGGGGACACGACTGAAGAAGAGGGTTCCTCTCTAGGTGGGCATTTACCAGCTGTCCCTCGAATGGCAGAAACACCCTGGAAGCAAAAAGTGGGAGGATACAGTTTCCACAATAAAACGGGCAGCTCTGACAGCCCAGAAGGCACGTTGGCTGAAGGAGACCTCTTTGAAACCAAGGTCAACCGTCACCTACGCGTGCTCGTCCCAGACGAAGCCCTGTGGGCGTTCATCGCCCACGTGGCGCGAGCCCTGAGGATGGATTGCAACCTGCCTGAGCTCCAGCTGGGCTGCGCAAAGATGGTCTCGAAGACGGGGCTGCTCCTAAAGCTGCTCAGCGAGAGGCAAGATGACCAGAGAGCCTCCGCTCTCTTGGGCCAGTGTCTCCTGGAAGGGAACGTTTCCAACGGAATGGGCTTGGCCAGGAAGGTGAGTAGGAGACCCGCAGGGAAGGTAGGAGACACTGGTCACTGAGGGTTGTGTCCTCCTGGACACCAGGAGAAACCTTCTCTCCTCTCCTGGCTTTCTCTCCTTTGCTCCCTGCAGGAACCAGAGCGCATCTCTGGCAAAAGGCTCCTGTTAGCGCTGTCGGTGTCCGGCATCATCATGATTAATCTCACGGTGATTTGTCTCACCGAGGTAAGCCAGTAACTCGTTTGACAGACAGCTGTCAGTCAAGCTTGTAGCTGGAGCGCACTGGGGCACAACGGTGCCTCCTTGCCCCGGGAGGCACCGCTGCGAATTCCTGTGGGTAGCACAGATGTTTTTCCAACCTTGGAGCTTGTCCCAGCATCTGTACAAGCTTCAAGCCTGCTTGCAGGGGGTTAGCGCTGGCTTCTGTCACGACCTATCCACAGCTCTGCTTTGCAGCTTTCCTGACAGCCTCCTTGAAGGGACCTGTGGCTCCGTCTCATCGCAGCCTCTCCCATTAGCCTTTCCCCAGGTTTCATTCCGCAATCTCTAGCCCTACAGAGGCACCTCCCAGGCACTTCTCCCAGCCCTGCACTGCTCTCCTGCGTGCACCGGTGGCCTTCAGCCACGCTGCAACCCCTCCGCCACCTCCCCTCTTGCCAAAATCAAGTCCTTCTGCAAGATGCCACAGCTCTGCGTAGGTCAGGACAGGGACTGCCAGGGAAGAGACCCAGCGTGCCCACGGGCTTTCAGCCTCCCTTTGGGGCCGTTCTCCTTGGGGGCGAAAAAAAAATAAAAAAGCTTTTACTTCCTTAATTTTATTATTTCCTTAAAAGCCTACCTACATGTTTCAGGCTGGGGATAAACAGGAGGGGAGTACCCTGCAAAGCACTGGGCAGATAAGACAGACAGACATAAACATTGCTGAGATTAGGAGAGCACTGGGAGTTCAGGTCATTCCAGAGGCAGGGAAAAGCAGGGAGCTGGGCAGGGAGGACGGGCTCTTTCTAAAAAAGTGGCTGCTGGCACAGGCTTGCACGTGTATCTAATGGGCTCGGTTAAAGAACCTTTTGGCCTCCCTTGTTTTGCACGGGATGACAAGAAAATCTCGATGTTACGAGTTGCTCTCTCTCTCTCTCTTCGTCAGGTTTGCTCTACAAACCCTGCAGCCTCTTCCCGACCCCGAAGCGTCAGTAACTCACGTCCGAGAAGGTAATTATTCCCTGTGCCACGCTGCTGCCGTGCTACAACCAGTCTTTACTCTGAACCCCCAGGTGCCAGCTGTGGAAAATTCACCAGTGTATGTTTAAAATGTAGGTTTTTTAAGAGACTCAGAAAAGGGAACCCAAAGCGTAATTGATGGGCATGGC